>OZ001646.1:5785000-8285000 GCA_963924145.1 Pyrausta purpuralis
AAAATAATATGTATATATTTTATATTGACGTTAATGCTTTTCATTCCATTTGTTAGAAACAGCGTCCTCTTGGAGAGCTGAGGGCTTGGATCAATCACAAATTCTTGAGAAATAAGATCAAGCACGTGTATCTCGCTATAATAGCCAATGAAAAAAAGCACTTTAATCACAAATCCTTGTATTACTTACACGTACTTACTTTTTCAAAAATCAAATATTGTTACGATGTACTGCAAACGACTTGTCCTCGTTATTTTAATATTTTTTCATATTTTTTAACTAAATCTTTTGTAATACTTTGAAAATTTGTCACAATATGATGGCATAACCTCAATCTCTCAATTGACAGTCTACTTAACAGTTCAAAAATCGAAAGATTACAGAAAAAACATATATCTTCATATTTTAATAGACCAAATTTTTACATTTGCTAACCCTGTCAAACATATTGATCGTAATTTTGTTCCGTTATTGATTTCTCTTAGACCTTAGTCGAATATCATTTTATATTTCGATAATATTCATAAAAAATATCGCTTAACTTGTTTCTGGACGTGTCATTCAACGGCCATGTTTAAGTTAGTATGAAGTCATCTTTGTACATGCTGTCGAGTTTACTACACGACACGAGAGTGCTTCGTGATGCCGACTAACGTTGTACTACGTAAACTCGCTACGATAACGTGACGAATACGTCAAAAGTTCGTGATTGGGGTACTGATCAAGGTCGTCTGTCCATCTTGTCGGTAGACGTCCTATGCTGGTCTTTGGTCGAAGGGTCTCCAATCTAGAACTTTTCTGCCCCAACACTATTTTACGGAATAAAACACTATTTTACGGATTTTGTTTGCGCATATTTATTTAATATTGTATCCCGACGTTTAGAACACTTTACAGCGCTTGTGGACACGGATATACTAAGATGTTATTTGTCATTTATAGAGTTTTGATAAAATTAGACTACCGTCACTCATTAATATTAATTAACGTTCCTATCCACGCAGAAAGAGCAAACTGTGTTCTGTGATCTTGTAATGAGTGGTCTGGCTGGGGTCTGCGATAAAAACATTAGTCATTTATATGCATGTATTAAAGTTATTTGAATCAGACGCATATTCCTTTTTGACTTAGATGACAAATTTCAAGAGGTCAGCCATGTGCTCAGGAGATATAATAGTGCACAGATGTGTTTGTATCATACATAAGCAACGATCAATTAAGTCAACATTATGTAGTACATCTAGTCGCTAAGCTGAACCACTCAAGCGGTGACAGACTAAGCGTATCTCGAACGTCAGCGCCCTAACGTTAGCTTGGAAGTTGCGAAAAGTTGCGAAGTTTACAATCCCTGTCTTACGGAGGTTGTTCAATCGCTGAATTCAGTTACAGTTTATTGCAAGATCATTTCTGAAACATTTAGCCTTCACTGTTGTGCACGGAGCTTAACGAATAAGTTTTAGAAGCCCTTTAAGTGCAACAAAGCATCTTGTGGGGCGATGTTTACACAGTTAATGGTTAAAATACACAAACATTGTATTTTATTTTGTTTCTTTTTTTAATAATACGATTGAATGAAATTTTTATGTCTGAAAAAAAAAAGATTTGATTTGATTTACACAGTTAATAGTTGAATCACACATTTTTTCAGTGGCGAAAATTTTTGAGTGTTTGTTAATCCTTCACGCCAAAACTACTGGATGTATTTTGATGAAACTTTAAAAGGCTATAATTAATTACGATATTTTCTGAGATCCGACATGAACGCGGATGAAGCCGCGGGGAACCGCTAGTTTAACATAAAGACGAGCAATCTTTTTCAAAGTAAGCTTTTATAACTTAGCTTATTCCATAACGTGCCTAGACAATTTAAGATATTTTTTCGTTGAGCCTAAAAGTGTAGTTTAATGTTTTAATTATGTAGATCACGTTCTTGGAAAAACAAATTTTCATATAAATACAGAGTACTAACTTTCCTACTAAGGGTCGATTTACAACTACGTCAGATAAGACTTATCTGACTTAGGGCTGATTTTTAACCGACTTCAAAAAAGGAGGAGGTTATCAATTCGACTGTATGTTTTTTTTTATCATCATTTTTTTTTTTTTGTATGTATGTTACCTCATATCTCAGTCGTTTGTCTACCGAATCGAAAATTTTTTTCACCTACTTAGAGGGTATACCTTCTAGTTGGTCCCATTTTTTCCATTTTGGGATCTGATGATGGGATCTTGGTGTATTCGAGGGAAACCCTCAAATTTTAAAGGCACGTATAGTTTTTCTTTACTAGAATCTTAATGTTGACGTGTTGTTACGTCTGATAGTCAACATTTTGTGGGGCTGAGCTGATGGTGGAACTCCTTAACGCCTAGGAGTTCAGTAATTATAATGACACAACTTATGATAGGTACTTTGTAGCTTCGTAAAAAATAGAATCATAAGGTGCAACTCCCCCCCCCCTCTTATGTAATCACTAAAAATAAAGAAATAAAATAAAGTTTAAAAAAAAGTAAAAACCGACTTCAAAACCAAAATGCACTAAAAAGTCTTAAATAAACTCTTCACCATTGAAAGGAAAGGAATCCGTTTTAGGCAAACAATTTCTTTTTGGAGTCGGTGCCATCACTTTGACCATCAAGCATCAACTATCACAGCACCGACTCCAAAAAGAAATTGTTTGCCTAAAACGGATTCCTTTCCTTTCAATGGTGAAGAGTTTATTTAAGACTTTTTAGTGCATTTTGGTTTTGAAGTCGGTTTTAACTTTTTTTTAAAGTTTATTTTTCAATAGTCAGGTAAGAAATATTTGTCGAACAAAATACAATATGGCTTGTTTGAAAACGTCACCTAATTGTCAGCAATCATTCGTAACTGACATTTTTTTTAAATCTGTCGCTTTATAATTTATCAGTCTGATAAGTTTTATCTGACCATTGAAAAATTGGCCCTTAAAAGTATAAAATGACCGATTTTAAAATGACATTCACATAAATTATTGCTGACAATTAGGTGAAATTTTCAAATTAGGCGTAATAAATTATTTTCAACATAGCATAGCATGTCATATTCTTTACCGTCCACGAATTTATGTTTTATAGCTTTTCTTCTCTCAGTGAACAGTTAAGTCTTATTAAATTCTCAGATTCTGTTTAAGCGCACCTACGAGTATGTATCTGACTGTCTGAAGTTTGAACGAGAGAAATAAAAACATAAAAGCTTTAAGCGCCGTACACGCTAAAACGTCATGTATACATGTTTGCACTAGGGTATATAATGACATATACATGTGGGGAGTAGGGGAAACTATTGTTAGCTAGTGTACTTCTTTATTGTATACAGCAGACTCTAACTACCTAATTCCCTCTGCAGCGCTCCAAATACTCAGCATATAACTACCCCCGATTATTACTATTGATATCACAGACCACTCTCAATTTTCTCACAATGTAGTCATAATATCACAATATAAAATAAATAAAATAAATAAATATCCTTTGGACATTCCAACACATCGCCATCTAGCCCCAAAGTAAGCTACTCAAAGCTTGTGTTATGGGTGCCAGACAACGGATATAATACTTAAATACTTTTTGTTTGTAAGTACATACATGATATATATAGAAAACACCCAGAGCAATACAAACAGACATGTTCATGCACACAAATGTTTGTATTGTGCGGGGATCGAACCCGCACCCGCTGCGTAGTAGGCGATTTCTCGACCACTACACCAGACAGGTCGTCAATATTCACGTTCCTTATTCAAATTCAAATTCTTCTCTTTCTCTTACTCTCTCTCTCTCTCTCTCTTCTGTTATGTTTTACTTCTTACGTTCCGTTTAACGTCCATATCCTATAAACAAAGAAATAAAAAAGTTATGGAGGGTTATGATATCGGTTTCAGTCAACTAATAAGTAAGTAAGAAATTCTGAAATAAGTTGAAGAGTTATTTGTTTGAACGCGCTTATCTCAGGAACATCTAGAACGATTTGAAAAAATATTTTTTTATTTTTTTTGATAGCTCATATATCGAGAAAGACTTTCAGCTTAAATCATTACGCTGCGACGGGAGCGGAAAGAGGAAATTCAAAACGCGCAGACGAAGTCGCAGAAACCGCTGTATTTCACAAAATCAGTGTTCCGATAAGACATATCTTATTAACTCTTTCACGGACAGTAACCGCCTATAGGCGTGATAAAAATATAATTTCTATTGTGTCTCGAGTACTGTCCGTAAAAGTGTTAACTACTCATGTCAGCCTTATTACATGTAATACGGATGTGGTGTAACACAGCAAAAAAAGGAAATAACAATTGATAGACTAATCCAAAAGTAATGTCAGTTTCTGTAAGCTTAGCTTTGTTTTCATTGGGAAATAGTTTGGGTTATGTCGACTATCGTGAAATAATGGCTAGAGAAATTGGAATACGTACCTTTCATGGATCATTTCATTTCTATTAGTTGTTTGTTGGTATAGGGAAGTTATTTTGTACATTTTTTTCCATAATGATATCTAATATTGTAGCTTATACATTTTGGTATATGATAATGCCTTTTAAAACCGGTTTTATCGACTGTCTTTTGTGAACTAACGAACGAAGTGTCTATTTTTATCAACTTCAAAATGAAAGGAGGTATGTAATTCAATGTATATGATCTCTTTGGATTTTATCAATTTTTGAGTATGTTAATCTAGCAAGGCAAGCACGTGTGCTAAATTTCGTAAGTGTATGTATATTTGTATGTTTGTCCACGGATTTCTCGAACATGAGAAGTGATAGCGATCTGATTCTTTTTTAGAATAATCAGGTATACTTCAACTTAGAGTACAATGTAAATTGTATCGAAATCGGTTAAGCAGTTTTTGAGATATAAGCAATAAAATAAATCATCATGAAATAAAAAAGTACTATAAAAATTAAACCGCCTTCGAAAACCTGACTACAAAGCTTAGCTTAGTTATGATTTTTCTACTAAAGCGCCACTTTAGTGAAAAATCATAACTTGTTAAATAAAAGACCAATCGAAAATCTGATTGATGCAATTGTAGCTCTGTTTATTTGGTTTAGATACAATGTTTAAGTTCAATGAAACAGAGTTTTTTTCAGTTACAGTTAGAAAAAAATCCAATGATGGCCACATTTAGCAGTTTTTCTAACTTTTTCTACAGTAAACTACTTTTGAAACAATTTTAACGTACTAAATAAACTATTGAACCTGTACTACAATAATAACTAGCAGATTTTTAATTGTCTTTGTATTTAAGGAGTAATAATTATTTTAAATAGAGTGGCGTTAGTGTGCGCGTCAAAAATTTGGGGAGCCCCTTAAAATAACGCATCTTCTATTTGCCAGAAATAAATATATATAAATATTAATAAAAAAAGGGTCATAGTATAATTTCAAGCATACGTACACCAAAAGTCTACGCACATTGTGCACAGACTCCAAATGAATTTGTTTATCCCAAATCGAAGATAAATGCGTTATTTGAAGCTTTTTAGTCAGTTTTTTGTAAAGTTAGCCTGTAACATCCCACTGCTGGGCAAAGGCCTTACCTCAACTATGATGTAGTTTGAGACATACTCCACCACGCGGGCTCAGTGCGGGTTGGTGGAGGGGTGTTTGCAAGGCAAGCGACTAACCCTGCTGTCAGATGTTATAAGGCCTCTGACTAGTCTTAACGACTAATATTAACGGCTTAACGTGGCCTCCGACGTACGGAGAAAAATCATTTTTTGAAGACGGTTTAATTTTAATTATTAAGTATTTCACAGAAACAAAACAAATAACGCGAACGTTTCAAACTGAAAGTCTCATTTCAATATCAGAAACTTTTCCGAAGATATTAGCAAGAAAGACATTGTCTTGTTCTGCTAATAAAGGAGGTTATTAAAAAACTTTGCTCTCTGAAAGCGTTTTTTGAAGTCGTTAAAAGTGAGCACCTACCTATTTACTCCACATTCCGTTGAAATTTTTCGATGCGTACGCAGAGAGCGTTACTCGACGGCTATAAAACGGATAGAAACAATAAAGTCGGTGATATAGTTTTAAATGGCTGAAAAGGTTGGTACTTTATACGAGACGAGTTTTTAAAGCGCTTTAGCTTGCTGTGGGTGGAAGTACTGAGCTGATTGATAAAGAAGATAACTGGATTCCATATTCATTTATTGAAGCTTCATTGAACCATCCTATAATAGTATTGTAAAATTAATCAAAAATTGTATTGACTTTTATTTACTATTCTGAGCATCTTAAACCTATCTTAAGTTACTCCTTGCTAGATAATTGGCATGATTACTTTTGCTCTCACTTCGATTACATTGGTTATTTACTAAGAAAAATTTTGTGACTCAGTGCCAATGAATCTTTTTAAGGGTTCCGTAGGCGAATGGCACTAACGGAACCCGTATAGTGTCATCAAGTCTGTCTGTCTGTCTGTTTTTCTGTCTGTCTGTCTATCTGTATGCCTGTCTGTCTGTCTGTCCGTCTGTCTGTATGACACAGCCACTTTATTCTGTAACAATAAGCATCACACTGTTGAAATTTCGGAGGAAGATGTATCCTGTTGACCGCTTTACTACGTTATGTAATTAGGAATGGAAAGTGTTGAGATTAGATTGTTTTGCGCAGCGCAGGGCCTCTATTTCTGAATCACTCGAGTCAAAATGGCGTGTGATAATAATTGATTCATGTCCGATTTTCCAATAAAATGATAATTTCAGATAGGAGGGATAAAAAAATATAACGGAATTTTGTGAGTAGTAACGTCTATATTTAGCGTGAGCTCGCGTGAGCAATAATTAATAGAATAGAAAAGCAAGTGATTTAAAATAGGGCCCCGGGTAATTTTGCTCAGTATTTCTCCATCATGTTACTAAAACAATCTTAATGGACCAATATTCTGTAATTCCACTTTTTGTGATACGTGTGAAGTATATTAAATTCCATCAGATTTGCAATCATGGTCTTATCCGTACAGTAACAGGACGTAAAGGTAACCACAATTCGGGTTATCGCGATACTCGATACAAAAGGTCGACCTGTGTAACCGTATTCAAACAAAATGTGAACTGCGAACTATTCGTAGCATGATTTCAAACTTAACTGAAGGTTTAATCGCGCGAATTTTGACAGTTCGAAATCGTTATACACGGTCCATTTATATGAAGAATGTGTAGCCAGCTAACTATATTAAACTCGTGCATCACTTAGAACTTTATTTTTATTATCTCCAGTCTTTGTAAATACTGCAATTAACTTTTTTGGTACACCATTAGAGATACTGTAAAGCTTAGTATAGTTTGGAATAAAGCCAATAGAAAAGGCGACGAAAAAAGGGGGGAAGAGAAGGTTTCATTAACAGTGTCGTCCAAAGCTAACCCTACATTGGGATGTTTAGAAGTAACCAATTTATAGTCAACGACTTGAATAAGGAAACCTATCTTGAGACTCGTAGAAGATTAATGGAGATAGAAGACAAATGCTAAGATGTTTAATTAATCTATTATGTACTTGAATATAAAGCGCAGCAACATTGCTTGAATTGCCAGCAACGTTGAAAACATGAGGGAACATCGCTCTTTCTATTATGTTTTCAGTCAAAATGCTCCTTTTATAGCCTTAGTGTACCATTTACGTAAATTTCCAAAGTTGCCGGCAACTTAAGCAACATTCCCGGAAATATAACTGAGAATTTTTCATAAGTTTCCGGAAATATTGTCTGATATGGTGATTTACTTGCAAGACAATCAATGAAATGATTAATTATCTTGTTTTATATCTTTTTATCTAAACATTACAAAATTATAACACATACTGTTATAGTTGGCATTTATAAGGACTTAATGTATTTAACATTACCGGCAACATTCCCATAGAAATGTCCTCGGCAGCGGCAATGTTTCATTGGCACATTTTTAGGCGGAATACAAATGAACTTAGAAGTTACATAACGTGCTAATGTAAGAAAACACTAAGTTAAAAATTTTAGGTAGGTATTAGGTGAACATTTGCAGAGCCAGAAACAGCAAAACAAAGAAAGGATAATGCCTAAAACATCAATGGGAATGATATAGAGATACCTATATAAATGCGGGAGAGACACAAACAGCACCTTTTGTGTTAACAAAACTTACACTCTGTGATAACTGTTCGTTCCTGCAGACCTCAGATTCTTACCTTACCACAATATCAATCTTTTAGGAGATTAAAAAAAGAGACCTTAGAGTACGGGCGGATATACATTCGCAAGGAGGACTCAGCGGCCTGTATTCATATCAAAAATATGGACAGTCTAAACAAGCTGTGATTTATTTATATTTAATAGTCTTTAGTTTTAACATTTTGTGGTACTTCATACTTTGTACAGTTAACCTCCAAGATGTTAGTTTTCTACCAAAATGTTAATCGCATACGTTCTAAAACGAAGGAAATATTTTTAAACGTTCTTAATAGTAATTACGATGTTATCTGCCTCACAGAAACTAATTTGAACGAGAGCATATTTGATGGCGAACTTTTTGATACTCGCTATAACATTGTAAGACGAGATAGATATGAATCCAACAGTCATAAATCCGATGGGGGTGGTATCCTTATAGCCATTAAAAAGTCTTTCAGCTTCACTCGCCAGGCTTCTTGGGACAGCGAGGTTGAGGACTTATGGATCAGAATCTTTCCAAATACCACTAACGCGAAGGTGATTAATATATGTCTTTGTTACTTACCACCCGACCTACCGATAGATTATGTAAAAATGTTTCATAACAACCTCCAAAATACTGTGACCAAATTTCGAGACACTGAAGAGTTTCTTTGTATAGGTGACTTTAACATTCCTGGTATCCATTGGCTCGCATCACACAGTAGTAACCTGATGATTCCATCCCAACAGAAGGGAGGAAGGGCTGACTACCTCTTGGAAACTCTAGAATTTTGTGGTCTTAACCAGTACAATAATATTCCAAACAAAATGGGCAGATTTTTGGACCTTGTACTATTTAGTGCAGGTAATATCCAAGTGTACGAGGCGGAGCCACTGTGTCGAGAGGACAGGCATCACTCTCCTATAATTATTGACATAAACATAGGATCACCTATCCTGAAGTCATTTAAAAATAATAAAAACATAGAGCGACTTAACTTTTTCAAAAGTAATTACGCAAAAATATGTGCAGACCTCGAATTAGTAGACTGGAAAAACAAACTATTGTCATCACACAACATCGATGAAATGACTGAGGTTTTCTATGGAGAGCTTAGGGACATCATTCGAAAACACACTCCTTTAGCAAAAAATGAAACTAACAAATATCCTTTATGGTTCTCACCAGGCTTGAAACGATGCATAAAAGAGAAACATAAATTCTTCCGTCGTTATAAAAAATTCAAAAATCCTCGAGATTACGACTCATATTCGTTGCTACGTGCTCGTTGTAAAACACTTATAGAATCTGACTATAAAATCTTTACGTCATCGGTAGAGTCCTCTTTAAAAACTGATCTAAAAGGCTTCTGGCGCTTTGTTAATGGCAAGAAAAAGAATTCCGCTACCATCCCCTCTACCATGAAGTATGGCAATTTAACATCATCCGACCAACAAGGAATCTGCGAACTTTTCTCGGCTTATTTTGGCTCTGTATTCGATACAAACACTGAAACGTGCGGTCTGAATTCTGTACCACATCGTAGTCATAATGTTCTATGCAGAGTCAAGATAACCCCTGATGAAATCAAGTCCAAGCTTGAAAGGCTCGATCCTAGTAAGGGTGCGGGTCCGGATGGTTTACCACCTATGCTAATTAAAAGGTGTAGCCAAGAGTTGAGTGTCCCACTTCACATATTATTCAATTTCTCATTAGAAGCGGGTTCCTTCCCTACTGTATGGAAAACGGCCCACATAATTCCAATTCATAAGACGGGAGATAAATCAAAGTGCGAAAATTACCGGCCAATTAGTATCCTATCCTGCCTCGGCAAAGTATTTGAATGCTTAGTTTATGATTCCTTATATCACCACATACAACCTTACATTTCACCAAAACAGCATGGTTTTATTGGGAAAAAATCAACAACTACTAACCTGCTTGAATACAAAAATTATCTTTGTAATGCCTTTGACAAAAGATGCCAGGTTGATAGCATCTACACTGACTTCTCCAAGGCATTTGATAAAGTTAACCATAACATCCTATGCGCTAAGCTAGCCTCCTATGGCATACACGGTAACCTTCTACGTTGGATCAAATCTTACCTTAACAATAGAAGCCAGCTAGTTGCCATAAAGGGTTTTACATCTACACCTGCCACCGTAGGATCTGGAGTACCACAAGGATCACACCTAGGTCCTTTGTTTTTCATCGTGTTTATTAACGATCTTATAGATCGAATCGCTTGCCCGTGTCTATTGTATGCTGACGACCTTAAGGTTTTTTCAGTCATTAATAGCCCTCGCGATTCTTTAATTTTGCAGTCTGACCTAAATGTAATCGAAGAATGGTGCAGTACCAATCGTATGCATCTTAACGTCAACAAATGCTTTGTATTAAGTTTTGGCAACCAAAAGGTTAAAATTTTACATGATTACCATCTGAACGGACATGCACTACAAAGGAAAATTACAGCTCGAGACCTCGGGGTGGTTTTTGATGAGAAGCTCTCGTTCCACGCTCACTACGAGGATATAACATCTAGATGTTTTAAACTCCTTGGCTTTATTTTTAGAATTACTAAGGATTTTAGTAACCCCTACAGCCTCATCTTTATTTTTAATTCCCTAGTGCGCAGTATCTTGGAATATAATTCACCCGTATGGTCTCCATTTTACGCCAACCATACAAGACGCATAGAAAAAATCCAAAAAAAATTCTTCTCCATGCTCTGTTTTAGATTCGGTCTCAGACGAAGTCTTCCACTTTACTCTGAAAAACTTAAAAAATTTAACGCTGTTGCTCTCGTGACGAGGCGCAAATATCTCGACCTAGCTTTCCTGTTCAAACTTATTAATTCACACGTAGATTCGCCCTATCTCCTTTCAAGCATCGATTTCAATATTAGTCCGAGGCATCGTGAGCCTTTTCTTAAAACTTTCACCCTAAATGTCTGCAAAAACAACATATCTTTTTTTAGTCCGATTACCAGGATGTGTCGCCTATATAATGAACTACTTACAGATAATTACATGAACATAGACATATTCAACGATAACCTGCCCCGTTTCAGACGGGCGATACTTGACATACTTTTTGAAGAATTCATTAAGGAGGAAAAACTATAATGTATTTTAAAAAATTGGAGGAACATTTGATTCTGGTGATTGTTGAGTATTCAAGTATTTGTAATTTTTTATAACTAACCAAGCTGTGGACACATATTTTGGAATAGCATCTAGCTTAATATTATAGCCTAGTTGATATTGTATGTTTAATGATGTTGTTCTGTTTTGTGTTCCTTAATAAATAAAAATAAAAATAAAAATAAAAATAAGACCTTCGATTCAAATTCTTGTCTCGTTTGAAAAAAAAACTGACACCTACCGGACTGAAATTTGAACGAACGCTATCTGCGAGCGCGCCACTCCGCGACGGGGAAGCTACGCGTTTTGATAACGACGTCAGTTTCGAGCTTCGTACTGTATCTCAACTACTCCAAACACTAACTCGATTTTCATAATGAAAGTTGAGCTGCAATGTTTTGAAATATAGGTGTGCATGGGCAAATATTGCATTGTAATACACAGTAAAACCGTAGGAAAGTATGTATGTACCTACATAAAAGAAGAAGAAGAACTTAGAATTGATCTCGCAATTTAATTCAATTTCCTTATATTTACATAGGAACACGGGACATTTGGTAATTCTGCATTGGATACTTTAGAAAGTAACCGTAGCAAATTAGTAACAGATATGAGAGCAAGTTAAATAATAGTGATTTATATTATGTAGAGCTACTTAACCCGATATTCAGACGTTTCCTTGATATGGACTACTTTGCCCCTAGAGTGAACCATCGTCATGATTCAATAAAACAAGTTCACTCGTCCGAACCCTTTTAAATCTGTGAATTAATTAAGAAGTTGGCCGTTAGTTTCTCAATAATGCAAATATCCGTAACTACGTAAAAGTTTGGATCTCACTAAGTTCGAGCAAACATACGATTGTTAGGACCATCGACGTGCCTTAATGTGGGTCGGACTGTCAAAGCTCAAGCAAACGTAGCCAGCGCATTTGAAATTGAACGAAATTACTTACATTTATTTAGCTTCAACGTTTTTAATATAAATATTTATTGCGTTCATTTAATTAATTCAATTAAGACGCTGCAAGATTAAACGAAAATAATTTCAAACGCCCGTGTAGGCTCTTCTTGAATCTAAACACTTAAAGTTGTCAACAAACACGTGTATTTGGGACTACTTTATGATTCGGAGGATTTTTGTAGGTTATTGAAAAATTAGTACTATTTAGAATAAAGAACCAAGTATATTTCAAAACTTTATAAAATAAATTGTGTTTCAAAGAGCTAGTCAAAATATTGGCTCATAAAATCTGACGCCAAAATTGGTAAAATAGGTAAGTAACGATCTCATAAATAATTGACGGTTTAGAAGGTACTCGCAGCTGACTGACAGTTTGGGTAAAGGTCACTGGACAGTATCAAATTAAATCCCTAGAAGAAATGTTCGATATTTATTGAGTTCACAAACAACAACGAAAACCACGAAATATTTTTTACAGTGTGAAAATAATAATCCCGATAATAACTATTTAGTTTGAATCAGGAACAAAGTTTGTTTTAGGTTTTTGGTATTGTGTAAGCATGTTGTATTTAATAAGTGAACTTTGAAATCTATAATCTATACTAATATTATAAAGCTGAAGAGTTTGTTTGTTTGTTTGTTTGTTTGTTTGAACGCGCTAATCTCAAAAACTACTGACCCAATTTGAAAAATTATTTTTACCATGGATAGTCCATTTATCGAGGAAGGCTTTAGGCTATATAACATAAAGATACGACTCATAAGACCACAGCAGAAATGAAAAATGTTACGAAAACGGGAGAAAGATATTCCTTTTGAGAGCTTCCGCTGCATACGCTGCGGAAACCGCTTAAGTTACACAAAAATCATGTATGACAGGATTGTTCAGCATTAAGAGTTCTATAATAAAGTCCGCGACAGCATATGTCTATCTTTTATGGTTGACTTACTACAACCTTTTTTATGTTAATAAATTTGTAAAAATATAATGCATTATTTTTAGAGGTGTATTATACACACAGGTATTTATTCTTATCAAAATAAATACATTCATCATCACGAGCATATCATTTAGAACCAAGTTGCACTTTATATCATTTGATTTCAATCAATATCTTAGGAGCTATCACAGTTTTAACATAACTCCGCAACAAAATAATGTTCGCAGCTTAAGTACAACGTGCGCTTGCGCTAATCTATACTAATATTATAAAGTTGAAGAGTTTGTTTGTTTGTTTGTTTGTTTGAACTCGCTAATCTCAAAAACTACTGGCCTGATTTAAAAAAATTTTTTTACGTTGGATAGTAAATTTATCGAGGAAGGCTTTAGGCTATATAACATAAAGATACGACTCATAAGACCACAGCAGAAATGAAAAATGTTGCGAAAACGGGAGAAAGATATTCCTTTTGAGAGCTCCCGCTGCATACGCTGCGGAAACCGCTTAAGTTACACAAAAATCATGTATGACAGGATTGTTCAGCATTAAAAGTTCTATGATAAAGTCTGCGACAGCATATGTCTATCTTTAATGGTTGGCTTACTACAACCTTTTTTATGTTCATAAATTTGTAAAAAAATAATGCATTATTTTTAGAGGTGTATTATACACACAGGTATTTATTCTTATCAAAATAAATACATTCATCATCACGAGCATTTCATTTAGAACCAAGTTGCCCTTTATATCATTTGATTTCAATGAATATCTTAGGCGCTATCACAGTTTTAACATAACTCCGCACCAAAATGATGTTCGCAGCTTAAGTACAACGTGCGCTTGCGCTAACATATTATAAATCTGAAGAGTTTGTTTGTTTGAACGCGATTATCTCAGGAACTGCTGGACCGATTTGAAAAAATATTTCTGTGTTGGATAGCTTATTTATCGAAAAAGGCTTTAGGATATAAAACATGACGCTGCGACGGGAGGGGAGGGAGCAAACTCAAAACGCGCGGACGAAGTCGCGGGGGACCGCTAGTCTATACTAATATTATAAAGCTGAAGAGTTTGTTTGTTTGTTTGTTTGAACGCGCTAATCTCAAAAACTACTGGCCCGATTTGAAAAATTGTTTTTACGTTGGATAGTCCATTTATCGAGGAAGGCTTTAGGCTATATAACATGAAGATACGACTCATAAGACCACAGCAGAAATGAAAAATGTTGCGAAAACGGGAGAAAGATACTCCTTTTGAGAGCTTCCGCTGCATACGCTGTGGAAACCGCTTAAGTTACACAAAAATCATGTATGACAGGATTGTTCAGCATTTAGAGTTCTATAATAAAGTCCGCGACAGCATATGTCTATCTTTTATGGTTGACTTACTACAACCTTTTTTATTTTAATAAATTTGTAAAAAAATAATGCATTATTTTTAGAGGTGTATTATACAAACAGGTATTTATTCTTATCAAAATAAATACATTCATCATCACGAGCATTTCATTTAGAACCAAGTTGCCCTTTATATCGTTTGATATCAATAAATATCTTAGGAGCTATCACAGTTTTAACATAACTCCGCACCAAAATAATGTTCGCAGCTTAAGTACAACGTGCGCTTGCGCTAATATATTATAAAGCTGAAGAGTTTGTTTGTTTGAACACGCTTATCTCAGAAACTGCTGGACCGATTTGAAAAAATATTTCTGTGTTGGATAGCTTATTTATCGAGAAAGGCTTTAGGATATAAAACATGACGCTGCGACGGGAGGGGAGGGAGCAAACTCAAAACGCGCGGACGAAGTCGCGGGGGACCGCTAGTATATTATAAAGCTGAAGAGTTTGTTTGTTTGAACGCGCTTATCTCAGGAACTGCTGGACCGATTTGAAAAAATATTTCTGTGTTGGATAGCTTATTTATCGAGAAAGGCTTTAGGATATAAAACATGACGCTGCGACGGGAGGGGAGGGAGCAAACTCAAAACGCGCGGACGAAGTCGCGGGGGACCGCTAGTAATATTATAAAGCTGAAGATTGTTTATTTGAACGCGCTTATCTCAGGAACTACTAAACCGATTTAAATATAACTTTTGTGTTAAATACCCTAATTATCAAGAAAAAATTCAAGCTATGAAATATAAAGATGTAATTAATGACTTCTAATATAATTGGTAATGAATAAGAATGGCAACAATAATAAAATTGCAAAAACGGGGAGAAAATATTTATTTTGAGAGTTTCCGTTGCTTAAGCAGCGTAAACCGCTTAAGATACTCAAATCATGTATGACGGGATCCCGATTATTTACTAACACTTTATTGCACAACTAAAAATTTGTACAAAAGGCGGACTTAACACCATATGGCATTCTCTACCAGTCATACCTTTGTGCTAAGCAGAAACGACTGTGGAAAACACCTTTGAAAATAGTACATCATTTTAAATCCAATTTATTTTTATAATAACAAAAAAAAACAATTCAACAAAAATATATGTACATATACAAATAAATATAGAAAAAGAAAATAGTAATAATAACAACAACACAAGAAAAAAAAAGAAAAAAAATATGTTAAGTTATCTTAAGTAAAAATAAGAGACGATGTTTAACTTATAAGAGAGTTATAGCATAAACTAACAACCCTAGTAATAAGTATTAAAAAAGCACTGTAAATTTTGCGCGGAGCGAAAATAAAAATTGACCCAACATAACAAAAACCTAAATCAAAAAAGGCACGGACCAAAGAGTCTGTGGACTCTAGTGGAAAAATTCAATTTATAAACATTAAAAAGTTTGTAGTGAGTGAACCATGTCATTTAGTTAGACTGTCAGTCCGACCCGGCGAAATTTGTGTGACTGACAGTACGGTAGCTCAATTGGTAAGAGCGTTTGGCCCAGTATGCCAAAAGGTTGCTGGTTCAAGTCCCGCCCGTGCGCAAATTTTTGGTTTCTTATTTCATCTTTATGTATATAAAAATATGACACTGTGAGTGTTAATAACATTCTAAAGCATTAGATAGCGAAGCGACATCAATTTCCAAGTTGAATTTATTCTGTAAAGAATAACTGCTTGGGCCATCTGTTTCATAAACAGACGGCTAGATGGCGCTAAGCGTCACGCAATTGACGTTTTCATAAGAAACCACAAATTTCGCCGGGTCGGACTGACAGTACGGTAGCTCAATTGGTAAGAGCGTTTGGCCCGGTATGCCAAAAGGTTGCTGGTTCAAGTCCCGCCCGTGCGCAAATTTTTGGTTTCTTATTTCATCTTTATGTATATAAAAATATGACACTGTGAGTGTTAATAACATTCTAAAGCATTAGATAGCGAAGCGACATCACTTTCCAAGTTGAATTTATTCTGTAAAGAATAACTGCTTGGGCCATCTGTTTCATAAACAGACGGCTAGATGGCGCTAAGCGTCACGCAATTGACGTTTTCATAAGAAACCACAAATTTCGCCGGGTCGGACTGACAGTACGGTAGCTCAATTGGTAAGAGCGTTTGGCCCGGTATGCCAAAAGGTTGCTGGTTCAAGTCCCGCCCGTGCGCAAATTTTTGGTTTCTTATTTCATCTTTATGTATATAAAAATATGACACTGTGAGTGTTAATAACATTCTAAAGCATTAGATAGCGAAGCGACATCAATTTCCAAGTTGAATTTATTCTGTAAAGAATAACTGCTTGGGCCATCTGTTTCATAAACAGACGGCTAGATGGCGCTAAGCGTCACGCAATTGACGTTTTCATAAGAAACCACAAATTTCGCCGGGTCGGACTGACAGTACGGTAGCTCAATTGGTAAGAGCGTTTGGCTCGGTATGCCAAAAGGTTGCTGGTTCAAGTCCCGCCCGTGCGCAAATTTTTGGTTTCTTATTTCATCTTTATGTATATAAAAATATGACACTGTGAGTGTTAATAACATTCTAAAGCATTAGATAGCGAAGCGACATCACTTTCCAAGTTGAATTTATTCTGTAAAGAATAACTGCTTGGGCCATCTGTTTCATAAACAGACGGCTAGATGGCGCTAAGCGTCACGCAATTGACGTTTTCATAAGAAACCACAAATTTCGCCGGGTCGGACTGACAGTACGGTAGCTCAATTGGTAAGAGCGTTTGGCCCGGTATGCCAAAAGGTTGCTGGTTCAAGTCCCGCCCGTGCGCAAATTTTTGGTTTCTTATTTCATCTTTATGTATATAAAAATATGACACTGTGAGTGTTAATAACATTCTAAAGCATTAGATAGCGAAGCGACATCAATTTCCAAGTTGAATTTATTCTGTAAAGAATAACTGCTTGGGCCATCTGTTTCATAAACAGACGGCTAGATGGCGCTAAGCGTCACGCAATTGACGTTTTCATAAGAAACCACAAATTTCGCCGGGTCGGACTGACAGTACGGTAGCTCAATTGGTAAGAGCGTTTGGCCCGGTATGCCAAAAGGTTGCTGGTTCAAGTCCCGCCCGTGCGCAAATTTTTGGTTTCTTATTTCATCTTTATGTATATAAAAATATGACACTGTGAGTGTTAATAACATTCTAAAGCATTAGATAGCGAAGCGACATCAATTTCCAAGTTGAATTTATTCTGTAAAGAATAACTGCTTGGGCCATCTGTTTCATAAACAGACGGCTAGATGGCGCTAAGCGTCACGCAATTGACGTTTTCATAAGAAACCACAAATTTCGCCGGGTCGGACTGACAGTACGGTAGCTCAATTGGTAAGAGCGTTTGGCCCGGTATGCCAAAAGGTTGCTGGTTCAAGTCCCGCCCGTGCGCAAATTTTTGGTTTCTTATTTCATCTTTATGTATATAAAAATATGACACTGTGAGTGGTAATAACATTCTAAAGCATTATATGAGGACTGATTTCTTGCTATATTGAATTTTCATAAATGTTTGTTTTGTAGAAAGCACTTTTGATTTTTACGCTACTTTTAGGTATAAAAAAAAACAAGACGACATCAAAGAAGAAAATATTTTTGTTTAATAATTAAGATTAAGATTAGAGAAAAAGAGAAATTGGGCTTTTAAATGTGAGAGACGGAATCTATGACATAGAAATAAAAGAAAATTTATAGGATGCAGTTTTAGAAAAAAAAGTTGCAAGGTTTTTTTTTTAATTCAAATTTTTTAATAAAAATGAGATAAGGCCCTGTCTTAATATATTATATATGTATATATATTACATATTTCTTTTTTACATATAACGAGATAAGTAGACATTTTGCGTAATCTGAAACAGCGCTATAAACAAGAAAAAGAACATATTCTGCATGTTTTATTTAAATGATAGTGCGAATAAAATATAATTACAGTCATTTCATCCTATGAAGTGTAAGTTCTTTTCATTGATATTTTATATAACTATGTCCAATGTGACACCGTGTAAATAATTTTAATTACTTTCAGTGCTTTACACGGAATCCATCAGGAATATGTGATCATCTTCCGATATCCATTTGCAAATTCTTTGTGCACTGTTGCATTAAAATACAGTAAATGTGTTTTTGTTGCTATTCCATAAACGTACCATTGCAATTAAAGAGAAAATATCTGGTTTCAAAATACATTGCCATATGAAAGCAAGATAACATTTTACGGAATAATTCTGTCAGATACTGGGACTTCAAACCATAGATATGAAACAACGAGTCTGCGTCATTGCTTATTCCTGGAAACCCCCTTTCTTGCTTCTCACAAAGTATTGAACCGTTTCGAACGCGACATCTAATCGCATCGTTGCATTTAATGACTGCACCGAATCCCTGCACTGTTTAATCTTTAGACACTGCTAGCAATAAAGTATTCGTTTAAAAATGCACCCTGATTCCACCCAATAAAGTCTAAGAGCATTTCGAAGATAGCATTATATAACATTGAAAGTCCGATATGCTCCAGATATCGGACTTTCAATGTTATGCTTCCCTTAATAGTAAAATGTTCGCGTTGATGACAGTATTTGTTTTTGTTTTGAGTTAATTATTTCTTGACTAGTGGTTAGGATTAAGTAGTGAAATCTTTTCCGTGATTGTAGTTAATACTATCTAACAAAAAAAAAACTGGCGTGTTCTATTTTTACTATATACAGACAAAGTAAAGTAAATTAATTAAACATATATTGGCTCAAAATGAGTGGATCTGGATTTAAAATAATTTGTTTGACAAAGCTCGATCTTTTAGCTGAAACATATAAACAAAGATTCCAGTAAATGAAACTGTGATCACATATGTTTCTTATTATCATTTTCACAACATACGATTTTTCCGTTTTCAAGTTAAATTTAATCCTCTTGTGTTAACATTTAGCCAACAATGTAGTATTAAGGATTAAAATTTATTATTACTTTATCTTGAGCAGAAGACAAAACTATACAACGTGTATCGTTAAATGCGCAAAACCTGAAATAGTTCGATAATTGATTGGAATAACGAGCAGAATCAATTGAGTCACATTTTTCAAGAAATCTTTATTCAAATGTTACCCTGTCTATTTATTAATAAGACAAGCCATTACGTGCGCAAACCTGGCGAAAACGTAAACAAGCAATGGTTAGTTCTTTATGAGTGTAGAATAGTAATAATTCTAGCGGCGCAGCTTCCTAGTGAATAACTACCATCTCTCAACAAAGTATCGACCGCAGTGCAAGAAATGATCAGAAGTGCCAGTGAAACTTAAACACCACATCATCATCAACAAATTTAAGAGCTAAGCTATTGTCGGTGTAGTTTATTCCATTCGTTATGCTTTTACGCCATTCTCTTGTCCTCTTGATACGAAGCAACATTCAACTTTTTCTTTATTTAACTAATAACACCACAATAATAAAGAACTCATAAAACCTCTTAATATTTTAATTAATAGTTTTTTTATTATTTCAGAATGAGGTCTATTAAATTTTAAATCATTTGGGGTATGAGGTTTTGCACTTTTAAAATTACAAAATAACAATGGCATTCGCTGATGAAGAGTTATTTTTAAGTGCAAATTCTACTAGATCCACCATCCTTCGTAAATTCGACAAATTTGTCATCACACTGTTGCCATTAATGGGCCCTTTAATGCCTTTTCGGTCAGTACTGTACGCGAGGCCGGTCTCAGGATTAACCAAAGGCCAAATTTACAACGATCAAAAGCAAAACAACAAATTTGCACCCACTCAAACGCCTCTGTCCGTGTCAATAAGCCACGTAGTGTTATGTACACTGAATTTCCTGTTGAGAAAGCTTTGAACCTATTCCGGCTTTCGGGTATACGCGCTTAGGTACTAATTAGTTTTGAATATTAGATGAAATAAATTATTCCAGCTCGCTGAAACTTGGTTAGCGAACACACTTACGACGTTCAGAATTCTGTGATTCAGGAAAAAAGTACTGACTAAAATATCATGTGGATTTTCTAATTAATCACCACGTCCCTTAACAATTTATAAAATCTATTTACTGACTGACATTAAAACCTTGGGCTTGAACGGTAATATTGATTTCGTTTTTGTTTGTCCCAACGGAAAGCCCAGCAGAAATGTTTTTCCTCAGAAATCTTTCATATACTCGTATGTCAGCAGTGAATCAGTATATTCAGGATTCTGGGTTATTGGTCAAAGAAGACTAGCCAGTGGCGACCTCCGAAAATCGTAATTGATTTTTACTGAGCTTTTCCTTACATAAATTAAGTGTTCAATATTGTGTTTCTTTCAATTTAATAATATAATTTCACCTTATTCTACAAAGATGCGATACCTACTACCATATAAAGGATCTTAGCTTAAAAGACTTGTCTGAAAGTAATACTTTTTAAGAGAATGCGTGGATATAGACTTACCTATTTAAACAAAAGCTTGTTTAAATAGGTAAGTCTATATAGTCTATATTTTACATAATATTCGTGGAATTTTTGAGAACTTACGTTGTGTAGTGGCTAAGCACGCTGGGTTTCAAGGTTTCGCCGCTCAAATCCAAGGTCCCGAGTTCTATTCCCGGTCGGGTCAGTGTAGAAAACATAATTTTCCAAAAAAAGGTATATTAATTGAAATTAATAATCATTGTTTACTCGGCTAAAACACAATTTCATAAAAAATAATATTGGCAACGAAGTGAAAAGCTTTCATCATTCCTTTTAACTCAATATTAGTATTAAACCAGGTCTGAGTTCAGCACATAAAATCTAGTTATTATTTAACCAAGTTATCTATTTAATCCTAGATTGGCACTGCATTAGTTCAAATTAGGTCAATCTTGGTGCGGATTAAATGTTAAATTGGACACGACATTTCAGTATGGTGTATCATTCACTAATGAGACCATTAAACTAAATTTAAATACGTCAAAGGATATTAGATCTAATGAATTCAGCCTTTTTGACTTAAGTGTCTTTAGGTATCTACTTTTAGTCGTTTTACTCCTAAACTTAAACTTTAATCTTATGAATATCGTTTAATTTCGGTTGAGATTATTATTATTATTTTTTTTTTTTTAAAAACTTCATGCACACAACATAAAATTGTAGGTACATATGGCGGACTTAATGCCAAAAGCATTCTCTACCAGTCAACCATAGGTCAGGACAGAGAAAAATATATATACAGGCGGTGCAAGTAAAGTTATAGAGGCAATAAAAGATAAGAGAATAGCGATAGAGATAACTATAATACGATGATAAACATACATACTGCCGATCACTTATATACGATTATATAAAAAATAATGAAATAATATATTTATTATATAAACATACACATCATTTAAATATACATAATATGGTACACATAGATAAATTAATGTCAATGAGACGGGTCAGTGAGTTCGTCTCTATATAGTGTTCGCAATGCCTTTTTAAAGGTAAATTTCGAGGTTGATGTTTGGACACTTTTTGGAAGCCCATTCCAAAGTCGAATGGCTGTGAGAGTAAAGGAATTGGACATAAAGCCAGAAGTGTGACGGGGAGTGAATAGTTGAAGAGAGCTACTAGAGCGAAGGGACCGGTCATGAGAAGAGTGGAGGTATGAGAATTTATCTTTAAGATAGGACGAGGATTATTCATTTTCTTTCTTTCTTTACGTCCATTCCTTATTTATTTTATTACCAAATTTCGAGAAAAGCCCTTGTAAAAGACAAAGGAACAAGTAAGTAAGCCAGATGCCACTAAATTAATTTAGTCGACGTCTTGGAGATATAACGTGAATGACTTAGATCGCGATCAGATTTCAAAGACATCTTGTATTTATTTCAATAGGTCCAGACTGGAATGCAGATCCATTTATAATACCTATTACTCAGCACATCTGTGCCAATCGGATAGTCAGTGCACAACGGCATAGCATCTAATTCAATGCAGATAATATAGTTTGGACTCTCTTACTCGAAATGAAATTATGCTAATGTAATGCAATCGTATTCCACTAAGGTCCTCAAGAAGGCATTTTTAAAGATTGATGTCAGTTTATGTGACTGTGAAAAACAATGCAATGATAGAAAAACCGGCCAAGTGTGAGTCGGACGCGCGCAGTGAGGGTTCCGCGCCAACTTTCCACTTAGCCAATTAGCCAAAATACCACAATGTTTCGTTGACAGCAAAAATAACTTTACATTGTGTTTGTATGAAGAACAAAGTTATGTTTACGACTTTTGAAAATGTGTTATATCTCAAAAACTACTAGTTTGATCTCGTTCAAATAATTTTCGTTAAAAGTCTTTGTCACGTTCTACATCATGTATTTTTTTCAATATTTACACTCGCAGAGAAAATTGATTTCGGAACCTTACAATGGAACTACACGCATAGGTTTGACTAGATATATATTTTAGTAAGTTTAAAGTTAAGTTTTAGTTTCACGTATGCCCCCTGAAATATCAAAATAATCATAAAGCGGTTAACAAGATACATCTACCTACCAAATTTATGTAAATACTTTATATCTTGCTTACTCTTATATATCTTATTTGTAAAATCATTAGCCTAAACAATTAAAATTATACCCAAATTCTCTATTTTACGCGAACAAATTCGCGGGCACAGCTAGTAACATAATATGTATCAAAGCATGTGTGAGGTGCTTTTGATTGTTGCAGCATGATTTTGTATAAACGCAAACTTAAAAAAAAAACTTTCGGGAATAAGTCATGGGTTTCTCCCACTGACTCTCTTTCACTGTCAATGTCGTATTCTCAAGTGCAGAACTGTTACTATGAGTTTACAGCAGTTTTACTCACTACCAACGAAGTAAAAAAGTCTAAGAAAAATTGCACAGCGCCTCTAGCGGTTACTTGCAGAACTAAAATTTTCCATTCAAAAAGTTACGTCGTCGCTAGCGAGTGGAACCGCCGTGAACTCATGGTAACGGAACAGAATATCACTACTTAATACAGTGAACACTTCCTCCCCTCTCAGATCTATACTCTCGGGTTGTTAGAGGCCTGCATACAACGTGATCATGTTACATTATGGTAGAATAGTCAAAGAGCGCCAATCTCAATGGGATACGTGCAAATAGGCGGGAATGCAGGTAAAGGCATTAACGCACTGCTGTGTTGCGTGATATGTGTGGAATTTCAATGTTTAATTTTGAAATGATATTTCTCCCCTGTACAGGGTGTAATTTTAAATGGTGTTTCGACTCAGAGGTGGGTGGACAAGCTATACTGAAAAAAACATTATGGAAATAACACAGATAACAATTTATTATTGAGACATTAGCGAGCGAGTCAAAACTACCAATGCCAAGTCGCCTCTTTATAGGTTACTAGCTACGGCGTAGTATTTCGTATATACGCGCGAGAGTCAGTGCTCTGATATTTGATGTTTAAGATGGTCAAAGTGATGGCACCGACTTCAAAATGGTTCGCCTAAAATGTGGTCCTTTCCTTTAAAGGGTCAAAAGTTTATTTAAGACTAATTCTCCTAGATCACTCCGATATTTCGGCACTGTTGCAAGTGCCATGGTCACGGCGTACCTCAAAAATAATAAGGTCTATGGTAGCAATCCCGTTACAACAATCTATTCTAATGTTAATGACCATGTTAGTTTAAATCAATATACATATAGCTAGAAGGTATAACTTCTAGGTAGGCAAAAACCATTTTAAAATCGGTCTACAAATGGCTGTGATATGAGGTAGCACAGCCACAACTAGTAGTCTACTAGTATCGCATTGACATATAATATAATACTAGCTGTGCCCGCGATTTCGTCCGCGTAGAATAGTGACTTTGCGTAGATTTTTAAATTATTTAGGCTAATTATTTTACAAATAAGATATACCGCGAATATGTTGCAGCAATATTCTCAAATAATAGCATTCAGTTTGAGACGGATGGACGTTGTAGACGTGGCAGACTGCCGAGAAAGCTGAGTCCTTTTTCTAGGCATTCTACTTATTAATTCAGTAGGTACTTTTTTATTAACAATATAATTTGGTAGGTACCTAATTTAAAAATGGTGAGAAGATAAACAAAACTTAACAATTTTTTCATCAAAAATGTCCAAAACGTCAAAGCTTTGTAGAGATACAACAAAACAATACCCAATTACAATGAAATCAAATTTTGCATTAAGATTGATAAATATAAATTAAGTCAACCAACCTATTAATTAATCATTAACCTAATGTAATCAATCACTTTACAGAGAATAAGAAGAACAATATCAAATCAAATTACCTACTACAAAATCAAATTATAAATGCACATTTAGATTTAATACTACCTCCTACCTACTTTAAATGGTGCTTATTACTAAGTCAAGAAAAACTTTTATTACATGCTGAGATGAGCTATCGCAGTTACTTATACCTGCATAAATCAGAGAATAACAAAAGTAATTACCTACTAAATCTATTAAAGTTAATAATTAATGATGCATTCAAAATTAAAACCTACTCAGTGGCGAAAGAGAACGTTAACCTGCATAAATCTGAAGAAAGAATGTTAACCAAAAGTATTACTGAATCTACATAGATAATATCTGCAATCAAAATAATGAGCTCAAGTCCTTTACTACTCAGTAGCGAAAGGAAAACTATGTATTACGCGCTGAAATCACTTGAAGTATCGCAAAAAAGCAGTTGCGCGGGACAACCGTTCCGTAGGGAGCCGACTAAATTAATCTAATAGGTATGTATAAGGAAATTATTTCAACGCAAAACACATATTTTAATGTAAGTAAGAAGCCACAAACCATACTTAGCGCGAGCTCGCGTTGTAAGTACTTACGTTACGAGTATTATTTTGATATGGAGTTATTTCAAAACTGTGATAGCTTCTAAGATATTTATTGAAATAAAATGATGTGAACTTTGTTCAAAATGAAATGCTCGTGATGATGAATGTATTTATTTTGATAAGAATCAATACCCGTGTGTATAAACACCTTCAAAAATAATGTTCGAATAAAAATAGTAAAATATGTTAACGCAAATCATACGCAGTATTACGAGGGTCAAACTGAAAGTTCTTAGAACTGGCCACTTATAAACAATATAATAAAAAATATATTCTATTATTTGAAAATAGAACTCTTTGCCAATATTACTGAGTATATATTTCATTCATTTGTCATTTGTTTTACGATTTGGCGGCAAATTGAAAATTGTCTGTGTCACGTCAACATGAATTTAACACGAGAAAATTTTCGTGCAATGATTTTTTATGACTTTCGATGTCATTTAAGTCAACAAGAAAGTTATGATAGACTACGATTGGCCTTTCACGATGAAGCCCCATCTCGTGCGTCTGTTTACAACTGGTTTAATGAGTTTAAACGTGGTCGCACTAATCTCACTGATGATGTACGTGAGGGACGGCCTTCTACGGCGACGACTGAAAATAACATCTGTGTTGTGCGGCGTATGATAGAGACTGACAAAAGAGTGACCTATCAGCAGATTCGGACAAGCTTAGGCATCGGTATGAGTCAAGTGCACAAAATCCTCCACGAACATTTAGCGGTCAGGAAGCTTTGCGCCCGGTGGATACCTCATAATTTGACTAAGGCTCAAAAACTCCATCGTGTGGATTGGTGCCGTAAAATGATTGAAAGATTTAACGGAGGTGACTCAAATGCTGTGTTCGACATACTAACAGGTGACGAAAGCTGGATTTACTGTTATGATCCTGAAACCAAAAGACAATCTGCTCAGTGGGTGTTTCCTTTCGAGGAGTTGCCAACTAAAGTGAAGAGAGATCGAAGTGCGGGAAAAAAATGGTGGCCTCGTTCTTTGGAAGGATAGGTCATTTCGCAACAATTGTGTTAGACGATCAAAAAACAGTTTCTGCAGAATGGTACACTACCAATTGTTTGCCACTTGTCTTGGAAAAAGTTCGAGAGAAACGACCTCGCAGTAGGATCCTCCTTCACCACGACAACGCCTCGTCGCACACCGCCAAGCGAACGATCGACTATTTGGCGACATCAAACGTCGAATTACTGGGTCACCCGCCGTATAGCCCCGACCTCGCGCCTTGTGATTTTTATTCATTTCCAAAAATTAAAGAAAAACTTAAAGGAAAGCGGTTTATGAATGCTGAAGAAGCGGTGGCTGCGTATCGCGATGCCATTGAAGAGACCCCTAAGGACGAGTGGGCAAAGTGCTTTTCCCAGTGGTTCCATCGCATGCAGCGGTGTATTGACGTCAATGGACAATATTTTGAAAAGATATAATAAAACTAATAACTGGCTAATGTAATCAGTTTTTGATTTTCTAAGAACTTTCAGTTTGACCCTCGTATTGTAACTGAGAAGCCAGCAACCATAGCAATTAGCGCAAGCGCACGTTGTACTTAATTTGGTGCGGAGTGCCAACATTATTTTGGTGCGGAGTTATGTTAAAACTGAGATAGCTCCTAAGATATTTATTGAAATCAAATGGTATAAAGGGTAACTTTGTTTTAAATGAAATGCTCGTGATGATGAATCTATTTATTTTGATAAGAATAAATACCTGTGTGTATAATACACCTCTAAAAATAATGCATTATTTTTTTACAAATTTACTAACATAAAAAAGGTTGTAGTAAGTCAACCATAAAAGATAGACATATGCTGTTGCGGACTTTATTATAGAACTTTTAATGCTGAACAATCCTGTCATACATGATTTTTGTGTAACTTAAGCGGTTTCCGCAGCGTATGCAGCGGAAGCTCTCAAAAGGAATATCTTTCTCCCGTTTTCGCAACATTTTTCATTTCTGCTGTGGTCTTATGAGTCGTATCTTTATGTTATAGAGCTTAAAGCCTTCCTCGATAAATGGACTATCTAACGTAAAAATATTTTTTCTAATCGGGCCAGTAGTTTTTTAAATTAGCGCGTTCAAACAAACAAACAAACAAACAAACTCTTCAGCTTTATAATATTAAGTATAGATAATAATATTCTTTGGACATTCCCACACATCGCCATCTAGTCCCAAAGTAAGCTACTCAAAGCTTGTGTTATGGGTGCCAGACAACGGATATAATACTTAAATACTTTTTTTTTGTAAATACATACATGATATACATAG
This sequence comes from Pyrausta purpuralis, assembly GCA_963924145.1. Lineage (NCBI taxonomy): Eukaryota > Metazoa > Arthropoda > Insecta > Lepidoptera > Crambidae > Pyrausta > Pyrausta purpuralis. The sequence continues at coordinate 5,812,710 of OZ001646.1, forward strand.
AAAACACCCAGACCAATACAAACAGACATGTTCATGCACACAAATGTTTGTATTGTGCGGGGATCGAACCCGCACCCGCTGCGTAGTAGGCGATTTCTCGACCACTACACCAGACGGGTCGTCAAATATGTAAACGGTGTAGTGAAACGCAAGATAACTTGTATGAGACTGACGTTTATTCATTTTATTCCTACCTACTTTTACATGCACATCTTATGAACCAGTACATCTTTCCCTTGAAATAATAAAAATAATAGATCGAGCATAACGTTTTATAAGAATAGTAATTATTAACTGCAATTACATAATTTAAACATCTTCTCATCTTACAAAAGGCAAAGTTAATAACAGATCAAATAAGTACGGACAACAGCACGTCCAGGTAAACACTTCGGTATCTTGTACAGCTGTAACAAGGGTCAGTTTGCAACAAAAGCAAGAAGCTCGACGTGCTGGCGACTGTACATGCCTACATACATACGGGGTACGTGCAAACTAGATAACCAGGTAATAAAACATGCGTTCTGCTATGCGATGCACAATAACAGCAGGAATTTATTATTACATTAATTAATCACTTAATCAATTACATTACAATAATGTTACTTTTATTTCATTAACAAGTTTCGGTTATTAAACTAATTTATGAGATATATATATAGAACATAACTGTACATATTTAACACCATTATTCTGTCAAATAATTATGGAAATATGTACCATCATATATATTATTATTATTATTATTATTTTTTATACAATTTTGTATCAATACTTAATATTACATGAGGAAGCAATATTACAATTTCAAGTTCAGGATTAACATGCGCTGGAATTAAGTGACGTTTTGCTTAGACTTTTAGGTACTTATTATGACATACCTACTGTTGTGTTTAGTTAATATAATGTGTGTTAGGTTATCTATTTTTAGTTAAAAGTTTATTAATTCTCTCCCTAGCTTCCGTTGCAGCATGCCTTTTAGAAATAGTTTCTGTTTGTTCATTAGATTCTTCGTGATCAGTGCTGGCATCTGTGTTGCTGCATGAGCCATATTCATCAGATTTCGAATGTTCCTCTTCGTTGAAATCATTTCGACTCATTGTCTCGTTTGGTGTCAGGTCAGATTTTGAATCTGGGAGTTTTATAAGGTGGCGTCTGTTCCTACGGTACACTCGACCAGTACCGTCGGCCACCAGGTACGAGCGCGGCTGCGAGGCCGGCGCGCAGACTCTCGCAAGGCGCCGCGACGCGCCGTTCAGTGCCACCACCTCGTCACCACACGCCAGCTCCGGGAGCGTGCGCGCTCGTCTGTTATATCGCTCGCAACCCTTGCTTTGTTGCCGAAGCAAGTTTTCATAGTCGGCTTGGTTGTTGCGAGCTGGGTTTAGTTTTTTAGGGTGCACTGGAAGGCGGGTGTTGAGTCTCCGCCCCATTAAAAGTTCGGCTGGACTCGCTACACCGTCTCTAGGGGTGGACCTATGGTTTAACAGGCCTATGTAGAAATCCTCTTTTGATTTTGAGCATTTTAAAAATAGCTCTTTGATTGTTCTCACTGACCGTTCGCTGCGCCCATTGGATTGTGGGTAGTTAGGGGAGGAAGTGGTATGAATGAATCCCCACGACTTTGAGAAAGCCCTGAACTCTTTTGAAGCGTAGGCAGGACCATTATCTGTTATTAATTCCTTCGGTATTCCATGTCGAGCGAACTGGTCCTTCATGGCTAAAATAACTTGTTTGGAGTTAATTGCCAACAGAGGACACACCTCTATGAAATTCGAAAAGTAATCAATTAGAATCAAATAAGATTTTTTCGAATATTCAAATATGTCAGATCCAATTTTATTCCATGGAAGTTGTGGAATAGTATGAGGTATCATTGTTTCCCGCTGCGGGTGCGCGCGGTTCTCAGCGCAGACTCGGCACCGACGCACCGCACGCTCCACGTCACGTGACATGCCAGCCCAGAACATGACGTCACGAGCGCGCCGTTTGCATCTATCGATGCCTAGGTGCCCCTCGTGAATGCGCGATAACATTTCCGACCGGAGACTCCGGGGAATGTATACCAGATCGTTGCAGAATATTATACCATCTGCATACTCAATGCATTCTCGATAGCTCCAATATTGTCTTACACACTCATATGTTTCGTATTTGTTTGATGGCCAACCATTTCGAATGTATTCTATTAATTTAACCCCTTCTGTATCTGTGCTCGTTTTTTCTCTAATTGTCTGCAATATGGCTTTACTGACCCTGACATTTTGAAGTAAGAAACAGGTTTGTTCCTCTATTTCCTCCGTCAAGTTTGTGTGTAGCAGTTCCGTCAGCGGAGCACGTGACAGTGCGTCTGCAACGTACATGTATTTTCCTGGCTTATAGACAACTGTAAAATCATACCTCTGTACGCGAAGCATCATACGCTGTAACCTAGCTGGTACAGAATCCAATGATTTTTTGAATAACGCCTCCAGTGGTTTATGATCAGTTTCTACGATAATGTCGCTCTTTCCAAAAACATATTGGTGAAATCTTTCCAGCGCGAACACAATAGCCAGCATTTCTTTCTCGATCTGCGCGTACCTCTGTTGCGCATCGGTAAGCGTGAGTGATGCAAACTCCACCGGGCGGCCGGCCTGCAGCAGCACGGCGCCTAGCGCGTGCGAGCTAGCGTCAACAGACAGCACGGCGGGCTCGCGAGCCGCGAACAGCGCCAGGACCGGCGCACTGCATAGCGCCTCCTTCAACTCGCTCACCACGCGCTCCTCGTTGCCTCCCCAACACCACTCACTATCTTTTTTGAGCAGATTGCGAAGTGGCACGACCTTTTGCGAGTAATGAGGAATAAATTTACTTACATAATTGACCATTCCGAGAAACCTTTCCAACGAAGTTCTATCACTGGGGCTTGGCATGTCTGTGATGGCTTTAAGCTTAGATTTATCAATTTTCATGCCCTCCGCACTAAAAGTATGACCAAGGTATGTTACCTCTGTGACACCAAATTTACACTTTTCCCTGTTGTATTTTATACCAACATTTCGTGACCTTTCCAAAAGGTTAGTAAGTCGTTTGTCGTGTTCGTCTTTCGTGCATCCCCAAACGATGACGTCATCGACAAAGGAATCGACTCCCTCAAGGTCTTCCAGTATTTGACGGATTCGAGCATGAAAGATTTCCGAAGCAGAATTGATACCGTATGGTAAACGCAGATATTGAAACCTTCCAAACGGTGTGCCAAAGGTGCACAAGTCGGCGCTCTCATCATCCAGTTGGACCATCCAAAATCCAGATCTGGCATCCAGCTTACTGAAGAACCTTGCTCCTTTCAGCTTGGTGGCTATCTCAGTTAAAGTCGGCAGAGGATAATGTTGTCGTCTGATAACTTTGTTTAGCGGTCGTGGGTCGAGGCAAACCCGAAGATTGCCATCTTTTTTTGCAGCTACAACAATGCCATTTACCCATGACGTTGGGTGAGACACCTTTCTAATGACGCCTAACTCCTCCATACGACCTAACTCCTTCCTCAATTGATCTCTGACACCAACAGGAATCTTTCTAACAGGACAGATGCAAGGACTAGCATCACTTTGCAATGGAATTCTGTAAAAACCCGGCAATTTGCCCAAACCCTTAAATAAATCATCATATGTATCTAAATCTATTGAAAATACTCTTTGCACAAGACCTAATTCTTCCAGTGCATGTTTCCCCAAAATACTTTGACACCCTACTTGATCTGATATGACAAACCGTAAATCGTACTCTTTGTTCTTGTGTGTCACTTTGATTTTAATGGATCCAATTATTGACAAGTAATTACCACAAAACGACTTTGCTCTCACGTTATCACGTGTTAAATCAGATAACAAATATCCTAACTTTTCGAAATTTTGTTTAGATATAACATTTAGATCGGAGCCCGTGTCCAACTTAAAAGAAATGTTTGTATTACATGTGGGTAAATATAGGGTTTCGAACCACTTGCTACCAGTTGTTTTTGAAATGGAATCAACACACTCAATCATTGAAATGAAGTACAACTCACCCTCCTCGTAGCTGTCCTCATTTATTTCACACACCTTATTTTTAATAGGACACTTCACTCGAAAATGACCTCTGTTACCGCACTGAAAGCAAATAGCTTTTTTGGCCGTACAACGATCACCACTATCACAACGCATGCTGCCGCACGCCGAGCACGCCGGCCCGCCGGCAGGCCGCGCCGCGCCGCCGCGCCCGCCGCTCCTGCCGCTCACCCAGCTCGCGCCCGTGCGCGCGCGCTGCTCGCCGCCCGCGCTGCCCGCGCCACTAGCACGCGTTCTTTCACCCATGTATGACTTGGCCCCGCGCTGAGTTCGCCACAACCCATCCACGGCCAAGGTTTTTACCTCACTTTTTACGCCTTCTATCTGGCGATTTTCATCGGTGGATATTTCATTTGCTTGGCAAATTTTTATTGCTTTATCGAGGGACAGGTCATCTGCCCGTAATAATCGATCTCTCAGAGCACTGTCGGCTACACCGCACACTATCCTGTCTCGTACCAAGCTATCCTCCAGTTCTCCAAACTCACATCGCTGGCTGAGTAGTTTCAAGGCGGTGACATATTCATCAATGCTCTCGCCACTTTCTTGGGAACGTGTGAAGAATTTAAATCGCACCATTATGATATTTGTTTTCGTCCCAAAGTACACATTGAATGCGTCGATCACTTTTTCAACGTCCTCGCGATCGATTTCGTTGCTAAATTTCAACGTAGAATATATGTCGTAGCCTTCGGAGCCTATTAAGTTTATTAGCAAACTGGCTTGTACATCACTTGACTCCTTAGACACACCGGATGCCTTCAAGAAAACACGAAATTGACGCAGCCATTTTCGCCACATGTCGGCACGACTGGCCGGCCCGCCTTCAAGGACTAATTCCGCCGGCGGCCGCGCGTGTTCCATTGTTGCAATTACACACACAACGATGGTGAATTAGATAAACAAATCTACGGTAACTTTTACGTGTAATTAACTTTCGTTTCTATAAAAACTCGTAGCACCGCTGTCACCATGTAGTGAAACGCAAGATAACTTGTATGAGACTGACGTTTATTCATTTTATTCCTACCTACTTTTACATGCACATCTTATGAACCAGTACAAACGGGACTTGCACAAACTTAGCTAATAAGTAGAAGGTTAAATGGGTTCACTTACTGGGATCCTATTTCACAAGTGCTTGGGAAATAAATCCCACTAATCCCAAACTACTTGTAACTTAACAACTCAAACAACAGGTTCCAAACCAAAGACACAGGCGAAGCAAACAACACACTGCTCTAATTCCCGGAACTAATCTAGGATAAGCTTGACTCCGATATGTTGGAAGTTTCGCTAGAATAACTTGGTAGCAATAATATTCATAGTTCTATCGTGCATGTGAGCCTTTTAAGTTTAGTTCAACTCGTTTTTCAGCTAATTTATTAATAAGTCCAAACCAATAGATTCATCATTATCATGAGCTGCCCTTTTTACCACTTTGGAAGCGTCTTTCTTCCAAACGTTGGACTTTGGAAAAATGGTTATAGGAACCTCTTAGAGCTATAGGTTTGAGCAGATATTTTTGTTTTTGTTCCATGTATGGGAAGCACCTCTTCAATAACACTATCTTTCATTTTTTGTATGAGAATCGAAATGCGGTCAAGAGGGAACACTTACCTATAAAGTTTTAAGTGTGTAATGCTAATAGATTCAGAATAAAGTACCTGTGACATACAAACGGAAAGACGGACAGACAGACTTGAAGAAACTATAAGGGTTCCGTTTTCTGCCATACGGGTACAGAACCCTACCAAAGACTAAAGTTGATCTTTGATCAAAATTTTGTCATTCTGTTGATATGATACTGTCAGTCAATTTACATGAGTAACAATAAAATTCGACTGTTAAAAGTTAGATGCTTTGAGGTCATAATATCATATTCACGAATGTGTTCGTTATTGCGCCGTGCCTCATTAAATGTATTAATAGCTTTGGATACTAAAATATTTGTTTATTCAGTCACAAAGTATACGAGGGGAAACGTCAACTCGTTATGAATAATTAATGGCATCTGCTTGTCAACGATATGATATTTCACAATCGCTCACAAACTCGAACCAGCTCCCCTTTGGAAACAAATCCTTAATAAGTGAAACAGTTCCAATCCCCGTTTGCTTATGTCTGAGTGCAGCGTGTGCTTTTAAAATCACAGCTCGAAAAGTACAGTCAGTTACAATAAAAAAATAGTGTCAGTGAATCAAAAAAATTAAAATGCTTGTTACAAAAATCTATAAAACTATACCTATATCTATAACTATACCTATACTAATCTATACCTATATCGCTCTATCTATCCTAATGGCAAACTTGTATAATGATGATACTATTTGACGATCAATTGTTTACGCGATACAACGATTCAACTGACCGGTACTTGTGGCTGGAGTATCAAAAACCGCTCAAGTGCGAGTCGGACTCGTGCACTGAGGCCAATTTTAACTGAATTAGGGCATCCACATAGTAAAATACCACAATATTTTGTTGACAGCAAATATAACTTTGTTCTTCATAGTGTTTGTATGAAGTACAAAGTTATGTTTGCAGTTGTTGAAAATGTGCTATATCTCAAAAACTTCTCGTTCGATCCCGTCCGAACCAATTTTCGTTGAAAGAATTTGTTAAGATCTACATTAAGTTTTTTTTTTTCAAAATTTACATTTGCTTAAATTAAAAGTTAGATAGGGGAGGGGACGCCCATTTTATCACTTTGGAAGCGTCTAGCTATGAAACTATCTCAGAAACCTCGATGTCATTCCAACAGACCTATAGACACCCCACACGCATAGGTTTATCAAAAATATTATTTTTCTTTTAGTTTCATGTATGAAAGCCCCCCCCCCTCCCCATTACATGTATTTTTTTTATTTTTTTACATAAGAATCGTAAAGCGGTTAACAGGATACATCTTCCTACCCAACTTCAACGGTGTGATGCTTATAGTTACAGAATAAAATGGCTGTGACATACGGACGGACAGACAGACAGACAGACAGACTTGACAAAACTATAAGGGTTCCGTTTTTGCCATTCGGCTACGGAACCATAAAACGTGATTTGCTCTACTAAAATTTGGAAGAAAAAATGTTTACACTTTTTTAGCCATAAAGCTCTTTTGAGGGTTTCGTGGCCGAATGGCAAAAAACGGAACCCTTATAGTTTCGTCAAGTCTGTCTGTCTGTTTGCCTGTCCGTTCGTATGTCACAGCCACTTTAGTTTGAAACTATTAGCATCACACAGTTTATCATAAACGCGAAACTAAAACCAAAACAAAAAATCGATTAAATCTATGAATGATAATACGCAAAAATATGTGAATACATGCGTATGGATCTTTTAAAATAACATCGAAGTTCCTGAATCCATTTTCTCTAAAAGTCCAACGTCTGAGAGATAGACGCTTCCGAAGTGGTAAAAAGGGCGTACCCCTCCTCCAATTTTTTAACCAAGCGAATGTAAATTTTAAAAAAAAAACTTTATATGAAAATTGATTTTTACTAGTAATTTTAGAGATATAGCAGACTTTCAACAACCGCTAACATAACTTTGACCTTTATACAAAGACTATATAAAAACATGTTGTCATCAAAATACTGTGGTATTTTGGCTCAGTGGATCCCTAATTCAGTTGTCTCGTAACCCTCAGTGTGCGAGTCCGACTCGCACTTGCCTGTTTTGTATAAGTTTTTTATTTACAGCCGTTTATAATAAAAATCGTTCCCGTGACTAAGTAGACTGTTATATCCCAGCTACGATAAAAAGGAATCCCTCTGCCCTAGTAGACGTAAACATAATTAATGTCAATATCACCACTGAAACTATCCGTTCTCAAGTCTGGTAATGTATACCCGCGGCTGGCCGGGGGTCGACGGTAAACAATGCTCTGATATACGCGATAATGTGTGAGCAGTGTGAGGTGTGGGGAGTCGGGTATAGTTGAGCTGTGGTACAAGTGTGCTGTACCGTTAGCATGAATTCACGACGGTTTTACTCGCTAGCAACGACGTGAAAAAGTATATGGAAAATTGCACAGCGCCTCTTGCGGTCACTTGCAGTACTAAAATGTTTCAAACAAAAAGTTATGTCGTCGCTAGCGAGTAAAACCGCCGTAATGCATAAAGATGAAATAAGAAACCAAAAATTTTGCGCACGGGCGGGACTTGAACCAGCAACCTTTTGGCAAACCGGGCCAAACGCTCTTTCAAATTGAGCTACCGTGCTGTTAGTCCGACCCTGCGAAATTTGTGATCTCTTATGAAAACGTCAATTGCGTGACGCTTAGCGCCATCTAGCCGTCTGTTTATGAAACAGATGGCCCAAGCAGTTATTCTTTACAGAATAAATTCAACTTGGAAATCGATGTCGCTTCGCTATCTAATGCTTTAGAATGTTTTTAACACTGACAGTGTCATATTTTATATCTCTGCCATCTGTTTCATAAACAGACGGCTAGATGGCGCTAAGCGTCACGCAATTGACGTTTTCATAAGAAACCACAAATTTCGCAGGGTCGGACTAACAGCACGGTAGCTCAATTGGTAAGAGCGTTTGGCCCGGTTTGCCAAAAGGTTGCTGGTTCAAGTCCCGCCCGTGCGCAAATTTTTGGTTTCTTATTTCATCTTTATGAATATAAAATATGACACTGTGAGTGTTAAAAACATTCTAAAGCATTAAAACCTCCGTAAACTCATGGTAACGGCACTGGTTGGATTGAAACAAGTTAGGGCTTTAGCTAAAGTTTTCTTTGAATTTCCTTTTAAGTAACAATTGGTCTGGCATAGTATTTTGCGCAACGTTGCTGCTAGCACAAGTGTCACATAGGCGCTATAATTTGGACACTTTATTGAAGAGAGTAAAATGGTGTACCATTGTTAATGTTAACTACGTCTGCTATGTTAATATATTTATAATGTTTTTAACGCTCACAGTGTCATATTTTTTATTCTTAAAGATGAAATAAAATCACAATTGGAAAAGCGTTTAGCCCGGTTGATGCATGTTGGCGTCCCGCCCTTGCGCAATTTTCGGTTTCTTTTTTTCTTCTTTAAGGTTACTATATTTGTAAGTCGTGCGCCTACTACAACTCGCTTCATCTCCTATCTTAGACGGCAAGCTGTAAACAATTGTATAAACAATTCCCTGCGGGATTTCTTACAACCGCACTTGGTCGTGTTTGCGCGTCTGATGTGGCGCAGCCGTTGTAACCAGAAGTGCTACTGTTGTGCTACCTGTTTTTATCTCTTTCCATTCCTAGCGTGGGACTGTAAAAAGATAAACAAAGCAGGTGCGGCGGTCACCTAAATTTTATATTTTTGACAACACGTTTGGTATTTATGAATTGTGAAGCTTTATTCAACAAAACTTTACTCAAAGCTTACTTATAATGCCAAATTTACCCTAACCGCTTGAACGGCCATGGGTACTAGTAGTACCCAAACGAAGTGTTTGAATATAAAGCCTTAATGCTTTCAAAATGAAAACAATTTCGCCTGGCAAAAAATACGTGTCGTTCCTTAAGAATCACCGGCTATTTCAAAGTATGACAACATTAGAAATCATTCAATAAACTTTAAAAAAATAATAAAAAAATGACATGGCATTGTTTGTGAGCACGTTCAAGCTAACCAACAATTTTTATGAAGTTTTGGGAAGGTTTTTAAGTAAAAAATATTGTACAATACGAAGCGGTTATACTTATTTTTTATATTAAGCATGAACAATACATTAATTTTAAACCTTAAAACTTATAGGTCATTTATTTGAGAAACAAGCTAAAAATTATCGATAAAGATGAAATAAGAAACCAAAAATTTGCGTACGGGCGGGACTTGAACCAGCAACCTTTTGGCAAACCGGGCCAAACGCTCTTACCAATTGAGCTACCGTGCTGTTAGTCCGACCCTGCGAAATTTGTGGTTTCTTATGAAAACGTCAATTGCGTGACGCTTAGCGCCATCTAGCCTTCTGTTTATGAAACAGATGGCAGAGATATAAAATATGACACTGTTAGTGTTAAAAACATTCTAAAGCATTAGATAGCGAAGCGACATCGATTTCCAAGTTGAATTTATTCTGTAAAGAATAACTGCTTGGGCCATCTGTTTCATAAACAGACGGCTAGATGGCGCTAAGCGTCACGCAATTGACGTTTTCATAAGAAACCACAAATTTCGCAGGGTCGGACTAACAGCACGGTAGCTCCATTGGTAAGAGCGTTTGGCCCAGTTTGCCAAAAGGTTGCTGGTTCAAGTCCCGCCCGTGCGCAAATTTTTGGTTTCTTATTTCATCTTTATGAATATAAAATATGACACTGTAAGTGTTAAAAACATTCTAAAGCAAAATTATCGATGTTCATATTTGCAACCTATTTTATAAATGAAACAATAATAGGGGTGCATTTTACTATATTTTCATAACTTTTTACTATGTTTTTTCACAACTCTCCACACATTGATAGTTGCATGTAGAATAATTGTAACATTTAATATATCTAGCACCCCATGCTTTTCACTCTGAATTGAATTATTCTTTAACTCTTTGTAATTAAAAATTATTATCTTCTTTTTAGTTCGGTTAGCTATAAAAGCATGATTTTTTAGTTTTTTTAAACTATAATTTGTTTTTCATGTTTTAGTTCGATGTTTTAATTAATTATTTGCGGACATGCGACACGCGATAGCTCTATCTTTCTTACTCCCTCACAGAGGATCCACGACAGAATTTATTAATCCTGGCGGTCTTTATAAGGATATTCAGAAACTGTTATTAAATTATTGCATTGTTATCAGTCCTTGATACGTGTGCAAAATTTCAAATTAATCAAACTTCTGGAAATCGGTCAAATTTATGCTCAAAGATTCCATACATACATAGATACAACCCAAGCTTATAAAAGCGTGGTTAAAAATATTATTAAACGAGTTATTCCAGTAATAACAATCTGTAATTTGATCCACTTTGTTCGAAACGTACACCCAAATAACGTAAAAAACGTTATAACCAATAGAACGTGACTATTTCATATACTAAATACTCATTTTATATCTTGACATTATTACAGAAATACAATGAGTACTTATTACTTAAATTACGCAAAATTTGATTAACAATAATCCTTGGTTATTGGCAGGTATCCCCACACAAAATTCAGTGAACTTTTTAGGATTCCGTAGTCCAACAAGGAACCCTTATAGTTTTGCCATGTCCGTCTGCCCGTCTGTCCGTCCGCAGTCCAGCTAATGAGAGACCTAACGTGCAAGAAAACTGTAATTTCATATAGATAATATATTCGAATCTCCCACCTCTCATACAAGTAACGTGGGTATGTTTTTTTTCTCTTCCCAAACCCATAGTATTTCATTACATGGGTATCGTTTAATAGGTTTTTTCAAATGATTGAGAGGTTTTTAACATTATTTTTCGATATAGTGGCTTGTTTTCATGACATTCAGCTGAACTTCTCCTAACTAAACGGTAGTAGGTGTATACGAGACAAAAATCACAACACTTGCATAAATAATGAATTTAAAAGAAAAACTATAACTTCTATGTTAAGTCAACAATAGACAATTGACAGAGTTGTGGTCCATAAACTTGAAGCAAAACTTAAAGCATTTTTCATGTACATTTTCGTTTAATTTTTATTCTCCTAAATTGCAATAACATATAAAACTGAAACTGTATCTAAATATTGGTATTGATTAACTATTTTATTGATTTTTATGGTACTAAAAAGTACGTTTGTACAAAGTAGGTACGGAACCCTTCGTACGCGAGTCCGACTCGCACTTGGCCGGTTTTAAAATCAGTCTCGTATGAAAATTTTCTAATTTTCTTTTGAAAACCGGACATTTATCTAAGAATATCATCTCTCCTTCCATCAAGAATATCATCACTCCATCTTGACGCAAGTGATTAAAAAATATGGGTCCTGGGGTGTGTTTATGGATAGGTCTTTGAATATAACATAGAGGTTTCTACAACTATTTTCTTTTAAAGTCTAACGTTTGATAGATAGACGCTTCCAAAGTGGTCAAATGGGCCCCCAACCAAGCGAGTGCATTTTTGAAGATAAATATATGTTATGTAAGGTTACCACGTTTAGAGTGATAATATTTTAACAGAGCATCAAACAATAACATAGAAAGAGGACCCAATTTTTTTTTTTTTGAAAACTGGCCCGTTTACGTTTTTATTTTTCCTAACAAAAAAAAAAAATTTCAAGAACACCCTGTTCCACGACATCGCCTTTCGTCTCTTACATAAGTACTAGTTTGAGCGAAAACTAGACAGACGTATGGGCCTGAGCGTGACAGAAGATGCCTATCTCATTCATGCGGCGTGCCGATGCGCGGTAGGGGGCGCCACTGCGCGCCTATTTATTTAGTCCTACATAATAATAATATTAAAGGTAACTACCTACTGCATTCGATTACCTATTATTACGAAACACTAATATGAAAAAAAACATTATCAACGTGTATTAGTACCTAATAAATCAAACAGACAGATCAGGCGTGGTAGTTTCGACGCGAAGTGACGTATGCTAATTCGAGTAACTCGTGAATTGCGAGACTCGACACGGTGTTTTGACAGTCGATACGCCGACAACGCAAATTTGCAGGACTCGACACACTAATTTTGACAGATGTTGACGATAACGCTTTCGAGGGTAATCTGTAAAAGCTCATCTTAGCAGAATAATCGAAAATTATGCTAGAATTATGTTAGAAAAAAATCTAAAGATTTTTCTATGTATTTTTTACCTTTACTCAAGGGTTAAATTCCTAGATACGGTGTTCCTATTGTTTTCGAATGTAAAGAGCCTCTTGCGGATACTTCTAGGAACTAACTTCTAGACACATGCTTTTTAATAGACTATGATGCTTTTAAATAATTTTCATACATTTCCTTTACTTAGGATTTGTATTTGAATACGGCTAATTTCGACGATAACTCCATTCGTCGGGACTTGCAATTTTTACAAATGTCAATCTCGCAAGCACGATTTTCTAATGTCATTTTCATTATCGTCGAAAAAGATAAGTAACTAGAAATTATTTTATTTAATACTCGTGACCTAGTTGTCGCATTTGTGCGGTAATAAGGTTAAAATAAACGCAGTATTTTTAATTATCATTTTCAAAAGCCTGATAACAATTCCAATGATGTATACAACAAATTGTGTTGAGGGTTGAATAATAAGAAAATATGAAATCCCGTCGGAATTCCCTAATTTAACTCCATAATTGATATTTTTAATTAGATAAAATATTTACTACTTAATTTACGTACATTCTTACTTACGTTACCTCAAATTTTAAGGCACTTTCGAAATAATTATATATTTAATATTATAATATAATATTACGAAATAATGTCCAAACGATGTTTATTTATTTAATTAGTAATGTAGCTGATAAAACAATCTATAATTTGCGCCTTTACTTAAAATTATATTTTTAAAGTATATTTAAGACAATAATGCACGATGAGGGCAACAATTTTTAAAAGAAAGTTGATAACCACTAGAACACTCGATCACTATTTGCAACCCTTATTTGGCTCTCATTAATACAGCTAAAAGGTAGACTACTAGATAAATAACAGCTTCTAAAGCTCTTGAGTTCTTGTTTATTTTTTTATGAAACCAAAGTATTTACGGTTTCGTCGCATTTGGATGGGTGATCATACTAACTAAAATGACATTTCCGTCCTTTTGAATTGAGTGGTTTTTATCTAAGCGAATACTTCTACGTCACCATCATCATTCTATATGTATAAGCTAGAATAAGCCTCCACCACAGTTTTCTACAGTAACCGTTGCAGGTGGCATCCAGTGTTATCCTGCGATCGCAACGGACTTAGCCAAGTGAAACTATAGACCCTTTACACTCTGCGACTTTTATCAGCGATGCAGTCACGATGCAGCATCGATGCAGTCACGATGAAGAAGCTGGAAATTGTCAAATCATGTACTGAATTTTGGCGTTTGCATCCATACTAACGCTAACTGCATCGCTGCGAAATTAAATCTATTCATTGCGTGAGTCCCGATGTTGTAGCACATTTTTAACACGCGCGAGTGCATCGATGTTAAAAGTCGTGTGTGAGGGTTCATAAGTTCAAGTAGCAACGGGCAGAGTACATATCGCGAAGGACAGTCATTGGGACAGAAAAGTTCTAGGTTGCACCGATGAATAAGTAATATATGGTTATAGCGGTCCCCCGCGATTTCGTCCGCGCGTTTTGAGTTTGCTCCCTCCCCTCCCGTCGCAGCGTGCTGTTTTATATCCTTAAGCCTTTCTCAATAAATAAGCTATCTAACACAGAAATATTTTTTCAAATCGGTTCAGCAGTTCCTGAGATAAGCGCATTCAAACCAACAAACTCTTCAGCTTTATAATATAATTAGCGCAAGCGCACGTTGTACTTAAGCTGCGAACATTATTTTGGTGCGGAGTTATGTTAAAACTGTGATAGCTCCTAAGATATTTATTGAAATCAAATGATATAAAGGGCAACTTGGTTCTAAATGAAATGCTCGTGATGACGAATGTATTTATTTTGATAAGAATAAATACCTGTGTGTATAATACACCTCTAAAAATAATGCATTATTTTTTTTACAAATTTACTAACATAAAAAAGGTTGTAGTAAGTCAACCATAAAAGATAGACATATGCTGTCGCGGACTTTATTATAGAACTCTTAATGTTGAACAATCCTGTCATACATGATTTTTGTGTAACTTTAGCGGTTTCCGCAGCGTATGCAGCGGAAGCTCTCAAAAGGAATATCTTTCTCCCGTTTTCGCAACATTTTTCATTTCTGCTGTGGTCTTATGAGTCATATCTTTATGTTATATAGCCTAAAGCCTTCCTCGATAAATGGACTATCCAACGTTAAAAATAATTTTTCAAATCGGGCCAGTAGTTTCTGAGATTAGCGCGTTCAAACAAACAAACAAACAAACAAACAAACTTTTCAGCTTTATAATATTAGTATAGATTAGGCGTTACGACGAATTCAACTAACTCTAAATAATGAAAATTGTGCGCCCGTATCGAGTTATAAGAACTGTATAAGAAATGATAATAATAACAAATATTAAAGAATATTGCACAAATAAAGACACAAAAAACAAAAACATTTCAATCAAATAATAAGAAGTACAATATTGGCGGTCTTGTCTCTTATCTCTTCCAGACAACCATTGATTAGAGGGAATAGCGTATATTAGAGGGGTAGAATCGTTTATTAGAAGGTATTTTGTGTTATTTAAATAAATTATTACACCGTCATTTTTTATTGTAGGTACTGCAATTATTGCTTTGTCACTCCTTCAAACTTTCAACTGCAGCAATTCGTAAAAAAGGCCTGAAAATAATTGAAAAAGCTATTATAAATCATTCCTAATGCACTTCACATGTCTCCTGCATCTTTATGCGCTCGTTCTGGTTTCGTTTTTCGGGTTTTGTAAGTTCTTGCTCTGTCTTTTAAGTCTTTTTAATTGTAATCTGCTGAAAACTTGTTTTTAAATAGTTTTGCAATACATGAGGGGCTCGGATCTTATGAAGTGAGAAACCGATAATAAACTCGGTTTGAAACCGCTACCTTGCGGAGATTTTGACCATTTAATAATCACTATTTGAATATTATATTTAAATCATGAAACCAATAAACAGACACTGAATATCTAGCTACTTATGCACATAAAAACACGTTGCAAAATTTTATTACTTACATGCATGGAATCTATTTATTTATCCGATCTCTACATTAAACGATGTACCGAAAGTCAAGATAATGTGTTTTATATTTTCCGATTTTGTATTTTAGTATAATTGGCTGGGAATTCTTGTGGAATTTAATTTAAAAGTTGCAATGATAAATTATTTTAACGTTGTTTATTTAATGTCAAACTGACATAAGGTATTGATTTACTTATTACCGGTGTTGCAGGAATTATTTTTATTTTTCCTTAAATTAATATTCACCGCGAACCTTCTAATGCTGGGAGCCGTCGGTGAAACCTATGGTAAAAACTCCATGTTATTTAAAAAGAAAAATGATGGCTGCCATTTCTTGCGTTTTTTAATGTAAAGGTATAGGTATATATACGAGTACGAGTGCAAAAGTTTTTCCACGCGTATCTCGAAAAATATCAGTAACTAAAATGATTAAAATAAGGCTTGTGTATCGTCATAGCCGTATCACAAAGCTTATTTTTAGGGTTCCGTAGCCGAATGCAAATAACGGAACCCTTACAGTTTCGTCAAGTCTGTCTGTCTGTCTGTATGTCCGTCCGTATGTCACAGCCACTTTATTCTGAAACTATTAGCATCACGCTATTGAAATTTGGCAGAAAGATGTTAACCGCTTTACGATTCCCATACAAACAATGCAAAATGATGATATTTAAGGAGGGGCCCATACACGAAACCAAAACCAAAAAAATAATTGTCAAACCTATGCGTGTAGCGTGTCTATGGTCTATTAAAATGACAATGAGGTTCCTCAAACCATTTTCTCTAAAAGTCAAGGTAAAATAGGTGTCCTCCCCCATCTAACTTTTAAACTAAGCGAGTGTAAATTTTGAAAAAAATACATGATGTAGAAGTTGGTTTGAACAAGATCGAACTAACAGTTTTTGAGATAGAGCATATTTTTAATAACCGCAAACATAACTTTATAATTTATAGAAATACTATGAAAAACAAAGTTATATTTGCTGTCAGCAAAATATTATGGTATTTTGGCTAAGTGGATCTCTAATTGAGTTAAAGTTGGCACGGAACCCTTAGTGAGCGAGTCCGACTCGCACTTAGCCGGTTTTATTGCTGTGTGCTTGTGCTGAGATGAGGTTTATTGCATAATATTATTTTCTGAACCTTTATTATGATTTCATGCCATTTTTTGTCTCTATTTACAATCAGTCAGATATCTTTAATTAAATTTGATGAATTGTTGCATATTTATTGACAGTAAAAACCATCAGTTCGACAGTAAGGACTATAAGCTTTCCAGTATAAAAATATCTTCCGTTATAACGTTTACCCTAGATAATGGGAGGATGTGTATCGGGTACGATTCGTGGCAAATGTGTACGTTTGAAGATTGCGATATGAATACGGTTAATTTTATCAGATTTCGTGATACTGCAAGCTATTTTTTGTGATAACAAAATGTCAAGTTATTGCAACATCAGACTACCAGCGCAGTTTGCTAAACGCTAAACAAACAAAACAGCTGGGTATGAAAACAAAGACAAAAACTTAGGAAGGTATGTGTCCATTTATCTGAGGCCTAAAACAGCTGGGAAGGTATGATTATCTGAAACAGAAACTCAACCTAAGTAGGTATGTGTTCAGTTCATTAATCGTAGGCCTAAAACACTAACAGCTGGGTATGTATGATAAATTAAGACAGAAACTCAACTTAGGTACCTATGTGTTTATCGCAGGCTTAAAACATGAACAGCTGGGCAGCTATGATAAACTAAAACTACCTACCTAATTGCGTTGTGTTCCTTCTGTTTATTTAATAATAATAAGGAGACAAAGTTTATGTGAAAGTTATCTTTAAAAAGAATACTATTAAAATTTATAACTAACTAACAGATATTGTAGGTAATGATAAACTGAAACTACCTAATTGTGTTGTGTTGTGTTACCTCTGTTTATTTAATAATAATAAGACAAATCTTATGTGAAAGTGAACTTAAAAAATAATACCTATTAAAATTTCCAATCTTACCAAATCTAACTTTAACAGATGTTGTAGTTACCTACCTACCTACCTAATGAGTACCTATTGATTCCTTTTGATTCAGTAGATGGATATGCACTAAAAATTGCGTGACTAAATTTAACACAGTTTTGTTTTAAATTTCGTTTACTACGTACCGTAAATAAACATAACACATAAAACGCGAACACATCTTTGAAAATTACGTACATTTTTATTATTTTTTACTTTAAATTAACGCATTTGCTCATTTTTTGTACAGATATGTGGATACAAGTCTTATTTCACAATAAAATAAATTAAAACTAGGATTTCTGCATTGGTTTACAAATACATTTTTTTTTATCAGCAGCGATAAGTTAACATTTGAAAACAATGACGTCAAAGATTAACAGTAAAACAGGTTACTACAAATTGAAGCGATGCCTCCTAACCTTATTATACAAACTGAAGCGAGCACTAGACAATCTAGCTATCACGAGCACTGTTTTTTTTCACTGGCTATCACGGCATTCACTGTTCATTCACACACGTATGCACTGAACCTTTGCTGGAATTGGTGGGGAATAACTGCAGCATTGTGTTGTGCATGCACGTTATCCCAACAACGTGCAATCGCGCAGTAGTCAACGGGAGGACTCGAGCTCGAGCTGCTCGATCTTCGTCGCATAGTCCGCACCAGCAGCAAAACTTGGACCCTCAAGTGATAAAGGCGTAATCACCGCCAACAGCAATTCTTGGAACCTCAAGTGATAAAGGTGGAGGACTTCGTTGTGCAGAAACCGCCATAGTAAGCGTCTGCGGTGTTTGGCAGTAGGTGCCGTACCAGGTCAAGGCGCGGCGGGAAACTATGTGATGCTGGTCACCCGGCCCAGGCTTCGGAAAACGCACCGCAGGTCCGCGTCGCACGCGCACACGCATACAAACGTGAATGTTTTTGGCAGACTGACTCGCGTCAAGCGGCGAGGCGGGGGAGCGGCCGCGAGCGCGACACGTGTAGGCAGGCAGGCAACATCGCGGCGATGGGCGGCGCGTATGACAATACCTACAAAAACCGAGAGCTCCGCTCAGCAACACGCGGCACGGGGTGTTTTATTTTATTCTTTTTCTACATGTTCAGAGGTGATTTTCTCGAAAACTAGCGTTTAATTTTTTTTTTCGTACAAAATATGTTTCATTTATTTTTCTAAATCTGCCTTTAAAATATTATCACTTAAAACGAGGTAGCCTTATAGATCTTAACAAATCCTTTCAACAAAAATTGGTTTGGACGGGATCGAACAAGTAGTTTTTGAGATATAGCACATTTTCAACAATCGCAAACATAACTTTGTTCTTCATACAAACGCTATGAAAAACAAAAGTTATACTTGCTTTCAACAAAATATTGGGGTATTTGAGCTAAGTGAAAGTAAGTGGATTCTCTAATTCAGCTAAAATTGGCACTGAGGGTTCTCAGTGCGTGACTCCGTACCGCTATTTGCCTGTTTTTTAATTGTTTCTTTCGGAGGTTTAAATACCTATGTCATGATATCACTTGCAATCCAACAGTTAGTGGGGCACTTAAATAACCCACCACTTAACTAAATTTCGTTTGTTCATCATCATCATCATAATAAAATATCTGCTATCTTTTTGTATTGTAATATTTTTAAGGGAAAACAGAAGCTCGGGTAAAAGGGTCTAGGTTTAGTTTCTTTTGTCTTTTTAATTGGGGTGTTGGCCAAGGAGACTTTTTTTGCTTTGCCGAAGCGAAGGTTTTTATTTATCTGTACTTTTTCATTTTATTGAATATTAAACGTAACAAGGAGACGATGGTTTCAATTAATTTCGCCTTGTAATGCTTGGGTCATTCGTTTGTGGCCAACAATTAAAAGAAAAACCAAAAAATATATTTTAATGTCTTAAGAAAGGTGATTGTACGAATTGTTGTGATTACCAGATATTATCACCGATCATGATCATCATGATCATCATTTTCAGCCAAAGGACGTCTACTGCTGTAAATAGACCTCCCCAACGCGGTCTGCATCCAGTTTGATCCTGCGATCCTTACAAGGTCATCTGTCCATCTTGTCGGTGCACGTCCTATGCCGCGTCTTTGGTCGAAGGGTCTCCAATCTAGGACTATTTCATCCCAACGGCCATCAGGTAGCCAGTTTATTGCCCATTGCCACTTGATCTCACTGATTCTCAGTGCTATGTCCATTACCTTAGTTATTCTACGTAACTCTACACTTCTGATTCGTATTAGCGATCTCATAGAGATAGTTCGCGTATTAGCCGCTCAATCACTCCCTGATTGATTAAAAGCTTCCTTATACAGCCCATAGTAAGTGATCTTTCATATTAACACGCACTGGTTGAAGACTATATTTTTTAGTCACTGAAGTGATTGAGACGAGACAACACTCTTGCGCAATTTCCAGAAGCCTGCCCAGCCGAGTTGGATTCGTCGATTGACCAGTTTCTCAAAGTTGGATCTACCTAAATGTATCATTTTGTCCCAGGTAGAAGTTATCATCGACAACTTCAAGAGTTGAGTTCCCAGCAGATACTGGAGTAGGCACAACAATGGGGCTCGACATGATTTTCGTCTTTTCCGTGTTCGTTATAAGACGCACTTGTTGGAAAACTCGGTGAAGGTCTTCGAACATAGTGTAAAGATTGTCTTGCGAAACATAAGTACTCGCAAATAGGTCTGTAACCATTTTTTTTTAATTTAACAACATTTATCGCCAATGTTTGCAAGAAAAATATTTCTGGTGCCAAAATTCTCAATTTTCTTTATCCAAATGATAAAGTTAGCCTGCGAAATCGCCAAGATGTCATTCGCAAAAACTCAACTTCAGTTAACATTTAAGATTTGCCGAAATCTCGAGTTGAGTTGGAATACCAGCGGTTTCATAATTTTTATGTTTTTTTATGAATTTAATCGGGTTTCCAGTCTGTGAGTCTGATTTGGATTCTATATTAATCAAATATGAAACATACTTAACGCATAAATAATGTTGAGCGTTTTACAAGAAATAGAACTTTAACTTTGTGTGTGATTGCAAATACTTGCACCAAAAAACATTAAATTAGTGCTAATAAACCAGATATCAAAGCATTTTATCAGATGCCGATCAAATCATTGATTCAGCAAAATGTTACATGAAACTACATCAAATATATTGTTTGAAAATCGTATTTAGGATAATACCGCATAAAAACTCTCCCTTTCTCATTTTCCACACCTTTTTATTCTTACAGTACAATATAACGAGCATAATTATGTTTCCTTTAGCAAACAATGAACAGTTCCTGCAGACTGAGTAAATGTATTCTTATTAATTAACAGTTTATCGGGGATTGCGCCGTTCGTCTTCTGGGTTCTCAGGATGATGTCATAAATCTTCCCAGGGATCCGCAGCGGAAGGATTCGGCGTTGGATCCGAATCAGATACTTACGGCAAATAGTATCGGATAGTGCAGGATTTATTCGAGGGTATGTCGTGATACAAGTTTCGCGTCTTGTTTTTTCTTAATCATAAATCATTTATTTGCTCAAAACATAGTATAAATTGATATCACATACAGTATAAGCTTCTCATGTTTCGCTAATAAAATAGCATGCAAATTGTTGACAGTGCTTAGAGTCGAATTTCATTAAATAATAATTTAAAAGAAGTAAGTCACTTAAATCTAGCGGTTGTTAATAAATTCCTTAACACTATAAAAAAAAATCATTAAGCCATTGAGCTAATCGTTTTTTAAATAGGAAGCCATTTAACACTTTTATTTCATTCAGGATCTTGTTATAGATTTTAACACACATCGCAAGGCAATTTTTCTTATATTTACTTCATCATCATCATCATCATTATCAGCCAAAGGACGTCCACTGCTGAACATAGGCCTCCCCCACGGCTTTCCACAGCGACCGATCACTAGCGATCTGCATCCAGTTTGATCCTGCGATCTTTATAAGGTCGTCTGTCCATCTTGTTGGTGGACGTCCCACGCTGCGTCTCTGGTCGAAGGGTCTCCAATCTAGAACTTTCCTGCCCCAACGGCCATCAGTTCTTCGCGCTATGTGCCCTGCCCATTGCCACTTAAGCTTACTGATTCTCAAGGCTATGTCCGTTACTTTAGTTCTTCTACGTATCTCCTCATTTCTGATTCGATCCCGTAGAGAAACACCCAGCATAGCCCTTTCCATCGCTCGTTGTGTGATTTTGAGCTTCATTATAGGGCCTATAGTAAGAGACCATGTTTCGGATCCGTATTTCATCACTGGTAACACACACTGGTTGAAGACTTTCGTCTTCAGACACTGAGGTAGATGAGATGAGAAGACACTTGCGCAATTTCCCGAACGCTGCCCAGCCGATTTGGATTCGTCGATTGACCTCTTTCTCGAAGTTGGACCTACCAAATTGAATCACTTGTCCCAGGTAGACGTACTCGTCGACAACTTCGAGAGTTGAGTTCCCAACGGTTACTGGAGTGGGTACGACAAGGGAGTTCGACATAATTTTCGTCTTTTCCATGTTCATTTTGAGACCTACTTGTTGGGATACTCGGTCAAGGTGTTCGAGCATAGTGCCAAGATCGTCCAGCGTCTTTGCCACAACAACTATATCATCGGCAAATCGGAGGTGTGTGATGTATTCGCCATTAACATCGATGCCGATTTCTTCCCATTCCAGAAGTTTGAAGGCGTCTTCCAATGCCGCTGTGAACAGTTTCGGAGATATGACATCTCCCTGTCTCACACCTCTCCGCAATGGAATCGCCTTCGTGTTCTGCTTCTGTACTCGGACCGACATGGTGGCGTTATTGTAAAGGCACCTTAACATCTCTATATACCTGTAGTCTATGTGGCACCGCTGCAGAGACTGAAGCACCGCCCAAGTTTCGATCGAATCAAAGGCCTTCTCATAGTCCAGAAACGCTAAGCATAGAGGCATATTATACTCCTCGGACTTCTGTATAATTTGCCTAAGCGTATGTATGTGGCTTGGACGAATAAACCACTGGACGCGCAATGACGGGAAATTTCGCTTGTGCCCCCTTAGCCACGAAGCGGGCTTTTTGGCCTCACTTACAGGTGACGTCTTGTCAGTACGGTGATAGAGCTCAGTGAGAAACATTGACGGAAAAAATGGGTAAATGTGGCTTATTTTTGTGTAAAAATTATAGCAGCAAGACATAAAATATTCATTTTCATCCGTAAGTAACGTTTTATCCCAAAAAAGCTGATATTTTTCATGAAAATAATGAAATGTGTTTACCAAGAGAAAAGTAATATTGCCATTTAAAAAAGTGGTGGTCAGTAACTACAAAAGCAACAAGATAACGTATACTTTGTACGGTAGGATTGTCGTATGTTTATCATTCGTTCTCTTGTCAATTTAATTATAATTGTGCTTGACAATTGTCGATAAATCGTATCGATAAACATTTATTAAATTTTAAATATAAATTCTTTTAAAATAAAATGATAAATCTGTAAAAAGTTTCACTTGAGAGTAGATTAAGGTAATCTTAAAAATACAACAGTTTGCTTTAAAATTTTAAACTTCATATTTTATGACAATACATCTTTAAAATATAATTTCAGATTTCTTGTGGATCCATTAAGTAATATAAAGTGGGTTGAAGGGAGACAAAATGGATCCCCACAAAACATCACCGAATATGTGGTATCCATTTAACACCTGTGTGATTTAATGCCAATGCAAAAATCTACTGCTTAATTATCCCATAGGAGGATTTCAATGGTGCTGGGCTGTGTGTACTTATGGGCGGTTTCACAATGTCTTAAGAAGTTCTAGTTAGTGTTGCTTGCCAGACCGTTCATATAAACGTTCTATGTTTCAGTTGTTCGTTCGATGGTTTGTGCATTAAACATGTCCATAATGTAATTTATTGTTTTAGTTATAAAAAACCGACTTCAAAACCAAAATGCACTAAAAAGTCTTAAATAAACTTTTGAACATTGAATGGAAAGGAATCCATTTTAGGGAAACAATTTCTTTTTGGAGTCGGTGCTGCGACAGGTGAGGCTGAATTTTCAAAGTGACCTGCACCGACTCCAAAAAGACTTTTTAGTGCATTTTGGTTTTGAAGTCGGTTTTTACTTTTTTAAAGTTAATTTTATTTCTCCGTTTTAGAGTTTACAAGAGAGGGGGGGGGGGGGGGAATTGCACCTCATGACTCTGTTCTTTAAAAAGCTACAAACTATATGTTCTGTCATTATAATTACTGAACTCCTAAGCGTTAAGGAGTTCCACCATCAGCTCAGCCCCACAAGATGTGGACTATCAGACGTAACAATACGTCAACATTAAGATTTTAGTAAAACAACACTATATGTGCCTTTAAAATTTGAGGGTTTCTCTCGATTACACCAAGATCAAATCTTCAGATCCCAAATCGGCAACAATGGGACCAACTAGAAGTTACACTCTCCAAGTGCCTACTTAAAAAAAAATTCGAATCGGTCGCCTAACGACTGAGATATGAGGTAACAAACATACCAAAAAAAACATACAGTCGAATTGATAACCTCCTCCTTTTTTGAAGTCGGTTAAAAATACATGTCTTTTTACAAAAGTTTCGTTCATTCATTCGTTCCGCACATGTCGATAAAAAAATATCGACACTTTCATGCACTAAATGTCAAAAATTGTCATGACAAGCTCCCCCCGCCCCGCAGAAATTGGCTAATGATGTTTTCATACATTTGCTCTTGCGTTTCATATCCAGTGGTTAATTCATCCAAGGTATGTGGTCTATGGTACTATAGCCTTTTCGGAAACAGGCTTGTTCGGGAGGCTGGAAGTTATCAAACCTACGTGCGAGACGATTCGTGATGACCCTTGAAAACAGCTTGTAGACATGGCTCAGGAGTGAGATGGGTCTGTAGTTCTTCAATAAAGTTTTGTCTCCTTTTTTGAAGAAAAACACCACCACACTTCTGTTCCATGCCTCAGGCGTGATGCCCTCTAGCAGCACGGAATTAAAGAGTCTCTGAAGGACTTTAAGTACCGGTTTTTCACCCGCCTTCAGAAGTTCTGCTGTGATTCCGTCCTCGCCAGGTGCCTTGTTGTTTTTGAGCTGTTTAAGGGCCATCCTAATCTCGTAAAGGCTGATGTCCGGGATGTCTTCGGTGTAGTGACGGGTCAGGATAGCTCGTGGGTCTCTGGCCGAGCTATCAATGGGTTTGGCTACTGAGATGTACAACTGCCCATAGAACCTTTCGATCTCCCTCAAAACCTCTGCTTTCGTCGACGCTACACTGCCGTCCTCCGTCTTAAGCTTCGTCAACTTTGCCCAATAGACATGTCCCTTGCAAACACTTTAGAGCCTTGGTTCCGCTCTATCGTTTTTTTAACACTATTAGTGTTAAAGCAACGAATGTCGTGTCGCAGGGACTTCCATATTTGTCTATTGAGCTGCCTGTAGTTTTCAGCATTAACGGAGGTCTGCAGTGCCATAGATCGACGTTTTGCCATAAGGTCGAGAGTGTGGACCGACAGTTTTTGAGGTCTATTTTTACGGCCAGGCCTAAAATACTTAGACCCCACCGTTTGAACAGTTTCCACAAAACCCGTTGTTAATTTCGTCGACTGTAACGCAATTTTCTAGGCAATCAAAGCGGTTTGACAACTCGAGTTGAAAGCTCTCGCGATTTTGGATATGAGCACGAGTCGGTCGGAGCGTGGACTTAATCAGGCGGGATCTTTCCAATTTGACATTTATATTCAATGTGCCTCGAACCATTCGGTGATCGCTTCCGGTTTTCACCCTGCTGATCACGGAGACATCATTGAATAACCGTCTCTTGGAGGTCATGAAGAAGTCAATCTCGTTTCTCGTGAAGCCATCGGGACTCAACCAGGTCCACTTCTTTTGAGGCGGCTTCTGGAAGAAAGAGTTCATCGCAAAGAGTCCCTCCTTCTCCAGAAAGTCGGCCAGCCTCTGTCCCCTGGCGTTCCTTTGCCCGTATCCAAAAGGTCCCACCTTCGACTCATTCTCGCCTCGCTTGCCCAGTTTCGCGTTGAAGTCCCCCATTACAACAGTATAATAGGTTTTGGAAGTATGTATGACCTTCAGCGAATATCTCTTGGATATTCTGAGTATAAGGTATATTACCCTGCTCGACACATTCTCGATGGTCTCGATATTGTTGACGAGGGACTTGTGAACGAGGAACCCGACACCACCTTGGGACTTTCGTTGGTTGCCTTCCCGGTAGTAGAGCAGGTTTCCGGACTGAACCTGCTCATTTCTTCCTCCAGCTCGAGCAACTTCTCATCTGTCCTCAGTGTACACGTGTTGTACGTTACCAGGGCCAGTTGTCGTCGGGGGTGGCAGCGCGATCGCCTCTGGGGATTCTTAGCACCCCCTGCCCCGCCGTTGCCGTGACCGCTACCAAAGTCAGGAATAGCGGGGCTGCCGGAGACTGGGGGCCTGGTTTTCTGGTGTACTATCATCACGTGAGGGGATTTTGCCAATACTCGCCACGCTTGGCAGGCGGGTTGGCGAGCGCAGAGGCGCAACCCCTTGCAGCTGTGACGCTGCTGCCCGTCTCAGTCTTACATTTAGCTGCGCCTTACATTGGATGGTTATACCGCCATCGGTCGGTCGCCAGAGCCTCGTCTGTATAAACCGGACGCACCACGTGAAGGTGAGGTTGGCTTGGAGCTTATGGTCTTGGTCAAGCTCCCTTACGTCCCTTACGTTTACGTCCATTTACTTGTTTTGGGAATATTTCTTAAGACAAGTTTATGTGTGATCTGCGCACTCTCGTATTTTTTGCATCACTTGAACAGATTGATCTTGATTTAGGAAAATATTTATAAAAAAAGTGTTTTTTCTATCCCTAAAAAGGATAATCACTTCGTATTATAAACCAAATCCTACGCAGCGTCTGTTATAGACATCACAGAAGCTGCGTAGGATTCAATATGTCCTAAGGTAGACAGACGTCTACTTAAGGATTAAGTAAATAAACCATGACACGAACTCAATATTAAGATCATAAAGACTTTTAGCTAAATTTATATTCATAAGTATATTGTTATAGTTAAATAATAAATTTATAGTCAAATGTACTCGTACCGGCGATAGTTTTGCAGGCTCTCTTAAGTGCCAATCGAGAACTTCCCGCTACATTAGCAGTTACGTAAAGTAGCCGAATAGGTAAGAATAAGAGCTAAACTAATTGCGAAGTGGTTACTAAAGATTTACATAACTAGCCCTTAAGCCCAAGGGCGGTACCTCTAATGCATTTCATGGCCTTAAACTTACAACCAGACCACTCTCCGACTAATGCACGGAAATAATGATAGATAATGACTATTTCAAGAAAAAATATATATCAAAAAGTTATGACACGGAATAAGTAATAAAATCCGTTTGTCCTTAAGATTGTACAAATATTCAATTTTAAAACCAAAGTTTATTTTAATTCCATTCGCCCGATGTTATGAGTTTGGGTCGAGACTAATTTTGAACGAATTTGCCTTTTGACGGGTGTTTAAAACACATACGCATCTCATTTTAATGAAGTAATGACTATTCTCAAATTAAAATTTCATATCCTAGATCGTAGATGCACAAAAATTGAAGATACTCCTGATTTCACATTACGCAATCGCTGAATTCTATTATTTAAACTTAGAATTGTACTTGTAAAACGTAACTTTGTGAGGCAAGGAACACACTTTATCAGACATAAAACCAACATAATAAAAACGAAAATACATATACTATCTGCAGTTTTAAATGTAATAGTATAGGTATTTAATAAACTTATCCATTCTTGTATCGTGCAATTATTATGTTTTAATTGCGTATTATAGACAAAAACAGTGTTGCAGTGCTTTTCCAAAAGATGATCTCTCCTAGAAACCCTTATGACCCCTTACACACTGCGACTTATAGCATCGATGCAGTCACGTTGCAGAAGCTGACAATTGACAAATTTTGTACTGTATTTTGGCGACTGCATCGATGCTAAAATAAAACTGTTTATTGTGTAAGCCGCGATGGTGAAGGGAGATTTTAAAACGCGCGACTGCATCGATGTTAAAAGTCGCAGTGTGTAAGGGGTCTAAGGGGTTTTAGACGAATGAATATTTGTATTTTGTTACTAGAAAGTTTTGAGATCGTTGTTGGCTCAACCGATTGGGATGTGGTCTCAAACACGGCTGAGGCAATTACAGATCGTCAACCTTTGTGTGCCATTCCATTTGTGTCTTATTAGCAGTTGTGGAGTGAGTAGATCCCTTCACGCGAAAACTATTTGATGTGTCGGGATAACGCATGGCCTATAATTTATTGTGATATTTTTTAAATTTCAATATTTACGCGAGTGAAAGCGCGGGGAATCGCTAAAATTTTAATAAAAATGTAAAATAATCTGCCGGAGATTTTGTTGCTTTTCTGAAAGTGCTGAATTTTACTAGTTTTGCTATATGTGTTCTGGCAGTATACTTATTGATGCACCAGTTTCAAGATATAGGTAAGTGAAGTATCTCAATTAAACATTTTTCAATAACTAATCTAACGATAACTGTTAAAATGCTCTCTCTTGCTGTATTTAAGCTCTCTCTTGGTATCTAATCTCGGTTAAGGGTAAATATGAAACTCCATGGCCCAGATGAACCCGACGTCACTCGCGCGCCTAACAAAATATTGTATCTGAAACACTCATATGGAAATGAACCAAGATGGCGCGGGCGTTCGTTCCATTTACCAAGAAAGTTATCTCTCGTCAGCCTTCTAGGGGAGCGATGTGACTTTGGCTACAATATGGTATAAAAGCCAAAGAAAAACATACGCGTATCTCAACTGTACGTTAATTCACTTAGAATAAACATGAATAATATCTCCAACTGAATTTTTATTTTTTAGCTTACCTATATGATTTCAGATTTCGTAGTTAAAGAGTTGTTAATACGGAATTGTCACGTAAATAGCGTTTAAACTGTAAGTTTATTTTCTATGAAACTTGGGTTGTTATAAAAAATGCATTCGAAAGTGTATGCTCACCATTAGAATACTAATACTAGCGTATAGAACTGACGCCATGATCTAATTGTGTGCTCCATGATTTGACGCCATTTGTCATCAACTCATACAAACGATTTCATATTTGAAATTCAAATTTCCTCAAAGTTTGATTTTAGAAAACGGCTGTACACAACGCGCGGTGCGAAAAAAAATATCAATACGTTAATTGTTTAAATGTACTGGTTTAAAATGATTTAACCAAAAATTTACGCACGAGAACTCGAACCAGCAACTTCTTGGCTAACCGGCCCAACGCTCTACCAATTGAGCTACCGTGCTGTCGGTCCGACCTTGCGAAATTTGTGGTCTCATATGGATACGTTTATACAACAGTATACCAAGTAGTTATTTCTTACAGAATAAATTCAACTTGGAAATTGTTGACGCTTCGCTATCTACTGGTTTAGAATGTCTTAACACTCACAGTTTCTCATTTAATATTCATAATGATGAAATGAGAAACAAAAACTTAGCGCGCGGGGACTCGAACCAGCAACATCTTGGCTAACCGGGCCAAACGTTCTACCTATTGAGCTTCCGTGCTGTCGATCCGACCATGCGAAATTTGTGGTCTCTTATTTGTGGTCCCCATGCGCAAAGTTTTGGTTTCTTATTTTATCTTTATGATTAAATATATATTTTTACAATGTTTTTAGGCAACCATCAAATTTTAGACATGTTTTCCAATTCCCGAAACAGTTAAATTGACTTGTTTTTTTGTGCTTTTTCCGAAAAATATCGAAACTCAGAAAATGTTAGTTACTTGCAGCTACTTCTTGTACATTTGCAAAGAAAACATTGCAACTACAATGCAAGCTGCAAAAGTTTAAAAAAAAGTAAAAACCGACTTCTAAACCAAAATGCACTAAAAAGTCTTAAATAAACTCTACACCATTGAAAGGAAAGGAATCCGTTTTAGGCAAACAATTTCTTTTTGGAGTCGGTGCTATGATAGTTGATGCTTGATGGTCAAAGTGATGGCACCGACTCCAAAAAGAAATTGTTTGCCTAAAACGGATTCCTTTCCTTTCAATGGTGAAGAGTTTATTTAAGACTTTTTAGTGCATTTTGGTTTTTACTTTTTTTAAAGTTCATTTTATTTCTTCATTTTTAGTGATTACATAGGGGGGGGGGGGGGGGGGGGAGAGGGAGTTGCACCTTATGATTCTATTTTTTAAAAAAGCTACAAATTACCTATCATAAGTTCCGTCATTATAATTACTGTACTCCTAAGCGCTAAGGAGTTCCACCATCAGCTCAGCCCCACAAGATGTTGACTATCAGACGTAACAACAGTCAACATTAAGATCCTAGTTAAGAAATACCATACGTGCCTTTAAAATTTGACGGTTTCCCTCGATTACACCAAGATTCCACCATCAGATCCCAAAATGAAAAAAACGGGACCAACTAGAAGGTATACCCTTTAAGTAGGTGAAAAAAAAATTCGATTCGGTTGACAAACGACTGAGATA
This sequence comes from Pyrausta purpuralis, assembly GCA_963924145.1. Lineage (NCBI taxonomy): Eukaryota > Metazoa > Arthropoda > Insecta > Lepidoptera > Crambidae > Pyrausta > Pyrausta purpuralis. The sequence continues at coordinate 5,843,093 of OZ001646.1, forward strand.
TGAGGTAACATACATACAAAAAAAAAAATATTAAAAAAAATATACATACAGACGAATTGATAACCTCCTCCTTTTTTGAAGTCGGTTAAAAATGTTCGACACCCGTGTTTATGCAGCATGGCACACTTTTTTTTAATGCGAAAATGAAAAATTCCCGTTACATGTTTTGTCTTCTAAAATACAAAGTTCAGCTTCAGTATTCAACAGTAAATTGGTTTTCATTATATCACTAATCTGTGAAATACTGTCTGATGTCATAGTAATTTAGAGATGTGAAAGCTACCAATTGAAAACGAGATTAAATTGACTGCGAAACAGAACTTTTTCTATGATTTAAAAAAAATATTAAGACATCATTGATGCCTCTTTTCTCACACATGTTTCCAGATATTTGAATGAAGCAATGTCGTAGTCAATCTTTAAACAATTTGCTAAAAGTATTTTTATGTTAATCGAATACACATAAGCATTATTGTATGGTGATAAAAGACTTTATTTCACAAATAAATAAATGTATGATTTTTATGCAATTGAAATAAATAGTAATGTGTTTTCCTTGATTAAATGTGTCAACTCGTTTTTCAACATCCTTATTTAATATTATAAATCTGAAAGTAACTCTGCCTGTCTATCGAGCTTTCACGCCAAAGCTACTGAACCGATTTGAATGAAATTTGGCACACAGATAGTCTAGAGCCTAAAAAAGGACATAAATGCTATCTTTAAAATGAAAAAAAAAAATGTAATAGGTAGAAAAGGGGCGTGGGGAAACTTGTTTAAAAGGCTTTTGACTAGATATAAATAAAAATGCCATTCAAATAATCTTAAAAAAATACCATTTAAGGGTTAAAAAGGTAGTTAAAAATTCTACCCCCAGTGACTATTCCACGCAGACGAATTTGTGAGCACACGTAGTATTATCATAAATAATATTTACGTACACCATAAAAAGCACTTCAGTTTTACGCTTTTAAGCACTGTCCCATTAAATTACCTTTAAAAATATTACGGTTATTATTCTGAGAACTTCCCTGACTTTGCGCTTAAACTCATTTCCTTTATAACCACAAAAGGTTAATCTGCTTCTCACCAGGTTTCATAATTTACACAGCGATATGACACCGAGAGGAATTTCATATTACTTTTCAATTTCTTCTTCTTGAACAATGAACAAAAAGAAAACACGTTTGAGTTAAGCTCTTTAGGTTTGGATTTATATGGAATAAATATTCGTATTTTAGTTTCATTAGTAACTTGCGATTCGTTATATTCTTAACAAGTTTAAATCAATGTTTCTATAAAATTGTTTATCAAAAGAAGCTGGAAAATGTTTCTTAACTTAGAAAAGCACAGACACGGATAACTAGATTCTTAATATTTTTTTTAAATGCTAAACACGGGTTGCCCATCGTGTTTTTATGACCCTTGACACACTGCAACTTTTAACAGCGACGCAGTCCCGATGCTAACGCGCGTAAGCATCGGTGCAGTCGCGATGCAGAAGCTGGAAATAGCCAAATTATGTACTGAATTTTGGCGACTGCATAAATGCTAAATTAAATCTGTTCATTGCATGAGTCGCGATGCTGAAGCGCCTTTTTAAAACGCGCGACTGCATTAATGCTAAAAGTGTTTTAGGGGTCTACGATGTCAATTATATCACTATTTGTATCTTCTATCGTTATGTCCTTTTCAACTAAGTCATGTAAGCTCTGCGAGTCCAAAAACAAAAGACAGTCACACACACGTGTCATAATTGCATGGACGCAATATATTATGGAGTCTATTGTATGACAGCGACCACTATGATTGGGGCGCGTAGATGTGACCTTACCACCTTTTTATATCCAGCCACCGTTCAGATTTAGAGTGAGTGCTGCTGACAGTTGGACGGACGGACATGACAAATACTATCACATGTTTTAGGGTACCGTAAAATGATAACCTTACATAGCCACTAATAAGTTTAACGCATTGGAGAAAATATTTGTTATTAAACTAAGCTCTTTAGTGTGCCTTCACATCAGAGCGACAACAGCGGATGCTCATATATAAAAACAGCGGTACTGCTGCCATTTATGTATATAAAATTATCAGTCTAAAGTCGACTTAATGGGAAGGCGCTCTTATTCTATCTATCTATCTATTTCTTTTTTTGTGTAATAAATGATATAAATTGTAGATCTTTTAAAGATCACACGATTAAACTGGATTTAGACCGCTCACAACCGGTCAGTGTGGAAATCGTAGGTCTGGCCTATGTTCAGCAGTGTACGTCTTTTAGATAATAATGATAGAAAATATTATACTTGGGCCGAATGTAACAGAAATGTCAATAATGGATTTGTCATTTACTGTTTTTTTTTTAAATATAACCATAATATAAATTAAATTAAATTTTGGTCTTGCTTAACAGTTGCCAGTCATTTTTTTGCTCAGACACCGAACGAACAGTACGAAATACGCAGTATTGGTAAAATTAAACAAATATAAACGATTTTTTTGTACAGCCAGGGGCACTGTCATTATAAGGAGCCTATGAGTCAGATAATTTCAAAAAACTAATGACTGCACGACCAAATATTAGGAATGGGTCAAAGCAAGTTATAGCGGACCCAACACGAAATGATAAAAATGTTACGTTCCGGACCGTCCCGACCGGATAATATTAGAGCAACGGAACCCTAGCGTTGTAGTCCAATAGACGCACGCAATTGTTAAAAATCACACATCCGCCGCATAAATTGGTTGTCGGGTTTCTTATGGAGTGATTTTAGAAGCGTTTTCTTACAATTGTTTTAGTAAACGTCCGTCATGGTTTAAGTGATAATGTGATGACAGGTTTCTTGTGATGACCTATGATGTGAGATGATTAAGATGTGTCTACCTTGTTTCGCATAATTTTTATTGTCATAATTTTGTTTGGCATATCATTAAATAGCCTAAACTTCCTTTCACAGAACATCAATTAGCATTCTCTCATTTATCAGACGTTCAAAACGCAAAATCGTGTAAGTTAGAATCATCTTTAGGCAGAAATTTAATATCCATAATAGTGTTAAAGCAATATCATTCTAACGCAGAAAGTTCACAGGTAGAATCGTCTTTTGGCATATTTTTCATATTTCATATTCTCCTATGAACCTTAATTTCTCTGTGTATCCCAAGTAGTTCTATCTCAGCAATACTAACATACAACATGCATGGCAAATCAAACATGCAGCATGCAAGCAAGCATTCAGCATGCAAGCAAGCAAGTAAAGCATGCAGCAAGTAAGCAAGCATGCAGTAAGCAAGCAAGCAAGCATGCAGCATGCAAGCAAGCAACAGCTTGCATGCAACATGCAACATGCATGGTTTCTGTCAGGGCTCCGGCGCTGCAGGGCTCCGGCAGTCCCACGCGAGCTTATCGTCGCAGATGGTTTTCGCTCACCACCGCAGCATCGGCTTGCTGGCCGACTTCGCATCTAACTTTTGTACCACAACTTAATGACTTTTTAATTCAATCTTAGGGTAAAATACTATTTAAAAGAAATAGCAATATGCGTAGTGAAATTATTCTGAATGAAATTCTGTTTTCATCATAGTATGCCTAGTCAAATTATGCCAAATAAACATCGTACTTAATAAACATTATGCTTAGCGAAAGTATGCAAAGTAAAATTTTGCCAAAGGTAATTATCCCTTATAAATTTATGCTCTCTCAAAAGTATGCCATTGTAAATTCGGGCATATAAATATTCGACCAAACAATAATTATGCTAACAGAAAATTCTGCCTAAATAATATTCGACTAAAGAAAATTATGCCAAGTGACTTTCGGAGCAAAAAGATTCTGCCAGATAGAGGGAACCCGATTAAGATGGCTATTTTGTGATCAACGTGCATTTGACTTTGCAAATCACTTTTCTCATTGGCCATGGTAACAAGTAGCGCAATAAATTTAATTGTTTAGACCAACCACTCGACAAAGATACCTGTCAAATTTTACAAGTGCTTTCTTTAACACGTAGGCTGCGTGACATCATCAACGTTGCGAGATTGCTATCGTAACATCGAAAGGAAATATTTTTACAAATATTTAACAATCAGTTTCGATGATGAATGCCAATTTACTTTTTTTTTGTTTTTTAGTGTTTTGTCACTACAAACATAACTTGTTGAAAGAGCAATCACGCAACAAAGTCACGCAACCTACGCGTTAAAGAAAGCAGATAAGAGTAAATATGTGTATTTATATATTTTTAATCCAAATGTCTTTCTACATGCACTGATAGTAAAAGCTTCTAAACAATTATAAAAGTGGTTAACGTTATTCACGTGGTTGAGATTGAAAAAAACATAATAATTAATATTGATTTGACGACCTCCGTGGTCTAGTGGCTAGCACGCTGGTTTCAAGCGTCGCCATCTCGTGAGGTGCCGGGTTCGATTCCCGGTCGGGTCAATGTAGAAAACGATCTTTTCTATATTGTCTCGGGTCTGGGTGTTGTGGTATTACCGTTGTGTCTGATATCCATAACACAAGTGCATTGGCTACTAATTTTGGGATCAGGGCAATGTATGTGATTCGTGTCCAATATTTATTTATTTTATTTAATATTGTCACGAAACCATCGATTCCCACATCTCGAATTTCGGCGGTGTCTGTCGACGCGCGTAGCCAGCCGTCCGCTACGGGTCGCACGGTGTCCATTCTCGCGGACGAGTATCCAATTACTTGTATAAAAGAGATTGAACACACTCAATGTAAGGCAAGTAACGACATATAATTACGTAAAATTTAACGCACATTATGATTGGTTTGTAGAAAATAATACGCTTTACGCTTAAAAGCTAATCGTTAGTTTATCTTAAGTAATTTAAACGCATTATCGATGTTCTGTATGATTGGTTCATGCAGTAACAAAACGCAGTCCTAAGATGGCTGCAATGCGCTCACAGCCTGATAGTTTTCGTTTGACGGACGCTAGAGGGCAGTTGTAATCTGGACGTTGAGGTTGATATACCGGCCGTGCGTGGACCTAACCTACGCGACCGCCACCGCTTCTTCGTCAATATCGTGAAGTGAAAAACTCCTCGCAGCCTTATCCCAAATCGACCAAAAATGATGTGCAACCAGCTGGTGTGAGCCCAAACTCTGGTGGAAGTCAACGATCTTAAAGGTATGTGATCGCATCATATTTTGCCGCGTACCTCTCGAAACAGAACATCGTATTTTCATCGGCAGATCTAATAACCTGATCCAGGTGAAGCAGAAAGCCATCAATCGTATTTTTTTGTGTGTGGTGCGTTTGCTACACATATCGAGACGATTCTTTTTTAATCTAATAACTTAAAATTGCGTGAGTAAATTTAACACAGTTTGGTTTGAAAATTTATTTATTAGGTACCGTAAATAAACATAACATATAAAACGCGAACACATCTTTGAAAATTACGTACATTTTAATTATTTTTTATTTTTAATTATAGGATATTACCTACAAAGATCGAGTGCGCCGCTTAGCAACACGCGGCACGGGGTGTTTTATTTTGCTCTTTTTTCTACATGTTTAGAGGCGATTTTCTCGAAAACTAGCGTATAAAAAAATTTTTTTTTCGTACAAAATATGTTTCATTTATTTTTCTGAATGTGCCTTTAAAATATTATCACTTAAAACGAGGTAGCCTTATAGACGTAAGTACTTACGAAATAGAGCTATCTTCTTTCAAATCCCTCCTTTTGTGTATTTCAACTGATTTTTATTCAAAAATTTGACTTCAATTTATTAATATCATCATACTATCTTGACGCAAGTGATTCAAAAATAGGACCCCAAGGCGAGATTATTATAAGCTCAGTATCGCACCAAACACAGTAATAGGACTGGATTCAGTGATAAAATTAGTTAGAATTCGATTAACGACTATTTTAAAATGATTTTAAACTTTTGCGTTGCATTACAATACTAACAAAACATTTACTCATATGAGTATTTCATGTTTAGACCCGTCATTTATTAAAAACAAAAAAAGTAAAGTATAAATGTACAATTAAAATATTTGTACCTAATGTTTTTTTTTCTTGTTCCAGTTCCTACAGCGCACGTGCAGGGAGTCTTGGGCAAGAAAGCAGCTCTCCCCTGCGATATACAGCCTTTGGCAGCGGGCGACCACGTCTCCATGGTCCTGTGGTTCAAGGAGTCTGACGGAGAACCACTCTACAGGTAATCCTCATACATAGTTAGTAAGGCTTGTTGCACAGCAACGTCGAGAGAGACGCGCTGTTGTCCGATGTCAAAAACAGCGAACGGATAGTGAAATAACCAAACGTCATACAGACGTCAAATGGTTTTCTTAGGAACAACTTTGACAGTTCATAGCAAAACCTACAAATGTATGGAAATAGCATGTGCTAAGTACAGACGATAAATATAAATAAATAAATAAAATAAATAAATATTGGACACCAATCACATACATTGCTCTGATCCCAAAGTAAGTAGCCAATGCACTTGTGTAATGGAAATCAGACACAACGGTGGTACCACAACATCCAGACCCGAGACAATATAGAAAAGATCGTTTTCTACATTGACCGGACCGGGAATCGAACCCGGAACCTCACGAGATGGCGACGCTTGAAACTAGCGTGCTAGCCACTCGACCACGGAGGTCGTCAAAGCAGTCATAAAGTGTACGTGAGTTAACTAGCCATAGAAATAGGTCACTTGCTCCGGAACCATTGTAATGTAAAGTTGAACTTTTGTTAAGAAGAATAAATCCTGAATGTTATTCATATGGAATCTTTTATTTCAACGACATAGACGATAATACAGATAGACCAGCAGACCACTGAATAACAAGTTTTAGTATCGAGCGCTTTGACGTCGATCAAGCACTCCGTTCGCTGTAATCATAAAAGTCATAAAAGTCATTTATTTATGCAAATAGGCCCACTGGGGGCACTTTTACACGTCCCAATATAAACCCTACCACAGCTTCGGGACAATTGTGGGCTAGTGCTGAGAAGAAGCTGCGCAACAAACTCAGTCACTATTGTCAATGCCTCTTTTCAAAAGGTTTACAATGTTTGTAGTATTCATGCAAGTCCATACATTATTATCTTTTAAATAATCATCTACTTTATAATACCCTTTCGTCATAAGGGTTTCTTTAATAACAGTTTTAAATTTATTAACCGGTAAGTTTACAATGTGTTCTGGTAGTTTATTGAAAAATTTTATACCTTTCCCCATGAAAGAATTACCAACCTTTCGAAGCCTAAATTGTGGAATAGCAAGCTTATCCTTATTCCTAGTATTATGTTTGTGTATGTCACTATTTTTCGTGAATGAATGTAATTTTTTCCTTACATACATTAAATTTTCGTAAATATACTGAGAGGCTAGAGTTAATATTCTAATTTCTTTAAACACCTCTCGTAAGGAATCTTGAGGTTTAAGATTATAAATAGCTCGTACGGCTCTTTTTTGTAACACAAAGATTGTTTCTACATCAGCAGCCGCGCCCCACAGTAAAATACCGTAGGACATCAAGCTATGGAAATAACTAAAATAAACTAACCTAGCTGTTTCTACATCAGTCAAACGTCTAATCTTCCTTACAGCAAAAGCAGCTGAGCTTAGTTTCCCTGACAAGGCCTCTATATGAGGACCCCATTGTAGTTTGGAGTCTAATGTGATTCCCAAGAATGTTGTGGAATCAATAGTATTAAGCGGTTTGTCTTTTATCTTAACCTGAGTTGATGCCTGTCGGACATTAGGCATCGTAAACTTTACACATTTAGTTTTACTTCCTTTAAGAAGGAGATTGTTAATAGTGAACCAATGTAATACTTGTGAAAGAGTATTATTTACATCGTCAAAATTTCCTTCACCTCTTGGAATTTTAAATCGTATACGAAACAGTACCGTTATCATGAGTTTACAGCGGTTTTACTCGCTAGCGATGATGTAACTTTTTGTATAGAAAATCTTAGTTTTGCAAGTAACCGCTAGTGTTACATAGTAAAATTTAAATTAATTATTTAATAAATCAGATAGAGAAAGAACTTTTTTTATTATTTAACACTAGAGACGCTGCGCAATTTTCCATAGCCTTTTTTACGTCGTCGCTAGTGCGTAAAACCGCCGTAAACTCATGGTGACGGTACAGTGCGCCCGGCCGCGTCACTCTTATCTGCAACGCTACGCGCTTGTACAATGCCGTATTTGCATGCGAAATTATAATAATAATGTAAGTTGATTATTCAAGCAACATTACTCATCTTTAATGTAAAGAGAAATGTAAGCTATTGATCAATTTTTTATACTACATACGAGAAGTATAAAACAAAGTCGCTTCCCGCTCTCTGTACGTATGTATGCTTTAGGGCTGATTTTTCAAAGTCGACGTCTTCAAAAAAGACACCGTCCTATGTTCGGGATGTAAGAACAGATACGAATTTGACTGTATAGGACTATCAGAAAAAATATTTCGCTAAATGGATCAAGATAAAAAGCAAAACTGGAAATGCACAAAATGTAAGCCCAAACCTAAAAACACGCTTAACATTGATCAACACAAAGGTGTAACTACTAGGAAAAAGGCTGCGGTAAAGAATTCAAACTGTACAACAAGTAAGATGCTACATCCAGTACAAATATCTAATATCAGAGATATACCAGAAAAATCAATTAACTCGCCACAGCATATTGCGGAATCCGTTGAATCCATCGATACAGATGGTACGCTATTCGATTCTCACATTTTGAGCGAAGACGACACAGCGATATACGATGACTCATTTGTAGCTACAGAAAGACTGTCTAAAAGTACAGAGAATACATTATTAAGTAACATGAACACTGAATACGAATTGCGCGAAGAAATTGAAAAACTTAAAATCAATCTCACATCGACCGAATGCGAACTTGAAAATACGATATTAGAAAATAACAATTTAAAAAAGACAATAGCGAAACTTAATAATGAAATACATTTGCTAAGAAATGTTTGTATAACAACGCAAGGAATAAAACATGGAAGGCTTTCCCTGCCTCCTCCTATACTTGCAACTCCTCCAAAAGTGTCTTTGTCATTAGAAAAAAGGAAACTCACAGATAACTTTCACTGTCTGCAAATGAGGATAAGTGATCTTAAGAAGTCGTTATTGGATGCGAAATCAGAAATAGAGTCACTAAATAAGCAGATTACTGAACTCCAATTACGCCAAAGGCAACCACAAATGGACTCAATTCCATCGGTCATAAATCCCAGGCAATTCCAAAACCACCAAACAAAACCTCAGAATAATCCTACTAAGAATAATCATAGGAGATGAGCAGCTGAAGGGACTATCGTCTTCGATTCTTCGCTCTAGGTCGGGAAAATGGAACGACAAGTACAAGGCCTCTGCAACAATCCTCTCGGGTGCAACGAGCTCGGAAATTCTGCCGTATTGTAAGGATCTTGCAAAAATTGTATGTCAGCATGATATTGTTATTCTTGGTTTTGGTTCTAATGATAAGGATCTACACAAATTCCATTCAAATCTTTGTATTGCCAAGTTGAAATTTATAAAATTATTTTGCTTTAAATTTCCGCGAAGCTACGCCGGCGCAGGCAACTAACTACACGAACCGTCACCGCGTTTAGTATTAGTTCAGGCAAATGCAGTGCGGAGTACGGACGACTCAGCCGAGGCGACAACATCTCCTGAGGATGCCACGTGTAGTGGCGAAACGCGTCGAGGTTTTTTGCACGTTGGTGTTGGGTACTAGTAATTGCATCAGCTGTGCCGCATGCGTATTGAGGGAGGGCGGGTGGTGCATCCTGCATTTGCCTGAACTAATACTAAACGCGGTGACGGTTCGTGTAGTTAGTTGCCTGCGCCGGCGTAGCTTCGCGGAAATTTAAAGCAAAATAATTTTATAAATTTCAACTTAATAATGGATTTCCGCAAAGTAACGCCTGATTCCATTAATTATCTTTGTATTGCCATTAGCTTACTGGCCAAGATATCACTTTATGTTGTACCTGTAAAAAGCAACTCATATATGAATGAATACCAACTATACAGGGCTATGAAACTGTGGACAAGACACTTTGAAAATTGTCACCTACTTGACTTTAATAACGATTTCAATTTATGTAGTAATTCTAATTTCATTAATTTAATTTGTAATAAAATTAATATTTGTATTGATTATTGTGAATATAAGGCCAAATACTTGACATTCAATAAAAATAAATGTGACGCGTTAGTAACTAAATCCTCACCGCATGTAACATTGACTAAAAAAGATAATGAAAATGTAATAAAATCAAAAGCCTCTACTCTGCGAGATGCTCCTCAGAAAGGAACTATTCCCTATTATTTCAAAACACTGAAAAACACTCGCATACCTCGCATCGTAACACCAGCTCAAGATACCTTTTTTCGTTCCTATTAGCGACGAATTAAAACCATCTAAATCATTCATAATACTTCACCAAAATATTGCTAGCATTTAATCGAAAAGTGAATTACTTGAGCTTGTATTAATGGATCTAGTCGAAGAAGGAAAGGATCCCGATGTTATTTGTCTAACGGAGACCTTCATAAAGTCTGGACAGGAAAAATATGTAAACATTAATAATTATCAAATGGCATCAAGCTACTCGCGAAATAAGAAACGAGGCGGCTCTTGTATATTAATTAAGCACAATTTAGCATTTAAGGAATTGACATATCTCTCTAATTATGCATGTGTTTCGTCTTTTGAATGTTGTGGGATAGATATCACGCACAATAACCTAATAATTATTTGTATTTATAGGACTCCATCCTCAGACCCGGACATATTATTGGACAAACTTGAATTTATATTGCATGACATCACAAAAAAATCTAAATTGAAAAGTATAGTTATAGCTGGGGATTTAAATATTAACACCTTAATCCCAAGTGACTCTACCAAAAAATTACAGGAGCTAGCATTGAACTTTAACCTAAAAATCCATGTTAGCGAACCTACTAGGAAGTCATCATGTTTGGACCACTTACTAAGCAACATTGAACAGGCAACGGCATCAGTCATACCTCTTCATCTCTCAGACCATGAAACAGCTCAGCTATTAAATTTTCCAGTTAAATTTAAAGCTACTGAACTACAAGCCCGGTATATTTATAAGCGTGATTATAATATGGGTAACATTCTAAAATTTAAGAAGTGTTTAAAAGCTCTTTCGTGGATGGAAGTGTATAGTGAAAAAAACTTTAACAAGGGGTTTACGCATTTCCACGAATTAATAACTTTACTCTATAAACTATGTTTCCCCTTGCTTAAAATCCGTGTTAGTCCCTCAAAGAACACTAATCAAAACTGGATTACTAAGGGACTGCGACTTGGTTGTAAAAGGAAAAGAAGGCTACGCTTGGAATATTATAAAAATAAAACTGAAATCAGTAAATTAAAATATTTAAAATATTCTAAAGTATTAAAAAAGTGTATCGCAAATTCAAAAAAGCGCAGTAACATAAAATTTATTAGTAACAGCAAAAACAAATGCTTAGCTTCCTGGAAAGTAGTAAAAAATGAAATAAATCATATGAATACCAAAAATGACATACTTAAAATAAATTTGGACAAATCAATTTTGACAGATCCCCTTAAGATAGCTACTGCTTTTAACAATTTTTTTATTGACACTGCAAATTATATAAATACTAATAATACAATTCAACAGACGTGCAAAAGCAAAACAATTTTGAATTCTATTTTTTTAAAGCCCTTTTCAGAGACAGAACTTAAAAAGGAAGTAATGTCATTAAATATCACGAATTCCGAGGGTTATGATCAAATAAATACAAAAATAATAAAAGAGTGTTGTAATGAAATTTCTCCCATTTTAAAACATTTAATAAATTACTCTTTTTTCACTGGTACTTTCCCAGAACTTCTTAAATTATCAATCATTAAAACTCTATATAAAAAAGGTGACAGGGAAAATATGAATAGCTATCGACCCATTGCATTGATACCAATATTATCAAAAATATTTGAGAAATGTATGCTTAATAGACTTAATGACTTCTTTCACAAATCGGCCGTTATAGATAAAAACCAATATGGTTTTCAGAAAAACAAATCTACTACGTTAGCCGTGCACAAACTTTTAGATTTAGTTCTATCTGGGGTTAATGACAACAATTTACTACTGCTTTGTTTATCGACCTCACTAAAGCATTTGATCATGTCCATCACCCACTGCTACTCAAAAAATTGGAATCTGCGGGAATTCGAGGTCCAGCCTTAGAATGGATTAAATCATACTTATGTGGAAGAAAGCAATGTGTTGTCATAAACAAATTAAACCGATTTAACGAAGTAGTACCACATTTCTCAGAGTACAAGTGCAATAGATATGGCGTCCCTCAGGGAAGTGTATTGGGTCCATTGTTGTTTCTTGTATATGTTAATGACATAAACTTAATAACTGACCATCAGTGTATCATGTTCGCTGATGACATTTCAATCGTAGTGACATCTAATAAAAAGGACAACACAATTGTTGACCACGTAAATGACATAAATAATAATCTTTCTCAATTAATTAAATGGCTTGACATGAACAATTTAAAAATCAATCTGACCAAAACTAATTACATTCATTTTAATAACTACAAAAATATTGAATCTAAAAAAATTGACATTCACTATAACGACACAGAAATTGACGAAGCAAATGAAATTAAATTCTTAGGTTTAACTGTTGATAGAGATATTAACTGGAAAGCTCATATAAAAAACGTCATTGGGAGAATGAACAAGTTTACATACGCCTTGCGACGAGTGCGAACCGTTACTAATGTCCAAACTTCTTTAGTAGTTTATCATGCCTACATAGAATCCATATTGCGCTACGGTCTAATATTTTGGGGCAATGGCACAGGCATTGATAAAGTATTTGTTGCTCAAAAGAAATGCTTAAGGGCAATATTTGGTCTTGCACCCGACGCAACATGCCGCCCATGGTTTAATAAACATGGTCTCCTTACATTAACGTCCCTGTATATTCTTGAAATATGCTCATTTGTAAGGAAAAATAATAGCTTGTTTTCACAGGCGTGTAATATCTATCCCAGAAATTCAAGAAATGCCAACAGACTTGTAATAAATTACACACCTAGGACATCGCAATACAATAGGAGCTGCTTAACCATGTATGTGAGAATTTTTAATAATGTACCTAAACACCTCAGAACGTTAGATTTAAGAAGGTTTAAGATAACGCTACAGAAATGGCTTGTAATGAAATGTTTTTATAATTTGAAAGAATTTTTTGACCAAAAGCAAAGGAATGAAACATGATTTAATAAAATAAAAATGTAATTAATTCAAATGTAAACAAAAATGACTAAAACTTGTGTAATTGTTAAAATATTTGCATGCTATTCGTTAGTGGCTAAATGGACTGAACATAAAATGTATTTATAATCCTTTGTACCCCAATTAAGGCAAATAAATGATTCTGATTCTGATTCTAATAGTCAGATAAATTTGTAGAACATAATTCAATATGGCTAATTTGAAACTTCACGTAAGTGCGCCTTCACATTAGAGCGTCAGCAGCGCGGCAGCAGCGGATGCCTCTACATTAGTAGCGCGACGGTCGCGCGAATTAGTCGGTCCCACTACACCCATTGCCCATTTCAGTGCTAATACGGGATAGTATTACCACTGCAATGGGTATAGTGGGACGGACCTGCGCGACTTAAGCGCCGCTGCTGCCACGCTGCCGTGTATAGTATAAAATCATCGGTAGCGCGAAAGTCGCGCTGCTGCCGCGCGGCTAAAGTCACCTAAATGTGAAAGCGCTCTAATTGTCAGCAATCATAGGTACTGTAAGAATGCATAGTGTTATAAAAGGTTCACAAGATTCTTGAATTATATGATATGTGCGAAGGTTTGACTGACAATCGATATGATCGATATGACTGATATGACAAACGTCTATCAACATTTACTTATAAAGAAACTTTTCTACATTTGAAATAAGAAGAGTCGAACGAATGAGACATAGAGGTTTTACGCGTAGCTTGAAACCTCTACATGCCCCCCGGTCGGTAAAATTTCAAAGCACAGCTGAGAAATTTACCTATCAATAACTTATAAAACCTACCTATGTGGGAAGGTTGCAGCTAGCAACTAGTAGGAACGAGATGAAAATAGAAATATCGTTCAAACTTCAGCATGAGAAAACCCACATAAAAATCACACCACATAATTAACATTGCCGTCTACATATTAAATCAAATCAGACATTTCAATGATTTAGAAATATTTCACTACCTACCTAACACTATACTGAATAAATCAACCAGTTAGACTTGATATTAAATATTGACAACTTGTGAAACCAGCGAATCCGATAACACATCCAACCGTTTGAGTATCCAAGACCTGTGATGAAATATTCCCTCACTAGACTCTTTGTAGATGAGAGGTCAAAATGCAATGTTTGTGGTAAGATAAATTATATTTCGGTAAACACATACAATATTTAGAAATCACACGACCTCACGAAACGTCCATAGCACAACAGTTTTCTTGAATGACAACCATAGACAGGTGTCTGTCATTAGCATTTAATACACTTCTAGTCTATGATCTATACTAAGAAGGAACATTGAATTTTATAACTCCAACACTCTCCCTTAAAATTCAATGTTTCTTTAACAACATAAGTTTAAACAACACTAGAATCACAATAAACCTCTTAGTTGTTAACTTACAAACAATTCATTGACTCTATTAGGTACAACAACAACTCTACATAAAAACAAATTGTGGACAACATACATACTTCTTAACAAAATTTCAGAACAGAAACAAGAAATAAGCAGAACGAATTTCATCATAACGACAATAAACCATACAACGACTAACAATATTTAGAAATCATAAACATATTTCTAAAATTCTTAAAGCCTTTTTCATGAATGATGATGACGTCTGCTATCTGTTCACAACTCTCAATATATTTAATACATAGTTTACAATTCTCAATCTTCTCTCTAATGAAGTTATACCTAATATCAATTTGTTTTAATTTCTTTAAATTTCCTCTTTCCACCTTGCTGCCTCTTTACATATTTCAGTCATATTTACTTCATTATCATTATATGGAATCTTTTTCGAAATCGAACGCAGTTCTCTACTTGTCAGAAACTTTAATGGCAGAATCTTTATCCCTAGAAACTTTTACTTCAGGCACTTCAACGTCAGTCAGAGACTGTTCCTCAGTCATTAAAACTTCATAAATTTTGCCATCCTTTATATCTTTCTCTCTGTTTTCATCCTCATTTTTAATTGATGCATTTTCAGTTTCTTTTAAACATGCATCACTGTAGATAATATCACCTGGTTGTGGTAATTCTCTTCGATACTTCTGCAATGGTAACTTTGCTTGTATTCCATATTGATAGGTTTGACATCAATCACATAATATATTCGTATACTCCAAACTCCGACTCCGACTGGACACTGTATACTCCAAACTCCAACTTTTTCAATCACTAGCTTTATTGTCTCGCACTTGAATGTTTTCTTATAATACCTTGTATTATCTTACTTGGGACAATAAATAAATATTTTCAAAACATTGTCAAAACTTGTATAAAATCAAAACAAAAATTCTAACAAAATGACATTGGATCATTTTAGTCATTCAATACCCCATTTTGCATCTTTTTTCATCCAAATTCTTGTCATTCTTTACCATATTTTATATCTATTCCATCCAGCATCTTTTCGATTTCAATCTGGAATTTACTCAGTGTTGTGCGAAATTGTTTGATAACACAACTGACATGCCATTGTCAACGTCAAAGTCATAGATAACTCGTATCCCTCAATTTTTTAAAAAACTATTTGACAGCTTGGGTTTTAGCCATTTGGCCATGCCGTGTAAATGATCATTTGACATCTTGTCGACATTCCTATGATGTGGCTGTCAATTATAATCAACTAACCCTCAACTTAAATGGTTTTAACCTGTTATGATGAATGATATATTTTCTAGTACTAACATCAGATACCTTTTTAATAAGAAAATTGTTATTCGACAATACACGGAGTATTCGATATGGACCTGAATATGGCCTTGAAAGTTTTCTAGCGATACCTGTGATCCTTCTTGGGTTATAAACCAATACTAATTCATTAACTCTGAAATTCCTAAACTTCACCTTACAATCATAGCTTAACTTTTGTCTTATTTGAGCTTTACGTATGTTTCTCAAAGCTCGTGTAATAAGTGTTCTATTCTGATTCCTACGTGTTTCAATGGAATTATCGACATTATTATTTAAATTTAACCCTCTATCAGAACGGAATTCATGTTCTCTAGCGAATATTAATGTATAAGGAACTAGGGTTCGTTGAAGACTGTTTTGAAACATTATAGGAGAAGGTTACCATTGGCACAAAATTACACCAATCTTTCTGATCATCCCTAACATACATCGATAAACCTTGTAACAAAGTTTTATTAAATCTTTCGATTAGTCCTAATGTTTGAGGATGCCTAGTAGTAGAGGTTGAGAGTGAACTATCAAAAAAATCTATAGATTCCCGTACAATACGAGATGTAAACACAGATCCTCGATCCGTTATAATTTGCCTTTCCGATCCAAATTTACAAAATATCTCATTTATTAAGAAATCTACTATTTCTCCTGCATTAGCTCTGGGGATAGCTTAACAGATAGCATATTTTGTTAAATATTCTAAACAAACTATTATATACCTATTACCTCTGAGAGACTTCCTAAATGGACCAATTATATCAATACCGATTTTATCAAAAATTCCATTAACTTCTATAGGTTGTAATGGTGCTATTAGTTCCCTTTTTTTTACTCTCTAAACATAGTTTATAACAACATATCTATCAATTTCTTTTTCAGCATCTGGAAAATAATATATTTCACGAAATTTATATAACGTCTTACATAAACCAAAATGTCCCCCCATCCATTTATCATCATGAACTTCATGCAAAACTACTTGCAAAAGATTTTTCGGAACAACAATACGATTTTTATAATTATTACTGACTTTGATTTTATGATATAATGTATTATTCTGAATATAAAATCCTTTGTAATTCTGACGACGTCCTGAACGTAGTCTGTTGAAAATACGTATACAAAATTCATCATTTTGTTGTTCTGTCTCAAATCTAACAACATCTATTCTAAACAATTCCATCCCATCCTCAACTATACTCTCTTTCAAAGTCTGGTTTTCGTCTTTCTTATTATCATCTAATAATGGATTTCTACTTAGAAAATCAGCTATTACATTAGCCTTTCCAGAACAATGTACGATATTGGAATCATACTGTTGGACTGCGAGGGCCCATCGTGCGAGTTTACCATTCATATCCTTCTTATCTTTCAACCACACTAAAGCCTTGTGATCTGTCATAACATTTAATTTCATACCCCATAATAGATGTTTAAAATAATTCAACGCCCATACTATTGCTAAACATTCTTTTTCCGTTATAGAATATCTCCTCTCACAATCAGATAACTTTCTTGAAGCAAATGCTACCGGTAATAAACTATCATCTTCTTGCATCAAACATGCTCCTAATGCCACATCACTAGCATCAACATATAATCTAGTTACCTTCACATTATTAGAAAAATGACGTAATAATGGTGGATTTTGAATTCGATATAAAATATGATCAAATGCTTGTTGTTGAATTGAATTCCAAACGAATTTAGTTCCTTTCTTCAATAAACTTGTCAATGGCATTGCTATATTAGCATAATCATCAATAAACTTACGATAATATGAAAATAAACCTAGAACTGACTTAAGTCCTTTGATATTAGAAGGTGTTTTAATAGATTTAATCTCATCCATTTTAATTTTAATAGGACGAATTCCTTCAGCTGAAATCTCATATCCTAACACTGTTACTTGTTCAAACCCAAACTTACACTTCGTTGGTTTCAAAGTTAAATTCGCCTGCTTCATTCTTTCTAGAACCTGTTGTAATGCATTATAAAACTCGTTAAACGTAGAACCATACACTAAGATGTTATCAATAAACAATTGCATTTTTATATTTAAGACCTGCTAAAATTTTATCCATTGTTCTTTGGAAAATTGCACCACTAGTCTTCAAACCAAAAGGTAAAATGTTGGCATCGTGAAACATCGGGACTCTTCGGCCCTCGTCGTGCGCACCAGCGGCGCGAGCACAGTCGTAGGTGCTCCGTCGGCCACTCACTCTCACCGGCACCGGACGCGTTCCTCCCATATAGGCGCGATACATTTACTAGCAATAAACCTATAAATTTACAGTCCGCTTTCATCATTTTATACACCTACTAGTCTTAGGACCCTAACAAATGGTCCATTCGCCGTCTTTATCGCTGTGATTGCGCATATTTCCGTGCCAAATACCGCAAGAAACCACGTCGTGCGTGGGTCCGTGGACTTTGTCCGGGCCACGTGGAATCGCTGCCACCTTAGCCGTCTTGAAGAGGATCCAGAGCCTGATGTCACCTTCTGTTGGGGAGTATAGTACAATTTTTGCGTGAGTCGTTCCAATTAATTGCTTTCCAATCGTAAATATTGCCCTTTTTATGTTTTAGCCTTTTTAACCTTCATAAATCACTTCTACATTCATCGCAAGCTTTTATTACTTCTCCATTGTCTCTTTAATTGCCTATTACGCATTGTTAGTTTTATCTGCCTATCATTTTTTTGCATGTGTTGCGCACACGCACGAGGTCCTTGACCGTGACCGCATGGTAGGTACGAACGGTTCGATCGATAACGAGCCTGCCTATCCCTTCTGCATACCTCAATTAGCTGTTTATCGTGCTATTCGCATCATTTCACGAGTGATAAATCCTTATTTCATTGCACATTCTTTAATTTCAAATATTTGCTAACTTCATCAAAATGGCTGACATGAAAACTTTAGTCATGAAACGAGGCACTTTAAAAACGAAACTTACAAACTTTGCCAAATTTCTTAACTTAATAAATAATGGTTCTGAGCTTTCTCAGGTGCAACGTTTAGAGCTTGAGGAACGCTTTTACAAATTCGATCTTATGTACACGGAATTTGATGCATTACAGGGAGAAATCGAAATCCTTGCCGAGCAATCCGAGGCCGTGACCTTGGAGCGCGAGGAGTTCGAGCAGCAGTACTTCAGCCTGGTAGCCCTCGCACGATCTCTGCTTGGGATTTCCGCAAAAGGTTCAGTAACTCACTCCAACCACACTAATGCACCTAATCAGAATTTCGTTAGATTACCTCAGATCAGTCTGCCTAGTTTCGATGGGAACTATCAATGCTGGCTCGAATTTAGAGATACATTTATTTCATTAATTCACAACAGTAGTAGTATTGATAACATAAATAAATTTCATTACTTGCGAGCTTCCCTACACGGTAATGCAGCCTTAATAATTAAAAATATTGATTTTATTGGGGAAAATTATAATATAGCGTGGGACTTATTATGCGAGCGTTTCAATAACAATCGTCTTTTAATTGACAACCATTTGCAGGCATTATTTGATGTTGAGCCCGTGCTAAGGGAGTCCAGCACCTCTCTTCGCAACCTTGTTGATGTGATTAATAAAAACATTAGGGCACTTACAACACTTAAACAACCTACCGAACATTGGGATACCCTTCTCATCTTCATTCTAGCCAAAAAGTTGGACATAACAACAAACCGTCACTGGGAAGAGTATCGCAATGAGTTGTCTGCTAACCCCACTTTATCTATATTTTGCACCTTTGTAGGAAGAAAAGCAGACTTATTGGAATCATTGGAAACTAATCATAAAAAATCAAATAATAATATAATAGTGGCCTTAAATAATAGTCATTCACAAAAGCATTCACAAAATAAAAAAAAATAGCAATCAAAATAATCAAAAGTCACGCAATCTTAATAAACCTAACTCGTTAAAATGCTTACTTTGCTCCCAGCCACATTCATTATTTTCTTGTCAATCATTTCGAGCATTGCCAATTGAAAATCGCATACAAAAAGCAAAGGATTACAATGTTTGCCTTAATTGTTTACGCCCAGGTCATAATGATAAGCAATGCAAACTCACACATTGCAAGTATTGCAAAATAAAACACAATACTCTTTTGCACTTAGAGTCATCGAATTCAAAACCTATTGTTAATCCTTTGCCCTCTGAAGTTGAAAATATCAGTCTTTCAGCTACATCGTTGCAGCTTGCTACTTCTTCGCATATTTTACTATCCACAGCTCTGGTGAACGTCGTAAGTTCGTCGGGCAAGAAGTACACTGCGCGGCTACTTCTCGACAACGGTAGTACAGCCAACTTCATTACGCAAGGCCTCTGTGACAAGCTGGGTTTGTCACGACACGGTACGAGCACCATGGTCACAGGTATCAACAGTCATATCTCTTCATGTACACAGTCTTGCCACCTAACAATCGAGTCTTTATGCTGTGCTTACAATATAGATATTGAATGTCATATCTTACCTGAGATCACTAAAGTATTGCCTACTTCTTATGTAGATATTAGTCACGTTCCCATTCCCCCAGGTCTTACGTTAGCTGACCCGAATTTCAACATTCCGTCGGTCATAGACATCCTGGTAGGCGCGGAAGTCTTTTGGAACGCTTTAGGACGCAATTCAATTGATTTAGGTAAAAAACTTCCAAAATTATGTGAAACTAAATTTGGATGGCTGGTATCAGGCAGTGTACCATGCCACAAGGAGAACACTCCTCTTTTATTTTGCAATTTCACTAGCCTAAATCCCACACCCGATCTTTCTCAATTTTGGGAGCTCGATCATGTTCCCCCTAAGCATTCTCTGTCACTTGAGGAGAAATCTTGTGAGAAAAATTTCTTGGAAACTACCTTTCGCAAGGGCGACGGTCGTTTCGTTGTCTCCATGCCCTTAAAACAGGATCCAAGTTTATTAGGTCACTCTTATGAAAACGCTAAAACTAGGTTCTTGTCGTTAGAACGACGTTTTCGCCGTGATCCCATTTTCAAGGACAAGTACTGTGACTTTATGCACGAGTATGAGTCACTAGGCCATATGTCGTTAGACAAAGACTGCACGGCTGTACCTAACAGCCCGAATGGAACTTATTTTATTCCACACCACGGAGTCATTAATGAGTCTAGCTCCACTACAAAGCTTCGCGTGGTGTTCGACGCTTCGGCAGCCACCTCTTCAGGAGTGTCTCTTAATGACCTTCAAATGGTCGGCCCCGTCGTTCAAGATGATTTATTTTCTATTTTGATACGCTTTCGCCAATATAAATACGTCGTTTCAGGTGACGTTGAAAAAATGTACAGAGCAATAGAAATAAATCCCATTCAGAGGCCCTTACTAAAAATCATTTTTCGGTTCGACACAAATGAACCTCTTAAAACGTACACCTTAAATACAGTGACATATGGCACTTCTTCTGCCCCTTATTTGGCAACTAAATGCCTAACTAGCTTGGCTGATAACATTAGAGACACTAGGGTCAAGTCAGCCATACAACGTGACTTTTACGTTGACGATTTTTTGCATTCCAATGGAACTATTTCTGAAATCGTCCAGGTTTCGAATCAGGTTGCATCTGTCTTAGCTTCAGCCCAATTCCATCTTCGTAAATGGAAATCTAATTGTCCTGAAATTTTGTCCCAAATTAATGGTACACCGCATGGTGACCCTACTAGTTCGTTAGACTTTTCAGAGCAAGGTCAAGGCAATGCTCAATCAAAAACATTGGGTCTACATTGGCTATGTGACACCGATATGCTTACCTTTTCTATTAATATAGAACCGTGTGAAATAGTCACTAAACGTCACGTTCTGTCTGTCATCAGCCAAATCTTCGATCCCTTAGGATTAGTGGGCCCGTGCGTCGTCGAGGCTAAAATAATTATGCAGCGTTTGTGGCTTGACAAATACGACTGGGACGACACGGTCTCCACCGAGATAAGGGATTTATGGTCTTTATTTGAGCACGCTTTATCTCATCTTAATAAATTAAATATACCAAGATGGATTTCTTTCGCTGATTCCACTTCTTATGAAGTCCACGTATTCACTGACGCATCAGAAAAGGCCTATGGGGCCTGCATTTATATTCGATCTTGTAGCGAGTCAGGTAATACTCACGTTCAACTCGTTGCATCCAAAAATCGAATTGCGCCGCTTAAGCCGACTACTATTCCGCGACTTGAACTTTGTGGTGCGTTGTTGGGTGCAAGACTGTGTACCAAGGTGGTGGACTCGCTTTCATTGCACATAGATAAATGTAGGTTTTGGTGCGACTCCACTATAGTACTAGGTTGGCTGTCAACCAATCCTACTCAATTGAAACCTTTTGTGCGAAACAGAGTCAACGAAATACAAGAGACTACTTGTGGCCATACCTGGGGCTACGTGCCGTCGAAGGACAACCCCGCCGATCTCGTTTCACGAGGCTTACGAGCTGATGTCATTGGCGATACTGCTCTGTGGTGGAGAGGACCTTCATTTTTACTCAAATGTGAAAATGAATGGCCCACGATGCCCAATATCGTAAAGCGCGAGTTACCGGAAGTAGTATCTCACGTCATTAGCACTAATGATAGTGATGATAATTCTGATAGGCCCGCCTTTGTTACACCCATTAACATTTCAATTATTCAAAATTTAATTACTAAATATTCAAGTTTTTCTAAATTGCAACGAGTAGTAGCATTTATGTGCAGATTTGTTCACAATCTTAAAAACAATAAAAATAAATTGTGTGGCAATCTATCTTTAATTGAACTTCAAAACTCACATAATTTAATCTTACGTTGTGCTCAACTTCAAATCTTTCCTGTAGAATATCAACTACTTAAATCTAGAAAAACAATGCCTCGTAAAAATAGGCTGATTTCTTTATCGCCATTCTTAGATAATAATGGCCTAATTCGCGTGGGGGGAAGGCTTGATAATTCTCCTTACGATTTTAACACAAAACATCCTATTTTGCTTTGTGGTTCACATTTCTTAACCAAACTTATATTTCAAATGCAACACATTAAACTTTTACATGCCGGCCCTCAATTATTTTTGGCAAGCATTCGTCAAACCTACTGGCCTCTTAAAGGCAAAAACTTATCTAAATTAATCGTAAACAAATGTGTTATTTGTTACAGACACAAAGCTCAAAATGTACAACCAGTCATGGGACAGCTCCCTCGTAATAGAACACAGTTAGATTTTCCTTTCCATAACTGTCATGTAGACTATGCCGGCCCAGTATTGATAGCCGACCGAAAGGGACGAGGTTGTAAATTACTTAAATCTTATTTGTGCATTTTTGTGTGTTCCGCAGTTAAAGCTGTTCACTTGGAGCTTGTTACTGACCTTACCACCGAGGCTTACATGGCTGCTCTAAATCGGTTCGTGGCGCGCCGAGGTAAACCTCGAAGTATCACGTCCGATAACGGAACCAACTTTGTCGGCGCATCTAATGAAATGCAAAGGTTCCTACGTAGTTCAGACGTTGCATCAGAGATGGCGCAGGAGGGCATTCAGTTTATTTTTACTCCTGCGCACTCGCCTCATTTTAATTCTTTGGCCGAATCTGCCGTAAAATCATCTAAATTTCATCTTAAAAGGCTTTTACAATTAACTAATTTCACTTATGAAGAAATGTCTACATGTTTATGCCAAATCGAAGCAATTCTTAACTCGCGCCCTCTTACTCCTATTTCTTCAGATCCTAATGACTTCTCTGCTCTTTCACCTTCTCATTTCTTGATTGGACGACCACTCTTAACTGTACCGTACTCATCACAGGTGGCTGACGTCAACATCACCAGGCTAAACCGGTGGCGACGTATACAGCACGTCCAACAGCACTTTTGGCAGCGGTTTAACATAGAATATGTTTCTCTGCTTCAGACAAAAACCAAATGGGTCACATCCACAGGCGAGGTCAAGCCAGGGCAACTGGTCCTCATCAAGGAGAAAACCCCACCGCTGCTCTGGTCTCTGGGCCGGGTCGTGAAGACTTACCCAGGCGTCGATGGCGTCACGAGGGTGGCGGAGC
Source organism: Pyrausta purpuralis (assembly GCA_963924145.1). Lineage (NCBI taxonomy): Eukaryota > Metazoa > Arthropoda > Insecta > Lepidoptera > Crambidae > Pyrausta > Pyrausta purpuralis. The sequence goes on from OZ001646.1 coordinate 5,867,196, forward strand.
TGAAAACGAAGAAAGGGACGATTCGGCGGGCGTTCAATTGCATCTGCCCTCTTCCACTTGATTGAAGACCTTCACCCTTCAACCCGGGGAGTATGTTGGCATCGTGAAACATCGGGACTCTTCGGCCCTCGTCGTGCGCACCAGCGGCGCGAGCACAGTCGTAGGTGCTCCGTCGGCCACTCACTCTCACGATCTTCAGCGGCACCGGACGCGTTCCTCCCATATAGGCGCGATACATTTACTAGCAATAAACCTATAAATTTACAGTCCGCTTTCATCATTTTATACACCTACTAGTCTTAGGACCCTAACAGTAAAACGTTAAATTCATATAAGCCTGACGGTGTTACAAAAGCTGTTTTATGTTTATCAGTTTCATTTAAAGCGAGTTGCCAGTATCCTGAATTGAAATCTAAATCTGCAAAATATTTAGCATTAGATAAATAAAGAATTATGTCATCAATAATTGGTAATGGATAACTATCACAAATAACCTTTTTATTAAGAACTCTATAATCAACACAAAATCTCCAAGAATCATCAGGTTTCTTTACTAAAACAACTGGTGATGCATAAGCACTATTGGATTCTCGAATAATATTCTGCTTAAGCATTTGTTCGACTTGATCTCTAATAATCCTATGTTGTTCATGTGACACCCTGTATGGTGGTCTGTGAACTGGGTTCTCGTCGACAGTTTTAATCTCAACTTCCATTAAATTACAACAACCTAATTGTTCGGATGAAAAAGCAAAGTTTTGTTTATATTCATATAATAAATCATTTAAAAGTTCTTTATGTTGCTTTGAAAGATTTACATTAATGTCAAATTTTATTTCATTAAGCTCATAGCAGTGAAATAATTTTTCATTATTAGCAAATTCACAAAAATAAATATAGTCTTGTTTTGTCAAAGAGACAGACCCTACCTGTTGAATCTCATTAATCAATTCTAAAGAACATGATTCACCTTGAAAATCTTTTCGACAAAACGGCGCTTTGCAATTACCTAAATCTACAAACTTATCTCTAAAATTAATAACAGCAGAGTTATCATTTAAAAATTCCTGCCCTAAAATAATATTAGTGGCTAGTTTATGTACAACTAAAAAATTAATAACAAATAAACTAGACTGTATTTTACAAGTTATGCTTGCTTTCCCAGAAATGTTTAACAAGTTTCCATCTACACCTCGGAGTATCAAGTTATCTTTATTCAGTAAAGGGTTAACATTTAGTTTTTTACAAAAATCAAATGAAATTGCAGACACAGAAGCACCGGTATCTATAAGTCCTGACACTTCGATGTCATTAATGACCATCTTCAAACTTGGGAAAGAATCTTCCGTCTTCTCTGGACCTTGAGAACTTTCCGTTGTAAATAAATCTTCATGTTGTAACAGGTTACTTCTTAAATTGTATCTCGTTTGGTTTGAGTTCCGATTGAATTGTCCTCTCTGAGGTTGTCCTCTCATAACCGGAGGGTCAGATTGTTGTTGTCCTCTTGTAATGGGAGACTCGGAGTGCTGTTGACCTCTTGTAGTGGGAGGGTCAGAGTACTGTTGACCTCTTGTAGTGGGAGGGTCAGAGTCCTGTTGACCTCTTGTAGTGGGAGAGTTGGAGGGCGATCTCCATTCTTGTTGAGTCGCTCTGAACGTAGAATTACCAAATGGTGGTCTTGTAGGTTGATAAGATGGCGATGCACGAGGCGTTTGGAATAATTCGCGAGACATAGGGCAATCCCCAGCCGATTGAGTATTATTTAATGAACCAGTCAACTTAATAGGTAGATTGACTGTCAAGTCATGATTTTTGGTAAATAATTGCTCTGACTGCATAAGAGCCATTTTTAAATCTTTTATGGACGTAAAAATGTGCAAGCTGAGTTTATTTTTGTGGAAATTCGATAGGCTACGTAAGAATTGGTTAATAATGGTTTTATCATTAAGTTGACTGGTTCATTAAACCTATTAAGTTGACTGGTTCATTAAATAACACTCAATCGGCTGGGGATTGCCCTATGTCTCGCGAATTATTCCAAACGCCTCGTGCATCGCCATCTTATCAACCTACAAGACCACCATTTGGTAATTCTACGTTCAGAGCGACTCAACAAGAATGGAGATCGCCCTCCAACTCTCCCACTACAAGAGGTCAACAGGACTCTGACCCTCCCACTACAAGAGGTCAACAGTACTCTGACCCTCCCACTACAAGAGGTCAACAGCACTCCGAGTCTCCCATTACAAGAGGACAACAACAATCTGACCCTCCGGTTATGAGAGGACAACCTCAGAGAGGACAATTCAATCGGAACTCAAACCAAACGAGATACAATTTAAGAAGTAACCTGTTACAACATGAAGATTTATTTACAACGGAAAGTTCTCAAGGTCCAGAGAAGACGGAAGATTCTTTCCCAAGTTTGAAGATGGTCATTAATGACATCGAAGTGTCAGGACTTATAGATACCGGTGCTTCTGTGTCTGCAATTTCATTTGATTTTTGTAAAAAACTAAATGTTAACCCTTTACTGAATAAAGATAACTTGTTACTCCGAGGTGTAGATGGAAACTTGTTAAACATTTCTGGGAAAGCAAGCATAACTTGTAAAATACAGTCTAATTTATTTGTTATTATTTTTTTAGTTGTACATAAACTAGCCACTGATATTATTTTAGGGCAGGACTTTTTAAATGATAACTCTGCTATTATTAATTTTAGAGATAAGTTTGTGGATTTAGGTAATTGCAAAGCGCCGTTTTGTCGAAAAGATTTTCAAGGTGAATCATGTTCTTACTATGTCAGCCTTTGAGGCTAATTCCTCCAGTCTATAGAGGTAATCTAAAATAGGTTCGCCATTATTCTCTCTGGTATTATAAAAATTCGCGATATGGTCTTCTCCGTCAGAAAACTCGGACACAAATTTGGCGTTGACTTCCGTAAAATTTAATGAACATTTATTTGTTATTCTCCTATAAAATGAAAGAGCAGCGCCAGACAAATAAGCTGCGATTATGTTAGTTTTCGTTTCCTCAGGCCAACCATTGATGGCAGCAATAGTTTCAAATTGTAAAAAAAGTCATTAACATGGCCCGAATAGCCGTTGAAAAGAGTAGCCATATTGGCAGTTAGTGTTACATATTTACTTAACTTTGAATTCCAGGTGTTCGTTGTAGTGATTTCTTTCCCTCTTTCTCGTGCCCGTATTAAGGCCTTTATTTGTTACCTTTCTTGTTATATTTCAGCATTCTCCAGCTTCATTAGTTTTCTTTTTCTGAAATCAAAAATAGGTGTATATCGGGTCGGGCGGCGCCTCCACTGTAGGAATGCGTAGTGTTAAAATAAAACTATTTAAACTCCAAGTTGAACTTCTATTTTGATATCTTCTTAATCAACACTTATAAAACGTTCACAAGATTCTTGAATTATATGATATGTGCGAAGGTTTGACTGACAATCGATATGATCGATATGACTGATATGACAAACGTCTATCAAAATTTACTTATAAAGAAACTTTTCTACATTTGAAATAAGAAGAGTCGAACGAATGAGACATAGAGGTTTTACGCGTAGCTTGAAACCTCTACAGTGGAGTTTAAATAGTTTTATTTTAACACTACGCATTCCTACAGTACCTGTCTTTTATGAAAATCTATCGCTTTGTTATTTTATCAGTCTGATAAGTTTTATTTTCTTTTTTTGAATATTCGCTTTTATTGAATAATCGGGTTTGCTTTAATCTTTTAAACTACACAAAGGACTTTAATACCGTTATTTTTGATAGTTAATGTGATTCAAGAGGAGGCTTTATATGTATAATACATGCATAATATATTAGTGCAACACTGATGACTCTAGAGGTTTCTAAGTGAAGTCGTAAATAATCTTTTTTTTTGCGCTTACATTGCAAACGCTGGCTGAACCCTGCAAGATGGATCAAACATTGTAGGCGTGCAAAGTCGGGGCGGGCGCTAGTTTATTTATAATTTTCACTCATTTGCACAACTGCGGAGATTGTGCAACAGTAATTAAATATAGAGACGGTCTAGCCTACTCACTGTTATAGACACACAACTACGAAAAATCTGTAAATTCTATGCCAACGTTCTTTCTGGATGCTATGTTATGATTATAAATGCCATTCCAACCAAAAAATGATTTATGAGAAACGGTGCAGCTTGAGGCACAGCATCAATACAGTGCGACAAAGATCTTCTGGCCGATATAATTATGACATCGACAGGGGTAGCTTGCATTCAATCAGGATAGCCAATGCAAGAAACTTTAGGAAGCTGTTTAACGTATAATTTTTACCCAACCATGGGAAAGTCAAAGAAAAGGGTACTAATATAAAGCAATGCAATCATGTTTGTTCGTATCATGTATGTTTAACTGATTTTAAACGCAAAATTACTGTATAAACAGTAAATATCATTTGAAAATAAAATTATAACTTATTAGATGGAGACTACTGAAGTAAAGTGCTTTACCTTTTGGGTAACCAGGTTATAAGTGCACTTTATGATTACATATATATCAGCTACGTAAGTTTGTAACACCTAGTATGCATGTATAAATGAAATGATTAGCTCTACAGTATTTAATAAGAATCATTGTATAGGTTTGCACAGAATATGCACGGAAATAAAAAATTTCCGTGCATATTCTGTGCAAATTTAGCTACACTAGATCTAGCAACCGCTTTTTAGAAGGTGACTGGATGGCGCTACAAACCAGCCCTAGACATTGTACTGCTGAGGTTCAACTCTGTAAAATGATACATCTAATCCCCGATCTTGTGCAAACGGAAACAAAAACGGGTACGTTTGTTTACTTTTTGTAGTATTTCATTAGAAACAGATCTTTAAATCTGTCGTTGTCGGTCGACTACGGTGGCCAGTCACAACGACTAACCGACTGCGCGGGGGGTTCCCTCTATCTGGCAGAATCTTTTTACTCCGAATGTCACTTGGCATAACACACTTGGCATAATTTTCTTTAATCGAATATTATTCAGGCAGAATTTTCTGTTAGCATAATTATTGTTTGGCCGAATATTCATATGCCCGAATTTACAATGGCATACTTTTAAGATAGCAGAAATTTATAAGGCATAATTACCTTTGGCATAATTTTACTTTGCATACTTTCGCTAAGCATAATGTTTATTAAGTACGATGTTTATTTGGCATAATTTGACTTGGCATACTATGAAGAAAGCAGAATTTCGTTTAGAATAATTTCACTACGCATATTGCTATTTCTTTTAAATAGTATTTTACCCTCAAAATGAATTAAAAAGTCATTAAGTTGTGGTACAAAAGTTAGTGACAGAAACGAATCGGTGCAAAACCGACTCCACGCAGTCTTGTTTGCCACACCCCTAGAGTGTAATTCAAAATCGCGTAGGCGCGGAGGGGCGAGGCAGCCCGCGAGCTGAGGAGCAGGTGGTTTGAAAGCTCGCCGCCGCGGCTGAGGCTGGCCGGCAAAGCCGGCCAGCAAGCCGAAGCTGCGGTGGTGAGCGAAAACCATCTGCGACGATAAGCTCGCGTGGGACTGCTGGAGCCCCGCAGCGCCGGAGCCGTGACAGAAACCATGCATGTTGCATGCTGCATGCAAGCTGTTGCTTGCTTGCATGCTGCATGCTTGCTTGCATGTTGCATGCTTGCTTGCTTGCTGCATGCTTGCTTGCTCGCTTCATGCTTTGCTTGCTTGCTTGCATGCTGAATGCTTGCTTGCATGCTGCATGTTTGATTTGCCATGCATGTTGTATGTTAGTATTGCTGAGATAGAATTTTGGGATACACAGAGAAATTAAGGTTTATAGGAGAATATTTCTGTACCTTCAGTGAAAAGGGATCTAACTCGATTTAGATCGAAAACGAGTTTATTAGTTATTCTGAATCCCTGTTTTTTTTTCTATCTTTCTATGTAATCGGCATATTTCTGCGCCGCCTAATAAAGAAAATAATTTTGTGCCAAGTGATAAAAGTAAGACTTTGTGAACTCATTTTGAGTATTTTTTGGTGATTTCTGATTAATGTCTACTTTAAACAAAGTGAACCGGGGTGTTCAGACGTTATTTGAATGTGACAACAGATATAACTCGTGTTAATACCCTTTACACGATTTAAATTGTTTTGATTGAATTTGTGCCTAATAATACAAGAAGACTTATATAATTTTACACAAAAAAACAATGTGTTTGAGGTTCGTGAAAAGGGAAGTAACTTTATTTACAGCACTAAAGATCAAACCCAAAAAAATATTTATTTTGTGTCTATTGATCCATTTAGACTTACACCATTTATCACAAAAAATCATACATGTGTAAAACGATTTAAGTTACTTACATCAAAATATTTTAAATTCATTACAAACATTTAGGTAAAATTTTTGGTTTAAAGTGATTTAACTCAGCCCAAACGTCTCCCGTGCATCTTTCCCCCAAACTGAGCGACTGAGATAGAAATATGGAACTCCGAGCGTGTGAGCGGAAGGGCAGCTTCACATCGCGCATTCAGAGCTACTTAGTGTTAGTGCCACGCATGAGCATCAGTGCGACGGTCGCGTCCCGCTCCCGATCGAAAGATGTCGCGAAATGTAAGTTATAGCAGTTTACACGAAATTATCGAAACATGTCATTGCTATTTAACGCTTTATATTTAAAATTACAACAATTTACACAATCTTCAATTTGAGGGTGTGTAATTTATTAGTGTGTATTCTGTCATATTGAACATATAAAAATATGTTTGAAGCAATGGTTTATCGCAATTTCTCTATTGTATCTGTCGGAGTTGCCGCAAAATCTGTTAGTATTAATAGGAACTCACACAATAACGTACGTAGGTAATGTAGGTAGTTTAGTAGACACAATTTTTAATAAAAGTAGTATTTGTTTGCGCCATCAAATATGTATAAATAGAATAAACAAGTGGGAAGTAAATATTTTACACCGGAGCTAAGAGTTCAAGGACAAAGGTCAGTGGGTGTTACATAAAATTAAAAAATGATTCAAGTTAAAGTGTTACATAGCTTTATTTATTTTGACTTGCATTTAACCTTATCTGTTTAACGGCAATTATCGCATTTCAGTTTGATTTCCAGTATTTCATGCACTTAAAATCGTCTGTTGGACTGAATTGGTTCTTTTATTCGTATCTGTTTGTAGCCCAAGTACATACTTGTATACTTTAGGTTACCCGTATTGTCATGGTATATGGTTTGATATTTCCATATTATCTATAAATCTTGAATATCGCATAGATGTAGCAAGTACGAGTACACATAATAAAAGTATCGTGTTTTGAAACATGTTTAGTGTTCTTACACACAACTATATCAAAAATGATGATATTGATCGTATTGAGATTAAAATTATATTGTATTTGCCATTCCTCTCTCTCTCTTGTTTTGTTGGTGTTAGGCATGTAAATATATAATTGAATGTCGGCGCTTCTTCAAACTTAGGTTTAGGGTTCAAATTCCTGGCCGGTTCAATATACAGGGTGTGGCCTGTAATACTTATATTTCAATTTTCAGCAAGCTAAGACACGGTTGGATAGAATTATGCTATATGAATTATGTGAAAAAAGGTGAACAAATAGATGAAGGCAAAATTTCGGCTAAGGATCAACATAGTAGCATGATAAACAAGCTCATGAACAAATGAACGAGTTATTGATTGAAAAATAAAATTTATTAGCACTTGAAGAAAATGATTTAAAGAACAACTAGAGACATACTGTTGACGCAAAAAAATATGACAAGAGAAAACCAGAAAGAATGACTGAAGAAAAAAATGAACCAGAAAATAAAGAAGACAAAATCAAACCCAAAAAAATATGTTACAATGGACCAAACCCTATATCAAAACGAAAAAAAGAGAGATTTGTTATCTCTCTTAGAATACCTAGATCCGAGTGTTCATGACTTTTACTATCAATTAACGACGAATGAAAATTTGCGTGATGTAGATCCCGATTAAGCACCAAATGAAGATGAATAGATTACAATAGAAAGAGTAATAAAGACTAATCTGATGTATGATTAATAACGTTCTGATTTATTTAAAAACCTATATTACTTCTTTTATTGAAAAGATAACTTTCTTCAGTGATTTTATTATTCTAAGCTGAAATACATAAAGCAAACCTAATTACCTTTATTTCTAGTGAGTTATCATTAAATAATAAGAAGTTCAAAAGTTTTGTTTTGTTTCGTTGAATTTCAAATTTTGATTGTTTTATTTTATTTTTGAGTTTGGATAAAACATTGCCAAAGTGTTTTGCTTTGATCTCAGTTTCATATTTCATGAAGCTTCGGTATGTTAAACTAAGTTACTAATCATAGCCATTAGAATTGATCTCATAATATGTTTAGTTAATTATGATACTCATTCATAAGTTAATTATTTTGATTATGCTTGTTATTTCAAAACGCTACGGGTATGTTTAGTAGACTGAAAGTCACAATATATTTCTCTTTTTTGATTGTATAGTATTCTCGTACTATTGATAAGATTAAGATACATTTTAAAAGAAGTAATACATGTTTGTTTTTATAAATCTCAATGTTGTTTTCATTTTTCGATAAACCTTCTTAGCCGAAATACAAATAGGGCTTGATATCTCTGATCCAGATTTCAATCAACAAAGTAGATGATGTGAAATAGGTTTTGTTTTTTATTTTAAATACACAAATAATTCAGACACACTAACCCCTAGATATGATATGATATATGTATTTTTTTAAACATTATATATGTAACATTATGTAACTCTAAATAAAATAACAATTTCTAGCCATTTTAGGAGCAAACAATTTGGTTTTAGTTGCAAATTATAGCTTAGTCAGTTCCAATCCAGACTTACATCACTAGACACATAAATCATAAGATACTTATATCGTTAATTAAGTCAGTTAGATCAGTTTTCACATAGTTTTTTCCTACGAATTTGGTGTATATTGATTTAAGTGTAAATTTTTCAACGAATTTCCCTTAAATAAACTTAAATAATGATTCCTGATACAGTAACTAGTGATGTTTGTTTTGCAACATTTTCGAAAAGTGAAGAAACAAAAATATATGCACAGAAATAGTATGAAATGTATCACTTTACACTTGTTAGCATGAGGGTAATTTACTGCGGTGTAATATGATACAAGTTTAATTAAATCACTTGACACGAATGTAAAGTTTCGTGATTAGTGATTTTACTGCGTTTAATATTTAATTAAAGAATAACTCTATACAGTATATCTTAAACTGCCATACTATCTGATTATTTCAAATATTAACTCTCATTCAAAAAATTCAGCACCAAAATATCTTTGATAGCCACGAAGTAGGAATTTTTTAACCTTCAAATGCGATTTCCCAAAAATCAATGATTTTGACTTAGATCACTTTTCACTGAAGGTACAGATTTAATATGAAAAATATGCCAAAAGACGATTCGGACTGTGAACTTTCTGCGATAGGATGATTCGGCCAATTAATGACTATATATACGAATTGTATGCCACAAGACGATTCTATCTGTGAACTTTCTGCGTTAGGATGATTCTGCTTTCAGACTATTATGGATATTAAATTTCTGCCTAAAGATGATTCTAGCTTACACGATTATGCGTTTTGAACGTCTGATAAATGAGTGAATGCTAATTGATGTTCTGCGAAAGGAAGTTTATGCTATTTGACGATATGCCAAATAAAATTATGACAATAAAAATTCTGCGAAACAAGGTAGACCCACTGCGCGGGACATATTATAGTGCACAATTAGTGTGCGCGCAAACACAGGTGCACTCTCTATTCCTTTCACTCTCATAGCCTCATGGGACAGCAAGCACACTATAAAAACATCTCTTGACAAAAAAAAAGGAAGAAGCTGAACAAGCCTTTACTACTCACCTCAGGGACCATGCGTGGGGAGACAACCTCCAAGAAAAAACGTGCAAAGTAGTCCTCATGTCCTATTACCTGCCATTGGGCTGATGTCTCGATACCTTTTTTGTACTTCTGTACACGTGGACAGCCGGTAAGGCGTGGTTTCTGGTTTTTGTCAGTTTAAAAATCCCGATCATTGCCGAATTTTAAAAATACTCAATCCCAAGCCCGAGTTGCGTCCGATCGATGAACTTAAAAAATAAATCATCAAAATGGCCGCCTCAGCTCACGGCACAGATTATAGTAAGCGTTTCACCGCACCGGCGCCTCAGGCCAGAGACAAACAAAACTTCCATGACTGCATTTTATATTATTAGCGATGTTGTGTGACACGGTCCGATTGACAGCGACAAGCGTAATGCAACGGCAGTGCATGTACTAGAAATTCTATTATTGTTTTTTCTTTTATTCTTTTTTATGTCTTAAGTTTTTTTTTTCAATTGTTATTGTTTAGTAATTGTTATAGTAATGTGTATTAATTTATTCTTGTACCTGTTTTTTTGTTTAATTTATTTTTCTTTGTATGTGTGTACACTAATCAAAAGGGTTCCCGCAGAATATCAGTATCGTGACATGCCTCGCGCTGTCACGAATTATGCTGAGCGGGGACCTTTTTGACACATAGGTACCTATTATTTATATATTTTATATATCTATTAAAAGTGATGTTTATATGTAATAATATTTATAATAACCGTGTTTTTTTGTTGTTGTCTATGATTGTAACTTATGTGTCAAATAAAATATTTTTCTATTCTATTGTATAAGCTGACACGACCGGAGAGAGATCAGGCGCAGGACCAACGGCTTTACGTGCTTTCAGAGGCACGGAAACTGCACGGAAACGGCACTGCCTCTGTATCTCAGCGGTTAGAGGGCTGCACTTTAAAGCGACGGTTGCGCCAGAGGTCCCGAGAGGGTTCGAGCCCCGGGTCGGGCCAAAAATATGTATCTAGGTTTTTCTGTTCAGAAATTCTCAGGTAGCCCGGAGTTTGGAAGTTGGCAGTGTTTGAAAACAAGCGGTGAAAAGAAGCAAAATGTTTTCATTGACCGTACCGTATCGTTTTTAAGTAAATGTTACAATATCACGCAAGAATTATCATATTACAAGTATATCTGTATTTTATTTATGAGTAAACTCTTTCAGAACGAAGAAAGCTGTAGCAATAAATTTCGATACACTTACACGTGCAATTTTGAATTCATAAGATTCAAACGTATCTGACTGATTTACGGTTGAAAACTTACAAATGATTTACTGTTGTTTCATACCGTACTAACTGTGTCACGCAGGAATGTATTTGAGGAATGATATTTTTACTTAAATCAAATTTTACCTAAAATTTTCATTTCAGTCCAATAAATAGATAGTACTTATTGCAAGAGCTTTTATTTATTTATAAAAATACACAAAATAACAGTGAACATACATAAGGTGGACTTAATGACATTCTCTCCCAGTCATACCTTTACGTCATGCAGAAGGACTGTTAGGGCCTTTTTAGGGTTCCGTAGCTTAAAACGGAACCCTTATACTATCTTCAAGTCTGTCTATATGTCTGTCCGTCGGTCTGTCACAGCCACTTTATTCGGAAACTATTAGTAGTACACCGTCGAAACTTAGTAGGTAGATGTATTCTGTTAACCGCTTTACGATTCGCATACAAAAAATAAAAATAAAAGATATTTAAGGAGGGGCTATACATGATGTAGATCTTGGCAAAGATTTTCAACAAATTTTTTTTGAACGAAATTGAAATAGTAGTTTTCAAGATAGAGCACATTTTCAATAACCACAAACATAACTTGATACACATACAAATACCATGGATAACAAAAGTTATATTTGCGGTCACCAAAATTTTGTGGTATTTTGGCTAAGTGGTCGTAAGTGGACCTCTAAACCAGTTGTAATTGGCACGGAACCCTTAGTGTGCGAGTCCGACTCGCACTTGGTCTTTTTTTTTGTAATGTTGCTTTTACAAAATATATCAGGGCAAATATTTATCATCACGATCTACCTTCTTACATTAAAATAAGCTTCCATTGAACAATTAAAAAAAATCTAGATGCTCCTTTGTTTCAATTTTAGACCAAATAGTGCTAGTATGTAGTTATTAAAATATGTACTTCCATGTAACAAGACCTGTTCACAGTACGTTGTCATAATATACCTTTTACGGAAAAGGCTAAAATAGTAATACATTTTACCTGTACTCTTAATTTGAACTAAACAACTATAACGAAAACTTTATTAAAACTTTAACGGGCTAATGTAATGAAGTTCTCAGGGGTGCGTCGTGTCTAATAGCTCTGTTAATTTAATGTTTATTAGCAGACATTGTCTTTACTCTGATTTTTAATTAGATAGACCAAAATGACATTTGGGAAGTGGCCAATATTTGGTAATTTGAAAAAAGTTCTTAAGTAATCGAAAATTTCCATACCATTCAATTGTTGGTTTATTCGCGGTAAACTAGCGGTCCCCCGCACTTTGTCCGCGCGTTTTGAGTTTGCTTTCTCCCCTCTCGTCGCAGCGTGGTGTTTTAAAGCGTGGTCTTTAATCATCATCATCATCATAATCAGCCAAAGGACGTCCACTGCTGAACATAGGCCTTCCCCACGGCTTTCCACAACGACCGATCACCAGTGGTCTGCATCCAGTTTGATCCTGCGATCTTTTTAAGGTCGTCTATCCATCTTGTTGGTGGACGTCCTACGCTGCGTCTTTGGTCGAAGGGTCTCCAATCTAGAACTTTCCTGCCCCAACGGCCATCAGTTCTTCGCGCTATGTGCCCTGCCCACTTCCACTTAAGCTTACTGATTCTCAAGGCTATGTCCGTTACCTTGGTTCTTCTACGTATCTCTTCGTTTCTGATTCGATCTCGTAGAGAAACACCGAGCATAGCCCGCTCCATCGCTCGTTGTGTAATTTTGAGCTTCGTTATAAGGCCCATAGTAAGATAAAATTCTTCTTTAATAAATAACACAAAAATAATTATTCAAATAGGTCAAGTAGTTCCTGAGCTTAGCGCATTCAAACAAACGAAATCTTCAGCTTTGTAATATTAGTATAGATTATAGATATAATTCACGTTAACGTAAAAGATGTGCTATCCTAGGCCCGTTCATGTAAGTAGTACCAAAAAATCGGTAAAATATTGCTATTTCCATTAAAAATACAATAAAAATGTTAAGTTCGTAGTTTAGTGTCTTAAAAAGAAATTTTACGCTTAATTGTTCACTTTCATTTTTAAAGATAGCAACTGCAATGTATTCTTTACTGGGATTCACGGATTTGCGCTTCAGCCTTTAATAAGTCGTTTGTAATCTAAAAACGCTCAAAGCCGTAAGCATCACCCAGTAAAAAACTGTCAATGTCAACTGTACTCAGGTGCTGCACTGTATTGTATTATCATTTTATTGCTAAAATAATACTTTGTGAAATTAAATAATAAAAAGCATACTGTCAAAAGCAAAGTGACAGACAAACGTCATTCAAGTGACATAGGTCTCGTCCTCCGCCATATTGTACTAAATTGCAATAATGTTGAATAATTTATTGTTTCAGTCAAAAAACTAAGTTTTCCAAAGAAATTAGTGTGTTTAAAACTGTACTATACAATATTTGACTAAAATTAGGTATAGCGTACATGGACCTGGTTGAGGCTTCATAAATTTCTGGTTCATCTCCTTTTGTACCAAAATTGCTAGAGAAATGCTGACAGACGCCAGAAGTCCTCCAGCAATGTCTTATTTAGCCACTGCGAGCGCTGTCATCGATTCGCCCACGTTCCCCCACCACCCACATCGCACACAGCGAATACCTACTTATACTAGTTACTAGAGAAACCTCATAGGCTACTAACTAATGTAAAAATTTATAGTAAACGAGAGAAAATTAATTTGCATAAACAGTAAAGGGTGTGAGCGCACGATAATAATCGTTTGCAAAATTGCGGGACCTACGTCAATGAATGTCATACGAAGGGATGACGATGCCCTCATTATTTTTACAAGAGTTCATTTAGTTAAGAGTTTATGATCAAAACTATTTGGGCCAACCTTGATCTGACTTGGTATGTAAGGGTATTTAATCTGCATAATTATGGTTGCGAGTGAGTGATATCATACTACTTGTCAACTTAATTGAATATGGCTATACCAAGGATATTTTCAAAAGAGGCATTATATTTTTTTTACTATTTTATCCAATACCTCTTTAAGAATACATCTGATGCATTTGAAATTGCAGTGTCTCCATATAAAAAAATAGAGCGCGTCAATCGCAGTGATTTTTTTCCGCAAGAAGTGCTTTAACATCGCATTTATTCAAGTGTCACAATTGAGACACATACAATGCAACACTCTGAATATAACACCGTTATATAAACCGGCTTCAAAAAAGGTGTCTAATGTACTTCAACTTCGAAAGGCTAGCCTGCCGAACTAACATCAGTCACTATCAGTTTTATGGACGTTTTAACTACCTTCTATCGCTCGATCTTGAGGTGAAGCCTGAATTTCGCTATGAACTGCCTTCGTGCTCATAGGAGCAGATACGGATTTGATTTGTGGCTTTTTGACGTGGTCTAGAATAATATAATGTGTTTGGGTTTCGTATTCTACCTATATGTAATAAAATATTCTTAAAGTTTATATACAATGTTTCCCATGTTAGTGTAGAGGTATAATTAAAGTCAGTATGTAAATATAATAAGTCTTTAATCCGCTTTTTTTTAACCTACAATAAAACATACCTAATATAGGATGTTGATTTTGGTCAGTGACGAGAGATTCAGGGGTAGTTGTATAAACGATACAAATGACAAAAAAATATATTATGGAATAAACCAGCGAGTCAAAACTTCCAACACCAGTACCGTTACCATGAGTTTACGACGGTTTTACTCGCTAGCGACGACGTAAAAAAAGTCTATGGAAAATTGCTCAGCGCCTCTAACAGACACTGACGGAACTAAAATTTTCCATACAAAAAGTAACGTCGTCGCTAGCGAGTAAACTTATGGTAACGGTACAGGTCACCTCTTCGTAGCTTACTGGCTACGTAGCGAAGTATTCCATTCGGTTTTTTAATGTTGTGAAGCCCTCTTTTTCCATCGTTCGACTAGGCGTACCGCGGGATACCACCCTTACCTTGTCGATGTCCCGCTGTTAAGAACTAAGCGCTTCTCATCAACATTTATAACGCGCACGGCAAAAAACTGGAACTTGCTGCCTGCGTCAGTGTCTCCTAGTGATTACAATCCGATTCTATTCAAATTTTGAGTAAACAGGCTTCTCCTCGGAGAGCTCGTTTCATCTTCGACTCCGTCTAAGTCGCACTAGGCGTGGTCTGGAGTCAAGAGCGATTGCATACTAAATTAAAAAAAAAAGGTTTTTTGGATAACAATTGTTTTTTTTTATAATTATAACTCATAATATCATCCCAGAATTGGATTTCAATGACTCAAACAACACCCTGTAGAAATAATGTCATGTCGTATCCCGAAGCTAAGATGAAAGCTGAGCAGGCCGGCGTAAAGAATGGCAATTCATTGAACACGGCTTTTGGTTAAAGTGGATATAGCATCAAACTGGTATTTGCTCGAGAATTGTAACTTGAAATATCCTATTAAAATTTTGTTGTTACATATAAAGTCAAATCCTGTATGCTGAAACAGTGATCCTGCATTAAAGCCGGGCTATTTACATGATAAAGCAATGCCATAAGTAATGTTAACGACTTTTGCAACGGATACCACTCAACACCCGGATAAAATTGAATATCGAGGGTGAACTGATTGATATTCCTATGGGGCTATAAAGCTGAAAATTTTGTAATTGGATATTGCATTTTTAAGCAATAAGGGTATTATCATGCCAATAGGTAAACGTAGATTAATGTTTTTGAGATTGACAAGAGTAGTTTACACTAGCTTGACAGTGAATTAAAGTCTAGTTGCTCGAAATTATTTTTACAAAGTTATTTATAGCTACTTCAATGTAAAAGATATACCCTGCTTTGAAATTAACTTTTTTAATAGTTAAAAACTTGGCTTTGCCAGACCTAAATAAAAATTTACAAAATTTAACAGCCTTCTAAAAACTGACTAAAAAGCATAAAATAACGCGACTTTTATTTAGGAGATACAAATATTCTACGCACATCATACACCGACTCCAAAAGTAATTGTTTCTC
This sequence comes from Pyrausta purpuralis, assembly GCA_963924145.1. Taxonomy (NCBI): domain Eukaryota; kingdom Metazoa; phylum Arthropoda; class Insecta; order Lepidoptera; family Crambidae; genus Pyrausta; species Pyrausta purpuralis. The sequence goes on from OZ001646.1 coordinate 5,883,359, forward strand.
CTTAATAGAATACTAATGCGTTATTTGAATCTTCTTAGTCTGATTTTATTTCATAATTTTAGTTGCTACCCATATCACGAAAACTCCTGGACAGATTTTTATTAAACTAACACTGTATCCTAAGCTAGAATGTACCCAATTAAACTTAAAATGAATCATCTCGATATGACTTCTCATTTTCAAGAAGTCCGTGGAAAAACATAGAAATATTCAAAAATACACGCACTCACGAAGTCTTACTAGATCAACAAATTCAAATATTATAAAAGTCCAACGATATCACATACACATTGAATTGATTACCTTATTTTTTGAAGTCGGTAAAATTACTTGCACTTAGTCAGTTTTTTGAAAGCCTAATGTGCTTGTTTTAAACATTCAATCCTTTTCACTTCTACCTCATCCTTGAAAATTGACATCTAGGACTAGACAAATAGTTGCCCAAAAAGCAAAGTAACTTCTTGTAGCTTGTACCTATTGCAGCTATCTGGTTAAAATAGCCATTCAATTGAATGCCAAGGCAATTAATTAAATGCCGATATTCAATTTAATCACTAAGCCGATGACTAATTCGCCTAGAAACCCTCAACGTTTAACGACTTGGCGTATTGAAAGTTAGCCTTTTGAAGATGACTGACCTTTTTTACATTGGACACCAATCACATACATTGCTCTTATTCCAAAGTAAGTAGCTAATGCACTTGTGTTATAGAAATCAGACACAGCGGTGGTACTACAACACCCAGAACCGAGACAATATATAAAACTTTGATTTCTATATTGGCCCGACCGGCATTCGAACCCGGAACCTCGGAGCGGCGACGCCTTGAAATCAGCGTGCTAAGCCACTACACCACTTAGGTCAGATTGTATAGCCAAATTATTAAAATGTTCAGATTTTTGTCACCTCAGTGACATAATAAAGAATGCACAATTTATATTTTCGTTGCTATTTGCAAATTTCAATAAAATGAATACATCTCAGTTCATTGTCAAAACAGTTTTGTAATATGGCGCATAAAAATAATAATTTTACCGAGTTTTCAATCTAAAATTTACAAATACGATCAACAATACTAGGGTTAGTTAATCGTTATCATCAAGTATAATTCGTTCAAGGTGCTTTTTTGCAATGTTGTGTAAAAGTCGTACTACTAAAACTCTAAACAAAAGTTACCCTAACCAAACATCATAAATGCGTCAACATCTGATTTAACTAAATGACTACACGTCGTCCAGAAATCTGGCTTGACGTCGCGTTAAACTACTTAGCTAGTTGACGTTAAGTCATTTTATTGAATGCCGGCGTTTAATTAACTGCCAAGCCGTTTAATTAACTGCCTGATTTAACCAGGTGGCTGCGACATGTCTTCGTCAATGCTGCGCCATTTTGTTTTGAACAAAGCCTCATTTCCACTTATTTTGAAGGCCTTGACATTCCCTAGGCAAGCAGTAGGTAATAAGAGAAAGAAAAATAGCCTTCCTTCAGTAATATCATCGTCATCATTAACAGCTAAATGACACCCAAAGCTGAACATAACTCTTCTATGGTTTTCATAGCGACCAGTCGCAATCGCAAGTAATCTGGGGCCTATTTTTGAACCCATCATGTGATAGAGCATGTGATTTGTTTTGATAAATGTTCAATTTTCGGATGACAAACAGCTCAAATCCACACGACGGTAAGTGAAAAAAAGAAACCTCAATTCCATGACTACTTTCGTCGATATTAAGCGTAATTTTAGCTGTGTTTTAATTGAATTTCGAAACAAAAATCACTCGTTATATTGATGTATGTCACCGTACCGTACCTTGCGATATTTTTAACGGTCTGTCCATTTTGTTGGTGGAATTCCCACGGTGTGATTTTGGTCGAAGAATCTCAACCTAGAACTTTTCTGCATTAACGGCTAGCAGTTCTTCGCGCTATGTGCCCTGCCCATAACCGCTTACTGATACTCAGGGCAACGCTCTCAGTAATACAATACAAGCTCTTTGTTTTGAACAGTTATGACGTCCGCGGCCGTCTCGCCAGCCAGCCGAAGCTGTGGTCCTCGCCCACGGTGTTCGGCACGAGAGCCTACTTCAGGGCGGCGGCTAGTCCAGCCGTGCTGTTCCTGGACAGCGTCGGCCCAGGGGATGCGGGAATCTATCGCTGCCGGGTCGACTTCAAGAACTCTCCGACGAGGAATTCAAGGCTCAACTTTACCGTTATAAGTAAGTGTTTGGATGTTGTTTTACGACCTATCATTATGATGTTACTGTGATTTAAGTTCGCAACTAATGATACAAAATTACAATAGTGTAAAAAAAAAATGAATTCGCAAATGACGTTGAGGACTTTTGTTTCATTATACGGACAACAGCACGTCAAGGTAAACACTACGATATCTTAATGCAGTTATAATAAGGGCTAGTTGAAATAAAAGTAGGTAACCTGATGTGCTGGCAAATGTACGTGGGGTGACAATGTTTGAGATTTTTTATCAGATAAAATCTTTTTCCAACAACAATGTATTTATTCGTATCGATTGAACACGTTTATAGTCCTCCTAACATTTTTTTTCCTGTCCACTTCACTATAATGTCGGATATTTATTATCTGTAGAAGTTAATACTTTGCAACGATTACAGACATGTTTAGTAGAACATATCAACTCACAACTCTACTTTAAAATCGAACCCTAATTCGTGTGAATTCCAATACGTCCAGTCCAATACCTATATAATAATATCTTTTATAAGAATTTAATTTGTCACTCCATATGGAGGCATGGACTTAGCACTGAAAACGATATACGACTACAAATAGAATCATGGACAGAAAACGTGTTAACAAAAGTTAGATTTTATAATATTTAACAGATAAAGTTTAGATATTTTTTGCAATAGGAATCAACAAAAGTTTGGGAAAAATATTTGTGGCAGTCAAAAACAGGTACAGTATTAACAGGTATCGACTCATATATTAAAACCTACTGAAATCAAATTACAAAAAAAACTACCCATATCATAAGAGTATTTAGGTCGTCTCAATCTAAAACCACTTAGAGAATACCTTAAATTCTGGGTAACCTCTTATCTATGACACACTGTTCGGTTACAAGGAAACAGATCTTCATCTACGACAGTTCAGACTTCAAAGCGGATTCTAACGGCCACAATCCCGTGTCATTGGAGGCGCAATTATGTAGGATCATTAGGCCGACCCGCAAACACACTGCAAACACAAAACGTTAGTTCTTAAACGGGGAAATCCTTACACTTACTGGTAATACAAATGGGATCCAACACAAAATAATCAGTGTGAATGTGTGTATGTACTACGTTAAATATGCATAATTAGACGGAAAAATGGATGCTGATGATATTGTATTCTAACGTCGGATAATATAATCAAATGGAGATTAAAGTTTCTAAGGGTAATAAAATATTTTTAACGGGCGCAACCATGGAAAACAGCTAGTAGAAACATAAAAATAGAAATATGAAATTACGTGATTGGCTAAAAGGCCCAATTTCTTCATCGTTAGTAATGACAGAATGGCTAGTTTAATGACCATCGATTAAGGCATTTTTTATTCAAGATACACAATCGTCAATATTCAACTGCCGGTAACGACATTTGATCATTACTAATTGAATAAATTCAGCGACAACCCAGTTATTATTCACTATTTTTATTGTCACAACGTTAAGCAGACCTTGACGCCCTTTAATAAATATTAGTATATAATTTACTCCAAATCTAATTTAGTACATAGTTTTAAGAATATTATATAAGAAATATTACGGCTTTCGTAGAGAGAAAATTTAATTAGAAATAGCAAAGTAATAGTTGCTTCTGAAAGTGGTGATTGGAGTGAAGAAATTGATAATAACGCCATTCATATCGAAAATTGTAATTCATATCGTCTCATTAACAATCGTATCGTTAGTGTTTCATTGTTTGATCTATCGTTAATATACTTTTCATAATTGATTTCATATGTTTTAATATAGATCACGTATGTAAAAAAGAAATCAAAATACTATTTTTTAACTTAGGTAATTATGTATTTATTTCAATAGGTAACATAACATATATTAATAAGAATATAACAAAAAGATGCAGAAATTCAATCACAGTAAGAGATAGGCAAATGTTCTAGCGCGCTACACGTGAGCATAAAAATATTAATAATTGAAAATTTAGTACACAATTATAAAATGTAGAGAATTGATTAATAATTTAAAAAAAAAACATCACTAAGTGTTAATGGTCTAATATGTGCAACGCAAATGAATTCTTCTTCTTCGTCTCTTTATCTTCTTTGTCTCATATGCCTTCATCACGCTACAATCCAGTTTCAGTGCTTGTAAGTGTATTAGCGAGATATTTTGCACTCTGCAGCAGGTGGTTCAGATAAAAGTAGCGTTCATAGCGGATTGGGAATACAAATAGGACTTATAAATCTCCTGTACTGTATCATTCTGATATTTGTCCTTTCAACCAGGATATAAAACCTGTTTGTATATTTATACTGACAATAAACATTTTTCATTTCTTCATATGCATCCTGTATAAGTAAAATAATCACGTGTTCAATAATATCATGGCTCCAGATGTGTTTTAATAAATATTTATAACTAACTAGCGGACCCAGCGAACTTTGTTTCGCCCCAAGCCCCGTCCCGCCCCAGCCCCGTCCCGCCGAGTCCCGTAATTTTAAAAGTTAAGCATCATCATCATCATCATCATAATCAGCCAAAGGACGTCCACTGCTGAACATAGGCCTCCCCCACGGCTTTCCACAGCGACCGATCACTAGCGGTCTGCATCCAGTTTGATCCTGCGATCTTTTTAAGGTCGTCTGTCCATCTTGTTGGTGGACGTCCTACGCTGCGTCTTTGGTCGGGACTATATCATCGGCAAACCGAAGGTGTGTTATGTATTCGCCATTGACGGAGATGCCGAATCCTTCCCATTCCAGGAGCTTGAAGGCGTCTTCCAATGCCGCTGTAAACAGTTTCGGAGATATAACATCGCCCTGTCTTACACCTCTTCGCAATGGAATCGCCCTCGTATTCTGTTCCTGTACTCGGACCGACATGGTGGCGTTGTTATATAGACACTTTAACACCTCTATATACCTATAGTCTATGTGACACCGCTGAAGAGACCGAAGCACCGCCCAAGTTTCGATCGAATCAAAGGCCTTCTCATAGTCCACAAAAGCTAAACATAGAGGCATATTATACTCCTCGGACTTCTGTATAATTTGCCTTAGCGTATGAATGTGGTCTATGGTACTGTAGCCTTTTCGGAATCCGGCTTGTTCGGGAGGCTGGAAGTCATCAAACCTACGTGCGAGACGATTCGTGATGACCCTTGAGAACAGCTTGTAGACATGGCTCAGGAGTGAGATGGGTCTATAGTTCTTCAATAAGGTTTTGTCTCCTTTTTTGAAAAACAACACCACCACACTCCTGTTCCATGCCTCAGGCGTGATGCCCTCTAGCAGAACGGAATTAAAGAGTCTCTGAAGGACTTTAAGTACCGGTGTTCCACCCGCTTTCAGGAGCTCTGCTGTGATTCCGTCCTCGCCAGGTGCCTTATTGTTTTTAAGCTGTTTCAGGGCCATCCTAATCTCGTAGAGGCTGATGTCCGGGATGTCTTCAGTGTAGTGTCGGGTCAGGATAGCTCGTGGGTCTCCGGTCGAGCTATCAACGGGTTTGGCTACTGAGGTGTACAACTGTCCATAAAACCTTTCGATCTCCCTCAAAACCTCTGCTTTCGTCGACGCTACACTGCCGTCCTCCGTCTTAAGCTTCGTCAACAGGCTTTGCCCAATAGACATGTCCCTTGCAAACACTTTGGAGCCTTGGTTTCGCTCTATTGTTTCTTTAACACTAGTCGTGTTAAAGGAACGAATGTCATGTCGCAGAGATTTCATTATTCGTCTATTAAGCTGCCTGTAGGTTTGAGCATTAACGGAGGTCTGCAGTGCCATAGATCGACGTTCTGCCATAAGGTCGAGAGTGTGGACCGAGAGTTTTTGAGGTCTATTTTTACGGCCAGGTCTAAAAAACTTAGATCCGACCGTTTGGACAGTTTCCACAAACCCGTTGTTTATTTCGTCCACTGATACGCAATTCTCTAGGCAATCAAAGCGGTTTGACAACTCGAGTTGAAAGCTTTCGGGATTTTGGATATGGGCACGAGTAGGTCGGAGCGTGGACTTCATCAAGCGGGACCTTTCCAATTTGACATTTATATTCAATATGCCTCGGACCATACGGTGATCACTACCGGTTTTTACCCTGTTGATCACGGAGACATCATTGAATAACCGTCTCTTGGTGGTCATGATGAAGTCTATCTCATTTCTCGTCTTGCCATCCGGACTCAGCCAGGTCCATTTCCTTTGAGGCGGCTTCTGGAAGAAAGAGTTCATCGTAAAGAGTCCCTCCTTCTCCAGAAAGTCGGCCAGCCTATTTCCCCTGGCGTTCCTTTGACCATATCCAAAAGGTCCCACTTTCAACTCATCCTCGCCTCGCTTGCCGAGTTTTGCGTTGAAGTCCCCCATAACAACAGTGAAATAGGTTTTGGAAGTGTGTATGGCTCTACTTACGTCCTCATACATTTCCTCCACCTCTTCATCCGGGTGTTTCGAGGTCGGTGCATATACCTGTATGACCTTCAGCGAATACCTTTCGGTTATTCTGAGTATAAGGTATATCACCCTGTTCGACACACTCTCGATGGTTACGATGTTGTTTACGAGGGACCTGTGGACAAGAAACCCAACACCACCTTGGGACTTTTGGTCACCCTCCCGGTAGAAGAGCAGGTTGCCAGACTTCAGAGTTATCGTGTCCTCGCCCTCTCTACGGACTTCTGATAAACCCACAATGTCCCAATGTAACCTGCTCAATTCTTCCTCCAGCTCGAGCAACTTCTCGTCTGTCCTCAGTGTGCACGCGTTATAAGTTACCAGGGCCAGTTGTCGTTGGGGGTGGTAGCGAGATCGCCTCCGGGGATTCTTAGCACCCCCTGCCCCGCCGTTACCGTGACCGCTACCGGAATCAGGAATAGCGGGGCTGCCGGAGACTGGGGGCCTGGTTTTTTTGTGTACTAACATATGAGGGGGGTATTTGCCAGTACTCGCCACGCTTGGCAGGCGGGTTGGCGAGCGCAGAGGCGCAGCCCCTTGCAGCTGTGACGCTGCTGCCCATCACAGCTCAACATTTTACTGCGCCTTTTGTTGGATGGTTATCCCGCCATCGGTCGGTCGCCAGAGCCTCGTCTGTTGAAACAGGACGCACCGCGTGAAGGTGAGGTTGGCTTGGAGCTTTGGGTCTTGGTTAAGCTCCCTTACGTCCCTAAAAGTTAAGCAAACCCAGCGAATTGCGTTTCGCCCTTAAATTATAAAATGGCTATAAAAAAATAAGGGTTGATCGTAGAAGGGTGAAATTGAGGATTGTATGTATTTTTGTATGTTGTATCATAAAAAAATAGAAATTAAAAATTTTGTCTAAAAAATAAAATAAAAAATTAGGAGTGGACTACCCCTAACATTTAGGGGGATGAAAAATAGATGTTGGCCGATTCTCATAGATACCGGATAATCTCAAAAAATTTCGGACAAGACGTTTCGGAGGAGTATGGCAACGAAAACTGTGACACGAGAATTTTATATATTAGATATACCTGTTATTATAACTAATAATGACGACCTCCGTGGTGTAGTAGCTAAGCACGCTGGGTTTCAAGGCATTGCCGCTTTGAGGTCCCGGGTTCGATTCCCGGTCGGGTCAATGTAATCAGAAATATCTACATTATCTCGGGTCTGGGTGTTGTGGTACCACCATTGCTTCTGATTTCCATAACACAAGTGCATAAGCTACTTACTTTGGGATCAGAGCAATGTATGTAATCGGTGTCCAAATATTAGAAGCAAGTTTTTTTTATTAGACATTATGACAAGCCTTTGTGTATTAATAATGTATTAACAATAAGATTAATAATACAATTAAGATTTATATCATGATCGACCAAAATGAAAAACGACTACTTAGAATAAACAAAAACATCTGAGATCAAATTTGTTCTAATTAAAGCTTCAATAATTATTATCCCAGCGTTTGATCTTCAACCTTGTCTCTGAATTCTTTATTATACCAGCTCAGATTGAATAATCCGATATCCTAATTGAATAGGCCTTAGGAAACTAAGCAATTCCTCGTCAAAAAAAAAATGGAATCAGAATAGGTTTCAAATGGGACCGTAATGAAATTTAAAGCTTTACGTAACTTGGGATTCAGTAAACACTTTCGTTACTTACTTGGACTGTGCATAAAAACTATCAATAAAAACAGATAGAGTAGGTTTCCTGCAAGTGAGATATTCGTAGAGCTCAATCATACTCTGTGGCTGCTAACGGTTGACAAACAAAGCTTGATATAAATATTCAGCTTGTTTTGTGCGACCATTATTCTCCCTGACCCCGTCCCGCCCTAGCATCTGCCCCGTCGAACGGGATAAAAAGTATCCTATGTCCTTCTCCTGGTTCTAAACTACCTCCCCACCGTTTCGCCCGGCCTCGTCTAACGGGATCAAAATTATTTTTTGTCTTTCTCTTGATTCTAAGCTATCTCCCCACCAACTTTCAGCCAATTAGTTCAGCCGTTGTTGAGTTATAAATAGTTTCTTTTGACTTTCTTTTATAAATATATATAGATACATATACGTATATAAATTTATAGATGTAACTGAGTGCAACTGAAAACCACGCGTATTTGTAATGGAAAAATGAGCACTTTATGACACTTGCAAGAAAAATTATGGATGCACCATTGGGATTCTGAGCAAATTAATTGCAGATGCTGTCAAATTCTCGTAACCGCTTGCTTTGGAGTTTATCAAATTACTGTTATGAAGCACATAACGACTTCTATATGAAAACAAATGGGAGAGCAAAATTTTTTAAGGTAATGTTGTCTTAAAGCAAAGCTGTTTGGAATCAGAACTTTATCTTTAAAATACAGGTTTCTTTAGGCAGCTCGTGAGGACTCACAAAAAGCTGACTTTTTGAGCCTGTGTATCTACTAACCATAGCTAATAAGTGTCATTGTTACTAACCCTCGAAGAAAATTACTCTGAAATAAATGTTTTTTTTTTATTTTTGTAATTTTTATAATTGAACGTATACTAATTTTTATATTTATATTTATAATTTTTATAATTATACGTCTTACGTCAAAATTATTTTTACCAGTATAACATAGGTATATATTATATTATTCATAATATTTTTTTTTCTATAATTCTTATTAGATCCTTTTTTAATGGCGTTTATAAACGATGTTTGTTAGGCTAACATTTAGACTCAGTCCAACACGACATTAATGGATTAATTACCGTTTAAAAGTAATGTCACTTTAATAAACACACTTATTCACTCGACCTTATCTACGAAAAGGATTGCTATGGTTTGAGTGCCTTTAGTAATAAGTGTTTGTCGTTCCAAAAGTCATCGTCTTATCAGAGCTACAGTGAGTCGTAATTTCGTGTCAAATATAGAAATGGCGGCTTCAGAATGAGCATTTCAGGCCTATTATAATAATGTTAGGAAATAAACGATGAAAATTTTTCTGCAACTTCTTTTCTACGAAAAACTCAAAAAAAAGAATGGTCTAAAATTTTTGAATTTACTGCACAGGCGTAATGGATTGCAATCAATATTTCGATGTGAAATATTGACTTCAAAAAAGCATTCCTAATTTAATAACTCATTATATTTAGCTCTTTTAATTTCAACTTTTCAAGGCACTATTTTCCGACTTTTCTTATAATAAATATGTAATATAAGGCCTAACCAGATGAAACGAAAGGAATGAAAAATCAAAACCAGCCCTACAAAAAATTAATAGAACAAAGCCAAACCTTTCTGTACATTTTGAAAACAAAAAGCCTGTTCCAAGTCCCGTTTGTCCTTAAAATAATTTCCGAGCACCAACAAAAACAGTGATACAACTTTACACAAAAAAGAGAATACACGAAAATGGTTTGTTTCATTAAAACGGCACGATCAAAGAATTTCGATACCACCCGTAACGCCAATTCGCCGTACTCAATAATATTCCCCTCAAAATTAGTTTCCTGCGCCAATCGTGATAGGAAAGGCGAATAATATAAAAAAAACGCGCCTTTTCTCGGCACAATTTCTTTTTTATTCTCGCTTTTTTTTAATTTATGGCCAGTCTGTGCTTTGAGTGAACGAAGGGTCAAGATTCAGTAAACTCGGGTAATAGTCCTTAGGATGGGTATAATTTCCTATCCGTAACGGGCTGTCGCCCATAACGTATCCAGAAGAGATAAGCTTCGGGAAAAGAAGATTTTTAACCTTTTTTCTGGATTAGTATTAACAATGAAACTTTTTACGAACTGTTTATCCCCTTTGTTGTTGGTTTAAAACGTTGCCATTTCATCCTGTTCATGTATAATACTTGATAATTTTCGTACAACCGTAAGTTCGATGAGCATTATAATTGACTGATCACAATTGCTTACGTAGCTATCCAACAATAGGTGATTTTCTAGACTTTTTCAAGGTTCCGTAGTCGAATAAGGGACCCTTATAGTTTCGCCATGTCCGTTTGTCCGTCAGCATCCATCGAAAAGACCTAAAGTACTAAAAACTGTTTTTGGTCATGAATATGTATTCTAATTTCCCCGCCAAAAAATATTTTTGTTACGTACCTTTCATAGAAGTATTCCGGAGATGTTTTTTTATTTCTCTTTCTTAACCCATCGTGTGGGGTGACGTCGAATCGGTCTCTTAAAATGACTATAAGTTTGCTAACATAATTTTTCGCTATAGTGTCTTTTTCCCATAACATTCAGTTTTAAAGGGCATATTATTGTTAGAATCTGATGGTCCCACCCTCTCCTAACTAATCGATAGTAGGTAAGTGAAAAGAATCCCGTCTGTAGCATGTATGATGAATTTAGAAAGAAAACTATCACGGCTATGAAAAATCAACAAATCACAATTTTGTTATCCATAAACTTGTAGCAAATTAAATTCCACTTTAAATTTTTTTGCCTCCAAAATGCGTTAAGATATGAAACTGAATGTGAAGACAAATATTTCTTTAATTTTTTTCTTTACGCTGAAATAAATTAGAATGTTAAGTCTTTGCCATTAAAGAAATGACCGGTTTTGTTTCATAATTTCGGATATTTTATTATTTCAAGGGAACTAGGGCAATTTAAGTGCTATAGTGGAAGATTGCACGTTTAAAATTTAATTTAAATTTGATAGCCTTCATACTCAAGTGTTTTGAGAACGATAAGTCTCCAGTTTCTACGATTAAAGCTCTTTGCCCAGTACATCGTTGCATAAAGTCAGTTTTTCTTGGGTGGTTCAATTACCTAAGCAATCTTTTCAAAACTTTTAAAATAATACTGTTAATAAAATTAACTTACTAATTTATTTAAAAAGGTCTCGGTACTTAACAATGAATTACCTATGTCAGTTGTGAATTTTGTGTTTATCTTATTTTAAAATTAATAATTTCGTAAAAAAGGATTATCAAGATAGTTTACAATATTCGACTAGACAAGAAAAACGGTTTGTACCATGATCGTGCTAGGGACGTGTCCGTCAATTTATATACTGTTCCAAATTTGTGGAGACTCGAAAGAAATTTTGATTAACGTCTCCGATCTTAACAATTCATCTGCAAAAAAATTCTTATCCCACTGTATTTTTCCACTGCACCGTATCATACGTGCTATGAACGTGTCAGGCACGAAAAGCAACACGTGCTACATACTACACTTGCTTATTGAAACCGTATAATGCCAGTATGATGGTCGTATGATACCCATATATTCAGTTATTTGGTGGTAGTGTGCGAACCGCCGTAACTCAGTCAGCCTCAAATAGACATGCCATATGGCTTCAAGGCTGCATTGTTCAACGAAGTGTTCGTTTTATTTTTTGTTGGCATGGTCTTTTTATTTATACTTTATTGTACAACCTAAATTTGTACACAATGCAGCCTTGAAGCCATATGGCATGTCTATTTGAGGCTGACTGAGTTACGGCGGCGCCTTTATGACGGTCATCATACGCGGTTCAGAGTGGGAGGGTTTGGCAGCACAACGTCCCGAATGGCGCAGGCTGGTACAGAAGCGAGTCAGCGATTTCGAGGAGCAACGTAAAGTTGACCTCGACATTAAACGCGACGAGCTGAAGTCCCGCCAACCTGTTGCCATTCAGTACCATTATGAACAAGGTGTCCTCACGTGCCCTACGTGCACACGTAAGTTCACTGCGAAAATCAGCTACATCAGCCATTTTCGGGCGCACGAGAGCCGTACCGACTAGGAGTCGAAGTGGCCGCCATGGCCGAAATCGGTCGGAAGGATCATATCATATCTATCAATTTCTGGTTTCTTATTTTCATCTTTATGAATATAAAATATGACACTGTGAGTGTTAAAAACACTCTTAACCATATTAGGTAATGTTTTTGGTATATAAACTTATATTCTTATGAGGACTATAGTTTGTAGGCCACCTTAATCACCAAATACAACTACTGCACATATTCCAACCCGAAACCTGAATTCACTGGCGATATTTCATCCAAATGATCCTTCATTTACAGAGTAGGAAATATAGGGCTTCTGGATAGGCTTCCATTTGTCGGTAGGCACACCTGTCTTATCAACGGCCATTAGTTCACGCGGATGATTCGTTACGTTTTATCAGCAGTTTATCATAACGCCCATTTGTTGGTTCGAGAGTTAACTTGCGAGAGTGGTGAAAGGAAAATTGAAACGCCTTCATAAACCAGACTAAACAGCTTTAAATAACTCATTCGTCTTCTATTTGGGAGAAACAATTTTTTTTGGAGTCAGTACATGATGTCAAGCTTACGTACACCAACAGTCTACCTACACATATCATATAGATACTCATAGCATAGCTTTTTAGTATTTTTTTATTTTATGTTTTTAAGTTATTACTCATATGTCAAAAACTGCTAGATTCATTTTGATGAAACTTACACTTTAGCGTTAGTTGAACCATACCTGATTGAACTAAAAAAGAATAATCTCGCTTTTGCTTCTCTCACGAAATTTTGCAAAAAGAAAGATGATATCACATTCATACAGATCCAAGTGATTACCTCCTTTTTTGAAGTCGGTTAAAAGGTAGGTCCTTTTATTCGTATGTACGGTCGAGTTTTCTGGCGCCTAAGCGTCAAAAACTTTGAAGTGGACGTCCGTTTGTGAGTCGTGCGTGCAAGCGATTTTTGTTTAAAAGTGGTAAAGCGCGAGCGACCTTGAACGTTAACTAGCAGATAATGGTTTTCTACTATATTTAGACTTGAGGTGCTCGTAGCGCAGTGGTAGCAGCGCTTTGGTAGGCTTTCGAAGTGAAGCAACCGACGGCGCGGTCGTGTTTGGATGGGTGACCATTCCGACCATATAAGTAACGTACATCGCGAGCATCTCCGTGCTTCGGCAGGCATGTTAAGCCGTTGGTCCCGGCTAATATCGGTTGATATTGGTCGTTAAGCCTAGTCAGAGGCCTTATGAGCGGCTTGATAACATCGGACAGCAGGGTTAGTCGCTTACCTTGCAAACACGCCTCCACCAACCAGCACTGAGCCCGCGTAGTGGAGTATGGCTCAAACTACCTCATAGTTAATTTTAATTGAAATGAATACTTTATACCTGGAAATGTTTCAGTATCTTGATTTCAATATCTACTTAAGGTAATAAGCTTTGATTATAGAAACTCTAGCTGGATGATAACTAAAAACAATATGCACAGAAAACTTCAACATAAATGATTTGAAAACTTTGATATTGTAAGCTTTTGGAAGCTCCTTTTGAGCTGCTATTGAAATATATCCAAAATGAACCCAACATTGTTTAAAAAGGTGCCTGAAAGGGTCATTTTCCGTTCCGTTCACCTAATGCAGTGAAAAGGACACGTGATTTCTTACCTGCTATCACTTGGGCATTATCACTATCATTTGTCAGAGAAAAGTCTGAAAAAGGGACGATTTATATCGAATTACTTACATAATAGATCTTGCAATAATGTTCTTAAGGGCACTATATAAGTAGAGTATAAAATATATTTTTAAAAAAAGTCACTCTATTTTTTGTTCCATACACATCAATATTTCTCTAACGGTTTTAGCTACGGTTGTCATTTTTACCTATATTCCTCAATAAACAATTGATTGCTTTGAAATAAGTTTTTTTTTTCAAAACACATAATATAATAAATCCAGAGTGTCGGAAGTCTCGACATAGTTCTGTGTAAAACCACCAGGTGGCGCTCAAAAAGGCTGTTTTCGCAAGTGCAGATATCTAAGATTTTTACACTGGAAAATCCTTCTGGATCATTTTCAATAAGGTGACAGTGTGTTTTCGTAGCTAATGTTGGCAACAAAATCCTAAGACAGGAAACTTAATTACAAAGCAAAACGTGTCAATTTGGATTTCGACGTAACATTAGTACTGTTTACCTTTCTCTTTATTTTTGATTTAGAAACCTGTTTGCTTGACCAAAATAGTTTTTGTCTAAACAAGTTTTTCTTTTTTTTTACGATATATTATACAGAGTTTACCTAAGCTACAAGTAAATTAAAATATTTTGTAATCATGCACAGTTCCTTGGGCCCTATTTTTGAATTACATGTTTGATTGAATAAACTTATTTAAAAAAAACACACACACACACACACACAATAGTGTGAATTTCGTTCGAAACTGAATAAAATTAATGAAAAACACGCGAAACATAAATAAATAAATATTGGACACCAATCACATAGATTGCTCTGATCCCAAAGTAAGTAGCCATTGCACTTGCGTTATGGAAATCAGACACAACGGTGGTAACACAGCACCCAGACCCGAGACAATATAGAACCGGGAATCGAATTCAGGACCTCGGAGCGGCGACGTCTTGAACCCAGCGTGCTTAGCCAATATCCATGGAGGTCGACAAAAACATTAACGTGAAGACTAAAATATTAGTTATTTTGTTCCTAGTCACTCCATGTGTCATTAAACTGATTACTAATTTTTATTCCAATATCGGGCATTAATCAATGACTATCACACGCCATCTTGACGCGAGTAATTCAAAAATAGAGCTCCCGGTCTTTAACTTTTTTGACGAGGTCACTTAAGAGCACCCAAAACAAAGTCTGTGACATTATGGAAAAGTTCGTCTGATGCAATAACTCAATTTAGTTTCTACTTTTAAAAACGTATTTTTAACATTTTGTCGTGGAGCTCCAAACTTTTTTACACCCACAATCCCCGGCGGCTGGAGTTAACTTGCGGCAGAAGTTTGTATTGTCAAAAGGCATCATGAAACAAAAACACATTTACTTCAATTTGTATCCACAAAGACGTCCAAACAATACAGAATAGCCATTGTTACTAATTCTGCTAGTAAGTTTCTCTTTGTGATGAAAGAGACAAATCTCGGCACGTCGCGAGTTGGCACTTAGGTATCAGACGTGCGTGCGGCACAGCTTACTTGTGTGGCATTAATAAAATAAACAGATGAAAATCGTAGGTAATCATAAAGTACTCGTAACGTGTAGGTATTTCTAACTTGAAGATTTATTTAATTTAATTATATTTGTACTATTCCCATATTATTTACTGATGTCGTGATGTAATGATATTGTGACTGTCATCAATCTTAGCACCTAACCAACTGCCTTTTATTATTTACAAATCTCCGTGCTTTCGATCAAGCCACAAACATTTTCCGGTGCTTTTTCTAAGTGCGCCTTCACATTAGAGCGACAGCAGCGGATTCTTATAAAAACAGCGGCGCTGCTCCCGAGCGACTGCTGCGTGTCGCTGCTGACACTTATGTATGTAATGAGGGTTGTTGATATTTTTTCTGCCACCAGACGGCGCCACATAAGCGTCAGGTCCAAACACCTTGCACATAGTATTGATTTCTACCGAATTTCGGTAAATTCTACGTATTTGTGAATTCAATGTGCTTTTATAATGGTTTAGAGACAGAAAAAGGTTGCCGAAATAAAATAATGATCTAAAAAACAGAGGCGCCAAAGAAACTGGCACTAAAGGAAAATATGAATAATAGAAAATACTATAATAACCCTAATGAAGAATACGATTGTGTGGAATTTTGGACAGTGCTACCATGCAATATGTGATACATGACCATGACTACCTGCCTTTTTCTTTACATCATCAACTTATACTTAATAAAATATCTGTAAGCCTATTCCAGGCGTGGTAGTTTCGACGCGAAGTGACGTATGCTAACTCGAGTAACTCGTGAATTGCGAGACTCGACACGGTGTTTTGACAGTCGATACGCCGACAACGCAAATTTGCAGGACTCGACATACTAATTTTGACAGATGTTGACGATAACGCTTTCGAGGGTAATAAAAATCTGTAAAAGCTCATCTTAGCAGAATTATCGAAAATTATGCTAGAATTATGTTAGAAAAAAATCTAAAGATTTTTCTATGTATTTTTTACCTTTACTAGAGGGTTAAATTCCTAGATACGGTGTTCCTATTGTTTTCGAATGTAAAGAGCCTCTTGCGGATACTTCTAGGAACTAACTTCTAGAGACATGCTTTTTAATAGACTATGATGCTTTTAAATAATTTTCATACATTTCCTTTACTTAGGATTTGTATTTGAATACGGCTAATTTCGACGATAACTCCATTCGTCGGGACTTGCATTTTTTACAAATGTCAATCTCGCAAGCTCGATTTTCTAATGTCATTTTCATTATCGTCGAAAAAAGATAAGTAACTAGAAATTATTTTATTTAATACTCGTGGCCTAGGTGTCGCATTTGTGCGGTAATAAGGTTAAAATAAACGCAGTATTTTTAATTATCATTTTTAAAAGCCTGATAACAATTCCAATGATGTATTCAACAAATTGTGTTGAGGGTTGAATAATAAGAAAATATGAAATCCCGTCGGAATTCCCTAATTTAACTCCATAATTGATATTTTTAATTAGATAAAGTATTTACTACTTAATTTACGTACATTCTTACTTACGTTACCTCAAAATTTAAGGCACTTTCGAAATAATTATATATTTAATATTATAATATAATATTATATTACGAAATAATGTCCAAACGATGTTTATTTATTTAATTAGTAATGTAGCTGATAAAACAATCTATAATTTGCGCCTTTACTTAAAATTATATTTTTAGACAATAATGCACGATAAGGGCAACAATTTTTAAAAGAAAGTTGATAACCACTAGAACACTCGATCACTATTTGCAACCCTTATTCGGCTCTCATTAATACAGCTAAAAGGTAGACTACTAGATAAATAACAGCTTCTAAAGCTCTTAAGTTCTTGTTTATTTTTTTATGAAGCCAAAGTATTTACGGTTTCGTCGCATTTGGATGAGTGATCATACTAACTAAAATGACATTTCCGTCCTTTTGAATTGAGTGGTTTTTATCTAAGCGAATACTTCTACGTCACCATCATCATTCTATATGTATAAGCTAGAATAGGCCTCCACCACAGTTTTCTACAGTAACCGTTTGCGGGTGGCATACAGTGTTATCCTGCGATCGCAACGGACTTAGACCAGTGAAACTATAGACCCTTTACACTCTGCGACTTTTATCAGCGATGCAGTCACGATGCAGCATCGATGCAGTCACGATGAAGAAGCTGGAAATTGTCAAATCATGTACTGAATTTTGGCGTTTGCATCCATACTAACGCCAACTGCATCGCTGCGAAATTAAATCTATTCATTGCGTGAGTCCCGACGTTGAAGCGCATTTTTAACACGCGCGAGTGCATCGATGTTAAAAGTCGTGTGTGAGGGTTCATAAGTTCAAGTAGCAACGGGCAGAGTACATATCGCGAAGGACAGTCATTGGGGCAGTAAAGTTATAGGTTGCACCGATGAATAAGTAATATATGGTTATTAAACTAACATTAAGTAAAAAATCATTTTGTGATGATAGCTGTCGTATGTCCTATTAGGCGTTACGACGAATTCAACTAACTCTAAATAATGAAAATTGTGCCCCCGTATCGAGTTATAAGAACTGTAACAAACGCGACTTTCTGTTACTATACATAACGTATGAGAAAAGATAAATAAAATATTCTGGAATGATTCGCATTTAATGATAATAATAACAAATATTAAAGAATATTGCACAAATAAAGACACAAAAACAAAGACATTTCAATCAAATCATGAGAAGTACAATATTGGCGGTCTTGTCTCTTATCTCTTCCAGACAACCATTGATTAGAGGGAATAGCGTATATTAGAGGGGTAGAATCGTTTATTAGAAGGTATTTTGTGTTATTTAAATAAATTATTACACCGTCATTTTTTATTGTAGGTACTGCAATTATTGCTTTGTCACTCCTTCAAACTTTCAACTGCAGCAATTCGTGAAAAAGGCCTGAAAATAATTGAAAAAGCTATTATAAATCATTCCTAATGCACTTCACATGTTTCCTGCATCTTTATGCGCTCGTTCTGGTTTCGTTTTTCAGGTTTTGTAAGTTCTTGCTCCGTCTTTTAAGTCTTTTTAACTGTAATCTGCTGAAAACTTGTTTTTAAATAGTTTTGCAATACATGAGGGGCTCGGATCTTATGAAGTGAGAAACCGATAATAAACTCGGTTTGAAACCGCTACCTTGCGGGGATTTTGACCATTTAATAGTCACTAGTTGAATATTATATTTAAATCATGAAACCAATAAACAGACACTGAATATCTAGCTACTTATGCACATAAAAACACGTTGCAAAATTTTATTACTTACATGCATGGAATCTATTTTTTTATCCGATCTCTACATTAAACGATGTACCGAAAGTACAAGATAATGTGTTTTATATCTTCCGATTTTGTATTTTAGTATAATTGGCTGGGAATTCTTGTGGAATTTAATTTAAAAGTTGCAATGATAAATTATTTGCAAAACGTTGTTTATTTAATGTCAAACTGACATAAGGTATTGATTTACTTATTACCGGTGTTGCAGGAATTATTTTTATTTTTCCTTAAATTAATATTCACCGCGAACCTTCTAATGCTGGGAGCCGTCGGTGAAACCTATGGTAAAAACTCCATGTTATTTAAAAAGAAAAATGATGGCTGCCATTTCTTGCGTTTTTAATGTAAAGGTATAGGTATATATACGAGTACGAATGCAAAAGTTTTTCCACGCGTATCTCGAAAAATATCAGTAACTAAAATGATTAAAATAAGGCTTGTGTATCGTCATAGCCGTATCACAAAGCTTATTTTTAGAGTTCCGTAGCCGAATGGCAAATAACAGAAACCTTACAGTTTCGTCAAGTCTGTCTATGTCACAGCCACTTTATTCTGAAACTATTAGCATCACACTATTGAAATTTGGCAGAAAGATGTTAACCGCTTTACGATTCCCATACAAATAATGCAAAATGATGATATTTAAGGAGGGGGCCATACACGAAACCAAAACCAAAAAAAAAAAAATTTGTCGTGTAGCGTGTCTATGGTCTATTAAAATGAAAATGAGGTTCCTCAAACCATTTTCTCTAAAAGTCAAGGTAAAATAGGTGTCCTCACCCATCTAACTTTTAAACTAAGCAAGTGTAAATTTTGAAAAAAATACATGATGTAGAAGTTGGTTTGAACAAGATCGAACTAACAGTTTTTGAGATAGAGCATATTTTTAATAACCGCAAACATAACTTTATTATTTATAGAAATACTATGAAAAACAAAGTTTTGCTGTCAGCAAAATATTATGGTATTTTGGCTAAGTGGAAGTAAGTGGATCTCTAATTGAGTTAAAGTTGGCACGGAACCCTTAGTGAGCGAGTCCGACTCGCACTTAGCCGGTTTTATTGTTGTGTGCTTGTGCTGAGATGAGGTTTATTGCATAATATTATTTTCTAAACCTTTATTATGATTTCATGCCATTTTTTTGTCTCTATTTACAATCAGTCAGATATCTTAAATTAAATTTGATGAATTGTTGCATATTTATTGACAGTAAAAACCATCAGTTCGACAGTAAGGACTATAAGCTTTCCAGTATAAAAATATCTTCCTTTATAACGTTTACCCTAGATAATGGGAGGATGTGTATCGGGTACGATTCGTGGCAAATGTGTACGTTTGAAGATTGCGATATGAATACGGTTAATTTTATCAGATTTCGTGATACTGCAAGCAATTTTTTGTGATAACAAAATGTCAAATTTTTGCAACATCAGACTACCAGCGCAGGTGCATATTATTCATAATAGTAGCTATGACTTGTAATAAGACTGAACTGATAAAAATTGTAGTGACTTTTTTTTATTCAGCAGGTATGTATATCATGTAATTATCAATAATAATCGTATTTGGACGTAAGGGAGCTTAACCAAGACCCAAAGCTCCAAGCCAACCTCACCTTCACGCGGTGCGTCCTGTTTCAACAGACGAGGCTCTGGCGACCGACCGATGGCGGGATAACCATCCAACAAAAGGCGCAGTAAAATGATGAGCTGTGATGGGATGCAGCGTCACACTTAAAAGATACTGCGCCTCTGCGCTCGCCAACCCGCCTGCCAAGCGTGACGAGTATTGGCAATATCCCCTCATATGTTAGTACACAAAAAAACCAGGCCCCCAGTCTCCGGCAGCCCCGCTGATTCCGGTAGCAGTCACGATAACGGCGGGGCAGGGGGTGCTAAGAATCCCCGGAGGCGATCTCGCTACCACCCCTAACGACAACTGGCCCTGGTAACTTATAACGCGTGCACACTGAGGACAGACGAGAAGTTGCTCGAGCTGGAGGAAGAATTGAGCAGGTTACACTGGGACATAGTGGGTTTATCAGAAGTCCGCAGAGAGGGTGAGGACACGATAACTCTGAAGTCCGGCAACCTGCTCTTCTACCGGGAGGGTGACCAAAAGTCCCAAGGTGGTGTTGGGTTTCTTGTCCACAGGTCCCTCGTAAACAACATCGTAACCATCGAGAGTGTGTCGAACAGGGTGATATACCTTATACTCAGAATAACCGAAAGGTATTCGCTGAAGGTCATACAGGTATATGCACCGACCTCGAACCACCCGGATGAAGAGGTGGAGGAAATGTATGAGGACGTAAGTAGAGCCATACACACTTCCAAAACCTATTTCACTGTTGGTATGGGGGACTTCAACGCAAAACTCGGCAAGCGAGGCGAGGATGAGCTGAAAGTGGGACCTTTTGGATATGGTCAAAGGAACGCCAGGGGAAATAGGCTGGCCGACTTTCTGGAGAAGGGACTCTTTGCGATGAACTCTTTCTTCCAGAAGCCGCCTCAAAGGAAATGGACCTGGCTGAGTCCGGATGGCAAGGCGAGAAATGAGATAGACTTCATCATGACCACCAAGAGACGGTTATTCAATGATGTCTCCGTGATCAACAGGGTAAAAACCGGTAGTGATCACCGAATGGTTCGAGGCATATTGAATATAAATGTCAAATTGGAAAGGTCCCGCTTGATGAAGCCCACGCTCCGACCTACTCGTGCCCATATCCAAAATCCCGAGAGCTTTCAACTCGAGTTGTCAAACCGCTTTGATTGCCTAGAGAATTGCGTATCAGTGGACGAAATAAACAACGGGTTT
This sequence comes from Pyrausta purpuralis, assembly GCA_963924145.1. Taxonomy (NCBI): domain Eukaryota; kingdom Metazoa; phylum Arthropoda; class Insecta; order Lepidoptera; family Crambidae; genus Pyrausta; species Pyrausta purpuralis. The sequence continues at coordinate 5,905,061 of OZ001646.1, forward strand.
GTGGAAACTGTCCAAACGGTCGGATCTAAGTTTTTTAGACCTGGCCGTAAAAATAGACCTCAAAAACTCTCGGTCCACACTCTCGACCTTATGGCAGAACGTCGATCTATGGCACTGTAGAGCTCCGTTAATGCTCAAACCTACAGGCAGCTTAATAGACGAATATTTAAGTCTCTGCGACATGACATTCGTTCCTTTAACACGAATAGTGTTAAAGAAACAATAGAGCGAAACCAAGGCTCCAAAGTGTTTGCAAGGGACATGTCTATTGGGCAAAGCCTGTTGACGAAGCTTAAGACGGAGGACGGCAGTGTAGCGTCGACGAAAGCAGAAGTTTTGAGGGAGATCGAAATGTTCTATGGGCAGTTGTACGATGACATAGTCGTTGTGGCAAAGACGCTGGATGATCTAGGCACTATGCTCGAAGACCTCGACCGAGTATCCCAACAAGTGGGTCTTAAAATGAACATGGAGAAGACGAAAATTATGTCGAGTTCCCTTGTTGTACCCACTCCAGTATCCATTGGGAACTCAACTCTCGAAGTTGTCGACGAGTACGTCTACCTGGGACAAGTGATCCAATTGGGTAGGTCCAACTTTGAGAAAGAGGTCAATATACGAATCCAACTCGGCTGGGCAGCGTTCGGGAAACTGCGCAAGAGCGTCTTCTCGTCTCAATTACCTCAGTGTCTGAAGACAAAAGTCTTCAAACAGTGTGTGTTACCAGTGATGACATACGGATCTGAAACGTGGTCTCTAACTATGGACCTCATAAAGAAGCTCAAAATTACACAACGAGCGATGGAGCGGGCTATGCTCGGTGTTTCTCTACGAGATCGAATCAGAAACGAAGAGATACGTAGAAGAACTAAGGTAACGGACATAGCCTTGAGAATCAGTAAGCTTAAGTGGCAGTGGGCAGGGCACATAGCGCGAAGAACTGATGGCCGTTGGGGCAGGAAAGTTCTAGATTGGAGACCCTTCGACCAAAGACGCAGCGTAGGACGTCCACCAACAAGATGGACAGACGACCTTAAAAAGATCGCAGGATCAAACTGGATGCAGTCCGCTAGTGATCGGTCGCTGTGGAAAGCCGTGGGGGAGGCCTATGTTCAGCAGTGGACGTCCTTTGGCTGATTATGATGATGATTATGAATCGTATTTGCATAGGGATAGTAGATAGTAGGAGTAAATGTATCTCTGTGAATAGCTACAAGCCACTGTTTCAATCGGCTTTTATCAGTTATAGGGAACATATGCCCTCCTGTTTTATTTGCACACATAGGCACTGTACAACATTGAGGCATTTTAGAAAACGGTACTCTTTTTGCAACTATTGTAAATAATAAAAAATATCAGAAAACACAACATATTATGTATGTATTTTGACAAGTGGTTGGACCTGACGCCTAAATGCTGCCACCTGGTGGGCGTCATTTTTGACAACCCTCATTATCGCTGCTAAAGTCGCCTAAATAAAAAAGCGCTATGCTCACGGATCGATAGGCCGCGTAAACAATAGAACGATAAAAGACTGTTAATAAACACATCCGTGAAAGGGGATGCTTGCATCTCTCACGGATGTGAGATGTGATAACAACATTCTTTTGTTTACGCGACCGCCGACGCCTATCGATTCGTGTTATCATCATTTTGAGTTTGTGTGATTAAGCTTATGAGATTTTTTCTTTCAATTGAATAAGTACAAGAATTCTAAAAATAGGTCATAAAGATTACCAGACCTGCTTGCTGCGGTTTACAGAAGAATTAGAATTTTAATGAAACTCGACAAGAAAAATAATTCATAATGAAGGTGAAATGATTCGATAATATAATAATCAGGTGACGTTATATCTTATTTCAATAAAAAGAAAAGTAAATTAAACAACAAGCAATATCAAATGGCAATAACCTTTCTTTACAAACAGAAATTGTAACAATTTAACGACCACCATTTTCGGTTAACATCTCCCGCGTCCCGCCCGGCAATAACTCAACACGAAATACAAGCAATTAGCAAAATTCTTCGTATAAAGTTACCGTATTATGTTGCGTATTTACCTTCACAATCACCCTTTATAGCAAGAGCAGCGTCACTGTTAAAATTTCTAAATTGATCCATCATTTGGACATGCATACAATCGCGTATTGTTTGCTCTATGAGGACCATTGTTTGAAGAAAATCGTTTATTTGATTATCGTTTTAATAATGTTCAGAATAATAATACGTATTCCTGAGAATCTACTAACTAAATATTCAAATTTCATATATATAAAATTTGAATATTTAAATATATAATATTACATTGCATATTTAAAAAAAAAACCTTTTCAATATTTTTAAATATTATTCACCGAAAAAACTATTTTGGGAAGCCATGATCATTGACACTATTATGCCAAACTTGCATAAATTCGATTGCATTTACCTATCATCTTTCTTTACTGCATAAATAAAAAAATAAGACATCGAAAATATTTTCGTGATAATGGATTTTGCCCACTTCAACGTATCATACCATGACCAAGCGATGAACGTGTAAGAGAAAATTTTATTTTGTATTGAAAAACTATGAAAACTTACCTACTAGACTACTTCATCACCGACTAACACCGTCACGTGTCATGCACGGAGCGTGTTAGGACCGGCAATAGTAGATTGTTATTATTGGGGAGAAAGTGACCCATTTCACTCGAGAAGTTCTTGGCGCTCGAACGGAGTGCGAGCGCTAATAATTCGACAGTGAAATGGTTGCTTTCACCCGAGTTATACATACTATTTTTCATTTCGACTGTAAGGAAAAATAAATAAATTTATTTAGATATTATGTTGTTTGGCGAGAGATGAAATCTCAAGTTTATACATCACATATCAGTTAGTTTACTGTCGTTATACATAAAACAAGATAAGAAAGACAGGGTACGGAAGACAACAGAGTACTACATTAGACGCAGACGATATCAAATATTTCAAATCATTGTTATAAATATTGATCGATTTTTTCACACAGACAATAATAATAGGAAATAACGCAACCATGCGAAAACACGGTAACTTGTCACCAAAACTACCACAGATTATGTCAAATTCCAGGTTCAATTTTGCCTCATGAGATAGCGCTATGAATGACAGCTAAATGTGGGAGTGAGTAAGAAGATTAAGGAACAACAAAAATGGCGGCAAGTCGCCTCCTCCTGCTTAATAATCTATGCAATAATCGACCAAATTAAAAAGTAATCGTCAAAGACAAACAAAATGTGACAATTTAAAATGAATTTCAAAAGTGACACTTTATGGCGGGAAACCGAAATATATTTGTAGATTTTAAATTGTAAAAAATAGGCCAATTATACATTTTTCAAATCAGTGACCATAATAAACACGCTTTTAATGTTTAGCTTATCTTAAAAATATGAAAAGCTTGTTTATCCTAATAATATAATGTGACTCAATTACCTTTAGTTCCAAGTCTGATCGTAGCAAATAAAACTAAATTACTTTCCACCCTAGGGATGGAAAAGCTATTTTCCACCCGTCTATCTTCATATGAAAGTTCAATTTTCCGAACAGAAGAAATGAAAAATACGTTCTCGCTCACGCTCTATATCTCTATCGCCCTATATCATTGAGACGGAACGCTGTCAATCCGTGCAGTGGTTATAGTAGAACGTATCGTGATTCTTTTCGTGCCGGACACTTTCCTAGCACAGTCATGGTATTATACGATTTCATCATTATCATCATCAGTCGAAGGACGTCCATTGCTAAACATATGCCTCCCCCATGGCTTTCCACAGCGATCGATCACAAGCGGCCTGCATCCAGTACGATCCTGCGATCATTGCAAGGTCGTTTGTCCAAATTGTCGGTGGACGTCCGACGCTGTGCTGTGATACGTTGTAGTGGGAAAGAACCTTTATCATATGTTTGAAAATATCATTAAATACGACTACCTACCTCAATTTAATTTTTTTATATTTATAAAAATATATATTTAATCATTACATCGAGTTATTTTCCTCAACAGCTCCACCCAACAGACCAGTGATAATGGACGCCAAGACCAGAGATCAATCGCGGCTGCTGGAGCCATACAATGAAGGAGACACCCTGGAGCTCATCTGTGAGGTCTATGGAGGTAAGCTTTATATTTTAAATTGTACCTCTTACCACATTAATCACGTGCCTATTGTTGCTTTCATTGGAATAATTTGAAGAAAAAAAAATGTTGAGGTTAGACAGAAACTATTTTAAAATAAATTTATATGTGCCACAGCAATCTTCGCTATTTATTGTTAAGCAACAGTTTTGACAAGGTTGATAGACTTTGAAAAGTTAGAACCATTAATGGTACAAATATTAATACTAAAATAATGCTTTTCTTTCTTTTTAGAATTTGTTACCTTGTATTACCATTATTATTTGATGCCAATGTCAGTATCTTTAATTACTATTGCCTTCCCAGAAAATTAAAAGACAAGCATTTTTATCTCTAAGACCCCTTTTGGCGACTGTATCGATACTAACGCGCGACTGCATCGCTGCCTAAAAGTCGCGTTGTGTAAAGGGTCCTAAGTTTAATTTTCTCACTTTGCTTTAAATTTTTAGAACTTGTTTTTAATAAGATAAAATATATTTTTTCATCAGCTTTAATTCTACAATGTTTTGTTTTTTTTTTATTTCCGTATCTTGTCTCTTTTTAAAATATTTGTATAAAAAATGATTTAATGTCTCGTTCCTCTCCCCAGGTGATCCCCGACCCCGTCTGACCTGGTACCTCGAGAGCACCGTCATCGACGACTCGTTTTCGTACCGGGCAGATGGCGCCACGGTTAACGCGCTCACATTTCCCAGCGTTGGGAGACAGCACCTTAACGCAAGGCTGGTGTGCCAAGCCTCTAACACTAATCTCGCACCACCTGAGACAAAGCTGTTGATACTCGATGTCAATCGTGAGTGTTTATAAATGTAATCATCGGTATAAAGATCGTCTGGACTAGCTAGTTACTGACTTTCAAATGTTTTGGAGTTACTAGTACGCCTGGTGCTTAAGATTTCGGAATGCTATCGTCTCAAAGTCATGTATTCTTTTATTGAAATTTGATGACACCCTCCATTGCCTGGAAATTGATTGACTGGTTACAGGCTTACTTAAATTATTATTTTAGCTTACATGAGTGTAAGTAAAGTGCTTTGTTTTCGGGATCTTTTCCATTACATTACAATATTCGCCCTCAATCTATTATTTATTCATTTTTGAATATTTTTATTCCCAAAGTCACTAATGTAACCCTGTTGCAGTAAGGCCACTGACAGTTCAGATCCTGAACAAGAGCGGGCAGGTGTCAGCGGATCGACGGTACGAAGTGGAGTGCAAGACCACTGGTTCCAGGCCAGATGCAGTCGTCACGTGGTGGAAGGGCAGCCGGCAACTCAAGAGGAGTGCTAAAAATGTAAGTGGACTGTGATTTCTTTTGTGTTTTATTAATAAGTGTAGGTCATCTGTAATATCAGTCTTAAGTGAATTGTGATTTCTGATCCTCAGCCTGCAATAATGAGTTGATGCAATAACTTTTGTAAAGTGTTTTTGGCATTTCTTATCGTTGGAGAAAAACTTCTTGAAGTAACCTGCATACTCGTAGTTTATATTTATGGTATAAAATTTAGACAATAACTAACCGTAAAGATAATCTTTCAGATGGCCAAAGCAAAAGCACCAACTCCAAAAAAGACATTGATGACATGATTGATGAACTTTTAGTGTTGAAATTGGTTTTCAGTTCTTTGAATTCGTTTTATTTGCTAATTTTCAGTGATTTCTAAGAGGGGGGGAGGGTTGTGGAGGTTGTTGCACCTTTTTTGACTAGGTATTCGAACTATGGTTTATGATTGTGGTTTTATGGTTTATCTTGATAAAATAAAAAGATGCAGTTGCTCAAAGTATTGATGCCACAGAAATGAATAACTCGCCACCGAAATGAAAATACTAGGCCACCTTCCGAAAACCTTTAACAAATTTACTTCTAAATGCTATAAAATTAACTATAAAATGGGTACGTATTATAATACTGAAAGTTCATAATACCTACAAATGAAATACCTACGCTTGAAACGTCGAAAATCAAAATACCGAACGAATGAAATACCTATACCCGATATACCGAAGCTCAATATGCCGAATTTCAAATAACCGAAAGTTCAAAATCCCGAAAGTTCGAAATCCCGAAAGTTTGAAATACCGAAGGTTTATATCCCGAATGTTTAAAATCCCGAAGATTTATATACCTACAGTTAGTATACCGAAGTTCAAAATCCCGAAAGTAAGATTAACTTTGCGGTAGGCATGCAGCATGCAAGTAATCAAACAGGCATGCATGTAGCAAGCAGGCATGCAGCATGCAAGCAATCAAGCAGCCATGCAGCATGCAAGCAATCAAGCAGCCATGCAGCATGCAAGCAATCAAGCAGGCATGCAGCATGCATGTAGCAAGTAGGCATGCAGCATGCAAGCAATCAAACAGGCATGCATGTAGCAGCAAGCATAGGTTTTGCTCTTCTCCGGCGCTGCGGGAAGTGCAGCCCTTTCGCCCTAGCGTAGCGAATCTCAGGCACCCACGCTCGCCTCCGCAGCCTCGGCTTGCTGGTCGCCTTCGGCGACCAGCCTCAGCCGCTCCAGCTCGCACGGGAGCCTGAGATTTGCTACAGCGGGCGAGGGCTTCTCTCCCTCCGCGCCTCCGGCTTTTGAATTACACTCTAGTATCGGGCAGACTAGTACCACGGCGAAGGACCACGGCGATTCGGGGTCAATCAAAATTTGTTTTTCTTAATGAACCTCAATCTTAATGGTATACAATTTGTTTGGCGTTTTGTTCATAGGTCTTGTAAATTCAGTATTTTAAATCTTCGGGTTTTAAATTTTTCGGTATATTAAACTTTCGGTCATATAAACAGTCGGTATATTGAACTTTGGTCATATAACTAGTCGGTATTTTAACATTCGGCATTTTAGTATTCGGCATTCCAATCATAGGTCTTATAAGATTCGGTATTTTGAATTTTCGGGATTTCAAACTTTCGGTATTTAGAACTTTCGATCATATAAACATTCGGCATTCTAAAATTCGGTCTTCCGTTCGTAGGGCTTATGAAATTCGGTATTTTGAAATTCGGTATTGTAATACGTACCCCTATAAAATTTAACCCTTTAGGTAGGCGAATCATTTATTCAAATCGATTGATCTATTTATCTACAATGATATGACTTAGTTATATAGATACCAGTTAACATAGATACAAAAGAAAACATACAGTCGAACTGTAAATGATAACCTCCGCATTTTAAGTTGGTTAACAATCAAACAAACAAGGAAGATACTTTATTTTATACACGTGCAGCCTTAAGGGTCATCAAAAATTGCCCGACTGACTTCGTATTTGACCATAATCAACCGCCCCCAACAAAACTTGTCTCTTGCCGAGTTCCTAACTCGTAAACAACTTACTGGTAATACTGCAAGTTCTGTAGTTAGTATGGAGCTGCGTCGTGTATAATTGATAGTATTGCATTGACGAGTACTGACATTATAAAATTCATTGTTTATGTATTAAAATTTTTTGCACAATATGGCAAATATAGTGCAAAAAACATTATCAGCAACTCTTTTTCTTAACAGAGAAAACGATCTTTTACCAGCCTTAGACACGTGACGAAGGCTTTTCATGTGCATGTATACACCTAGTGTAGGTATTGATGTACTACTTTATGAAAGAAGAAGCTTACAAGCATAATGTCTAGTAGTTTTTTGATTGTTATAACATACATGATTGATGGAAGAATATGCAACTTTCATAAACAGTCACTTCTAGAAATCAAAATATTATCTAATATCAAAATAGCTAAGTTATGATATGCTCAGCAGAAGATTCGCTACAGAAGCTCCTAAAACTTCTTATAATCTCTTACAAAACTTGATATTTAGATTGAAAATATTGATCGGCCCTAAACGACCTCGCTTGTTTCTAACTGTAATTTTGTTATCATTATCTTTACAACGAAGTAACGAGATTCGACACTTATCCTTAGAGTTTCCATGGATTAATCTTGTACGTTCATATTTCACAAACGGTTTTTTATAACGCCAAGACAACTTGTCATGCCGATACAATGGACGCTTTGTGCGATATTGTTAATGTCTTCATATACTCGTAGCTAAAAAATGAACGCATCATCAAGATTATTAATAAGTTCACGTCAGTTTTGTGACAGCAAAAAATATAGTTATTTTCGTGAAAAGCGAAAATACAGCTGTTTTTCGCGATAGTTTCATTAATGGTTTTGTTTGATTGGAAATCTAAAAAATAAAGGATTTCGTAATCAATTTCATCTGTCACATTTCATTCAAAATGTTATTCGACTATTGAATTTTGGAATTCTATTTTAGGTTGGGAATTTATAGAAATTTATTTATTTATACATTATTGCACAACCAAAAATTTGGACCAAAAGGTGGACTTAACGCCATAAGGCATTATGTACCAGTTATACCTTTGAGCTAAGCAGAAATGATTATAGACGCGCTAAATAAAAAGAAAATGAGTTATTATTTCAAAAAAGGGTACATTTCACACATAAAAAATCGGCTACTTCGGGTACGTATTACAATACCGAATTTTAAAATACCGAATTTCATAAGCCCTACGAACGGAAGGCCGAATTTTAGAATGCCGAATGTTTATATGATCGAAAGTTCTAAATACCGAAAGTTTGAAATCCCGAAAATTTAAAATACCGAATCTTATAAGACCTATGATTGGAATACCGAATACTAAAATGCCGAATTTTAAAATACCGACTGTTTATATGACCGAAAGTTCAATATACCGACTGTTTATATGACCGAAAGTTTAATATACCGAAAAATTTAAAACCCGAAGATTAAAAATAATTGTATACCATTGAGATTGAAGTTCATTAAGAAAAACCAATTTTGATTGACCCCGAATCGCCGTGGTCCTTCGCCGTGGTACTAGTCTGCCCGATAGCAGAGCAGCCTTCGCCCGCTGTAGCAAATCGCGACCAGCAAGCCGAAGCTGCGGAGGCGAGCGTGGGTGCCTGAGATTTGCTACGCTAGGGCGAAAGGGCTGCACTTCCCGCAGCGCCGGAGAAGAGCAAAACCTATGCTTGCTGCTACATGCATGCCTGTTTGATTGCTTGCATGCTGCATGCCTGCTTGCTACATGCATGCATGCCTGCTTGCTTGATTGTTTGCATGCTGCATGCCTGCTTGATTGCTTGCATGCTGCATGCCTGCTTGATTGCTTGCATGCTGCATGCCTGCTTGATTTCTTGCATGCTGCATGCCTGCTTGATTGCTTGCATGCTGCATGCCTGCTTGCTACATGCATGCCTGTTTGATTACTTGCATGCTGCATGCTGCATGCCTACCGCAAAGTTAATCTTACTTTCGGGATTTTGAACTTCGGTATACTAACTGTAGGTATATTAATCTTCGGGATTTTAAACATTCGGGATATGAACCTTCGGTATTTCAAACTTTCGGGATTTCGAACTTTCGGGATTTTGAACTTTCGGTTATTTGAAATTCGGCATATTGAGCTTCGGTATATCGGGTAAAGGTATTTCATTCGTTCGGTATTTTGATTTTCGAAGTTTCAAGCGTAGGTATTTCATTTGTAGGTATTATGAACTTTCGGTATTATAATACGTACCCGCTACTTCCCATCTGGTAAACTTCCCATTTGGTAAACCTCAAACTATACCTACGAAAAAGTTGCGTTTGGTAAACTTTTCGTTACTTCATATATTTAATCCTATTTGGTAAACTATGTTACTATTATTGTTTTCGTACAGTACAGTCAGTTTCAAATTAAATTTAAATTAGATATAGAGTTTTTAAAAGCTTTAAAGTATTGAGCCCGTTTTCATTTGCTAGTCCAATTATGTAAACAATCTTTTCATTACTTTTAAAATAATATCTGTAAATAAAATTAATCAACTATTTGATTAAAAAGTTCTCAGTATTCAACGATAAATATGAATGAACTTGTTAAAAGCAGCTTGTATAGACACAGCAATAGACAACTGGGCATCACAAAATCTCAGCACACTAATCCTACAGAAGTCGTGGTTCCTGACCGTTTTAAAGACAATTTATTGTTTGATGAGATTCACTGCGAAAATATAATTATTGTGTTTGCGTCAAAGAGTACTATTGCACATTTAAATGACGTCCATCACTTCTTTGCTGACGGAACCTTCTAATGTTGCGCAAAGCCGTTTCATCAACTATACGTTGTACATGGGGACATAGAAGGTACAGAAAGTGGTACAAATATTGTACCATTTTTTTACGCAGTTTTAACAAATAAAGAAGAAAATACATATGAAAGGCTCTTTTCTAAACTGAAATTTCATATACCGGAGTGGGCAGTAGAAATTATTACTTTGGATTTCGAAAAAGTTAGTTGATTTTGCATGTAGATGTCTTATTATATTATATATTTTTATGGTGTGAACTGCAATCAGTTTGCAGCGACTTTTGTCAGTTCATTTGAATTGGGAGATGATTTCGTGTTGAAAAGATAATAATTTTAGTGTAAAAAAAAAGAGCTTGTCTTTGTTAAAGTCAAATCGAACTGTGATTTTATAAAAACAAAGTTATTTTACTTGTATATGTTTGTGAAGTAAAATTAATATAATATATTATGAATTAGTGTGTAAGAGAAAAAATTAGATAAAATCATTTGTACGCGACACTTTTTATGTCTCTTATTAATATGTATGTTGTTGTATGTTGTATTATTAATTTGTATAATACATACGAATAATACAACTATTGCACCTGTGATTAAAAATAAAAATAAATATATGTGACAATGTTTACTTTTTTGTTTTATTTTTTACTTGACTGACGCATCCGAACAGAAAGTTTACCAAACGAGATTTAACACATAGAATTTCTGAAATGTTTTAGAAATGGGACTAAATGTATGAAATATTTAAAGTTTACCAAACGCAACTTTTTCGTAGGTATAGTTTGAGGTTTACCAAATGGGAAGTTTACCAGATGGGAAGTAGCCAAAAAATCATAAACAGTAATATTATAAAACAAAGTCAAAATGAATACAAGTAATAATAAATACAATATAAACTTATATTTTATTACTACTTACACAAGCGATAAAATAAATACATATACCTACTTATACTATAATAATTATATATTATGACGATTTTGTAGAAGGTTATGGATAACGCTATGTTGGTGCTTCCGATAAACATATGTAGAAAGTAGGACCGGACAAGTCTCTTAAATGAAAATTTTGTAAGAGCCTGTTAAAAATTTGGCCTGAATATAAAAAGAGTTTGAAAGGAAAGCTGTGCGGTGACAAGGAGTAGCAAGAAAAAGTTTATTAGAATAACATCGAGAACTAAATATTTATAGCAAGTCGGTAAATAATTATTTATGTTGTGGTGACAGATATAGAAACCTCGCAGTATGTGTTACTTACACTAAAGATCGTCCCCACGGAATCACAAACGACGTGATGACGCAAATCAAACTCAAACATTTATATATTTTTCTGAAGTACCTTTATTGAAGACGTGACCGTAATTACATCATGCTATTTCAATAATAATAATAAATAGCGGTCCCCTGCGACTATGTCCGCATAAACTTTGGATTTCCTGCGAGCATTATTTTGCATGCAAATATGTAATTTATAACTGATGTTCTTTTACTTTTGGAAATAAACTTCATTTTCATTTTCATTATTTTGGCGCGGAGTTTTGATTAAAACTCATACCTTTTTTAAGATAGCTATTGAGATCAAATAATGATGTTTATATTTTGATTAAAAAAATAAAGTAAATTTCTTCCTTGTGTTATACATATAAATACCAGTCAACGACTATAAATGATACACTCATTTTGCACACTATACTCATAATACTCTCTGTCTCTGATAAGTCTGCTCTTGAAAAACAAACCACAAACACACACACACAAACATACACACTCATTTTTTACTTTTCTATCATATTGTTGACTTTTTTTATGATATTTTTTAAATTAATATGTACAATTAATTCTAATTATCACGCCCAGAGCTTCCTTGTAAACGATATTTGCTGTCATTTAATTTTGTGGCAGCAAAATAAATTGTTTTTCAGGAGCCCCGACTCGCGATACAGTTGTCCATGGGTAAAACATTCTTTAGATCGATTCCTACTAATTTGAATGTTTGACCCTGGGATTTGTTAATTGTTATCGCGAAAGATGTTTTAACTGGAAATTGTAGTCGTTTGAATGGGATTGGCAGGTCTGTTGGAATCATAGGTATTCGTGGTATATGAGCTAGTTGATCAGCTGCTGGGCCGGTGATAATCAAATTGTCCTTCAATTCCCTAATAAGCAGCCTTGTCCCATTGCACATGCTTGGAGGGCTTGAGTTTCTCAAAAGCATGATTGGCGTTCCAATTTTTAGGGTTCCGTAGCCTAATGGCAAAAAACGGAACCCTCATAGTTTCGTCAAGTCTGTCTATCTGTCTGTCTGTCTGTCTGTCTGTCTGTCTGTCTGTCTGTCTGTCTGTCTGTCTGTCCGTCCGTATGTCACAGCCAATTTATTCTGTAACTATAAGCATCACACTGTTGACATTTGGTAGGAAGAAGTATCCTGTTAACCGCTTTACGATTCTTGTACAAAAAATAATAAATAATAATATTTAAGGGGGGAATATTATAAAAATAATAATATTTCCCATACATGAAACTAAAATCGAAAAAAACAAACCTATGCTATGGGGGTGTATATGGATAGGTATTTTAAAATGACATAGAAGTTCCAAATACCATTTTATTTTAAAGTCTAACGTTTCTTAGCTAGACACTTTCAAAGTAGTAAAACTGGCGCCCCCCCCCCCCCCCATCTAACTTCTAAACTAAGCGAGTGTAAGATCGAACGAGAAATTTTTGAGATGTAGCACATTTTCATCAACCGCAAACATAACTTTGTTCTTCATACAAATACTATGAAATATTTGCAGTCAACAAAATATTGTGGTATTTTACTAAGTGGAAGTAAGTGGATTCCCTAATTCAGTTAACGTTGGCACGGAACCCTCAGTGCGCGAGTCCGACTCGCACTGGGCCGGTTTTTAAGGACAATTCGTGTGGTGGCAGTCCAGATGGATTAAGAGAATTTAAAAATTCTTGTGGGTAATGGACTACGTCTACGATGCTGTTCACTGTGTCGATCGATTTGTAAAATTTGATTTCGCTTAAGACTTTTAGAATAATCAGATTGTTTATTTCGTTGACTGTATCATTCCTAGGTCAAATTATTGCTCTAGAACACAACCATTGACAGTCCCTTATTTGCAAATTCTCTGCACCGTAATATATCGCATACATTAAAATTTGTAAATTATATTTATTCCAGGTTTACCAATATAGCTATTTGGGAAAATTCGATTTCTACCGCGAGATAAAAAGGTAGAGCGCCATCTATGGCGCTCATAGAAGAGTAGTAGAATCAACTGATGATTTTGATAAATATTAAACTCACGATATCTTTTGAATAGTATGCCCCATTTGAATAATTCAAAAAGTTATTAACAGGTATTGATATAACCTTGAATATGAAGTTATTTATTTGGATAAGGTTTAATACCAAGGTACGAATAATGTAACCTAATTTGTGCCGTACTTAATCTTACATTAAAAAATGAGTTATAGTGGCGTATCTGTTATAATTAGACATATAATATCGAGGACTTTATTGTAGATAATGATGTCCTCTATAAAACTGTAGTACATTATTTTGCTCTATTGTCAATAGTTTTCGCAGCGTTCGTGATTTATTGATTTTCCTTTCACACCTTCGGTTACATAATCGAAGTTTTCATACGGATCCCTTACTTTTTTGATAATGTAATATAGCTTGTGTCCATTGCAGGATTTTTATGTTCAAAGAATTTTTTAAATCGGTCCAGTAGTTTCGGTGCCTATTCGATGCAAATAAACAAACAAACAAATCTTTCTTCTTTATAATATTAGTATAGATAAATAAATATTGGATACCAATCACATACATTGCTCTGATCCCAAAGTAAGTGGCTAATGCACTTGTGTTATGGAAATCAGACACAACGGTGGAACCATAGCACCAAGACCCGAGACAATATAGACCCGACCGAGAATCGAACCCGGGACCTTAGAGCGGCAACGCCTTAAAACCCAGCATGCTTAGCCATTACACCACGGAGGGCGTCAAAATTCCTTTAATGTATAATATTAAACAAATATCCAGTCCGTCATCCATAATGCAATCACGCTGCATTCTGCATTTCCCTCAAGCGTATGTGAACGAGATACAATAGATATTCTATTGTTATGTGGTCTCATGCGACCGCTCGGGTGTTGAGGTACACACTGCGACTTTTAGCACCGATGCAGTAGCGCGGTTTGAAAACACGCGTTAGCTTCACGACTGTATCGATGCTAAAAGTAGCAAAGTGAATAAAGGTTCACATATTGCGGCTCCATCGCTGCTAAAAGAGAGTAGTGTGCAAAATGACTAACAGACGTCGCAAATAAAGGCGATCGTAATTACATTGTCAAGATCGGACCATACTGGATGCAACCAGCCGTAGCGAAAATCTTTAGTAGAGGTCTTTTTTCTGCAGCGGGTGTCATTTAGCTGATAATCAGTAATATTAACAAGTCGCAGAATAAGTCGCAGTATGTAAGTTGATATATTGCGACTGTGTCGGTGCTACATCGCGACTGCATTGCTGCTTAAAGTCGCAGTGTGCGACGCAATGAACAGATTTAATTTGGCATCGACAGCATCGACAGCGACAGCATCAATTCCAAAAGTAGCGCAAGTGTGTAAAGGTTCAAATTTTGCGACTGCATTGATGCTGCATCGCGACTGCATCGCTGCTAAGAGTCGCAGTGAGCAAAGGATCTAAAGCATCAATTCCTTCTTGGGTTAGAATTAAAAATTCCAGTGTGGTTATGTAATTATTCTGGTTTTACTATACTCCTTTATAATTATCGCGACAGACAACTGCCAGATTAAAACATGATTTAGAAATGTACGTTTATTATTGAAAGGCCAAATTAGTTTATTTGAAAGTCACTCAATCACGTTTGTAAAAATAGTTGTGTTTGTATGTGATCCTGTTTTGACTGTTTGACGTTAGTTAAGATCGATGTGCATCGTTAAGTTTAAAATTGTTAAGTTTAAAAGGTCTTCATCATTCATATTAATTAACGTTTTTGCCAAACGAATAAAATCACGAATAATCTTTTGCTGTGTTATAATTAATTGTCATGCATATTGTTTTGCTAGACTTCAATAAAATTATATTGTTCACAGCTTAAGGCAATCTGTTAATAATTGTTTTTCATATAAATTGCACTTGTAAAAAGCAACTTTGGCTCTGTGACAGACGAGGAATCGAACCCCGTGTGTTATACGCTATTGGGGCGTATGCCTATACCGTTTGGTCAACGTCACATTAGCAAGCCTGTTGAATTTGGCAAGCGCTTATTATAACGCGTAGGCTGCATGACGTCATCTATGTTGCGAGATTGCTCTCACAATATCCGAAGGAAATATTTTTACAAATATTTAACATCGCTTATGATGAAGGAAGCCAATTTATAATTTATTTCATTTTCTCAAAAAGTAGCGTTTAAAAGCTAAAAGTGTATTCTACAAAAAAAAAGTTTTAATTATTATGCTAAATCTGCCCTTTAAACGAGGTGAGCTCATATCAGACACTATTAACATTATAAACTCAAACACAGCTAATAACATAAAATCAAGTCTGCGGTAAGAGCCCCTAAATCAATTGTGTTTTCACTGCGCTAACATTAATGAGCCCAGTCATATGTAAACTTTAATGGTGATTTACACTGATTGACTTTGAAATTGAAATTCAATTTGTACATGAATGCTCGTTCATTGACATCGCGACCTGAAGACCTGCATCGTGGAATGCTCTAATAAATTGTCCTTATTATTTATTCCTGACGCAATTAGTGATATTACATTTATTGTGACTTTACAGTAGATTTAACTTTTGGACATTCTTCTATGCATTCTTACAAACGATTAAATAATATCTTATTTATTAGGTATGTATTGAATCTTTAGTTAAAATATAAAAAATGACTTAAAATATGAACTAGCAGAAAAAAGGTACAAGTGTGTAGCCTGGGAGTCTAGACATATTGCACCACATGTGTTAGCGTAAAATTACCGTTTTTAACACTTGAAAAGGGCATGTTACAATGTGTTTATGAATTTCGAAATGATCAAATTCACTTAGGTACTTGGGACAAAACGCTGTAGCCATATTATTTTGTTAGATGAACTATATTCAATTTAGTATATCGAATATTTTAATAAATGATATTTTATCTGCAATAAAATCCAAGGTACCTAAAATTTCGCGATTACAATCTTATATCAGCGGTCTTGAATTAATAATTTTCTTACAGAGGGTTATGACACGTGGCTCAATTGAAACTGAGTATCACAACCACTTGATCTTGATCCCAGCTCATAATATTATGAGAAAATCGCGCTCGTATTTGATCCGCCAAATATTTGGAAGTTCATCGCGATTATTAATTACAGCGCCACGTATTGTTCTCAATGTCACAGTGGCCCCTTAGTCTTTTGTCTTTGACTTTTCAGTTAGCTTTATGTGCCAAACATTTTTCATTGTGCGTTATCTGAAAAGTTTTTGTTGTTTCCACAAGTTCGTGATCTAATTTTCTATTTGTAGGAGTAGGAATGCCTACTTACATTTCAGTTCATTTCGCTCAAAATAAATACAGAAATAAAATACAATTATTAATAAGGACATCACAAACACACAGTACAACACACTGACTTAATTATATGATACTTGTTTAATTTAAAAAAAAATAAGACAAATGGGGTAAGAAACAAAACCAAGAATATTAATTATATTGAAATGTTATATTTTTTACTCTACTCTATCCTATAGTGTGGGGGTATATTTGTGGATAGGTCATTGATTATGTGTTTGCTAATATCATTTACTGCTAGAGTCCACTATCCCCACCCCCACCAGCTAAACATTTGTTTGTAGATACGTGAAAAAATCACGGCAGTAGCATATACGATGAATTTTGAAGGAAAAAACTATGAAAGTCATGTCAAGTTAATTATTTACGAAATTATTGCGTTTCACATAGTCGACCATTAGTAATTTTTATACGTATTTTATTCCTAAAATGTATTACCCTCGTTAAGGTTACTAAACTGACGTCAATACACATTTCTACGTTCTCTTTTAGATGTTTAAAAAAAAATAGTTTCCATCAAAAAACTTAATTGCGCGAGTCCAACTTGCCTTTAGCCATTTTTTTTTGAAGCGTATAACTTATTATGTAACCCGAATGTGAGTATTTTCATTTTCTTAAGTTCTGGAAAATCATCATGTACCTACTAAATATTTACATCTAAAGATCCAATCTATATAAGTAGGTACCCAAACTACAAAGAGCCGATCGGCCAGGCGATTACTTAAAGGCTTGTGTAAACAAAACAAAAAAAAACTTAATAGGCGAATCGATAGTCCTATGATAACAGTGGGATAGCCGCTGAATTGCGTATTACGAGGATTGGACAGGATTTGACCACAATGAGGATAGTCTCAGTAGAATTATGCTTTACTGTTATACAATTTTTAGTCTATTGTACTCTGCTAGTCTGAGTGTAATCTGTAAGTGTATTTTTATTCAATAAATAAATAAGCCATAATTAGCAAAAATAATAATGTGGAAAATACCGGTTCAAACAGGCAACACCGGTATGGTGTTGCCTGTTTGAACCGGCACATAATTATAATGTAAAAAGACCGGAAATAATTTTTGTAAATAAAATACACGATAAAACTTGCCTTATATATGTAACAACGCCATCGGATTACAACATAGGGTTACAAGAAATAGAAAAAATAAGTAGAAATCACCCCCTAAAAACAAGCAGACTCTGGAACACCATTGTACCCATTGTTGTGGGAGCAACCGGAATGCTAGCATACAAATATACACCGTTTTTGCGACAATTTAGACTCACATAATATCAACAAACAGATCATCCAGAAATAGGTAGCCTTCCACACATGTACAATATCGAAGTTATGTTTTAGATGAGACAGTTTTACTTACTAATAATAATATTTAATACTCATTGCACATATATTTATTTGCATATATTCTATTGCTATCGCTTGTACACGTCCCAACATTGACCCTACCACAGCTTCGGGACTTGCTTAGAAGTACTTAGAAGAAGCTGCGTAACAAATTCAGTCACTATTGTCAATGCCAATTTTATGTTCGTACAAGCTTGACCATACATTATAATCTTTCATACAATCATCTAGTTTTTAATATACTTTATCCATTAACAATCGATTTGAATTTATCGAAACGTAATTCAATTAAAGTTTTAAGTAATTTATTATAGTCAGTAATACATCTTCCAAAAAAATAGTCATTATCCTTCTGAGGTGTCAAAATCATGCAAATCACTCTTAACGCTAAACCATCTCTTCCCTGAGGGTCTTAGGGATAATAGCAACGATGAGTAAAATAGCATTAATATAAATGTTATCGTAGTATTTTTATACAAATCCCTTCAACCAAAGACGCGACGTAGGAAATCCACCGTCAAGATGGACAGACGACCTTGTATAGATCGCAGGATCAAACTGGATACAGACCGCTTGTGAAAGATCGCTGTGGAAAACCGTGGAGAGGCCTATGTCCAGCAGTGGACGTCCTTTGGCTGATTATGATGCTGCTGATGATGAGTATTGTTATGATATTATTATATTGAAAATATTCCTTTGAATTGAGGGAGTTTTGTACTGCCTGGAACTTGAACGGATTAAGCAAGATCGCATCATCCTTAGGTATACTTGTTTAAGTGATAATTCTATTTTGACCTGTCATTGTATTAAGGCAGCTGGGAAAAGATATTACAACTGCTCTACTCGATTTCCAAAGCAGTACTAATGTTCGTCATAAATTTAATATATCATCGTTAAAAGGAAATCTATACTTATCTATACTAATATTATAAAGCTGAAGAGTTTGTTTGTTTGTTTGTTTGTTTGTTTGTTTGTTTGAACGCGCTAATCTCAAAAACTACTGGCCCGATTTGAAAAAATTTTTTTACGTTGGATAGCCCATTTATCGAGGAAGGCTTTAGGCTATATAACATAAAGATACGACTCATAAGACCACAGCAGAAATGAAAAATGTTGCGAAAACGGGAGAAAGATATTCCTTTTGAGAGCTTCCGCTGCATACGCTGCGGAAACCGCTTAAGTTACACAAAAATCATGTATGACAGGATTGTTCAGCATTAAGAGTTCTAAAATAAAGTCCGCAACAGCATATGTCTATCTTTTATGGTTGACTTACTACAACCTTTTTTATGTTAATAAATTTGTAAAAAAATAATGCATTATTTTTAGAGGTGTATTAAACACACGGGTATTTATTCTTATCAAAATAAATACATTTATCATCACGAGCATTTCATTTAGAACAAAGTTGCCCTTTATATCATTTGATTTCAATAAATATCTTAGGAGCTATCACAGTTTTAACATAACTCCGCACCAAAATAATGTTCGCAGCTTAAGTACAACGTGCGCTTGCGCTAAAATATTATAAAGCTGAAGAGTTTGTTTGTTTGAACGCGCTTATCTCAGGAACTGCTGAACTGATTTGAAAAAATATTTCTGTGTTAGATAGCTTATTTATTGAGAAAGGCTTTAGGATATAAAACATCACGCTGCAACGGGAGGGGAGGGAGCAAACTCAAAACGCGCGGACGAAGTCGCGGGGGACCGCTATTATATTATAAAGCTGAAGAGTTTGTTGGTTTGAACGCGCTTATCTCAGGAACTGCTGAACCGATTTAAAAAAAATATTTCTGTGTTGGATAGCTTATTTATTGAGAAAGGCTTTAAGATATAAAACATAGCGCTGCGACGGGAGGGGAGGGAGCAAACTCAAAACGCGCGAACGAAGTCGCGGGGGACCGCTAGTTATTAATATTATAAAGCTGAAGAGTTTGTTTGTTTGTTTGTTTGAACGCGCTAATCTCAAAAACTACTAGCCCGATTTGAAAAATTATTTATACGTTGGATAGTCAATTTATCGAGGAAGGCTTTAGGCTATATAACATAAAGAAACGACTCATAAGACCACAGCAGAAATGAAAAATGTTGCGAAAACGGGAGAAAGATATTCCTTTTGAGAGCTTCCGCTGCATACGCTGCGGAAACCGCTTAAGTTACACAAAAATCATGTATGACAGGATTGTTCAACATTAAGAGTTCTATAATAAAGTCCGCGACAGCATATGTCTATCTTTTATGGTTGACTTACTACAACCTTTTTTATGTTAATAAATTTTTAAAAAAAGAATGCATTATTTTTAGAGGTGTATTATACACACAGGTATATATTCTTATCAAAATAAATACATTCATCATCACGAGCATTTCATTTAGAACCAAGTTGCCCTTTATATCATTTGATTTCAATAAATATCTTAAGAGCTATCACGGTTTTAACATAACTCCGCACCAAAATAATGTTCGCAGCTTAAGTACAACGTGCGCTTGCCCTAATCTATACTAATATTATAAAGCTGAAGAGTTTGTTTGTTTGTTTGTTTGTTTGTTTGAACGCGCTAATCTTAAAAACTACTGGCCCGATTTGAAAAAAAATTTTTACGTTGGATAGCCCATTTATCGAGGAAGGCTTTAGGCTATATAACATAAAGATACAACTCATTAGACCACAGCAGAAATGAAAAATGTTGCGAAAACGGGAGAAAGATATTCCTTTTGAGAGCTTCCGCTGCATACGCTGCGGAAACCGCTTAAGTTACACAAAAATCATGTATGACAGGATTGTTCAGCATTAAGAGTTCTATAAAAAAGTCTGCGACAGCATATGTCTATCTTTTATGGTTGACTTACTACAACCTTTTTTATGTTAATAAATTTGTACAAAAATAATGCATTATTTTTAGAGGTGTATTATACACACACGTATTTATTCTTATCAAAATGAATACATTCATCATCACGAGCATTTCATTTAGAACAAAGTTGCCCTGTATATCATTTGATTTCAATAAATATCTTAGGAGCTATCACAGTTTTAACATAACTCCGCACCAAAATAATGTTCGCAGCTTAAGTACAACGTGCGCTTGCGCTAATTTATTATAAAGCTGAAGAGTTTGTTTGTTTGAACGCGCTTATCTCAGAACTGCTGGACCGATTTGAAAAAATATTTCTGTGTTGGATAGCTTATTTATCGAGAAAGGCTTTAGGATATAAAACATGACGCTGCGACGGGAGGGGAGGGAGCAAACTCAAAACGCGCGGACGAAGTTGCGGGGGACCGCTAGTGTTTTAATAAGTTTCACAGATCTTAAACATTTCAAAGGGAGAAGATGTGAAATATCGTGCAACAATTATTGTTTTTATATCAAAGAAGCAATTAAGTTATTCCCGGAAAACGATTTGTACTTAAATAATTATTTATGAAACGTTTCCTGTTGCTCAACTAAGTTGAATAGTTAAGTACTAGGTACAAATAAACGATGTTCTACTTTAAAACGTTCTAGTTAATAACAGAATTTGTACAAATCTATATTGACGACAGCGAAAAGAAATTCATGGCTATTAATAGTCATGTATCTGTATACATATGTTGTCTTTAGTAGGAGAAAAAAAATAATTAAAATATAGGCCTTTTAAAAAGCCCGTAAACAATTTTAAATGGTTTAATCGATTATTAAAAAAAATGTTTCATGAAATTTTCTAACAAAATAATCGAACCAGCAATGTAATGTAAAATGTGTCCAGTCATAGAACTTGACAATATCAGTGACTACAAAGAGTTAGCGATTTTAATATACATTGAATAGGGATTACAACTTAAAATATCTCTGAGTTACAGTATTTTATAGCATTATAACCCGGTCTGTCGGCCTTCCTTACCTTTTAAGGCGGTCGTTTCGGCCTTTAAAAGGATGTTTTATCTACCGAATGAAAAAGTGCTGTTAATAATATGACACACACCACTTGTGCAAAGCTGGCTGGTATAATACAACGTATTTGGCTGTGGCTTCTAACGAACAAGTTCAAAACCGGCCAAGTGCGAGTCGGACTCACCCACTGAGGGTTCCGTGCCAACTTTAACTAAATAAGGGATCCACTTACTTCCACTTAGCTAAAATACCACAATATTTTGTTGGCAGCAAATATGATTTTGTTTTTTATAGTAATTGTATGAAGAATAAAGTTATGTTTGCGATTGTTAAAAATGTGCTATATCTCAAAAACTATCAGTTCGGTTCCGTTCAAACCAATTTTCGTTGAAAGTATTTGTTAAGATCTACAAAATCTTTTTTTTTTCAAAATTTACACTCGCTAAGTTTAGAAGTTAAAGAAGGGGGGGGGGGGGGAAGACCTATCCATAGACTTCCCACACGTATAATTTGACTAAAAAAAATATATTCATAAAGATGAAATAAGAAACCAAAAATTTGCGCACGGGCGGAGCTAGATGGCGCTTAGCGTCACGCAATTGACGTTTTCATAAGGAACCACAAATTTCGCAGGGTCGGACTGACAGCACGATAGCTCAATTTGGCCCGGTCTGCCAAAAGGTTGCTGGTTCAAGTCCCGCCCGTGCGCAAATTTTTGGTTTCTTATTTCATCTTTATGAATATATATTTTTATTTTTTTTAGACAAGAATCGTAAAGCGGTTAACAAGATACATCTTCCTACCAAATTTCAACAGTGTAATGCTTATAGTTTCAGAATAAAATGGCTGTTACATACGGACGGACAGACAGACTTGACGAAACTATAAGCTTCGGCTTTTTGCCATTCGGCTACGGAACCCTAAAAAGAGGTCAGATAATAATGTCCTGAGTGGGGTCTTTTGGCATTAACAATTTTAGGGAAGAAAGTTACAACTGTGTTTTTATTTTATTCCTGATGATTTCAAGTAATTATCTTAAGTAAACCAGGCAAATACTTATTACAATCGAGCTACCATGCCTATCAACCGCGCGAATTTGGCCCGGTTTGCCAAAAGTTGCAGGTTCAAGTCCCTCCATGCTCATTTTTTGTTTTCTTAATTCATCTTTTAAAATGATGTCTGTCAACAAAATAAATTATAATTTAGTAAATCCAACTTTGTTTTTTGGATTTATTTCGTTATTTTTTTTGTCACAAAATGCTTTCAAAGCTCTCTATAGAGACAGAGTGGACCCAATTAAGGTAGAATATGGACTAATTTTCAATTTGCCATCTCGTTTGCATACAGCTAGTGTCGTTTTGCCAAAACCCCACTTTCAGGATAATGTAAGCTTATTCAGTAGAATTACTGTAAAATTAATAAAAGAATTGACGTTGTTTAAAAACCTAGGTACGTTTAACATTCAGTTTTCAATATCCTATCTGATTGTAAAGTTCTTATCTTCTATTACTTACACTACGGACCTACTTGCAATTTTACCGACTTAAAAAAGGAGGTTATCAATTCCATGGCGATGTTGGCGATATCTTAGTATTTGATAATAATTGAGTTCGTTGATCGATTCAGGTGTATGTGATGTTTTCAAGCTGTGTGTTAAATGTCGTAAACGTACCTATGTATGTTTGTCTACAAGTTTCTCGATAGCAAGATATTTTTTTCATTTCAATGAGGTAAGTATAATTTAACTTAGGGTACATTATAAGTTTATCAAAATCTGTCCAGTAGTTTTTAAGAAATGGGTACTTGTAACTTTAAAAAAGCTCAAAATAACGCATTTGTCTTCTTATTAGGAGTAACAAATTCTTTTTGATGTGCATGATGGACAAGCTAACCTACACTAACGTCAAAGTCAAAGTCAATTATTTATTTATTTTAGGATACAAAATGCCACTTATGATCGGTTTAGAATGTAACTTATGAACGTAAATAATTAGTGTATTATCAATCAATTATGGCCCATATGGGGCTAGAACATGTTTCCTTATAAATATAAATAAATATCTTTTGGACTTTCCCACACATCGCCATCTAGCCCCAAAGTAAGCTACTCAAAGCTTGTGTTATGGGTGCCAGACAATGTATATAATACTTAAATACTTTTTTTTTGTAAATACATACATGATATACATAGAAAACACCCAGACCAATACAAACAGACATGTTCATGCACATAAATGTTGTATTGTGCGGGGATCGAACCCGCAACCCGCTGCGTAGTAGGCGATTTCTCGACCACTACACTAGACGGGTTGTCATGCCTTATCTTTTGGGCCCTACTAATGCTTCGAGACAAGACACAGACAATTTGGCAAGTGCTGAGAAGGAACCCCGGAACAAAGTCAGTCACCACTAGCTGCCACAAAAATGATACAAACCAAAATAAATAGGTAGGTACATTAGTTCGGGTCAGGCTCGACTGTTCATATATTCTCGTCATTAAGATCAGTCTTGAACACAGTCTTCAAACATTATGTACCGATTCCAAAAGAATTTGTTTCTTCTAAATATAAGAGAAATGCGTTATTTTGAGCTTTTTAGTCAGTTTTTTTTCGATTAAATTGGAAAAAACTCCACCGACAAGAGCATAGCTCTTAAATTTTCACTCAGGGAGTTCATTTGTGGCTTAATTGACTTGAGTTGAAATTCAATATTGAATTTTGCATCAAATTGATATTACAATCCAGTTAGTTGTTATTACTCGTACAGAATCAAAAAAATATTGTGTAAATACGACTACAAGATAGTTTACGTATTTCTTGAAATTTGAATTTAGAATATCAAATCGTTTGTATGAGTTGATGACAAGTGGCGTCAATTCATAGATTACGAAATTTGTTCCTGGTTTCAATGTAACAATCATACTTGCTATTCAATACCGAATAACATTACTATTTGCGACCCATTCGACCGTAAGCCACAGGGAATTCGTGTGACCGCTAATCATTCATTTACGTAATCTACACAAAACGCTCTGCGGTTGGTTGAAATATGCAATATCATATAGTGCCCGCTCGCAATTACTTTCAATCAAACAAATTCGTATGAATGCAGCATATTACGCAAATATACGCACGAGTGGTTCTTTAAATTTCATTGGGTTTTTAAACGTTCCATTAATAGAATTATGCTTTGCAAAGCTGGATCATTTTGTAACGGGTGGTATGTTTACTACGTTCGTCAACATTACAACATACTCTTATTATTATATGAACACGTGTACGTACAGTTTATTTTGGTCAATAATCTGTTTGTTATTGTTTTGTTTAATTCATGTCTTTCATAGACTTATGCGATGTTTGTGCTAAGTAAAATTTGAAAAACAAAAACGTTACGTACGTTATGTACACGTTTTTCATGCACACAACATCATAATAAATAATCATTATCCGTTATATCGTTTAGAATGTATTTAAGACTCACAGTGTCATATTTTATATTCTTAAAGATGAAAAAAAAAAATGCACACGGGTGGGACTCGAACCAGCAACTTTTTGGCTAGCCGGGCCAAACGCCCTACCAATTGAGCTACCGAGCTGTCGGTCCGACCGTGCGAAATGTCTAGTCCCCTATGGATACGTCCATACCATTGTCTGGTTCTTCGTAACACAACATAGGAAATTCCTTACTTTGAAACCAGACAATTGGTGTTTTATTGTTTACCGCGTACCTATTTATTTATTTACCATCTTATTCATTAAAACTATTAAAAGTACTACATTAAAAGTATTTGTTAAGATCTACATTCCATATTTTTTTCAAAATTTATACTTGCTTGGTATAGAAGTTAAATGGGGGGACGCCCATTTTGTACCGATGTACATGTATTACGTGTAATAAATTAAGTACCTTAATATATTTAATATTCATCGGACCCACATTAACATTTTCATCACATTATCTTTGTTTTTCCATGCTTTCATTTCCTTTTTCCATCCAAAGATTGCTGGTTCATTTGCTGTAAACACGAACATAGAGTTAATCATAGATTCTATCTACCATAACGCAGTTCGTATTTTCTCCCTAAAAAGTCGTACTGTAGACATTAAACTATAGGCATTACCTGCCTTTCTACTCTTCTTATACTATTACTCTGTATTTTTGGATTATTGTTGTTTTCTTATCCTTTTTTGAACAATATTTATTGTAAATCTAAAAATGTCAAACTTTCAAAGTTCTGTTATTCTACTTTTCTGTACATAATACTGTAAAAATAGCCGTGTTTTACCTTTGTTTGCAATTTTCCTTTAATTTGCATTAGGTGATGATTCGTTTTCCAGATTGTTTGTGTAAATTGCTTGATTTTTGACAGTTTTTTTTATCTTTATTGACATGGTTGTTATGACAATATCTTTCAAAGTCTGACAACTTCTATCAAAGTTTATTACTTTGTCGGGTTTAATCCTCTGTAAACCACCAGTATTCATGTTCTATTTTTGAACCTACCTCGATCTAAATTTGAACGGCCCAGGCTCTTATATAAGCCTTTACTTTTTTCATTCAAGGCATTCCATTCCGAGTTCTAAGCTCGAACGGTTCTATTAGTTCACCAAATATACTTCAAGTTTTAACACTCTACATTTTCCCTCAAGAAGTCTTGAAGAACTGCCGGTGACTACTGAAACACCTCCTCACGCTAGGGGAGGGAACGGACACATTTGCGGAGGAGGATCCGAGTCCATTTGAGACTGCAGTAACACCTCCTCGCTCTAGGGGAGGGACCTGTCTCCTTCTCGGAAGAGGACCCGAGACCAAGTACTTCTGGCACTCCAACTGATCATAACATTTTCTACATAGTTCCCGTTACCCTCATCACTGCTGAGAGTTACTTCTTCACGGCGCCTGTCCCCGCTGCACATCGGCGCCGCTGCTACCTCCGCTGTGTCGGCCCTGCACTCCGACGCCGCCCTTTGCTGCCTCCAGGACAATACTTATAGAAGATCTGAAGACACTAACTCACACCCACTGCACTCTACTTACATTTATACATACATGAACTCATCTCATTTTTTTTATTTATTCTCGAATCGGTACTGTATTTTTTTTTGTTTTAATATAAATTCTATTCCCTCTTTTACCTCTTTCTTTTACCTTTTTCTCTTTGACTCCTTGTCGCTTCCTGACAAGTTGGAGGTTAGGTCATTTTTAGATCCCTTCTACTTTTTCACATTTGTCGCTACACGACAAATTGGCGCCCAACTTTTAGTCTTCAGTCTTCTCTCTTTCTTTCTTTTCTTACATCTCATTCTTTTCATCTTCTATCTCTTTCTAAATTCAAAAACAACACTTTAACTAGTGTTCTTTACCTTTTCACCCTCTTTACCTTATCACCCTCTTTGGCTATCTCTTTTGGATAACATATTATTAACTCCTTCAATATCTTCATATCTTAACCCCTTCACTACCATCTCATATCATCCTAAATCTTAACACCTTAACTATCATCTCAGAACTTAACCCCTTGAAACCCGGAGATAGTAAAATTTTGTTTTAGTTAACTTAACTTGAGAATTATTAACTTAACTAAATCTACCTTAATTGGTCTAAAGTTAACTTTGTTCTTTTAACTTAACTTTGATTTAAATAACTGTTCTCTAATTAACTTAATTAACCGAGAACTCTTATTTTTCTTAAACTCTCTACCTATTTATTTTTACTCTCCGATTTTCTTTCTCAACCTATATCTTCACTAATTCACTTTAATCAATATTTGAAGAGGAATTAAGGTACCCAATTTTATTTTGAACTTTATTGAATTATTCGTAACTTTTTAACTTTACAATGTCTCGTTTAATTAAGTTTGATTATCTTAACAAAGCTGAACTTACGTTAACTCGGGAGGCTCTAAACCTCTTCTCTTTACTTAAGGGACTCTAAATCCCTTACGTTAACTCAGGAGGCTCTAAACCTCTTCTCTTTACTTAAGGGACTCTAAACTCCTTAGTACTAACTAGTACGTTCTTTTGAGCGGTTGATTACTCGTTAAATAAGCCTTAAGTCCGAGCGGTTGATTACTCGTTAAATAAGCCTTAGATTGGAGCGGTTGATTACTCCTTAAGTAGGCCTAGATTAATTTTTTTTTTCCATCTATGGAGCAATTGACAACTCCCTAAATAAGCCTGTCGTTATTGAGGAATTCTTTTCTAGAGTGGCAGTCATTGAATGTGAACTCCACCCTTAGGGTATGAAGATGATAGAATGCTAGAAGAAGAATAAATATTTTTATGTAAGGTTGTATATTAGGCGAAATAGATTCCTAGGTTTTCTTTAGGTCTTCTTTCAAAAAATTTCTCTAAGTCGAAAATTTTTCTGGGGTTGTGGGGGAAATGTACCGATGTACATGTATTACGTGTAATAAATTGAGTACCTTAATATATTTAATATTCATCGGACCCACATTAACATTTTCATCACATTATCTTTGTTTTTCCATGCTTTCATTTCCTTTTTCCATCCAAAGATTGCTGGTTCATTTGCTGTAAACACGAACATAGAGTTAATCATAGATTCTATCTACCATAACGCAGTTCGTATTTTCTCCCTAAAAAGTCGTACTGTAGACATTAAACTATAGGCATTACCTGCCTTTCTACTCTTCTTATACTATTACTCTGTATTTTTGGATTATTGTTGTTTTCTTATCCTTTTTTGAACAATATTTATTGTAAATCTAAAAATGTCAAACTTTCAAAGTTCTGTTATTCTACTTTTCTGTACATAATACTGTAAAAAGAGCCGTGTTTTACCTTTGTTTGCAATTTTCCTTTAATTTGCATTAGGTGATGATTCGTTTTCCAGATTGTTTGTGTAAATTGCTTGATTTTTGACAGTTTTTTTTATCTTTATTGACATGGTTGTTATGACAATATCTTTCAAAGTCTGACAACTTCTATCAAAGTTTATTACTTTTTCGGGTTTAATCCTCTGTAAATCACCAGTATTCATGTTCTATTTTTGAACCTACCTCGATATAAATTTGAACGGCCCAGGCCCCTATATAAGCCTTTACTTTTTTCATTCAAGGCATTCCATTCCGAGTTCTAAGCTCGAACGGTTCTATTAGTTCACCAAATATACTTCAAGTTTTAACACTCTACATTTTCCCTCAAGAAGTCTTGAAGAACTGCCGGTGACTACTGAAACACCTCCTCACGCTAGGGGAGGGAACGGACACATTTGCGGAGGAGGATCCGAGTCCATTTGAGACTGCAGTAACACCTCCTCGCTCTAGGGGAGGGACCTGTCTCCTTCTCGGAAGAGGACCCGAGACCAAGTACTTCTGGCACTCCAACTGATCATAACATTTTCTACATAGTTCCCGTTACCCTCATCACTGCTGAGAGTTACTTCTTCACGGCGCATGTCCCCGCTGCACATCGGCGTCGCTGCTACCTCCGCTGTGTCGGCCCTGCACTCCGACGCCGCCCTTTGCTGCCTCCAGGACAATACTTACAGAAGATCTGAAGACACTAACTCACACCCACTGCACTCTACTTACATTTATACATACATGAACTCATCTCATTTTTTTTATTTATTCTCGAATCGGTACTGTATTTTTTTTTGTTATTTTTTATAATAATGAGCTAAAGGACGTTACAGCGCTGTTTAAAAACGTCCTACTGGAGTGAATCTCTGAAAAATGATAATTTTATTGCCGCGATCTAAGAGACGGATGGCGGACGCCGCAAACGAAATTGGCCAGCAAAAATATTAGGTCCGAAAACGCAGGTTT
This sequence comes from Pyrausta purpuralis, assembly GCA_963924145.1. Taxonomy (NCBI): domain Eukaryota; kingdom Metazoa; phylum Arthropoda; class Insecta; order Lepidoptera; family Crambidae; genus Pyrausta; species Pyrausta purpuralis. The sequence goes on from OZ001646.1 coordinate 5,934,955, forward strand.
AATATCAACGTGGAAATTGAATTTGAAAATCGTGGGTTTCCGCGTAGCAGATTATTTTTTGTAGTAATTTATTACTCATTATCAGATAAAGACGCCCGCTGCAGAACATAGAACTCGACCAAAGATTTTCGCTACGACTGGTTGCAAGCGGTATGCATTAATGTGATCGGATCTTTACAACGTATTGACGATTACTTTTTATTTGCAACGTCCGTTAGACCCTTTGCACTCTGCGAATTTCAGCAGCGATGCAGTCGCGATGCAGCATCGATGCAGTCGCAAAATATACATCTTTACACACTTGCGCTACTTTTAGCATTGATACAGTCACGATGCTAACGCGCGTTAGTATCAGAAGCTGGCGATTGACAAATTGTATATTGGCAATTGCATCGTTACCAAAGCGCGTTAGCATCGATGCAGTCGCGTTTTTGTATCGATACTAACGCACGACAGCATCAATGTCAAATTAATTCTGTTCATTGTGTAAGTTTGATGCTGTCGCACGTTTACAAAACGCCCGACTGCATCGATGCTTAAAGTCGTAGATAGTGTTTTTAGTACTAAATTGCATTAGGTACTGTGATTATGGGGACAACGCGGCCGCGGATGTCACTGTGCTCAAAAGCTGCAGAATTCCTCCTACGAGCACCGTGTCCGTGTCAGTCACGCTACAGGCGCGTTGTTTAAAATAGAAAACTTTGTTCCATGTTCGTCATTTGTACCAAAGATTTATATTTTAAGGCTTAAAATTACAAAATGATATTAAATTCCTTGAGAAACTTACATCTATTTACCTACTATAAATAAATTTCGCATTATTTACCAAGGTTAAGACTAACAGAAGCCTAGGAAATTAATAAGTAAAATTCATCGATAAGAAAGTGGTTAGCTGAAAACAAAATGCTTCATATGAGTATCTCATTATCGAAATAAATGGTATTTTATTCTCATGGGCAACAAGAGCTATTAGCATTGACCTTTCAAATTTCGCTGAGCTGGTTATCGTTTTCTATATAACTATAACCGATATTTCAGATACTTTTCCCTTGCGAAATGTATTTGTTTAGGACCAGTCAACGCTCTACCAAATAGTGTATTATCGAAACCTATTCCCGATCAAACTTCCACAAATGCTATCCCTAAAAAATCATGGTGGGGTAAATAAGAAAATGGAAATAGGGACAGTAAGGTTGCTTTTAGATAGATTTCCAAGTTTGCAACCGGATCTGTTATGGAAAAGTGTAAGGGAAGCTTGTGTAAAGGTGTGGACATTAGACATACGGCGGCTGATGAATTGATCGATCAATCAATGTTTACAAATGTGATATTGAAGATACCAGTTTGTTATAAAAAAATAGTAAGTATTTGTAAAGCCAGACAAATGGCATCGTCCTGAAGTGAAAAACAACCCTAAACATAACAAAATTACAGTTTGTCCGTTTGTTATACAAAGTTCTATAATATTTTCAATGCAAAGTTAATGAATTTCAATAAACATTATTTAAGTATTTATTATCGGCGTTTGAAATATTTTAGCAACCATTCTCATCATCTATTTCCTCACTTAAATTTGTACATAAACTTTGCTGCATCTTATGGTTCCTATCTATTGATGATAGCGCATTTTCAATAGACTTACTCTATTTGATTTATCCTATGATAATAAGCCACCAAATCCACATAAGGTATATTAGCCACTCCAGCCAACTTTCTGAGCGCTCATCAAATATTCACATACTAACATAAAACGGAAAAAAGCCACGCGTAAAGAGAAAAAAAGATATAATGGCAAAAATACGAAGATTTTTATTCGGGATATTTTCGAAATAATATTTTTGTTCAAACCTTTAATAGATACAGAAATAGGTCAAATGTATTTCAACCTTTTTTTGTGGTACATTCATTCATGTTCTATTTTTGAACCTACCTCGATCTAAATTTGAACGGCCCAGGCTCTTATATAAGCCTTTACTTTTTTCATTCAAGGCATTCCATTCCGAGTTCTAAGCTCGAACGGTTCTATTAGTTCACCAAATATACTTCAAGTTTTAACACTCTACATTTTCCCTCAAGAAGTCTTGAAGAACTGCCGGTGACTACTGAAACACCTCCTCACGCTAGGGGAGGGAACGGACACATTTGCGGAGGAGGATCCGAGTCCATTTGAGACTGCAGTAACACCTCCTCGCTCTAGGGGAGGGACCTGTCTCCTTCTCGGAAGAGGACCCGAGACCAAGTACTTCTGGCACTCCAACTGATCATAACATTTTCTACATAGTTCCCGTTACCCTCATCACTGCTGAGAGTTACTTCTTCACGGCGCCTGTCCCCGCTGCACATCGGCGCCGCTGCTACCTCCGCTGTGTCGGCCCTGCACTCCGACGCCGCCCTTTGCTGCCTCCAGGACAATACTTATAGAAGATCTGAAGACACTAACTCACACCCACTGCACTCTACTTACATTTATACATACATCAACTGATCTCATTTTTTTTATTTATTCTCGAATCGGTACTGTATTTTTTTTTGTTTTAATATAAATTCTATTCCCTCTTTTACCTCTTTCTTTTACCTTTTTCTCTTTGACTCCTTGTCGCTTCCTGACAAGTTGGAGGTTAGGTCATTTTTAGATCCCTTCTACTTTTTCACATTTGTCGCTACACGACAAATTGGCGCCCAACTTTTAGTCTTCAGTCTTCTCTCTTTCTTTCTTTTCTTACATCTCATTCTTTTCATCTTCTATCTCTTTCTAAATTCAAAAACAACACTTTAACTAGTGTTCTTTACCTTTTCACCCTCTTTACCTTATCACCCTCTTTGGCTATCTCTTTTGGATAACATATTATTAACTCCTTCAATATCTTCATATCTTAACCCCTTCACTACCATCTCATATCATCCTAAATCTTAACACCTTAACTATCATCTCAGAACTTAACCCCTTGAAACCCGGAGATAGTAAAATTTTGTTTTAGTTAACTTAACTTGAGAATTATTAACTTAACTAAATCTACCTTAATTGGTCTAAAGTTAACTTTGTTCTTTTAACTTAACTTTGATTTAAATAACTGTTCTCTAATTAACTTAATTAACCGAGAACTCTTATTTTTCTTAAACTCTCTACCTATTTATTTTTACTCTCCGATTTTCTTTCTCAACCTATATCTTCACTAATTCACTTTAATCAATATTTGAAGAGGAATTAAGGTACCCAATTTTATTTTGAACTTTATTGAATTATTCGTAACTTTTTAACTTTACAATGTCTCGTTTAATTAAGTTTGATTATCTTAACAAAGCTGAACTTACGTTAACTCGGGAGGCTCTAAACCTCTTCTCTTTACTTAAGGGACTCTAAATCCCTTACGTTAACTCAGGAGGCTCTAAACCTCTTCTCTTTACTTAAGGGACTCTAAACTCCTTAGTACTAACTAGTACGTTCTTTTGAGCGGTTGATTACTCGTTAAATAAGCCTTAAGTCCGAGCGGTTGATTACTCGTTAAATAAGCCTTAGATTGGAGCGGTTGATTACTCCTTAAGTAGGCCTAGTTTTTTTTTTCCATCTATGGAGCAATTGACAACTCCCTAAATAAGCCTGTCGTTATTGAGGAATTATTTTCTAGAGTGGCAGTCATTGAATGTGAACTCCACCCTTAGGGTATGAAGATGATAGAATGCTAGAAGAAGAATAAATATTTTTATGTAAGGTTGTATATTAGGCGAAATAGATTCCTAGGTTTTCTTTAGGTCTTTTTTCAAAAAATTTCTCTAAGTCGAAAATTTTTCTGGGGTTGTGGGGGAAATGTACCGATGTACATGTATTACGTGTAATAAATTGAGTACCTTAATATATTTAATATTCATCGGACCCACATTAACATTTTCATCACATTATCTTTGTTTTTCCATGCTTTCATTTCCTTTTTCCATCCAAAGATTGCTGGTTCATTTGCTGTAAGCACGAACATAGAGTTAATCATAGATTCTATCTACCATAACGCAGTTCGTATTTTCTCCCTAAAAAGTCGTACTGTAGACATTAAACTATAGGCATTACCTGCCTTTCTACTCTTCTTATACTATTACTCTGTATTTTTGGATTATTGTTGTTTTCTTATCCTTTTTTGAACAATATTTATTGTAAATCTAAAAATGTCAAACTTTCAAAGTTCTGTTATTCTACTTTTCTGTACATAATACTGTAAAAATAGCCGTGTTTTACCTTTGTTTGCAATTTTCCTTTAATTTGCATTAGGTGATGATTCGTTTTCCAGATTGTTTGTGTAAATTGCTTGATTTTTGACAGTTTTTTTTATCTTTATTGACATGGTTGTTATGACAATATCTTTCAAAGTCTGACAACTTCTATCAAAGTTTATTACTTTTTCGGGTTTAATCCTCTGTAAATCACCAGTATTCATGTTCTATTTTTGAACCTACCTCGATATAAATTTGAACGGCCCAGGCCCCTATATAAGCCTTTACTTTTTTCATTCAAGGCATTCCATTCCGAGTTCTAAGCTCGAACGGTTCTATTAGTTCACCAAATATACTTCAAGTTTTAACACTCTACATTTTCCCTCAAGAAGTCTTGAAGAACTGCCGGTGACTACTGAAACACCTCCTCACGCTAGGGGAGGGAACGGACACATTTGCGGAGGAGGATCCGAGTCCATTTGAGACTGCAGTAACACCTCCTCGCTCTAGGGGAGGGACCTGTCTCCTTCTCGGAAGAGGACCCGAGACCAAGTACTTCTGGCACTCCAACTGATCATAACATTTTCTACATAGTTCCCGTTACCCTCATCACTGCTGAGAGTTACTTCTTCACGGCGCCTGTCCCCGCTGCACATCGGCGTCGCTGCTACCTCCGCTGTGTCGGCCCTGCACTCCGACGCCGCCCTTTGCTGCCTCCAGGACAATACTTACAGAAGATCTGAAGACACTAACTCACACCCACTGCACTCTACTTACATTTATACATACATCAACTCATCTCATTTTTTTTTATTTATTCTCGAATCGGTACTGTATTTTTTTTTGTTATTTTTTATAATAATGAGCTAAAGGACGTTACAGCGCTGTTTAAAAACGTCCTACTGGAGTGAATCTCTGAAAAATGATAATTTTATTGCCGCGATCTAAGAGACGGATGGCGGACGCCGCAAACGAAATTGGCCAGCAAAAATATTAGGTCCGAAAACGCAGGTTTAATATCAACGTGGAAATTGAATTTGAAAATCGTGGGTTTCCGCGTAGCAGATTATTTTTTGTAGTAATTTATTACTCATTATCAGATAAAGACGCCCGCTGCAGAACATAGAACTCGACCAAAGATTTTCGCTACGACTGGTTGCAAGCGGTATGCATTAATGTGATCGGATCTTTACAACGTATTGACGATTACTTTTTATTTGCAACGTCCGTTAGACCCTTTGCACTCTGCGAATTTCAGCAGCGATGCAGTCGCGATGCAGCATCGATGCAGTCGCAAAATATACATCTTTACACACTTGCGCTACTTTTAGCATTGATACAGTCACGATGCTAACGCGCGTTAGTATCAGAAGCTGGCGATTGACAAATTGTATATTGGCAATTGCATCGTTACCAAAGCGCGTTAGCATCGATGCAGTCGCGTTTTTGTATCGATACTAACGCACGACAGCATCAATGTCAAATTAATTCTGTTCATTGTGTAAGTTTGATGCTGTCGCACGTTTACAAAACGCCCGACTGCATCGATGCTTAAAGTCGTAGATAGTGTTTTTAGTACTAAATTGCATTAGGTACTGTGATTATGGGGACAACGCGGCCGCGGATGTCACTGTGCTCAAAAGCTGCAGAATTCCTCCTACGAGCACCGTGTCCGTGTCAGTCACGCTACAGGCGCGTTGTTCAAAATAGAAAACTTTGTTCCATGTTCGTCATTTGTACCAAAGATTTATATTTTAAGGCTTAAAATTACAAAATGATATTAAATTCCTTGAGAAACTTACATCTATTTACCTACTATAAATAAGTTTCGCATTATTTACCAAGGTTAAGACTAACAGAAGCCTAGGAAATTAATAAGTAAAATTCATCGATAAGAAAGTGGTTAGCTGAAAACAAAATGCTTCATATGAGTATCTCATTATCGAAATAAATGGTATTTTATTCTCATGGGCAACAAGAGCTATTAGCATTGACCTTTCAAATTTCGCTGAGCTGGTTATCGTTTTCTATATAACTATAACCGATATTTCAGATACTTTTCCCTTGCGAAATGTATTTGTTTAGGACCAGTCAACGCTCTACCAAATAGTGTATTATCGAAACCTATTCCCGATCAAACTTCCACAAATGCTATCCCTAAAAAATCATGGTGGGGTAAATAAGAAAATGGAAATAGGGACAGTAAGGTTGCTTTTACATAGATTTCCAAGTTTGCAACCGGATCTGTTATGGAAAAGTGTAAGGGAAGCTTGTGTAAAGCTGTGGACATTAGACATACGGCGGCTGATGAATTGATCGATCAATCAATGTTTACAAATGTGATATTGAAGATACCAGTTTGTTATAAAAAAATAGTAAGTATTTGTAAAGCCAGACAAATGGCATCGTCCTGAAGTGAAAAACAACCCTAAACATAACAAAATTACAGTTTGTCCGTTTGTTATACAAAGTTCTATTATATTTTCAATGCAAAGTTAATGAATTTCAATAAACATTATTTAAGTATTTATTATCGGCGTTTGAAATATTTTAGCAACCATTCTCATCATCTATTTCCTCACTTAAATTTGTACATAAACTTTGCTGCATCTTATGGTTCCTATCTATTGATGATAGCGCATTTTCAATAGACTTACTCTATTTGATTTATCCTATGATAATAAGCCACCAAATCCACATAAGGTATATTAGCCACTCCAGCCAACTTTCTGAGCGCTCATCAAATATTCACATACTAACATAAAACGGAAAAAAGCCACGCGTAAAGAGAAAAAAAGATATAATGGCAAAAATACGAAGATTTTTATTCGGGATATTTTCGAAATAATATTTTTGTTCAAACCTTTAATAGATACAGAAATAGGTCAAATGTATTTCAACCTTTTTTTGTGGTACATTCATTCATGTTCTATTTTTGAACCTACCTCGATCTAAATTTGAACGGCCCAGGCTCTTATATAAGCCTTTACTTTTTTCATTCAAGGCATTCCATTCCGAGTTCTAAGCTCGAACGGTTCTATTAGTTCACCAAATATACTTCAAGTTTTAACACTCTACATTTTCCCTCAAGAAGTCTTGAAGAACTGCCGGTGACTACTGAAACACCTCCTCACGCTAGGGGAGGGAACGGACACATTTGCGGAGGAGGATCCGAGTCCATTTGAGACTGCAGTAACACCTCCTCGCTCTAGGGGAGGGACCTGTCTCCTTCTCGGAAGAGGACCCGAGACCAAGTACTTCTGGCACTCCAACTGATCATAACATTTTCTACATAGTTCCCGTTACCCTCATCACTGCTGAGAGTTACTTCTTCACGGCGCCTGTCCCCGCTGCACATCGGCGCCGCTGCTACCTCCGCTGTGTCGGCCCTGCACTCCGACGCCGCCCTTTGCTGCCTCCAGGACAATACTTATAGAAGATCTGAAGACACTAACTCACACCCACTGCACTCTACTTACATTTATACATACATCAACTGATCTCATTTTTTTTATTTATTCTCGAATCGGTACTGTATTTTTTTTTGTTTTAATATAAATTCTATTCCCTCTTTTACCTCTTTCTTTTACCTTTTTCTCTTTGACTCCTTGTCGCTTCCTGACAAGTTGGAGGTTAGGTCATTTTTAGATCCCTTCTACTTTTTCACATTTGTCGCTACACGACAAATTGGCGCCCAACTTTTAGTCTTCAGTCTTCTCTCTTTCTTTCTTTTCTTACATCTCATTCTTTTCATCTTCTATCTCTTTCTAAATTCAAAAACAACACTTTAACTAGTGTTCTTTACCTTTTCACCCTCTTTACCTTATCACCCTCTTTGGCTATCTCTTTTGGATAACATATTATTAACTCCTTCAATATCTTCATATCTTAACCCCTTCACTACCATCTCATATCATCCTAAATCTTAACACCTTAACTATCATCTCAGAACTTAACCCCTTGAAACCCGGAGATAGTAAAATTTTGTTTTAGTTAACTTAACTTGAGAATTATTAACTTAACTAAATCTACCTTAATTGGTCTAAAGTTAACTTTGTTCTTTTAACTTAACTTTGATTTAAATAACTGTTCTCTAATTAACTTAATTAACCGAGAACTCTAATTTTTCTTAAACTCTTATATATATTAAGGTATATAAATTAAGGTACCCAATTTTATTTTGAACTTTATTGAATTATTCGTAACTTTTTAACTTTACAATGTCTCGTTTAATTAAGTTTGATTATCTTAACAAAGCTGAACTTACGTTAACTCGGGAGGCTCTAAACCTCTTCTCTTTACTTAAGGGACTCTAAATCCCTTACGTTAACTCAGGAGGCTCTAAACCTCTTCTCTTTACTTAAGGGACTCTAAACTCCTTAGTACTAACTAGTACGTTCTTTTGAGCGGTTGATTACTCGTTAAATAAGCCTTAAGTCCGAGCGGTTGATTACTCGTTAAATAAGCCTTAGATTGGAGCGGTTGATTACTCCTTAAGTAGGCCTAGATTAATTTTTTTTTTCCATCTATGGAGCAATTGACAACTCCCTAAATAAGCCTGTCGTTATTGAGGAATTCTTTTCTAGAGTGGCAGTCATTGAATGTGAACTCCACCCTTAGGGTATGAAGATGATAGAATGCTAGAAGAAGAATAAATATTTTTATGTAAGGTTGTATATTAGGCGAAATAGATTCCTAGGTTTTCTTTAGGTCTTTTTTCAAAAAATTTCTCTAAGTCGAAAATTTTTCTGGGGTTGTGGGGGAAATGTACCGATGTACATGTATTACGTGTAATAAATTGAGTACCTTAATATATTTAATATTCATCGGACCCACATTAACATTTTCATCACATTATCTTTGTTTTTCCATGCTTTCATTTCCTTTTTCCATCCAAAGATTGCTGGTTCATTTGCTGTAAGCACGAACATAGAGTTAATCATAGATTCTATCTACCATAACGCAGTTCGTATTTTCTCCCTAAAAAGTCGTACTGTAGACATTAAACTATAGGCATTACCTGCCTTTCTACTCTTCTTATACTATTACTCTGTATTTTTGGATTATTGTTGTTTTCTTATCCTTTTTTGAACAATATTTATTGTAAATCTAAAAATGTCAAACTTTCAAAGTTCTGTTATTCTACTTTTCTGTACATAATACTGTAAAAAGAGCCGTGTTTTACCTTTGTTTGCAATTTTCCTTTAATTTGCATTAGGTGATGATTCGTTTTCCAGATTGTTTGTGTAAATTGCTTGATTTTTGACAGTTTTTTTTATCTTTATTGACATGGTTGTTATGACAATATCTTTCAAAGTCTGACAACTTCTATCAAAGTTTATTACTTTTTCGGGTTTAATCCTCTGTAAATCACCAGTATTCATGTTCTATTTTTGAACCTACCTCGATATAAATTTGAACGGCCCAGGCCCCTATATAAGCCTTTACTTTTTTCATTCAAGGCATTCCATTCCGAGTTCTAAGCTCGAACGGTTCTATTAGTTCACCAAATATACTTCAAGTTTTAACACTCTACATTTTCCCTCAAGAAGTCTTGAAGAACTGCCGGTGACTACTGAAACACCTCCTCACGCTAGGGGAGGGAACGGACACATTTGCGGAGGAGGATCCGAGTCCATTTGAGACTGCAGTAACACCTCCTCGCTCTAGGGGAGGGACCTGTCTCCTTCTCGGAAGAGGACCCGAGACCAAGTACTTCTGGCACTCCAACTGATCATAACATTTTCTACATAGTTCCCGTTACCCTCATCACTGCTGAGAGTTACTTCTTCACGGCGCCTGTCCCCGCTGCACATCGGCGCCGCTGCTACCTCCGCTGTGTCGGCCCTGCACTCCGACGCCGCCCTTTGCTGCCTCCAGGACAATACTTACAGAAGATCTGAAGACACTAACTCACACCCACTGCACTCTACTTACATTTATACATACATGAACTCATCTCATTTTTTTTATTTATTCTCGAATCGGTACTGTATTTTTTTTTGTTTTAATATAAATTCTATTCCCTCTTTTACCTCTTTCTTTTACCTTTTTCTCTTTGACTCCTTGTCGCTTCCTGACAAGTTGGAGGTTAGGTCATTTTTAGATCCCTTCTACTTTTTCACATTTGTCGCTACACGACAAATTGGCGCCCAACTTTTAGTCTTCAGTCTTCTCTCTTTCTTTCTTTTCTTACATCTCATTCTTTTCATCTTCTATCTCTTTCTAAATTCAAAAACAACACTTTAACTAGTGTTCTTTACCTTTTCACCCTCTTTACCTTATCACCCTCTTTGGCTATCTCTTTTGGATAACATATTATTAACTCCTTCAATATCTTCATATCTTAACCCCTTCACTACCATCTCATATCATCCTAAATCTTAACACCTTAACTATCATCTCAGAACTTAACCCCTTGAAACCCGGAGATAGTAAAATTTTGTTTTAGTTAACTTAACTTGAGAATTATTAACTTAACTAAATCTACCTTAATTGGTCTAAAGTTAACTTTGTTCTTTTAACTTAACTTTGATTTAAATAACTGTTCTCTAATTAACTTAATTAACCGAGAACTCTTATTTTTCTTAAACTCTCTACCTATTTATTTTTACTCTCCGATTTTCTTTCTCAACCTATATCTTCACTAATTCACTTTAATCAATATTTGAAGAGGAATTAAGGTACCCAATTTTATTTTGAACTTTATTGAATTATTCGTAACTTTTTAACTTTACAATGTCTCGTTTAATTAAGTTTGATTATCTTAACAAAGCTGAACTTACGTTAACTCGGGAGGCTCTAAACCTCTTCTCTTTACTTAAGGGACTCTAAATCCCTTACGTTAACTCAGGAGGCTCTAAACCTCTTCTCTTTACTTAAGGGACTCTAAACTCCTTAGTACTAACTAGTACGTTCTTTTGAGCGGTTGATTACTCGTTAAATAAGCCTTAAGTCCGAGCGGTTGATTACTCGTTAAATAAGCCTTAGATTGGAGCGGTTGATTACTCCTTAAGTAGGCCTAGATTATTTTTTTTTTTCCATCTATGGAGCAATTGACAACTCCCTAAATAAGCCTGTCGTTATTGAGGAATTCTTTTCTAGAGTGGCAGTCATTGAATGTGAACTCCACCCTTAGGGTATGAAGATGATAGAATGCTAGAAGAAGAATAAATATTTTTATGTAAGGTTGTATATTAGGCGAAATAGATTCCTAGGTTTTCTTTAGGTCTTTTTTCAAAAAATTTCTCTAAGTCGAAAATTTTTCTGGGGTTGTGGGGGAAATGTACCGATGTACATGTATTACGTGTAATAAATTGAGTACCTTAATATATTTAATATTCATCGGACCCACATTAACATTTTCATCACATTATCTTTGTTTTTCCATGCTTTCATTTCCTTTTTCCATCCAAAGATTGCTGGTTCATTTGCTGTAAGCACGAACATAGAGTTAATCATAGATTCTATCTACCATAACGCAGTTCGTATTTTCTCCCTAAAAAGTCGTACTGTAGACATTAAACTATAGGCATTACCTGCCTTTCTACTCTTCTTATACTATTACTCTGTATTTTTGGATTATTGTTGTTTTCTTATCCTTTTTTGAACAATATTTATTGTAAATCTAAAAATGTCAAACTTTCAAAGTTCTGTTATTCTACTTTTCTGTACATAATACTGTAAAAATAGCCGTGTTTTACCTTTGTTTGCAATTTTCCTTTAATTTGCATTAGGTGATGATTCGTTTTCCAGATTGTTTGTGTAAATTGCTTGATTTTTGACAGTTTTTTTTATCTTTATTGACATGGTTGTTATGACAATATCTTTCAAAGTCTGACAACTTCTATCAAAGTTTATTACTTTTTCGGGTTTAATCCTCTGTAAATCACCAGTATTCATGTTCTATTTTTGAACCTACCTCGATATAAATTTGAACGGCCCAGGCCCCTATATAAGCCTTTACTTTTTTCATTCAAGGCATTCCATTCCGAGTTCTAAGCTCGAACGGTTCTATTAGTTCACCAAATATACTTCAAGTTTTAACACTCTACATTTTCCCTCAAGAAGTCTTGAAGAACTGCCGGTGACTACTGAAACACCTCCTCACGCTAGGGGAGGGAACGGACACATTTGCGGAGGAGGATCCGAGTCCATTTGAGACTGCAGTAACACCTCCTCGCTCTAGGGGAGGGACCTGTCTCCTTCTCGGAAGAGGACCCGAGACCAAGTACTTCTGGCACTCCAACTGATCATAACATTTTCTATATAGTGCCCGTTACCCTCATTACTGCTGTGAGTCACTCCCTCACGGCGCCTGTCACCGCTGCACATCGGCGTCGCTGCTCTTCACGGCGCCTGTCCCCGCTGCACATCGGCGTCGCTGCTACCTCCGCTGTGTCGGCCCTGCACTCCGACGCCGCCCTTTGCTGCCTCCAGGACAATACTTACAGAAGATCTGAAGACACTAACTCACACCCACTGCACTCTACTTACATTTATACATACATGAACTCATCTCATTTTTTTTATTTATTCTCGAATCGGTACTGTATTTTTTTTTGTTATTTTTTATAATAATGAGCTAAAGGACGTTACAGCGCTGTTTAAAAACGTCCTACTGGAGTGAATCTCTGAAAAATGATAATTTTATTGCCGCGATCTAAGAGACGGATGGCGGACGCCGCAAACGAAATTGGCCAGCAAAAATATTAGGTCCGAAAACGCAGGTTTAATATCAACGTGGAAATTGAATTTGAAAATCGTGGGTTTCCGCGTAGCAGATTATTTTTTGTAGTAATTTATTACTCATTATCAGATAAAGACGCCCGCTGCAGAACATAGAACTCGACCAAAGATTTTCGCTACGACTGGTTGCAAGCGGTATGCATTAATGTGATCGGATCTTTACAACGTATTGACGATTACTTTTTATTTGCAACGTCCGTTAGACCCTTTGCACTCTGCGAATTTCAGCAGCGATGCAGTCGCGATGCAGCATCGATGCAGTCGCAAAATATACATCTTTACACACTTGCGCTACTTTTAGCATTGATACAGTCACGATGCTAACGCGCGTTAGTATCAGAAGCTGGCGATTGACAAATTGTATATTGGCAATTGCATCGTTACCAAAGCGCGTTAGCATCGATGCAGTCGCGTTTTTGTATCGATACTAACGCACGACAGCATCAATGTCAAATTAATTCTGTTCATTGTGTAAGTTTGATGCTGTCGCACGTTTACAAAACGCCCGACTGCATCGATGCTTAAAGTCGTAGATAGTGTTTTTAGTACTAAATTGCATTAGGTACTGTGATTATGGGGACAACGCGGCCGCGGATGTCACTGTGCTCAAAAGCTGCAGAATTCCTCCTACGAGCACCGTGTCCGTGTCAGTCACGCTACAGGCGCGTTGTTTAAAATAGAAAACTTTGTTCCATGTTCGTCATTTGTACCAAAGATTTATATTTTAAGGCTTAAAATTACAAAATGATATTAAATTCCTTGAGAAACTTACATCTATTTACCTACTATAAATAAGTTTCGCATTATTTACCAAGGTTAAGACTAACAGAAGCCTAGGAAATTAATAAGTAAAATTCATCGATAAGAAAGTGGTTAGCTGAAAACAAAATGCTTCATATGAGTATCTCATTATCGAAATAAATGGTATTTTTTCTCATGGGCAACAAGAGCTATTAGCATTGACCTTTCAAATTTCGCTGAGCTGGTTATCGTTTTCCATATAACTATAACCGATATTTCAGATACTTTTCCCTTGCGAAATGTATTTGTTTAGGACCAGTCAACGCTCTACCAAATAGTGTATTATCGAAACCTATTCCCGATCAAACTTCCACAAATGCTATCCCTAAAAAATCATGGTGGGGTAAATAAGAAAATGGAAATAGGGACAGTAAGGTTGCTTTTACATAGATTTCCAAGTTTGCAACCGGATCTGTTATGGAAAAGTGTAAGGGAAGCTTGTGTAAAGCTGTGGACATTAGACATACGGCGGCTGATGAATTGATCGATCAATCAATGTTTACAAATGTGATATTGAAGATACCAGTTTGTTATAAAAAAATAGTAAGTATTTGTAAAGCCAGACAAATGGCATCGTCCTGAAGTGAAAAACAACCCTAAACATAACAAAATTACAGTTTGTCCGTTTGTTATACAAAGTTCTATTATATTTTCAATGCAAAGTTAATGAATTTCAATAAACATTATTTAAGTATTTATTATCGGCGTTTGAAATATTTTAGCAACCATTCTCATCATCTATTTCCTCACTTAAATTTGTACATAAACTTTGCTGCATCTTATGGTTCCTATCTATTGATGATAGCGCATTTTCAATAGACTTACTCTATTTGATTTATCCTATGATAATAAGCCACCAAATCCACATAAGGTATATTAGCCACTCCAGCCAACTTTCTGAGCGCTCATCAAATATTCACATACTAACATAAAACGGAAAAAAGCCACGCGTAAAGAGAAAAAAAGATATAATGGCAAAAATACGAAGATTTTTATTCGGGATATTTTCGAAATAATATTTTTGTTCAAACCTTTAATAGATACAGAAATAGGTCAAATGTATTTCAACCTTTTTTTGTGGTATATTCATTCATGTTCTATTTTTGAACCTACCTCGATCTAAATTTGAACGGCCCAGGCTCTTATATAAGCCTTTACTTTTTTCATTCAAGGCATTCCATTCCGAGTTCTAAGCTCGAACGGTTCTATTAGTTCACCAAATATACTTCAAGTTTTAACACTCTACATTTTCCCTCAAGAAGTCTTGAAGAACTGCCGGTGACTACTGAAACACCTCCTCACGCTAGGGGAGGGAACGGACACATTTGCGGAGGAGGATCCGAGTCCATTTGAGACTGCAGTAACACCTCCTCGCTCTAGGGGAGGGACCTGTCTCCTTCTCGGAAGAGGACCCGAGACCAAGTACTTCTGGCACTCCAACTGATCATAACATTTTCTACATAGTTCCCGTTACCCTCATCACTGCTGAGAGTTACTTCTTCACGGCGCCTGTCCCCGCTGCACATCGGCGCCGCTGCTACCTCCGCTGTGTCGGCCCTGCACTCCGACGCCGCCCTTTGCTGCCTCCAGGACAATACTTATAGAAGATCTGAAGACACTAACTCACACCCACTGCACTCTACTTACATTTATACATACATCAACTGATCTCATTTTTTTTATTTATTCTCGAATCGGTACTGTATTTTTTTTTGTTTTAATATAAATTCTATTCCCTCTTTTACCTCTTTCTTTTACCTTTTTCTCTTTGACTCCTTGTCGCTTCCTGACAAGTTGGAGGTTAGGTCATTTTTAGATCCCTTCTACTTTTTCACATTTGTCGCTACACGACAAATTGGCGCCCAACTTTTAGTCTTCAGTCTTCTCTCTTTCTTTCTTTTCTTACATCTCATTCTTTTCATCTTCTATCTCTTTCTAAATTCAAAAACAACACTTTAACTAGTGTTCTTTACCTTTTCACCCTCTTTACCTTATCACCCTCTTTGGCTATCTCTTTTGGATAACATATTATTAACTCCTTCAATATCTTCATATCTTAACCCCTTCACTACCATCTCATATCATCCTAAATCTTAACACCTTAACTATCATCTCAGAACTTAACCCCTTGAAACCCGGAGATAGTAAAATTTTGTTTTAGTTAACTTAACTTGAGAATTATTAACTTAACTAAATCTACCTTAATTGGTCTAAAGTTAACTTTGTTCTTTTAACTTAACTTTGATTTAAATAACTGTTCTCTAATTAACTTAATTAACCGAGAACTCTTATTTTTCTTAAACTCTCTACCTATTTATTTTTACTCTCCGATTTTCTTTCTCAACCTATATCTTCACTAATTCACTTTAATCAATATTTGAAGAGGAATTAAGGTACCCAATTTTATTTTGAACTTTATTGAATTATTCGTAACTTTTTAACTTTACAATGTCTCGTTTAATTAAGTTTGATTATCTTAACAAAGCTGAACTTACGTTAACTCGGGAGGCTCTAAACCTCTTCTCTTTACTTAAGGGACTCTAAATCCCTTACGTTAACTCAGGAGGCTCTAAACCTCTTCTCTTTACTTAAGGGACTCTAAACTCCTTAGTACTAACTAGTACGTTCTTTTGAGCGGTTGATTACTCGTTAAATAAGCCTTAAGTCCGAGCGGTTGATTACTCGTTAAATAAGCCTTAGATTGGAGCGGTTGATTACTCCTTAAGTAGGCCTAGTTTTTTTTTTCCATCTATGGAGCAATTGACAACTCCCTAAATAAGCCTGTCGTTATTGAGGAATTATTTTCTAGAGTGGCAGTCATTGAATGTGAACTCCACCCTTAGGGTATGAAGATGATAGAATGCTAGAAGAAGAATAAATATTTTTATGTAAGGTTGTATATTAGGCGAAATAGATTCCTAGGTTTTCTTTAGGTCTTTTTTCAAAAAATTTCTCTAAGTCGAAAATTTTTCTGGGGTTGTGGGGGAAATGTACCGATGTACATGTATTACGTGTAATAAATTGAGTACCTTAATATATTTAATATTCATCGGACCCACATTAACATTTTCATCACATTATCTTTGTTTTTCCATGCTTTCATTTCCTTTTTCCATCCAAAGATTGCTGGTTCATTTGCTGTAAGCACGAACATAGAGTTAATCATAGATTCTATCTACCATAACGCAGTTCGTATTTTCTCCCTAAAAAGTCGTACTGTAGACATTAAACTATAGGCATTACCTGCCTTTCTACTCTTCTTATACTATTACTCTGTATTTTTGGATTATTGTTGTTTTCTTATCCTTTTTTGAACAATATTTATTGTAAATCTAAAAATGTCAAACTTTCAAAGTTCTGTTATTCTACTTTTCTGTACATAATACTGTAAAAATAGCCGTGTTTTACCTTTGTTTGCAATTTTCCTTTAATTTGCATTAGGTGATGATTCGTTTTCCAGATTGTTTGTGTAAATTGCTTGATTTTTGACAGTTTTTTTTATCTTTATTGACATGGTTGTTATGACAATATCTTTCAAAGTCTGACAACTTCTATCAAAGTTTATTACTTTTTCGGGTTTAATCCTCTGTAAATCACCAGTATTCATGTTCTATTTTTGAACCTACCTCGATATAAATTTGAACGGCCCAGGCCCCTATATAAGCCTTTACTTTTTTCATTCAAGGCATTCCATTCCGAGTTCTAAGCTCGAACGGTTCTATTAGTTCACCAAATATACTTCAAGTTTTAACACTCTACATTTTCCCTCAAGAAGTCTTGAAGAACTGCCGGTGACTACTGAAACACCTCCTCACGCTAGGGGAGGGAACGGACACATTTGCGGAGGAGGATCCGAGTCCATTTGAGACTGCAGTAACACCTCCTCGCTCTAGGGGAGGGACCTGTCTCCTTCTCGGAAGAGGACCCGAGACCAAGTACTTCTGGCACTCCAACTGATCATAACATTTTCTACATAGTTCCCGTTACCCTCATCACTGCTGAGAGTTACTTCTTCACGGCGCCTGTCCCCGCTGCACATCGGCGTCGCTGCTACCTCCGCTGTGTCGGCCCTGCACTCCGACGCCGCCCTTTGCTGCCTCCAGGACAATACTTACAGAAGATCTGAAGACACTAACTCACACCCACTGCACTCTACTTACATTTATACATACATCAACTCATCTCATTTTTTTTTATTTATTCTCGAATCGGTACTGTATTTTTTTTTGTTATTTTTTATAATAATGAGCTAAAGGACGTTACAGCGCTGTTTAAAAACGTCCTACTGGAGTGAATCTCTGAAAAATGATAATTTTATTGCCGCGATCTAAGAGACGGATGGCGGACGCCGCAAACGAAATTGGCCAGCAAAAATATTAGGTCCGAAAACGCAGGTTTAATATCAACGTGGAAATTGAATTTGAAAATCGTGGGTTTCCGCGTAGCAGATTATTTTTTGTAGTAATTTATTACTCATTATCAGATAAAGACGCCCGCTGCAGAACATAGAACTCGACCAAAGATTTTCGCTACGACTGGTTGCAAGCGGTATGCATTAATGTGATCGGATCTTTACAACGTATTGACGATTACTTTTTATTTGCAACGTCCGTTAGACCCTTTGCACTCTGCGAATTTCAGCAGCGATGCAGTCGCGATGCAGCATCGATGCAGTCGCAAAATATACATCTTTACACACTTGCGCTACTTTTAGCATTGATACAGTCACGATGCTAACGCGCGTTAGTATCAGAAGCTGGCGATTGACAAATTGTATATTGGCAATTGCATCGTTACCAAAGCGCGTTAGCATCGATGCAGTCGCGTTTTTGTATCGATACTAACGCACGACAGCATCAATGTCAAATTAATTCTGTTCATTGTGTAAGTTTGATGCTGTCGCACGTTTACAAAACGCCCGACTGCATCGATGCTTAAAGTCGTAGATAGTGTTTTTAGTACTAAATTGCATTAGGTACTGTGATTATGGGGACAACGCGGCCGCGGATGTCACTGTGCTCAAAAGCTGCAGAATTCCTCCTACGAGCACCGTGTCCGTGTCAGTCACGCTACAGGCGCGTTGTTCAAAATAGAAAACTTTGTTCCATGTTCGTCATTTGTACCAAAGATTTATATTTTAAGGCTTAAAATTACAAAATGATATTAAATTCCTTGAGAAACTTACATCTATTTACCTACTATAAATAAGTTTCGCATTATTTACCAAGGTTAAGACTAACAGAAGCCTAGGAAATTAATAAGTAAAATTCATCGATAAGAAAGTGGTTAGCTGAAAACAAAATGCTTCATATGAGTATCTCATTATCGAAATAAATGGTATTTTATTCTCATGGGCAACAAGAGCTATTAGCATTGACCTTTCAAATTTCGCTGAGCTGGTTATCGTTTTCTATATAACTATAACCGATATTTCAGATACTTTTCCCTTGCGAAATGTATTTGTTTAGGACCAGTCAACGCTCTACCAAATAGTGTATTATCGAAACCTATTCCCGATCAAACTTCCACAAATGCTATCCCTAAAAAATCATGGTGGGGTAAATAAGAAAATGGAAATAGGGACAGTAAGGTTGCTTTTACATAGATTTCCAAGTTTGCAACCGGATCTGTTATGGAAAAGTGTAAGGGAAGCTTGTGTAAAGCTGTGGACATTAGACATACGGCGGCTGATGAATTGATCGATCAATCAATGTTTACAAATGTGATATTGAAGATACCAGTTTGTTATAAAAAAATAGTAAGTATTTGTAAAGCCAGACAAATGGCATCGTCCTGAAGTGAAAAACAACCCTAAACATAACAAAATTACAGTTTGTCCGTTTGTTATACAAAGTTCTATTATATTTTCAATGCAAAGTTAATGAATTTCAATAAACATTATTTAAGTATTTATTATCGGCGTTTGAAATATTTTAGCAACCATTCTCATCATCTATTTCCTCACTTAAATTTGTACATAAACTTTGCTGCATCTTATGGTTCCTATCTATTGATGATAGCGCATTTTCAATAGACTTACTCTATTTGATTTATCCTATGATAATAAGCCACCAAATCCACATAAGGTATATTAGCCACTCCAGCCAACTTTCTGAGCGCTCATCAAATATTCACATACTAACATAAAACGGAAAAAAGCCACGCGTAAAGAGAAAAAAAGATATAATGGCAAAAATACGAAGATTTTTATTCGGGATATTTTCGAAATAATATTTTTGTTCAAACCTTTAATAGATACAGAAATAGGTCAAATGTATTTCAACCTTTTTTTGTGGTACATTCATTCATGTTCTATTTTTGAACCTACCTCGATCTAAATTTGAACGGCCCAGGCTCTTATATAAGCCTTTACTTTTTTCATTCAAGGCATTCCATTCCGAGTTCTAAGCTCGAACGGTTCTATTAGTTCACCAAATATACTTCAAGTTTTAACACTCTACATTTTCCCTCAAGAAGTCTTGAAGAACTGCCGGTGACTACTGAAACACCTCCTCACGCTAGGGGAGGGAACGGACACATTTGCGGAGGAGGATCCGAGTCCATTTGAGACTGCAGTAACACCTCCTCGCTCTAGGGGAGGGACCTGTCTCCTTCTCGGAAGAGGACCCGAGACCAAGTACTTCTGGCACTCCAACTGATCATAACATTTTCTACATAGTTCCCGTTACCCTCATCACTGCTGAGAGTTACTTCTTCACGGCGCATGTCCCCGCTGCACATCGGCGTCGCTGCTACCTCCGCTGTGTCGGCCCTGCACTCCGACGCCGCCCTTTGCTGCCTCCAGGACAATACTTACAGAAGATCTGAAGACACTAACTCACACCCACTGCACTCTACTTACATTTATACATACATGAACTCATCTCATTTTTTTTATTTATTCTCGAATCGGTACTGTATTTTTTTTTGTTATTTTTTATAATAATGAGCTAAAGGACGTTACAGCGCTGTTTAAAAACGTCCTACTGGAGTGAATCTCTGAAAAATGATAATTTTATTGCCGCGATCTAAGAGACGGATGGCGGACGCCGCAAACGAAATTGGCCAGCAAAAATATTAGGTCCGAAAACGCAGGTTTAATATCAACGTGGAAATTGAATTTGAAAATCGTGGGTTTCCGCGTAGCAGATTATTTTTTGTAGTAATTTATTACTCATTATCAGATAAAGACGCCCGCTGCAGAACATAGAACTCGACCAAAGATTTTCGCTACGACTGGTTGCAAGCGGTATGCATTAATGTGATCGGATCTTTACAACGTATTGACGATTACTTTTTATTTGCAACGTCCGTTAGACCCTTTGCACTCTGCGAATTTCAGCAGCGATGCAGTCGCGATGCAGCATCGATGCAGTCGCAAAATATACATCTTTACACACTTGCGCTACTTTTAGCATTGATACAGTCACGATGCTAACGCGCGTTAGTATCAGAAGCTGGCGATTGACAAATTGTATATTGGCAATTGCATCGTTACCAAAGCGCGTTAGCATCGATGCAGTCGCGTTTTTGTATCGATACTAACGCACGACAGCATCAATGTCAAATTAATTCTGTTCATTGTGTAAGTTTGATGCTGTCGCACGTTTACAAAACGCCCGACTGCATCGATGCTTAAAGTCGTAGATAGTGTTTTTAGTACTAAATTGCATTAGGTACTGTGATTATGGGGACAACGCGGCCGCGGATGTCACTGTGCTCAAAAGCTGCAGAATTCCTCCTACGAGCACCGTGTCCGTGTCAGTCACGCTACAGGCGCGTTGTTTAAAATAGAAAACTTTGTTCCATGTTCGTCATTTGTACCAAAGATTTATATTTTAAGGCTTAAAATTACAAAATGATATTAAATTCCTTGAGAAACTTACATCTATTTACCTACTATAAATAAATTTCGCATTATTTACCAAGGTTAAGACTAACAGAAGCCTAGGAAATTAATAAGTAAAATTCATCGATAAGAAAGTGGTTAGCTGAAAACAAAATGCTTCATATGAGTATCTCATTATCGAAATAAATGGTATTTTATTCTCATGGGCAACAAGAGCTATTAGCATTGACCTTTCAAATTTCGCTGAGCTGGTTATCGTTTTCTATATAACTATAACCGATATTTCAGATACTTTTCCCTTGCGAAATGTATTTGTTTAGGACCAGTCAACGCTCTACCAAATAGTGTATTATCGAAACCTATTCCCGATCAAACTTCCACAAATGCTATCCCTAAAAAATCATGGTGGGGTAAATAAGAAAATGGAAATAGGGACAGTAAGGTTGCTTTTAGATAGATTTCCAAGTTTGCAACCGGATCTGTTATGGAAAAGTGTAAGGGAAGCTTGTGTAAAGGTGTGGACATTAGACATACGGCGGCTGATGAATTGATCGATCAATCAATGTTTACAAATGTGATATTGAAGATACCAGTTTGTTATAAAAAAATAGTAAGTATTTGTAAAGCCAGACAAATGGCATCGTCCTGAAGTGAAAAACAACCCTAAACATAACAAAATTACAGTTTGTCCGTTTGTTATACAAAGTTCTATAATATTTTCAATGCAAAGTTAATGAATTTCAATAAACATTATTTAAGTATTTATTATCGGCGTTTGAAATATTTTAGCAACCATTCTCATCATCTATTTCCTCACTTAAATTTGTACATAAACTTTGCTGCATCTTATGGTTCCTATCTATTGATGATAGCGCATTTTCAATAGACTTACTCTATTTGATTTATCCTATGATAATAAGCCACCAAATCCACATAAGGTATATTAGCCACTCCAGCCAACTTTCTGAGCGCTCATCAAATATTCACATACTAACATAAAACGGAAAAAAGCCACGCGTAAAGAGAAAAAAAGATATAATGGCAAAAATACGAAGATTTTTATTCGGGATATTTTCGAAATAATATTTTTGTTCAAACCTTTAATAGATACAGAAATAGGTCAAATGTATTTCAACCTTTTTTTGTGGTACATTCATTCATGTTCTATTTTTGAACCTACCTCGATCTAAATTTGAACGGCCCAGGCTCTTATATAAGCCTTTACTTTTTTCATTCAAGGCATTCCATTCCGAGTTCTAAGCTCGAACGGTTCTATTAGTTCACCAAATATACTTCAAGTTTTAACACTCTACATTTTCCCTCAAGAAGTCTTGAAGAACTGCCGGTGACTACTGAAACACCTCCTCACGCTAGGGGAGGGAACGGACACATTTGCGGAGGAGGATCCGAGTCCATTTGAGACTGCAGTAACACCTCCTCGCTCTAGGGGAGGGACCTGTCTCCTTCTCGGAAGAGGACCCGAGACCAAGTACTTCTGGTACTCCAACTGATCATAACATTTTCTACATAGTTCCCGTTACCCTCATCACTGCTGAGAGTTACTTCTTCACGGCGCCTGTCCCCGCTGCACATCGGCGCCGCTGCTACCTCCGCTGTGTCGGCCCTGCACTCCGACGCCGCCCTTTGCTGCCTCCAGGACAATACTTATAGAAGATCTGAAGACACTAACTCACACCCACTGCACTCTACTTACATTTATACATACATCAACTGATCTCATTTTTTTTATTTATTCTCGAATCGGTACTGTATTTTTTTTTGTTTTAATATAAATTCTATTCCCTCTTTTACCTCTTTCTTTTACCTTTTTCTCTTTGACTCCTTGTCGCTTCCTGACAAGTTGGAGGTTAGGTCATTTTTAGATCCCTTCTACTTTTTCACATTTGTCGCTACACGACAAATTGGCGCCCAACTTTTAGTCTTCAGTCTTCTTTCTTTCTTTCTTTTCTTACATCTCATTCTTTTCATCTTCTATCTCTTTCTAAATTCAAAAACAACACTTTAACTAGTGTTCTTTACCTTTTCACCCTCTTTACCTTATCACCCTCTTTGGCTATCTCTTTTGGATAACATATTATTAACTCCTTCAATATCTTCATATCTTAACCCCTTCACTACCATCTCATATCATCCTAAATCTTAACACCTTAACTATCATCTCAGAACTTAACCCCTTGAAACCCGGAGATAGTAAAATTTTGTTTTAGTTAACTTAACTTGAGAATTATTAACTTAACTAAATCTACCTTAATTGGTCTAAAGTTAACTTTGTTCTTTTAACTTAACTTTGATTTAAATAACTGTTCTCTAATTAACTTAATTAACCGAGAACTCTTATTTTTCTTAAACTCTCTACCTATTTATTTTTACTCTCCGATTTTCTTTCTCAACCTATATCTTCACTAATTCACTTTAATCAATATTTGAAGAGGAATTAAGGTACCCAATTTTATTTTGAACTTTATTGAATTATTCGTAACTTTTTAACTTTACAATGTCTCGTTTAATTAAGTTTGATTATCCTAACAAAGCTGAACTTACGTTAACTCGGGAGGCTCTAAACCTCTTCTCTTTACTTAAGGGACTCTAAATCCCTTACGTTAACTCAGGAGGCTCTAAACCTCTTCTCTTTACTTAAGGGACTCTAAACTCCTTAGTACTAACTAGTACGTTCTTTTGAGCGGTTGATTACTCGTTAAATAAGCCTTAAGTCCGAGCGGTTGATTACTCGTTAAATAAGCCTTAGATTGGAGCGGTTGATTACTCCTTAAGTAGGCCTAGATTAATTTTTTTTTTCCATCTATGGAGCAATTGACAACTCCCTAAATAAGCCTGTCGTTATTGAGGAATTCTTTTCTAGAGTGGCAGTCATTGAGTGTGAACTCCACCCTTAGGGTATGAAGATGATAGAATGCTAGAAGAAGAATAAATATTTTTATGTAAGGTTGTATATTAGGCGAAATAGATTCCTAGGTTTTCTTTAGGTCTTTTTTCAAAAAATTTCTCTAAGTCGAAAATTTTTCTGGGGTTGTGGGGGAAATGTACCGATGTACATGTATTACGTGTAATAAATTGAGTACCTTAATATATTTAATATTCATCGGACCCACATTAACATTTTCATCACATTATCTTTGTTTTTCCATGCTTTCATTTCCTTTTTCCATCCAAAGATTGCTGGTTCATTTGCTGTAAGCACGAACATAGAGTTAATCATAGATTCTATCTACCATAACGCAGTTCGTATTTTCTCCCTAAAAAGTCGTACTGTAGACATTAAACTATAGGCATTACCTGCCTTTCTACTCTTCTTATACTATTACTCTGTATTTTTGGATTATTGTTGTTTTCTTATCCTTTTTTGAACAATATTTATTGTAAATCTAAAAATGTCAAACTTTCAAAGTTCTGTTATTCTACTTTTCTGTACATAATACTGTAAAAATAGCCGTGTTTTACCTTTGTTTGCAATTTTCCTTTAATTTGCATTAGGTGATGATTCGTTTTCCAGATTGTTTGTGTAAATTGCTTGATTTTTGACAGTTTTTTTTATCTTTATTGACATGGTTGTTATGACAATATCTTTCAAAGTCTGACAACTTCTATCAAAGTTTATTACTTTTTCGGGTTTAATCCTCTGTAAATCACCAGTATTCATGTTCTATTTTTGAACCTACCTCGATATAAATTTGAACGGCCCAGGCCCCTATATAAGCCTTTACTTTTTTCATTCAAGGCATTCCATTCCGAGTTCTAAGCTCGAACGGTTCTATTAGTTCACCAAATATACTTCAAGTTTTAACACTCTACATTTTCCCTCAAGAAGTCTTGAAGAACTGCCGGTGACTACTGAAACACCTCCTCACGCTAGGGGAGGGAACGGACACATTTGCGGAGGAGGATCCGAGTCCATTTGAGACTGCAGTAACACCTCCTCGCTCTAGGGGAGGGACCTGTCTCCTTCTCGGAAGAGGACCCGAGACCAAGTACTTCTGGCACTCCAACTGATCATAACATTTTCTATATAGTGCCCGTTACCCTCATTACTGCTGTGAGTCACTCCCTCACGGCGCCTGTCACCGCTGCACATCGGCGTCGCTGCTCTTCACGGCGCCTGTCCCCGCTGCACATCGGCGTCGCTGCTACCTCCGCTGTGTCGGCCCTGCACTCCGACGCCGCCCTTTGCTGCCTCCAGGACAATACTTACAGAAGATCTGAAGACACTAACTCACACCCACTGCACTCTACTTACATTTATACATACATGAACTCATCTCATTTTTTTTATTTATTCTCGAATCGGTACTGTATTTTTTTTTGTTATTTTTTATAATAATGAGCTAAAGGACGTTACAGCGCTGTTTAAAAACGTCCTACTGGAGTGAATCTCTGAAAAATGATAATTTTATTGCCGCGATCTAAGAGACGGATGGCGGACGCCGCAAACGAAATTGGCCAGCAAAAATATTAGGTCCGAAAACGCAGGTTTAATATCAACGTGGAAATTGAATTTGAAAATCGTGGGTTTCCGCGTAGCAGATTATTTTTTGTAGTAATTTATTACTCATTATCAGATAAAGACGCCCGCTGCAGAACATAGAACTCGACCAAAGATTTTCGCTACGACTGGTTGCAAGCGGTATGCATTAATGTGATCGGATCTTTACAACGTATTGACGATTACTTTTTATTTGCAACGTCCGTTAGACCCTTTGCACTCTGCGAATTTCAGCAGCGATGCAGTCGCGATGCAGCATCGATGCAGTCGCAAAATATACATCTTTACACACTTGCGCTACTTTTAGCATTGATACAGTCACGATGCTAACGCGCGTTAGTATCAGAAGCTGGCGATTGACAAATTGTATATTGGCAATTGCATCGTTACCAAAGCGCGTTAGCATCGATGCAGTCGCGTTTTTGTATCGATACTAACGCACGACAGCATCAATGTCAAATTAATTCTGTTCATTGTGTAAGTTTGATGCTGTCGCACGTTTACAAAACGCCCGACTGCATCGATGCTTAAAGTCGTAGATAGTGTTTTTAGTACTAAATTGCATTAGGTACTGTGATTATGGGGACAACGCGGCCGCGGATGTCACTGTGCTCAAAAGCTGCAGAATTCCTCCTACGAGCACCGTGTCCGTGTCAGTCACGCTACAGGCGCGTTGTTTAAAATAGAAAACTTTGTTCCATGTTCGTCATTTGTACCAAAGATTTATATTTTAAGGCTTAAAATTACAAAATGATATTAAATTCCTTGAGAAACTTACATCTATTTACCTACTATAAATAAGTTTCGCATTATTTACCAAGGTTAAGACTAACAGAAGCCTAGGAAATTAATAAGTAAAATTCATCGATAAGAAAGTGGTTAGCTGAAAACAAAATGCTTCATATGAGTATCTCATTATCGAAATAAATGGTATTTTATTCTCATGGGCAACAAGAGCTATTAGCATTGACCTTTCAAATTTCGCTGAGCTGGTTATCGTTTTCCATATAACTATAACCGATATTTCAGATACTTTTCCCTTGCGAAATGTATTTGTTTAGGACCAGTCAACGCTCTACCAAATAGTGTATTATCGAAACCTATTCCCGATCAAACTTCCACAAATGCTATCCCTAAAAAATCATGGTGGGGTAAATAAGAAAATGGAAATAGGGACAGTAAGGTTGCTTTTAGATAGATTTCCAAGTTTGCAACCGGATCTGTTATGGAAAAGTGTAAGGGAAGCTTGTGTAAAGGTGTGGACATTAGACATACGGCGGCTGATGAATTGATCGATCAATCAATGTTTACAAATGTGATATTGAAGATACCAGTTTGTTATAAAAAAATAGTAAGTATTTGTAAAGCCAGACAAATGGCATCGTCCTGAAGTGAAAAACAACCCTAAACATAACAAAATTACAGTTTGTCCGTTTGTTATACAAAGTTCTATAATATTTTCAATGCAAAGTTAATGAATTTCAATAAACATTATTTAAGTATTTATTATCGGCGTTTGAAATATTTTAGCAACCATTCTCATCATCTATTTCCTCACTTAAATTTGTACATAAACTTTGCTGCATCTTATGGTTCCTATCTATTGATGATAGCGCATTTTCAATAGACTTACTCTATTTGATTTATCCTATGATAATAAGCCACCAAATCCACATAAGGTATATTAGCCACTCCAGCCAACTTTCTGAGCGCTCATCAAATATTCACATACTAACATAAAACGGAAAAAAGCCACGCGTAAAGAGAAAAAAAGATATAATGGCAAAAATACGAAGATTTTTATTCGGGATATTTTCGAAATAATATTTTTGTTCAAACCTTTAATAGATACAGAAATAGGTCAAATGTATTTCAACCTTTTTTTGTGGTACATTCATTCATGTTCTATTTTTGAACCTACCTCGATCTAAATTTGAACGGCCCAGGCTCTTATATAAGCCTTTACTTTTTTCATTCAAGGCATTCCATTCCGAGTTCTAAGCTCGAACGGTTCTATTAGTTCACCAAATATACTTCAAGTTTTAACACTCTACATTTTCCCTCAAGAAGTCTTGAAGAACTGCCGGTGACTACTGAAACACCTCCTCACGCTAGGGGAGGGAACGGACACATTTGCGGAGGAGGATCCGAGTCCATTTGAGACTGCAGTAACACCTCCTCGCTCTAGGGGAGGGACCTGTCTCCTTCTCGGAAGAGGACCCGAGACCAAGTACTTCTGGTACTCCAACTGATCATAACATTTTCTACATAGTTCCCGTTACCCTCATCACTGCTGAGAGTTACTTCTTCACGGCGCCTGTCCCCGCTGCACATCGGCGCCGCTGCTACCTCCGCTGTGTCGGCCCTGCACTCCGACGCCGCCCTTTGCTGCCTCCAGGACAATACTTATAGAAGATCTGAAGACACTAACTCACACCCACTGCACTCTACTTACATTTATACATACATCAACTGATCTCATTTTTTTTATTTATTCTCGAATCGGTACTGTATTTTTTTTTGTTTTAATATAAATTCTATTCCCTCTTTTACCTCTTTCTTTTACCTTTTTCTCTTTGACTCCTTGTCGCTTCCTGACAAGTTGGAGGTTAGGTCATTTTTAGATCCCTTCTACTTTTTCACATTTGTCGCTACACGACAAATTGGCGCCCAACTTTTAGTCTTCAGTCTTCTTTCTTTCTTTCTTTTCTTACATCTCATTCTTTTCATCTTCTATCTCTTTCTAAATTCAAAAACAACACTTTAACTAGTGTTCTTTACCTTTTCACCCTCTTTACCTTATCACCCTCTTTGGCTATCTCTTTTGGATAACATATTATTAACTCCTTCAATATCTTCATATCTTAACCCCTTCACTACCATCTCATATCATCCTAAATCTTAACACCTTAACTATCATCTCAGAACTTAACCCCTTGAAACCCGGAGATAGTAAAATTTTGTTTTAGTTAACTTAACTTGAGAATTATTAACTTAACTAAATCTACCTTAATTGGTCTAAAGTTAACTTTGTTCTTTTAACTTAACTTTGATTTAAATAACTGTTCTCTAATTAACTTAATTAACCGAGAACTCTTATTTTTCTTAAACTCTCTACCTATTTATTTTTACTCTCCGATTTTCTTTCTCAACCTATATCTTCACTAATTCACTTTAATCAATATTTGAAGAGGAATTAAGGTACCCAATTTTATTTTGAACTTTATTGAATTATTCGTAACTTTTTAACTTTACAATGTCTCGTTTAATTAAGTTTGATTATCCTAACAAAGCTGAACTTACGTTAACTCGGGAGGCTCTAAACCTCTTCTCTTTACTTAAGGGACTCTAAATCCCTTACGTTAACTCAGGAGGCTCTAAACCTCTTCTCTTTACTTAAGGGACTCTAAACTCCTTAGTACTAACTAGTACGTTCTTTTGAGCGGTTGATTACTCGTTAAATAAGCCTTAAGTCCGAGCGGTTGATTACTCGTTAAATAAGCCTTAGATTGGAGCGGTTGATTACTCCTTAAGTAGGCCTAGTTTTTTTTTTCCATCTATGGAGCAATTGACAACTCCCTAAATAAGCCTGTCGTTATTGAGGAATTATTTTCTAGAGTGGCAGTCATTGAGTGTGAACTCCACCCTTAGGGTATGAAGATGATAGAATGCTAGAAGAAGAATAAATATTTTTATGTAAGGTTGTATATTAGGCGAAATAGATTCCTAGGTTTTCTTTAGGTCTTTTTTCAAAAAATTTCTCTAAGTCGAAAATTTTTCTGGGGTTGTGGGGGAAATGTACCGATGTACATGTATTACGTGTAATAAATTGAGTACCTTAATATATTTAATATTCATCGGACCCACATTAACATTTTCATCACATTATCTTTGTTTTTCCATGCTTTCATTTCCTTTTTCCATCCAAAGATTGCTGGTTCATTTGCTGTAAGCACGAACATAGAGTTAATCATAGATTCTATCTACCATAACGCAGTTCGTATTTTCTCCCTAAAAAGTCGTACTGTAGACATTAAACTATAGGCATTACCTGCCTTTCTACTCTTCTTATACTATTACTCTGTATTTTTGGATTATTGTTGTTTTCTTATCCTTTTTTGAACAATATTTATTGTAAATCTAAAAATGTCAAACTTTCAAAGTTCTGTTATTCTACTTTTCTGTACATAATACTGTAAAAATAGCCGTGTTTTACCTTTGTTTGCAATTTTCCTTTAATTTGCATTAGGTGATGATTCGTTTTCCAGATTGTTTGTGTAAATTGCTTGATTTTTGACAGTTTTTTTTATCTTTATTGACATGGTTGTTATGACAATATCTTTCAAAGTCTGACAACTTCTATCAAAGTTTATTACTTTTTCGGGTTTAATCCTCTGTAAATCACCAGTATTCATGTTCTATTTTTGAACCTACCTCGATATAAATTTGAACGGCCCAGGCCCCTATATAAGCCTTTACTTTTTTCATTCAAGGCATTCCATTCCGAGTTCTAAGCTCGAACGGTTCTATTAGTTCACCAAATATACTTCAAGTTTTAACACTCTACATTTTCCCTCAAGAAGTCTTGAAGAACTGCCGGTGACTACTGAAACACCTCCTCACGCTAGGGGAGGGAACGGACACATTTGCGGAGGAGGATCCGAGTCCATTTGAGACTGCAGTAACACCTCCTCGCTCTAGGGGAGGGACCTGTCTCCTTCTCGGAAGAGGACCCGAGACCAAGTACTTCTGGCACTCCAACTGATCATAACATTTTCTATATAGTGCCCGTTACCCTCATTACTGCTGTGAGTCACTCCCTCACGGCGCCTGTCACCGCTGCACATCGGCGTCGCTGCTCTTCACGGCGCCTGTCCCCGCTGCACATCGGCGTCGCTGCTACCTCCGCTGTGTCGGCCCTGCACTCCGACGCCGCCCTTTGCTGCCTCCAGGACAATACTTACAGAAGATCTGAAGACACTAACTCACACCCACTGCACTCTACTTACATTTATACATACATGAACTCATCTCATTTTTTTTATTTATTCTCGAATCGGTACTGTATTTTTTTTTGTTATTTTTTATAATAATGAGCTAAAGGACGTTACAGCGCTGTTTAAAAACGTCCTACTGGAGTGAATCTCTGAAAAATGATAATTTTATTGCC
This sequence comes from Pyrausta purpuralis, assembly GCA_963924145.1. Taxonomy (NCBI): domain Eukaryota; kingdom Metazoa; phylum Arthropoda; class Insecta; order Lepidoptera; family Crambidae; genus Pyrausta; species Pyrausta purpuralis. The sequence continues at coordinate 5,966,242 of OZ001646.1, forward strand.
GCGATCTAAGAGACGGATGGCGGACGCCGCAAACGAAATTGGCCAGCAAAAATATTAGGTCCGAAAACGCAGGTTTAATATCAACGTGGAAATTGAATTTGAAAATCGTGGGTTTCCGCGTAGCAGATTATTTTTTGTAGTAATTTATTACTCATTATCAGATAAAGACGCCCGCTGCAGAACATAGAACTCGACCAAAGATTTTCGCTACGACTGGTTGCAAGCGGTATGCATTAATGTGATCGGATCTTTACAACGTATTGACGATTACTTTTTATTTGCAACGTCCGTTAGACCCTTTGCACTCTGCGAATTTCAGCAGCGATGCAGTCGCGATGCAGCATCGATGCAGTCGCAAAATATACATCTTTACACACTTGCGCTACTTTTAGCATTGATACAGTCACGATGCTAACGCGCGTTAGTATCAGAAGCTGGCGATTGACAAATTGTATATTGGCAATTGCATCGTTACCAAAGCGCGTTAGCATCGATGCAGTCGCGTTTTTGTATCGATACTAACGCACGACAGCATCAATGTCAAATTAATTCTGTTCATTGTGTAAGTTTGATGCTGTCGCACGTTTACAAAACGCCCGACTGCATCGATGCTTAAAGTCGTAGATAGTGTTTTTAGTACTAAATTGCATTAGGTACTGTGATTATGGGGACAACGCGGCCGCGGATGTCACTGTGCTCAAAAGCTGCAGAATTCCTCCTACGAGCACCGTGTCCGTGTCAGTCACGCTACAGGCGCGTTGTTTAAAATAGAAAACTTTGTTCCATGTTCGTCATTTGTACCAAAGATTTATATTTTAAGGCTTAAAATTACAAAATGATATTAAATTCCTTGAGAAACTTACATCTATTTACCTACTATAAATAAATTTCGCATTATTTACCAAGGTTAAGACTAACAGAAGCCTAGGAAATTAATAAGTAAAATTCATCGATAAGAAAGTGGTTAGCTGAAAACAAAATGCTTCATATGAGTATCTCATTATCGAAATAAATGGTATTTTATTCTCATGGGCAACAAGAGCTATTAGCATTGACCTTTCAAATTTCGCTGAGCTGGTTATCGTTTTCCATATAACTATAACCGATATTTCAGATACTTTTCCCTTGCGAAATGTATTTGTTTAGGACCAGTCAACGCTCTACCAAATAGTGTATTATCGAAACCTATTCCCGATCAAACTTCCACAAATGCTATCCCTAAAAAATCATGGTGGGGTAAATAAGAAAATGGAAATAGGGACAGTAAGGTTGCTTTTACATAGATTTCCAAGTTTGCAACCGGATCTGTTATGGAAAAGTGTAAGGGAAGCTTGTGTAAAGCTGTGGACATTAGACATACGGCGGCTGATGAATTGATCGATCAATCAATGTTTACAAATGTGATATTGAAGATACCAGTTTGTTATAAAAAAATAGTAAGTATTTGTAAAGCCAGACAAATGGCATCGTCCTGAAGTGAAAAACAACCCTAAACATAACAAAATTACAGTTTGTCCGTTTGTTATACAAAGTTCTATTATATTTTCAATGCAAAGTTAATGAATTTCAATAAACATTATTTAAGTATTTATTATCGGCGTTTGAAATATTTTAGCAACCATTCTCATCATCTATTTCCTCACTTAAATTTGTACATAAACTTTGCTGCATCTTATGGTTCCTATCTATTGATGATAGCGCATTTTCAATAGACTTACTCTATTTGATTTATCCTATGATAATAAGCCACCAAATCCACATAAGGTATATTAGCCACTCCAGCCAACTTTCTGAGCGCTCATCAAATATTCACATACTAACATAAAACGGAAAAAAGCCACGCGTAAAGAGAAAAAAAGATATAATGGCAAAAATACGAAGATTTTTATTCGGGATATTTTCGAAATAATATTTTTGTTCAAACCTTTAATAGATACAGAAATAGGTCAAATGTATTTCAACCTTTTTTTGTGGTATATTCCAATAGATTTCTACGCATTTTATGGAAAGGTTTACTTACAGTTCATGATCATACCTTTTCTCTCTTTGCATTCACCTTCTGTTTAAAATTGACAAAGTCATCAACGGATTACTTGCAAACGATCGTGATTGAACTTTATATGTAGTGAGCCCTTGCACCTCTTGCAAATAAAATGGCATGAAACTTTCCTTTGTAAAAAAAAAACAGGAATTCTGTCGCTTCATGAAAAGAACAGATACAGATATAAATCTAAATTGTAATCATGGCTTCAAGGCCCAATTTCATGATGTGACTGTAAATTTATTGGCGGTTATGACGTAAATAGCACCCCGTAGTTTGTGACGCATTCATACACACACTTAAAATACCAATATATACGAGTACCACACATGGGAGCCCAGTATATTTATATACTGGTTTTTAAATACCTACCACAGGCACCAGTCATCCACAGTTACTTTAAATATTGACTTAAAATTTGTGTGTTGCTGTTTGTTGAAATCAACTTGTTGTACAAATAACATTGTCGCTGTGGTGAAATATCAACTTTATTTTTTAAATGTGTTAATATAATAGCGCTGCTGAAGTTAGTTCGTTTTTATATATTCTTTATTGCACAAACAAAATAAAGTACAAATGGCGGACTTAAAGCTTCAAAGTATTCTGCCGCTTCAACTGTTTCTACCAGTCAACCATTAGGTAAGGCAGAAACAGTTGAGGCGGAAAATAACAAAAACTACTAATAAAATTAAGAATGAACTACATATACTTACATATATAATTTTTAATAAACATACATAAATACAATAAAATCCATACTCAATAATTCAATCAAACTACTCTTCCACAGTTCTCGGAGAACAACGCGACCATCAGCATCCTGAGTTTAGTGCCGATGGCGGAAGACCACGGGAGGTATCTGGTCTGCCGCGCAGATAATCCCAGGGTCGCTGACTCCGTCATCGAAGACAGGTGGCAACTGAACGTGCACTGTGAGTTCTTTGTATCATTTGGTATTTTATGTTATAGTAATTAAATAAAAAATAAAAACTATGGTGCCTTGGGAAGCAAACTGGCCCTTATAGCACATTAGTACATAATGCACACTGTCAATTTGTATTTTTTATATACCTGCTAAATATATTTATTTTAATTAAATGTTATAAGAAATGTTGTTTATTTGTTAAAAATATTATTACTATCTTCCGCATATTTGATTATTGTCTATCTAAAGCCTGTTCATGTCATGTAGTTACTTTGATTGTAACTACTTCAAAAAAATGATATATTGTGTACAGATGTAGATCGCTAGCAACCGCTATGGAAAACCAATGGAGGAGGAATTGCGGGTGATAATTATGATGACAATTGTATATAATTAAGCAATAGTTTCAGTTTACTGTAGTTAACGTAAGATGAAGCCCAAGTCTATTCCACTGACATGTATTGATGACAATAAAATGTTGCCTTTCGTTTAGATGGTACGGTGACCCAAAAACCGAAATATTTCGTAATACTAGATTTTTAAAGCATCGTCAATCGTCTATTCTGTTCCTGCAGGACGTTCATCTCAAATCGTTTTCTAGAATTAAAAAAAAAACAAACGGTTTTAGATTCAGAACCTCAAATAATTATATAATTTGAACGAAATAGGATCCACCATCTTGGTTTTAATTATAACATAGCTCTCAATAGCTATCTGAGGCAGCCAATTTCAAATGGCTATCAGAAAACGACGGAAACTATTTCCAGTATTGGTTTTCCGCTTGAAATGAACAAATCCTATAATATTTTATGATCATTAATCTCCAAAATACTATAACACAGCAGTTGCTTAGATAAGTTTATTAAATAATATTCTCTATACTGATCACAATGACTGATTAACTGTAGTACTTACTTTAATAAACTAGGTACGTGATTTAGTTATTTACTGGCTTGAAAGAACAAAAAAAGTTATTTAAAATAAGGTAGGCGTATTAAAGCTCGATAGCACTATTACGACCAATTATATATATTAAGAAGCAATTAAAGCAGATGCACAGAATAATAAATACTTACGCAGTTGTATCATGGTAGTTGTCCCTTGTGAGTCTTCCATCACGCAAACAGATATTATGGTTGGAATTAGAAAAATGTTGTAAGTTTCAATAAGAAACAAAAAAAACAAGAAATAACGTTTACGTGTGTGTGTGTGTGTGTGTGTGTGTGTGTGTGTGTGTGTGTGTGTGTGTGTGTGTGTGTGTGTGTGTGTGTGTGTGTGTGTGTGTGTGTGTGTGTGTGTATTACATGTACTTAATAAATTTTACCACATCGTTTTACTTGCACGCGCTGTAATTCTCAGCTTGTTCTCCAAAATAATTCAACTTGATTTTTTAAAACAGTATGTCGTACTCGTACAATTGACGTTAAATAATGTTTACAAACAATAAGATCGTTTTTATTTACCTCGCAAAATAACAGATAGCTTAAATGCGAGTGTTTGTTCAATGTTTAAAAACATACCAGCTAATCAACGAAATCGGTTGGCACAGTGGAAGTATTCCCAAATATTTGCCAATTTTCAGCGTTCATGAATTCAAACGCGGTCTGTGGTAGCAGGACTGGCGCCAACCTTAGATAGTATAAAAATAATATAATCGAGTGTTTTCTTCGTTTTGGAATAGATAAAAGAGAAGATAAGGTTTTTAAAATTAAAACTAATTTTGTGTACCCACTGGCCGTGAATTTAAATCCAGTTGGCATGGAATGGTAAATGCTTTGCAAAAAAAAATATGTCTTTGAAAACTGTGGACTTATGGTTTGTTTTTCTTTACTTATCTAATGAAATAATGTTTTTTTTTTGTTAAAAAGGCTTGTCATGATTGTTATCAATATTTATAATTATATAATAATTGACTTATCTGACTACAAACAACGTCCGTTCCCCCCTCCCCCCACCGCCCTCTGACTTTAAAACGAAACGATAATTTAAAAAAAAAATGATTTCTACAAAAGCTTGTCGTGAAGCGACAAATGTGGAGAAGTAGAAGAAGGTAAAAGAAAGAGGTAGAAGAGGGAATAGAATTTATATTAAAACAAAAAAAATACAGTACCGAAAAATGAGATGAGGTGATGTCTGTATGAATGTAAGTAAAGTGCAGTGGGCGTGAGTAAGTATCTTCAAATCTTCAATAAGTATTGTCCTGGAGGCAGCAAAGGGTGGCGTCGGAGTGCAGGGCCGACACAGCGGAGGTAGCAGCGACGCCGATGTGCAGCGGTGACAGGCGCCGTGAAGAGCAGTGACGCCGATGTGCAGCGGTGACAGGCGCCGTGAAGAGCAGTGACGCCGATGTGCAGCGGTGACAGGCGCCGTGAAGAGCAGCGACGCCGATGTGCAGCGGTGACAGGCGCCGTGAGGGAGTGACTCACAGCAGTAATGAGGGTAACGGGCACTATATAGAAAATGTTATGATCAGTTGGAGTGCCAGAAGTACTTGGTCTCGGATCCTCTTCCGAGAAGGAGACAGGTCCCTCCCCTAGAGCGAGGAGGTGTTACTGCAGTCAATGGGCTCGGATACTCCTCCGGTGTCCGGTCCCTCCCCTAGCGTGAGGAGGTGTTACAGTTTTTAGTTGGAGTGCCAGAGATACTCCTCCGGTGTCCGGTCCCTCCCCTAGCGTGAGGAGGTGTTACAGCAGTCACCGGAGGTTCTTCAAGACTTCTTGAGGGAAAATGAAGAGTGTTAAACTTGTAGTATGTCTAATGAATAATAGAACTGTTCGAGCTTAGAACTCGGAATCGAATGAATTGAATGAAAAAAGTAAAGGCTTATATAGGAGACCTAGGCCGTTCAAATTTAGATCGAGGTAGGTTCAAAAATAGAACATGAATACTGGTGGTTTACAGAAGATTAAACCCGAAAAAGTAATAAACTTTGATAGAAGTTGTCAGACTTTGAAAGATATTGTCATAACAACCATGTCAATAAAGATAAAAAATGTCAAAAATCAAGCAATTTATAAAAATAATCAAGAAAACGAATCATCACTCAATGCAAATTAAAGGAAAATTGCAAACAAAGGTAAAACACAGCTATTTTTACAGTATTATTTACAGAAAAGTAGAATAACAGAGCTTTGAAAGTTTGACATTTTTAGATACACAATAAATATTGTTCAAAAAGGATTAGAAAACATCAATAATCCAAAAATACAGAGTAATAGTATAAGAAGAGTAGAAAGGCAGGTAATGCCTATAGTTTAATGTTTACAGTACGACTTTTTAGGGAGAAAATACGAACTGCGTTATGGTAGATAGAATCTATGATTAACTCTAAGTTCGTGTTTACAGCAAATGAACCAGCAATCTTTAGATGGAAAAAAGGAAATGAAAGCATGGAAAAACAAAGATAATGTGATGAAAATGTTATTGTGGGTCCGATGAATACTAAATATATTAAGGTACTCAATTTATTACACGTTATACATGTACAACGGTACAAGCTTTTAACGAAAATTGGTTCAAACGAAATCGAACTAGTAGTTTTTGAGATATAGTACATTTTTAACAACCGCAAACATACATTTTTAGCTGTATAATATTAAAAGTAAACGTAGACTTACTTAAGCACGAGGATGTGGAAAACTGTAGCTTTAGAATATACTACCTGTGCCCGCGACTTCGTCCGCGTGGAATAGTGACTTTTGGTAGATTTTTTTAATTATTTAGGCTAATTATTTTACAAATAAGTTATACCGCAAATATGTTGCAGCAATATTCTCAAATAATAGCATTCAGTTTGAGACGGATGGACGTTGTAGACGTGGCAGACTGCCGAGAAAGCTGAGTCCTTTTTCTAAGCATTCTACTTATTCAGTAGGTATTTTTTATTAAAAATTATAATTTGGTAGGTAATTTAAAAATGGTGAGAAGATAAACAAAACTTAACAATTTTGTCATAAAAAATGTCCAAAACGTCAAAGAAAAAAAACAAGACCCAATTAAAATGAAATCAAATTTTGCATTAAGATTGGTAAATATAAATTAAGTCAACCGACCTATTAGTTCAGCATTAATAATATAATCAATCACTTTATAGAGAATAAGAAGAACAATTTCAAATCAAATTACCAACTACAAAATCAAATTATAAATGCACATTTAGATTTAATACCTACCTTCTTTAAATGATACTTATTACTAAGTTAAGACAAACTTTTATTACATGCTGAGATGCTATTGCAGTTACTTATACCTGCATAAATTAGAAGAAAGAATAACAAAAGTAATTACCTACTAAATCTATTAAACTTACTAATTAATAGATGCATTCAAAATTAAAACCTACTCAGTGGCGAAAATAAAACTTTAACCTGCATAAATCTGAAGAAAGAATTTTAACCAAAAGTATTACTGAATCTACCTAATAGAAAATATCTGCAATCAAAATAATGAGCTTTAGTCCTTTACTACTCAGTAGCGAAAGGAAAACTATGTATTACGCGCTGAAATCACTTGAAGTATCGCAAAAAAAGCAGTTGCGCGGGACAACCGTTCCGCAGGGAGCCGACTAAATTAATCTAATAGGTATGTATAAGGAAAATATTTCAATAACTACTAAATACTTAGCGCAAGCTCGCGTTGTAAGTACTTAAGCTGCGAGTATTATTTTGATGTGGAGTTATTTCAAAACTGTGATAGCTTCTAAGATATTTATTGAAATCGGGAACCCATCACTTAATCGCAATTTTCTTCATCGATTTTCATTTCCCATAAAACGATTCGCAGATGTTTCAAAATAATATTCAACAAATTCTAGAATCTTGTTACATCTCAATTTCATTTACTCGAATGCTTATTATCTACAAACTTACTTCATCGTTACTTCTTTTCATAAATTACGTATTTTATCGAACTAACGTTAGCTTTCTATTTTGTTACCCATAATTTTATTGCCACGTAAGTTTTAATATGCAGAATTCTTGAAACATCGAATTTTACTTCACTAAAGTCCGTATTTCTAAACGAATTTGTTACTAATCTTATATTGCATACTTTATTAATAGACAATTTAAAGCATAACTGATATAAATATGTAATAAATATTGATCTAATAAATAAACTGCGTTAATCCCGACTCGCCGTGGTCTCCTCGCCGTGGTACTAGTCTGCCCGATACTAGAGTGTAATTTGACTGCGCCTTGTTACGCAAGGGCGACGAGGCTGCTATTCCCGCAGCGCCGGAGACGAGGAAATCCTAATGCATGCTGCTTGTTTGCATGCCTGCTTGCTTGCTGCATGCATGCCTGTTTGCTTGCATGCATACCTGCTTGCTTACTTGCATGCATTAATGCATGCATGTATGCCTTCTTACTTGCATGTGTATGCATGCGCATGCCTTCTTACATGCATGCGTATGCAAAAATATATGGGAACCGTTACACATTGAAACAAGTTTTTATGAAAGGTTATATTGATAACTTAATAATTCTATGAAACATTAGTTTGGTATATCGTTATTCTGCTTAACAAAACAGTTGCGAAACATTTTTTTGGTGAACTGTTATTCGATGTTATGAAACGACGATAAATAACTATTCGATTTAACAAGAAAAAAAGATATTTACATTCATTGAATAGTTTTCTGTGAAATGAAATTCGATATCAAAAAATTCTGTGTTATGATAGATACCCATTGAAATCAAATGATATGAACTTTGTTCAAAATGAAATGCTCGTGATGATGAATGTATTTATTTTGATAAGAATCAATACCCGTGTGTATAAAACACCTTCAAAAATAATGTTCGAATAAAAATAGTAAAATATTTTAACGCAAAACATACGCAGTTTTATTGTAACTAAGAAGAAGCCAGCAACCATAGCAATTGCCGCAAGCGCACGTTGTACTTACGCTGCGAACATTATTTTGGTGCCGAGTTATGTTAAAACTGTGATAGCTCCTAAGATATTTATTGAAATCAAATTATATAAAGGGCAACTTTGTTCTAAATGAAATGCTCGTGATGATGAATGTATTAATTTTGATAAGAATAAATACCTGTGTGTATAATACACCTCTAAAAATATTGCATTATTTTTTTACAAATTTATTAACATAAAAAAGGTTGTAGTAAGTCAACCATAAAATATAGGCATATGCTGTCGCGGACTTTATTATAGAACTTTTGATGCTGAACAATCTTGTCATTCATAATTTTTGTGTAACTTAAGCGGTTTCCGCAGCGTTCGCAGCAGAAGCTCTCAAAAGGAATATCTTTCTCCCGTTTGCGCAACATTTTTCATTGCTGCTGTGGTCTTATGAGTCGTATCTTTATGTTATATAGCCTAAAGCCTTCCTCGATAAATGGACTATCCAACGTAAAAATAATTTTTCAAATCGGGCCAGTAGTTTCTGAGATTAGCAGGTTCAAACAAACAAACAAACTCTTTAGCTTTATAATATTAGTATAGACTAGCGGTCCCCCGCGACTTCGTCCGCGCGTTTTGAGTTTGCTCCCTCCCCTCCCGTCGCAGCGTGATGTTTTATATCCTAAAACCTTTCTCAATAAATAAGCTATCTAACACATAAATATTTTTTCAAATCGGTTCAGCAGTTCCTGAGATAAGCGCGTTCAAACCAACAAACTCTTCAGCTTTATAATATAATTAGCGCAAGCGCACGTTGTACTTAAGCTGCGAACATTATTTTGGTGCGGAGTTATGTTAATACTGTGATAGCTCCTAAGATATTTATTGGAATCAAATGATATAAAGGGCAAATTTGTTCTAAATGAAATGCTCGTGATGATAAATGTATTTATTTTGATAAGAATAAATACCTGTATGTATAATACACCTCTAAAAATGATGCATGATTTTTTTACAAATTTATTAACATAAAAAAGGTTGTAGTAAGTCAACCATAAAAGATAGACTTATGCTGTCGCGGACTTTATTATAGAACTTTTAATGTTGAACAATCTTGTCATACATGATTTTTGTGTAACTTTAGCGGTTTCCGCAGCGTACGCAGCGGAAGCTCTCAAAAGGAATATCTTTCTCCCGTTTTCGCAACATTTTTCATTGCTGCTGTGGTCTTGTGAGTCGTATCTTTATGTTATATAGCTTAAAGCCTTCCTCGATAAATGGACTATCTAACGTAAAAATAATTTTTCAAATCGGGCCAGTAGTTTCTGAGATTAGCGCGTTCAAACAAACAAACAAACAAACAAACAAACTCTTCAGCTTTATAATATTAGTATAGATAATGCTTGCAACATTATTCTTGACTAGCGGCCCTCTGTGACTTAGTCCGCGCGTTATGAGTTTGTACCTAAAGCCTTCCTCTATTAATAAGATACCCAACATAAAATGATTTTTCAAATTGGTCCAGTAGTTCCTAAGGTTAACGCGTTAAAACAACAAAATCTTCTTCAACTTTATACTATTAATAAAGATTCGGTTAGCGTAGGAATCACAATGCTACTTCTTTAATTTTTTCCATAATCAGGAGTAAAAAGCATTATAACCAAAGATTTATTAAATCTCGACCAAAAGTATCTGGTAGGTAGCAGTAACCGAAATGTATTTAGCCATTGCGAAACAAGCCACTTCGTTGACTTGCAATAATACCCAATCCATAATTCGTAGACGATTATAATATAAATTATTACATAAGCAGTTGTTTTACACAACCGTCACCTATTTGCTAGCAATCATTGAAATACAATACGCCTTATTTGAAAACGTCACATATTTGTCAGCAATCATTTATGGAAAAGTCATTTTCAAATCTGTCATTTTAAACTTATTCAGTTCCGTTACCATGAGCTTACGATTGTTTTACTCGCTAGCGACGACGTCAAAAAGTCTATTAAAAAATTGCATAGCACCTTTAGTGTTCACTTGCAGAACTAAAATTTTCCATACACAAAGTAACGTCGTCACTAACAAGTAAAACCGCCGTAAACTCATGGTAACGGTACAGAACCGATTTTGCTAACGTCAGATAAGACTTATCCTACTGAAGAAGTATAAAACGACTGATTTTGAAACGTTATTTACACAAATGATTGCTGACAGCTAGTCGACGTTTTCAAATTAAGAGTTTTGTATTATATTCGACAAATATTCCTCATTTGACGTTGGTATAATCAAGCCTCAGTCAAAGTCCTATACGTCGTGGATAAAATCGGCCCTAAAATACAATGTGGCTAGATTGAAACCGGTCTTAAAATCGGCGATTGTAAACTTTATTAGTCAGTTATGTTTCTAGGCGTAAGTGTATTATTGTCGTTGGACTTTTGCAATTAATCACAATGTCAAATTTTACTAATTGTCTTTTGTGGGTGCTCCTTTAATTGATATTCCGAGAACCCTTCGGGAACGTCCAACTATTTTGCCACGCAGATTCGATTTCTTGTGCTCAAAAGACTAATTTGGAAGTCCAAGAAAACTTATTCTATAAATAACTCCGTAATCACAAGAAATCCACCGCTGGCCTCTAGCCTTATTGGAATTGTTCGAATCAGGATAGCTGAAGCTCGCTTTCTTTAAAGTTTTTGTGAATGATTATTCTGTCATCAGGAAGAGCTTTGAAAGCTTCTCGTTTGTACGTTTTGTCGATTTTATTCTAGTCTTAATTAAACTTTTTTTAAAATAATCAGATATTTGACCACTATCGTACCTGGTGATAAGTGACGATGTTGTCGAGGATGGATCGTGTCCGACCAGTCTATTCACTCTTTTCTTCAAAAATCCCAAATTGTGGTTTCGAGAACTCTTTAGTCGGTAGCGCATTCCGTTTATTAGCTGTCTGTAAAAAAAATATTTTAATCCTAAGTGCAGGAAAATTTTGGATTTTTACTAGGCAATGTTTTACAGTAAATTAGATACTTTATTAATGGAAAAGCCATGCTCAGGCATTGTAAGTTCTAACTCCGAAATCTAGTGTTTTCGATCAGCTGCGGATTCTTCATTAGCACAGACTTAACAGCCATCTTTCCACAGATGTCCCGATCGTGTCTCTCAAGTTGGGCACGAGTCTGAACCCAAAGTACATCAAGGAAGGAGATGACGTGTACTTCGAATGCAGTGTAAAAGCCAACCCGAAGAGTCAGCGGCTGATGTGGTATAAAGGGGTGAGCCATTAAAAATATAAATTTTAAACCGACTTCAAAAAAGGAGGAGGTACACATCAATAATTATAAAAAAAAAAACTTATAAATTAATATTATTCAAAATTTATTTATCATTCAAGAAGTCATTTATTAGGTAATAACATTTATCTACTAAGAAACTCTTAAACTTATTTTTAAATTGAGTCATAGGTAAACATTTGTATTGATTTGGGATTTTATTAAAGATTTTTGGTGCCATGCATAGAACACTACTATGTAACAGTGCTTTTTTTGATAGATGTAGGCACAATCTATACCCGTTTCGTCTATTCCGGGTAACAAGATCCGAGAGGCTCGGGAAAAGATGAGGGTTGGATTTCACAAACAGAGCCATTTCCATAATATATAGTGACGGAAGAGTCAGAATTTTATGTTTGACGAATAATGGCTTGTAACTTTCTATAGTTTGGAATCCGAACATCGAACCTAAATAACGTTTTTGACTCTTGAATGCTATTTCTTTATGGGTTGAATTGCCCCAGAATATTATTCCATACCTTAGCAGGGTTTTAACCAGCCCATAGTATGCAGTGAGTAATGCGTCAATATTCACTGTAGTAGAGAGTCTATGTAAAGCGAAAGCTGCGCAGCTAACTTTTTTACTTAACTCGTCTATGTGATGTTTCCAGTCTAATATTTGGCCAATGTTTAGGCCTAGAAATCGAGCAGTATCTACTTGTTCAATTATTTTGTTCTGATAAGAGACTTCGATTTGTGATGGATTTGAGTTTCTTTGACTAAAGTGCATTATAATGTTAAGGTTCTGAGGTTAACGTTTATAATACTAATTGAATTAAAACACTTTTTGGCTATATTTAGCGCCCATTTATTTAAATAAACAAGACTTACAAGTCATGCCTGTGCACACGGATCCTTTAAAAGCAGGTTTTTCATAAACAATAAAAATTATAATCTTAGGTTTTATTTATTGACGTGGCCAATGATATAAATAAAAAATAAATAAATATTGGACACTATACATTGCACTGATCCCAAAGTAAGTAGCCAATGCACTTGTGTTATGGAAATCAAATACAACGGTGGTACTACAACACCCAGACCCGAGTCAATATCGAATCGAACTCGGGACCTCGGAGCAGGGCCCCAGTAACTCGGCGTGCTTAGCCACTACTCCACGAAGGTCACACATAGTCATGATCATTAATATTACATGATCGTTTACCTAATCCTAAAATCTTTAATATGTCCACTGGATTCTTACAAAAGTAGTAAATTGTAGAGACTTCGATGTCCAAAATTGTCTTTACTTATTAATCTTGTCCCATCACGTGCTGTTGATTTCCAGCTTCATGCAGCTTTAAATTATACAATGATCACAACACTTACTTGCACGTCACTTGTGTCACAGACCAAAAAGATTCACCACAACGCGAGTGCGGGCATAATCCTCAGCAATCAGAGCCTGGTGTTGAGGGTAGTGAACAGGACAGCTGCCGGCGATTACAGCTGTCTCGCTTTGAACAGCGAAGGCAGCGCCACCAGCAACGCCGTGTCACTTCAGATACAATGTGAGTTAAAATTAATAAAATAATCATTACTTTGAGTCTTGAATATGTTTTCTAAAATCATTCTACCAACTGATAGCTATTTTTTACACCTTTAATTTTTACCGCATGAACTGAACACCAATGTACGTTTGACAAACGCACGCGCACGTGGGACGTCCACCGACAAGGTGGTCGGACGACCTTTTTAAGATCGCGGGATCACACTGGATGCAGACCGCTTGTGATCGGTCGCTGTGGTCGTCCTTTTGCTGATAATGATGATGTAATGATGAATATTAGATTTCATTTTGAGCAAGCCAAAACCTAACAAAGATTACATTTCGCAAGAGATTTAAAAAAAAGAGCAAATAAGTCATTATAATTATGTTAATGAAATTATACCACGAAAGCTATTGACTTTGACCTGACAGGTCGTGGATTTGCTTTAAATTAAAATAAAGTTGAGGCAAATATATCGACTCCTTGATACCTGTCATTGTGACTGCGGGAAGTACGCGGCAGGAAAGATTTGCAAACATATTTAGTCATCTATGTTGACACAAAACTATTAATATTTGTATAATGTCCTGCTCCGCTTTTGACCGCAGAGATAGTCATTCAAATAAATTAACAAAAAACTTGCACGTAGGCCACTTATTCTATATTCGGTGTGCTATCGGCTGAATCGTGTCAGTTTCATGATGTCAACCTCACTTGTGCTTACCGATAAAGCGGCGCAGTGCATACTATTGGAAGTTTTGCCTGCCGACCAAGTTGCTAAAGTGACGACTATCATTTACAAAAGACCACCAAGGTTTCTTTAAAATGAAATGTAGTATTAAACATTTCATTATTTGATTTATTTTCATCATTTCTAAAAAATCAGGACTTTAGCTTACTAATTCTCAGGGCTATATCCCTTTCTTTAGTTCTTCTACGTATATCCTCGTTTCTGATTCGATCTTGTAGATAAACACTAAGCATAGCCCCCTCCATCGCTAGCTGTCGATTTTGAGCTTCCTTGTTAGGCCCTTAATTGATTAGATAATATGTTTATAAAAACAAAGCACTTTAAGTTCAAAGTGTGTTTTGTAGTTAAGTAAATAGTAATTCCCTTATCTATCTATATATATATAAAAATGAATTGCTGTTCGTTAGTCTCACTAAAACTCGAGAACGGCTGGATGGATTTATCTTATCTTAGTCTTGAAATGTTTGTGGAGGTCTAGGGAAGGTTTAAAAGGCGAGAAACAATCTAAAAACGCGCGGGCGAAGTCGCGGGGGACTACTAGTTATCTTATAAAGTCACGCAAAAAAACTGGTAACTGAGCAATATCGTATAACCCGTTGATAGCTCGGCCAGAGACCCACGAGCTATCCTGACCCGTCACTACACCGAAGACATCCCGGACATCAGCCTCTACGAGATTAGGATGGCCCTTAAACAGCTCAAAAACAACAAGGCACCTGGCGAGGACGGAATCACAGCAGAGCTTCTGAAGGCGGGTGGAACACCGGTACTTAAAGTCCTTCAGAGACTCTTTAATTCCGTGCTGCTAGAGGGCATCACGCCTGAGGCATGGAACAGGAGTGTGGTGGTGTTGTTCTTCAAAAAAGGAGACAAAACCTTATTGAAGAACTACAGACCCATCTCACTCCTGAGCCATTTCTACAAGCTGTTTTCAAGGGTCATCACGAATCGTCTCGCACGTAGGTTTGATGACTTCCAGCCTCCCGAACAAGCCGGTTTCCGAAAAGGCTATAGTACCATAGACCACATTCATACGCTTAGGCAAATTATACAGAAGTCCGAGGAGTATAATATGCCTCTATGCTTAGCGTTTGTGGACTATGAGAAGGCCTTTGATTCGATCGAAACTTGGGCGGTGCTTCAGTCTCTGCAGCGGTGCCACATAGACTATAGGTATATAGAGGTGTTAAGGTGCCTTTACAATAATGCCACCATGTCGGTCCGAGTACAGGAACAGAACACGAAGGCGATTCCATTGCGGAGAGGTGTGAGACAGGGAGATGTCATATCTCCGAAACTGTTCACAGCGGCATTGGAAGACGCTTTCAAACTTCTGAAATGGGAAGGAATCGGCATCAATGTTAATGGCAAATACATCACACACCTCCGATTTGCCGATGATATAGTTATTGTGGCAAAGACGCTGGACGATCTTGGCACTATGCTCGAAGACCTTAACCGAGTATCCCAACAAGTGGGTCTTAAAATGAACATGGAAAAGACGAAAATTATGTCGAACTCCCTTGTCGTACCCACTCCAGTATCCGTTGGGAACTCAACTCTCGAAGTTGCCGACGAGTACGTCTACCTGGGACAAGTGATCCAATTGGGTAGGTCCAACTTCGAGAAAGAGGTCAATCGACGAATCCAACTCGGCTGGGCAGCGTTCGGGAAATTGCGCAAGAGTGTCTTCTCATCTCATCTACCTCAGTGTCTGAAGAAGAAAGTCTTCAACCAGTGTGTGTTACCAGTGATGACATACGGATCCGAAACATGGTCTCTTACTATGGGCCTTATAATGAAGCTCAAAATCACACAACGAGCGATGGAAAGGGCTATGCTGGGTGTTTCTCTACGGGATCGAATCAGAAATGAGGAGATACGTAGAAGAACTAAGGTAACGGACATAGCCTTGAGAATCAGTAAGCTCAAGTGGCAATGGGCAGGGCACATAGCGCGAAGAACTGATGGCCGTTGGGGCAGGAAAGTTCTAGATTGAAGACCCTTCGACCAGAGACGCAGCGTGGGACGTCCACCAACAAGATGGACAGACGACCTTATAAAGATTGCAGGATCAAACTGGATGCAGACCGCTAGTGATCGGTCGCTGTGGAAATCCGTGGGGGAGGCCTATGTTCAGCAGTGGACGTCCTTTGGCTGATAATGATGATGATGATGAGCAATATCGACGCCCAGATCCACCATTGTGTACATTAGTACCATAATCTCTTCTATAATATAGAACTGCCTATAAGAAATACTAGTCACGATCCGTACGTGTGTCATGCGTTCGTTACGTGATCTAACAATGACGTTACTGTTAGGGTACCATCACATTAGGTACCCGTTTAGTATATTTTCTAGCGAAATGCAGGAAATCGACACGAGATTTACACGATATTAGGTATCTTGGATAGTTTAAATTGGGAGCTGGATCACATTGACAAGGATTTCCAAGACTATAATATAAGATAAGATTAAACTTTAGACTACAAGTTAATATGACAAGAAAAAAAAACAATATAAACTCACATTAGAAACGTCCACCGATTAGATGGACCGACGACCTTTGAGAGATCGTAGGATCACACTGGATGCAGAACACATCTTGTGATCGGTCGCTAAGGAAAACCGTAGGGGAGACCTATGTTCAGCAATTGACGTCATTTGGGTGATGATGATTTAAAACGTAATAAATAAAAAACTCCGTTCATGTATATAGCTGTTTCCTTAATAAAGAAATTTACTCACTTCAAAAACGAACTAAACGGTGTATATTAAATAGGTAAGCTAAAAGATTCAAACCCCTGTACCAGTCTACCTTCCTTATATTACTCACGATACAATATATGTATACAGGATGTGGCCTGTAATAGGAATAAACATGTTAAATATAGGCCATTTGGGAAACCAGAACTTAATTCTAAATAATTTTATTTTATAACAAAGAAAAAATATTTCATTGTTATATTTATTGGTATAAGACGATCCAACCTGAGCCTTTGACGGTTTCCTGGATTGATAACTGCTCACTGACAAGGAAAAATATTTTTACAGCGATGAGACTTCGCTCAGGACACATTCCTTCTAAAAAATTTACATTTTTAATGGGTATATCAGCGTCACCACTTTGTGACGATTGTGGAACCACGGATGACGTACAGCACATCTTGATGGAGTGTGTGCGGAGTGAGCCACAAAGATCGCGGTTGTTTCGGCCTCACAACAGGAGCCAAATAGGTAGTTGCAACAGCCTACTCGCACAGCCCCTGTTAGATGAAGCACGCGTTCTTTATAATATATATAATAATACTGTTAAAAATTGAGGTATAAGTCTTCATAAAGGTGTATTGTTATAATCTTAAGGCTTGGGTATTACGGAGCGACATAGTCAATTGTGACCAAGCTCCTTAAATAAAGAGAAAAAATAATAATTAGCTGTCGAAGTTTTTTTCTCGTTTTAAATTTACTGATAAACGTCGGCATAGGTCTATTAAATTGAGGATATATTAATATGGCAATGTAAGTGATATTAGGTTTCTAAGAAACTTACTTAGTACTAGCTCTACTCAAAGTTGAACTTTATGGTTATATTAAATGAAAACTTATTATTTTTTCTACATAATTGAGCTTAGAAAGATGTATCTAAAAATTACACACCGAGGTGTGTAATTTTTAGAAATACGTGTAGTTAACTATGTTCAAAGAAGAATAAACTACGTAGTATAATAATCTATGTTTTATTAACTGAACATGGAGCTTACTTTCCTGCGAAATATACCTTTTAGTGAATAAAACATAGGCTATATTATCATGATATTTTAGAGATCCGACATTCACACGAGTGTAGCCGTGAGGGGCCGGGACTACTGGTTTGCTCTAAATTTGTTATGACATAAAGACTTTATTGCCCTTATTTCGTGTACAAAGGTGACCTCATACTAAAAGCATTCTATGCAAATCAATTATGAATAATAATATGTTAGATATTCGTTATTTTGTTACTTAAAAATAAATAAAAAGACGTGTGGCACTCGCAGAATGCCGCGGTTAAGCTATTGCATTACATTTGTTTTCAACTATGCAATTATAATTATTTATTTAGTTTATTTATTTAGTATTTTTTCCTTTGTTTTTTCTTTGATATTAATTTGTGACGAAGAACCCTTTCGGCTAGCTCAGCCTGAATTCCTCGACAGCATAAAGATACTTGGCTCCACCCTTGCCTAACGGGAGGGAGAGATGTGTACCTAACAAGCGCAGGGAAACTGTGAATGAAACCACTTTTGCTAGGAATACGGTTCTATTCTGAATAGGTGCTAATAACTAAGTTTACAATTCTAACCTTAATTAACGTGCACTCCTTATTACTCTAGCATAACTGAACAATAACTTATCTACGAAATTCCATATCGAAAGGCGAAACTTACGGCGTTATTACGCGTTGTTATACGGACGCTCTCGGTGTTGGAACGGTTCTACCGGCTTAATCGCGATAATTGTTAGTGGTTGCGGGATGTGAGGATAGGACACGGGTCGGTCTTTAGAACGAGAAGGTTGGGTAACCCTGGTCGTACGTTGCCTACCCCTTGCGGAAGGTCGGCAGCCGACTTCCTCCGATTAACCCGAGTCTAGCTACCTGCCCTACTTGCCTGGAGGTCAGCAAACACTCAGCCGCCGACTAGCCCCTGGCCTAAGCCCCCGGAGGGTCAGCGAAAACTCAGCCGCCGACTAGCCTCCAACTCGAGATCCCAGGAGGTCAGCGAACACTCAGCCGCCGACTAGCCCCTGAGTCCAGAGCTCTGACGCCCCAACCCAGACTAACTAATCCTAACTGCCTGCCTAACTCTACTCGGATCCCCAGACCCTGGTTACACAACTTGGGACTCCAAGAGGTCAGCGCCGACTAGCCCTTGGTTGAGGAAAGGATGTTAGGGAGGAAGGGGCAACATTCGCCAGAGACCGGAGAGCAATACTTGCGCGCCTACTTGTTGCCTCTACGGCCGGGCTCCAATGAATGCCACTCCGCTCGGCTGCGCAGCGCATTATAAAGGCTTGCGGAGTGGTTGCGGGGTATAGGGGGGCGCTTACGGTGCACGCGGCCCGCGCGTGGTACGCGCGCCTACGTCATGCGCGTGTGTCTTGGTGGCGGTGCTCGGTTATTGTGTGCGTTACCCTGTCTAGCACCGTCACAAATTGAAGTTACATACAACCAAAACCACCTAAAGGCGGGTTGCTAAACTAAAGAGACAAGCGTGATGTTTCAAAAGTCATGAAAAATTCTGCTATTCATCGATATATGGAACTGCTGTGCCGGTTAGAGTGGGTGCTGTTAGGTTATTTTCGTTACGGATTTTTTTGGATTCGGTCTCCATGCTCAAGGCCCGCGATAGAAGCTATGCAATAGCTTAAAAACTTAGCACTACAGATGCTTTTGCACGTCTGGAACCCTCAAAAATGCAATGTTTATAAAATAATCTCAATACTTGTCATTTGTCTTTTCATCTAGACGCGCCGCTCTGCAAGCCATCAAGCGAGGGCGAGGTTTTCGGAGCGCTGAAACAAGAGACGGTACAGCTTTTATGTGAAGTGGACGCCAGCCCGCCACCCACCAGCTTTAGTTGGACCTTCAACAGCTCGGGGGAGCAGATACAGATTCCCGCCAAGTAAGGGATATTATCTTTTATGACAATAATCACTCAAGTTTCTCTCGGTAATCATTTATGATACCACAATTGAAAGCGCTAGCCGAAAATTATGTCAAATTTAAACATTATTTAGAGTTCAGTTAATATTATGGATGTTCTTTTATTATTATCATTAGCTGGGAATTTTGCCTTTTTTATACTCTGTATCTCAAAAAAATAGTAATAATATTAACGTTACTAATAGAGTCTGACATAATTAGTAAGCACCTACTAATTGGCAACAAAATAATGATATATAATATGCACAACGATGAAAGATTTAATAAATTATCATAATACAGGTGTGGTTTTGGTCAGCGACGAGCGACTAACAATATGTACAAACGATACTAATGTTAAAAAAAATATATATGGGAAAAACGCACTAGGCTACGGCGTAGTATTTTGTAGCAACGCGCGAGAGTGCGGGTTTCCCTATTCCATTTGTTTTTTAAAAATGTTGTTTTTTTGGAATATGCATAACTTATATTTTCAATCCTAATTAGGATGTCACTAAGCAAACAACAACCTGTATACATGATAATGTTCGTATTCTTACTAAACCTAATTATTGTATGAAACACGTCATTGCATCTCCATCTCTCTCTCTCTCTCTCCTCTCTCTCTCTCTCTCTCTCCCTCCCTATCCGTCTTTGTCTTACTGTTTGATGACGCGTTTGGTGTAGCGGTGGTTGGTCGTAGCGCTCCTGACTACAATGTCGATGGTCGCGGGTTCGAATCTCGCAAGGAGTAAACCTTTATGTGGTGAGCTCGAACATTTGTACCTAAGTCATAGATGTTTGGATTGATGGATGAAACCAGGCAATCAGTGTGCGCTTTGGCAAATATTTCTTCACTTATTTACCCAAACAAGAATCCACAGATGACACATTAAAAAATGCCAACTCCAAAACAATCTATTTTTTGATTCCAATTCTTTCAACTAAAACTTGACACTCCTCCCAGGTACTACACAGCGTCGAGCTACACATCCACGCTCCGCTACACGCCGACGTCGAACATGGAGTTCGGCACGATCTCGTGCGCAGCGAGCAACGCGGTCGGGAGGCAACAAGCGCCGTGCGTGTACAGACTCGTTGCAGCCGGTTTGTTTTAAAAAAAATAATGGACACAAATCGCATACATTGCTCTGATCTCATTGTAAGTAGCTAAGGCACTTGTGTTATGGAAATCAGACACAACGGTGGTACCACAACACCCAGACCCAAGACAATAGAGTAAATTTTGATTTCTATATTGACTCGACTGGGCATCGAACCCGTAATCTCGGAGCGGCGACGTCTTGATACCCAGCGTGCTTAGCCACTACACCACGGAGGTCGTCTAAACTATTTAACATTGTTGAACTGTTTTTGGTGTAAGGTTATAAAACTCTCCCTCCCTCGTTATCATTATGGAAGTCTTCTTTCAGGCTTGCTTTTGGTCTGCCCTGAAATTTAGGCACTGTTTGTCGGTTGCCTGTTGTAAAAGCTATTTCGTTGATGATATCACAAAGCTAGTTCAAAAGAAGTGAATCAAAGGACTGAAAAATGGATCTTAAACACTTAATCTCAAAACGTCTAAAGGATATTATTATTTATTTATTATTATTCATATAAATGATTGCTGACAAATAGGTGACGTTTTCAATTGAGACGTTTTATATCGATTTTCTTCTGTCAATGTAACCTTTTGTTTCAAATATATATTATTACTTCGCGGAAATCCCAGAAAAATTAGTTGGAATTGATTGATTGTTTCAGATCCGTTTATAATAAATATTATTAATCAATCATAATCGCGATATCTTTCGCTGTTGTTGTATACAAACTATTGCGTATAATCATTCAGAAATTCTGATTTATAATGCAATTAGAGGAAGGTAACGTTAGTCATAAGTTTATATAAATGAATGAACGTTTTTCACATTGGAGGTTTTAGATCCTTATTCATTAAAGGTATTGTTTAATAACATACAAGAAAATAATAAACTAAGACATGTAACATAAAAAAATAACTTAATATCTACCTATTCAAAAACGAAACCATTTCCTTGCGGCAAGGAGGCTATGATGCTGGCTGCGTTGCCGCGTTGGATAGCTATGCTGATCCTTTGAGCTAGGAACCAGCCAGCTTTATTATTGGCTGTTAAAGAATTTAATTTTGGCGCAATTATACTAAACAGCAATTTAGCAGAGGGTCCCCACGGCCCAAATGTTTCAACGCCAAACGGCGCAAACACATAATCACTTGCAAGTGAAACGTACTTGCGACGCTTGGCGTTTTCAGCCAAATCCGCTGCTGCTCCAGCTTTAAGGGCTGATTCTCTGAGATGGGAAGGGGCCAAAGTATCGACACAAGTTGCATCCCAAACTAAGGCCCGACCCCGTTCCCAGGGAATAAGCGTTAGGCCATCGGGTCTCTTGCCATCATCACGGACCAAACCACGTGGTTCCAACGTGGAAGGAACATTAATGGTCGCAAGAGCTCTTCTGATGGCGTCATTAAGGGTAGCGTGACGGGCGAGACGCCCAGCGCTTTGCTGGCAACAAAGGCAGTGGAGACCAAATTTATCAACCTCCTTGCCACATGGACACGTAAAAATTTCACATATAGGGGTACCAAGGCGGAGGCCCACACACACCCGGAAAGACTCACTATCGAAAAGAGTGCCCAAATTTTTCGACGGTAAAGCATGAAGCCAATGACCAGAATCTTTACAGGAAACTGCCAAGACCCTTGCGCGACCACTGTCACTGACGGAATTTTCAAGTAAATAATTGAAGGTCTCTCTCGCAAGAGGGACATCCCAAAGTTTTTGCTGGTGACGTTCCTTTGGATGTCTTCTCTAGGACAGAGGCCTTGCCAAAACTCCTCCGCCTCTCTCACCTCAGAAAGTTGGCAAGGATGTTCGAAGATTTTTCCGGCTAAAACGGAAGTGCTATGCAAAGAGGAGAGAAAAGCGGGGAGGGCTATACTAGAAATTTGGCGAATTCCGATACCACCAAAACGAATAGGAAGCGAAGCCTGAGCCCAAGAATTATTATCGAAATGTAAATTAAAATTTTTTTCCAAACTATTTTTAAGGGTGGTGTCAAATAGTTTTAAATAATTATTTTTTTTCCAGATATGACTAGCACGCAAGAAATATGTAAATTTAGGCACAAAAAGACACGATTTAAGTATAGTAAATGCAATGTGTGAATTTAGGTGTTCTAATCTGGGGGCTGAAAGGGTGAAATCATTCAATTTTTTATCAAGAAAAGGTTCGATGCTGGGATCAAGAAGAGGGGCACCCAGGAGGCAAAGCGATTCAGAATTCAGAATTTTGATGTTAGGAGCAAGGGTATTAAATTTATCAATGATTGCCTGACGGGAACCAGACGAAACGTGATCATTAATAAAAAGTTCACATTTTGAAAGGTTCAGTTCCAAGCCTAATTTCTTAAATCCTTCAATAATCAGGACAAGGTCTTGGAAAACAACATCTGCTTTGCCTCCAAAGGAGCCGTCATCCAGATACCAGGCATTGAATTTAGAATTTAAGGATGAAATGACAGGATGGATGCCTAAACTAAAAAGGGCTGGACCTAAAGGGTCGCCTTGCTGAACACCGACTGCAGAAACAATTGAATGTTCATTGTAAAGTAATTTTGATTGATTATGGTAACACTGAAAAACAAAGGGATAAATCTGTGGAGTGTGAGTCTGAACTTCATTCAGCAAGGCAGACCTGTCAAGAGAATTGAAAGCATTCTTCACATCAACTTTCAAAAAAACTTCAGATTCGTCACAGGAGAGGAAATTGCGAGCGGAATGAACCACGGCCTCGCAACCTCCCTTACTGCCGAAACCAAGTTGAATGGGTTGAAAATACTCTTTCAAAGGAGAAAAAAGATCACGACAGGCTAATTTGGCTGCAAGACGACGAAACCTTGAGCCAATAGCAATAGGGCGAATGCCACCATCTTTTTTTCGAAAGGCACAAAGTCTAGCACCAAATAAAAATGGGACAAAACTTTCTATTACCTTGCCAGATAAGAGAAAGTTGCACAATTTCGTAATGTTGGAAAGCAAAATTCTACCGGCGTCAGCAGCGGAAGCACTCACCAAGTCCTTAAGGTGTTGGGGAGTGATGCCGTCGATGCCGCCAGCAGAACCAGCTGGAAATGACATGATGGCAGCAAACGTGTCGCCGTCATCAAGTATCTGTAAGGGTTGGAAATTTTGAGGAGGAGGATCAGGTAAAGATGGAGAATCTGGATGTGAAGGATGCTTACTACGAAGGCTCTCGAGAGTTTCCTGATTAGGGGGAGCGAGAGTGTCATCGGAGAACAAGATTCGGGCTGCGTTTTTCAGGTCACCGTCCATAACCTTGTTCTCAACGGTACGATAAACGTTAAATTTGGAAGATATCGTACTAGACGAACTGAATGGATGGGACGGATTGTGGAAATTTGAAGCATAATCTAATAGCGCCCGAGTTAAAGTTTTAGAAAGAGAGTTTACGTGAAAAAATGAGTATGAAAAAGTAAAAAGATTTTGCCAGGCAGTTTCAGTTTTATCGAAACATTTTTCAAAACAAGAAGAAAGGCATTTAGCTAAAGCTATTCTCGCTCCCCTAGGGATCCGTTTAACCAGCGGAGTAGATTGATGAAGGTTTGTGATGATAGATTCAAAAGATTGAGAAGAAGATAAAGGATTTGGAATAGAGGAAATAGGGAGAGACGCGGGTAAATTGGTGCTATTATGACAACGGGCAATATGAATATTAAGGCTCCTCTTACCTTTAAAAGTCCTATTTGAATTACAAAATAAATATATATTCATTAAATAAATATATATAAATAAATAAATATCCTTTTGGACATTCCCACACATCGCCATCTAGTCCCAAAGTAAGCTCCTCAAAGCTTGTGTTATGGGTGCCAGACAACGGATATAATACTTATATTCTTTTTGTTTGTAAATACATACATGATATACATAGAAAACTCCCAGACCAATACAAACAGACATGTTCTAGCACACAAATGTTTGTATTGTGCGGGGATCGAATCCGCACCCGCTGCGTAGTAGGCGATTTCTCGACCACTACACCAGACCAGGTCGTCAAATTTATTAAATCTATCATTATTTATGAAAAACCAACCAATTGCGAGTCAGACATACTGAGGGTTCTGTGTTAACTTTAACTGAATTAAGAGTTCACTCACTGCCACTTAGCCAAATATCAAAAAAAATTCTTGACAGCAAAAATAAACTTTTTTTTAGTGTTTGTATGAAGGACGTTATTTCTGCAGTTGTAGTAAATGTGCTATATCTTAAAAACTTCAAGTTCGATATCGTTCAAACCAATTTTTGTTGGAAGTATTTGTTAAGCAAAACACAGAGCATTTTGTTAAAAATATTTACTTGATTCGTTCAAAAGTTAGAGGGGGGGAGGGAGACGCCCATTTACTGCTTTGGAAGCGACCATCTCCCAAGTATTAGAATTTTAGAAAATATGGTTTAGGAACCTCAAAATCGTTTTAAGAGACTTATCTATCGATACTTTACACGCACAAGTATTTTTTTTGTTTTAGTTTCATATCATAAATATCATATGGTGTTTGAAAGTGTAATATTGCTTCCAAAGCATACATTACAAATAATTTTAATTATTCAATCGATCAATCGAACTTCATTAATCATAATAGGTACATTGGCGTTTCGCTCACACGCCATTATTCTAATTTGAATAACTAACCCGTATTCGTTTGCACAAACCTCTTCGGACATTAAACGAAGGACTGCCTTACCTACATTGGCGCCTAACACGTGGCCAAACATACAACTCAATAGAAAAATGCAGTAGGTTCTCTTGACACTGCGATCATTTGCTTACAAAGTTGTTTTTTATTGTTTTCCAAAAGATTTAAGCTTATTTCAAATTATGACATGACCCTATACTAAACTTGTGGATACGTTTTAATGTCATGTTTATGTAGATAGGCAGATGTTCCCATATCGAGTACGGTAATCTCCACATAGTTCCCCGTAAAAACCACCAGGTGGCGCCCGAAAAACTCTTTAGATTTATTCACGATATTCCTCAAAGGATATTTGATTCAGCATAAAATTAGAAAGTAGAAGTTGTCTACTCTAAATGTCATATATTTTGCTTCAGATTTCGACCACCGCTGGCTGTTTTCAGGCTATTTCAAGAACCTTATAAAGGAAATTAAATCTAACTTTATATACGAATATATGTTGATTTTTCAAGTTTTACTATTTAGGTGCCACAGCATTCACACAGTTACACGCAGCAATATTCGAGCGCAATCCCACTTGATAAACAATAACGCAAAAATAATAATTTCCATTTCAGATACATTTTTCCATCCAGAATGTCAATTTTTTATAGTCAATTGTGACTATGCTCCTTCAATAATGAAAAAAAATCAATTTAGTACACACTGAGTTTATTATATGTACTTTAATTGTAATTTAGCCAAACACACGGTCCAGAGTCAATTTACATAGAAACTCGCTTGTTAGAATTACGTTCGGAATAGTTATTGTGATTATTATTGTAAAGTGCTTTTGTGGGTGTAATGAAATTGACCTAGCACTGCGAATGATGATGCCTCAGTGGGCGTTTCGAATAAGATTTAATAGTTATGGCAGGTGAAATGTATTGCAAAGTATTGGGCTGTGTTATTTGTATTGAGCGTTGTTTTTTTTGCAAATTAATGTAAGGCAATGAACATTTAGCACAATTGAACGTGTGAGTTACAATTTTAATTAATTGAAAAGGTTTCCGGCATACAAAGTATGAAATTAAAATTTATTAGGTATCTTTTGCAGTTACCCAGAAACGTAATTTACTATAGTGCCTCGTCAATGTTTCTGAACTATTACAAAAAAGAAAACTACGAACAGCGCCACCAAATTCATAGCGTTGCTTTTACAAGTTGCGTGGTATTTACGTGCACTGTTCCACGTTCACCGACTGTAAAAAAAAATCTCGCCATAGGACACATTGGATGTCTCTGTGTCGAACTGCTCGGTGTTAAACCATAGCTTAGAGACTACAGTATCTGATCGTGTGATAAACCTAAACTGCGGCTTGGGCACCGAACCTAAATAAACTTAAGCATCCAAATAAACTGCTACTGTCTACTTCAAGTCATGTAAACTTACTTCCTCGTAATTTTGCAGTCGTTAGCACATAAAACTTATGTTATTTTCTTGTTGCAAATTTACAAGATGCAGCAATGTTAAGTAATTGTCCTACTGCATATCGTACTATACCATGATCGTGCTAGGAACGTGTCAGGCACGAAAAGCAACATGAAACGGATTGGCTCACCCTTTATATGGGGCGAGAGCGAGAGCGCGCGAGAACGCATTTGGCCGGTGCCGACACGGTCCGTGCATGGCACGCTACTGTGTTTGTCAGTCTAGTGGGCAAGCTTTCATAGTTTTCAATTTTTAATTTCATTTAAAAAAAAAGCCAGACACGTTCTAAGCATGGTCATGGCACGGTAATGGTATGGTCCGTTGAGTGAGAAAATGCCTTTGATAGTTTAGAATGTTTTTAAAACTCACATTTTCATATTTGATATGAATAAAGGTGAAATAAGAAACCAAAAATTTGCGCACCACGGGTGGGAATCAAACCAGCAACTTCTAGGCTCACCGGGCCAAACGCTCTACCAATTAAGCTACCGTGGTGTCGGACTGACTTTGCGAAATTTGTGGTCTTTTATGGATACGTCGTTACATATGACGTATCCATAAGAGACCACAAATTTCGCATGATTGGACCGACAGCACGGCAGCTTAATTGGTAAAGTGTTTGACTTGCTTAGTAAAGTGAATAATGTAAGTTTTTTTTATTTTATTTTACGCTGCCTCAACTGTTTCTGCCTCATCCAATGGTTGACTGGTAGAGAATGCTTTAAAAATTTAAGTCCGCCATTTGTACTTCATTTAATTTGTGCAGTAAATAATAGATAAATAAAAATGCCTTTGACCTTTACGTGCTGCCAAAAAATAAAGAAAAACTAGGATTACGCATGAATGTTTTATCGTTTGATAACGAAGTTGAAAAGCATGGTTTACCAAGGTTTTGAGTTAGCTGTACGACAGTTTTATAAAAAAAATAAAAAAAACAAATACGTTCGCAGGCCATCCGATGTCGCTGCAAAACTGCACATTGCTAAACCACAGCTTCGCGGGACTGCAGGTGGAGTGCGTTGAAGGCTTCGATGGAGGCTTGCCACAGATTTTTTACATGGAGGTCTATGCGCTGCCTTCGATGAATGTAAGTAGTTGTTGTTTTTTTAATATTTGGGAGTTGTTTGTTGTTTTGTATCGTCGTCAGAGTCTAATAATATCTTCAAAATATAGACGAATTGCTCGCTGCAAAATGTTTTTATTTTTTACTTGAGTGTGTTGTCAAAACTTAAATTTAATACTGACAAATAAAATAACGTAGTGCATGGCTATTATAAGATTATTCTGATTTTTTTAAATCCTTATTGCCATAGTAATAATTTCTATAGACTTGGTAGTATAGATTTTTTACTCCAAAAACATTGTTAAGAACAGTTTTTTGTTGTATGACTTAAAATGAATTGAATCAAAGGAATTAAGGCCTACGTTTGTTATTATCCACCAGACGTTGTTAATTGATCATCTTCAGGTTCGAGCAAACGTGTCATCGAACTCGACGCCGTCATTCGAGGTGCCAGGCCTGGACAGCTACACCAGATACGCCCTTGTGTTGTACGCAGTCAACGCCAAGGGCAGAGGAGATGCCAGCACTCTCTATACAGTGGCTTTGAGGTCACCAGATAAGTATACTGGTTAGCGGTCTAAAGTGTTTAGTCTTTGAAATTTGTAGATGTCAGATCTAGTCAGGTTCAATTGTCTTGCTACAATTTGTTTATATCTCAAAATGGCGACTAATTGACTTACAAATGAATAAATAAATAATATTGATCAGACAACAAACCAACTGACGTGGTTTCGATGTAAGGAATTTTCTTCCTTGTGTTACGAATACCAGATAACGATAAAGACGGGGGCGTCTCCCATAAATACTTATAAATATCCATGGCTTAGGTACAAATGTTCGTGCTCATCACAGAAACGTTTGCCCCTTGTGGGATTTGAATCTTCGACGCCTTGCGTTATAGTCAGGAGCACTAACCACTACACCGAACGCTTCGTCAAATTTATGGTTCTATTTTTTTATATATTTATCAATTGCGAGTGTTTGTCTTCAGGCATGTTGTATCATAAGATTAAATTAAATCAAAGTAAAATTAAAGTATGAATAACTAAGCTGTATAAAGAGCCTGTAGACTTATTGAGAAATACCTACCCTAAGTTGGGCGCCACGCACAAAACTATCATTTCACACTGAGCAATGTTTCCCAGGAGTGAGGACATCAATACCGCTGTCTCCGATGCTGATATCCCTTCTCGCTATCATCGCGTTACTGTGTTCCGGCGTATGCGGCGTCATCACCGCCCTCTACCGACGACACAGCGCGCGACGGCTTGATCGGGTCAAGCGGCCACCGCCTGCGTAAGAACCAAAGGCATACCACTGTTTGATCATACACGCTTTATCCAAGGACATCAATTATCCAAGGACATCAATACCGCTGTTCCCACAACTGATGTTCCTCCTTGCCTTCATATCATTGCTTGGTGGTGGTATCACAGTACCATACCGGCGACACAATCACGATCACGGACCGAGTCAAGCGTAAATAAATATTGAATATTAGGTACTGTCCTATCTATTAGCGTCATCTACAGAAACTGCTTATTTTTATTACATAAGATTATCATGATTTTTAATAGGTAAAAAGGAAAGGTATTCTTTATTACATTCAAATTACAAAAAAAAAAAAACAACAAATTTATTTAGCATGTAATGAAACATAATACTTGATGAAGGAAAAACTTAAAAGGTTTCAATTTAATTACAGAAATATTGCTTCATTATACCTGGAAAAGAGAAAGCAGTTGTTAATAATATACTTTGCTATATTTTGTATGAAGTCACGATTTTCCATATAAAAATATGTCTGTTTAGTCTAAAACAAAGCTTTTTTTCTACCTCTATGATTTAATATTTACGAATTTTTCAGTAAGGAAAGTTTAAACTAGCTAAATCAACAGTTTGTTGAATTTTACAAAAATAATTTAACAATCAGCGCACGACACATGTTTGGAGCATGACAAAAACCGGCCAAGTGCGAGTCGGACTCGCGCACTGAGGGTTCCGTGCCAACTTTAACTGAATTTGGGAATCCATTTACTTCCACTTAGTAAAATCCACAATGTTTTGTTGACAGCAAATATAACTTTGTTTTTCATAGTGATTGTACGAAGTACAAAGTTATGTTTGCGGTTGTTGAAAATGTGCTTTATCTCAAAAACTACTTCTTCGATCCCGTCCCAACCAATTTTCGTTGAAAGTATTTGTTAAGATCTACATTATATATATTTTTCAAAATTTACACCCGCTTAGTTTAGAAGTTAGTATGGGGGGGGGGGGGGAGGGGACGCCCATTTTACCACTTTGGAAGCGTCTAGCTATGAAACGTTAGACTTTAAAAGAAAATGGTTTTAGGAACCTCGGTGTCATTTTAAAAGACCTATCTAGACACCTCAAACGTATAGGTTTGACTAAAAAAATGTTATATTGGTTTTAGTTTCATGTATGGGAGCCCCCCATTAAATGACATGTTTTTTTTGTATTAGAATCTTAAAGCGGTTAACGGGATACATACTTTTACTAAATTTCAACAGTGTGATGCTTATAGTTACAGAATAAAATGGCTGTGACATACGGACGGACAGACAGACAGACAGACAGACTTGACGAAACTATAAGGGTTCCGTTTTTTACCATTCGGCTACGGAACCCTAAAAAAAAAGATGTAAACATCTCACTGCTGGGCACAGGCTTTAGTGCAAGTATGAAGACGGATATACCATACTCAAGCACGCGGGCTCAGTGCGGATTGGCGGAGGGATGTTTGCAAGGCATGCGGTGAACCTGGCTGTCAGATTTTATAACATAGCACATAGGGCATCTGACTAGGCTCAATGACTAATATCAACCGATATTACCCCAGACTAACTGCTAAACGTACTTTCTTAACACGGAGACGCTCGTGATATACGTCACTTATACGGTCGGAATAGTCACCTATCTAAACACGAGCGCGCCGTAAGTTGTTTAGCTTCGGTATCACTACGAAGCATCATTAATAAACCTAGAAATGTTTATTTCAAGCTGTTTATCATCTTCTAACTACTCGTTTTCTGCAGGGCACTATACATTGAACAGTGCGTAGACTCCCTGTCAAAGCAAGACATGAACACGTACTGTGGGTCACCAAAGTTGGACTACTGCAGTCAGTACGAGCTGAAGATGGACGGGGAGATTGAGGAGACGGACCCCGATATTATACCTTGTCATTATGGTGAGATTCATTAGTTATTTTAAAAACCAACTTGCTAAATACTTTTAGTCCTGCACTAATATTATTATTACACATTTGCGGACCCAGTGAGCTTTGTTTCGCCCCGGCTCCGTCCCACCCAGAACCCGTTATTGGAGTAATTATTGTCTTATATCCGACGGTGACAAATCTGACCAAGTAAAAATCATGAAAATCGGTCGACCTGCTCAATTTTATAACTATTGTCTTTCTCAAAAACCTTTTCCTGACAATAACAAACAAAACCGTTAAGGCCGTTGCGGTCCAGGATTTGTCACTCCCTAGCACGGATTATTTAATTATTACATTAACTTAGCTGCATTAACTTTATGACATATACAAAGAAGACGTTAAATAGGAGTGTATTAACAAAACCCTATAATTTGTTTCATTCA
This sequence comes from Pyrausta purpuralis, assembly GCA_963924145.1. Taxonomy (NCBI): domain Eukaryota; kingdom Metazoa; phylum Arthropoda; class Insecta; order Lepidoptera; family Crambidae; genus Pyrausta; species Pyrausta purpuralis. The sequence continues at coordinate 5,998,241 of OZ001646.1, forward strand.
ATTCCTTTATCATTATCTCAGATAAGAAGTCTATAAGCGACTTCAGTAAGCTGCCCACACCGGGCACAGACACCGACACGAGTCGTGTTTACAGTGAGAGGTCGACGAGCTTCCCTACGAGTGCTGTAAGTTCTATTCTTGGCAATTTTTGATTTTACACAGTGTTGTTAGTCTACCGTAGCCTACCAAAACGCACGGAATCCTTTCGGTAGGGTACGGAACACTATGGTATGCTACGTAGCTTTCGGAGATAAATTTTATAAGGGAATTCGCAAAATATCACTATAAATCATGATCAAAACACGGTTTTCCAAAAAACAAATTATGCGTACAATTGCTAGTAGAGTTCTAAGCACCGTCCGCAGCTTGTGAATGGGAAACGGGAGCACATTTGGAAAAGTATCAAATGTATCATCTCAAGTCTTGCAATCGTTTTAAGTTGAAAGAAAATCCTCTTTTACTTCCTGTATAACTTTTTTGCTTTGTCTATATTAAAAATCCACGATTTATTTCAAATTTCGATTGAAGAACATTAGAATTTATTCGCAACAATTGATTAATACAATTAAATGAAATCTACGAAAGCTATGTGCTGAATTGAAGGATTCCGAAGTCTACCTAACGGTAGCAGTCTACCGGAATGCTAATAAATACTTTGGAAGGCTACATTGGACTCACTACAAAACGCATATCATAAGTCAAATTGTAAAGTCAGTTAGCCCCTATGGTGTTTCCACATAGCGGTATGTGCCGGCGGCTATGCAGCTCATGCCGCAGTGGCATTTTAATAGTATCTAGTATCCGACTTTGCCGCCGGGCGGTGTAGATACACCATTAGACTATTAACTGATGGAAACTGCTGCAAATTTAGTCTTTTTATCTTGCTGGTTCTACGCTGATGATAAATAAGTTATGATGATAGCCCATCATTGGTAAAGCGTGTACCGTACCAAATATCAAACCATAACATACAGCTTGTTAAATGACAACCGGACGGGCTGACAGTGGACTCTTACCGCTGTACCCACAGGGCCCCGTATATTTAAATCTTATTTTACATTATCGTTTAATTATTTTATTTATTTTGTTTCTTTGTTATTCAGTCGTCGTCAAGCATAGCGGTAGTGAACCGAGGCGTGTGCGCGCGCGCAGCGGACATCAGCGCCGCGCGCCATCTAGCGGCCAACGTGCGCGAGAGCTGTATATAACATAGTATGGTTAATGTAATATAAGGAAAAATGCGTTCAACCACCGATGTCTGGGCTTGTAAGAGGTGAAATCGAACAACAAAAAATAGTTTACCTAGTTACCATAAATCCTGTCACTGTCAGTACGTGTGAGAAAAGTGTGAAAAATGAACTGTATTGACACGAAGTGGACGAACGCGGGTGGATGAGCGGGGAAGCGGGAGGAGTGAATATTCTTCTGGCAACCGGGTTATATTTAAAATACGACCTATTGTTTTAAGTCCTCATATTAAATGCCACAATATCGGTAAATGAACATTGTTGTTGATAAGAATAGATATTTGTAAAATATTAACTGAAGTGCTGTGCTATTTTGTTATCAACACCAGGGCAGTGCAGTTTTATCCTTTGTGACGCAGACAAGAATTTTTCATTGTATCAAAGGAAATACGATTGTACGATTATAATACAAGTTGTTTCATAACCATACCTATGGATGAAACTACTTTGAATTGGAAATTAATCATCTTTCACACTGGTCAAAATCAAATATCATTTTAACTTACGTAGCTATCAGGATTAATTTATTTATTTAAAACACTTCATTCACAAACAAAAGGTACATATAGCGGACTTAATGCTAAAAGCATTCTCTACCAGTCAACCATAGGCCTATACAGAGAAATTGCTGGCGGCGCGAAGGAAGTGATAGAAGGGCAAAATCATAATCATGGGCATGATCTTATCTTCTACGTTAAATGAATGGTAAAAATATTTGCATTTTTTAACTTAACGCAAATTTCTTTCCAATCAATAAATACAGGATAAAACCAATTTTTAGTTAAGGTTAATCGAGCATCAGCTGGCTGTTCTACAGTCCGTTTCTCTTTGCTTCTCTAATATCGTAAACAATCTTGACATACCTTTTTAACTACCATAACGTAACATACCTTCTTTTATATGATGTTTTATTTTACTGATGAACACAAAACTCAAAACTTACATCCGTAATTTATCGTTGAGTACTAAGATATTTTGTAATAAAATAGGTAATTATTTTATTCACTGATTTATTTTAAAAGTAATGAAAAGATAGTTTACATTATTGGACTTGCAAAGAAAAACGGACTTTACAGAGAAACTATGTCGAGACTTCCACCGAAAGCACCAAAATCACTTCAATAGTTTCATGGCACGTTTTCTTATTAAGTTTCATAATTATGGGCACGCTAGTTATTTTGAAATAGTCCAATAAATATGAATAAGAGAATAGCACAACACTCAGTATGGCGTTTAGCATAATGATAACAATACAATTAAATTGTACCTGGAGTTCATTTACAAATGCGGTTTAATTAATTAAACGTAGGAAGTCTCTTCGCTACTAAAATGGACAATATTTTTAAGTAGGTAGGCACAATCTCATATTTTTTTGTTACATATTTCAATGATAAAAAAATAAACAATTTGTTCAAAAAGCTTATCCATTTAAACAATTACAATAAGAATTAAAGGATTATTTATTATTTTAAAAGTAATAACGTTTACGGTCTTCATTTTCGTTCAATACAATAATAATATGCTAATACATCACCTATTGCTCATATTAATATTTTGTATATAGTATAGCTTTAATTTTAAGATACACAGTTAGATAAAGTTAATATATTGTGTGAATCCGCCCAGTGTCAGAGCCCGTTGATGTATCTACTGTTAAGAAAAAGTAAAAATATGTGCTGTAACCGTACTAAATTGTAATCAATAATTTTGTAGAGTAACTTGATATATAATAATGTCACTTTGTAAAATAATGTTGCCACATTGATTGTACTAGTGATGTGTTTCGTTCATTTGATTCGTTTCGTTCATTCAGTTCACCCAAACAAAGTCAGTAAGAACTAATATAAATATTATGAAAAACCGGCCAAGTGCGAGTCGGACTCGCGCACTGAGGGTTCCGTGCCAACTTTAACTGAATTAGGGCAATCCACTTACTTCTAGTAAGTAAAATACCACAATATTTTGTCGACTGCAAATATAACTTTGTTTTTTATAGTGTTTGTATGAAGTACAAAGTTATGTTTGCGGTTGTTGAAAATGTGCTATATCTCTAAAACTACTCGTTCGATCCCGTCCGAAACAAAATTTACACTTGCTTGGTTAAGAAGTTAGATGGGGGGACGCCCATTTTACCACTTTGAAAGCGTCTAGCTCTGAAACGTTAGACTTTAAAAGAAAATAGATTTAGGAACCTCAATGTAATTTTAAAAGACCTATCCATAGACACCCCACACGCATAGGTTTGACAAAATTTTTTTTTTTGGTTTTAGTTTTATGTATGGGAGCCCCCCTTAAATGACATTATTTTTTATTTTTTGTATGAGAATCGGTAAGCGGTTAACAGGTATAATCTTCCTATCAAATTTCAACAGTGTTATGCTTATAGTTACAGAATAAAATGGCTGTGACATACGGACGGACAGACAGACAGACAGACAGATAGACAGACTGACAGACAGACAGACGGATAGACTTGACGAAACTATAAGGGTTCCGTTTTTTGCCATTCGGCTACGGAACCCTAAAAAGGTATGTATGTGTATTCTAGAATTTTTAGGGAGTTGGAAATAAAGAAAGAAAAAAATATATTGATTGTTGTGTATGATCATTGTTGTTAATATAAATGCACTTGCAAATAAATCGTTTTAAACCAGTAACTGCTAAAACTATTGCTTTATAGAAATAGATATAAGAATATAAGAATCTGATTTCATTCGAGGCGCAAGAATGATTAAATAAATGATTGGCATTGATAACGTTCTCTCGTCTGGTCACAACACTATTTATTTGTCATCAAAAAGTAGTAGAACTGTAAACGTCAAATTACTCCACATGAATATTGATTATATCTTAGCTAGATAATGAAGCAATTTTGATAAAATAATGTAAATAAAACTAGGATTAGGATAACTTTTAATTGTGCTTTCATTCTTTCCTGACAACTCCAAATGTTTTATTTTTAGGTGAAAAAATAAAGTGTTATATATTCTATACTTCAAAATTATAAAGCTGAAGAGTTTGTTTGTTTATTTGAACGCTTTTCTCACGAACTACTGGACCGATATAAAAATATTTTTATTCCTTTTTTATCGAGGAAGGTTATAATCACGCTGCAACGGGAGAAAGAGCAAACTTTAAACGTGCGGACGCAGTCGCGGGGGACAGCTAGTATAAATATATTGTTGATATACGACAGTACGACATGGGTCTTTTGGCCGACGGCGAAAATCAGGACTAACACATCATCATATCATCTTCTGTTATATGGTTGCCAGATCTATTGTAGCTAAGACTACCCAAGCTTACAGGTTTTCCCGATTTTTCCTTTTCTTTTATTTTCGTACATATTCTATGTAAACTATTAAAATGATTCTTTTGAAATGTCGTAGAGCTAAACTCCTTAATTAAACTAATAATTTTCGATGGCTTTTAATTTTTATACATTTGTTTTGCGTGTAAAATCAGTGGAACATACACGATACAAACAAAACATGCTTATACTGCTTTTAATTAGTTACCTTCTATTTGACTTTGCCATGGTTGGGTAAAAAAATCGTTAAACTGCTTTCTATGGTACCTTTGAATCAAGGGGGATTATTGCATTGGCTAATGGTGAGGCATATAAGTCTGATGCAAAATTTCACAGACATTAACGTAGACAATTTCAATTTTCTGATTTTTTACCGCATCAAAATTATATTTAACTTACTTATCTATATCATTGTATGATCTTAAAAAAATGTATTTTTCTAGCTTAATTCAAAAGCAATAAATCAATAAATACACGAAAACACCGATTTTGTCTCGGCGTTTTTAGAGCGAAACCTGGTGATGTTACAAGGAACTAAGTCGAGACTTCCGTACCAGATTAGATTCTGGCGCCCACTTCAATGTCAGCCTTGGACGAATAAACCACTGGACGCGCAATGACGGGCAATTTCGCTTGTCCCCCCTTAGCCACGAAGCGGGCTTTTTGGCCTCACTTACAGGTGACGTCTTGTCAGTACGGTGATAGAGCTCAGTGAGAAACATTGACGGAGAAAAATGGTAAATGTGGCTTATTTTTGTGTAAAAATTATAGCGGCAAGACAAAAAATATTTATTTTCATTCGTAAGTGACGTTTTATCCCAAAACAGCTGTTATTTTTCATGAAAATAATGAAATGTTTTTTCCAAGAGAAAAGTAAAGGTGCCATTTAAAAAAGTGGTGGTCAGTTACTACAAAATCAACAAGATAACGTATACTTTATACGGTAGGATTGTCGTATGTTTATCATTCGTTCTCTTGTCAGTTTCATTTTAATTGTGCTTGACAATGTTCGATGAATCATATCGATAAACTTTTTTTTTTTTTAATATAAATTCTTTTAAAATAAAATAATAAATCTGTTAAATGTTCCACTCGAGAGTAGATTAAGGTAATCTAAAAAATACAACAGTTTAGTTTCAAATTTTAACCTTTATATTTGACAATACATATTTATAATATTATTTCAGGTTTCCTGTAGATCCATTAAGGAAAATAAAGTGAAGAGAGGCAAAATGGATCCCCACAAAACATCACCGAATATGTGGTATCCATTTTACGCCAAGCGTGATTCAATACCAACGCATTCGCAGGAAGATTTTAATGGTGCAAGGCTATATTGTGTACTTACGGGCTGTTTTAAAATGTCTTAGGAAGTTCACACTATCTAAGTGATACTTGCCACTCTTGCCAGACCGTTCTTATAAAACGATGTTCTTTGTTTCAATTGTTCATTTGATGGTTTGTGCATTACTTGCTCATAATGTAATTTATTGTTTTGGTGATAAAAAATATATGTCTTTTAACAAAAGATTCGTTCATTTTTTCGTTCCACACATATCGATAAAAAAATATCGACACTTTCATGCACTAAATGTCAAAAATTGACACAACAAGCTCCCCCCGCCCCGCAGAAATTGGCTAATGATGTTTTCATACATTCACGCTTGCGTTTCATATCCAGTGGTTAATTCATCCAAGATGTCAGCCAAGCAACGCAAGGCAAGATCCTAGTTGCACTATAAGACCCCTTACACACTGCGACTTTTAGCATCTATGCAGTCGCGTGTTTTGTAAACGCGCATCGCGACTCACGCAATGAACAGATTTAATTTAGCATCGATGCAGAAGCGTGACTACATCGATGCAAACGCACGTTAGTATCGATGCAGTCGCCAAAATTCAGTACCTACATAATTTGTAAATTTCCAGCTTCTGCATCGCGACTGTATCGATGCTAACGCGCGTTAGCATCGTGACTGCATCGCTGCTAAAAGTCGCAGTGTGTAAAAGGTCTAACTGACATCTGTAAACAGAATTTCCACTTTTTACTTGATAATTTAACCACAAGTGGTAACTTGAGCAAAATTAAAAGATGTTCTATAATTTTATTGTCACTAATGTTTTATTAAATAAAAGTATGAATTGAAACAGTATGATGCATTTTAAACTGCATATTAGAATAAGTGCACCGCAAAATTTAAGTCTGCGTTTCCACCAAGTGAGCAGCTCCAGATTCAATTAAATGTATATTTATCATTTAGTTACAGGTTTAAAACAATTGTTGAAACAAGGTTTTCTTTTTGTAATGCGATTGAATGAAAGATATTTCGTTAAATGTGTGCTAACTCAGTCCTCACAAGTGGTCAGCCATATCTTTATACTGAAATAAGTTGATCGAATTATTCAGTGGTCTTTTTTTTGTTACACTTCTCTTTAATAGGAGCCTGTAATTTCAGTTCGTCAAGTTTCGTATTAAAACACGCTATTGTATCTCTATGAACCAACTATAGATTCGCATTCCATCGTTTACATTGTATGAATCGGCTAGAAATAGGACTACTCAGCATAAAAACAAACCACTTTTACTGTGCGTTCATGAGTAAAACGGATGCCTGGTGCTCACTCCGTCCGCCATCGCTAAGTACTTAAATCTTTTTTGCTAACTTAACCTAAAAGAATGAGTGAACATATGTTTTTTTTTGGTCAAGAATACAATAAAATATTCGAAAGTACCCAGTTTGATATTTCTTTTTACTTTTAGAGTTAAACAAAGTTTCATATTTTGTATGAAGAACATGGAATAGGGTGTCTACACGTGATAAAATAGCAGGACTTTACTGACTTAACTTCACGTGTTCACGCTAGCTGCGTGCCATCCTCGCTTACTTGCCTGAAGGAAAAGGTTTTGTTCTTAATGGGTACTTTGTTTGGGCTGGGGTTTGGGTTCAGTTTAAATTTTGAGGTTTTGTGTACTAAATGTAAAATGAATATATCTGACCGGTTGTCATAAACCGTACATGACCAGTCAAATACGGTCAATTCAATCAATTTGACCGTATGTGATGAACCGTAAATATAATTTTCTGACTCAGTTTTCGCAAAAAAACACATTTGTGTGAATAAGTTTTGATTACTTATATGACTTTTGAAATTGACGTGATGAAAGTCACGTGACCTACCGAATTCGACCAATCGCGTACGCATAACCGAAAAAGTAATAAAATATTAATGAATCAATATGAATGAATATAACCATTTATGACAGTTGATGACCGTTTTTGACTATTTAATAGTTATTTTCAACACTAGCTCTATAGCCGAATGGTAAAATACGGACATTAGGAAAGAACTAAAACAGAAAAGAAGTTAAGAATCAGAACGTGTGTGACACTGACTGCCATTTGAGTTTTAACTGATAAGTGATTTTCGGTCGATTGGCGTGATTTTTATCGGTTACGGCTAAACGAAGGAAGATACGCCGTTCGATTTTTAGGTATGTTGGAGATTCTATTTTTTTTATTGGAACTACAAAATAATTGTTAATTTCTTGCGGGACTTTGTGAAATAAGGAAAATAAACATGTGGGGAACATATGACCTTAGCCCATTGGAGCTAAGCAATTTGTGAGAACTATACGTATTTTGCCTGTTTATGTCAACATTAAATAACTTTCTTATGGATACTAGGTATTTTCACTGATACTTCTATGTATTGCATACTTATAACACTTCAACAAAATAACCTCCTTATTTTTAATTCGGTATAAATAAACGTAATTTAAATTAATTTACAAGAATCATACGTAGCGACAAAAAAAGGAAGTCCTCACCCAGGCACAGGCATTATTTCCCACATTTGTCTTTCATTATTATATTAGTATTTTTTCTGAACTCTGTTGATGACGAATGAAACAAGGAATTATTCAAAATCAAATCTATATGCAACTCTTAATTTCTTCCACTAGTTTTTCGGCCTCCAGGCCGCGGAAAAAAAAATGAAATAATGTAGATACTCGTACATGTAAATAACTAAAAAAATCTGGAAAAATGAAAAAAAAATTAGAAACATGTAAAAAACTATCGCGCAACCAAAAACTAAATATAAAAAAATCGTGACTGAGAAATTTAAAATTATTTTTTCTGTGACAAAGAAAATTTGATCGGTGAACTTTTTTCTTATACGAATTGCGCGGGAATTGGTTAAGGATTAAACCGTCACATTTTTCAGTTTTATTTTATATCCTCTTATTATTGTCATATGGAGACACCCTATTATATGCCATTTCAACCAAAAAAAATAGTTTTGTGTATCTATAAAAGTAAAAAGTAATATCAAACTGTGTACTGCCGAATATTTTATAGTATTTTTTTTACAAAAAAATCATATGTTCACTTATTCTTTTAAGTTAAGTTAGCAAAAAAGATTTAAGTATTTAGCGATGGCGAACGGAGTGAGCACCAGGCATCCGTTTTACTCATGAACGCACAGTAAAAGTGGTTTGTTTTTATGCTGAGTAGTCCTATTTCTAGCCGATTCATACAATGTAAACGATGGAATGCGAATCTATAGTTGGTTCATAGAGATACAATAGCGTGTGGATGGAGTGAGCACAATAAATTAATAGTAAATGTTTTAATACGAAACTTGACGATCTGAAATAACAGGCTCCCATTAAAGAGAAGGGTAACAAAAAAAGAACACTGAATAACTCGACCAACTTATTTCAGTATAAAGATATGACTGAGTGAGCACACATTTAACGAAATATCTTTCATTCAATCGCATTACAAAAAGAAAACCTTGTTCCTACAATTGTTTTAAACCTGTTACTAAATGATAAATATACATTTAATTGAATCTGGAGCTGCTCACTTGGTGGAAACGCAGACAAAATTTAAATGTGAAAATGTTATGATTTTTGTTGGTTGTTAAGAAAATCTTTTCTATAAAATGTTATTTTAGGCAAAACCTGACTGATATTATTGATAATGATATTGTAACGATGATTGTGACTGTTTTAATAAAACAATTCCAAAGATGTGTTTTTATTTATTATTCATATTCAGGTTTCTTGTTGTATAGTTAAATAGTAGACCAGCGATTGGAAGTCATACTCAGTTAGATAAAGGTAATGAAATATTTTTTGACCGTTTAAGGCGGTATAGGAGCGTGATTATTTCATGATTTCTTCTACTTATTATAATTTAATATTTTGGAGGTTAAGATTATTGCTAAGTTTTTACATTGGTCGCTGTGAAATACCGCGGGGGAGCCTATATTCAGCAGTGGACGTCCTTTGTCCATGTCCACAACATTAAGTAGTCATGTAATTTATAGACAAAAAGGAGATAAAAGTATCGAAAGGAATTATAATAGTACATTATGATACAAGTGTGCTAAGTTGACCATTATATACAAGGCGATATTGTGTGCGCACGAGCGAAAGCGAGTGCGCCATAAGAAAGCCGCGTATATAATGGTCACAGGCACACGTGTTTCATACGACGTTTTTCAACACACTTGCGAGGAAAAAACAAGACTATTTATTTACATAGTTTTTAATTACAAAAATTAATTTCATTTGATTTTGATGGCAAAGACTTTCGCACGCGTTTTTTGCCTCGTTACGTATGTCCGGCGGAGTTAATAATAGGTTTTCTTCATTTTCTGCACTTGAAGTAGACATTTTCATTAATATTAAACTTCATAATTAATCGAAACTTCGTCTTAGCCGCCACTTATTATTTACGAAAAATGGCGCATTGTTTTTTTTTCTTGCCGCGATACCAATGCGCGCGCAAGTCTTAGGCGCGAACTAGATCGGCCAAAAGTTAAGATTAAAAATGTAATAATTCGTGTTTAAAACACAAATCACAGAATATGTTAAATGAATTTGAGCTATTTTTTAGTAATAAATCTGGATTTACCATTTATTGCAATAAATATGTAGATACTGATATTTTTCGCATAAATACTGTTTTCAACACACTTGCTCATAACGACGTCTTTATTCCACCGATTTTTGGCTCATAATCATAGATATTAAACACGCGTGCTTTTTCATTATATTATTGCACTAGTGCCTTTAGTTTATTAACCCGACCAATTTAGGTTTGTACCCCAGTACCAAGTCGTAAGTAAGAAGAAGCGATATAATTTAGTCGGGTTATACAATACTTTTATTTTAGCAACAAACAGTATTTATGCAAAAAATAACAGTATCTACATATTTATTTCAATAAATGGTAAATCCAGATTTATTACTAAAAAATAGCTCAAACTCATTTAACATTTTTTGTGATTTGTGTTTTAAACACGAATTATTACATTTTTAATCTTGGCTTTTGGCCGATCTAGTTCGCGCCTAAGCCTTGCGCGAGCATCGGTATCGCGGCAAGAAAAAAAAAACAATGCGCCATTTTTCGTAAATAATAATTGTCGGCTGTGACGAAGTTTGCATTATTTAAGAAGTTTAATATTAATGAAAATGCCTACTTCAAGTGAAGAAAATGAAGAAAACCTATTATTTACTCCGCCGGACATATAAGTATGTCCGGCGGAGTAAATAATAGGTTTTAAATTAACGAGGCAAAAAACGCGTGCGAAAGTCTTTGCCATCAAAATCGAGTGAAATGTATTTTTACTAAATGTTTTAATAATTAAAAACTTAGTAAATGAAAAATGAAAATTGTTTTTTCCTCGCAAGTGTGTTGAAAAACGTCGTATGATACGCGTGTGCCTGTGACCATTATATACGCGGCTATCTTATGGCGCACTCGCTTTCGCTCGTGCGCACACAATATCGCCTTGTATATAATGGTCAACTTAGCACACTTGTATCATAATGTACTATTGTTGCTAAAATAAAAGTATTGTATAACCCCACTAAATTATATCGCTTCTTTTTCTTACTTACGACTTGGTACTAGGGTACAAATGTAAATTGGTCGGGTTAATAAACTAAAGGCACTAGTGCAATAATATACTGAAAAAGCACGCGTGTTTAATATCTATGATTATGAGCCAAAAATCGGTGGAATAAAAACGTCATTTTGAACAAGTGTGTTGAAAAATAAGTAACGGTGTGAAAACATAGATATCTGGAACACGAGTTTCTAATGGAGTATTCATACCTCCCGGTGGCTTTGCTAGCGGCATACGTCAATAAACTGGCAGATACTAGGACAAGTTTTTAGTTAAAAAGGCATATTATAATATAAATGAATAATTTAATGATAAATTTCAATATATTTAGATATGACATTGTATAATTTAAACTCTTACCAATCCGTGATTTAAATTGAAAATTGACATGATTTGATTGTATTTTTTTTTCTTTTAATTTGAATATAACATGACCGCATTATTATTATTTAGATAGATAGAAATGACTTTATATTTACATACTAACAATTTGACAAAATACCTATTGACATTACTATTTTAATGACGAATTGATTTAATTGTAATTTATTGTATTTAATAACTTTAATTCACAAATACCTCGTTGAGGTCATAATGTAACAAAATAACCATCCTTTGCCTATATGTTATATATTGTCTGCTATAATATTATATTATGAAGTGAATAAATGAATATGAATATTGTGGCCAATGGACATCAGACTAAGAAAATTCACAATTAAAAAATTAAGTTTATGCGATTTGCTGATGGTGCATTCACACAGCCTGGCGTGTACAGGTAGCCATGAAATGACCTATATAAAACTACCGATTTTGAAATTATATTTACATAAATGATGGCTGAAAAATAGGTGACGTTTTCAAGTTAGGCGTTTTGTATAATATTCGACGAATATTCCTTATCTGACGTTGTTAAAATCGGCTATAAAGCGAAGCTCTATTTAACAGAATAACTTCTTGCTATTTAGAAAGTCGCCAAAACCAGCTTATCATAAATCCAATAAAATATGAAACCTCTGAAATGAACATTAATAGTTACCTTTATTTCTATTCGTCACTTCCCATTCCCTACATAATAAAAGCCGATTTTACCGACGTCAGATAATATTTCTCCAATGAATTAAGTATAAAATGACCGATTTTAGTATTAGACCGTATTGGCTAATTATGATGGGTTCCAAGGCGTTGCCGCTCTGAGGTCCTGGAGCTCTATTTTTGAATCACTCGCGCCAAAATGGCGTGTGATATTAATTTATTATTGTCTGATTATCGAATGAAAAACAGTTTAATTCCACACAGTAGTGATAAACATTTTTTTTCTTAATATTGTAAGTATTTAACGAAAATCACACGCCATATCCAAGCGAGTGATTCAAAAATAGAGCTCTTGGGTTCGATTCTCAGTTGGGTCAATTCAGAAATCAAAATTTTCTATATTGCCTCGGATCTGGGTGTTGTAGTACCACTGTTGTGTCGGACTTATTATTTTGTTACTTACTTTGGGATCAGAGCAATCTATGTGATTGGAGTCCTGCGGGCGAAGTCTGATGCAACATTTTTGACATTTCGCGTAGACAATTTCAATTTTGTGATTTTCTAATTCATCAAATATCATTTTAACTTATGTTGCCTGTATGTTTAATAAATCTTAAAACAAAAATATAATTTTTAAGCTTCATTCGAACATTCTTCTCGATCAATAAACACACGAAAACACTAATTTTGTTACGGCATTTTTCGAGCGCCACCTGGTGGTTTTACATGGAACTATGTCGAGACTTCCGACACTGAGCTGGAATTGTGTAAAGCAATCGTATTCATTTGACAGTTCATAACGTACGGTTTGATCGTCAAACGCTTTTTTTTTAATTCTTTATTGCACTGACAAAACTAAAGTACAAATGGCGGACTTAAGGCTAAAAGCATTCTCTACCAGTCAACCATTGAGTGAAACAGAAACGATTGAGGCGGCGTAAAATTACAAATAAAAGCAACAAAATAAATGTAAACTACTAATATACTTACATAAATAATTATAATTAAACCTACTTAAACATACTTGAATACATACAATTATCCATACATAGGCTAACAGAGATTAATAAATGGGAAACAGAGAAGGACAAACCTTATCAAGCATCACGTGGTATTCTCACTGAGAAAAAGCTCACGGATAGACTTTTTGAACGAATACTTAGACGATGAAGTCTTGATGGTATCAGGGAGGGAGTTCCAGAGTCTTATAGCACTGAGGGTAAAGGAGTTAGAGACATAAGCAGTCATGTGAAGAGGTGTGTATAGCTGGAGGGCATTGTTAGGACGGAGGGTTCGAGAACTTATGTCTCTCATAAATTTGAAATTACATTTGAGATAGTCGGGAGGATTCGGGTTATCGAGAATACTGAAAAGAGTACAAAGGACTCAAAGATTTCTGCGCTGACGAATAGTGAGTCAATTAATTTTTTTTTTATTTTATTGGACACCAATCACATACATTGCTCTGATCCCAAAGTAAGTAGCTAATGCACTTGTGTTATGGAAATCAGACACAACGGTGGTACCACAACACCCAGACCCGAGACAATACATAAAAGATCGTTTTCTACATTGACCCGACCGGGAATATAACCCGGAACCTCACGAGATGGCGACGCTTGAAACCAGCGTGCTAGCCACTTGACCACGGAGGTCGTCAAAAATTTCAAATTTGAAATTACGAGGGTCAAACTGAAAGTTCTTAGAACTGGCCACTTATAAACAATATAATAATAAAAATATTCTAAAATTTGAAAATAGAACTCTTTGCCAATATTACTGAGTATATATTTCATTCATTTGTCATTTGTTTTACGATTTGGCGGCAAATTGAAAATTGTCTGTGTCACGTCAACATGAATTTAACACGAGAAAATTTTCGTGCAATGATTTTTTATGACTTTCGATGTCATTTAAGTCAACAAGAAAGTTATGATAGACTACGATTGGCCTTTCACGATGAAGCCCCATCTCGTGCGACTGTTTACAACTGGTTTAATGAGTTTAAACGTGGTCGCACTAATCTCACTGATGATGTACGTGAGGGACGGCCTTCTACGGCGACGACTGAAAATAACATCTGTGTTGTGCGGCGTATGATAGAGACTGACAAAAGAGTGACCTATCAGCAGATTCGGACAAGCTTAGGCATCGGTATGAGTCAAGTGCACAAAATCCTCCACGAACATTTAGCGGTCAGGAAGCTTTGCGCCCGGTGGATACCTCATAATTTGACTAAGGCTCAAAAACTCCATCGTGTGGATTGGTGCCGTAAAATGATTGAAAGATTTAACGGAGGTGACTCAAATGCTGTGTTCGACATACTAACAGGTGACGAAAGCTGGATTTACTGTTATGATCCTGAAACCAAAAGACAATCTGCTCAGTGGGTGTTTCCTTTCGAGGAGTTGCCAACTAAAGTGAAGAGAGATTGAAGTGCGGGAAAAAAAATGGTGGCCTCGTTCTTTGGAAGGATAGGTCATTTCGCAACAATTGTGTTAGAGGATCAAAAAACAGTTTCTGCAGAATGGTACACTACCAATTGTTTGCCACTTGTCTTGGAAAAAGTTCGAGAGAAACGACCTCGCAGTAGGATCCTCCTTCACCACGACAACGCCTCGTCGCACACCGCCAAGCGAAGGATCGACTAGTTGGCGACATCAAACGTTGAATTACTGGGTCACCCGCCGTATAGCCCCGACCTCGCGCCTTGTGATTTTTATTTATTTCCAAAAATTAAAGAAAAACTTAAAGGAAAGCGGTTTATGAATGCTGAAGAAGCGGTGGCTGCGTATCGCGATGCCATTGAAGAGACCCCTAAGGACGAGTGGGCAAAGTGCTTTTCCCAGTGGTTCCATCGCATGCAGCGGTGTATTGACGTCAATGGACAATATTTTGAAAAGATATAATAAAACTAATAACTGGCTAATGTAATCAGTTTTTGATTTTCTAAGAACTTTCAGTTTGACCCTCGTAGTTGAGAACGGAATGGAGAAATATGGTCATACTTTCGTATGCCAAAAATAAATCGAAGGCAGTTATTAAGGAGACGATCAAGCTTGTTTAAATGGATTTGGGACAAGTTGGTACAGCACACATCGGCGTAATCGATTATCGATCGATCGCTTTGTTCTTTGCCGTTTGACAGATCATACCGTACGTTTTTACCTGTCAATCGCACCTCTGATATTTATTCATTTATTTATTTGTTACCTTTATTTACAAGTTGTGGTGCTGCACATAATTAGTTTCAATGAATATTTGATTGATTTGAAAAAAAATATACAATATGCAAGTTTTCTTTTGGATCATTTGCAACATCCGAATAATAACGTTGCAATTATTTTTGGAGGATAGTAACTGTGTGGGAAAATGATGAGGATTTCAGTCCAGTGTTAAAAAATATATATTTGAACATGGTTGCATGAAAACTTGCCTGTTAAAATATACGAGTTCAATATTTCGACAGACTGCAATGACGTGAAAAAGCTATGCGAGTTTATTTCAAAATAGTGTTCGTTCTTATTGGATTTCAAATTTGGAATCGATACTTATGGATTATATTTTAATTTTCGTTCTAGTCACAGGCTCTTTTGGTAAAATCTGACTGCAAGGTTTTTCGTATGCCTTGCAATACCGCTTCACCAATATAACGAGCAGGCTTCACATTAAAAATATTTCAATGTTAAAATATTTCCTTCGGATATTGTAAGAACAATCTCGCAAAATTGCTGACGTCACGCAGTCTACGCGTTAAAGTACGCGCTTGCAAAATTCAACAGGCTGGCTAATGTGACGGTGGCCGAGTGGTATAGGCATACGTCCGGAGAGCTAAGACACGGGGTTCGATTCCTCGTCTGTCACACATACAAAACCAAATTATGTAGGTACTGTTGAGGTCTTTGGCGCTTGACCTCGTTAGATCAAAAATCGACATGTATTGAGGTGCATCAAGCATAATTTTGCTAGATTTTGACATTAGTAAAAAGTGTATTTGTTTCAAACGGAATAGGAACTAAATGAGACATAATTATCTATCCTACTCATCGACTACCCGAAGAAATTATCTGTAATCTGAGTTGTTTAGGTATAAGTTATAAATGTAGATATATTGCTTACACATTGTAAGCATTCAATGCGTTTACTGTTAGGGAAGCTTTTTACCTTGTGGAGGTTTAATTTTTATATTTCGATTGGCATACATTTAAAGAGGTAGAATATTGAGAATAAAAAACAATTGTACAAAACAAAATGTGCACGAAAATAACTGCTATAGTTTAGAAAATCTGTGTCGCAATTATTGACGCCCACCTCGAGTAACATTAATAAGCAGTATTATTACACTAACTACAGGTTCCAATCTATAGATACCCTCTTTGCATCAATTTACGCACAAATAAAGATTTGCCGACATCATTAACAATGCTTTTGTTACTCAAAGCATGATTTATATTGAACTACAAACCTTTTAATAATTAGTAGTAAGAAGCTTAATTAGGGAGACAATGTCAAACTGCTTATATTGAACTTCGAAAACAATTCAAACCAAGGTTAATAGTACAAAAGTAGGCTGCGAGTCAAACAATCTAAAACATTTGAAGCTAGGCAGGATTCGCAATTCCTTTGATCTTTTAAAAATTGTTGGTAACACAAGTTTATTTTTTATTAAAACAAAATAATATCAAGTATTTTTAATGTTTCACTTTCTTAATTTTAGAAACTAAAGCACTCCTATAGTTAATTAAGGAATTTAACTACAAAGTAAATTACTTTTATGTCTTTTCTTATTAGTAGAAGTACCGTTTTTGGCCACCTTTGCACCGTTTGTTGACAGTTGAAATTTGCGTTAATTCATAGAAAATTATAACACTAAAATGATTTATTATTGAATTTTTAACTTTGTACGCCTAATTTAATCAAGATTATGATGGTATTGTTTAAGCAGAATTATTATTATAGCATATTTAGACAAAAATGGCCATAAATGGTACAGTGGCCACAAACGGTACTTCTACCCTATTTAATGTAAGTTATCAATTTTGTTATTCGTCAAGTAACATTAATGTTTGACACAAAGAAATGCGAATGTACTTCGTTCACCTAACAGAAATGTTCGTGACAGAAATTCTTATTTTGTGAAATATTTCTTTGCTTCCCCAACATGACGTTAATACGACGTACATCAGGTAACTCGACCAACGTTGAACTTTTTCTAGAGAATAATCTGAAATACTTGTCAAATCTGTAAAATATAAATATAAAATATAAATATAAATATCCTTTGGACATTTCCGCACATCGCCATCTAGTCCCAAAGTAAGCTACTCTAAGCTTGTGTTATGGTTGCCAGACAACGGATATAATACTTAAATACTTTTTGTTTGTAAATACATACATGATATACATAGAAAACACCCAGACCAATACAAACAGACATGTTCATGCACACAAATGTTTGTATTGTGCGGGGATCGAACCCGCGACCCGCTGCGTAGTAGGCGATTTCTCGACCACTACACCAAACGGGTCGTCAGCGTACCTCCTCCACAGTCAAGTTGCAGTCTTTGACAAGATTTTATCAGTTACAAAAGTCAATCAATCGTGTTTCGGCAACTCTACAAAATAAACTTAAGTTCTCAAGAATCAATTTGTAACAAAAACCCATTGTTTTAGATGGCTCAATATATTTCAAATATTTTTTTTAGCTCAAAAAATACCTAGTCCTGGTGACTGGAAAAAGCCACTTTTTGTGGAAATAGAACGATTTGTAATGAATAAAAACATATTTTCAAAAAAAAAAGTCAGTACAAGTTTTTTTTTTAAAGAAAAACATAAAGAAATTGAGCAGGTAGACCATTTTTTTATTTTTATATATTCATGCTCGCATACTAGGTTAAGTTTTCACGATTTTTACTTTGTTAGATTTGTCAACTATCGGAATAAGAAAATAATTATCAAAATTTCGGGACGGGGCGGGACGGATCCGGGAGCGAAGCAAAGTTCGACGGAACCGCTAGTTGCTTTGTAAAGAAAACGATGATACTATAAGGCTTTTAAACAAAGTAACTATTGCTTTCAATGTCACGTCTTATTCCATCTCCTTTATTCTTTCTTCATTTTATTCCACTGAAATCAAGGGTTAATTCAGTGAGCATAATCTTGTGCCATTAAATAAGAGTAGGGAAATAAGAAAAGACAGTACCTGCAGATTCGAATACTTTGAAAGTGTAAGTGATAAATTGTTGTTATATGAGAGTGAGAAATAAATTCTCTTGGAGTCGGTGCACGATGTCAAACTTATCTACACCAATAGTCTACACACATCATATTTTTTAATGATGGTTTAATTTTTCAATTTTTTTTATCGTTTCACAGAATTTGTTCTGAACAGATCAAATCAAATCAAATCAATCATTTATTTGCCAGAATACACGAAAGTATGCAAGTTACAAACTGCAGATCTTAAAAATAGGCAGTAATTGTATTCAGCCTGCATGCAGGCGTGCAAATATTAATAATCATTTTAACAAATTAACAAATAAGTCCGTTTATATTGATTTATCAAATAATGTCAAAATTGTAATAAAGATGTCATAAAAATTTAATTATCAATGTCATGAATGTTAAGTCATTAAATGTAACATTATATATATATTTATAAAAGATATTAAACTATAAAACATTATTTATTAAAATTATTAAAATAATCTTGTACACTATAAAAAATCTCTTGTAATAACCAGTCAGTCAACTTTTGCTTAAATACATTTCCTTCAAGTTTTTTTAGTTCCTCGGGTAAGTTGTTATATATAACTATACACATATTACAAATATTTTTCTTATATATTACTTTATTACAACGGGGTTGATGAAGTAAATTTTTAAACTTTTCACTCTTTTGACGGGATATTACCTCACTGCGTTTTTTGAAGTAAACCGGGTGGGCTTTGACAAAAACACAGACGTCTCTTATATACATGCAAGCCAGAGGTAGAACCTTACATTTTCTAAATAGTGGTTTACAACTATCCAGATACCACGCGGCATTTATAACTCGTAAGCATCTTTTTTGCATTCTAAAGGCTCTGTCGGCATCTATCGAGTTACCCCATAACAACAAGCCATACCCCAACACCGATGACACATAGGCATGATACGAAGCGATAGCCGCACCAAAAGATATAGTCTGGCGTATTTTTCGGAGCGCAAATACATATCGACTTAGTTTTTGGCATACCAAATTAACATGCTCCTTCCAGTTCAAATAATCAATCAACCTGTCTAGTGTAACTTTTTTTTTCTGAGCTTGCTGTTTCATGACTTACTGTTGCTTTCCCGACGGTATCAATTCCGTAACGAGCCATTTCCCGCGATAATGCTGCCGTCTAGAGATTTGTTGGGTTCAACGATTATTTTAATGCTTTTTACGAATAAACATTTATTTATTAAGCTTTTGATAATTTCAATAAGATTATTTAAAAAGGCGTTATGCGTTTTATTAGTTTGATATAACAAACAAGATATTGTAGGATACTAAACTGCAGGGGTTATGGAAAATATTGTGTTTCGCTCCAAATAAAAACGCCATAATTTATCCAAAACAGCCAAATATTGCCGACACATTTTAGCACATTCCTGGATTTATCGGATTTTATACCAAATCCAAGTCTCAATAATTGGATACCCAGAAAGAGGTGAATTAAAAATCGAATACAAAAACAGGAATTCAATGCAGGCAACATACCCGAGTTTACGTTTGATGTCGTTCTGAGTTGACTCGCATTGGCGAACGGAAAGTGTACTTACTTTCTGTACCAGCAATCTAACACGATTCTTTTGACGTTGAAAATGAATTCTAAATATATGAACTACATTTTTGACAAATTGATTACCTGTAGCTTACTAGAACATACTTTCAAGCACTTTACTTGCACTCACAGGTTTACCTTACCCACTTTTATTCCCTATTGCACCCCGTTACAGTACCTACTGATACAGAGTGGTTACGGATCCATAGTCACATCAACTCCCATTGATGGTCAAATACATGTAAATCATTTTTTAATTGACTGCTTTCATAAAAGTTCAGGATTCATGGGCTAATTTTGAACCACTTTAGTGTTGACTAAATATGGCTTGTGTTTTTTTTTTAAATTGGTATTCGGTTTAGAATTTAAAATTAGTTGAACCTTACACGGTAAAAAAAAGTTGTTACTACTGTTAGCCCAACGAAAACGGAACGTCCCTTTTTGCGTGGTCTATGGCAGTCGATGACGTCTGTCAGTAGAGCCCCCTCCCTCCCCGCGTCTCTTCTCGGTCGGTCGTCGCTTGCGTGTGTCTTGATGTGATAATATTGTATAATAATATTGTAAATGTTCCCGTAGTGTTTACTAAATTATATTTGTAAGCCTAAACGTATGTGGTTTGTATTGTGTTTGGCCCTGGTATCCGATTACATTTAAGATGAGTATGACTTTGGTATTGTATTTATAACCTTTCCCAGTGAGGGTTTAATATTTCAGAAGTGACATAGCAACCTGAAGTCCCACCACTAATAGCATTTAATAGTGTTTCAGATATGCTTTGCTTGGATGAAAGCTACATCGACTTGCAATCATCAGAAAATGTTAAATTACAAATCAAAGGGGAAGCGTCTACCAAAGCGAGGTGATGGGCATGGCGCGATATTCAAAATGGCATCATCCCAAGCCGCAACCCAAGCCGCTCGGTTGGTTTTTCATTGTCAAAAGGTAGAAAAGGCGAAACTCTAAGTCAAAGACGAGAAGTGTATGACTGGTATGTAAAGTGAATCATGATTAATAGACCATTATTTCTATCTGTGTGAGGAAGCATGATATGGCTTCATAGCATATTGAAACGTGATGTGTTCGTAACAAACTTCGTATCGCTAAACTCGAACTGATTACTTAAACATAACAATAACCTTAAACCGACTAAAAAGATAAATAGGCGCGTTGTAGGCATAGCAACTACCTGTACTTCTAACCAAATCTAAATAAATAATTCAAAAGCTGAATAGCTAACAGTTGTCTGTGTGACCTGTCTTTTGATAGGACATTCTTATTGTAATAGGTATCCTGTGTGATCTGTGTGCCCATTCTTTGATGGGATTGCATATCGACGGTTCCCGGGCTATTTGTATTAAGCGACATTTTGGGCGAAATTGACTTATATACATATTCGGAATCAGCGAATTTTTCCGCGTCGTTTGAGCTTGGTTTTGTGACGATCTGAGAACTCTTTTTTGTCGCTTCATACTATCGCATTTTCGGAGCCCATTTTGCACTGCGATGTATGTACCGACACAAAATTTTGTCAAATTTAGGAACTGTGTACTTAAGCTCACTATGAAATACCAAAGAGATACTTAAACCCTCATTCCTGGATCAAAATTTACAGGCAATGTTCGTTAAACCAATTAGCCTCACCTTATAAATATTTTGAAATGTCGCTTCATACAATTGGCTTCACCTTATGATTATATAAGATTGACGCTTAATACAATTGGCCTTTCCTTACAGATACATAATAATGTCGCTTCATACAATTAGCTTTACCGCATAAATACATAAGAATGTCGCATAATACAATTAGCTAGATACTTGAATTTACTAGATGTGGTCACTTGAAACATTAGGTTTTTATGTGAATTTTAATATGACCACAAAAAAACAAAGAAAATGGTTAAGGAAAATAAAGTGCAGGACCTAAAAAAAATATAAGGAAAATAAAGTGCAGGACCTAAAAAAAATATAGTGAATCCGTTGCCTGAAACGGTAACAGTTTTCGGAAGTCACTGCCCAGCTGAGTTTAGAATACTAAGTACCTAAATAAATTTAAAATAAGTATGTATGTATGTAGTTCGTTTAAATCATTTATAATGAGACTAGGCTACTTAAAAAAAAAAAACGTTAACTTGTGATTCCTATACAATTGTGATAAAAAGGTTAATCGGGTAAACTGGAAAGTTACTGTAGTTCCTAGCTGATGATAATTAAAATAAAAAGTACATTTGAGCAATACAATCTGTTTTATTTCTCATTTCCTAATTATTTTTAGGATAATAATTCCTAGGTTCCTTTAAATTCAACAATATTTTAACTGCCACTTTCAGTAAACTTCAGTACTCAGGCACGATTAGGAACAAATTAGTAATCGGCGTAAGTAAATTGGCGCTTAAACTGAATAGGCCATACACGAAATTGTATAGTTTATTGCATTTAAATCATTTAGTTCAGCTATGAAATATGAAAAACTCTTCAATTTAAACCATTTAACCTGGAGCTATTACATTCAGTACTAGGTGGTTAGGTCATTTAATCTGGAGCAAGTATTAATAAACCTAGGCGGATAAGTCACTTAGCCAGGAACAACAAAAACTAATCTTAGGCGGTAAAATCATGTAGCCTGGAACAAAAAATAAAATAAAAGGATCATTTTGCATTAAACAACATGTATCTTCGTTAATAATAGGAATATCAGAAAAAAACCTATCAGATTATGCAGACTATGTAACCTAATCAATAAGTATCCATTTTTTTCTAAAATTTTACAAATTGCGATAGTTATGATTTTTTTTTCAAAAATCAAAACTTTAAACAGCTCTGGTATAAAGTTTACAAAATGACGCTTAATACAAATAGCCCGGGAACCGTCGATATTGTATCCAGGGGAGCGTTGGCCCCCAACGTAACAGCATGTCACATGTAAAACAACTGTGTGGGCATTATACAATGCAGAACTGTGTGGGACATGCGAGCCTTGTGTGGGCCCTAGGTAGGAAAAATCTAAAACAAAACTAGCTGAGGCTGTGTGCCCGATATAATAAACTTGATAAAAATTAAAACTGAAATCCATAGATGATGGTAACTCTTATGATTTTATTTCATGAATAATAAGCAATTAAAATCTACAAAATATCAATTAAAGATTATAATAAAACTAAACTATAGTAAAACTTAAACATGAAATAAAAACATTAAATAAACGTTACAATTTAAATTACTTTTCTAAATAAAGTTAGCAGGTGACCTCAGGCATTGAGTAACCTTGTGCATCATTGAGTGCTATGCTTCTGTTTCCTTCTATCATATTGACTGTGTGTTTGTGTGATGATGAAATAGAAAACTATTGGCTTCAACTCATATACTAAAAACTGAAAATGCAAACTGCACCTGCAAACGAATGCAATAAACAAATTTGATGAAACATGAAGAAATCTGTTCTGTGTGGTTTTATTAACATGAATGTATAACATTGTGTGTGTGCTGTATTGTTACTGTCACTACTTGAAAGAGAGTTTCAATTTCCTATGTAATTAACGGAATCAGGCGTTACTTTGCGGAAATCCATTATTAAGTTGAAATTTATAAAATTATTTTGCTTTAAATTTCCGCGAAGCGACGCCGGCGCAGGCAACTAACTACACGAACCGTCACCGCGTTTAGTATTAGTTCAGGCAAATGCAGGATGCACCACCCGCTCTCCCTCAATACGCATGCGGCATAGCTGATGCAATTAATAGTACCCAACACCAACGTGCAAAAAACCTCGACGCGTTTCGCCACTACACGTGGCATCCTCAGGAGATGTTGTCGCCTCGGCGGAGCACGGACGACTGAGCTGTGTCGACTGGCGAACAGGCCTTTTATACTTTCCGTCCACTAATGAGGTGACGTAATCGTTGTCACGGAAATTTGAAAATGAAGTTAATCCGTTGGTAGTTGACGGTTATTATTAATAGATTGTTGATTCGAAAATATATTTAGAAGTGGAGAGGCGGTATAACTGACCTGTTCGTTCAACAATGTAAGCGTATTATCTTTATTATGTTTTATTATTTCTAATTGTTCCAAAACGGATAGTTTAAAGCCTTTTTCACAAGTATGAAGGACAGAAAATGTATGATTATCAGGAATACTATGTCCTGAATCTAAAAGATGTTTGGCGAAATGAGACCTCTCAGGATGGTTGTTTCGGTAAGCGGAAATATGTTCTTTATAACGTGTGTTGAAGCTACGGCCGGTCTGACCTACATAAATGGCGTTACATGCACTACAGTTAAGCCTATAAACACCAGATTTTTGGTGTTTATCAAGCTTATCTTTTCCGTTACAAACTAATCTTAAAGAATTATTAGTTTTAAAAGCTACGCGGATATTTTGACGTTTTAATGTTTTAGAAATACGCTCCGACACCTCTCCTAAGTAAATCAAACTAGAATTATACCTGGCTACCCTTTCTTCAGGAACAGAGTATAATAAACTATGTACGAGCTAGCATCGTACATTGGGACAACCACGGCGTCAGCGACCTACATCGCAGCGGTTGACCGATGGACCCATCATGCACCGTCGGCACTCACACCGGCGGCACACAACCTCAAACCTTTATATGTTTACACACTATGTAATAATTATAAATACATGTAACTAAACCACAATAAACTAGATATCAACCATCCGTGTTGGTTCTCATTTCCCTCCGCTGCGGAAAAGACACCTTTAGCCGTCACTATGATCAGTCTGGTGAGCCTGCCAGACTGGCAGCGGGTCCACGCCACCTACCTACCGTCCTAACGCTGCTACCCTGGGTGACCTGGGTGCAGCTATCCTACCTCAACATCCTTATTATATCTAAGTATATATTGTTAGGCTGGGCTAGGGCTCTAGGGGCTTAGTTTCTTACGCAAAGGGATATCTACGACACTAGGGAGTTAGTTTCCATCTTAACCTTTTATATACGGTACAGACGGGACTTCTTCCCGCCTGTACAAACTAGTTATGATTTTGTTAGTCTTGTTTTTTATAAAGTTGTCAATAATGCATCTCTTGTATCCGTTTGATATGTCGATATGATACAAAATACTAAGTTCTTTATGGTAATTGTCTTTACTAAGTGGTACAGTGAAGAGACGATGAATATATGAATTGAACGCGGCCATCTTATGTTGCCACGGATGACAAGATGATGCATGAATGACAGTGTCAGTATGTGTTGGTTTTCGATATATTTGAAATTCATGTTTACCCTGCACCCTTGTTATAGTTAAATCTAAAAAGTTAATACTATCGTTTTGTTCTATTTCTAATTTAAATTTAATTTTAGGATGGATGTTGTTAATTTTAGAAAGAAAAATATCTAACTGTCTATTAGTTCCGGTCCAACAAATCAAAATATCGTCAACGTATCTATAATAATAAAGGATTTTTCTTTCTTGAATTAAGTATTTATTTTCAAAATAATCCATAAAAATATCTGCCATTAATGGACTTAAAGGAGAACCCATTGCTAAGCCCTCCTTTTGTCTGTAATATAGATTGTTGAACCGGAAATAATTTTGTTTCATGCATAATAATGTTAATGATATGAGATCTTCTATCTCCCCCGGATGCAATCGCTGTTTTTCTAAGTGATTCTTTATAATATTAAGGCATTCTTGATAAGGTACGTTGGTAAATAAACTTTCTACGTCTAATGATATCAACTTTGCATTCCGAGGGAGAGAGACAGATTGTATTTTCTTAATTAAATCTAAGCTATTTATTAAACAATATTTTGGTTTGAATGACGATTTCTCCCTTAATATTGTATTTAGTTGTTTAGCTAATTTATATGCCGGTGCGCCGATGTATGAAACTACAGGACGCATCGGCATATTTTCTTTGTGAATTTTTGGTAACCCGTATAAACATGGACTACGTGGATTCATTTCTAATAATTTGTTATTATGTTTATACGGGCCATCCCGAAACAAAAATTGAGTTGAATTAATTGCTTCCTTTATATCGGACGCGAATGTTTTGGTGGGGTCTGATTGTAATAGTAAGAAATCGTCACTCTGAATTATATCTTCTACTTTATGAATATAATTGTTACGTTCCATAACCACCACCGTGTTACCCTTATCAGCTTTGGAGACAATCAAATCGTTTTCAGTAATTTTAACAGACAGTGATTTATAAATATGAAAATCCTGATTAGGTGACCTACGATTTGATTGTCTCAAAGCCGTTCTAATCTGATCAGCTGTGGCTAAGGATTTAACATGCTAACATTTAACATGACTTAACATTTAACATGCATTTAACATGCAATTTATAGACAAAAAGGAGATAAAAGTATCGAAAGGAATTATAAAATAACTGACGGTGTGAAAACAAACATATCTGGAGACCGAGTTTCTAATGGAGTATTCGTATCACTAAACTGGCAGTTTCTAGGACTAGCCGTTGCGGCATGCGTGGCATGACCGCTAGCACGGCCACCGGCACATGTCGCCGGGCGGTGTGGATACACCATTATAGGATATGAGTGAAAAATCTCATTAAAATATATTCTAGCTTTGGCGTAACTGTGTAATGAGGGCAAAGGGAAGCGTTTCCTACCGACCGGGTTTTATGGTCGGGGACCAAGGTCCAATGATCACTGTCTTGGTTTATTCATATGTATTTATTCCGCTATAAATCTTTAATATCGCGGTTCAGTCTCCATACTTCGACTATAGCGCCATCTAGTCGCGTCGAGTCAAGTCAGCATGTTGCGAGTACATGTAGTGACAGCGGTTGATCACAGATGTCGCTACAGTGGCCAATGGACATCAGACTAAGAAAATTCACAGTTAAAATAAAGTTTATGTGATTTGCTGATGACGCATTCACACAGCCTGGCGTGTACTAGTAGCCATGAAATGTATAAGTACCTATAAACGACAGATTTAAAAATGATATTTACATGAATGATTGCTGAAAAATAGGTGACATTTTTAATTTAGGCGTTTTGTATTATATTTGACGAATACTACTTATCTGACGTTGTTAAAATCTGGTATAAGCGAAGCTCTATTTAACAGAATAACCTATTGCCATTTAGAAAGTCGTTAAAACCAGCTTACCATTATTTAAAAAAAAAACTCTGGAATGAATATTAATAGTTAACTTTATTTATATTCGTTATTTTCCAATCCCTACATAGATAGAGCTGATTTTACCAACGTCAGATAATATTTCTCCGATCAAATAAGTATAAAATGACTGATTTTAGTATTAGACCGTATTAGCTAAGTACGATAGCCGCTTTGAGGTCCTGGGTTCAATTCCCGGTTGGGTCAATATAGAAATCAAAATTTTCTATATTGCCTCGGATCTGGGTGTTGTGGCACCACCGTTGTGTTTGACTTGTTACTTACTTTGAGATCAGAGCAATCTATGTGATTGCAGTCCAGATATTTTTATTTATTACTAGTTTTTTTTTTTTTATTAATAAAACTACAGTCCACAGACTCTTTGGTCCGTGCCTTTTTTGATTTAGGTTTTTGTTATGTTGGGTTAATTTTTATTTTCGCTCCGCGCAAAATTTACAGTGCTTTTTACAATACTCATTACTAGGGTTGTTAGTTTATGCTATAACTCTCTTATAAGTTAAACATCGTCTCTTATTTTTACTTAAGATAACTTATTTTTTTTTTCTTTTTGTTTTTTTTCCTGTGTTGTTGGTATTATTGCTATTTTCAAAAAAAAATATTACCAGTATTTATACAGATAATTATTTGGTACCTACATTTACAAGTTGTGGTGCTGCACATAATTATTTTCAATGACTATTAGATTGATTTAAAAAATATATACAATATGCAAGTTTTCTTTCGGACCATTTGCAACATCTCAAAAATAACGTTGCAATTATTTTTGGAGGATAGTAACTGTGTGGGAAAATGATGAGGATTTCAGTCCACTGTTTAAAAAAATATATTTAAACATGGTTGCATGAAAACTTGCCTGTTAAAATATAGGAGTTCAATATTTCGACAGACTGAAATGACGTGAAAAAGCTATGCGAGTTTATTTCAAAATAGTGTTCGTTATTATTGGATTTCGAATTTGAATAAGTATCGATTACTTATGGATAATAAATAAAACAATATCCTTTGGACATTCCCACACATCGCGATCTAGCCCCAAAGTAACCTACACAAAGCTTGTGTTATGGGTGCCAGACAACGGATATAATACTTAAATACTTTTTTGTTTGTAAATACATACATAATATACATAGAAAACACCCAGACCAATACAAACAGACATGTTCATGCACACAAATGTTAAATATTTTAATTTTAGTTTTAACTGAAATATTCTGCTAATTTTGCTTTGTGCTTCAAAAGGCTGGTTTAACTGCTAGTCCCGGTTTATATCAATTGACATTAAGCCTAGTCAGAGGCCCTTTTGGTAAAATCTGACTGCAAGGTTTTTCGTATGCCTTGCAATACCGCTTCACTAATCCGCACTGTGCACGCGCAGGCTTCACATTAAAAATATTTCAATGTTAAAATATTTCCTTTGGATATTGTGAGACTAATGACGTGACGGTGGCCGATTGGTATAGGCTAACCCCGGAAAGCGTAGGATACGGGGTTCGATTCCTCGTCTGTGACACAGCCAAAGTTGCTTTTTACAAGTGCAATATACTGTATATTATAACATAGGTACTATTAAGGCAGGGATGCACAGACTTATTAAGACTAGGGGCCACTCGGGCAAATTATGAACTGATGGCGGGCCGCCAGAAGTATAGGTAATTAAAGACAATAAAGAATTGATAATTATGTATTAAAATTGAAAAAGAATTTATTAATTTGAAGCGTGGCACTGCATAGTGCTTACAATCTTTTTTATATTTGGCTCAAATTTACTTGTAGCAACACGTAAAACTGCTTCCAAACTTTCATTTGCAAGGCGGTTTCGATTTTTTGTTTTATTATTATTTAGTATTGAAAAGGTTTGTTCACATATATAGATAGAACCAAATAAGCTGGCACATTTCAGAGCGTTTATGCGCAACTCTTTGTACGTATTTTTATCAATGCAGCGGTAAAAGTTCAGCAAGTCTCCTTCGTTGAATTTGTTGCGTAAATCTTGGTCGTTTTGAATGTCGATAATTTCTAACTGCATTGACTCTGGCGCATTTTCAACTGAAATCGTGAAAGGATTGCTGAATATGTCCAACAGAGGTTTCACTTTTTTAAACTCCGAAAATCTTTCTTGAAAAGATTGAATCAAAATATCTAGCTTTTCTACATAACTGAAATTAATCGCAGTTTTGTTGAATTTTTCAGCCATTTTCTTATAATTCGGAAAATGATTGTAATTTCCAGAATTCAATTGCGATCTGAAAAGTGTCAGCTTGCATTGAAAGGATGATACGTGAGCGTAGAGCTGGGATATCAGTTGATTTTTGCCTTGAAGCCGTGTGTTCAAGACATTCAAATGATTTGTAATGTCAACTAAAAAAGCCAAATCACACAACCAATCAGGATTTTTAAGTTCCGGGACATCCTTTTGCTTTTCCGCCAGAAATATTCCAATTTCTTCTATTAAATTTAGAAATCGTTCCAGGGTCAATCCACGACTTAGCCACCTTACTTCTGTATAATACAGTAAATCTCCATATTCGCTTTCGATGTCATCAAGGAATTGTTTGAATTGCCTGTGATTGAGTCCTCGTGATTTTATGAAATTTACAGTCGAAACTACCACTTTCATGACATTTTGAAATTCAATTTTTTTAGAACAGAGGGCTTCTTGGTGTATAATGCAGTGAAACTGCATGAGATCTTCAGCGTTTATGTTTTTTTCTTGCAGATGCTTTTTCAGCAAAGTAACTAGCCCAGAATTGACACCAATCATCGAAGGAGCACCGTCAGTGGCAACTCCCGATAATTTTGATAAGTCCAAATCAGTTTTTGAACACTCATCCAAAAGTACATTGAGTATATCAACTCCTCTGGTTTGACCTTTCAATGAACACATTCCTAACAACTCTTCTAAGACTTCAAAATCTTGAGTAACACCTCGTATGAATATGAGAAGTTGAGCTGTGGAAGTAATATCAGTGGATTCGTCGAGTGCTAATGAAAAAAATTCAATGATCTTAGTTTTTTCATTTAATTGTTCCGCAATATTACCTGACAAAGACATAATACGTCTTTGGATAGTCATACGATTCAGTTGAATTTTCTCAAACTTTTTTGCTGCTTCTGGACACATTTTCTTAGCGGCAATTTCTATGCATTCTTTTACAAAATCCCCATCATTGAAGGGGCGACTGCGCTTTGCTATCATTCGAGAAATTTCATAACTAACTTCTGTAGCTGTTTCTGAATCTTGGATGGGTTTTGTAAACATAGCTTGCTGACCAATAAGCTCCCGTTTTAAAGACAACATTTTTTGCTTTCTTAATTCGCCTGTAAACTTGGTAAAAGTAGGATGCTGCGTTTCATAGTGCCTTTTTACATTATATTCCTTTGCAATCGCAACAGAATTCTTGCAAATTAAACAAACGACTTTATTATGCGACCATACAAAAAAGTATTTCTCAGTCGAAATTTCTTGAAACTGCCGATTTTCATCTTTAACCTTACGTTTTTTACTAGGTCCTGGCTTGTCCATGTTGCGTTCTAATCCTGACTAGGATTAACACAGCACCTAAAAACAATTACAGTACCTACTTAAATTACCCATCCTTTTTTAAATTAGCAAAAATAATTGATTTAAATAGGTAGGGAAACACTTATTAATAACAGAGTTTTACTTACGATTTCACAACACAATTATACACGGCACTTGACGAGAAATCAACGTTGAATGTGGATCAAAATATATGACACCCGGCTAGTCGAGTTAAAATCTACACTAGAACTATTGACACTTCACTCAAATTAAAACCGAACTATGGGTCGCTGCGGTTAGCGTGGCTTTTATACCGCGCGTATAGAGTCGAAAACTGTCTGGAGAAATCTCGAAACCGACTCTGGAAGCTTCGTGTATCTACCTACGCGAGCAATCGGGAATTCGTGCACTTAAGAGCGCGCGCGCGAGATTCAAATTACTTTTCGAACATATTTTTTTTGGTTTTATTCTGGAATAGAATTCAATATTTTTCGAATGTACGAGAGTATTATTTTTGCTGTCGGCGGGCCACCAGTATTCGACCGGCGGGCCGCAAGCGGCCCGCGGGCCGCGGTCTGTGCATCCCTGTATTAAGGTCTTTAGCGCTTGACCATCGTTAGATCAAAAATCGAGATGTATTGAGGTGCATCAAGCATGATTTTCACGTGCTAGATTTTGACGTAAGTAAAAAGTGTATTTCTTTCAAACGGACAAGGAACTAAATGCGGCATAATTAATTATCTTTAATTAACCTGAATTGTTTAGGTAAGTTATAAATGTTGATATACGAGTATCGCTTACACATTCAAAGCATTCAATGCGTTTACTGTAAGTGAAGTTCTAACCTTATTGTCCTACACCCTTTTGCATGTTTTATTTTTAATATGTAGATGTGCATACCTACGTATTTAGAAAGAGGTAAAATATATCAATCTAAAGCTACCCCATTTGCATAAATTGACGCACAAATGAACCGATTTGCCGACATCATTAACAATGCTTTTGTTACTCCAAGCATGATTTATATTGAACTACAAACCTTTTAATAATTAGTAGTAAGAAGCTTCATTAGAGACAATGTCAAACTGCTTATATTGAAAAATATTTCAAACGAAGGTTAATACGACAAAAGTAGGCTTCGAGTCAAACAATCTAAAAGATTCGAAGCTACGTAGGATTCGCAATTCGTTTAAAATTTGTTGGTAACACAAGTTTATTTTTTATTAAAACACAATTATATCACGTATATTCCTTACCATCATCATCATCATCATCCCGGCGTTAATCCCAGTTGCGTGCGGTGACGCCCGGGGTCCGCCTTCCTACTTTTCCGTCTCCACTATGCACGGTCTTGGGCATCCTCTGTGGACAGTTGATTGGCACGCATATCGTCTTTCACGACATCAAGCCAGCACTTTTTGGGTCTGCCCCTTCTGCCGGGGCCTGGCGGAAGCGGCATGGCTAGACATTTGTTACCCACGTAGCTCGCCGGTTTCCGCAAAACGTTACCGTACCTACCAGCGAAGGCGACTCTCCTGCAACTTGTCCGCTATGTCACGAACATGCAGGCTGCCGCGGATGCGGGAGTTTCTAATGCGATCTTTTCGCGTGAGTCCGCACATCCATCGCAGCATGTTCATCTCCGTGACACACAGTTCCTGCTTGTGTCGCTCAAGCACCGGCCACGCTTCACTACGCAGCATCAATGCGTGCCTTGACGTCGTAATCGATGTCACCAGACGCGTGAAGTACAGATCCCAAGTATTTAAACTGTTCTACTACTTCAATAAGCACCCGTACCACCATTAGACAATCGCTAAAGCGTTTCACCTCTAGGATGTCATCCTGCAGCCCCCCAGAGAGCACCACGGCCACTCCATTCTCCCCACTAGGCGCCCCTGTGTAGATCAGCTTGTAGCCATTCCCAATGAGCCGGGATCTGCTGCCTTTCCACCGAGTCTCCTGTAGGAATGCCACGTCCACCCTCCGCCTGAAGCGTACGTCGGTCAACTCTCTTGCGCGTCCAGTCAGGCTGCCGATGTTCCATGTTGCAAAGTGGAGTTTCTTTGGGGCTCGCGTCTTTAGCCGTGTCCGCCCATGGCACGGTAGCCCTAGTCCATTTGTCACAGGAATCGGGCGATGTTCCTGCGCGCCGTTTTGCGGCGGCGCCCTAACAGTGCACTCAAGATCTTTTTTCACGTACGTCATTCCATAAATGTTTAACTGATTTGGCTTTTACGAGAGCGACTGCCGTCTGATCCCTCAACCACAAGGGAAAAACCCGGCGTCAGAGCCTCGTCCGTTGTTTGGCAGGTGCACCATCGGGCCGGTGAGGTTGACTTGAGCCCAGAGGTCTTGTGAGTCCTTGCACCCCACGTATATTCCTTACCATCTTCATTTATTTAGACCATGGACTTTATGTATCAGAATACTAGACTGGTAAGTATGCTTGTGCATACTTACCATTCCAATAAATAAAAGGCAGGCTACTTGAGTCAAAAAGGCAAGGCTCATAAGTCGTGGCAGCGGGACGCATACCACGACGCTGATTTTCAGCGGGTGCCTTTGTGGGTAGAATATCTGCACACAGGTATATACAAAAGATAAAATAAAATAACATAAAATTAACAATGTTTCACTTTCTTACTTAAATAATTTAACAACAAAGTTGATTACCTTTAAGTCTTTTCTTAATCTTTTTAAGGTAAGTTAACAATTTTGTTATTCGTCAATTAAAATTAATGTATGACACAAAGAAATTCAGTGAAATGTTCGTGACAGAAATTCTTATTTTCTGAAATGTTTCTTTGCTTCCCCGACATGACATTAATACGACGTACAGCAGGGAAATCAACCAACGTAGAACTTTTTCTAGAGGATAATCTTAAATACTTGTCAAATCTGTAAAAACCGCGTAGTAACTCATAATACCATGTTCGAACGCGCAAATCTTAGGAACTACTAGACCAATTTGAAAAAATATTTTTGTGTTGAAAATTTTTTTATAGAGGAACTTTAAGACAAACATCTTTCGAGCTTTCACTACGATGCGATCATAAGAGCAGAGCAACAATGAAAATTGTTGCAATAACGGGGGGCATCTATTATTTTTTGAGAGCTTCCGTTGCGCACGTAGCGTAAACCGTTTAAGATACAGATACAGATAGTGACATTTTTAAGTTCTGATGTATTTTTTGAGCTAAAGTAAATGGATTTTTTGTTACAAATATTATAACCCTGCAATGGTTGCTCCACAGTCAAGTTGCAGTCTTTGACAAGATTTTATTAGTTACAAAAGTCAATCAATCGTGTTTAGGCAACTCTAGAGATCAAGGGTTAATTCAGTGAGCGTAATCTTGTGCCATTATATAAGAGTAGGGAAATAAGAAAATACAGTACCTGCAAATTCGAATACTTTGAAAGTGTAAGTGATAAATAATAATGACTATTATATGAGAGTGAGAAATAAATTATTCTCTTGGAGTCGGTGCACGATGTCAAGCTTATCTACACCAATAGTCTACACACATCATATTTTTAATAGTGGTCTAATTTTTCATTTTTTTTATTGTTCCACAGAATTTGTTGTGAACAGCATAGTGTAACATAGAGGTCGTTGAGAAAAACTGTTTTTTTTCTGAGCTTGCTGTTTCATGACTAACTGTAGCTTTCCCAACGGTTTCAATTCCGTAACGAGACATTTCCCGCGATAATGCTGCCGTCTAGAGATTTGTTGGGTTCAACGATTATTTTTATGCTTTTTACGAATAAACATTTACATATTAAGCTTTTGATAATTTCAATAACATTATTTAAAAAGGCGTTATGGTTTTATTGCTTTGGTATAAAAAGCAAGATATTGTATGATACTAAATTGCAGGGGCTGTGGTAAATATTGTGTTACGTTCGAGAAAAATACACTATTAACGTGCAAGTTTTAGTATTATTTAACCCAAAACAGCCAAAGATTGCTATCGCATTGTAGCACATTCCTGGATTTATTGGGTTTTATAACAAATCCTAGTCTCAATAATTGGATAGCCAGAAAGAAGAGAATTAGAAATCGAAAACAAAAACAGAAATTCAATGCAGGCAACATACCCGAGTTTTTCTTTGATGTCGTTCTGAGTTGACTCGAATTGACGAACAGAAAGTGTACTAACTGTCTGTACTGCAATCTGACACTTTTTTTTTTAATTCTAAATATAAAAACAACATTTTTGACAAATTGATTACCTTAAGTTTACTAGTACAAGTACTATCAAGCACTTTACTTGCATTCACAGGTATAAGATTTACCTTACCAACTTTTTTCCCTATTGCACCCCGTTACAGTACCTACTGATACAGAGTCAAATTCATATAAATATTTTTTTAGTTGACTGCTTTCATGAAAGTTCGGGATTCATTCATACGTCAACACGAAAGTGATTTTAGATAACTTTAAATTAATGTACGAACGAAAACCATTCGAACTATAGACGCGATTGTAAAATAGAACTCAAGAAACGCGTGCTAACGATTTTATAAAGGAAGTGAGATAATTTGAAGTGAACCCACTTAGTCGATAATTGGAGAAGGGCAGCAGATGGCAGGCCTTTTAGTAATTAAGCAACTGTTAGTGTTCTTTGCCATCTTGAATCGGTTTTGACGTAAGATTTCAAAATCGCTTTGCTGACATGGGCTAAAATATTGAATTATTAAGTTACCTGTTTTTTTCTTATTTATGATACTTCTTTTATATATTTTGATAGTCAGATATTTGACCACAATTGCACCAAATGTAAAGTGGCAA
The DNA here is from genome assembly GCA_963924145.1 of Pyrausta purpuralis. Taxonomy (NCBI): domain Eukaryota; kingdom Metazoa; phylum Arthropoda; class Insecta; order Lepidoptera; family Crambidae; genus Pyrausta; species Pyrausta purpuralis. Next base: position 6,034,019 of record OZ001646.1, read on the forward strand.
TGCAGTCTATGATGGATCATGTGGTCATGGTCATCATGGTCGAATCAAGACAGCACGGTAGCTTGGAAGGTAATTGGAAGAGCGTTAGCCCGGTTAGCCAGAAAGTTGCGGGTACGAGTCCCACCATAATAAGAATAGTCTTAAATATGAAAATTGCCCACGGGTGGGACTGTCTATCCTGTTTAAAACTGACATATTCCTATAAATATGACACTTAGAGTGTAAAAAAAAACATTCTTAACCTTTTCATACCTATAGTTAATTAAGATGGTTTAGTTTCTTTATTTAATGTCGATAACTGCTATGATGGTAGCAAATAAACAATTTAATGGAATTGGTGTTCGTACATAATTTAGACGACCGCCGTGATGTGGCTAAGATGGGTTTCAAGGCGTTGCCGCTCCGGGGTCCCGGGTTCGAATCCCGGTCGGGTCAATGTAGAAATCAGAACTTTCTTCATTGTCTCGGACCTGGGTGTAGTGGTACCACCGTTTTTTCTGATCTCCATAACACCACAACATAGCTACTTACTTTGGGATCAGAGCAATGTATGTGATTGCTGTTCAATATTTATTTATAGATAAAATAAATATATTAAATTAATTTGGGGTATCCACGTGAATAAAAGTATAAGGCAAACATTAAACAACTGATGTAATGATTTTACCAAAGGCAGATAAAGTATATTAGTCGTAAAACGTCACCAATTTGTCTGCAATCATTAATGTAAATGTCGTTTTAAAATCGGTCATTCGATAGGATAAGTCTTCTCTGACGTTTGTAAAATCGGCTCTTAATTATGTAAGATCAATACACTAAGTATGTGGCCGTTTTCAGTTCATAATCGTGTCGCTGAAGGACGGCATGTTCAACAACGCGAACGTGCTCTTCCGCACGAAGTTTGTCGACGGCATGTCCTCGGTGCAGCGCACCGTCAACCAGAGGCGCTGAGAGAAGTCACCATAATACGATTTCAGCATAAACGTATATGTGTTACCGTTTATTTGTAAAAACAGAGAGATAACAATGTAACGGTTTTGGATCCGTGAGATTGTAATCTGTTGATTTATTGTGGAAAAGCTCGAAATGGTTTAGCATTTACGCTTTTATTGGTAATTAGACCCTTTAAACATTGCGCTACTTTTAGCATCGATGCAGTCGCGATGCTAACGCACGTTAGAATCGATGGAGTCGCGATGCAGAAGCTGGAAATTGACAAATAATGTACTGTATTTTGGCGACTGCATCGATGCTAACGCGCGACTGCATCGATGCTAATTTAAATCTGTTCATTTCGTGAGTCTCGATGCTGAAGCGCGTTTTCAAAACGCTCGACTGCATCGATGCTATAAGTCGCAGAGTGTAAGGGGTCTTACACGTTAACCTGACATCTTCACCTACCCTGACATTGCCCACTGATACGTCATTACAGTTTACGTTATAACGTACGAAGTTAACAATTAATCGTCAGATTACAATCAAACGGATTTAAATCCTTTTGATTGTAATCACGCGGTTTAATACAATATTACGGTGACATGTGTATTTTATTCGCTGTTCAGAACACATTTTGTTTCACAATTTCAAATATGACAAAGTATGCAATAACACGGCAATCACCATGGCAACGCTTTGAAAGATCATCTGACCTCAATTTTTTGGACCACAAAGTTTGTTCTGTACCCCAATCACGAACTTTTGACGTATTCGTCACGTTAGCGTAGCGAGTTTACGCAGTACAACGTTAGTCGGCATCACGAAGCACTCTCGTGTCGTGTAGTAAGCTCGATAGCATTGACGAAGGTGACGTCATACTAACGTAAATATGGCCGTTGAATGACACGTCCAGAAACAAGTTAAGCCATCTTTTTTATGAATATTATCGAAATATATCATGATATTCTAGTTAAATCTAAGAGAAATCAGTAACGGAACAAAATTACGATCAATATGTTTGGCAGGGTTTGTAAATGTAAAATTTAGTCTATTAAAATATGAAGATATATGTCTTGCTGTAATCTTTAGATTTTTGAACTGTTTACTAGACTGTCAATTGACAGATTGACGTTATGCCATCATATTGTGACAAATTCAAAAGTTTTACAAAAGATTTAGTTAAAAATGATAAAAAATATTTAAAATAACGAGGACAAATCGTTTGCAGTAGAACGTAATAATATTTAAGTTTTTGAAAAAGTAAGTACGTAAAAGTAATACAAGGATTTGTGATTAAAGTGCTTTTATTCATTGGCTATTAAAGCGAGATAAAGTCTAGCTAGATCTTATTTCTCAAGATATTGTGATTTATTCAAGCCCTCAGCTCTCCAAGAGGACGCTGTTTCTAACAAATGGAATGAAAAGCATTAACGTCAATATAAAAAATATATACATTATTTTTCAGAATGAAGACAGACCAAAATGCAATGTATACGCCTTCCTAGCTAGAAGAATTAAAGTGAGTGTAGCAGTTCCGGCGGTCTTCGTTACTCCCTTATGGCATAATCAGAGAAAAGATGAATCCAACAAGATCAAAAAAGATACATCGGTTACAAGTGTCCCTGTTTCTGATTTCTTTTCAAGTTAAGAATAAAGAGTAGAAGATAAAAACTTTTGTAATAAATTTCATAGTTCTACTGCAATGTCTTAATTTTAGAATTATAAATATGACCACAAATGTATTCTTTATTTCACACGTTTCTTTATTTCTTGCCCAAAAGTAAGAAACTATGTGATGGATCCGTACGTTCTCACTAGTTCACAGACAAGACTTTCGTCTGCAAACACTAAGGTTTATGAAACGAGCAGACGCTCTTGCGCAGTTTCCCGGCCTCTGCCTAGCCGGCCGCGTTGGATTCGTCGATAGACCTCTTTCTTAGAAGCACTTGTTGTTAGACTCTTTCAAGGCTTTCGACTGTAGTTCCAAAATCTCATCTTCAGCTGCACGAATAGTATATTATCAGTAAACCGGAGGTGAGAGATGTATTTGCTATTGACATTAATGCCGAATCTTTCCCATTCCAGGAGCTTGAATCTTTCTTTAAATGCAACTGTATGCTAATTTTAGAAAAAATAATAATTTAGGAGTTCTTATCCGTAAAAGTTACCTAATTTCTCTGCGCTCATTGTTGACACTCAGAATCTCAAGTAATTTTGTTGCAACTTGCAACTCATGATACTATACGTCAAAGAAACGTTCGTGATAGCAAATCCAGTTTAACACTATAGAAAATGTTCACGCACAATAAATGTCAGGTATTTGAGCTGCCAAATTTAGTTTGTTTTACGTCCGATAGAGGCGCTTTCAGATTCTCATACAAATGATTACGTTACTATACGAATACTTTGACGCAAATTATTCGTGATAGGGGTACTGAACACATTTTGGGTCACAATTGCTAAAATGACAAAGTATGCAATAACACGGCAATCACCATGGCAACGCTTTGAAAGATCATCTGACCTCAACTTTTTGGACCACAAAGTTTGTTCTGAACAGCCTTTCTAGTGTAACATAAAGATCGTTGGATTTCGATGATAAAAGCCATGAACTATTACTTAGATGATGGTTACATACAAACAAACATTACTTTAGTGCTTGGTAGTCGAATTTTGACTAAAGAAAGTGTTTTATAGACGAATGTCAATGCACGTTAACACATTTTTCGACACTCATACCATAACGCTCATTGGCATTCTGGTTCATGCAAAAATATAATATAAGCCATCAGTGTCAAAACAATAAATAATGGTGCCGGCAAGCCGTCGCGTCGCCACTTTTCAGTGCGGTACGCATAAATGTAGCTTTAAGTATTTTTGTAAAATATGAAGTACACTATTTTTAACTGCTGTTTTATTTTTATCCAATGTTCCTAATTGATTATGTTAAAATCTTGCCCCCTTATTCATAACAACGCAAATAGTCTAATAAATATGTTTTAACTACACTGTTTTGTCTCGTTATTTCTTGGCGCTGTCTTCGTTTGAAAGAAAGTGACAAAACAGTGTAATAGCTAAATGGGTTTGTTAGACTGTTTGAGTTTTTATGAATAAGGGGGTTGTTATATATTGCCATAATGCACAATTTCACCACATTCTAATTACCTGCCATTGAAAATTGTTTACCAGTTTGTTTTGTACACAAAGTTCTTGTTTCGTATGTATTATAAACAAAAACTAGAATTTTTAAACTTAGTTATAATTTCCAGTCAAGTCCATGAACAAAATGAGCTACATAACGTTTGCAGCCCGTCTTGCTGCAATTATCGCTAGTTGTACTTTTTAGGGTTCCGTAGCCGATTGGCGAAAAACGGAATCCTTATAGTTTCGTCAAGTCTGTCTTTCTGCCTGTCTGTCAGTATGTCACAGCCACTTAATCATGAAACTATTAGTATTACACAGTTGAAACTTAGTAGGTAGATGAATCCTGTTAACCGCTTGACCTTGACTTGATATACGCTTCCAAAGTGGTAAAATGAGCGTCCCCCATCTAACTTTAAACGAAGCTAAAGTAAATTTTGAAAAAAAAACTTAATTTTGTTATTCGTACAAATACTATGAAAAACAAAGTTATATTTGCTGTCAACAAAATATTGTGGTATTTTGGCTAATTCGGTTACAGTACGGAACCCGTAGTGTTGAAGTCTGATGCGCACTTGGCGTTTTTTTTTTAAATATTAACACCAGTCAAGTGTGACTCTGGGACGTGCGACGTGTTTATTTTTTGTACCTACTTTCAATAAAAATATTATGTTCTTCTATGTTGACAATTAGTGATCGTACCGTGATGAAAAATATGATCAGCTCAAATAGTGTTCGAAAACTGGTTACATGTGCCTCAATTTTCGAAAGCTATAAAGATTAACGAAACGAAATACAGTACTCATAAGTACCTTCACGTCGAAGTAAATAAATATGTTATTCGTACTTTCAAAGAAATGTAATGTGAATATGAATTATATTTGCTTTTAGTCTAATAGAATGAACATGTGATATTAAATTTTGAGCGTCGTCAAAATGCTTTCTCATGCAAAATGCGTAATCTATACGTCCTTGTGTTGTTATGAAGCCAATGCGCGGCGACTGAAAGACCAGACGAGTGCATTACACGAGAATTCGAGAATTCCACTCTACATCAATAAGATTAGTAATATTCTAGTCTGGGTCTGCTTCAAGTAGCTGTATGTTGATTGTCTGCGTGGCTGACTTAAAATCGACAAAAGATGAAAATCTAGTAGGCTTCCATCATAAAATAAACGCTGTCTTATCGCTAAGTGGGATCAGTTCGAGATAACCTTTGAGTTTTGTCCTTTGTCTGTAATGCAAGTAAAACTTATGTACTCTATAGATAACACGTAATGAATATGTCTTGGGCTTATGGGTGATATTCGAAAATAGAGAGTAAATGGTATTGAGGTTATTATTGCAGGTAGAGGTATTGCAATTTTTGTTTGTCATTAAGTTCACACTATAAAGGTCATGTCCAATATTGTATATGTCATTGCTGCAGAGAGCCTACTGAATAGATATGTAAAATGTTGAGTCAGTGAAACCAAATTTATGTAGCAATGCTGATTATTAGGTACTAGCGGTCCCCCGCGACTTCGTCCGCGCGTTTTGAGTTTGCTCCCTCCCCTCCCGCCGCAGCGTGATGTTTTATATCCTAAAGCCTTTCTCAATAAATAAGCTATCTAACACAGAAATATTTTTTCAAATCGGTTCAGCAGTTCCTGAGATAAGCGCGTTCAAACTAACAAACTCTTCAGCTTTATAATATAATTAGCGCAAGCGCACGTTGTACTTAAGCTGCGAACATTATTTTGGTGCGGAGTTATGTTAAAACTGTGATAGCTCCTAAGATATTTATTGGAATCAAATGATATACAGGGCAACTTTGTTCTAAATGAAATGCTCGTGATGATGAATGTATTTATTTTGATAAGAATAAATACCTGTGTGTATAATGATGCATTATACACACCTTTAAAAATGATGCATTATTTTTTTACAAATTTATTAACATAAAAAAGGTTGTAGTAAGTCAGCCATAAAAGATAGACTTATGCTGTCGCGGATTTTATTATAGAACTCTTAATGCTGAACAATCTTGTCATGCATGATTTTTGTGTAACTTTAGCGGTTTCCGCAGCGCACGCAGTGGAAGCTTTCAAAAGGAATATCTTTCTCCTTTTTTCGCAACATTTTTCATTGCTGCTGTGGTCTTGTGAGTCGTATCTTTATGTTATGTAGCTTAAAGCCTACCTCGATAAATGGACTATCTAACATAAAAATAATTTTTCAAATCGGACCAGTAGTTTCTGAGATTAGCGCGTTCAAACAAACAAACAAACAAACAAACAAACAAACAAACTCTTCAGCTTTATAATATTAGTATAGATGTGAACCATTATCTTAAAAAGTATCATGCCAGTTTTCCGACGCGGCCTGTCAATAACGCACAAGGGTTAGTGTTATTGGAAAATGTAGCCGTAACTGTTTGGGTTTAATGAAACTATTGAACTGAGTAAATATGATGTTATACGATACTAAAATTAAATAGAGGAAAGGAACAACAGCTCGTCAAAGTAAACATTGCGGTATCTTATCATTCTTATGCGGTTGTAATAAGGGCTAGTTTGCAACAAAAGTGGGTAACCTGATGTGCTGGCTACTGTACATACTTTTAATTTAAAACGAGATGAACCTCAATGTATTTAAAATAAGAAAACCAAAAAAAATCTTAGGGAAAATTTAATAAATCATTGTTAAATATTATAACCAGAGTCCAATGCTTGAAAGCGCTTAAAGCCTAGTTTGTAGCGAGACAAAATGAAAGTTACACCCTGTGGTGTATTATTCAATCCTTATCATGTAAGTAAGTAAATTAAAGTTAGCCTGTAACATCCCACTGCTGGGCAAAGGCCTTACCTAAACTATGAGTTAATTCGAGCCATACTTCACCACGCGAGCTCAGTGCGGATTGGTGGAGAGGTGTTTGCAAGACAAGTGACTAACCCTGCTATCAGATGTTTTCAAGCCGCCCATAAGACCTGTGACTAGGCTTAACGACTAATGTCAACCGATATTAGCCGGGACCAACGGCTCTACGTGCCTTCCGAAGCACGGAGATGCTTGTGATATACGTCACTTATATGGTCGGAATCCAAACACGACCGCGCTGTAGGTTGCTTCACTTCGGCATCACTACTAAAGCGCTACTACCTTATCATGTAATCTTATCATATTCCATCCACTTTTATCAAAAAAGCCTCAGCTGTGTAGAATTTTGACCACCTAGGTAGGATTGATGCCCGCCTGTGCGCAAATTTTTGGTTTCTTATTTCATCTTTATGAATATAAAATATGACACTGTGAGTGTTAAAAACATTCTAAAGCATTAGATAGCGAAGCGACATCAATTTCCAAGTTGAATTTATTCTGTAAAGAATAACTGCTTGGGCCATCTGTTTCATAAACAGACGGCTAGATGGCGCTAAGCGTCACGCAATTGACGTTTTCATAAGAAACCACAAATTTCGCAGGGTCGGACTAACAGCACGGTAGCTCAATTGGTAAGAGCGTTTGGCCCGGTTTACCAAAAGGTTGCTGGTTCAAGTCCCGCCCGTGCGCAAAAATTTTTGGTTTCTTATTTCATCTTTATGAATATAAAATATGACACTGTGAGTGTTAAAAAAACATTCTAAAGCATTAGATAGCGAAGCGACATCAATTTCCAAGTTGAATTTATTCTGTAAAGAATAACTGCTTGGGCCATATGTTTCATAAACAGACGGCTAGATGGCGCTAAGCGTCACGCAATTGACGTTTTCATAAGAAACCACAACTTTCGCAGGGTCGGACTAACAGCACGGTAGCTCAATTGGTAAGAGCGTTTGGCCCGGTATGCCAAAAGGTTGCTGGTTCAAGTCCCGCCCGTGCGCAAATTTTTGGTTTCTTATTTCATCTTTATAGATTGGTACCTTACTTTAACTTTTATAACTAACATATGTCCAGACCAATAATAACCTTCTCCTTTTTTGAAGTCGGTTAAAAATAAGTAAATTTTGTTCCGTAAGGGGATTAAACAGTTAAAATTTAAAATAAATTTGTAAAATAATATAGTTATCAATTTTCCACATTTGTTCTTTGAAATAAGTTACAAAGAATTGCTGTTAATTTGTGAATGTTTCTTGTAATGATACTTAAAAAAACAAGTTCCCATTTAAAGGTAGTGTTATGTTTATAGTAAGCTTTATGCATTCATTCATTCTAAGTCCGAGTAAAAACAGTCGCAATAAATTCATCTTTTAAACCACACGCATTTTTCGTTGCACTCCGTACCCTGTCATTCGATAGTCAACCTAATATTCAAACACCTCATCATCATCATCATCATCATAATCAGCCAAAGGACGTCCACTGCTGAACATAGGCCTCCCCCACGGCTTTCCACAGCGACCGATCACTAGCGGTCTGCATCCAGTTTGATCCTGCAATCTTTTTAAGGTCGTCTGTCCATCTTGTTGGTGGACGTCCTACGCTGCGTCTTTGGTCGAAGGGTTTCCAATCTAGAACTTTCCTGCCCCAACGGCCATCAGTTCTTCGCGCTATGTGCCCTGCCCACTGCCACTTAAGCTTACTGATTCTCAAGGCTATGTCCGTTACCTTGGTTCTTCTACGTATCTCTTCGTTTCTGATTCGATCTCGTAGAGAAACACCGAGCATAGCCCGCTCCATCGCTCGTTGTGTAATTTTGAGCTTCATTATAAGGCCCATAGTAAGAGACCACGTTTCGGATCCGTATGTCATCACTGGTAACACACACTGATTGAAGACTTTCGTCTTCAGACACTGAGGTAATTGAGACGAGAAGACGCTCTTGCGCAGTTTCCCGAACGCTGCCCAGCCGAGTTGGATTCGTCGATTGACCTCTTTCTCGAAGTTGGACCTACCCAATTGGATCACTTGTCCCAGGTAGACGTACTCGTCGACAACTTCGAGAGTTGAGTTCCCAATGGATACTGGAGTGGGTACAACAAGGGAACTCGACATAATTTTCGTCTTCTCCATGTTCATTTTAAGACCCACTTGTTGGGATACTCGGTCGAGGTCTTCGAGCATAGTGCCTAGATCATCCAGCGTCTTTTCCACAACGACTATGTCATCGGCAAACCGAAGGTGTGTTATGTATTCGCCATTGACGGAGATGCAAATGAATTTAAACACCTAACCAACATAATTTGGCCCGTACCGATCCGGATACTTAAGCAGTAAACAAGTGACCAGCTTTGTTCCCATGCGTACCGAATAATAGGCCGCGCGATAAGGATTTCTACCTGTGTGCCGTGCCGTGCTGAGTGACATTGGAATACAGTTCTTATGTGTGAACTATTATGTTTGCGATATCGAAGGAACTATTTACGCATAATTTACCTTTTCAAGATGTTTACTTCAAACTGTGCATAAAGAACTTTTATAATTAATCGAAGCTGTGAACATTTACGTGTTTCATGAAATCGTAATACAACGCTATTTATGTACAACAGTGATACTAAGACTTCAATATGGAACAATTACTACTTCAACTTGATGAAACGGCTTGTTTGATGAACAAAACACAAACGAATTTAAGGAAATGTCCTAAATCTAGGTTGACTAAAGGATACCTACAAGCTCGAATGCAGTGTATCGATGAATACTGGAGATTGTTTACGTCTACACATCAAGAACTCGTAAAGATTACGCCACGAGATAAACGTGCTGATATTTCGTATTTTGTGCATCAGTTGTGTGGAATCCTCAGTACGCTACGTATATCGACCTTCTGGAGAACATTCAAAACAAATTTGTTAGACGTTTATCTTATAGATTTAAAAAATGTAACACTAATATTATTCAATCTCTAATAACCCGCCGAGAACATAGCGATCAGATATTCTTATACAAAATCATTAATAATGTAGTTGATAGCCCGTACTTGTTAAGCAGACTTTCTTTTAAATGTACTAAGTCACGAACTCGTCATAAGAGTACTTTCGATGTACCCATTTGCAGGACTAACTACCGGAGAAATGGTTTTATTGTCAGAGCAACAAGCAAGTACAACTCAAGCTTTATACATATAGATATCTTTCATGAGAAGTTATCACGATTTCGTTTTCTGTTAAAAACGAATGTGTAGTGTGCTATAATTACTATTATTACTTTGTGAATAAGTGCCATCTTTGGATGCAGTTCGCTCGCCAGTGCGTCGGGTTATACATTTTTGTTGTTAGCTAGCCCATATTACACCTACGTAGATACCGCAGTGTTGACCCCGGCGTGCTGTTGTCCGAACATGCATGTTTTGTAAATTTACAGTATGTTGTTAATATTATTTCATCAGATTGTCTATTTGACTTATCTTGTAAAATCTAGCAGTGGAAACGCCTAAGGCTAATGTGTTATGATTTTAATTTTTACTTCTTAAGAATTATTGTAAAGCTGTTGTTTCCTTAATAAAGAAAAATAAAATAAAAATAAATTTTGCTGACGACCACTACGGAACTTTTGAGGACTTATACATATGTACCAAGGGCGATCTTCGAGATGCAATTACGATGCTGGAAAATAAAGAGAACCAACAACAACAATCACAAGGAGGAACTAGTCACAACAGTTCAGCTGACGTTTTGCCTACGCATCAGCCACTGGTTAAGCTGCCGAATATACAGTTACCTACCTATAGTGGAAGTTACGAAGAGTGGCCTACATTTCAAGATCTGTTTATGAGTTTGGTACATAACAACAGCGCATTATCCGACGTACAAAAGCTTCACTACTAGAAGACAAGTCTCGCCGGCGAAGCGGAAGCACTACTTAGGCATATTCGTGTGACGGAAACAAACTATAGTGATGCGTGGAACACTTTAAAAAGTAGATACGGAAATAAACGTGTTATAGTGTACTCTCTGTTAAATCGATTGTTTTCATACAAAAAGTTAAGTATTCAGTCTGCAAATCAAATTAAAATGTTACTCGATAATACTAACGAATGCATTAATACATTAAATAACTTAAATATTCAAACCGATTCTTGGGATCCTTTAATTATGTTTCTTGTAGTACAGAAATTGGATCAGGAGTCACGTAAGGATTGGGAAAACTTTGCTTTCAAAAGTGACTCGGATGAGTTGCCTTCGTGGTCTGATATGAAGTGTTTCTTAGAATCTAAGTTTCGTACTCTGGAGTTCGTTAATCCAGCCACCACGCGTACCTCCGAGAAGGCCAGAGAGAAAACGTTCCACACAGCTACATCTCAGGTAAGAGCATGTGTTTTATGCAACGAAAATCATACTTTGTGTCATTGTAAACAATTTTCAAAGATGTCAACAACTGAACGAGGTGAGTATGTAAGAAATCAAAACTTATGTTTTAATTGTTTGTGGACAGGGCATTCAGCTATTAAGTGCCGTGTACCAATGTCTTGTCGTATGTGTCACAAACGTCATCATACCCTTCTACATCAATCCAAGAATGATGAGACAAATACAAATGTTGCTATTTCAAATGTAGAAGAGTCTGAAGTACATGTCAATACAGTGGTGACGTCACACGCACACTGCAAGATAAAACAAGGTTATGCTTTATTAGCTACAGCAATGGTTAAAGTTAAGAGTGAAACAGGACAAACCATGATATTACGAGCGCTAATAGACCAAGGATCGCAGGCATCTTTTATCAGCGAAAGGGCGACTCAACTACTGAAACTAAAGCGGAAACCTATACAGGGTAATATCACTGGAGTTGGTTCTACAAAGACCAAAATCAACAGCATGGTGCAACTCCAGATACTTTCTACACATAATACGGAATTTTGTCTTCAATCAGAAGCTTATGTTATGCCTAAACATATCACGACAAAATTACCTACCAAATCTATATCTGTTAGAGACTGGCCTCACCTACAAAACTTGCAATTAGCTGATCCAGCTTACAACAAAACAGCACCGATAGATATGTTGATCGGGGTAAACGAGTACGCACAAATTATTCAACCCGAGATAAGAAAGGGGTCCCCAGGGACACCGTGTGCTCAAAAGACTGATCTTGGCTGGATTCTGTTTGGAAACATAGAAAAGGAGAGAGAAACTGAAACGCCGTCTCTGCTAGTTATGCATCATCAGGTTGATTTGGATGAAATGCTGAGATCAATGTGGGAATTAGACTCTGAAAATGGAAGAAAACTTACACAAGAAGAGAAACAATGCGAGGAAATTGATCAAAATACACACAAAAGAAACGAAAAAGGAAGATATATAGTCAACTTACTATTTAAAAACGAAGAACAGAAATCATTAGATGGTAACAGCAAAGAGATAGCAATGAGAAGATTTTTACAATTAGAAAGACAATTACAGAAGAAACCTGAACTTAAGAAGAAATATACAGAGGTTATTGAAGAATATGTGAACTTAAAACATGCAAAAGAAATACCAAAAGAAGAGTGTGATAATAAAGCAGTTTATTTATGTCATCATGCAGTTATACGTAACGATAGCGAGAGCACACCAGTTCGTGTCGTGTTTGACGCATCATGCAAGGGTACTAATGGAGTATCACTAAACGACGAACTGCTCGTAGGTCCAGTCTTGCAGGAAGATCTTCGCAGTATAGTCTTGAGATGGAGAATGAACGCCGTTTGTTTCGTTTCAGACCTGAAAAAGATATACAGAATGGTGTTAGTAACTAAAAAACATACGGATTTTCAACGTATACTGTGGAGAAAGGACCCTACTGAAAATATCAAAGAATATCGTTTACTTACCGTGACGTTCGGAACTGCATGCACCTTACCTCGCTGTGAAGACGTTGATACAGCTGGCCGAAGATGAAGGTGCCGACTTTCCGATTGCTTCTAAAATCCTGAAAGAAGATTTTTACATGGATGACGTTCTGTGTTCATTTGAGGATGCTGCTTCAGCCATAGAAGCTAGTGAACAGATGATAAACTTGCTGAAAAGAGGTGGATTCGAATTACAAAAATGGTCATCTAATAGTGCAGAATTCATGAAAGCTATCAAACCTGAAGATCGATCATCAAAGGTACAACTGAATTTAAATAAAGACGGAACTATCAAAACTTTGGGAATACTGTGGGATTTAGCAAGAGACGAATTCAAATATGACATTAACTTACCTCCTGTTGTAGACAACACTTTTACAAAACGAATCATTCTATCCGAAATACAAAAACTTTTTGATCCCCTTGGATGGATTGCACCAACCATAGTTATGGCTAAGATCTTGATACAGAAATTATGGTTGAAGAAATTAGACTGGGATGAACAAATTGATGAGAGGCTGATAGAAGAATGGTTAAAAATTAGACAAGATTTCGAAAACGTTAAGAACATTCGTGTCAACAGATGGTTAGGATTTTCTACAAAAGACAGCGAACGGATTGAGCTGCATGGATTTTCAGATGCATCCGAGAAAGCATACGCCTCAGTTGTTTATTGCAGAATAATCAATTTCGATGGCACTATCACTACAAAACTGCTTGCAGCTCGAACGAGAGTCGCTCCTGTCAAGACAGTTTCAGTACCAAGACTAGAGCTCTGTGGTGCAGTTTTACTTTCAAAGCTCCTTAAACATGTGGCAACTGCAATGCGAATACCTGCATCACAAATTTTCGCTTGGACTGATTCGTCAATCGTCTTATCTTGGCTGTGCGGAGAACCATCGCGTTGGAAACAATTCGTCGCGAACCGCGTTGTCGAAATTCTGGAGAATGTCAAGCACGATCAATGGTTTCATGTTGTGTCTGACGAAAACCCTGCCGACATTGCTTCTCGTGGTGCGCCTCTCTCGAACTTGGAAACTTGCCGCTAATGGTGGGAAGGGCCTGAATGGCTAAGTCAACAAGAAATTAAATTTACACGACTGAAGGTGACACAAACTGAAATGGAACGGAAAAATGTACAAGTAAATCTAAAGATAGAAGATGAAAAGAAAATTGATTTCGAAGAATTTACTACTCTAAATGAACTTTTAACAGTGATCGTCTACAGTTTGAGACTCTAAGATCTACAGTTTTTGTTTTTTACACAACAAGAAGAATCCAGACAGAATAGAGAAACCTATTACTACACAAGAATTAAACTCTGCTTTGAAAAAATGCATTAAAATAGAACAAGACGAATTTAAAGAAGAAATCGAAGACCTGAAAGCAAATAAGAACGTAAAGAAAAGTAGCAAATTAAAAACACTTAATCCGTATATCGATGAAGATGGTATACTCAGGGTGGGTGGAAGATTAAGGAATTCTAACTTACCTGAAGACAGCAAACATCCGATTATCCTGAAAAATAAAAGCAAATTAACTTACCTGATCATCACTGATGCACATAGAAGAACTTTACTCGGTGGAACGCAGCTAGTTTTGACTTATCTTCGTTCGAAGTACTGGATTCTGCAAGCAAAAAATACAGTTAAGCACACATTCATAAGTGTTTGATATGTGCTAGGCAGAAAACACTTGTTAAAACACAACTGATGGGAGACTTACCGCAAGTTCGCACAACACTTGCGCGTCCTTTTCAACATAGTGGTGTTGATTTTGCTGGTCCTTTGTATGTACTGATGTCAAAGGGACGTGGAGCTAAGCAGAATAAGGCATATTTATATATAATGTATATAGCCATATTTATATGTATGTCCACCAAAGCCATTCACTTGGAGCTTGTTGGTGATTTGACATCTGAGTCTTTCATTGGGGCGTTTCGTCGTTTTGTAGCTCGCAGGGGCAGATATACACATTTATGGAGTGATCAGGGAAGGAACTTTGTGGGTGCTAACAAACAGCTAGCAGCAGAATTTCAAGTCGCACAATTGGAACTCCCTGGTCATTTACAAGATAAGTTAGCCTTAGAGGGTACGCAATGGCACTTCATTCCCCCCTATAGCCCGAATTTCGGAGAACTATGGGAAGCCGGAGTTAAATCGATAAAATACCACCTACGGCGAATAATCACAGCACATCTGAAATCACCTTCGAAAAAATGACCACAACTCTGTGTGACATAGAGGCTTGCCTTAATTCGCGACCTTTAGTTCCGATACACACTTCTGATCCAGACGCACCGGAACCGTTAACACCGGGTACCTTTTTGATAGGGGAGCCTCCAGTAACTGTACCTACTCCTGATTTACAAAATATTAATTTAAACCGTTTAAATCGTTGGCAAATGACTCAAAAATTGGTAAGGGATTTTTGGCAAAGATGGCAAACTGAATATTTGGCTAGATTACAAACTAGACCTAAATGGCTTAAAAAACAAAGTGAATTTAATTTAGGTGACATTGTATTACTTAAAGATGAACAATTACCTCCTGGCAAATGGTCATTAGGTAGAATAGTAGCCAAGCATCCTGGTCCAGATGGCTGTACCAGAGTATATGGTGTTAGGTACCGTAATGGTGTTGTAAAACGTTCCATTAGTAAGTTGTGTGCGTTACCTATCAATGATAAGGATAGTTTGGTTGTTTGATTGCATACATTATTATGTTAACTTTCATGCATGTATAATTTGTTATAATTATCAGTGTATTCTTTTGTCTAAGTTTTAATATTTTGTTAACTTTGGTCATATATGTTTGTGAACATAAATTCTATGAAAATTAATTTGATATTAAGCAATTGTAAGTACATGCATGCGTACCATTATCATCGACCTTTGTATTGTAAGGTTAAGGATATTTTTTGAAAGTCCTGTCGTACTTTGGTGGGCGGCATGTTATGTTTATAGTAAGCTTTATGCATTCATTCATTCTAAGTCCGAGTAAAAACAGTCGCAATAAATTCATCGTCTAAACCACACGCATTTTTCGTTGCACTCCGTACCCTGTCATTCGATAGTCAATCTAATATTCAAACACCTAACCAACAAGTAGGATATAGGATGGGTTGACGTATCGTAAAACGTAACTTCCGCTACTTCTTTATTAACTGCGCAATAAAAATGGTTAAAAGAACTGCTGGTGTTAATTTTAAATAACTTGCAGACATCCTCTCTAAGCTGATGGTTAAGCTGCGTTCATAAAACAGAAACGACAAGAAAACGGAGTCGGGCGTCCGTATTCATGAACCGAGCTCGCAATTCATCGCGAGTAAAAATTCTATTACGTCGGCACTATAACCATAAGCCGACCCACCGGTCTCGTGGGAAATAAAATGGGAAATAAAACATTAACTATTCGTAGCGGCTTTGATATCTCGGATTGATCCCGCTCGCCAGATATAATACGCCATTTTATTGGCCGGCAGTAAAGGTGCGGGAGAAATTGGTGCTTGAGGTCTTAGATGGAGCATTCCTCTGGGGCTATACTTTTAACGGGTTTGGGTTGTTTGGTAAGACCGGCCAAACAGAAACAAAATTGTTGCGTTGATGGAGGTAAATAATGTGAGTATAACCCAAGGTTAGTACGAAAAGTGTTTTAATTGCTTAATGCCTCAGATGCATATATATTTGAAGGTGATATTTTATCAGGTAGTATATGGAATAGGCATTTGCTTAAATAAAACCAGAGAGTTGGCTAGATATGTGCTAAAATTATTTTCGAATTTTACTGTGCAAAAACAAGAGAATTGGTTATGCGCTGAAATAATTTCTGGGGGCACGGCAGTGCCCCCACCAAGTCGAGCAAAAAAGCGTCACGGCCGTACCATCCTTTTCTCGAAGCAATTCAGACCATTTTCGACCCCCTGTAACTTCGTTGTGGATAAAACTAGAAGACTGAAATTTTCAGTAACCATGCAGCATTGTAAAGACACGGTATATTTCAAATTTCATTCAATTTGGACATTCTCAATACATTTTTGACAGTATAACAACGTCCGTAAAAATTTAGATTATTTCATGAAGAAGAGCGACATTCACTCATATAACACAAGAAATAAACACAAGCTTGTCGTTCCTAACTTCAGATTAGTTAAAACTAGTAATTCGTTCATGGGAAATTGTATAAAATTCTTCAATAATATACCACACAATCTTGTCGAATTGCCGGTTGATAAATTTAAGAAACACGTTAAAAACACGCTTATGTCTAAAGGCTATTATAAGGTTCAAGACTACCTGAACGACACGAATGTGTGGTCTGTCCAGCCTGCACCGACTGATGTACTTACCTTTGATGATTTTGATTTTACGGCAGCTAGTGGTGACTGAGTTTGTTCCGGCGTTTCTTCTCAGCACTTGCCTAATTGTCTGTGTTCTGTCTCGAAGCGCTGGTAGGGCCCAAAAGATAAGGAGACATGATTCGGCCCCTTCAGGGCACAATTATTTTTATTTTATTTTTCACTGTACATTTGACGTTCATAAGTGGCATATTGTGTCCTAAATTGAATAAATATTTTTGATTTGATTTGATTTGAGCAAAAAATGGGTATTCCCGTCATGAAAACACGTGTAAATTAAATTATTTAAAGCAAAAACGTACCTACGTGCGTATTCGTACTTATTACGAGTGCGTAAGGTTGTAAATTAATTATTATACCACGCGCTGCGATGCTAGCGAGTGAGCGCGGGCCGTTACTTTGCGCTGCGCTGCGCGGTGCCAGCGCCAGGGCGCGGGGCGGGGTCAGTGGCGGGGCGCGCGGAAAAGTGAATGTCGCCGAGGGAGCTGTCGCGGTGCTAGCGCGAGGCGAAAAGTTCATAAGTCAGAGAGAGGACTTTGAGAAAATTCGTTGCAGGTAGATATACATATTATATACAATAAGTAGAAGGTACCGAAAAGGAAAAAAGTAGAACTGTCTACAAAATACAAAAAGAAATGAGATCCCATCAAAAACAATACTTGTCAAAAAAACCAAGTCTCGCAACTCAGTTGTTCTGCGGTAAAAAGTTGTGAGATCCATGTAATACCAAGTCGGTTATTAAATTATTCAATCTCTACTTAAGCGACTTTCTGTCTTAATACGTCCAGTCTCTAGGACCACGATCGTGGTCCATAACAATTGAAAATCAATTGTGTCTGGAATCTCCGTACTCGAAGCATTAAGTTGTTACGTAATAATTAACAGCATCTTATACTGACGCATATCAATATTAAAATTCTTTAATGTTTTATATAAATATATTGAGACTTGGTCATCGCACTAAATAATTGAATTTACATGTGTTTTCAGGCGATTGAATTTACACGTGTTTTCAGGCAATGGCCAAGTCTCAATATATTTATATAAAACATTAAAGAATTTTAATATTGATATGCGTCACTATAAGATGCTGTTAATTATTACGTAACAACTTAATGCTTCGAGTACGGAGATTCCAGACACAATTGATTTTCAATTGTTATGGACCACAATCGTGGTCCTAGAGACTGGACGTATTAAGACAGAAAGTCGCTTAAGTAGAGATTGAATAATTTAATAACCGACTTGGTATTACATGGATCTCACAACTTTTTACCGCAGAACAACTGAGTTGCGAGACTTGGTTTTTTTGACAAGTATTGTTTTTGATGGGATTCCTATTTAACTGAAGGTATAGTTATACAATCAAATGTTGATTATTAAACAATGCTGGAACTAGTCTGAACAGTTGATAACTACTTAAAGTGGTACTTAATTTTTTTCGATACCACTTTGTTTTTTCCACGCATTTCTTCCCTTTGTGTAGTAAACAGTAAGAATACTATCAACACAGTGTCTTTGTTATTTACTGATATCTGTTAATTGGATTGTTAGCAAAAAATAATTATTACAATAAGATTTTAATGGGCCAACAGTGACTGGCTTATGACTTTAAAAACTGCTGCTAGATTTCATATCCGGATGAATCCCCAAGGCGTAGATGTTTAGCCGAAGGGAGTTAGACGTTTGTTCTCGATCTGGGAGCGAGCTTCGATTAATAAGGTCGAAAAAAGGGTTGGTTCAACTCAACTTCAGCGTTCATTACCCTCCTTCTTGCCTCCATCGCTTTTTTCATTTTATTAGAAGAAGCAAAGGTCGTATACAGCCAATCAAGCAATCGTGTTTAACTTGCTCTTGAATCTTTAATTCGGTGGATAAATAAAACTTAGCAGCGGTAGGTAACGTTGTAATCCCTTGCAGTAAAAATACCTGGCAATAAGTCCATTCTCCTTCATTTTTCGTCACCAAATCGCTTCGATAAATCCACTTTACAGCCGCACCCGATGTCAATATCCGCGTCTGGCAGGTCAACCGTCACATGTGAGCAGTCGAATGAGCCAATAATGTTAGGGAGCACACTCGAACGTGTTGCAGATTCAGACCAATGAAAAGTTTCCAACGTTCAGTTGCGTAAGTCTTCAGACAAACTACTTGAGTAGTAGTTGGTACAACTATTTGATGAAGTACCTAAGTAATAATGAAATGAAAAAATAATAAAAAAAATAAACCGACTACAATAACTTTAAATAACGCATTTGTCTTCTATTTAAGAGAAACAAATTCTTTTGAAGTCGGTGCATGATGTGCGTAGACTGTTGGTGTATGTAAGTTTGATATTATGCACCGACTCAAAAAGAATTTGTTTCTTTTAAATGGAAAACAATTACGTTATTTTGACATTTTTTTTACTAAACATACACTTGCAAAATTTAACAAATTTATTTGGTCGTCTAAATAAGCTAATTCCAACGATGTCAAAATATTCAGCTCAAATTAAAAACCTGTCCTATTTTAAGTCGGTTTACAACGTGAATATGTTTAACTTTATTAAATTATATCAGCTTTCATTTTGCAGAAGGTTTCAGGTTGTCGCTAAAACGCAGTTTCAGTTAAATAAGCGAAAAACGTAAAAGGTAACCTTCAAACCCTCCCAGCTCAAGAGGTACGGGCTAAGACTTTTGATATCTTGACCTCCTTACTAGTCCAAACAAAGTTACGAAATCCAAAATTGATTTCTAGGCGATTCCCTCTATAAAGTTTCCTTTCCTGAGCTTTATGGGAAATTTTCGCGAAAATATTTGCATAGCTTTGAGGGATTTAAACAAAAACATTATGAATAATCTGGCCGTAGCAGCGTGGACATTAATGTGCCGTGTCGGCGCGCTTTTGTGGATTTGCAGTGCTCCGGCCTTGTGGCTGTGATGTGTCGGTGTTATGAATTCTAAGTTCATTGTGAGCGCACTCCGGGCCAAGATGTCTGTAAGTATTCTGTATCCATTGTCCTAGTATTCAAAGATTTAAGCCGTTTTTACTTACTTATCGAGCAATTCTTTAATTTGGTTGGACATGCCGTACTGTGCCTTTTGCACACAGCCCAAATAAATAAAAATAACCACTTTTAAAGTAAGTAACGTAAGAAAAATCGTTACTTTGTTAAGATTAGGTATTTATTAAATTAAATTTAAGTGAACGCTCCGAGAGCAAGGTTATTGGCGAACCATTTTTAAAAAAAGTTCCTTTAAGTATAGGTACACAGGTTTAATACATATTGGTAATGGTTCCCCCAGGCCGATTTCGACTACGGCAGCCAGTCCCAACGACAAACCGACTTCTTGGGATATATTATTATAGTGCACAAGCGTGTGCGCCATATACAGGTGCATTCTCTATTCCGTTTACTCTCATAGCCCGATGGGAGAGCAATCTGACACTACCGGAGAGAGATCAGGCGCAGGATCAACGGCTTTCCGAGACAACGGGGTTAGACACAGTCAACTTCTAAACTCCAGGCTACCCTAAGAATTTTGGATCAGAAATACACAGGTAAATAGTTTGGCCCAACCGGGGGATTGAACCCGGGACCTTTAGCACTATCGTCGCTTTATAGTGCGATCCTCAAACCGCTGCGCCACCGAGGCAGTTACACAAGAACGTAACCAAGCTGGAAATCCGAATTTAACCACTCGATTGGAACAAAAGTTAACCTTTCATTCATGGTAGCTCCGCTGATGTAGCTTACTATAGTAAAAATAAGTTTAGGTTCTTTGCCACGAAGAACTTTTCCTACGTTAAGAATAGCCATTGTCCAAGAATCGTGTAGTCCGTGCATGACTATAGCGGATCTCAAAAGTGGCACCGTAAGCGGCAATATGGGCCGATACACATTCGTGTCGTTCAGGTAGTCTTGAACCTTATAATAGCCTTTACACATAAGCGTGTTTCTAACGTGTTTCTTAAATTTATCAACCGGCAATTCGACAAGATTGTGTGGTATATTATTAAAGAATTTTATACAATTTCCCATGAACGAATTACTAGTTTTAACTAATCTGAAGTTAGGAACGACAAGCTTGTGTTTATTTCTTGTGTTATATGAGTGAATGTCGCTCTTCTTCATGAAATTATCTTATTTTTTACGGACGTACATTATATTGTCAAAAATGTATTGAGAAGCCACAGTTAATATGTTGATTTTCTTAAAGACCTCTTTCAGGGAGTCACGAGGACTAAGTTTATAAATAGCACGAATGGCTCTTTTCTGCAAAATAAATATGGTATCAATGTCTGCAGCAGAACCCCACAAGAGAAGACCGTAAGACATAATACTGTGGAAGTAACTTTAATACACAAGCCTCGCCGTTTCAACATCAGTCAGATACCTTATTTTTCTAACTGCAAAGGCAGCCGAGCTTAGCCTCCTAGCTAGGGCTTCAATATGAGGTCCCCACTGTAATTTTAAGTCAAGTGTAATGCCCAGAAATACAGTGGAGTCTATTAAGACTAGATTATTACCATTTAGTACAATATTTGGTGTAAGTTGCTTTACATTAGGCAAAGTGAATTTTACACATTTAGTTTTACTAGCATTCAGCAACAAGTTATTGGTGGTAAACCAATTCAATACCTTGGAGAGAGTATTGTTTACTTCGTCAAAATGTTGTATTCTACTAATAACTGATTGTATTCTACCTGATAAGTACGAACTTAACAACTTAGATGAGTTTTCCGAGACACCATAGTGTTCTAACTTAATGAGCAGTGTCTGATGGTCTACACAATCAAACGCCTTTGATAAATCACAGAATACACCTACGGCATCATGTTTGTCTTCATAAGCATCAAGAATGTGTCTGATAAGTGCTACTCCGGCATCAGTTGTATTTCTACCTTTAGAGAACCCAAACTGTTTTTCGTGTAGTAAATTATTAAGTTTATAATGGGAAAGTAATTGATTATAAATGAGTTTTTCAAAAATTTTACTTATTGTGGGTAATATTGAAATAGGCCTAAAATTGCTGGGGTCATTTTTGTCTCCTGATTTAAATAAAGGGACAACCTTACTATGTTTCAATAAATTTGGAAACTGATTTTGGTCAATACATTCATTAAAGATATAAGATAAGTAAGGAGCTATTACAGGTATAATGGGTTTTATTATGTCTATTGATATACCCGATTTATCCTCTGTTTTCTTTTGTTTTAATTCTTTAAATGTTTTTATGATGTGTAAAGGACCAATATTTCTGAATTTAAATGAGGCACCTATAAACACTCGACACTAGTAATGATTTCGCGTGACTTGAGCAAGAACTCAACTGTTTAGTCGTCTCTATACGAATATTACAGAAGTAATCCTCAAAAGCGTTTGTTACCTCGTCATCAGATTTAATAAGCTTGTTGTTTATTTCTAGACTAAATTTGTTATCATGGGATTTCGTTTTACATGTTTCTTTATTTATAATATTCCATGTTTCTTTGATTTTATTACTAGATTTTTTAATTTTATCGCGTATGTAATTCGACTTAGCTACATAGCAAACTCTTTTGAAAATTTTTGACTACCTCTTAACGTACTCATGAAACGATAGATCCTTTCTATATGTTTTTTTGTTATACAATTCAAACATTTTTTGCCTACTTGTATAAACTCCTCGGTCGTCTGTCCATCTTGTTGGTGGACGTCCTACGATGCGTCTTTGGTCGATGGGTCTCCAATCTAGAACATTCCTGCCCTAACGGCCATCAGTTCTTCGCGCTATGTGCCCTGCCCACTGCCACTTAAGCTTACTGATTCTCAAGGCTATGTCCGTTACCTTGGTTCTTCTACGTATCTCCTCGTTTCTGATTCGATCTTGTAGAGAAACACCGAGCAAAGCCCGCTCCATCGCTCGTTGTGTTATTTTGAGCTTCTTTATGAGGCCCATAGTTAGAGACCACGTTTCGGATCCGTATGTCATCACTGGTAACACACACTGGTTAAAGACATCTCTATATACCTATAGTCTATGTGACACCGCTGAAGAGACCGAAGCACCGCCCAAGTTTCGATCGAATCAAAGGCCACAAAAGCTAAACATAGAGGCATATTATACTCCTCGTACTTCTATATAATTTGCCTTAGCGTATGAATGTGGTCTATGGTACTGTAGCCTTTTCGGAATCCGGCTTGTTCGGGAGGCTGGAAGTCATCAAACCTACGTGCGAGACGGTTCGTGATGACCCTTGAGAACAGCTTGTAGACATGGCTCAGGAGTGAGATGGGTCTATAGTTCTTCAATAAGGTTTTGTCTCCTTTTTTGAAGAACAACACCACCACACTCCCGTTCCATGCCTCAGGCGTGATGTTCTCTAGCAGAACGGAATCAAAGAGTCTCTGAAGGACTTTAAGTACCGGTGTTCCACCCGCCTTCAGAAGCTCTGCTGTGATTCCGTCCTCTCCAGGTGCCTTATTGTTTTAAGCTGTTTCAGGGCCATTCTAATGTCGTAGAGGCTGATGTCCGGGATGTCTTCTGTCTAGTGTCGGGTCAGGATAGCTCGTGGGTCTCCGGCCGAGCTATCAACGGGTTTGGCTACTGAGGTGTACAACTGTCCATATAACCTTTCGATCTCCCAAAAAACCTCTGCTTTCGTCGACGCTACACTGCCGTCCTCCATCTTAAGCTTCGTCAACAGGCATTGCCCAATAGACATGTCCCTTGCAAACACTTTGGAGCCTTGGTTCCGCTCTATTATTAACACTATTCGTGTTAAAGAACTTTTGTTCTAGTTAGTCAAGCCACCAGATAAGTGATCTCAAAAATAAAAGGCAGCTAATTGATTTTATATGCCACATGACGGAAGGGAGAGGGAGGCCGTATATTATAGAGAGACGTTTTCAGATCGAGTCTTTATAATCAACTGAACTGTCTCTACAACAGTCTACGGCCTACTTGCTACGGTTTGTTTACATTCATCAAATTATTACGGAATAGGTACTTGCTTGTAGTCAAGTCTAGCACAAAACGTACTCCTATCAATCGCGCCGGTGCGTAGGTAACGAGCTCGTCTTAGCCCCGACCTTTTTAATCAATGAAACGATGAGTCTGACCTAACGTCCAGCCGCCCTAAGCGTGACGGTAAGTTTGATTGATGCCGGGTATAGCTCTATCGCTGACGACCGACTCGGGCTGGACATTTTTTATGATTTACGTTACTATAATTTGGGAGAATTATGCCAGAGCTGATTTATTGAACGGGACTGCCTATCTCGGCGTACCAAAGGTGGGTAGAGAAATCGGATATACATTTTTGGTTGAGGTTTTTATGCTCATAACATGTTTTCCTATAAAAACGTTTGATAAATTATTACGTTCCGTAATTTATTGAAATGGTTCACAAATAATAGTCGCAGGATTGTAAGTATTTCAGGGTAGATAATATGATCTGACGTATTTTTTGTATCAATGTCTGGAAGGTAAGTATATCCTACTATTTATAACGTAAATTGCTAATGGCTGCGTCTTTGTTCAATTGTTTTTTTGCCAGAAACCAATAATCCGCAATCCTTAGTTGTCTATTTACCTTGACTATCAGCCGGTTTCTGAATTGAGCATTTGACGTTGAGAACAACTTAAGCTCGACTTAAGTATGACTCAAAAGTATTTCTGTTTCTAAATTAAGTTTAAGTTTAATTTGAGCATTTGAGGTTGAGAATTCTCAACTTTGACATCAGCTAGTGCTTAGCTCGAAATTTGCGTTGCACAACACTACTGACAGTACTCAAAGCCTGCTCACTGTGAACTTAAGCGTCTGACAGCTAAGCAACCCAATGAGGGTACTTAAGTCCTACTTAAATTCAAATTTGGGACAATTTGCGAATTTTGCGACCAGCTTAATTGGGGAAGGCTATAGCTAGCTCCAACAGGTGATGAGGAAGTGCAGACAAAACGCTATAATAATACAAAGTTAAATTAATCTCAAAATATACTATAATTCAAACAAAGTTATATTAATTACAAAAATACAAAGGTGAATACAAATAGAAGGTAAAAAGGATTGGCACACTGGTAAGGGTATGCGATCCGGTCCATACAAGATTGCCTGCATCCGGTCGATTTTGTTAGCTTCTTCCAACTCCTTCTTTAAAATCTTTACCTGCAAATCTTGTTTTTTTTTATCTAAAGTATATATTTCTTAATAATTTCACTGTATTATTTTTTAAATCAGGTTTGAAATGGTGTTTTTAATTATTTTTCACCACTATAATTTTCCTTCTCTTCCTGTATGTAGTTGAGACATCTTTTTTTCTTTGTGGTTTCCATTTCATAAATTTTGAAACTATTTCTACTTTGAGAAAGAGGTCAATCGTCGGATCCTAATCTGCTGGGCAGCGTTCAGGAAACTGCGCAAGAGCGTCTTCTCGTCTGAATTACCTCAGTGTCTGAATACGAAAGTATTTAACCAGTGTGTGTTACCAGTGATGTCATACGGATCCGAAACGTGGTCCCTAACTATGGGCTTCATAAAGAAGCTCAAAATCACACAACGAGAGATGGAGAGGGATATGCTGGATGTTTCTCTACGAGATCGAATCAGACGATACAGAGATACGTAGCAGAACTAAGGTAACGGACATATCCCTACGAATTAGTAAGCTCAAGTGGCAGTGGGCAGGGCACATAGCGCGAAGAACTGATGGCCGCTGGGGCAGAAAGTTGAAAGTTCTAGATTGGAGACCTTTCGATCAAAAGCGCAGCGTGGGATTTCCACCGACAAGATGGTCGAACGACCTTGTTAAGATCGCGGGATCACACTGGATGCAGCCCGCTTGTGATCGCCTGCAGTGGAAAACTGTGGGGTAGGTCTATGTTCAGTTCAGCAGTGCACGTCCTTTGGCTGATAATGATGATGATGAATGTATTTCGAAGTTCTTCAACTAATAAACTTTTCAATCATAAAACATTGCAGGAAATCAAACATTATCAAGTTTGAGTATGACATTGACATACACTGATTGATTGACAAAAGAGATTCCGTTCTCGGCAATCGTTCGCAATTTAATTTCAAGAATTTAATTAAAATGTAGAATAGTGCCTATTTAACTTAAAATCTTATTCGCAAACTAATGCTTTTAGGGATATATGAGTGACATAATGAAATCCGGAATTTATTAATGCCTATAATGAAACCAAATCTCTTTTTAAATAAAAACCGGTAAAAATCAGTTGTTTTTACTTGTAACGGAACGTTGCAGTATAATCAAGGATAAATCTCAGTTGAATGTGGTTTGAGGCAATCTAAAATTTACGAATAAAACGTAGGAAACTTAAGTACTCATCAACTATTTGAGCAGATCTCAACAGATTTTCACTCAAATGCTCAAATCAGAAACCGGCTGTATAACATTCAAAGCTATCTGAATCTGAAGGTGTTTAACACCTGAAAACGGCATTGAGCACTTAAGATGGCGACAGATAAGCACGACTTAGGCGAAAGTGCTAATGTAGCAGCAATAACATTGCCAAGCCTAAGCCTGGGAGAATGGACGTGGAAATAAATAAATCGACCCATTCAGAGAAGTTAGATCCTGGTAGTTAGTAGTAGACTAGAACTGAATAGAAGTTATAGAAGTTAGTTAGAGTTACTCTTCAGTTGGCCTTTGTTTTCACGTAGCAAGTGCACTATCACATCATGATGCATTTAATTTTACCCCTTACACACAGCGACTTTCAGCAGCGATGTAGTCGCAATGGAGCATCGATGCAGTAACAAATTGTTAACCGTTACACACTTGCGCTACTCTTAGCATCGATACAGTCGCGATGCTGTCACGCGTTAGTATCGATGCAATCGCCATGCAGCAGCTTGACATAGACAAATTTATCTGTAATATTGGCGACTGTATCGATACTAACGCGCCACAGCATCGATGCCAATATCTATTCATTGCGTGATCGATGCTTAAAGTTGGAGTGTGTAAGAGGTCGATTGCCTTTAATCACATAAAAAAGTGTTCTTTACAAATCCTAGTCGGACAATTCCAAACCATAATTAAGCATACTGAGATAGGGACACTACCTCTAAGTGCCTAAAGAATCGTATTATACCAATTATTTAAACTATCTAGAGCTTTTTGAAGCCGGGTTGCGAATTCCTACTGTCTTAACTTAAAAAATATATAACAAAATTAGGTATCAGGTTGTAATTCGTGGAAGCCTCGTTTAATTAGCCCTTCCAGGGTAAGCAATTCTTTTTGCAATTAATTTACTTCATACGACTTAGACGCTTACCCAACTCATACATTATTTCCTCCTCTTAGAATGTATGTCAGACCGATTTGAAAATTTATAAATTGGACCCTACCCGAAGTTCGTGCGTCGAAATATTTCAACTACCAGGAACACGTTATTGCGGGAAACTCGAGTTTGAAAGTTGGTTGACGTTGACCCTCAGGAAATGGACATGGTGCACAAGTTTGCGAAACCGAATAACGCCATCAATACAAAAAACTTATTTTTTTGTACAAATAGTTGTTTTTGCGTCACATTGTCGCCGCGCTCCTAGGTCCCGGGTTTGATTCTTGGTGGGTTAATTTAGGGTTACGTAGCCGAATGACAAAAAACGAAACCCTTACCCTCAAGTCTGTTAGTCTTTCTGTCCGTCCGTATATCACAGCCAATTTATTCTGAAACTATAACTATTACACAGTTGAAATATAGTAGGTAGATGTATCCTGTTAACCGCAGTACGATTCTCATACAAAAAAATATTAAATAATGATGTTTAAGGGGGGTGCTTCCATACATGAAACTAAAACCTAAAAAATATTTTTTTTCCAAACCTATGCATGTAGGGTGTCTATGGATAGGTCATTTAAACTGACATCGAGGTTCCTTAACCCGTTTTCTCTAAAAGTCTAACGTTTAAGAGATAGACGCTTCCAAAGTGGTAAAATGGGCGTCCCCCCCATCTACTTTTAAAAAAGATACATGGTGTAGATCTTGGCAAAGACTTTCAACGAAAATTAGTTAAAACGAGATCGAACTAGTAGTTTTTGTATAACTTTAGAACTTTTTGTAATATTACTTTGTCCTTCATAGATATACTATGGAGAACAAAGTATTTAATTATGTCAACAAAACATTGTGGTATTTTGACTAAGTGGAAGTAAGTGGACTCCTACTAAAATAGTTAAAGTTGACACGTAGGGTCAGTGCGTGAGTCCGACTCGCACTTAGCCGGGTTTTTTTAATAATATGCTTAGAAATAGGACAAACACACACCGCAACATGGCTGGGTGCAACTGGATGGAAGACACTGATCCTAAAAAAGGATTTCTAGTGAGGATTTCAGTACCTTAACCTTAAGAATTTTTAAGGTTTCAGAATAGCACTTCATAAGTACAATGTCTTTAGCGGACAAATGTTATGATTTCATACATTTCACAATTTAGACGGTGATTACAAGAATTTTAATTCTCACCTATCTTACCTGAAATTACATTTTCCTCGTATTCGCTGTCTGGCGTTATCTATCGACCGATAGCCGGAGTGATCGAGCTGAAAATTTGCCCATATATCGGCGCGCCAATTCGTACCCGCTCAACTTTGATAAACCCTATAATATATATAAAACCTTTCTTTATCTGCTTCTTGATCGGTTAATATCGTTATTAAATAAATAAGTAGCAAATCTACGCGAGTACGCAAAAGTGTTGCATTTTCCATGCAAATTTTTCCTCTTTTTACCTCCTCAGATCCTTGGGCTTAAAACTATCCTGTATTCGTCTCCATGATCAAATAAACTTTAATGTTAATATTTATGAATATACGTTAAGCAATTTCACCGCGCAAATTGAATTGATTACATAATTTCGCAATTTTATTACTCTTGTAATGTTAGTAAGGCTTCACATTTGTATGGAATCGCTAAAATGGATTCCAATTTCAAATTTTAATTTGGCAAACAAAGTTAATAATACCCAATTTTCGAAGTTGATATGGCTAAATTAGACCTAGATAAACACTTGCCCCTTTGCCCTTATTCTAAACCGTCTGCCTTTGTAAGCAGACCGGGCTTAGGAGTACCTACTTCACCAGACTTCAGTTTTACAATTTGTGCAAATCACAATGTACAAAGAACTCTGAGATTTAGATTATTGCTGACTTTGGCTATCCTTAAGTGCAATAATAATAACAAATATTCTTTATTTCACAAGTATGGACACAAGAAACAATAACATTGCAGATTAATAATTTGTACAATATTGCCGGTCTTATCGCTGGAAGCGATTTCTTCCAGACAACCAAGTTATAGGAAACAACGTTTATTAGTGAGGTAGAAAGCTGTTGCAACGTTCGTGAATTTAGGAGAGTAATCTAACAGTTTGCCAGCTAAAGTTTTCATGCGCCAATTTCGGTTTGAACATGTACCTAACCGCTGTACATTTCACGTAATATAACTTTAAGGCATCGCAAATCAAAGTAATAAGCCACTTTCTAGACACTTAAAATACGAGTAATTATAATAAAACCGGTGACTCGCATTCCGTTCGGGTGCGGTAATAAAATGCTGGCCCAATTGCAGGGCTTCTGTGGGGCTGTTCGGGGATATCTGGGTAATAGTGTGCTATCAGCCAGTGCAGGTCATGGAACTTATGGTAACAGCAAATCATGTAGCTTAAAATACTCGAAACGTTCGCAGCGGCCGAAATAAGAATCTCAATTTAGCTCGTTCTAAATACGATTACCTTTCAATCAGGAATATCATACGAATTAAAACAAAACGATGTAAGACTACAATACGGTTAAATAAATATGCATATTTAATGAAAAAAAAATGTAAAACCAATACACCAAATAAAACCTATAGTTTTTTTAACATCAATTCCGACCAAAAAAAAATACAAGCGCCTAATACCACTTCCTTGTATTTTGGTATTTGTATTGTTGAGTGTTACAAGACGATTCCCCATCCTAGTCAGCCCCACATATTTACTTAGATCTGTAATAGTATACTTCATCACTAAACCACATACTCAATGTGTGTGACTTATGTTACCCCATACACTAACTAAATTACACATTATCTTTGTCATATGTTCAATACATTATAATTAATATATCTATCAAGACAAACGTTGGATGGAAATGCCGGAAGTGTCCACCATGTTAAATGTAATTCGGCTATCATATACGAATAACTCGGATTAATCATTATAAAATTTAATTATTATATTTTCATTTTATTAATTATAAATTGATAATTAGAACACTTATTAGATTTTTATGTTTGCCGTATAATAAATGTTCATTTTGGCGCCAAAAGGAAGTTGACTGATTGGAAGTTATCTGATGTTTGAGGTTAGATTTATTTTAAATATTGTAACTATTAAAATAATAATCTAAAAGGCTAACTAAATTCAGTATGATTAATTACTTAATATTAATGATTAATTAGCAGATTGTTTTTCCCTAAAAATAAATATTTTAGTAAATGTTCAGATATGGAAACGGATGTCGTCCCCACTGTTTTCTACTGTGTTCAGGGTTTTGATTTGTATAAAAAGCGAGCTGCATGCCAGAAAATGCGCTCTTTTGTACTTTCTATCGCTTTGCGCTCTATCTTTGTATTATTTTGTTGGAATAATGTATTGGAGAAGAACCTGTAGATTTATACTACGTGTTTATTATTCAAGCACCCCACACGCGGTCACATTAGTATTGATTATGATTTGTTGAACGAAATAAATGATTTTATTATACCATGGCAAATAAAGTATGCAAGATACGTAATACTTGTAACCCTGCTAGTCTGACCGTCACGCTCTTTTGCATTGTCTTGCCGGTATGTATGACAGGGACCTCAAGAGCTTTAATAAATTAGATCACTGTTTTACAGAATAGAACCAAACTTAGGTTGAACCTTCGGAGCGAAAACAAAATTTTCCCACCGGTTGTGTTTTGATATTTACTTACTCGGTGAGATAAATAAAATCTTCATGTAAAGCTTAGGTAATCCCAGTTTTCGTACCCAAATCTTTGTTAAGGTCAGGAGAACAAAACGATAAAGACAAATTGTTTTGAAAGAGGATAAATAAACTGACAAAGAGTAGACTTGAAAAAGTCTACAATAAATTTTTATGTATGGTTATAGCTATATCATTGTTGCTGAGTAGAACTTCTAAATTAATTATGGACGTGAACATGTTTCAAAAATAATTACATCTTTAATATGAAATCAAAGTATAATTTTAATTCTCATCATGACATTTGCAACCCAGACATAAAAAAACTGACGGTTAATGAAAAACCTTAGAGCTGTCAACGTTGATACCAAAGTAGATACGTAAATAGGGTGCTGTTTTGGTCAGCGACGAGTGACTCAGGCGTGGTTGTACAAACGGTGCTGATGAAAAAAAATAATGGAAACGACCACTTTTTTTTATTGCGATACTAGCAATCGAGTCAAAACTACCAACGCCAGGTAGCCTTTTCGTTGCTGACAAGATACGGCGAAGTATTCCGTAGTACGCGACTACGCGCGAGTTTCTCTATTCGTTTTTTTTTATGTTGTGAAAAGGTTTTATTTTATAAAACTTGCATTTTTTTAATAAGCATAACTTATTAATATGTCATCCCACCAAAACAACAGCCTGTATAAGGTTTATAGATAAGAAGAAAAATAAACTAATATCCAAATGTGACTACATAGCTACAGTCTTATCCAATTACTACCCCGTATCAACTTCATGGATATTCTTTGTTCCCGGGCTCTGAATGCAAATGTCCCGTTTCGAGTGGGACAGTACACTAATCGCCGCCACTTGTATGTTAATATCAGCCGCGATATACGAGTACGTCTCCTTCGTGCTGTCTGTAAGTTGACCTACAGTAGGGCGATAAAGAACGTTCTTTAAGCCGTTCGGCTAGTTTTTCTATTTATTTTTAAATTAATGTCGCAGTGTAATCGGATGTAGATATGTCAGTTCGGTAAAAAATATAATAAAAGAACAAAACAAAATAGTCGCATCGAATAAATCGACGTTATTTTAATTTTAATAAAGTGTAAAAGTTATATAACCGAATGTTGCTGTATCGGGGAGCCGGTTGTAGTGCTCTAAATCGCTTTAACTCACAGATATCGTAATCGAAAGTTAAAATCCCCAATCAATGTTAATCAAAATCGCTAACTCGATGTAGTAGGTGGCAACGTAAACTCCTGAAGACTGGGCACATTTGTTTGCAATACATTGCTGGGTCGATTTATTTTGTCAGAAAATATATATTTTTTCATTGGTATCAAATAAAACCATTAAGAATTGATTACTAGACAATTAAAGGGCCTCTATTTTTAATTTTTTGCTCCTATTACAGACCACAACCTGTATAAGTATGCTACGAAATTTCACACGAGATAACAAACAAATGTTTAATTTTTTTTAACAATCTTGCGTTGTAACTTGAATATTAACCACATAATTGTGATGTACTACCATACTATTGATTTTTCTGTACGCAAACATCATGTGATTCCTGATAAACAACAAGTTTATTATTTCCAAAATACGAAAAAAAGGTAATAGGGGAAATGTCGCATAATAACAGGGCGCACTTATTAAGAAAAAGAAGCGACTAACGACACAACTCTCGTTCATCCTTGTTGCAGCCTGCAGCTATAATTAGTGTACATACTCATTTTGCGCTTCTCAAACACTATTTACTGTACTCCTTTGACACTATAAATGTTAACACTAAAAAGTCCATTCAGAAGAAAAACTTTCAAGTTGGCACGGATGCAGCGAATTGCAGTTCTAGCTATCAACTTAGTGTTCAAATTCAAATATTTTTGAATCATTTTATTGCCATAAAATGTACAATTAAGTCTTAAAATTATTTTAGAGCTTTATACATGATGACCCTGGTAGGAGTTGCAACACTTATCTTAAAAACACTTGGTTTGTAGTGCAGAAAACGGCCAAAGGCACTAAAAACTAAAAAAATATGACTTTCAAATAACAAGCTCCAAAATATATGTTTGACATATCACTAAACATCCAACAAATAATAATATTTGTGTTCGGGGTGAACCGAAGCAAATTTGATAAATGATAAAACTTGATTACGATAAAATTTACGTATATTTGGACTAAAACTCGGTACAAAGGAAAATTATGATAAAATGAATGAGTACGCGCGGCGCTCTTGATGGCTATATGCGAACTGACTTAGTTGAGTGAAAAATGATGAATACAGGTAAATGAGGTCAACGCAAAATTGATGACTTTACTGAAACTGTACGTTGCTTGCTCGTACATATTCCCGGGCGGGAGAAAGTGTGAGATTGTTAGTTGAGATGAAGTTAAGCATGATCTTATGATTAACAAGGTGATAAAACAATATTTCTTATTCTAACATGCAAGTTGATTTTTGTTAGTACCACGAATAACAAGGTGATTCAACAATTCATCTTATCTCTTGTCACTTGAGTCTTGAATTGAAAACACTGATCGGAGCACGGGCGATGTGCTTTCATTATGCTTTAACACACGCGCACACTTTTTTGGAAACTCACTTGATTCACTTATTTCGTTTACACTACACTTCACTGCACTAACACTGGCACGGGTAGCAGGCTGCGGACCCGCAGGTCCCTCGGCCGCCGGCGCTGCCGCCGCGGCTGCTGCAGGCGCCCGCCTACAGCGCCACCACGCAAAGGCTACGACAGCCCCCGCCACGATCACGAAGAGCACGTATATGGCCACATAGTGGTGGACATCATGATATGATATATTCTCTACGATGGGTTCACTGCTCTTCATAAGATCTAGTTGCTGTCTGATCTGTTGTAACTGGCGATAATGGGTCACGTTATCAGTTTCATCGTTCGGTATAGGTTGTTCTGGTACAGATATATTGAAAATGTGGTTTATGGGCGAAATTTCTGGAGCTCGTATCTTGGAACTTATGCTTAGTTTGTTCATCTCTTGCTTGTGTGAATAAACGAAGAAATCAGCTGTTTTGATAATGCAACCTTGGTCGATAGTAAACAGGCCAGCGGCGGTCAATTGCACTACGGTAACTTGATCTTCGCATAGCAACTTTAACTGACACTGCTCGCAACAGAAATAAAAATATGTGTTTATTTTATGTACTTCGCTCCATTTATTAAAGCAGGAACTGATAGTTGTTTGACAATTCCTTGAATTGGGAAATGTCTCACAAAGACTCTGATCATCTTGAATGTGATAAATAGGCATCCTTAGGTGACAAAGAATGGTTTCATAATTAAGATTCAAACATAAGTCGAAATCTCTTCTTGATAGTGGCACGAACGCATCTTTGCTCAGGCTTATAGCCACATACTCTGATATAGTTACGACATTTTGTTGATTAAGGTTCCCAATTAAATGAGGAATAGGTATAGGTCGTAAAACTTCATACATGTCTCGGCTGATCAGCGGAATCTTGATCTCGAATATGATATAATTGTATGTAATTCGAGTCCGCACTTGTAGCAAATTATATATGTCAGAAAAGTCATTATTGTCGACCGGTAGAGATAAATCTTTAGGGAGTTGACCTGTTATAACGTTTAGCTCTTGTCTGATCTGGTCTGGCGTCAACAGGTGAAAATTGAACTTGCCATTATAAATGTTTGTGATCGTATCTAGTAACATTTGTTGGATATTTCTGAGGCTGTTTAGGAGATTGTTTGCCATCATGGCTGTACCGAGAAATTCGGTTATGATAGAAATGTTGTGAACAGCAATGCTAGCTTTATAGATTGTGTTTTCGAATCGGAGAATTTTATTCAAGATGGTCTTGTGATGTGAGTTCATGATATCCTCGGTGCGCTTAAGAAGGTTGAACTCTGCTTCTATAACTGAAGTCTGGTTTTTCCACAAGGAAGCCAGGTGTTTTTGATTTTCATTGATAAGAGTTATATCTTTCTCGTACTTTTCGGGAAAGCGTTCATCTAATACGCCGAAAAGACAATAGTCTTTTGTTTTGTTGATTGCTAATAAGCAATATATCCGACACCGTCTATAAGACCGCGGCGGCGACGCGAGCGCGTATCGGATTTCTGATGCATTAAAATGTTGTTATGATATTATAGTTCCGCGAACTCGTGCTGCATCTGAGTCATTATCTCGCGGCAGTGGGATTGTTGTTTAATACTCGAGCACAGTACATTGAGGTACTTGAGATATTTGCTTATGGTAGCGTTCCCTTCTTGATAAGGACGAGTATCGTAGTAGACGACTAGACGCCAGTCGTCTCTAATTAAATGCATGTTCGTAATGCTATCGAAATAAAGGCTGTTATCCTGCAACGGAGTTATGTTGTACATGCATTGTACTGGCGATATAATTGTAATGAAAAATAATAACAATGCTGTAGCTAGTGATACAAAACTATAACTTTTTCTCTTGCGGGTTGGTGATTTGGATTTTGGTGACTGATTTTCTTGGTCTTTATATGGGTTTTGATTGATTTCCTCGTTGTCACTAACCGGTAAAACGGAGAGCTTTACAATTGGTCGCTGCATGAACCCGTTCTTAGTTTTGAGCGTAACAACTCTGACGTAACCATCGCTGCCGGTTGTGAAGTTGTACCACGCGCCCTAAGGGCCATTTACTCGGAGGCGTGTTGTCGTCTCTGATTACCACGACATCGTTTTCCTTGATGTTACGTTGTGGTTTTCTCCATTTACTTCTTGCTGCTAACAGAGTAAGGTACTCATTTGACCAGCGATCCCAGATATCTTTATATAAATGAAATGCCTCCAAAATAACCAGGACCAAGTAAGGATGGACGCGCTTGCTGTTAAGCATAGTAACGGTGATTTTCGTGGTTTTTGGAGAAGCACAAATAAAATGAATGCACGACCGGGACTACCTGTGAGCGTCGACGGTGTTAACGAACCCAAGGACATAGCAAATCTTTTCAAGGACCACTTTGCCGTTAAGTCGTTGCTGAACCCAGCGGCTGAGGTGTTCAAGGCTGATAAAATAGGTCAGAAGGTTGGGACTCGTTATCTCGCGAAAGAAGTCACCAGCATTATAAAATCCATGTCTAAAGGCAAGTCCCCCGGGCATGATGGACTCAGCATTGAACACCTACAGCATGCTGGACCACATCTCGCTAGAGTCTTGGCTATGTTTTTCTCCCTTTGCGTGAGTCACTCGTATTTGCCAGAGGCTTTTATGAAAACGTTAGTCGTACCTATTGTCAAAAATAAGACGAGTGATTTGACTGACAAAGGTAACTATCGGCCCATCTCTCTGGCTACTATTATAGCAAAGATATTCGACGGTCTGCTTAATGTTCAGTTAAATAAATACGTTGAGCTCCACGACAATCAGTTCGGTTTCCGTCCTCGTTTGTCCACTGAAAGCGCCATACTGTGCTTAAAGCAGACCGTCAAATATTACACCGATCGAAAAACGCCCGTTTATGCGTGCTTCCTCGACTTGTCGAAGGCCTTTGACCGGGTCGGGTACAACCTGTTGTGGGAAAAGCTTCGGGACATACATCTCCCTCAGGAACTTATCGCTTTATTCCAGTATTGGTACGCACATCAGACTAACACCGTCAGGTGGGCGGGCGCAGTGTCAGACGCATATCGACTGGAGTGTGGAGTAAGACAGGGTGGCTTGACCTCTCCAACCCTGTTTAATCTTTATGTTAACGACCTGATTGTGGCGCTCAGCAGTCATCGTGTTGGATGCCATATTGACGGTATATGTGTCAACAACTTAAGTTATGCAGATGATATGGTTTTGCTGAGTGCCTCGATTTGTGGTCTACGGAAGCTGATGCGTGTGTGTGAGGAGTATGCATCTGGTCACGGTTTGCTATACAATGTCAGTAAGAGTCAGCTCATGGTCTTCGAGGCTGTCGGTGCGAAGTGCCCAGACACGGTTCCCCCGGTCAGGATAGATTCAGTTCCTCTGCAAAGAGTTACTGAGTTTAGATATTTGGGGCACATACTTACCGCCAACCTCAACGATCACGCTGATATGGAGCGGGAGCGGAGGGCGCTGTCAGTAAAAGCGAATATGATAGCTCGCAGGTTCGCTAGGTGCTCAAAAGAGGTCAAAGCGACGCTTTTTAGGTCGTATTGTACCTCGCTCTATTCGTGCAGCCTGTGGGCTTGTTATACGGCGAAAAGCTACAGCTCTCTCCGCGTCCAATTTAACAATGCGTTCAGGGCGGTGATGGGGTTGTCCCGATTCTGCAGTGCCTCGGGTATGTTTGCGGAAGCACGCGTTGACTGCTTTCATGCTACTATGCGCAAAAGAGCTGCATCACTGGTACGCAGAGTCTGGGCCAGCTCCAACACCGTCCTGGCGATGATAGCCTCAAGAATGGACTCTTGCTATATACGACATTGCTGTGAACGGCATTGCATTGTCCCGATGCCAAAAAAAAAAATGTTTTAGTACGTGCTTTTTAGGTTAGTATGACATATAAATTTTATAATTCAATCAACAACATTAATTGCTTGTAATAATAATGTAATTTGCGTTTGGAATATAATGACATTTGTATCTAAATTTATAATTTAAATTTCTGACATTTAATTTAATTTTAATTGAATAATTGAGTGTAATATTAGTCTATGGGTGTAATTTACCTGACAATAAAGATTTATTATTATTATTATATATCTTTTGAGTTAGGTGCCACCTAGTCCGTAAATCGGTTTCTGTTTCGTAAATGGTCAACGTGGGTCCACTTGCCAGGAAGTGTGCTGGAGTGATGGCGTCTAAGTCATTGGGATCTTCTGTCATTAAGCACAGTGGCCTTGAATTTAGACATCCCTCTAGCTGACAAAGGATGGTGCTATATTCTTCAAACGTAAGTGTCTGCTCGCCTGTAACTCTTTTGATGTGGTATTTTAGGCTTTTGACGGCGCTCTCCCATAACCCCCCCGCTGATGGCCAGGATGGGGCGTTGAAATGCCATTTAATGCCCATGCTTGCTATCTCTCCTAGAATATCTTGATCGCTGGTAGTATTTAATATTTGTTCAAGTTCTTCTTGTAGTACTTTGTCGGCCCCGACAAAGTTTCGGCCTTGATCACTATAGATATGGCCGGGCACACCTCTTCTAGCGGCCATTTGTCGCAAGGCTGGCAAAAATGCTGAAGCCGTCAGATCGGAAACGAGCTCCAGATGTACAGCTTTAGTAGACATACATACAAACACGGCCACATATCCCTTTGTGGTTTTGATACCGCGGCCTTTGTTAGCTTTGATTAGGACGTGGCCGGTGTAATCAACTCCTGTGTGATAAAAAGGGCGAGATGGATTAGATCGGGCCGGCGGCAAGTCCCCCATTAGTTGTTTCTGTTGATCTGGATTATGTTTTCGACATTTAACACACAGGCGAAACCGTTTTTTAGCGGCTCTTATCCCACCAACGAGCCAATATTTTTGTCTCAGGAACGCAGTGGTTAGACGCGCCCCGCCGTGATATGTTAGCTCGTGTGCTTCGTCGATCAATA
This sequence comes from Pyrausta purpuralis, assembly GCA_963924145.1. Classification (NCBI taxonomy): domain Eukaryota; kingdom Metazoa; phylum Arthropoda; class Insecta; order Lepidoptera; family Crambidae; genus Pyrausta; species Pyrausta purpuralis. Next base: position 6,072,687 of record OZ001646.1, read on the forward strand.
AATCTGATAATCTGGTGTTACTTGGAATAATAGCAGGGTGTTTTGTTTCGTGATCTATGTTGGCGTGTCTAAGTCTACCACCAACACGTAGGATTCCGGCCTCATCTAGAAAAGGATTGAATTCCAGTAACTTGCTCTTGTTATTGATGGCCTTGTTTGCCTTCAGGCTTGCAACCTCTTCAGTAAATTCTTGGAGATGAATTGCTTTGATGATCATTTGTCTTGATTTGCGCAGCTCTTCACATGATAAATGCTGATCTTTATTATTTCGCTTTATAAATCTCATGATCCATCCTAATATTCTAATAGTTTTGATCAAAGTGCTGTTTTTGGCTAATAAATTTGTTATAATTCTGTCCTCTTTTTCTGATTGGGTTACATTTACTATCAGTTTCTTTTTCGCTTCTTCATTAGTAGTGTACTGCATTGTATTTTGCTCGTTTATAGGCTGATAAGAGGATAGCCACTCGGGGCCTTGCCACCAAAGCTGATGTTGTTTAAGTTCTGTTGCTGTTGTTCCTCTACTGGCGCAGTCAGCGGGGTTTTCCTTTGATTTAACATAACGCCAACAATTTGATGGCATTATGGATATTACTTGGTTTACTCGATTGGCGACGAATGGTTTCCACCGATCAGCGTCACCGTGGAGCCATCTTAACACCGCCATTGAGTCCACCCAGCCATAGATCTTGATTACATGGCCGTTGAGACACGACTTGACTTTGTCCATTAGTTTGGATAACAACACCGCCCCACACAGTTCGAGCCGAGGTAGTGATATTGTTTTGTTTAGCGGAGCAAGTTTAGCTTTTCCTGTCACTAGTGTTATTGATTGTCTGTCTTGACAGTTGATTCGACAGTAAATGGCACACGCAAAGGCCTTTGGGCTTGCGTCACAAAACCCATGGAGCTCTATGCAATCTTGATCGATTGTGCCTAGCCATCTTGGCACAACACAGTCACGGATAGTATCTATATCTGCTCTGATTTTAATCCATTCTTTGCAAATGTCCGCAGGAACTTGCTCGTCCCACTGAATATTAGTTTTCCAGATGTCTTGAAATATGATTTTTAATTTGGTTGTGATAGGGGCGAGCCAGCCCAACGGGTCAAACAGTTTGGATATATCTGATAAAAGTAATCTTTTAGTCGGTCTCGTTGTGTTGTTGTTCATTGTAGGTTGAAATGTAAAATGATCCTCTTTGGTATTCCACCCAAGCCCTAAGGTCTTCGTTGACTCAGCCTGTTTGAAGTCGAAAATGTCTTGATTATTTTCCTCAGCGCTGCAGCCAAGCAACTCGGATGCATTGGCTTTCCATTTTCTAAGATTAAATCCGCCTGATTTTAAAAGTTTGCTTAAATCTTGTTTTAATTGAATCGCAGCTTCTAGGCAGTGTTCGCCATGAATCAAATCGTCCATATAGAAGCATTGTTCTAGGACACTGGGCGCCGAACTGTCTTGATAGTTCGCCTTTTCATCATACGCCAATTGCTTGAGCGTCTTCATTGCCAAGAAAGGTGCCGATTTTGTTCCGTATGTTACTGTAGTCAGCTGGTAGACTTTTAATTTGTTTGTTTCATGATCTCTCCAAAAGTTTTTTTGTAACGGTTGATCTTGCTCGTCTAGCCATATTTGCCTAAACATTTTTTCTATGTCGGCAGTAAAGGCGAATTTGTATTGTCTCCACTTGATTATGAGACTTTGCAGATCTTGTTGCAAGTTAGGGCCCCGACACATAACGTCATTTAAACTAGAGCCGCTTGAGGTTTTTGCCGACGCATTAAAAACTACACGAAGTTTCGTCGTCGATGAATCTAGTCGCGTGACGCAATGGTGCGGTAAATAGAATTGTGGTGTCAAGTCGCTGACGACAGGGCTCAGCGACTCAGCTCGCTGTCGCTGTCAGTCGCTGTCGTCAGCGACTCAGCTCGGTTATCCGAGCTCGATGTATCCACTAATAAATTTCTTATAATCTTGCGCAATTTCCGCCTGTTTATTAAGTTTTTGTTCCAATGAATAAAATTGACCGATTGCTTTTTTTTTATTCGCCCAAATTTTCTTGATAATTTGGTTTCAAGGGCAATCTGACGATATATTTGCCATCTTCATGCCTGGTCGTGGTAGCTTCATAATAGTCAATGCATCGCTGGTCTTCAGATGATACGGTAGATGGTTCTGAAATATCCTCAATCTCCCAAAACCGTTGAATGTCATCGAGATTGTGTAATACTATATTGCATTGAAATGATTTAACATTGCCACTCAATATCCAACCCAAGCGCGTTTGTTGGGCGGTTGGCAAGGTTGAATTTACTCTACAGATGCCGTCTAATAAAATGATGGAATATACGTCAGCGCCTAATAAGATGTCTATAAGGCGGTTGACGTAAAATTCTGGATCTGCTAACTTGATGTTATCGAGATATGACCAATCTGGTTTTGAAAATGAACAGCTAGGTAAGTTTTTGATGAGGCTTTTCATGATCAACACGTCAGTTTCAAACGTGAAATCGCTGATAGCTGACATGCACTTTATATTCATCATCCCTTTGCAGCTGCTCTCTTTATCACCGACACCAGAAATGACTCCCATGCATCTTTTTCTTGGTAACTGCAATAACTGTGCGGCGTGTTCAGTGATTAAAGAGACTTGGGATCCCTGATCTAGAAGAGCTCGCATAGTATGATAAGAGCCGTCCGCCGATTGTATTTTGATAATAGCGGTTGGCAACAATATTTCAATTGGTTCGTTTGGCAGCGACACGTGGGAGCTACTTTTTACCTGTTTCCCTGAGTTTGCATTCGTGGTAGCTGCACTCCCCGCGCCCGCGGCCGCCGCCGCTTCCGTTGTCATGTTACATGATTGCGTAAATGCCTCGTGCAATAAACTATTGTGAGTTTCATTGCATTTTCGGCATCGATGATCTGATAGGCATGATTTCCCAGGATGATAATTGAGACAATTTTGGCACAGATTAAATTTAGTGACGGTTTTACGTTTGTTGAACGCCGTCATTTCTAAGAACTTTTGACAAAAATATATCCCATGACTGCTTTTACAAATTGAACACCTGTATCTAACTGATGCTGGCCCTGCCTTGTTGCTGGGGGGTTGTGTAGGAGGTTGTGCATTCACACTTGAAGAAAATGCATTTTTATTGAACGTAGGTTTATGATACTGATTATTATGCTTGATGTTACCTAGATATTTAGGCGTAGAGTTGTCTTGTTTTCTACGGGATGATGACTCAAGAGTTGTAAACTTTGTCTCTAAAAAGTCTAGAAACTCTTTTAACCCTGGTAGCTCTCTAGGTTGTTTTACTGATTCAACGTAGTCCGTGAATGACTCCGTATCTAGCTTCTGCGACAGAATGTGCACAATCAAGGGGTCCCATGAAGTAATGTCGACTCCAAGGTTCTTGATAGCATTGAGACATTCTATAGTCGTGTCGTGCATGCGCTTGATATGATTTAATGATTGAGTTTGGACAGTCGGGAGGTTAAGTAATGTGCTAATTTGTGAAGTAAACAGCATCTTTTTGTTGTTATACCTTTGATTTAGAATTTCCCAGCAGGTAGAGTAGTTGTCGGAGCTTACAGATAAATGATGAATTAACCTTTCAGCTTCGCCTCTGACCTTTGTTTTAAGATACTGCATCTTCTGTGCACTGGACATCGATGAGTTACTATGAATAATTTCAGTGAAAAGGTCCTTGAATGAAATCCAGGTGTTGTAATTTCCACTGTACGTAGGTATCTCCATTTGAGGAGTGGCTTTTTCCCTGTGCGCCATAGACCACATTTTCTTGTTGATCTCTTTTTTGATTCTTATATACTCCCTTTCGTAACTTGAAAATGCTTCTTCGTACTTCTTATTTGATTCGTCCAATTCGCTGTCCAGCTCCCAGTGCAGAGCATCAATAGTCGCCCAACGAGCCTGGAGAGTGCGAAGGATGTCGTCAAACTCCCACTTTTCTGACATGGTTTCTAGGTCTATGGTTGATACGCAGCGATGGAAAGCCTTGAAATTGCTTTGTTGTTTTTTCAGCATGTCTTCTGTTCTGCTGGCCGTTGCTCTTGATGACGGTGATGGTTGATTAGTATCGGCTGACCTTGGTATCGCCGACGGTTGCTTATGATCGCTTGTGGTTGGCTTAAATGTTGCCGCTTTCAACACCGTAGGGCCATGCCTTTCTTCACCAGCCACGGGTTGCTTATAATCTAATATACTTGCCCTGATTGAACGATATCTCTCCCTTACTCTTTCGTAATCGTTGTGTTCGAAATATGGAGAATCTATACCGAACTCTGATAACCTTGAATGATTGTTTTCAAAATCGACCCAGTATGTATCTAACACTTCTACACGGCGTTGTAAATACTCTGGCGTCTTTCTCTCTGAACCATCTTTCTTGAAGTTGGTCCAGACTTGCTCAATGCCTGAAGCCAGCTGTTGTTGATTGGCCATGAGGTCTTCAAAAGTTGACATGGTTATGAAGAATAAAAGGGAATGGTCTTACTTAATAATAGTCTGGTGGAGGTCTTGATACTCCAGGTGTTGCTGCTTACAGCTGATGCAGGGCGGGACAGCTCGTGGTCGCGCCCCGGCACCGGCTAGCTGCTGATGACCTAAAACCTTGGTGTTTTAGGTGCTAGGTGTGCTTCTTGATTGCACACCTCCGTTGATCTGGATGTGTGACGCGTCGCCGTGCCTTGGTTGCACAGCAGCACTATCACCACGTGGTGTACACTACACGTGCACTTTCCTTCCGATAGGTTCAGCGGAACCAACGACACGTGTGCAGGTCACATGTAAGTCCACAAACGCGTTATGATCCCGCCTTTTACGGAAGGCTCGAAGGACCAATGTTCGGGGTGAACCGAAGCAAATTTGATAAATGATAAAACTTGATTACGATAAAATTTACGTATATTTGGACTAAAACTCGGTACAAAGGAAAATTATGATAAAATGAATGAGTACGCGCGGCGCTCTTGATGGCTATATGCGAACTGACTTAGTTGAGTGAAAAATGATGAATACAGGTAAATGAGGTCAACGCAAAATTGATGACTTTACTGAAACTGTACGTTGCTTGCTCGTACAATTTGATAGATTTTTAGTATATAAAAATGAGTATAGGAACCTTGTAGGACTTTTCTCACGACTATAAAACGTTTTCGTTTTTAATTTGTATACAAGGCGTTTCAAACAACCTGTAAATAATGAAGGGAGCTGCTCAGAATCAGTAAATTAAGAACTTTCTCCTAGAACTAGGGGACTATGGGACTTCGCAACCGTGAAAATGTAAGAAACATAATATTTTTTGATCAAACTAACAAAATAATCGGTACCTTTTAAGTTACATAGTAAATGGATTAAACCCCGAAAGTACTCAGCGTATAACAGTTTGAGAAACACAGCGCATCATTATCCAACAACACTTAATCATTCCAGCTGGAGTTCCGCAGGGGTCCATATTGGGCCCATACCTGTTCCTTTTATACGTTCATGATATTCCTAAACAACCAAGCACAGAATTAGCACGCTTTGCGGATGACACAGCATCTTTTTCTTCTGCCTCTGACGAGGAGCTCATTGTTGATAGGCTGCAGCTATCGTTAGATCTTTTAAGAACTTATTTTAAAAAGTGGAGATTGAAGTTAAATGATGCTACAACCGAAGCAATTATGTTTTCCAAGAAGCGCCAAAAACCTTTAAAAACACTGCAGATTGGATCTTATTCCATTCCATGGAATGATACAGTGAAATATCTAGGTGCCACTTTTGACAAAAAGCTCAAATGGACCAGCCATATAAAGCTAGCAAAAATAAAAGGAGCAACTGCCTTGATTGGACTGCATCCTATTTTAAATCGCAGAAGTCCTTTAAGCCCTTCAACCAAGCTACGCATCTATTCGACACTGGTTCGCCCCATTATCACGTATGCCTGTCCTGCTTGGCATCAAACATGCCTTACTAATCACCGATCGCTGCAAGTTATTCAAAACAAAAGCTCTCTCTTTTAAAATAGCTTTTAACACCCCTTTCCGCACTAACTTGCAAATTCTACATCATAATATTAATTATCCGTTATTATATCATTTTATCTGTAAATTAACATTACGGTTTTACAATAGTATCTTAAATCACATCAATCCGCTTATCTCCAATATCAAGTGCAACTAACGCAATATCGACATCTAACCGCAGTAGCCTTTAACACATCACTCGTGTAACGTCATCCATTGTGTATGCGTGAACGCAATAACCAGTCGGCGCAGAGCCCCGCCGGTCGTTCTAGCCTATCTCGTGAGAGCTCCGCAACTCTGGTCACGCAAAGCGGTTTTAGTTATGTACCCGCTATTTAAAATAGTTTAAACCGTCATATTCATTGCAAATAAGAAGGTCTTGTACTAAGTCCGTTGTTTATATAAAATATTTGTGTTATCTTATTGTCCTTGAGGTAAATTTAACGTAATAATTACAAAATGTCATAAGTGGTGCAAGAAGCCAAAAAAAGTGTATCGTATGCATGATTGTGCTAATCAAATGTTTTGTACTTGGTAAGCATGTATTTTCTTATCATTATTTAAATAAAGCTCTTTAAAAAAAAAAAAAAACATTTCCACGGCTGCACTTTATACCATTCAGGTAAGGTTCATAATAGCACATTCATGTACGTATGTTTTATATGGGTGGTGATGTTCTAATTTGTCTCCAAGATGTTCATTAAGGTTTTTGAAATTCGACTCAATTAGTACGGGTTTGTCCTGAAACGAGGGAATATTGTGATTCGTGTCACCTGCTCCTCTATGTTTTAATTTAGGTGGAAAAATCTCATGAATACTAAGAGCTTGTGCTCATTCATTCATAGTTACCCGGTGGGAGTTCGCGGAGGACGGCGCTTCTGAAAATATACTTTTCTAGTCTTATGATGGTGTTTCTGGTAGTAGTAAGATTACGAATTACCCCAATAAGGTCGTATTTGTTAGAAATGTAAAAAGCAGCACTAAAATTGTGTAACGGATAAAACTAAACTTTGTATATATCTCTAGGTTAACGGAGTTCGAAATAAACCGCATTTTATTTTTACAGTTGTTAGCTTTTTGCTTATTACCAGTACCAGTAACGATCCCACCACGTCAACGTAGAACACATTGTGTTACGCTAATGCAGAAATAGTAATTATAGAAACATAAAAGAATGTTGACAAACATGTAAAGTCAAAACCCAGGCGGCCAAACCCAAAAGTCATACAACAAAAATATTATCAGAAACTGTTTTGTCAAGAGTCACCAATAGCCGCGAGATGTCAACACGCCCCGCGGACATACATCGCGCTTGATGTATTCATGCAACGTGTAACTCCTACAAGACAATAACCACCTCATACAGCCAACACAACCCAATATCAACCATAAAGCGACGACAGTAAAAACCACATTCCTATGGAATACCTCCGCATTGAATATGGGCACGAGCCCTCGATATTCCATGATTTATCAGTAAGTATGCTAGCGGTGACGATATTGAAATAGAAAAAAATGCTAAGCAGATAGTACTAGTTTTGTTTGGTGAAATCATTTGTCAAAATATGCGTGTGAGTAATAGAAAAGTTTGCCACAAGAGTCCAATGTGACTTAGGAAAATATTGACGTTACATAAAATAAAGTTAGGCAAGTTATTGTATACAGTATTGTGGCCAAGACCTTTAAGTTAAGTACCAGACATATTTTTTATCTCTTTTTTTACTTATAATACCCGTGATAGTTTTCCTTCTACATTCATCATATATGCTGTGCATAGTGCTGTGATTTTTTCACGTATCCGACTAATACCGTTTAATTGGGCGAGGGGGGGGGGGGGGGGACATTGGACTCTCAGAAAAATGTGCCCTTTAAAATTTAATATTACGGAAGCAACTCATAATCTTTTTAGAAGAACTATTCGACGATACCCCACACGAAAGGTTTAGCCAACACAGCCAGTCTGCACGTCATATTTTTTTTTTTTCAAAATAATTATTATTTCTACCACATTGGCGGGAAGATGAGAAAACATATTCTTGCCAAATTAAAGTTTTCTAGCACCTCATCAGGTCTTTGCGTTGAACTGCGGACGGACAGACGGACATAGCGAAACTATAAGGGTACCTTGTTGGACTGCAGAACCCTCAAAAACGATGCTTAAGATTTGGGCGATATTTAAGTGAAATAAACAAGCAAGACAAGCTTGTTTTTACCGGATGACTAAAAAGCCTTTCCAACAGGCAATAAACCTAAGAAATTTCTTTTGAACTTCAATTTTAGCTGCTCTCGAACTCAGTCATCAAGATAAATATTTACTTCCATAATCAAGTCAACGTCCCCCTTGATTAAATCGCAAAGATTTAATTTCCCCAATACGCCGTTAAGCGATTAACTAACTTAATAATTTGCTCGTCGTATTTTGACCTGATCTTCTTACAGTCTTCGAGTGAGGGGTTAAGTCGAAATTAAAATAAATCCTTTAGAGATACTTTCACATATGACGACTATACATATTTATCTACTGATTTCTGTAATTGCAGCTTAATAACGAGTGCTTTTCTTTCTCTCTTATATTAATCCTAGAATGAGGAAAAAGCAAAGCTTTTGTCTTACTTATAAGCCTTCTTTCGTGAGAAATTGCACCAAATACAATGGTCTATCTTTTTAAGAGGAAGAAAAATGTAAAATATTTTTTCTTTTAAATGGCGGCCACAGTATTTATTTTTTGGTTACATAACCTAGCTCTAAAACAATGAATACCAAGTTATAACCCTTTAGTATTCAATCACTGTTTCAAGTCGAACAGTGTAATACGCGCTTTTCCGCCAGTCAACAAAACACAATAGGCACAGCTTACCCACTGCTAATCCAATGTGATCTTTATTGCCTCGTGTCATAGCTCAATGTAGCAAAGTGTAATTGCGCAACCTTTAACAGGCTCACGTTGAAGTCTCGGATCTTGCTGATTTTCATTGAAACTGAACTTTAAAAGAAATAAGGAGGGCTTTTAAGCAGGACAAGCCATTTTAACAGTAAATAGACACCGTTTTGTTGATTTTGAGGATTACCAAGAAGATTATTCTTTAAAGTTTCCCCTTCCCACTTTCCTACCTTAATTTCAAGGCTTTAATTTCCACCTCGCAAATCCATTAAAATTCTTGTAAATCATCCGTTTACGTTTTATTTGTCGACTTAAAAATATAACTAGTTACAATAATGTTTTTTTTTACAGCAGTAGCTAATTGCTGAAAAGACAGGCGTATATCACCCGCACATAAGGACCCACTAATATAATATTGATTCCTTTTTCATTATCTTTACCTATTTAACTCATAATAGGCAAACAGACTTCACCACTACAAAACGATTTGAAAGAAACATACACTATTGTCCAATTTCTTCATCGTTAGTAATGGTAACCGTCTTTACCAGTGATTAAATGCGTGTGGTTGTTTTTACACAATAATACGAAAGAGAGTGGCCTCACTGATGCGACGTCTACGGGTGAGTCTTATCAGTCTTCTGAATACATTATTGGAAAAACTGGATTGTCCTATAATTAAGCATTGGAACCGAGTGCACATGTTTGCCAGTGTTAGTGACACAAATTATAGATTCAATAATAAATATGAATGTAATTAATGAAAATATTTGTAATTGTATATTGTAATCCGACTTATCACATAAAACTACAAACTTAGTATAAGAAACTACTAACGATAATGGATTGTATTATCTGACTTAATAAATTAAATTAAATTAAATTAAATAATTACCATTGTGTGTTTTGAAGAAAAAATACCTTAACCAATGGTTGTTAAACTAGCCGATTTGACATTTGGTTAAGGTATTTTTTCATTAAAACGCACACAATAGGAAATATTGAAGCGCTGGTAACGACATTTTACTACTACTCGTAACGATAAATGAATTGGGCCTACTGGCAATTCTAACAAAGTGATTTAATTGTTTCTACGTCTTCAAAATGATTTGATATCTTTCCATTGTCAAAACACTTGGACCGCGCAACTCAGTAAATGCGAACGCGATCACGCATCTGCGCAAAATTTGTCGAAAATCTAATTTCCCAAAGCATGTCCTGAAACCCTTATACCGAAAATATTTTCGTAGCTAGAGGGCCTACTATGTTTAACTTTGGCCTATTTTCGGAGCTACCGGAGCTTTAAGGGTTACCCCTTGGATAGCCAGAGCGCCCGATGGTGGGCGCTGACAAATGTGCATGAGTTTTCCCAAGCGCCCACCTGTGGGCGCTTTTTAATTCCTTTTTTGCATAAAATAAAATGGGTGTATAAATGCTTATTCCTTGGGTATGACCCGCAACCCGCTGCGTAGTAGGCGATTTCTCAACCACTACACCAGACAGTCTTGATGTAAATCATTAAAGTTAGCCGTAGGAAATTACTTTCTCAAGAATTTTTGTCTAAAATAATTATTACACACGATATTAGAAACGACTTCTAGTATTCCTCGTAAGGTCACAAGGCTACATTAGATTGGATGTGTAATACTTACAATAAATTAACACACGGAAAATACTTTATTTTGCCGTATTTCATTTAGTTTATTTTGTAGCTGTGTTACCTCATATGTTGTCCTGTTGTTACACCTGATAACACAACATCAACAATGTGTAAAGCTGAACTGATGGTGGAACTTCTTAACGCTTAGGAGTTCAGAGAATATAATATATATGTATCGCCTCGCTGATGATCCGTGCGCGCGGGAGCCTTAACACCATCCTGAATGTCCTCAGTCAGAAGCCAGACTGCCCTCTTCTACAGCACTGGACGAAAGTACATACTAGTGTGCCTGGTGCTCCAGAGAGTGGCCGATATTTAAATTAAATAATAAGAATAGAATAATGAATAACTTTATTAATTATAATTTAATTTAATTTTGTAATTGACATATTTTTTAGTATTTGTATTTGATTCAACTAATTTTAATTTTAAATTTAATTGCAATTTACTACCTCCTTAGGCGCAATTGCGGTGGCGGTCATGTTTCCGCGGTGGCCTGCGTGCGCGTACGCAATTCGCGCGGTGTCAGGTTACACGTTACGTAAACAGTTATAAAATCTTATTGGAATAAGCTATTATCATTCTGTAAAAAGCTTATTGTTACTGAAAAAAATTGCCTATGCTTGTATTTAAAAAAAAAATGTATTCAAAAATGAAAAAATAGAACCAAACAAATTCGTGGTAGGGTGACGACATATACGAAAAGAATTGCGGGAAAAAAAACGAATATTAATCAATAACTGACAGCAACCGGATGTGTTTGCGGTGTATGGTGTAGAAACATCTGTTTTTTACTCATAAAGGTCAATGAGTTTGTTTGTTTGTTTGTTTGAACGCGCTGATCTCAGAAACTACAGGGCCGATTTGAAAAATTATTTTTATGTTGGATAGTTCATTTATCGAGGAAGGCTTTAAGCTATATAACATAAAGATACGACTCACAAGACCACAGCAGCAATGAAAAATGTTGCGAAAACGGGAGAAAGATATTCCTTTTGACAGCTTCCGCTGCGTACGCTGCGGAAACCGCTAAAGTTACACAAAAATCGTGTATGACAATATTGTTTAGCATTAAAAGTTCTATAATAAAGTCCGCGACAGCATAAGTCTATCTTTTATGGTTGACTTACTACAACCTTTTTTATGTTAATAAATTTGTAAAAAAATAATGCATCATTTTTAGAGGTGTATTATACACACAGGTATTTATTCTTATCAAAATAAATACATTCATCATCACGAGCATTTCATTTAGAACAAAAATGTCCTTTATATAATTTGATTCCAATAAATATCTTAGGAGCTATCACAGTTTTAACATACCTAACTCCGCACCAAAATAATGTTCGCAGCTTAAGTACAACGTGCGCTTGCGCTAATTATATTATAAAGCTGAAGAGTTTGTTGGTTTGAACGCGCTTATCTCAGGAACTGCTGGACCGATTTGAAAAAATATTTCTGTGTTAGATGGCTTATTTATTGAGAAAGGCTTTAGGATATAAAACATCACGCTGCGACGGGAGGGGAGGGAGCAAACTTAAAACGCGCGGACGAAGTCGCGGGGGACCGCTAGTATTAAATAAAAGTCTGAGTCGATAAAAGTATGATGTATTTTAAACTGCATATTAAAATAAGTGCACCGCAAAAAAAAATGTGAAAATTTTGCGAAAACGGGAGAAACATATTCCTTTTGAGAGCTTCCGCTGCGTACGCTGCGGAAACCGCTAAAGTTACACAAAAATCATGTATGACAGGATTGTTCAGCATTAAGAGTTCTATAATAAAGTCCGTGACAGCATAAGTCTATGTGTAAAGTTTAGGAGCAAGCAAACAATCGATATGCGCAGAAGCTGGTTTATTACTGGAAATGACAGCGCGACACTCAATGTGTCGGGCGCTAGATACATGCATGCTTTCATACATATCACTCCTCCAACACTACTTAGAAGCAACCCTGGAGACAAATAAATAGCAACAGTAAACATCAAAACTAAATTAAGGTAGTACACGTCTTTTACAACTTTTAAAAATATTTCTTATAGTTAATTATTTTATTAAAAGACCTTTAGATCGACTGTCGGGCGACCCATCAATTCTATTTTCTGAGTTACCCAATAGTTCTGGTATGTTTTCTACGTTAGGATCAGAAATAGTAATAGGTTGCTCAACATCATGACATTCAAAATCGCCATCTGACTGTGCTTCAATAAATTCGTCATCCTCCCCATCATCCTCCCCCACGGTAGACTGATCATCGTTATTTGCACTTCCGGAGGCGGCCACGACCGGTTCTGATACGTCTACCGCCGGCGATGGATTTGCGAATGCGTCATCTGCGCTCGTTGATGACGGCTTTGGCGTCACTTCATGCTCTGAATGTGTCACCAATGGAGAGGAATCGGAACTGGGCAATGATAGTATGACATCATTATTTTGCTTATCTTTATAATCATTTTGCAATATTATTTCATCTCCCTTATCTATACTAATATTATAAAGCTGAAGAGTTTGTTTGTTTGTTTGTTTGTTTGAACGCGCTAATCTCAGAAACTACTGGCCCGATTTGAAAAAGTGTTTCAATGTTAGATAGTCCATTTATCGAGGAAGGTTTTAAGCTATATAACATAAAGATACAACTTACAAGACCACAGCAGCAATGAAAAATGTTGCGAAAACGGGAGAAAGATATTCCTTTTGACAGCTTCCGCTGCGTACGCTGCGGAAACCGCTAAAGTTACACAAAAATCGTGTATGACAAGATTGTTTAACATTAAAAGTTCTATAATAAAGTCCGCGACAGCATAAGTCTATCTTTTATGGTTGACTTACTACAACCTTTTTTATGTTAATAAATTTTTAAAAAAATAATGCATCATTTTTAGAGGTGTATTATACACACAGGTATTTATTCTTATCAAAATAAATACATTCATCATCACGAGCATTTCATTTAGAACAAAAATGTCCTTTATATAATTTGATTCCAATAAATATCTTAGGAGCTATCACAGTTTTAACATAACTCCGCACCATAAATAATGTTCGCAGCTTAAGTACAACGTGCGCTTGCGCTAATTATATTATAAAGCTGAAGAGTTTGTTGGTTTGAACGCGCTTATCTCAGGAACTTCTGAACCTATTTGAAAAAATATTTCTGTGTTAGATAGCTTATTTATTGAGAAAGGCTTTAGGATATAAAACATCACGCTGCGACGGGAGGGGAGGGAGCAAACTCAAAACGCGCGGACGAAGTCGCGGGGGACCGCTATATTTCATAATTTGATCTACATAACGTCTATGTGTTACATGAAATTCCAAAAACAGTACATCGAACATTCTTTTTCCTACAATTTTAACAATCTTACCTAATGACCAAATTGATTTGCGTGCAATATACCACTTTGCCCAAATAATTTCGCCCACGCGAAAACATCGATGTTTTGGTAGTTCACTTTTATTTCCAATAACTACAATCTTATCATTCTTTTTAGGAGTTATTAAATCTAATCGAGACCTTAAATTTCTACCCAGCATTAATTTAGCAGGAGTGAAACCAGTTGAGCAGTGAGTCGTATTCCGGTATTCAAATAGAAATCCTATTAATTTTTCACTAATTACCGATTGGGTAAATTTATTATCATTTAAAATACATTTCAGCATCTTTTTGCATGTTTTTACTGAATTCTCCGCTTGCCCATTGCTACAAGGATGATAAACTGGGGATGTTTTATATCTGATACCGTTATTACCGCAAAATGCCTGGTATTCGGCTGAACATATTTTTGGGTCATTATCCGAGACAATTATGAGTGGAAGACCGTATCGGGAGAATAAATACTTTAATTTCGTAATGAGCGCATTCGAACATGTCCCGTTATTCATATGGATACACTCAAGCCACTTACTGTACGCATCGATCACTATTAGGTATACATTTCGCCCTACAGACATATAATCGATGTGTAATCTATGCCATGGTGCTGAGTCACGCGGCCACGACGCGGCCGGCGCCCGCGGCGGGTCGCTTCGAGCACTCGCGCACACGTTGCATGCGCCGATCCACTTTTCTATGTCGCTGTCTATGCCCGGCCACCACATTTTACTACGAGCTGCATTTTTCGTTTTAACGACACCAAAATGCGCCGAATGCAATTCTTCTAACATTTGTTTTCGGAAAACTGAAGGAATAACTACCCTGTGGCCTCGAAATAAGCAACCATCTGCTTCCTCGAGATCTGCCTTGCAATAAAAATACGGCCGTATGTTTTTGCATTTAATTTTTTTTGGCCAACCATGATTCATATAGTTCATTACCGTACTGAGAACCTTGTCTTTGCTTGTAGCTTCCCTTCCCCATATATCAATAAATGTTATTGGCTTAATATTTGCATCTAAAAATTTTAAATAACTGTATTCAGTCATTCTTTGATTATTTAATGTATAGGCATCTGAATTAGGCATGGGGGCTCGAGAGAAATAATCAGCTATCAAGTTACTTTCACTTGTTATATACTTAACAGTATAGTTGTATGCCGAGAGTATAAGTGCGTAACGTTGCAAACGAGATGCTGTCGTTACTGATATGCCATTTTTATTACCAAAAATTGATAGCAACGGCCTGTGGTCTGTTTTTAGTATAAACGGCTCCTGTCTACCGTATAAGTACTGGTAAATATGTTTCACACCGAATATTATAGCCGTAGCCTCCTTCTGGATTTGGCTATAGTTTTTTTCACTGGCCCCTAACGACCTAGACGCGAAGGCTATGGGTCTTTCCGTGCCGTCTGCCTGAGGATGGGCCAGCACCGCACCGAGCCCGGCCGGCCCCGCGTCCACCGCGAGCACGAGCGGCGCGCCCGGCTCGAAGTGCGCCAGCACGCGCTCCGACGCAAGCTCCCGCTTCACTTGTGCGAAGGCGCGTGCCTGCCTCTCGCCCCACTCCCACTTAGCGCCACCCCTGAGCAACTCGTGCAACGGCTCCAGTAGTGATGACGCATTCGGAATAAAGCCGCGATAATAATTAACAACACCGAGGAATCGCTTCACACCTAAAACATCTGTGGGGGCAGGGGAATTTATTATGGCATCGACTTTATACGAGCTCGTTTTTAAACCGTTTTTATCGATAATATACCCTAGATATGTAACGTTATCTTCAAAAAATGCACATTTATCCTTTTGTAATCTTAGTCCTGCATCATGCAATCGACCCAGTACATTCTTTAGTCGCATTAAGTGTGTTTTCCTATCGGGACCTGTAACGCAAATATCGTCTAACCAACATGCTACTCCTTCTATTCCAGATAACAATGTCTCCATTGCACGCTGGAAAATCGCTGGTGCGTTGGCAAGACCGTATACTAATCGAGTGTATTTAAAAAGACCCTTTGGTGTGTTTATAGTTGTAAGGTCCTGACAAGATTCGCTTAGTACAAATTGATTGTATGCGTTTCTTAAATCAATTTTTGAATAATGCTCTCCACCCCCTATTTTGGCAAATACCTCCCCAATGCGTGGCATGGGGTATTTGTCAATTTATAAGTCCTTATTAAGAGTACATGAATAGTCACCAGCTATTCTGACTTTACCGTTTTCTTTGAGTACAGGCACTATCGGCGTAGCATAATCCGAAAAACTAACTGGCACTAAAATTCCTAGTTTAACTAGCCTATTTAGCTCGTCGTCGACCTTGTTTTTGAGGGCGAAAGGTATGATACGCGATTTAAAAAATTTTGGTGTAGTATTCTCCTTTAAATGTAGTTCGACATTGAATTTATTGAAACACCCCAGTTCATCTTTCCAAAGGCCAGGAACTGGTTCAATATTTGTTGAACTGTAATATCGGCACTATTGTTACTTATTTGGTGATTACAAGAGGTAAGTCTTAAATCAAATAACGCCATAAAATCTCGACCTAATAAGGGTGGTCCTCCATTTTTAACCACATAAATTTTCAACTTCTTTAATTTGTTGTTATATGACAATTCAGCTATAAAATAACCAAGAGGCAAGATTTTATGGCCGTTATACAAACACATAGTCAGGTCACTCCTTAACAAATTAATCTGACTGAAATAATGCTGGTACGTTTCATCTGAAATAACACTTGTACCAGACCCTGTATCTAATTCCATTAACATTTTAATTTTATTTACTACTACATTTATCTTAATAGGTTCATAGTTTACATACCGAAGATTGAAGACCTCGCATTCCTTACAGTCGCTGTCGTCACAAGCTATATTATTTAAACGCGAGTCATCAGACTTCTCGGCTCTGCACATTTTTTTAAAATGACCTTTCTGACCACAGTTATTACACCGATAACCCTTAAAACGACACTTTGCTGACTCATGGCTTTTTAAACCACACACTGAACACGGCGAAGCTTTTGTTTCACGCGACGTTCCTGGTTGCCTTGTTACAACAGGCCTGCGATTTTCACCAACTCGATAAATTGGCTCCTGCTTCACGTCGATCCGGGCTGCCCTTGCGCAAGCCGCTTGCTGCGCTATCTCCAGCGCCTTGGCAAACGTCAGCGTTTTCGAATCCTGTTCAAACAGCCGATCTCGCTCAGGGCCCGCATTCAGGCCAAGGACGAATCTATCCCTAAGTAATGTGTCCAACTCTGTAATGAACTCACAGTGCACCGCGAGTCCCCTGAGACGGGCGCCCCACTCTTCGATGGTTTCCATGTCAGACCTTGTGGCTTCATAGAATTTCGCCCTATCGGCAAACGTCGATCTTTTGGGCATAAAATGGTTGCTTAATCCTTGTATCAAATCGCTAAATTCTTTGTTTTCTATCTTTTTAGGGTAGAACAAATTATTTGCTAGTCGATATGTTTCATCGGATAAATGTGTGAGTAAAACCGCCCTCTTCTTAGCGCCTTCAATATCGTTCAATTGTATAAATTGAACCAATCGATTGTAGAAAATATGCCAATCTTGGCTTTTATAGTCGAAAACGCCAATATTTCCGATATACGACATCTTCCTTATCTATTTTTTTTTGTCGTCTCGTACCGTCGTGCGAGGGTAAGTACTCGTCGCTAGAGTAAAGTTTGGGAGCAAGCAAACAACCGATATGCGCAGAAGCTGGTTTATTACTGGAAATGACAGCGCGACACTCAATGTGTCGGGCGCTAGATACATGCATGCTTTCATACATATCACTATCTTTTATGGTTGACTTACTACAACCTTTTTTATGTTAATAAATTTGTAAAAAAATAATGCATCATTTTTAGAGGTGTATTATACACACAGGTACTTATTCTTATCAAAATAAATACATTCATAATCACAAGCATTTCATTTAGAACAAAGTTGCCCTTTATATCATTTGATTCCAATAAATATCACAGTTTTAACATAACTCTGCACCAAAATAATGTTCGCAGTTTACAACGTGCGCTTGCGCTAATTATATTATAAAGCTGAAGAGTTTGTTGGTTTGAAGTTGAACGCGCTTATCTCAGGAACTGCTGGACCGATTTGAAAAAATATTTCTGTGTTAGATAGCTTATTTATTGAGAAAGGCTTTAGGATATAAAACATCACGCTGCGACGGGAGGGGAGGGAGCAAACTCAAAACGCGCGGACGAAGTTGCAGGGGACCGCTAGTAATTTATCAGTCTGATAAGTTATATCTGACCATTGAAAAATCGGCCCTAAGATAACGTAAGGAATCCGTAAAATAATGTAATTACCAAAGAGCGCGTAAGAAGTAGAATCTTTATTTATCCTACAAAACATTTATTATTTAAATTTTATATACAAAAGTGAACTAAGTACAGCGTTCAAATCAATTTAAATTTCATTTTCATTTCCATATTATTTTTCCTCAGTTATTGCTCAACGAGGTCAAAAAAAAATTGCCGACTTAAGCTTCCTAGGAATAAACATATTCCTATCTCCTATAAAATAATAAACAAAATGTATTTATTCCACTAAAAATCTCTAATCCGAGGTAATAATGTCTGGATTGCTTTGCGCATCTAACTGGTGATATCGATGTTTTTGGTTGTATAGCTACTACCCTCTAAAAATGCTTTGCATCGCAAATTTATTCTCGCTTCGGAACAGCCCAACCTGCAGACTGAAAGCGACGGAGATAGCAAATAACTAAATAAAAAACAGACCAAATGCTAGTTGGACTCGCGCACTGAGGGTTCCGTGCCAATTTTAACTTCCATGACACCCCACACGCATAGGTTTGACAAAAAAAAACGGTTTTAGTTTCATGTACGGGAGCCCCCTCTTAAATATCATTATTTTTTTATTTTTTGTTTATGAATCGTAAAGCGGTTAGCGGGATACACCTTCGTACCAAATTTCAACAGTGTCATGCTTATAGGTACAGAATAAAGTGACTGTGATATACGGACGGACAGACAAACAGACAGACAGACATACTTGAAGAAACTATAAGGGTTCCATTTTTTGCCATTCGGCTACGGAACCCCAAAAACAAAAACAACTGATACCGCTAAAGCAACTGCAGGAAAAACTGCCTTAAATGACGCTACTGACGCTACTAGGCATGGGAAACAGTCATATAAAGTTGTACAACAATCATAAAATATATAGTTGTTGCTGAAAAAAAAAGTTGATATATTTTTATTTTTTGACAAAATTGTGATGCATGAATTTATATAAAAAAAATTTGACTGTATTAGTATGCTGTAACTATTTTAGTTTTACTATTTTAGTTATTACTTTTATAATAGCTCTTTAATGTTTATGCTCTTTAACGTTTATGCCGGATGAATACGTTGAATTTCTTTACAGTCCAGTATGTAGGTTAGCTACCTAGCCATTATGGTTAATTAGGTACATCACATTATACAAAAAATGCAATTATTAAATGACTCAGTAAGGCATAGGTTAGGTAGGGATTATTTAGATCATGTAATGTAAACCTGACAACTTTTATTCTTGTTTTTACTTTACAGAACAAACAAACAAAATAAAAAGTAAGCACATCACTACACACTTCCTGAAATAACTAGCACTTGAGCGAATGGCCAGAACAATGCAGGCTGCGCAATCCCTTAAACCCAACGCGGCCGCTACTAAATTGTAAAGGGATTGTTCAAAGTGCACAGATTATGTACGTGTAAAATTGTACTTGTTTCAAATTGTTTTCTTTCAAATTGTTTTCTTCTATGCTGTCCTTTTGATCATTAATGGACAGGTCGATTCTCGCAGCAATCGGAATTTTTCATGTGGTAATTCGATTGCGAGTTTAACCGTTTTACCTTAAAAAAAACCCGGTAAAAGTACATATTGTTAAGGTAAAGTATTTGTTAAAATTTACATCATCATCATCATTATCAGCCAAAGGACGTCCACTGCTGAACATAGGCCTCCCCCACGGCTTTCCACAGCGACCAATCACTAGCGGTCTGCATCCAGTTTGATCCTGCGATCTTTATAAGGTCGTCTGTCCATCTTGTCGGTGGACGTCCTACGCTGCGTCTTTGGTTGAAGGGTCTCCAATCTAAAACTTCCCTGCCTCACCGGCCATCAGTTCTTCGCGCTATGTGCCCTGCCCACTGCCACTTAAGCTTACCGATTCTCAAGGCTATGTCCGTTACTTTAGTTCTTTTACGTATCTCCTCGTTTCTGATTCGATCTCGTAGAGAAACACCGAACATAGCCCTCTCCATCGCATGTTGTGTAATTTTGAGCTTTTTTATGAGGCCCATAGTTAGAGACCACGTTTCGGATCCGTATGTCATTACTGGTAACACACACTGGTTGAAGACTTTCGTCTTCAGACACTGAGGTAATTGAGACGAGAAGACGTTCTTGCGCAGTTTCCCAAACACTGCCCAGCCGAGTTGGATTCGTCGATTGACTTCTTTCTCGAAGTTGGACCTACCCAATTGGATCACTTGTCCCAGGTAGACGTACTCGTCGACAACTTCGAGAGTTGAGTTCCCAACGGATACTGGAGTGGGTACAACAAAGGAGCTCGATATAATTTTCGCCTTTTCCACGTTCATTTTAAGACTCATTTGTTGGGATACTCGGTTTTGGTCTTCGAGCATAGTGTCAAGATCATCCAGCGTCTTTGCCACAACGAGTATATCATCGGCAAACCAAAGGTGTGTTATGTATTCGCTATTGACGCAGATGCCGAATCTTTCCCATTAAAGGAGCTTGAAGGCGTCTTCCAATGCCGCTGTAAACAGTTTCGGAGATATAACATCGCCCTGTCTTACACCTTTTCGCAATGGAATCGCCCTCGTATTCTGTTCTTGTACTCGGACTGACATGGTGGCGTTGTTATACAGACACTTTAACACCTCTATATACCTATAGTTTATGTGACACCGCCGAAGAGACTGAAGCACCGCCCAAGTTTTGATCGAATCAAAGGCCTTCTCATAGTCCACAAAGGCTAAACATAGAGGCATATTATACTCCTCGGACTTTTGTATAATTTAGCTTAGCGTATGGATGAGGTCTATGGTACTGTAGCCTTTTTGAAATCCGGCTTGTTCGGGAGGCTGGAAGTCCTCAAACCTACATGCGAGACGATTCGTGATGACCCTTGAGAACAGCTAGTAGACATGGCTCAGGAGTGAGATGGATCTATAGTTCTTCAATAAGGTTTTGTCTCCTTTTTTGAAGAACAACACCATCACACGCCTCAGGCGTGATGCCCTCTAGCAGCCCGGAATTAAACAGTTTCTGAAGAATTTTAAGTACCGGTGTTCCACCCGCTTTCAGAAGCTCTGCTGTGATTCCGTCCTCACCAGGTGCCTTGTTGTTTTTAAGCTGTTTCAGGGCCATCCTAATCTCGTATATATATTTTTTTAAATTTACATTTGCTTAGTTGAGAAGTTAGATGGGTCGGGAGACGCCCATTTTCCACTTTGGAAGCATCTAGCTTTGAAACGTTAGATTTAAAATGAAAATGGTTTTACCGACCTCTATGTCATTTTATACCTACCTACCTATGGACCTATCCATGGACCCCACATGCATAGCTGCCTTTTAGGGTTTCGTTTTTTGCCATTCGGTTACGGAACTCTTAAAATCAAGTAAAATCTACACGTATTATAACTTTTGCACGAATAAAATCTAAATATATAGAAATCATGACCCAGAGAAATCAAAAACCATTTTTTTTTCGACAAAGAAAATTCGACCGGTGAACTTTCTTCGAATACGGATTGCACGAGAATTGCCCCCCCGTACGTTTACGTATCACTTTTTATGGAAAATTCACTTAAATTTAATTTCTTTATCAATTTAAAACGAATCAGTGGTATTGCTTTATTATTATAGGTACAATGAACCAAACTCACAACTTTTATGTGTCGACGTTTAAGTAAACTGCTGTAGAGTTGAACGGCCCTATAAATTGCAAGTGCAAGCTAATAACACTTTAGATAAGCTATAGTGAGCTAGGCAAAGCTTTCACCACCCCCAAGTGGAAGTAAATATCTTGTACTGAAATCTGAATGTAATGGTGCGATAGCGGTACTGAATAATTTATCAATGAGACGATATAGCTAGTATCTGTACCTACTAAGTCTTAATGATGTCAGAGAGAAGCAAGTGTACTGTATCTCAGAATGCAGGGTCTTAAACCAGGTTGAAATCATTTAAAAAACTAAACCCCCTAACAATGCTTGCACCGTCTCCAAATGCGTAATTTTAAGCTTTATAAGTCCGTTTTTCAAGAGGGGTTAAATAATTTGATTGTTTTTTTTATTTCATGATTTTTAAGATATAACTTAGTTTAAAAAAATACTGGACCGATTTTGATTTTGAAACTTAAACTGTACCCTGTGTTGAATATACCTGATTGAACTTAAAAAACACATCTCGCTATGACTCTCATTTTCGAAAAATCCGTGGACCAACATACATTGTATACACTTACGAAATTTCGCATACGTGTTTTGAAGCCTTAATTGATCAACATACTCAAATATTATCAAACTCTTAAAATATCATATACATACACATTGAATTGATTACCTCCCTTTTTTGAAGTCGGTAATAAGGCCCTGTTGAAGAACATATGAAAGTTGCTAGTTTTTTTCCGATGCCTTCGAATTATAAGTAGAGATTTTTTTATTGAAAAATAACAATTACTTATTGCCAACGATACCAGGTACTACTACTAGCATTAATAACCACTTGTTGAGACGGTTGCACGGCTAACATTCAACCTTAAATCAAAATATTTTTGTAAACATACGGACCAAAAACTTTTTTTTTGCAGATAACAATGTTTAAGTGTTTCATTCCAACATTCAATAATAATACTAATCAAAATTAAAAAAAAAAAACATAAGTTTTCGAAATTGTTTTCTCCATTGTTTGTCGAACATAAATCTAACAAGTTTCCCGGGCAATACCCGCGCGGTGCACCGCCTTAAAATTCTCGCCACACGTGCTGTATCGTTAGCGGCGATCGCCGCATCTAGAATAGAATAGAATAGAATAGAATAGAATAGAATAGAATAGAATAATTATTTATTTGCATAAAACACGGTACATATGTCAGGTTCTTAAAAATTAAAAGTGAACATTTTGGTAAGGTGTGGGTTGCAGGGCGGGTCTATTTATTTGACAGATACAGATACTAGGGTTGAAACGCACGCCCGCGCGACCGGTACGAGACCGGCGAGATGAGGGCGCTGCAAGCGCAGCTAGTACTGTAAATATTTAGTTTGTTAAGAATCTTTTAATTTTAATATAATATGATAATTAATGAATAAATGATTTATGTATCTTATTTAATTGTAATAATGTAATCTTTTTTTTTGTGTTTTGTTGTTGTTTTTTTTGTTTTTTTTTTCTATTTAAGTGTGTGTTTACACCCAGTGCCCAGGGGTTCCCGCTGAAAATCAGTGTCGTGGCATGCTTACCATCTGCTGTCACGACATATACTGAGCGGGGACCTCTTTGGCACACCTAGGCGCTTTGTTTTTGTTTTTTGTTTTTTTTATTAATTTAATTTTAGTTGTTTTTAATTGTTTTTTTTTAATTTATATAATGTAATTTGAATGTAATGTGTGTCAAATAAATAAAAATTCAATTCAATTCAATTCAATTCAACATGCGTGTTTCATCGATTTATCGATCGATATGCAAACATTTCGTCGTCATGCAAAACTATCTGTCATACAATTCGAAAGTAAAATTATAAATTTATTGATACAATCATGTTAACATTGAAATTATTATATAAATTTAAGAGTCATTAAAATTATAGTATTAATAATAATATAGTACAAATTACGTAATTCTTTTGTCACGTTGAAAATTCATAAATAAAAAGAATGTCAGTTATCAATTACAATTCGCTTTAAGTGTCCGTCACGGCAAAATCTTGTAAACTCGTCTACGCTATAGAAACAGTTCTCAACCAGCTCTCAAAAAATTATTCTTTTATAAATATTGAATGGCAAATTTTGAATGTGGTTTGGTAGCAGATTATATAGTCGAACGCACATACTGTGACTGTTTCTGGCAACACATGTTGTTGCTGATACAGGTACAAATAACTTCCACGGATACCTCCTTGAACCACCTCGACTACAATTGTCTTGTGTTTTTGAAAAAAGATAATGATTTTTCTTCGTAAATAGCAATATTTCAAAAATATACAAAGACTGCAATGCAAGAATTCTTAATTTTTTAAAAAGAGGCCGACATGATTCCATCAGTCCAACATCGCAAATGGATCTAACACATTTCTTCTGCAAAATGAAGACTCTGTTGAGGTGTGTCGAGTTTCCCCATAGAATCAGCCCATACCTCAAAATGGAACCAACATATCCGTGGTATGCTATCAGAGCTGTCTGAAGATTTGACAATTTGGTCAGACGATATAGAGCGTATATGAACCTATGTATTCCTTGACATACTGTGTCGACATGATTCCGCCAAGTGAGTTCGGAATCGATAACGATACCTAGAAAAGTGGCTGATAAAGTAAGGGCAATGGGATCTTCGCCATGTTTAACCGATAAGTTTTCGGGTTTTCTATTTTAGTTGAAGAATTGTATATATTTTGTTTTATCTGTATCTATCACCCATCGCATCGGGACCGCCATTACAGTAATTGAACTGCGACCGATTTGTTTCCTCGCAAGAAATTGTTTATATCTCCCCCCAACAAGACGTCTACCCTCTTCGGCAACTCTATCACCAGCCACTAAGAACCACTATTGAGTAGCAAAGTTTTTTCGCGTTAAACAGAAGGTGGTAATCGTAACTCTCGGTTTTGATTTATTTAAGATACGATACGAGTTCGGTTATTCTCGATCACGCGTCGTAAGTCTCGAGAAATATATGCTAACAAGAATTATTATCGATACTGGTTGTAAGATATATTTTTCTAACGCAAAATTAGAAGATTCTTGCTTTGCTAGGATAAGTATCTTTATCGCTTTGTATTTTGTTTCATTGTGGTTTAGACCCCTTACCCACTGCAACTTTTAGCATCGATGCAGTCGCGTGTTTTGAAAACGCGCTTCAGCACCGTGACTCACGCAATGAACAGATTAAATTTAGAATCGCTGCAGTCGCGCGTTAGCATTGGTGCAGAAGCGCGACAGCATCGATGCTAACGCGCGTTAGTACCGATGCAGTCGCCAAAATTCTGTACATAATATTCCAATTTCAAGCTTCTGCATCGCGACTGTGTCGTTGCTGACGCGCGTTAGCATCGCGACTGTATCGATGCTAAAAGTAGCGCAGTGTGTAAAGGTTGACATTTTGCAACTGCATGGATGCTAACGCGCGTTAGCATCGTGACTGCATCGCTACTTAAAGTCGCGGTGTGTAAAATGTCATATTCATGTTTTTAGAATTGTTGCTTCCTGCGTAATATGTATGTATGTCGCAGGTAGCGACATGATAAGGTCGACATTTCTTCGTTGATTTCAAGTGGATGATACCTAATTTAATATAACAATGAAGATGTATGAGTATAAGTAGAACTAGATATTATATTAATAATATTGTATCACGACCTCCGTGGTCGACTAGCTAGCACGCTGGTTTCAAGCGTCGCCATCTCGTGAGGTTCTGGGTTCGATTCCCGGTCGGATCAATGTAGAAAACGATCTTTTCTATATTGTCTCGGGTCTGGGTGCTGTGCTACCACCGTTGTGTCTGATTTCCATAACACAAGTGCATTGGCTACTTACTTAAGGATCAGAGCAATGTATGTGATTGGTGTCCAATATTTATAAATATAGTAGCCTAGAAATAGAGATGAGAAACACTTAAATAAAAAATAAACAAGTTTACTCAGTTACTTGCAAAGATTTAGCAGCCTTCACACACTTGAGAAGTCGCGAACTTTGACAGTCAACTCTGCGGGGCCCAGTTACCTCATCAAATATTACCGAAGGTGCTTACCCGATGAGAACTTGTATTTTTTTCACCTTGTTGTTATATCCTTTGAATTTATTTGGGACCAGCAGTCCATCGCCACTTCGTCAGTCCTTTTTGTGTGATGTTTATAGCCTAAAGCTTTTCTCTATCAAAAAGCTATCCAAGCTGGATAGCTTTTAGATAGAGAAAAGCTCATTTACCATTGATTTCTGCCTTACTTTGTTTAGTGTGACTTTTTTTAGAGATAGAGACACTAAAATATTTTTGAAATCGGTCCAGTAGTTTCTGAGATTCAATAAGATTTGTTCAAACAAACAAACTCTTTAGCTTTATTATATTAGTATGAATTTTTGTGTCTGCTTTTTTGAAGATAGCATGAAGATCAATATTCTTCTTCTTTTCGAGTCGACAGCAAACTAAATGGTCTCACTCCAGAACTTTGCTACGAGGATAGCGTTGTATGTAGCTTTCATTAAATCCTCCCGGGTACAGTTATAAGGGCAGGCACGATATAAGGTGTTTTATCATTTGGAGAATAGCACCACATATGCCCTCTAGGTTATCATCATCATTTATGAATCCACATTTAAACAAATTTTCGCTGCTGCGGCCGACTTGGGACAAAGGGCTCGGGAATTGAAGTGCTATTCCGACAAAGGACCCGTCTAGCCTTCGGAGGATCACCAGTGAGAGCAGTCACACACTTTATAAAGCTATTACGACTTTTGAATCTTTGAGGCACAGGCTTGTGGCCGTAAAGTGGATGCCGATTGCTACTCATCATTTTGGCTATTTCCGAGGAGCTAGCGACAGCCCTACGGACCGTCGGCGGTGCTTTACCGGCCAGTGAGTACAGCATTTGTACAGGTGTCGGCTTAAGAACTCCGCGGGCGAGTATACTCGCATGAGAGTAGTGTATTATTGGGCATTCTGTCCCCCAGTCGTCCGCTTCGCTCCCGACCGTTCGCTGCGCTCACTCTGGTATGACAGAATGCCCAATAATACACTACGAATTAATGGGACACGATTAACTGTGGTTTGTAAATATCTTTAGAGAGACCCGTGGCAAGATTTGCTCTCCGAATTACTACCTATCATGATACAAACAGCTCCGGACCCATGACAAGATTCCATTACTGTATGTATCGCCTAGCAATTTCGGCTGAAGAACCAAGGTAAGTATCTTCAGAGAGACCCATGGCAAGATTCTCTCACCGAATTACTACCTATCATGATACAAACAGCTCCGAACCCATGACAAGATTCCATTGCTGTATGTATCGCCTAGCAATTTCGGCTGAAGAACCAAGGTAAGTATCTTCAGAGAGACCCATGGCAAGATTCTCTCACCGAATTACTACCTATCATAATACAAACAGCTCCGGACCCATGACAAGATTCCATTACTGTATGTATCGCCTAGCAATTTCGGCTGAAGAACCAAGGTAAGTATCTTCAGAGAGACCCATGGCAAGATTCTCTCACCGAACCTTCCTACTTACTAACATAATTATATTTTGTTTAAATATCAATTTAATTCAATCATTTTATTACCGAATGAATTCCATAAAAAAGTAATGTATTTTATCGTAATAAAAAAATTTAAATATTATTGTTAATCAATGTAAAATTTTAATTAATGGTAAATATTATGCTCAAAATATATACATTTTTTATTAACAATGCAAATTTTTAATGTGTATCTACCTACATAAGGTATAATAACTCTTGAACATTTTACATGTCAACAAAATAAAAAAAGTAGTTTGTGCTAAATGCAAATAAAATAATTAAAACACTTTCACACTAATCATCTCTTCTTGAAATACTTCACCAATATCTGATTGTTTTTCATAAAAATGTTCAACAATCTTCTTCATTTTTTAATGGAAATGTACAATTTAGAATTAATACATAATAAATCTTACCCATTTTCTTTATACGCAGTAAATATCTATACCGTTGTAATTTGTGTTGTATGGCAGCCTCCCAACAGCATAGCAACCTGAAATTGATAACAGCTGTATTTTAATTAACCAGTTTAAAATATGAATTGAAAGATCAATACGGAATACCTAAACACGGGTGGATCAGGGTTATGTTTTCAGATGACATTCCAAATGAGACATTTACAGTAAGATTCTGATATCAAAGTAGGTACTAGTTGCAATGTAACGCGAAAGTTTAAAATCTAATCGTATAATAAAGTGTTAGAGTGAATCCAAAAGTTATGATCGAGGTAATTCTGGATAATAAGTAGGTACATTACAACAAAACAAAAAATAACATATGTAGATACAAATGAATTTAAAGGAGAGTCATGCTACTTTTATGCTTACTTGTCTTACTAAATCTTTTTCATCCAAATTAAATAATAATACATTTGATAAAATCAATTAATAAACTTTACTTACTGCTACAAGTCAAATAAGTGGATGAAAAAAAATATACTTACATTTTGTAATCAATTAAACACTGGCACACATTAAACACACTTTTAGTAATTGTCACTTCAAACTCATGCTAACTGACTCGGAGCTTAACTGATGCGATACGCGGCGCGTTGCGTGGGAACGTGAGTTACCTGTGTCTAGTCTAGGAGTCAGATGCATTAATCTGTCATTATTACTAGAACACTTTTTGTAGGTAGGTATGCTCGCATGGCATTTAAGATCCTAATGCTTTTTATAATTTGAAATATTCATGAATGAAAATCTGGATATCTACTAGTGTTTTTTTTTCTTTTTTTTTTTTTTTTGTTACTTATAGACTTATAAGAGTAATCTTAGATCGTAATTATATAAATGAACTGAACCACCAATTCAAGTTATAAGGTCAAAAAAAAAAAAAAAAAAAAAACAAGAAATAAAAGCTTAATATTCCTGTTAATGATTGATTAAATCATGTTGGCTCCTGTACTAACGATGCAGTTGCAGACTCAGCTTTTAAGCTTTCTATGTAAATGCTTGAGAGCTGTAACTTAACACTCATCGTGTTTACTTTATGTTGCATTAAAAAGAAGCAAATGACTGTTTGAGTTTTGTCCAGAAATACCTCATGGATACTATGTTTACCTCACGTTTACCTTTAATTTTATTATGTATGATATGCACTTTCAAATATTTATTTCAATTCTTATAAATGAAAAACTTTGACATTAAAACTGTGTCAAATAGATTAACTTTACAACTATCATATTTCGAGTAATAACTACTTATAAATGTTTCTGAAAACCATATATACCTACATAAAAAAGGCATGTACTTGGTAAGGTTATTGATTGAGTACCTACCCATTTTAAATATTAGCACTTATTGCACTCAAATTTCTTTTTCACGTTGACTGCTACATAATGAAACACGACTATGATTTCTTTAAATGTGAACATGAAATAACGATAATGTTGCAATGTATAAGGGAATATGTTACATACTTACTTTTCATAAAATGTATGGACTGTCTATTATATTACGGTATACAATCGCTTGCTGTTTTTGTAGCAACTTACGTTATCAACCAAATAATGATTTCATTTTGCTGATGATTCATTATTTATCGCATAAATACGGATTTCTGTGGCAAAAATTTATTATTCCTCAAGATTTTTCCTGTGAAAGCACAAGACACCAGATCCTGCGACCCAAAAATGTTAGTAAGTACCTTCATTATTTTATTATTTTAATCATTTTACAAAGTTTTATTTTAACGATAGTGATTATCTTCGTTACTTTCCTGAAGCAAGTGTTAGGCAGTTTGATTTCCGCCTTGCCATTAATGATTATTTTTTTCGCTTTAGACTCAGTCCAAAATAATTGTTTTTTCTTTTTTATAAATATTATCATATTTTTTCTTTTAAGGTCGGATTCTGAGTACGCATCAAGCAGCGATGAGGTAGCAGCTGAAGAGCCCTTGCCACCACCGCCACCACAGCAATCGTCGGCCAAAAGCAAGAGCAAAAGCAAGAGCAAGCCTGCCCCAGCTGCCGTCGCACCAAAGCCCAGGAAGCGGAAATCCGCCATACCTCCTGTTATCAACGTGGAAGCCTACACGCAGCTTTCCTCTTCCCAGTAAGTCCAGTTTAGTAGTATTTTTTATCAGGTTATAATACTTATACATGTGGTTGTCGATGCATTCAATTCAAAGCTCTCTGCTACCGCCAGTTGAGAGTAATAAAATAACCACTTAATAATACATACACAATAGACATAAAACGTTAAAAAAACTAATACACTATATCCAAACTAAAACTACTCTATACCAAACTAAAACTATTCTATACTTGTATACCTATTAACTTGAAGCATATCTACTATTTCTTATTATTATACTGACGACCCGTCTGGAGTAGTGGTCGAGAAATCGCCTACTACGCAGCGGGTTGCGGGTTCGATCCCCGCACAATACAAACATTTGTGTGCATGAACATGTCTGTTTGTACTGGTCTGGGTGTTTTCTATGTATATCATGTATGTATTTACAAAATAATTAAGTATTATATCCGTTGTTTGGCACCCATAATACAAGCTTTGAGTAGCTTATTTTGTGACTAGATGGCGATGTGTAGGAAAGGATATTTATTTTTTATTTAAAGGCTATTTATTATAATTGATTTTTCAGATCGCACAAAAAGCCGAAGAGTCTGTTCGCCATTATAAACAACGACGAGCGGACGACCAACAAGGACTCCGGTCGCCCCAGCCTTGGCTCCAGCTTTACCTCCCGCGTGTCGTCCGGTCAGTGTCGTCGCGCCGCAACTGTCGATGGAGAGTTTTATGTGGACCTGAAGGTGTACAATACCGACGACGCCAGAAACACCCCTGCAGACCAGCGATACAAGAAGGCGTTGGCGTCGGTGAAGCTGCAGTGCTCCGAACAGTCTCGCGAGTGGGAATCCCTGCAGGACTTCCTCGCCAAGGCCTACGCCATTTTTAATAATAGTGACCCGGTATATTACAGTAATAAAATTAATATTAAGTAAGTAAGAGAATTTAGCAATAAGTTTATAAATATTAATTACATTTTGAAATATTAATTACATTTTCTTATCTTATATTGTTTTTTTGATTTATTATTGATTTTGATAGGTAGGTATATTTAACATTGCAAATAAAAGTAAGTTAAGCAATTATGCCATTCTGTTCGGTTTGTAATACATCGATCGGCTCAAAGTCTTGGATAGGTCATATACGCAGTCGATCGCATAAACAAAATAACTCCACCCAACCGCATAGCGATGGCGTGGAAATTGTTGCATCTGCATTTCGCTCTCGTATCGTTTCATATCGAATCGTTCCAATTGAAACTGATAAAGCCTCGTTAGACTCCTTTTTGTATTCAATCAGTAATAAAATAAAATTACTTATTGATGATGCCTTAAAAAAGCATACCACTATAAAAGTTAATTTTGAGCTATTTTCCCTGTTCATACTATTTAAAGACAGCACACAAGAAATGAAATCATTTCTCACAAAAAATTTTGTTATTTATCAGAACTATGATTTTAACACTATTTTTTTAAAGCTTCAAAGTTCTTTAAAAAAGAAAATAGACGAATTTCAGGAGAATGATAGTGGTTGGGCATTTCTTGACAATTCACATTTAGAAATTAACATAAATAAATATCAACCATTAGGAGGCAGCTCTTTTTTGCCACTACCAAAATGCATTCAAAATAAGAAAGCATGCATAAACATTCATAATAAAGATCAGTTTTGTTTCTTATGGAGCGTTGTAGCTGCTCTTTATCCTTCGCAAAAGCATCCTGAACGGGTCTCATCTTATCCCGATTTTCGTCTCGTTCTAAATGACGAAGGATTGTCTTTTCCTGTCACATTCGCAGATATAAATACATTTGAGAAAAACAATCCTAGGTTGAGTTTCATCATTTACGGTTTAAAAAATAATAAGACTATCATTGGACCTCTTTATAAGTCCGGAAACAGTCAAAACAAAAAGACTATTCATTTATTACTATTAGATAACGGGACTACTACACACTATTGTTTAATAAAAGATTTGTCGCGACTTATACGGAGTCAAATTACATCACATCACAGTAAAATCTATTTTTGTGACACATGTCTAGTGTATTTTACTACATGCGAAGAACTCGAAAGTCATTTATGTAGCGGTATCGTTACTGTTTTACCTGAAAAAGGTTCGGTAATTAAATTCAAAAACTATGACCGTAAACAAAACGTTCCGTTCGTAATTTATGCAGATTTTGAAACCATTTTAGAACCGTCTCAGAACAGTTCTTTAGTTTCCGATACCACACACACAAAAACCTTACAACACCATGTTCCAGCAGCGTTTGCATATAATATAGTATGTTCTGTGAATGAAAGTCATAATCGTTACGTCACTTATCGAGGTCAAGACTGTGTTCAAAAGTTTATAGATTCTATCTATCGCGATGTACGCGAGATTTATACAATTTTATCCCAAAACTCTCCAATATTTTTTACAGAACAAGATGAAGCTGACTTTATGCAAGCTACTCGTTGCCATATTTGCGACAATTTTTTGTTTACCGACAAAGTTCGTGATCATTGCCACATAAGCGGTTTCTATCGTGGCGCAGCACATAGATATTGTAATTTACAGTACAAAACACCAAAGTTTATTCCAATATTTTTTCATAATTTATCCGGGTATGATTGCCATTTATTTATAAAACAATTAGGTGGATTGCCTGGAACTATAAAAGTTATACCTAAAACGAAGGAGAATTATGTATCGTTTACAAAATTCATTCCTGTTTCTGGCAATGAGTTCATACAAGTTCGGTTTGTAGATTCGTTTAAATTTTTAGGTACCAGCTTGAACAGATTAGCTAAAACTATTCAAAAAGAAGAATTTAATCATATGCGTACCCACTTTCCTATTGAAACACAATTCAATTTACTAACACGAAAAGGAATTTACCCATACGAGTACATGGATAGTTGGGACCGTTATAAAGAGCGATCTCTTCCAGAAAAAAATATGTTTTACAGTTCTATTACAAATGAGCATATATCTGATGAAGATTATAAGCACGCACAATCCGTATGGACCGAATTCAATATTAAAAACTTGGGCCAATATACTGACTTATACCTAAAAGTCGATGTCATCTTATTGACCGATATTTTCGAAAAATTCAGAAGAACATGTAAACTTCACTATCAGTTAGACCCTGCGTTTTATGTCACTGCTCCGAGTTTATCATTTGATGCGATGCTTTTTAAAACAGGCGTTGAGCTAGAGCTAATTGATGACCTTGCCATGGTGCGCATGATTCAATCCGGTGTAAGGGGAGGTGTGTGTATGTGCTCACACAGGCATGCGAAAGCAAATAACAAATATGTTCCAGAATATGATAAACAACAACCCGAAACTTACGTGGTTTACATAGATTGTAATAACTTGTACGGATTTAGCATGTGTCAATCATTACCATTCTCGGACTTTAGGTTTTTAAATCAAACAGAAATTGTTAGACTCGATGTAACCAATATTCCTGACAACGCGGAATACGGGTTTATTCTCGAGGTCGATCTTAGCTATCCAAAAGAGTTGCATGACAGGCATAATGAATTACCATTTTGTCCTGAAAAATGTATTCCTCCTGGAGGGAAAAATTCAAAACTTGTTCCCAATCTTTATGATAAATATTTTTACGTAATCCATTATGTTCATTTAAAAACATGTATAAAACATGGGTTAAAGTTAAAAAAAATTCATCGAGCTATAACGTTTCGGCAGAGCCCTTACTTGAAACAATATATCGATTTAAACACAAGCTTAAGGCAACAGGCTCAGTCAACTTTTGAACAAGACTTTTTTAAATTGCTCAATAACAGCATTTTCGGAAAGACATTGGAAAATAATGAAAAAAGGGTCAATGTTCATTTAGTTAATAAATGGAGTGATAAACAAAATAAAACAAAAAAAAGATATTGTGCTGATACATTAATAGCAAATTCGAATTTCCATAGTGCTTCAGTTTTCAGTGAAAATTTGGTTGCAATACAAACTAAACCTGAGCGTGTTGTTTTAGACAAACCAATATACATCGGGTTTACAGTTTTGGAACTGTCCAAAAGCCACATGTATGATTTTCATTACTCAGTCTTTGAGCCGACGTATACAAACCGCTTACGCATGTGCTACACAGACACAGACAGTTTTGTCTATCAGATTCAAACCCCTGATTTCTATAAAGATTTAAAACAATTATTATTGAATTATTTCGATACTAGTAACTTTCCAGCAGAAAATATACATAGCTTACCACTTTTGAACAAAAAAGTTCCTGGTCTTTTCAAAGACGAAATGGGAGGGAACATAATATCAGAATTTGTTGGATTACGATCAAAACTGTACTGTATAAAAACTGTTAACAGTACTATTAAAAAAGCAAAGGGGGTGAAATCATGCGTTGTTCGCGATATTTCAATATCTCTATACAAAAAAAGCTTATATGATGGGGATGTAGTGAGAAAAACCAACGTTTTATTCAAATCTATTAAACATGAAATATTCACACGTAGCCTTAAAAAAGTTGCACTAAGCCGCAACGATGACAAGCGTCACATTTTGTCTGACAAAGTATCTACGAGAGCTTGGGGTCATAGAGCCATTCTTAATATTTAAATTGTATCAAACGAAATGTATATTATTTGTTTAAAGTTAGGTAACTATTTGCACTGTAATTTTATGATGGTAATGAATAGTTTACAATGATTTGAAGTGATTTTGTGTCTTCTGATTATAATATGTCATAAGTAATGTATGTACTGTAAGAACCCATAATATAAGGTATTACACTGATGCTTGTGCAAGTAATAGAATGGACTCTTTTAATAGAACTGTTTTAGAATTTATATTCTAGAAATTAAGTTACCTCCTTGTACATTGTACTTATATTGCAAATAAATGATGATACGATATTTTTTTTTGATTTATTAAATATCCCCTATTTCTAATGAATAGTTAAGAATAGTTAAGAGTTTATGTAGGTATTCAGTTATCGCACAAAAACACGTGTGCATTTAAAAGTGCAGGTTAAAACAAGTTGCTAACACGAGTGTTATTTAGCGCGCGTCGTATTTCGTTTCAACTTACTGGAAGAAATATTTGCTATACTGAAAAATGATTATTGAACATGTTAAAACATGTAGTACACGTGCTTATGACACTTCGTCTCACACGTCTCATGTTCTTGATTACCTATATAGACAAAGCTTATTCATTCTAAATTTAGTTCATTATTCGTGCTCAGTGCATTCACATAAAGATTGCGTCGAACTTAAAATGCAGTCCAACCATCAGTACCTCTCTTCACCGCAAACCAGCTACTTTGCATCGAATGATCATAGAATACCAAAGCTCATAATTAAAATAGAAATCATGGAAGCAGTGGATTCAGCGGATAAAACTGAAGTGGAAATCAGAGGGCGAGCAAAAAGCCAGTATTTGGTGTACGACCATTGGGACGTCATCTATTATAAGACAGAACAACTGCTGACTGAAATTAGTAGGAAACTGGGAGACCGCA
This sequence comes from Pyrausta purpuralis, assembly GCA_963924145.1. Lineage (NCBI taxonomy): Eukaryota > Metazoa > Arthropoda > Insecta > Lepidoptera > Crambidae > Pyrausta > Pyrausta purpuralis. The sequence goes on from OZ001646.1 coordinate 6,108,183, forward strand.
ACGAAAGACCTGCTTTGTGACTACTGTGAAATAATTATATTATAAATCAGGTATGTTGTAGTTATCCTTTATCGAATACTTTTTAAAATAAAAGGGTTATTATAGTTATAATAATAACTTCTTGATTTTAATATGAGATTTTTTTTCTTTACAGATAATGGCGGATGGATACGACGTTTTTCCTCAATACGCTCAAGACCCATTAGAAAACTTTACGCAACAATACAAGGATTTGTTTGGTTCGCAATCGACAGAAGTTAAACAAAAGAAGAGAAAACGTGTTCCATCAAAAAAGAATAAGCGAATAGCTCCTAAATCTTTTGTGGTGTGCAACGAACAGAAAGGTTTCAAGATGATCCAGATAAAGGTGCTGGACTTGGTCTGCGAATGTGAATCAACAAGGACAAGCTCGTCGACCTCGACGCCGGACGCTGACAGCGAGTGCGTGTTACTTAGTGCTCAATACGTTGTTCATGACGCAGTGGACGAAATAATGGATATGACAGAATGTGTAATTAAGAAGATATCAAAAAAGTTATGTGGTTCTAACTTTTAGTTGATTTACGTTTTTAAGTTATTAGAATATTGTTTAATAATCCTAGTTGTAAATGTAATTAAATAAATAAATTAACTAATATGCAAAAAATATGTTTTTTACTAAGTCCCCTAAAAATGTAGGTAGGTATAAATTGAGGTATAAAAATAAATAAAACATTTAATTCAATGTTACAATTATTTATTTCAAAAAATAAGCATTAATAAAATACATTGTTATCCATACACCATTTCTTTAAACTTAAAACATTTCGTAACGCACAATACTTATCATGATAAAAACAATTAAACATAATTTTGTCTTTACAATAGAGTTCATTAAGATTATTCAAATTAGGAGTACCTTGACGCGTTATATCGAAAACACTATTATTATTATCACACAACTCTTGCATCCATTTTACTTTTTCTTCCCCTTTGACTATAATTCTTTTATTTTTCAAAAAACCATTGATCATTCTAAGAAATTCTCTGTAGTCTATATAGCCCTCACTCCATAAATAACCTCTATTTCTTTCAATCCAACGAACACATTTCTTTTCTTCATCACTCAATGCAGAGAACGGATACGGAGGCTTTATTAAAAACACGTAAGTATACTCTGGAGTAGCTACTGCCATTTCTTTAACCAAGAATTTATTATCGATGTCCTTGAATCCTTGCAAATCAACGATTACTGTATTATAATTATTCATGATATTTTCTTTACAATGTTACTCAAAGGCTTATATTCGTATAAACAATCGTTTAAAATCAAGCAGTATGCAGCTGTCTTATCTGGAATTTCTTGGTCTGTTTCAATTTCGACTCGCACATCAATAGATCCTTTAAGCGTTTCGTGTTGTCGTGAACAGTCAATAACGAATAAAGGAGCAATGTTTTTAAATTCGTTTAAGCTCAACAACGGCTCTGGTCGACGTCCATGATACGACTGTTGAAATCTTGTATATTGTTCATATAATAAAGTAAATTTGTCTTCGGAGAAATTGATGTTCAATCCTTCATATGGATACTATGATGAATTCAAAAATACTCTTACATCACGCACGTGACAATGATCAAACTCTGCCATTGACAATTGACTGTTGTGTTTCCGGTTAGTTTGTAAAGCAATGATAACAAAGCGCGGTTTCTCTATTTGCGATGAAGTTTTGATAGACCAAGTATGTTTGCGTGTTTTAGGTAGTAATGGGTATTCGTAAAGATCCCAGTTGCGAAACGCTAATGGAATAGCACGATCTCTCTCTAAATGCTTTAATAGATTTATTCTTTCTCGATCAGACACTTTAATGTGTGGCACTCTCCAAATGATTTTATTTATTGTAATATCATCTACAGCTTCTCCTGCATTTAATTTTATGGCATTAAGGTTCGTATTGCTTCTAAGTAGCACTAACTCGTGTTTACAGTTCATGATAATTTTTTGATAATCTTCTGCAAATCCTAATATCTTGCTTAAAGGAATTGATACAGAAAACGATCCATCTCCTGTATTTTTGGTTCCCCCTGTTGACCACCCCCAAACACGAGCATATTTTGACTCGTTTTCACTTAAGGACAGATATGACTTTATAGTTGTAGTTAAACCAGCATTTTTAATTTTATCTATTTCTACTCCATTCAATTCGTAACGAATATCTTGAAATAGGAACAATGCCGGATTATTAACGAAGTTTACATCTGATATTTTTGCTTTGGTCGTGGTGTTATGAACACTCACTTTTCCCTCGATGTACAGACTACTAAGTGATGGCAGTACGTATAGGTCTTGCTGATTAATCGGAATTCTTATTTCATCATTCTTGTTGAAACTTGTTACGTATGGCTTGTATGAATGATACTCGAAACCTTCAATGCTGTTGTCGTATGTAGTTTGTTCAGATATATTTAAGATATTCATTTTATTAACCCAATTTTCTTTAGGAATTCTTTATTGGTCTTGGTAAGTTTCTTTTTAAGCTGTAGCGGTGTGCCTTTGCGGGATGATCTTTCAGCACTGACTCGAATATTCGACTGAGGGGAGCTTTTATTGAAATTTATCATTTTCTTCGAAAATGTAAATAGAGTTGAACTTCTTCACCTCGCAGGTTAATTTCTTTATTGTCTGCGTCCAAGAGTCTTATATTGATAGCGCTTATTGATGATTGATTAACAGGAAAATAAATCAAATTTTTTGGAACTTCAATTATTCTATAACCAGGTGGTACATTCGGCACAAATTCATAAATAATATGGCTTGCTTTCCCGTTTACAAATGAACCACTAACAACATCGCATTCGATCCGTACGATGGTCGTTGATAGAATGTTGACAGGATATTGTGAATCTGTACTTATATTAGCATTTATTGTTTCCTTCCCAAATCCTAAAATTTGAGCTAATGAGGCACTCTTATTGAAATGAACATCTTTTGAACAAAAGATGTTTGTTTTTAATGTATTATTATTGCAAGTGATTTTTAAAATTGTGTTCTTAATTCATAAAGATGAAATAAGAAACCAAAAATTTGCGCATGGGCGGGACTTGAACCAGCAACCTTTTGGCAATTGGTAAGAGCGTTTGGCCCGGTTTGCCAAAAGGTTGCTGGTTCAAGTCCCGCCCATGCGCAAATTTTTGGTTTCTTATTTCATCTTTATGAATATAAAATATGACACTGTGAGTGTTAAAAACATTCTAAAGCATTAGATAGCGAAGCGACATCAATTTCCAAGTTGAATTTATTCTGTAAAGAATAACTGCTTGGGCCATCTGTTTCATAAACAGACGGCTAGATGGCGCTAAGCGTCACGCAATTGACGTTTTCATAAGAAACCACAAATTTCGCAGGGTCGGACTAACAGCACGGTAGCTCAATTGGTAAGAGCGTTTGGCCCGGTTTGCCAAAAGGTTGCTGGTTCAAGTCCCGCCCATGCGCAAATTTTTGGTTTCTTATTTCATCTTTATGAATATAAAATATGACACTGTGAGTGTTAAAAACATTCTAAAGCATTAGATAGCGAAGCGACATCAATTTCCAAGTTGAATTTATTCTGTAAAGAATAACTGCTTGGGCCATCTGTTTCATAAACAGACGGCTAGATGGCGCTAAGCGTCACGCAATTGACGTTTTCATAAGAAACCACAAATTTCGCAGGGTCGGACTAACAGCACGGCAGCTCAATTGGTAAGAGCGTTTGGCCCGGTTTGCCAAAAGGTTGCTGGTTCAAGTCCCGCCCATGCGCAAATTTTTGGTTTCTTATTTCATCTTTATGAATATAAAATATGACACTGTGAGTGTTAAAAACATTCTAAAGCATTAGATAGCGAAGCGACATCAATTTCCAAGTTGAATTTATTCTGTAAAGAATAACTGCTTGGGCCATCTGTTTCATAAACAGACGGCTAGATGGCGCTAAGCGTCACGCAATTGACGTTTTCATAAGAAACCACAAATTTCGCAGGGTCGGACTAACAGCACGGTAGCTCAATTGGTAAGAGCGTTTGGCCCGGTTTGCCAAAAGGTTGCTGGTTCAAGTCCCGCCCATGCGCAAATTTTTGGTTTCTTATTTCATCTTTATGAATATAAAATATGACACTGTGAGTGTTAAAAACATTCTAAAGCATTAGATAGCGAAGCGACATCAATTTCCAAGTTGAATTTATTCTGTAAAGAATAACTGCTTGGGCCATCTGTTTCATAAACAGACGGCTAGATGGCGCTAAGCGTCACGCAATTGACGTTTTCATAAGAAACCACAAATTTCGCAGGGTCGGACTAACAGCACGGTAGCTCAATTGGTAAGAGCGTTTGGCCCGGTTTGCCAAAAGGTTGCTGGTTCAAGTCCCGCCCATGCGCAAATTTTTGGTTTCTTATTTCATCTTTATGAATATAAAATATGACACTGTGAGTGTTAAAAACATTCTAAAGCATTAGATAGCGAAGCGACATCAATTTCCAAGTTGAATTTATTCTGTAAAGAATAACTGCTTGGGCCATCTGTTTCATAAACAGACGGCTAGATGGCGCTAAGCGTCACGCAATTGACGTTTTCATAAGAAACCACAAATTTCGCAGGGTCGGACTAACAGCACGGTAGCTCAATTGGTAAGAGCGTTTGGCCCGGTTTGCCAAAAGGTTGCTGGTTCAAGTCCCGCCCATGCGCAAATTTTTGGTTTCTTATTTCATCTTTATGAATATAAAATATGACACTGTGAGTGTTAAAAACATTCTAAAGCATTAGATAGCGAAGCGACATCAATTTCCAAGTTGAATTTATTCTGTAAAGAATAACTGCTTGGGCCATCTGTTTCATAAACAGACGGCTAGATGGCGCTAAGCGTCACGCAATTGACGTTTTCATAAGAAACCACAAATTTCGCAGGGTCGGACTAACAGCACGGTAGCTCAATTGGTAAGAGCGTTTGGCCCGGTTTGCCAAAAGGTTGCTGGTTCAAGTCCCGCCCATGCGCAAATTTTTGGTTTCTTATTTCATCTTTATGAATATAAAATATGACACTGTGAGTGTTAAAAACATTCTAAAGCATTAGATAGCGAAGCGACATCAATTTCCAAGTTGAATTTATTCTGTAAAGAATAACTGCTTGGGCCATCTGTTTCATAAACAGACGGCTAGATGGCGCTAAGCGTCACGCAATTGACGTTTTCATAAGAAACCACAAATTTCGCAGGGTCGGACTAACAGCACGGTAGCTCAATTGGTAAGAGCGTTTGGCCCGGTTTGCCAAAAGGTTGCTGGTTCAAGTCCCGCCCATGCGCAAATTTTTGGTTTCTTATTTCATCTTTATGAATATAAAATATGACACTGTGAGTGTTAAAAACATTCTAAAGCATTGTGTTCTTAATGTTGCATTTTAAATAATCACAAATATCTTGAAGCTCGTAAGACCCTTCAGGAATTTCGATTATTTCATTTTCACCATAGTAAAACTTATTATTACGCTCATCTATATTAGGAATAGAGTTGAAAGTGGAAAAGTACAAAAGACCACATTCATAGTCTCCTTGAAGCTCCAATGTTGGTGAGTAATTTGTTGATAAGGAAGCTCCTCTCCCAGTTATAGACACAGTGAAAGACATTTTGAAACTGACATATTTATTTTCTTCTTTCATTATATAAATGATTCTTCCAATAATTTCTTAAAAATTTTAGACACAAATGCCCACAGTTTGTAGTACCAAATGCTTGATGTCTTGCATAATTATAGTTTACAGGCAAGTCATGTACATATTTCATAAATTCTATTGGTGGTTTCAAATTTCCAAAGCTATCATAATATTCTATGTATTCATTTTGCTTCACATAGGCTACCCAATGCGTGCCAGGATTTATGTTGCTATCCAAATTCATAATTCCACATTCTATCTTTCTAGGTTTCAATGGTAACGTATCTCTCATGTAAACACCACGAAAATAAGGTATATCAGTGGCATGTTGTATTATATCAAGGTTAGTGAGTGCACGTCTGGGCAGCCGTTTATTTAGTTTTTTGATGGACTAATATATAAACCTGCTCCTTTTTTATGTGGTTTTATATATAATCCTTTTCCAAGAGCCACTGCTTCCATCATCCTGTTGTGTCTCTCAGCTTCCTGAAGACTTTTTTGTGCAGCCTTAGAATCATTAACAGCTTTCGCTATACCTGCTGCACCTCCAGCAAGTGAACCTAAAGCCGATAGCCCAGCAAATATGGGGATGAGTGGCAAAACCCCACCACTCTTTGGGAGAGGAATATAACGAGGCAAACGTATTCCTTTCTTATTCCGAAACAATTTCTTTGCCGCTGCATAAGCATATTTTATAGACGAAGTGTGATTTTTCGATTTATGTTTTTTTAAATGAGATTTAATCTTTTTAATTCCTTTATGAAACGATTTTATGGCTCCGCCTGCTTTGATTTTTGCTTTCATTGCGTTTTTTACTATCCATGAGGCAATTTTTTCTCCTTTGCCTGCGTCTTTCGAATTCAACCTTTTTTTAGCCATGTTCAAAAGTTCTAAATCAGCTTTACGTCGTACTTTTAAATCTTTATTAATGTATGCAATATCGTGATGCATGCAAGCTTCGTCTAATCTATTAACTCCTCGATCACCTTTTTGTATCCGTTTTTGAAGTTTTGTACCAGGACCACAAAATTGATAGCCTGGTAAGTGTAGCTCAACTGGCAAACGATCAATCAATTTATCAATTATACCACTGCCTTCCTTCATTGATAAGCAGTAAGTGTCGTGAAGAAGTGATTTGTGTTATTTATATACCTCTCCACTACACCACTAATTCTTTTTTGTTTACCCAAGTGTTCTCTTCATTACCTAGCCCTAACCATTTTACAAATAGTTTGTTTCCTTTTCTTTTTATAACTTTTTCAATAAGGTAAATGTCAGGAAAATTAGTTTTTTGTAACTCATACCGGTAAAAAGAACCTAAGATAATTTGATTGTGTTTGTCAGCTATTTGATACGTTTGAGGATTGGTTTGACCGATTTTAACAATGCGAAATATTTCCGTAGACCAATTAGGAGTATAGCCTTTATAAAAATCACCTTTATATTTACTTATACGAACAAAATCACCAACTCTCAAAGTTGGACCTGAACGTGCTATCTTTCCATGTTGTGTTTTAAAAATATTAGACCTTACTAAAAGCTCATTTGAACGATTAACATTGATTGGTTTGAATTTTGTGATACGGTGACAAGTATTGTTGTAGTGATTCACAACAGAATCTAAATTACTTTGAACCCATTCATATCGTCCGCATAAACTGAATGCTTTGTAAAGATGGGATTTTATGGTTCTAATTACGCGTTCTACTATGGAAGCTTTTTTAACAGAATATGTGGAATAATGGTTTATGTTGTTACTTTTCATTAATTTTTCAAAAGAATCATTGTAAAACTCTGTGCCTAGATCTGTTTGTAAATTTTTTGGCTTTCGTGTGGATTCAGAAAATATGTTGTGCATAGCATTTGCAACGCATGTCTTAGATTTCGTCTTCAACGGTCTAACCCAAACGTATTTTGATAAAGCATCAATTACTACTAAAACATATTTGTATCCTTTATTGAATGATGCATACTTTTGAAAATCCATGAGATCAGCTTGCCATAAATCATCGATTCCTTTAATAACAGTATGTCGACGAATGAAATTTCTTCTTGCCGCCTTGTGAAGTTCGCTAACTATATCTTGTTTACTCATTATTAACAACTTTTGATGGTAGCATGAGGTCAATTTCTTTTTTTGTGTAGTACAATTTACTAAAATTTGTAGTAGTAAGTTTTTCTAAATTGTTAAGATACTTTTTTAAATTGCTTTGAATATTATTCAGTTCATTTTTTAGTTCATCAACACTTTTATCCACGTATTCTTTATTTACAGCCTCATCGTTCCTTTCCGGAATTTGTAGTCCCTTTAATCTCGATGATTTTAAGTCAAAGTCTCCTTCATCTGTTCGCACTAGGATGTCGCTAAGAATATTACTGAATTCTGATAGTCGTAAACGTTTGTGAATATGATGACCAAATTTGTCAATATTCATTGTCGTCTGGTCCGCTTCCGTAGATTAATGACACTGCCCGATCCTCCTGATGGAAGCTTTATATATTTGATTTGTTTTATAATTCCAGCTTCATATAACTCTTCAAGTATTGCATAAATTTCATTTTGTACCCCAGTGTTGCCAGCTGCCCATGATCCAAGTAGTAATTTTAACCTTTCCACTAATTCATTGGGATCATCCCAGTAAACCAAATCGGTATCGTTCTTCACTTCTTTTAAAATATCGATGCCTTTGCCCTGTCGGAGACTTTCCAAACTACTTGTATGACTTCTAGCGAACTTAAATAATGGTTTGATTACTTTCATATACTTAAAACTTTTGTTACTGTTAATTGGTTTCGAAGAATCAAAGTTGCGTCTGTAAGCATTGGTATCCATAAGTATTAATTTATAATTTTGTAAATCTTGTTCTGTAATAATTTCTAAATTTGGGATCTTTTCATACAATAACTCTCTCAAGCCAGGAGTCTTTTTGAGGCTACGACTTCCAATTTTTATAATATGGTCATCATCGTGAACACGCGTATTGCCAAGCATTAGTTTCCCCTTTACGTTCCTAATACCAAAAGGTATATCTTTCATTACTTCAGATGATACAGACCATGATAAAGAATCATTATTATTATTGCCAGTACTTGGCGAGGACTGAAGAGATTTGAATGAGCTCTCATGATCATCATCACCTTCAGTGGGTGGTGCAGTAAGGGTTTTGTTAGGCGTTTTACAGTTTTCATTTTCTATATTAACTTCATCTTCTTCAAAATATTCTTCGTTGTCATCATCCGCTTTAAAGTAATCAAAATCTTCGTCAGAAATATTTGATGACTCACTTTTTGTGTGTTTAGTTCTTTTCACTGATTGGCTTTGTTCTGTCTCTTCATCTATGAGGCGTTTGTTGGCAGTTCTACAAGTCAATAGTTTAAGGGGGCTTACAATTGGTTTAAATATTGTTTCCAGAGCCAAGTCGTTGTTCTTTTTTGAATCTTTTATCATTTCTACCTTTTTTTTTACAGCTGATGCTGACTTTACAATTTGTTCCTTAAGGTTTCGCTCCATTGTTAAGGATTCCACTTTGTATGACTTCCTGATTGTAACTGATTCGTTTTCGTCCAAGTAATAGTTACTTATACAAGAAATAAAACATTTAATCCACTATTATGAATGTATCAAACTTCATTCTATAACAACCTTTGTTTCGTTCACAATCCTTATTGATGACGACATAACTGTATGGTTTTTTCCACACTGTTGAACACATTTTACGGAACTGTGACCACGTCATATCAGATCCTACATGCTCATCGTATATATGTCTCAGGTTAATGTCGTCTTGTTTAAATAATATTATCAGATTAGCATTGTCTCTTACGAGTTGCTTAGGTATTTTGGTGTAGGTTTGATTAATATAAAAGCAGTCAATGTTTTTATGTCTTCCCATGGCAAAGTAATCGCGAATATTGTTTTGTTTCTCGCACGCAACATCATCAAAAATAAAAATTGAGTCGGGCAAAGCTTCGTGTGGCGTTAGAATTTCACTATTATCATTATACTTGTAGTAAGATATTTCTGAAATTTTCTCCAATACCTTTTCTAAAAATATGTACTTAGGTTGATACAAAGACTTCGAATATACATAAAGGTTACGAAAACGAGGCCCATCCTGGTGTAGCAATAGACTTATTACTAAGTTAGTTTTTCCGCAGTTTGATGGACCACAAACAATGCTTCGGATAGTGTTTGGCAATAATTTGCCATGCCTCTTACACTGATTTGAAGAGACTGGACATATACATTGTAATCTAAGAGATTCTTTTTGTTTTATAAATCTCATTTCTTTTTACTCAACCGTTCTGATTGACGGGTTTCAACGGAATGATGAAAATAGTGACGATAGATAAATTTAATGGGATTCATGAAAAATTCACTGCCACGCAGTTTCTTGAACTTCCGGTTGTGAACTGAAGGTTTGCTGAATATATTGCACCACTGATTCGTAGTGTATTATTGGGCATTCTGTCATACCAGAGTGAGCGAAGCGAACGGTCGGGAGCGAAGCGGACGACTGGGGGACAGAATGCCCAATAATACACTACTCATGAGTATGCGACTATGCAAAACATCAGGTGCAGCTCCCCATTTAGAAGAAACTAGTTTCCTCAAAAGGCCATTTCCGGAATGCACTTTCTGCTTGATGTTTTCGCAGTTTTTCCTAAAATTTATCAATATTTATAGAACCATTTTGGTTTTATTTGGTTTCGGACAAATACCTCTTGTATTTGTCTATGTCATTTACGATGTCGAGTATAGCCGCATAAGTTATAGTAAAACAAAACGCTGATGCTACTAGAAAACTAGTACGTAATTTATATAATATTTACCGAGCTGAAGTCATAGATGAGAAGTACGTGTTACTTCTCATCTATGATCCCCAGTGATTTTTCGTAGCAATTTGCAGCGCCAAGTAGTTCGTAATAACAAGCGAGTACTAACCCGTAGCACACTACAGCCTTTTCGTAGCAAGAAGATTCGCAGCTCGCTCCTAGTGTCAATGTTTCCGTAGCAAGGTTACACGTCGGAGCACCTTCGCGTAGCAAAATGCTCGTAGCAAATAGATGCACGGTTCTCGCACAGCGTAGGGCGTCATAGACAAGCTACAGCTTTTGAAGCTTTGTAACACTTACTCCCATATTGAGATGTTTTCAAATAAACACGTAATTTATAATGATTTCATAGTATTAATTGAAATGACTTTTTTTTCTCCTTATTTTCCTTGGAATCCGTTAAAGTATCTGCTTCTGAATGCGTTTCGTCTACATACAACGGGTGATTGAATAAAAACACGAAGTTCAGGAAAACGTGAACTGATATTACTGATCTCATCCCAAAGACAGTACAAGCATCCACCTCCGAATTCTCTTTCAAGATGGCCCTCCGAGCACTTTACAAGGAAGAGATATCGAACTTGTCTCACTGGCCTATTCTTTTTTCTTTCTCACATGTGTACCATTAGTATTATTATTATGTGTATGTACTATGTGTATGTTTATTATTCTATAATTATGTATTAATGTATACGGTATTTATGTCATAAGTAGTATGTATGTTTATGTATGTTTATTGTAGGTTCAATCAAGCTCTCACTTTTGCCCTTCTATCACTTTCTTCGCGCCGCCAGCAATTTCTCTGTATAGACCTATGGTTGACTGGTAGAGAATGCTTTTAGCATTAAGTCCGCCATATGTACCTTTTGTTTGTGCATGAAGTGTTTTAAATAAAAACAAATAAAAAATGTCACCTTTGCTTTCATAGTTCTATGAGCAGTCGCGTACAGATAGAAAATTGAAGTCAGCGTTGAATAATATTTAAAAAAAAAATGACTAATACATGCGTCCACTAATATTTCAAAGATTTAGTTAGCAGGTAAATTTGAAATTATCTTGCGAATGTAACAAAAAACACTAAGGAAAGGCTGATTCACGCTACACCGTGCCGGCCAGGGCACTGTCAAACATTATTGTATACTTTTTCTATGAAGTGAGTCATGCCTAAACGTGCTCAGCCTGGGCCCGGACGGGGCACGGCGTTGGAATGTCTATGGGAATTTTTCCCAGCTCCGTCCCGTTGTAGCGTGAATTATCCTTTATTTTTCTGTTCATAAATTATGCTACCACTTTTTTTACCATTGATTTCTGCCTTACTTTGTTTAGTGTGACTCAATGTCAATATTAAATCAAATCAATCATTCGTTTGCCTAGAATATAGTTTACAAAAAGAAAAACTTCAAATCATGTTAGTGCGTGTATTCCGCCTGCATGCAGGCATGCAAAAAACCACTGGTTACAAGCTATCTCGTTAGAAGCGAAAATGCAACTATTATTGTGCTTTTCCGTAAAATGTGTGAAAACTTATCCTCATTTTTTAAGTTTGTGCAAATTTAAAAGGCATTAATGCCCAAGGGAATTAATAAATTAACTGTCCTATAAAATCATACTTGGATATTTTAATTTAATTTATTTATTTAAACATTTATTGGCCTTTTTTGCCTGTCTTCAAGGTATTTATGGTATGAGCATTCATACAATAGATACCTTATAGGCTAACAATTTAATTTTTGTGTTTATCCAGCTAGCAGGGCGTCGCCTAATTTTGGATTTTCCGTAAAATATTTTGAGGCAAACAGCGCATTTTCATGAGAAGTAAGAGGGCGGTGCGCAAACGCAAGCTGCGAGCATTATTTTGAGTTATTTATTTAAAACTGTGAAAGCTTCTAAGACATGTATTGAAATCAATTGTATTAAGGGTAATTTTGTTTAAAATGAAATGGACTTGCTGCTTAATATGTTTATTTCGAAACGTTTCGAATTCGAAAAGAAAATTGTGGATACGAGGGTCAAACTGAAAGTTCTTAGAAAATCAAAAACTGATTACATTAGCCAGTTATTAGTTTTACTATATCTTTTCAAAATATTGTCCATTGACGTCAATACACCGCTGCATGCGATGGAACCACTGGGAAAAGCACTTTGCCCACTCGTCCTTAGGGGTCTCTTCAATGGCATCGCGATACGCAGCCACCGCTTCTTCAGCATTCATAAACCGCTTTCCTTTAAGTTTTTCTTTAATTTTTGGAAATAAATAAAAATCACAAGGCGCGAGGTCGGGGCTATACGGCGGGTGACCCAGTAATTCAACGTTTGATGTCGCCAAATAGTCGATCGTTCGCTTGGCGGTGTGCGACGAGGCGTTGTCGTGGTGAAGGAGGATCCTACTGCGAGGTCGTTTCTCTCGAACTTTTTCCAAGACAAGTGGCAAACAATTGGTAGTGTGCCATTCTGCAGAAACTGTTTTTTGATCCTCTAACACAATTGTTGCGAAATGACCTATCCTTCCAAAGAACGAGGCCACCATTTTTTTCCCGCACTTCGATCTCTCTTCACTTTATTTGGCAACTCCTCGAAAGGAAACACCCACTGAGCAGATTGTCTTTTGGTTTCAGGATCATAACAGTAAATCCAGCTTTCGTCACCTGTTAGTATGTCGAACACAGCATTTGAGTCACCTCCGTTAAATCTTTCAATCATTTTACGGCACCAATCCACACGATGGAGTTTTTGAGCCTTAGTCAAATTATGAGGTATCCACCGGGCGCAAAGCTTCCTGACCGTTAAATGTTCGTGGAGGATTTTGTGCACTTGACTCATACCGATGCCTAAGCTTGTCCGAATCTGCTGATAGGTCACTCTTTTGTCAGTCTCTATCATACGCCGCACAACACAGATGTTATTTTCAGTCGTCGCCGTAGAAGGCCGTCCCTCACGTACATCATCAGTGAGATTAGTGCGACCACGTTTAAACTCATTAAACCAGTTGTAAACAGTCGCACGAGATGGGGCTTCATCGTGAAAGGCCAATCGTAGTCTATCATAACTTTCTTGTTGACTTAAATGACATCGAAAGTCATAAAAATCATTGCACAAAAATTTTCTCGTGTTAAATTCATGTTGACGTGACACAGACAATTTTCAATTTGCCGCCAAATCGTAAAACAAATGACAAATGAATGAAATATATACTCAGTAATATTGGCAAAGAGTTCTATTTCCAAATTTTAGAATATTTTTTTTATTATATTGTTTATAAGTGGCCAGTTCTAAGAACTTTCAGTTTGACCCTCGTACCATCTGACGGCTATCGACGAAGGGGTAGACCTAAAAAAAGGAGTGGTGACGATGTGTCTAGCTTCGCGAGAGATTGGGAATAGTGGGCCACTGATAGACATATTGAAAAAATTGGGGAGACCTTTGTCCTGCCATTTAAAAAAAAAGTTTGTAGTGAGTAAACATATTACATAGACTTATGCTGTCGGGGACATTATTGAAGAACTTTTAACCCGGCACAATCCCCACATACATAATTTTTATGTATCTTAAGACGGTTTACGCAACGGAAGCTCTCCAAATGAATATTTTTCCCGCTTTTGCAACATTCGATACGTATCGAGATGTTTTATAGCCTAAAACCTTCTTCGATAAATAAGCTATCCAACATAAAAATAATAAGATTCGCAAGTTAAAAAAAAACTTTCAGCTTTACCTATAACATAAGAATTGATATTATTTTAACTTTACGAACTATTTTTTATCTGTGTTTGCAGTAAGTTAGAGTGTCAACAAACAAACATCATCCTTGTTTCCTTGATGCTGTCTCCAAAGAGTTATAAATATCAGGACGTCTTGTAAGAATGAAAATGATTGACCAAAGAATTTTTAAAATTATTTATGTGCTCTATCCATGTGTCTACTTATTGCACGCTCTACTCGATTAATGATTTGACAAAACATGAGGTTCATTGTGATGTCACAGCGAGTTCAGAAATGTTCACTAATCATTCTATGCGTCCCGTGAGGTCGTTTCAGTGCCGTCATCATTGCAGCCGTCAACAGCATTTCAAATAGAGCCGTGGTAATTCTGGTTGTAATGTTTCACACCTGAAATGTGCCGCGCCGTGTTGAATGATTTGACGAAATACGCTGTTCATTATGATACTAGCAGTCTCTGAGATATCGTCCGCATGTTTTTGAGTTTGCTCCTTCCCCTCGCGTCAGAGCGCGATGTTTTATAGCCTAAGCCTTCTTCGATAAATAAGATGTCCAACACTTTATTTTTAAATCGCTCTAGTACTCGTGTTTCCTGAGATAAGCACGATCAAACGAACAAACTCTTCAGCTTTATAATATAAAGTATAGATTTGTGATATCACAAGCAATGTTAAACGTTGAGGTGTTCCAAATTGTTGGCTTATTACACCCAAAGAAAACGTTATTGTTACCGCCATTGTTGTAGCTCGCAACCGTAATTCAAAATGTCCTTGATAATTCTTTTTGTAATCTTTTACAATTAAATATGGCAAGCATTATACAATTTAATATTTTAAATTATTCAAGATGAAATAAGAAACCAAAGATTGCGCACGGGTGGGACTCAGGCTAACCGGGACAAACGCTCTTCCAATTGAGCTACCGTGCTGTCGGTCAGACCGTGCGATGGTTCTGGTTTCTTACGAATACGTCATTGCGCGTGATGTCAGCGCTATCTACCCGTCTGTTTATGCAGTGGAGTGGAGTAAAGAATAAAGAAATTGACGTTTAAAGCCATTTCGATTATTCAGAGTTGGAAGATTTGACATTGAGGTATAGTTCCATAATGCTATTTGCAAGGTCTTCTTCTAACTGAAGTGATTGATCAGAACCTTTACTCTACCTTGTAGTTATGAAGTAGTTTTTTAAAATAGTACTAACATAGCAATAATAGAAAAAAAAAACAGAAACGTAGGTTGTAAGGCCGTACATGGGTTGATGTCTCCTTTTACCAGTGTTATGAGAGCAAATAATTTTAAATTCACAAGTAAAGTTATCAATCGACTATCTGTATCTGTGGATCTTTGAAATTTGATCTATAACATGTAAATATATATATAAATATATTAACATTCGTGGCATTGTTATATTGTTATAATATTATTAAATTGATAATTCGTTTACACTGAGTTGGAATTGAGCTGCCTGGAAATTGAACGGCTAAAGTGAAATCGCAATACACGCCCTGGGCCCTTATTTTTGAATCACTCGCTTGGATATGGCGTGTGATTTTGCGTTAGAAAGCAAACTAAAAATCAACGAGAAACAAGCAAAATATATAAGTAAATACTCACAAAACTAAGTAATATTTATTGCAAGTACTCCTGTGTGAAACCTAACTGTTTTTAATTCGATAATTGGACATTAATCAAGGAGTGTCACACGCCATTTTAAAGCGAGTGATTCAAAAATAGGGCTCATGAACTAAAAATAATCATCTCGCTATGGCTCCTCGTTCCGAGAAATTCGTGGACAAACATTCAAATATACAAATAAACATACATTTACGAAATTTACCACACGTGTTTGGAAGCCTTAATAGATCAACGTACTCTAATATTATCAAATTATAACGCTATCACACACACATTGAACTGATTACCGCTATTTTGTAGTCGGTGAATTTTACAGAACCTCTTAGCAAAGATCTTTCAAAAGCTGCTACTAGTGGACTATTATTTTCACTATCAAGAGAATTTTACATAACATCAATCTATTTTTTTAACATATCTGCGTCGTCAACAACCCATCCGCTGATAGTCCTTCGACTATCAGCGGATGGGTTGTAGTGGAATTGCTTGTTAGGTGTACCCTCCAGTGAGGGTCCTCCCTCTATGTAATTACTGCTCTCTCCAGCGCAGCTTTAATATTTCGTGGCGTTTGAGGCGATTCTCGTAGCTTTGCTGAAACAGCTGGGTAGCTACTTCGTTCGGTTGTACAGTTAGCCGGTTTTGGTAAGATGCTGCAGCAATCCGTATCTCTTCAATCACTGTGTTTACCTGCAGGGCCTCGTGAATTTCGGTATTTCTCATGAGCCATGGGACGTTAAATATTGTTTTCAGAATAGTATTCTGAGAACAATATTTCGTCTTTGTATAATCAATTGATTGGATTTGCTTGCACAGCCCCACAGCTGAACGCCATAATAAATCTAAATTATTCCACTTTTTGTTACGTGTCATAAAGAATATTACGACGTTGGGACACAAGACGCCAAGGTACTTTATCAAGCTAATTATTCCTACGCGTATAACGAATTAACTTCATTACTCAACATTACATGCAGATCACGGCTCTTCAAAAACATAAACCTAGTTTAGGCAGTCTTTTTTTACGAACATTAAATATGTAGAGAATTGAGCTTAACGCTTTTTGTTATTTTACTCACATTTCGTAGCGATTATGTCGGCTCCCTCGGGGTTGTTTATGTTACGTTTGCTTCAAATGGAGGATTACACGTATAATTATTAATGTAAGGTTTGTATGTTACACAAAATTGTTTCGTGTCCTAAAAAATTTTGTATAACACGTATGTTTTAAAATATTTATTCAGAGATACTAACTTTTCCCAATTTCCATTGAAAAATTATAAAAATAGTTTTAAAAGTACCTACTACCTAGTTGGCAGAAAGAAAAAAATATAATTATAAACGTATTCTTTTTCCAGTTAATAATTGAGATACCATGTTAGGTAATAACTAAAAAGGAACGCATAGTACGATCAAAATTCGCTTTCTTCTAAGTCAGCTGAAACACACAATAACGCTTACACACTGCGACTCTTAGTCGCGTTGCTGTCGCTACAGTCGGCTGCATCACAATGAACAGATATAATCTGGCATCAATGCAGTCACGCGTTAGTATAGATGCAGTTACCAATATACAGCACATGCATGTAATATGTTAATGTCCAGCTTCTGCATTGAGACTGCATTGATACTAAAAGTAGCGCAAGTGTATACAAGTGGACATTTTGCGAATGCATAGATGCTGCATCACTGCAAAAAGTCGCAGTGTGCAAACGGTCTTAAACGAGAAACAAAACAGACTTCATTACAACAATAACTCAAGCGGAGTAGTTTACCTTTGTTCCGAATCAATCATCCTTCATTCCCAAGGGGGTGATTCTTTAGTAGAGTCAATTATGAGGACTGTTCGCGGAGTTATGTAAACGCTCACAGATATTGAATTATCTTTCTGCTAGTTACGGTTTTGGTGATTTATTGCTCGGCAAATGTTTGCGGAAGGATATGGAAAAAGATAATAATTTTTAGTTTTCCCATTGTTATTTATTGTAATAAGGACTTATTGTTTGATTGTAATTATAATTGACTTTACTCTGCGTGCAACCATGATCTCGATGATGAAACTGTTGCTCTCTTTTTTTAATAACTAATGGGTAGGTAATGTAAGGTACGCCACTAATAAGTTCCCGAAAAGGCGTTAACACACAGAGTCGTATAAAAAACACATTGTTCAAGTTAGCTAAAGTTAATGCACAATCAAAAAACTATGCATACATAACAAACAAAGACGCTAAAAGGCTTTTAAACTCCAATTTTCATATTCCAATTTTGTGTCCGATCAAGTCAATACGAATTTAATACACATCCATATTTACGGCGATTTAATTGCAGGCTTAATATTTTATTATAGACACCATAAAACGTTCACTGTCGTTTTATGAGTATTAAAATTTATACCATGAATCCATATGAATAACTCATATAAATTGAGTTCGAAAAATTTTACTGGTTGCAGAATAATGACAAAGCAAACTTTAACCAGAGGCTCATGTTTTTACGATTTTTGGAACATAGGCATGTTTTTAATTAAAATTTGTATTCTGAGTAATATAAGACACATCGTGTATATCGACGTATGTTAATGTTTGGTCACCTGCTTAGTTAGCAAATTAATAACTAATTATAGCTACGGGTATTGTGTTTGCTTGGTAGCTCGTTACCAGACGAGCCGAGCTGAGCGGAGTGAGCGCTCCGAGCGATAGGTAATTAGCAAACATGGCGTAATCGCTTGCGATGCGCTGCAAATACAAAATACTTGCTAAGCGGCAAAATTAGCTAGATCAATTCCGGAAGATTGAAAATTATTCGAAGTATTCGAAGGCTGACAGTAAACCCTACCTAGCTTTTGGCAGCGATTATGAATTATACAACAAACACATTTTACGTCGTCTCTTGTAAGCACTTCTTCCAACGTCCATCCGGCTCAGACGTGTGCCTCTCGCTAGTCGTTATCGCGATTGTTTTGCAGTTACATCATACCCCCGCGAAATGCATTGGCAAAAGCGTGTTCGGTGCAGCGGTTAGTTAGCATAAATTCCCGTCATGTTACCGCCGCGGGCGCCGGTTAAAATGTGGCTCGCGTCGGATACATTTTCAGTTTGTATTAGGCTATGTTTGATGATCTAGGATACTATTTTTTTTTATTTTTGTTATCATACAGCCTCAGTGGTAACACATTGATTTGGAGTCGATACATAATGTGTGCCATATGTTGGTCTACGTATGTCTGACATCATGCACCGATTCCAAAAGAATTTTTCTCTCGCAAATAGATTTGTCTTCTATTTATTTTAAGCTTTAAAGTAAGTTTTTGGGAGACGGTTTAATTTTCAAAATTCTTAATTAAACCACCGATTACCGACCTCCTTTTTTGAGTCGGTAATAATGTGTAGGTAATGTAAGGTACGCCACTAATAAGTTCCTGAAAAGGCGTCAACAAAAGCACAGAGTCGTATGAAAAACACATTGTTCAAGTTGGCTAAAGTAAATGCACAATCAAAAAAATATGCATTTAATAACAAACAAAGACGCTTAAAGTATTTTAAACTCCAATTTCCATATTCCAATATTGTGTTTGATCACGTCAATACGACTTTAATACACATCCATATTTTACGGCGATTTAATGGCAGGCTTCATATTTATTTATAGACGTCATAAAACCTTCGCTTTTGTTTTATGAGTATTAAAATTTATACAATGATACCGAATGAATTACTTGTATAAATTGAGTTAAAAATTGTACCGGTTGCTGAATAATTAAAATTAAAATGAAAAATTAATTGGAACATGGGCATGTTTTTAATTTATATTTTTATTCTGAATAATATATTTTAAGAGAATGGATAGGATGTCAGTTTTTTTAAGATTATACAAAGTGATTTTCGTCCATATACCCCAGTCGAATCACGATTTCTTTTTGTTGCAAACAGACAGCCTATTAACAATCGGTTCTTTGAACAATCAATACAAACAAACGTTTACAAAAACGGAGACTCTCAGCATTTGGAATTCGATAATGCGACGCTGAATAAACAGCGGCATTATGAGCTACTGGCGTTAACAAGCACCTTTAAAAATACGAATCGCGAGGAAAAAGCGCTCATTTGCGAGAGTAAGTTAATCCCGGATAATCCGGGGACCGGGATTTTGGCGGAAATAATGAGATACAGCCGAAAGATATGTACTTGGCCCTTCTGGGCTTCTGAAGTGATAAATATGAGGAGACGCCTGTGAAAGACCATAATTGAGTTTCGCCGCTTCCGTTATAGGGAACGCGTAACGTCATCACGATCAAAGCTTTGTTAGGACAGTGGTAGTCTGAGTAAATCAAAAATATTGTCACAAGTGATGAGTTCAGCGTTTGAGTGGCTTGAGGTACTTAAAGTGTCGTCACAGCTCCGAAGTCCCGATACCACCGCGCTTTGCGTCGTTTCCGTTTCCCTAGCACAAGAGCTTTGGGTACTTATGGATCAAAGCAATATAAGTGATGTCGTCCAATGTGTATTTAGTAATGTTATCTCAACTAATATTATAAAGAGAAAGAGTTAATTTGTTTGTTTGTTTGTTTGAACGCGCTAATCTCAGGAATGACTAAATAATATTGTTGTGTCGGATAGTTTTTTTATGAGGAAGGCTTTAGGCAAAAATCACGCAGTCGCGTTGGAACGCTAGTACTGTACAGTATCGTTGATCAATTCACCGTTGTAATGGAAAAATTAACACTTTTGACTGCTAAAACTTCATTACCAACCGTTCGTAAATGTGTATACGAATATGCAGTTCGAAGCAGTAGCAAAATGATATTACACAAATTCCATAAGATCCCATCAGTCCCGCAAGACGCAGCCAAACCGCAGGAGTTTGTTGAGCCACAGCGCTATTTAGAACAGCTTTTAGTTCAAATGTATAGCTATATTTTATGTAAGACGCTCTTTGCTCTAAATTAAAGAATAACTAACAGTTAAACAATTCTGTTAAGCGGATACTTAGTTGTCCACACGTATTTGCATCTGGTCTGGGTGTTGCGGTACTGAAGAGGTTTGGAGCTACGCGTAAAATCTCAATGTCTCGTTCGTACGACTCTTCGTATTTTAAATGTAGAAAAACGTTCTTTGCGAGTAATTTTTGATATATGATTGTCATATTCCTTCGATTGTCAGTCAGACGTTCGTGTGTCAAAAGTATTTTATAAACAATCTTTTGTCGTGAATTTTACATAAGTGCTGTATATTTAAGATATAAAGGAATTCTAGAAAGATAATCAAATAAAATAGAAGGTTGACTATTTCAAAGTTAAGTGTTTTTATTGTGAACCGTTAAACATTACTTACATATTTACATAGGAAACTTATCACAGATCGTGACACAAATTCACATTTATAATTAATATCTCCAAGATTGCAGCGCCGCTACGCTTTTTCACAGTACCACGGTTGTGTCTGATTTTCATAACACAAGTGCATTTGCTACTTACTTTCGAATGGGTGGAAATGGGTTTGCATTAAATTATTACACACGTGTTATAGTGGTAAAAGTTAACCCGTCAAACGTCCTGCGCACCACACGTGTGCGTAACTCAAAATGTACCGGTAGCGTCCTACGCACACGTGGTGTGCCTAACACAAACATGACATTTGAGGTCGTGTCTATGGATTTATCTTGACAATTTTTCATTGGTAGAAAATTTAATTCACTCTGCAAATTTATCTACTAGCTTCGTAAATGCTCGTCAAAATAATTTTGTAGTAGCTGCACCAGAAAAAAATTAAAAGCAATATTAGTCGACCTGATCGCCATTTTTGCCATGGCCGGCCGGTTTTTTCGTTTGCGTGAACAATTATGTTTTGTATTAGATTTATAGTGATTTGTGACAAAAACATTAGTGAAATCGAAAGGCAAAGAGTGAGTGTATTGTGTTGTGCCGAAAAACAGTGCGCAGCTACTTTATACTTTGCAGATTAATGGCGGCAAGTTTTAGGTTATAAGGTAACGAAAATAAACAAAATATTTATTTTTATTTTTATTTCTAGGAAGTAGCAGACGAACTACTGATAAAATTACAGGATAGCATGGTTCTTCTTCTTTCTTAAAATATATCATATGTAAGGTTTTGTAAAGAAATAAACACTTATATTAACGTACAAAGCTCGATAGTCTGACAAAAACAAGTTTATCATAAAAATCGTATCACGACCCGTGTCGCCGCTCCACAAAGGCGATCACGGGACGGGTTAAATAACATTCATTGCTGCTTTAGCTCAGGCATCTATTTTTATGTAATTCTATAAGTCTATTAAAAATATGCTTATATGGCTGAACTAACTAATATACATAATAACACTGCAACTAAGTACCTCCATACCTCCCCTCTTCAAAAATCCTGCGTTATTATGAGCGATAATCCTCTCGTGTGTCGGCGTTCGGGATACGGTCTCGCAGGTGTTAAATATTGACGCTATACATCTCACTCGAGGGCGAACCTCTTGAGAAACAGATTGATTCTCGCGAGGTCTCGACTGTAGTGGAGGTGGGAATGACAAGGCTTGCGTGTATGAGACGTAGCGGTAAAAAACGTTCGTTCACGCGTGAAATTATGACCGCAGTTAACGGCCTGGTCTAACTAAATTATTTTAAAGATTTAAAGAAGTCAATTGGTCTATTTTTTTTTTGTATATTGTTTTGTCACTAAACAAACTTAATAATGTAAATTGCACTTTTAAAAAGCAACTTTGACTGTGTGACAGACGAGGAATCGAACCCCTTGTCCTACGCTATCCTGGTGTATGCCTATGCCACTCAGCCACCATCACATTAGCATGCCTTATGAATTTTGCAAGCGCTTATTTTAACGCGTAGACTGCGTTAGAGGATATTGTGAGAGCAATCTCGCAACCACAAAATTATTATCCTAGGGGATAGTACTTCTATGCTCGCAACATTGATGACATCACGCAGCCACGGATGTTGTTGTCATCATTATCATAACTATCAGCCAAAGGATGTCCAGAATGTTGTAGTACATGTAAAGTATGTTTGTACCCACCTCTAGTTAGAAATACTCAAGGCCACTGTAAGTTTTACGTACCTACTTATCAAGAGGACATACAATTTACATACGATTCGGTACAGATCAAGGAAATTAAAACAGTTTCAGTTAAAAACATTTTTAATCTGCACCATTAGGCGATTTGCAGACGACGAGCTGGCCGGGCCGGTAATTTTCACCGCCAACTATAGCGCAGAGGGAATTCTACTACTAACGCACATGAAGGGCAAAAAGACCGCGTCACAGGTGCCCGCCAGACACTGGCGAAGCACTGGCGGGAAGTTGCGGGCATCAACGGGCAGACGCGGTCTTTATTACTTCGCGGTCAATATGACCCCTCACCGTCTGTAAGTCGCCTTAGTCAGTTTCGTAAGTTATTTTCATAATTTCTTTTGGAAATGTAATTACTGGGTATAAACTAGTAGCAAATTAATCCTATATATTTTTTTAAATATTGGCAATGTTCAGCTGAGCTTAAAAATGCAAATTCAAACAGTCTTTTTCATTCGTAAACTTAAAAATTTTGACTAGTTTTTTATTGATGCTGTAGGTGTGCTTTTTCGCTGTGCCATAAAGCGTGGAAAGATTTGCAACTTTTAATTCTTTGACAAATAAAACTGCTAGGAGGTTAAGTTTTTAAAAATAATTATGACGCAAAATGTAAATTATTCGGTTAGATAGGAAACTTAATTGAGCGACTGAGGGAGAAGAAGCAGAAGTCACATGAAGTCGAAGCTTGGTATTTTAACGTTTGTTATAAAAGAGCTAGGTATCAAAATCAATTATCTCAGAACCGTTAGCTTTGGCGCAAATTGACAAGGAGACCCGACCCTACGTTGGGGGAAGGAAATAGAAGGTATGAATGAGGTAGGTGTTCATATTGCTTTAGAATGTTTTTTAACACTCACAGTGTCATATTTTATATTCATAAAGATGAAATAAGAAACCAAAAATTTGCGCACGGGCGGGACTTGAACCAGCAACCTTTTGGCCCGGTTTGCCAAAAGGTTGCTGGTTCAAGTCCCGCCCGTGCGCAAATTTTTGGTTTCTTATTTCATCTTTATGAGGTAGGTGTTCGTTCACGAGTCAAATCTCTTGCCAATGCTAGTGACTGTATGCACGTTAACGCTTCTAGCCCAGGGCGCGCTGGCTGGGCCATCAGTGGACACCATTTGAGTCAGCGCTATCCACCGCGAACAATTACATGGAAGCTGAAAACATGTAGACAACCATAGGCATAGTTTGAAAAGAAAGAGGTTAGTATAATTATCTATTTTTAATTGGTTCAACAATAGTTTTATAATTTCCTAAATAATTGATTTACATGATTTTAATACCAGAAACAAAAATAAACTTGCCATTCAAAACTTTTGTTATTTTATTTCCAATAGAAGAAAAACAGCAGAGTGCTGAAGTCTTTTTTTATAAATATTGGACACCAATCACATACATTGCTCTGATCTCAAAGTACCTAGCTAATGCACTTATGGAAATCAGACACAACGGTGGACCCACAACACTCAGACCCGAGACAATATAGAAAAAAAAACTATATTGACCCGACCGGGAATCGAACCCGGGACTTCGGAGCGGCGACGCCTTGAAACCAGCGTGCTTAGCCACTACACCACGGAGGTCGTCTGAAGACTGAAGTTTGACTTCAGTGTTTTTCTTTCATCTATATATATATAAATATGAATTCCTGCTCGTTAGTCTCACTAAAACTCGAGAACGGCTGAACGAATTTATTTTATCTTATTCTTGAAATGTTTGTGGAGGTCTAGGGAAGGTTTAAAAGGCGAGAAAAAATCGAAAAACGCACGGACCAAGTTGCGGGGGACCACTAGTTGGAAATAAAATTATGAAAATTCACTCTTTTATTGGAAGATGTATAACTTTTATTAATATATTGCCTCAAAATATAATTGAATTATTCTTACATAAATTTAAATCGATTGTTAAACAATGTTAAATGACTCAAGGATATTATAGAATAAATTATTATATTAAAGACAGCAATTTATAGTCTAGCTTGTAAGAATATGAAAATTTTAATATTTTAAAGAGAGGTATTGACGATAGTGATTGAGTTTGTTGCGCAGCTTCTTCTCAGCCCTAGCCTACAATTGTACCGAAGCTGTGTTAGAGCCAATGTTGGGACGTGTATAAGTTCTAACAATAGCCTGTCTACATTTGTTTTTTGTTTTTTGAATAATTTCAGGTTCATGAGTCAAATCTCTTGCTAATGCTAGCGTCTCTATGCACATTGACGCCCCTCAGCAGCCAGCCCTGGCCAGGGCGCGCTGGCTGGGCCCCCAGCGGAGAATCATCGGCGGACGCCGTCTGAGCCAGCACCATCCGTCTTGTACGATTTGAATTGTTGACAGAGCTGCCGTGGACGAGCAGGTATGAGAATATAACGACGTCACCTCTTTCGGCGATCACGGGTGTTGCGTTGGAGAGGGAGAATTTCGTCTTCGGGTAAAGAAATGCAGTTTTTTTCCACTAGGACAAACAAACAGACACTGGTCTGAATCTGTTAAGCAATAATGCCAGCAGCGCGAGCACTATAGCCAACAAGGCTGGTATGACAAACTCGATTATTTGAATAGTTAGATACGGGATTGCTACCATGTACCTTATTATTTATGAGTTTCCGATATTTCGGCACTGTTGCAAGCGCCATGATCACGGAGTCGATCGATTATTTGGTTTTATAATTTTCAAAGAAGATTTTTACCAACTTAAAAAAAGTGAATGTATGTGGATATTGTTAGAATTTGATAATATTTGAGTAAATAGATCTATTAAGGCTTCCAAACATTTGTACTTAATTTCGTTAGTGTATGATTGTTTGTTCAAGGATTACTTTTTAAATTGGGAAGCCATAGCGAGATGATTCTTAGTTCATTCAGGTATAATTCAACTTAGGGTACAGTGTAAGTTTCATCAAAATCGGTCAAGTAGTATAATTTACTTACCTTCACTTTTAATCTACCCTCAAAGTGTTGTACCTTCTGGGTAACTAGGTTATAAGTACACTTTATGATTACACCTATATCACGTAGTATGCATGCATGAATAAATGAAATGAAATAAAATTAGCTAGTTTTTGAAATATGGGTTGTTGTATTGTATTGTATGGTAGTTTTTTATATATTTTTTATTTCATGATGTTTAGTTAACATCATGAAATAAAAAATATATAAAAAATACCGCCTTGGAAAATTTTACTTAAATAGAGTCGTTGCATTATTTTTAACTATTTATTTAGTTCTCAAATAAATTAACTGCCTCAAATAAACGGTCGATATTGTTTATAAATTGTGCATGTAAAGTAACTTCTTCTGAATTGTCCCGTGTTGTGTGTAGCTATGAGGCACGAGCAGTATTGTTATTCATTCACACCTGTTGGAATTGGTATTTGATTAGTAAATAAATACAATGTTTACCTGGTCTACATAGTGAAAGTTTCCTTCTTTTGCGCCTTGATCTTCAAGTGGTCCTAACTTGTGTGATCCTGGGTAAACGAACAATCCCCCATTTTCAGGGTCTGCTGCGTCTAAGTGTAGAAAACTAGCTACCATTGAATCTTTCTTATACGGGAAATAGTGGTAATCCTGAAATGTAAATGTCACAATTATCTTGAATCAGTAAAAAACAGGCTAAGTGCGAGTCGGACCCGCGCATTGAGGGTTCCGTGCTAACTTTTACTGAATTAGGGGTATTTGTAATAATCTATATCTAAAGTATTTGTAACAATCTATATTGTATATTTCCTTCAATTTTTTTTTGTAAGGGAAACGTGGAACGGTTAACAAAATACACCTCTTACCAAGTTTCAACTTAGTGATGCCCATAGTTTCTGACTCTTACATACGGACGGACAGACAGACAGACGGACAGACAGACTTGACGAAACTATAAGAGTTTCGTCTAGTCAAGTTAATCCGTTTTTTGCCATTCGGCTACGGTACCCTAATAAATAGTTACATTGTACTTGTCAGGTCTTAAAACGTCTCATTGGACCCTAATGGTTGACGTTAGATCACCATCCATTTACCACATAAGTCCATAATATGAGCTCCAGAGCTCATCCAAACCGTTAACATGTAAAAACAATTTCACTGATATACTAAAGAATCAAAACGTCTGATTGATTACCTGGTGCATTGGATAAGCGGCTCCTTTCTCAGGAGGCTTTAGATGTGCTTTCGTGTGATGAAGTATGATGTTCTTCGTTTCCATGACATCCACTAAGGCATCTATAAGATTCTTGTTAAACAGGAACAAGTTGAACGCTGCTGAGTGATACTGCAGATTGTGTATCCCTTTTACCTGCCAATTTTTGTATATCGTCAAACATTTCAATATTATAATGGGAACTTTTATTAAATGTGATACACGAATAAAATTATACAATCAAAGGACACTACTTCATTTTCCTAACCATCGTTAAAGCATAAAGAAAAAGTCAACCTTTACTTTGAAGCGCAAGTAACTAAATAAAAAAAAAATATTGTTCCACTTCAAATTACAGTAAAAACAGTTGTACATATTAAACATAGTATTATATCAATAAACAGCCAACAATCAGCCAACCACCATCAAACTAGGAATTAACCTGTATCTCGAGTGGTGGCAGGCATCATGCTGATGTTCTCATTTGATTACATTTGTAAGGAGGTACACATTAAAGAAGTGGGTAAGGTAAACATTTAAAAAAAAGTGATTACATTAATTCCCAAACTAGAAAAAACTGTGTTTTGGGAATTTATGATCTTAAACTATCAAATACAAAGTGCACGTAAATATTTAAAAAATAAAAGTTAAAATAAAAAGCTTAACCGATAAAGACTACGTCTTACAGCTGCCAATTTCATTATTTATAATGATATGTAGAGTGTGTGACCTGTGTAAGTAAAGTGTGCTACTTGTGTATTAATTTATAAATAAGTGTAATTGAGTGTTTAAATATGCGCGTGCGCATGTGTGTGTGTGTGTGTGTGTGTGTGTGTGTGTGTGTGTGTGTGTGTGTGTGTGTGTGTGTGTGTGTGTGAGCCAAAAGGATGACATCATTGTGTGCTAATGGTGCATAGTGTTACTCATAAATAGCTTCCTCCGTTTCGGCATAGGTGAGGCTTTCTAGCCAAAGTTTAAGTTTGCGTTTGACGTCTCGTTTTGTGCATGGGTATATCTTAAGAGATTTGTTAGTCCAGTTGTAGAGTTAACAGCTCAGGACCTTGAAGTGCCGTCGTGCAAGGACGGTTCGATGTGGAGGTGTGAAACACACAAGATCAGATCTGCGCTTCCGTTCGTAAAGTGTCGGGTCATACGGAAGCTGCGAGTGCTTGCAAATAATCGTTTTGAGAATAAAAAGCTGTCGCACAGTCATGACCGAGGTGTCTGCATAAAGTAATGAGGTGGCGTAACGAGGGGGTTTTCTGGACATGACTTTGAGGACCGCCCTTTGTGCTATCTCAAGGTGCTCCAAAGTTGTTTTAGCACAACCACCCCATGCTGTAATGCAATACGTTAGTATGGATTGGCAGAGCGCGAAATACACCTTTTTCAAAAGGCCTTGATCGCCTATGCAGTTCAGGTTCTTGAAAACATAGATCAGTTTCCTTATTCTGGGTTTAAGTGAATTAATATGCTGGTTCCATTTTAAAAACTGATCTATGTGAACGCCGAGATATTTTATAGACGTAGCTCTTGCAAGTTTCAGACACTGGCAGCTGTCACAAGGGATTGGACAGCAGTGAGCTTTAATTATAACCTCATTATGTGACGATAGCATGGATCCCTTCATGGCAAAAGTGATATAGTTTGTTTTCGATATATTTAGCGTTAACAGTTTTGCGCTCAGCCACGCCATAACAGAAGAAAGAGCTACTTCAGCATTGCAACGGGCAGTTTCCCAGTTAGAGCCTGTAATAATGAGTGCCGTGTCAATAGCGTAGGTATAGATACTGCAATAAGGTATGCTGAGTTTACAGAGGTCATTAATGTAAATGGTAAAGAGCGTGGGACCAAGTATTGATCCTTGCGGTACACCAAAAACTACATTCTGCTCATCACTCACATTTTCACCAATTTTGACCGACTGCGTACGATGCCGAAGGTAGTCTCCGAATATTGCAAGTGGGAGTCCTCGTATTCCAATATGTTCGAGCTTGTAAAGCAGTATGGGAATAGAGACAGTGACGAACGCCTTAGACAGGTCCAGAAATATACCAATACATTTCTCTTCACCATCCAGGCGTCCAACAACATTTTCCAGCAGAGAGTTGACTGCATCCTTCGTACTTATACCTTTTCTGAAGCCAAACTGGTTGGGTGCGATAATGTTTTTCGAATCTAAATAGCTTACAAGCCGTTTATTAAGTCCTTTTTCCAGAATTTTTGATATAGTCGTTAAAACAGATATTGGCCTATAGTTTGAAACTACTTCTTTATTCCTAGACTTGTAGATTGGATGAACCGTGGCCTTCTTGAATGCATTAGGGAAGATTCCAGAATTCAAAGCCAACTGACATATGTGCGCGATAAGTGGGGCAAATACACATCTTGATTGTTGTAGTATATGCGAACTAATGAAAAGGTCATTGTTTAGTAGTGTTTAGTGTTTGTCCAATAATCTTAGTTATACCAGAAATAAACTCTTTTTCCCGCACGGGTTATGAATTACTCCAGTCCTGTAGATTATAGAGTTGATCACAAAATGAGACGTTAATAACCTTGGGCCTGCCTCGATAAATGCGTGGACACCATTACATTTTCCAAATTAGCGTATTCACACTCAAATAAACTCTTTAGCCTTAAAATATTAGGATAGATTAGTTTCTAACCGTAAAAGCACTATCAGACTGTCTGTCGTTTTCATCACTTCCCACCCAGGAGCTCTCCGTCTTCTCCAGATTTTTTCTTTTGAACAACTGATCATATTCCTCACTGATTAACCTTAAATCTTCTTCACTTAACAAGTTTTTCAGTAAAATGTACCCGTTGTCTTTGTAAAATTTCTTCTTTTCCAAAGTTAACCGGCCCATTGCTCACACAAAATATATGACCGTTTCACATAGCAGACAAACTGTGTGTGTCTGTGCTAAAAATAAGTAAACAATTATTTCTACTATTTCTTATCATGAACTGTAATATTACACTTGTTTATAAGACCTTGTGATGTCTCGCGACTTCTTTTGCATCAATTTAATTATTTGTAAACAGAAAAACTTTTTATCTTTCATCCGATAAAAAAAAAAAGTATATTATATTTATTTATTATTTTTTATTATATAAATTTATTATTTTTTTATTATATTATATTTATTTATATATAAAAAAATATTTATTATATTTATATTATATTATATTGTAATTGGTGGTGACTTTAATATAAATATGTTAAATGAAAAAAAGGAAAAAGAAAACCGATGTGCTAAACTTTATGCAGTCATTTGATTTCAAACAATCAATAAAAGAACCTACCAGAGTAACCAAAAAAACATCGACCTCTATTGCTTTAATTTTCACAAATTATAAACATTTTGTTCGTAAGAGCTATGTCAAGGATTTCGGTCTTTCGGACCATAAATCAATAAATGTAGAGCTAGACTTAGATAAACTCCCCGAAGCAAACACAAAACCATGGATGGTAAAAAAAAGACGATTTACAGAACAAAATATACAGCGCCTTAAAACATCATTACAGAACATAGACTGGAATCAAGTAAAAAACAATGCGTTTAATATAAATGAAAATATTTAATTCTATAATACAAAATCACCTTGATAAATACTCTCTCTCTCTCCCTCTTTCTCTGAGAAGAGAAGCAGCTGACCTGACTTATCTTCATAATCTAGCTTTAGGTATGCATGATTCCAGTGAACTTCTCTCAAAGATTAAGATCTAGGTTCCCTTTCGTGCTAATCTTAGAAGAAATTATAGAACCCTCCATGTTGAACCGCTGCCGATCACAAATTATAGAAAACACTTTTTCTTTGACAGAGTGGCTACTAACTTTAATAAAAAATATGCTCAACGTATAGACTTATTTACTGCGAGACCAAATCATATATTTAAAAAATATATTAACTTCTTTTTTGAATACACATTATTAACCTATCCAGCTTGGTGTGACCTCTCCTTTTTCGCTTTTTATCTGGTATTGTTCTTCGAACATATTTAATGGCACGATTATTGTCTTCTGTCTATTGTTGTATATTGATGTGTGCGATAAGTTCTGTAAATGAAAACTAGATAGGCATATTAGTTTTATATCTCCCGTAATCATTATACATGTATTATATTGCTGTTTGTTTTCCAACAAGTAAAAATAAAAAAATAAAATACATTCCAAAAATAAGAATAAAAATAAAAACTAAACCAATAAAAGGGTGGCTTACATCAAGCTTAAAAAAGTCATGCAAGCATTAAAAATACTATGAACACTTTTTAATGAGTCAAATTCTTAAAAATTACTACTTGCAATATAGTAAAATATTAAAAAATGTATAAGAATTTCAAAAAAGCTAGAATATTGTAGACAAATAAATAAATCTGAAAACAAATACAAAACAATGTGGAAAATAATAAATAATGAACTGGTAAAATGACAAATTAAGCTTATTAAAATATAAAACTAAAAATAGATAACATCATAGTAGACTGCCCTGCTAAAATAAGCGAGATTTTTAACGATTCGTTTTATAATAGTACCAACAACATAAACTCAAAAATCCCACCGACATCTTCACTATTCCTACACCCTGTAGACCAAAACGAAGTTATAAAAATCATTAAATCCCTAAAAAATAAACGTAGCTGTAGAGTTGACGAAATCCCATCTTTACTAATAAAAAAATGCGCTAATGAGCTGTCTATACCTTTAACTTATCTTATTTATCAAAGTTTTCTTGAGGGAGCATTCCCAAATTTGCTTAAAATAGCGTTAATTAAACCATTACATAAGAAAAATGACACAACATCACCTCTTAATTACAGACCAATAGCGCTCTTGCCTAGTTTTTCAAAAGTTTTCGAAAAGGTCATGTGTAATCAATTATATAATTTCTTGGAAAAGTTCAATATTTTAGATGAGCATCAAAACGGATTTCGTAAAACTAAATCAACAACATCTGCTGTGTACCGGTACATACAGACAGCCCTCAGTCACCTGGATAGTAAAAAGTACGGCGTTGGCTTGTTACTGGACATGACAAGAGCGTGCGAAAACGTAGATTATAATATTTTGTTATCTAAACTGTATGGTTCGGGGGTACGTGGCCCTAGCTATTCTTGGTTTAAATCGTATTTAAATAACCGGAAACAAATGGTAATCATAGATCATTTTGACACAAAAAGTAGACAAATTACATCAGTCGCTTCGAAAGAAGTAACATTAACAGGTTCAATACCACAGGGAAGTGTGCTTGGCTGCGTTCTTTTTCTTATTTACATAAACGACCTACCTAAAGTTGTCAAAAGTGATTTAGCCCTGCCAGTTCTATTTGCTGATTACCTGTCTGTTCTTATAAAAAGCGAAGATATAACTACAATCAATAGCGTTCTTACAAATACAATACAAGAAATTTCTTCATGGCTTAATCAACATAACTTACAATAAACTTCTCCAAATCAAAAATAATGCAATTTCGACCGTATTGTAAATCTCCATTAAACTTAAATGTCACTTTTAATAATACAGAAATCGGAAAAGTAGATAACTTCAACCTTCTTGGCATAATAATAGACACCCATTTTAATAGGAAAACACATATAAAATACATTAAAATGAAATAAACAAAATTCTCTTACGCTCTTTTTGAACTGGCACATAGCACAAATCAAGAAGCAGCTATTACAGCTTACTATGCTTTTGCATACTCACAATTCAAATATGGCATTATGCTGTGGGGTAATAGCACAGATATGGAAGACCTGTTTAAAATGCAAAAAGAATAATAGCCCAAATAGACAACACACAATCTTGTAAGCCGTTTTTCAAAAAAATTAATTTTCTGACACTTCCATCTTTATATATCTACGATATATGCATGTTTAATTTTAAAAACATGAAAAATTTTCTTAAAGTTAAAGATACACATAACATAAATACCAGACATATAAATAGACTCTTCTTTCCGCAATCAAGAATAAAAATGTTAAACTCCAGTCCGTACTATATGGCAGTAAAAATATTTAATAAACTCCCCGCATATATAAAAAATTAAACCAAATTCAAAGCATTTTCAAAATCTCTAAAAATATTTTTACTAAATGAAAATTACTACTCAATAAATGAATACCTAACACCTGACACGTAGGCTCGCCACCTGGACAGGGTCCCTTAAAAAGATCTTATTAATAATCTAATTAAGTTCTGTTGTTACCTTGTATGTAATATATGTAAAACTGCAATACCTAAGCGGTTACTAAGTCTTAAGTACCTACATGATTATTATTTTAAGAACTCTTGTAACACTTAGTGAGCAAAATAAAGATTTGATTTGATTTGATTTGAAAAAATAATTCCGAAATTGTTTTCTGTTTCATTTTTCAGTAAAAACTGTCAAGCACTAACTTATTTAAATAATAACTACTTACTTACACTACTACTTACTAACGTATATTTTACTAACCCTACCTAAACGGAGACAAAACAAAGAGTTCCCATTCCTCAAAAAAACATTTGGTGAGACGATGCAAGCGTGCATATTCCCAGATATCTCCACTTGACACATTATACCTCCAGCTCCCTACATTGAAACCATAAATCTAGTTGGACGGCGAATTTCAAAGTTCACAATAATAAATCAAGAGAGAGCGACGCAAAAAGGCTGCAATGGAAAAAGAGTACAGGTATAATGGTTTAGATATTCTGACGCAGAGCTCTACCTAAAAAGGTTTTAATACGCTGGAGTTCTTTAAAATAATAATTTGGACACATTTAAAATATTCTTATATCTAACATACAGTTCAAATTATATGTTATGGGCATAACAACATGAGCGGTTTGGGTCAAAATGTCATTGAAGTTGATAAATATTATTATCATATGTTACGCATGAAGAGATTATTAGCTCATCATTCAAACTGAAAGAAGGTCTAAAATACGAGCAGTAAGCATCTATTTTTATTTGGTTATTAGGTAATTAGTTTTTTTATACAACAGGTAAACGTCAAACATTTTAGACACGATCTCGCCAGTGGCCTCTATGCACACAACAGTGCCGGCACAGTGCCGACACGTGTCGATCAGTAACGTGATCACTGAAAGTCACGGTCACTGATGCTACAATATATTTTTTCCCTGACACTGATGGATACGCTACTGGTCGGCACGTGTCGGCACTGGTGAGTGCGGATCGGCATTATGATGCGATCTCAGAAAACACCTTGTTATGGGGCTCCCCGAATTTTTAACGCGCACACTAACGCCACTTTAGTCGATAAATCATAACTCGTTAAATAAAAGACCAATCGAAAAACTTATTGATGCGATTGTATGTGCTGTGATCTGGGTATATGGTTTAGATACAATGTTTAAGGTTAATAAAACAGAGTTAATTGTAGTTACAGTTAGAAATATTGACAAAAATACCGTTTAGCAGTTTTTCTAACTCTTACTACAGTAAATTACTTTTGAAATAATTAAAACGTACTAAATAAACTATAAAACCTGTACTACAATCGTGTCTGCCCGATTTTTGATTGTTTTTGTATTTAAGGAGTAATAATTATTTTAAATAGAGTGGCGCTAGTGTGCGCGTCAAAAATCCGGGTAACCTCTTAATAAATGAAGCCAAGATCAAATGTACCAATTAGAAAGTACAGATGTAAAGGCATTGTTATTGAAATCAGATCGAAACAATACGAAATGAACAGAATTAAAACAAAATAAACTTTAAAAAAAAGTAAAAACCGACTTCAAAACCAAAATGCACTAAAAAGTCTTAAATAAACTCTTCACCATTGAAAGGAAAGGAATCCGTTTTAGGCAAACAATTTCTTTTTGGAGTCGGTGCTGTGATAGTTGATGCTTGATGGTCAAAGTGATGGCACCGACTCCAAAAAGAAATTGTTTGCCTAAAACGGATTCCTTTCCTTTCAATGGTGAAGAGTTTATTTAAGACTTTTTAGTGCATTTTGGTTTTGAAGTCGGTTTTTACTTTTTTTTAAAGTTTATTTTATTTCTTTATTTTTAGTGATTACATAAGAGGGGGGGGGGGGAGTTGCACCTTATGATTCTATTTTTTACGAAGCTACAAATTACCTATCATAAGTTGTGTCATTATAATTACTGAACTCCTAGGCGTTAAGGAGTTCCACCATCAGCTCAGCCCCACAAAATGTTGACTATCAGACGTAACAACACGTCAACATTAAGATTCTAGTAAAGAAACACTATACGTGCCTTTAAAATTTGAGGGTTTCCCTCGAATACACCAAGATCCCATCATCAGATCCCAAAATGGAAAAAATGGGACCAACTAGAAGGTATACCCTCTAAGTAGGTGAAACATTTTTTCAATTCGGTCGACAAACGACTGAGATATGAGGTAACATACATACAAAAAAAAAATGATGATAAAAAAAAAAAAACATACAGTCGAATTGATAACCTCCTCCTTTTTTGAAGTCGGTTAAAAATATAAGCGTACAGAGCCTGCGGCCAGCTGTGGATTTCTAGCATATTCAAAATAAATAAGAAGAATACAGCCAGTTCATTTTTATGAACTTCAAAAAGAGGAAGTAATCCATTTAATGTGTATGTATGTGATATTGTTGAAATTTGATCATTTGAGTATGATGATCTATAAAGGCTTCCAAACACATGTGCAAAATTTCAAGTGTATGTATGTTTGTCCACGAATTCCTCAAAACAAGAAGCTATAGATTGTTCGAGATGATTCTAAGTAAGTTAAGTTCGATTACATGTATTTCAACTTAGGGTACCTACAGTGTAAGTTTCATTAAAATCGGTCCAGATATTTTTAAGATATGGGTACAGAACTAAAAATCATCATTAAAAAATAAATGACTATAATAGGATAAAGATTCAAGTGTATCCTAAAGGTGTTTACTAAATCCCATAATTTTTGGACTTTCTGCAAGTCTCATTTGAGCTGGCTGTACTATTTAGGCTGTGCCTGAGTTCCCGGTAGTCTTGCCTCTGTGTCGGGGATGCATTTCATGGAAGATACACACCCTTGAACCAAGCAACCCCCTCTACCCTAGCGCCAATATTTAATATTTTATATCTTACGACCCGATTGATAATTATGTAAAGTAATAATACTTACGTTCTTACAAAATTTATGGTTGTGTGACTCACATTAGAGGTGTGTCATAATATCTTATTTATGCATGTCCAGCGGACGAAGTCTGATGCATCATTTTTGACATTTCGCGTCGACAATTTCAATTTTATGATTTTCTAATTTATCAAATATCATTTTAACTTACGTAGCTATATCTTTAATAAATCTTAAAAAATATTTGTAGTTTTTTAAGTATCGTTAAAAAATTCTTCTCAATCAATAAATACACGAAAACACCAATTTTGTGTCAGCATTTTTTGAGCGCCACCTGGTGGTTTTACACGGAACTATGTCGAGACTTCCGACACAGCTTATACTTTTTAAAATTTACTTATTATATATATACTTTTCTAGGATGTTTTTCAATAACTGTATAATACAAGATACTCCGGTAATATTATAGTTAACATCGTGAATTATATTCAATCGTGAGCACTAAACGTCACTGAGTAAGGGCGTTCTCCGTATATTTCAGTACTTACGAGCAAGATTTCCTGACACGTATGTTGCTCCAGCGGTTCCAAACATCGCTTCTGACAATGGGGTGACAGGAATTGATTAGGGCTTTATATTTGGTAAATTAACTTCAAGAGAAAACGGAGCTAGGATTCAAATTATATCAAAACATAATCTCTTTAAAGGAAATAGAACCAAATGTTCAATTTTAGCACAACCAGTGTATTTTTTCTGACTACAAAAAAAGAGGTGTTCAATGCGACATGTATGTAATATCGTCAGAATTTGATGAAATTTTAGTATGTTGCTGTTTTTAGGCTTCCTTATACGTGTGAATTTTATAAGTGCATATTTGTTTGAATGTTTATATATGTGTATGTTTGTCTCAGGATTTCGCGAAAATGAGAAGTCATAGCGAGATAACAATTTTTAGTTCAATCAGATATAGTTCAACTTAGGGTACAGTGTAAGTTTCATAAAAAATCAATCAGAAATATGAGTAATAAATAAAAAATCATGAAATATATATATGAATATTAAATAAAAAAACTGGCCTAGTGCGAGTCGGACTCGCGCACTGAGGGTTCTGTGCTAACTTTAACTAAATTAGGGAATCCACTTACTTCTACTTAGTAAAATACCACAACACATGGTTGACTGCAAATATAACTTTGTTTTTCATAGTTATGTTTGCGGTTGTTGAAAATGTGCTTTATCTCAAAAACTACTCGTTCGATTTCGTCAGAACTAATTTTCGTTGAAAGTATTTGTTAAGATCTACATTATGCATTTTTTTCAAAATTTACACTTGCTTGGTTTAGAAGTTAGATGGGGGGGGGGGCGCCCATTTTACCACTTGGAAGCGTCTAGCTATGAAACGTTTGACTTTA
This sequence comes from Pyrausta purpuralis, assembly GCA_963924145.1. Lineage (NCBI taxonomy): Eukaryota > Metazoa > Arthropoda > Insecta > Lepidoptera > Crambidae > Pyrausta > Pyrausta purpuralis. Next base: position 6,145,740 of record OZ001646.1, read on the forward strand.
AAATAAAATGGTTGGTTTTAAAAACCTTCATGTCATTTTAAAAGACCTATCTATAGACACCCCACACGCATGGTTTGACAAAAAATAATAATTTGGTTTTAGTTTTATGTATGGGAGCCCTCCTTAAATGTCATTATTTTTTATATTTTGTATGAGAATCGGTAAGCGGTGAACAGGATACTTCTTCCTACCAAATTTCAACAGTGTAATGTTTATAGTTACAGAATAAAATGGCTGTGACATACGGACAAACAGACAGACAGACTTGACGAAACTATAAGGGTTCCGTTTTTTGCCATTCGGCTACGGAACCCTGAAATTGTAGAGTTGTAGGTAAAAGTTTAGAGCGTTCTATTTCGCTGATTAGAATTTCGAGTATTATAGGCAAACTAAGCAATGAAAATTGATAACGGTGCACCTATTATATTATTTGCGATCAGGTGTTTATTTTCTTTCATAAGATGAATCATAATAAGATGTATGTAAAAAGCAGCTCAAAAGACCCACCGAAAATTTATTGTGACCGGCGCTTTTTTAAAATTTTCATTAAGTTATGTATTCACAAGTTGCCTTTACGTGGAGTTATGAGTGTGCACATAATTTATGAGATTTAACAAAGCAATTATTCCGTAGCCGGTGAAAAATAACGTATAAGTAGTGCACCCGCCGCTATGGCTGTTTTAATTTATGACAACGAAAATATTTTAAACAAAGAAACTTCTCTGCTGGTTTTATGAACAGCCTGGAGCTAAACAGCATATTCACTTACTCATTAAGGTTTCGTCTTTAAAGTTTTTCATTTTCCAACTGTATTTTGTGTGCAAGATCTCCCTATTATCCTGTGAATATGTTATTCTTGTATATTCTTAAACCCTTTTTTTCTCCTTTTGTATACAGTAATCGACAGTCACAAGATTAAAACCTTAATAGTTAGGGAGGCGAGGTAGCTAAATGGCGTAATTCAACGGCGCCGTCGAGACCTATCAAAATCGAAAGATAAAATAATTTCGAAAAGAAAAGCTCGTATGGTAAAAACCATTTTAGCGGTGGGTTTGGCGTGTACGGTTTTTCAAAAATGTAAAAAAAAACAGTTACTTGGGCATTCTCGAGCGCGTCAGATATTCATACTACGTATGCCCCAAGTGCCTCTGATAACAATGGTATACTAATCTGCCGGTTTGCGTGGTGGGGGTAGGCATATAAAGTAGTCAAAAATGCAAGAAAAAAAAATACTCGAGCGCATCAGATTTTCGGAAGGGGTGTTAAGTAGGCCCCAAGGAAGCTCCCTTTAAAAAAACTGACGATTTCGGCGTGACCATAAGTTACGATGAATATTTGAAAATTCAAAAAAAAAAGTTTTTTTTAAATACTCGAGCGCGTCAGATTTTTATAGGGGAGGTTTATCTTGGTATCCTGAAAGCATATTTTCTTAATCTGACAAAAATGTTGGTGGGTTCTCTTAATCTGACCGGAAAGGTTTTTTGGTTTCATTTTTTTCCTTTCTTCATTATTTTTAATAATTCTTTACTTCGTTTTGCTTACGGTACGTCCAAAAAACAATTTGCGGATCAACAGGCTATTAAATAATATACATACATGAAACTGTACATGTTAATAATACTTTTGTATACAGATACGCGTAACTTTTCCGAGTCCACAAAAAATGTCGAGAAGCTTTAGAAAAAAAAAATTTTGAGATATAATAAAAGTAACATAATTTAATTTAAAACTACATTGGACTGAAATTATTTTTATTTTATTATTGTATTTAGTCGCATTTAATTTTGTAAAAATGTAAGAAAACAAACACATTTAAGGTGTAATTCTTTCTCACATTTACTTTAAATACTACAGCATGCAAATCATGTTGTGAAAACTATTTTAGGGTATTACTCCAGTTAAATCAGTAATTCGCTTTTTTTGTAAATGTATTGAATAATACCTGTATTGTTTTCCAAATAAAATAAAATTAAATAATCATCGTTATTTCATATAATTTTTTTTAACACCCTCAGTTTTCAAGATATACTCAAAAATCCGGGAATTTGAGTTTTTATGATGCTCCGAGTCAAAAAGTTTTAACTTTGGACAAAAATGTAAAGAGACCTTTTTTGTGTAAAACAAAATTGCCTTTTTTGTTTATTTAAACTTTTTTTTTGTAAAATGTATCGTTCGCGACTTATATGCCGCAAAGCGTTTTTCGGAAGACGAAATGGCTCCTCCACACTCCCGGTCATGCGGAAACCGGCAGATTTTGTATTTTTAGTACGTTTTAGATTATATTCTTCAAAATAAAATATAAAAAAATCGCGTTTGAGAATGCCGGATTAACGTTTTTTTTTTACAAGTTCGCGACCCTATAACTCGGCGGCGTCAAGGACTTATCGTCAGATTAGTTAAATTTAGTCTTAAAACACTAAAATCAACCCCTAATATCTTAATCTGACGCGCTCGAGTATTACAGACTATCGATTTTTTTTTACTAATCTGATCGTCTATCCTAGGCGCGCGTCACTACATATAGAGCTAAATACTTTACAAGGTTCTTCTATTAGGTCCAAGGTATCTCTCATATCTTAAACTGCCACGCTCCAGTATTACCGAAAATTCCCCTATTCGCCTCCCTAACTATAACGTTCACGGATCAAAAGGCCGCCGGCGGTCGCGTAAACAAAAGACTGTTGATAAACACATCCGTGAGGAATTAGAACAATTTATACCTTGTGGTGACCCTTCACCACTGTTAATGTTAGTCTTGCAATGGCTGATTTAATTTAACTTGCGTTATGTGTCTGCAGGTAGGGATTTACTTGCATGAGGAATGAAGTTAAAAATTCTTTTGAAATCACAAAGAGGCTGGCTTTTTCATTCAAGCTTATAATGATTTTTAGGAAAATAAACAGGTACACGCGGAATTTAAAACATTTGATACAAGGTTGCTGTATGCATATAAATAAAGAGGACAGACGTAGTATTTTGTATAACGACTTGTGATTTTGTGAATTATGAAACTATTGGTAAGTATCGATAGCAACAATTTAGTTCAACCTAAATTTTAGCCTTGATGCGGGCGTAGTCCAAAGCAAAATTATTGACATTTCACGTAGAAGTTTTAAATTTTCTGTATATCAAATATCATTTTAACTTACGTAGCTATATCTTTAATAAATATAAAAAAAATATATGTAAATTTATAAGCTGTATTCAAACATTAATCTCAATCAATAAATTGATGAATTTACGAAAATACAAATTTTGTCTTGTCAATTTTGTCCCAGAAATGACAAAATTTTTGCTTCAGACTATAATACACCCGCTAGTTTGACAGCTGTTACTTGTTAGTTATAGTTAAATTAAGGTTGCGTAAAGGAGTATTAAAAAAAAGTACCTACATATTATATCCTATAAGAAGGTAGTAACCGAAAGCTGCTTTCAGCAGTAACTATTTATAGAGTAGTCGAATTTGAGTAAAATACTTTCTCTATCACTTCGCAAGTACGTTCTATTTGAGCGAATGAATCCGGTAAATAACACGCATAAAAACTGAAATGCGATCTGACGATAAAATATTCGGAATGCTTCTGACAGTTCACAGACAAATGGAAATATGTATATTGATGACTACAATCTGTGCATGAAAAATGAAAAAGTCCATGCGATGCTCTATAATGTGTACTCTATGGCTTGAATTTTTAATGAATAAGTTTGACTGAAGTGATGTACAAAAATGTTTGAAATGTTTAAAATCTACAATTTGGAACACGTGTGTTTGAAGCATAAAATTATTATCCCTTTGGAATAGAACGACAAAAGCGAGATGTCACTAGCAGCAAACTGTGTGATAAAAAGAGATGGGTAGCAGAACCATTTTTGTCAGATGTCAAACAGTTGACCGCCCTGCAGAAGCTCGCTGAAAATTACGTGCATTTGATTTTTTATATTTAAAAGTGAAATTGTGTAAATTTTGGGGAAATAATGCGTCTGAAACATGGTGACTTGATAGGTGATTGATTATTATGCATTACAGCGGCATAACCCCAAATAAATCCAACCACCCCAAATAATCATTTAACAGGTAGATTAGTCCAAATCGAAGCCTCTTAATCCCTCAAGCGTATATGAACGAGACACAATGCAAATTCTATTGTTATGCGGTTGCCTGCAACCGCTCGGGTGTTGAAGCATTAATATACGACTTCTATTTTCCAATGCGCTTCAAATTTAAAGTACGCAGTTTGATTATTCTACTCTACAAACGTTAATTTACGTAAAAAATAAAGACAGAATAACACAGGGAATGTATATCGACGAATATTTTGTATAATGAAATAACATTTAGTTTTACACTAGAGCTGCATGTTCAATATTTTGAGTCGACTGTTTATCATGCAGTAAACTACTATATTTAACTTAGGAACATTGTTATAAACCACCTGATCGAAAGGTTATCTCATTTAAAGCTACAAATGTTACTTACTTATGTTAGTTACTGACATCTTCAATCGGTTTCGTTTGACAGCTTTTACTTGTCCTTCTATTCCGATGGGAATATTAATTTTATGGTTTGAAGTCAAAGAAATACAGTGCCACAAACTTGTAGTGAAAAATGTAACTACAGTTGTCATGTTGAAAATGTCATAGCTAGGTACCGTTACCATGACTTAACGACGGTTTTACTCGCTAACGACGTCGTAAAAGAAGGCTATGAAAAATTGCACAGCGCCTCTAGCGGTCACTGACGGGACTTAAATTGTCCATACTAAAAGTTTCGTCGTCGCTAGCGAGTAAACTCATGGTAACGGTAGTACAAGTCAGTGTTACCATTAACAAAAATAGATGAAATAAGAAGCCAAAAATTTGCGCAAGGGCGTGACAAAAAATTTGGTTTCTTATTTCATATTTATGAAAATAAAATAAGACACTGTGAGAGTTAAAAACATTCTAAACCATTAACAAATATTTTCGGAAGTAACTTTTAAAGGGGTGATTTATTTATTTATTACGATAAAATATGTAAAATATTACTATGTCACTCCATTTTTACACACTTAATAATATTTATCGAAGAAAACGGGCAAGGAGGCAAACAATAAAATGGAACACAAATTTTCTTTAGCCATTAGGTAAAAATGGCACCTGGCGTTAATTACACCTTTGGTTGTGCAGTTAAGTTAAATACACATATGTTAATCAGTTTCATCATGTAGTTACGGCGAGTATAAAAAAGCCAGAAGTGTTTATTTTGGTAAAAAAACGACAACTCTTGTGGTTCGGTGCGCCATTCTGTCAATCTTCAGAAAGTTGGTGGAATCACTGGTCGATTTGCGAGTTGATATGGTTACTGTCAAAGGAATTCAGAATTCACTTTAACGATGTCCAAAATAATATTTCGCCTCGTGTCATGTACATACGATAGTTTAAATGTTATTTTAGGATATGACTTAGCACTGATCATTTTACGACGTAATAAACATTTATTTGAAGCAACACGTTAAGCATCTAGTCATCATTATAAAAGATAGACGAGCACAACCATTCACAAAATATTGTATTGAATCCTTAACGTATTTCTTATAAGTGTTACCATACTCTTACTTCACATGTCACTGTTGCACACACATCACACATAGAGTATAAAACTTGACATCATCTGAAGTAAAATATCAATAATTAGAAACAAAGAAAAGGTTTTTTTTATAGTGTTTAATCACTATACACAATTAATAATATAAATTGCACTTTTTAAAAAGCAATTTTGGCTGTGTGACAAACGAAGAATATAACAATCGAGGAGGAAAGGATATTATGAGAGCAATCTCGCAACATTGATGATGTTACGCAGCATTAAAGATAGCGCTTGCAAAATTTTCAACAGGCATGCAACAAAAAAAAGGCTTCCTTCATCTTAACCAATTGTAAGAATATTTGTAAAAAAAAATATTGAAATATTTGTAAAAATATTTTCTTTGGATATTGTGAGAGCAATTTCGCAACATTAATGATGTAATGCAGCCTACGCGTTAAAGACAGCGCTTGCAAAATTCGACAGGCTTGCTAATGTGACAGTGGCCGAAAAGTAAAGGCATACGCCCGGATAGCGTAAGACTCGGGGCTCGATTCCTTGTCTGTCACACAGCAAAAGTTGCTTTTAACAAGTGCAATTTATATAAAGAAACGTATCTTAGTAACTTCATCTGGCATTAGTAAACGTAGACTCACATATAAAACGGCAATTGTGGCTATCAAAGCCGCACATAAAGTGGAGTGATATATAAAATCAGTTTCCCAACATTGGTACAAGAGCACAATGGGTCCCGAAGTATTGGCACTTACATAAAGAGACTCGGATGGAGGGCATTCGGAGGGCAGGCCGGAGGGTCGCCGCGGGGCAGATAACGCCGACGTATGGCCCCATTACTGACCGCTACCGGGAATCATTTTAACTGCAGCCTCTCACGCAGAGAAAACAGCCTGATCAGTCTGTACTTTGTCATAAGAAAGCTAAAGGGCCATGCTTGTGTGTGGAAATACATATACGAAACTCGAACTGGTGGATTGGAAAAAATAAAATACTTTAAAGTCTAACACAATCATTATCGGAATCACGTGCAGATTGGTTAATGCACCTTGAATATGTCGAATTGCTATCTCATTATGAGAATGATGTGATTCAAAGAACAGAGAGTGCATCTTAATTGCAACTAACCTCTCCGGAAAAAGGCTGACTTAAATGGAATTCTACATTTAATTTATTTTTATTATTATTTATAGACAAAACAGTTTATATATGAGGTGAAACAAATTTCATTCATTATATGATTAATAAACTGTAAGCCAAAACATGTGCTTGAGGAATGTTCATAAGTATCAGCGTTTCACACATTTAACCTAAATTACTATATTTATTACACACGAATTTGTGAAGATGGTAGCTTGTTACTTTTCAAACTGCTACTTATTAAAATATTTGTTTTAAAAATTTGGTAACACATTAGGATATTATTGCATTTATGCATAAGAATAGCACATAGACTATCATTAAAAATGATATTTTGTGAAATTTGATGTTAAACGCGGGAGACTGTTAGTATACTAAGGGCTGATTGTTCAATGGCCAGATAAAACTTATCAGACTGATAAATTATAAAGCGACAGATTTCAAAAATGACAGGTACCTATGATTGCTGACAATTACCTAGGTGACATATTCAAATTAGCCATATTGTATTTTGTTCGACGAATATTTCTTATCTGACTATTGAAAAATCAGCCCTAAATATATTTAATTAAACGAATAAAACAATATAGAACATAAAACTACCACGTTTAAGGTACCAGAATTATTGTATATCCACACCGGCGGCCATGCCGCTCATGCCGCAGCGGCTTTAACCATAGTATTTGATAGTTAAATAAATAAATACATATGCGCCAGACAACACACCAATTGTCGTGGTTTCGAAGTAAGAAATCTTCATCCTTGTGTTACGAATACCAGACAACGATTATGACGGGGCGTCTCCCATAAATAAATAATAATAATAATAAATATCCTTTGGACATTCCCAAAGTATGCTCCTCAAAGCTTGTATTATGGGTGCCAGACAACGGATATAATACTTAAATACTTTTTTTTGTAAATACATACATGATATACATAGAAAATACCCAGACCAATACAAACAGACATGTTCATGCACACAAATGTTTGTATTGTGCGGGGATCGAACCCGCACCCGCTGCGTAGTAGGCGATTTCTCGACCACTACACCAGACGGGTCGTCTACATAACTTACATAAATACTTAAATACATATTAAACATCCACGACTCAGCCAATTCAAGCAAAGCTCAAACATTTGCCCCTTGCGGGATTCGAACCCACGACGGCCGGCGGAATGGTCAGGAGCTCTAACCAATACACCAAACGCGTCGTCAAAGTTAATAGATGTATACCGCCGGCCAAGCCGCCGGGCGGTAAGGATACACCATTACAGTTAGTAGTAAAGATGGCGGTTGTTCATGCTCTATGCTGTTAATCCAAGGATTTGGGTAATGACAGTTTTACGTTGCGGCCTTAGATAGAAACGGACAGCCTATGATTAATCTATGTGTTACAGTTCCTAGTAAGCCAAGTTAATGTTACTATAAATAACTTATACTTATGTTTGCTATCAGTACATTCACTTGGTATTAACTTTTACTGCAGCCATTGAAATCACTTGGCCATCACTTTTGACTATAGTGGCCGGTTAATTTTAGTACTTTTATTATTCTAGAAAGTTAGGCCCATGGTGATTTATTAAAAAACTTTAATGTCTTAGTATGCATGATCCATACATACAGCCTTTGCATAAATCAACTTACTACAAATCTGTAATCTCATACAGGCATAGTAAATAATGTAAAGATCCCAAATGATTTACCTATAGAATGGGGACGCGAGAAAATGCATAATAAATTTCAATTCCGTGTCAGTGCGTTGTACTGAAGACATTCGCTCCGCATTATCTCACGAGATGTGGAAGCGGGCAATAAAGTTATTGTTAACAGTAACGAAAAGTGAAAGAATAAATCACTTGAACACGTCCAATATAACGGCATGAAAGAGCCACTTTTCGCTGAATTCAACGCTAGTATATTATATGTAAATCTCGCAGAATATTGTCTCTTAAGGTCACCTTGCTTACGCCCAGGATAATAATACATGATTGAGGGATGATTTTTCAACTGTCAGATAAGAAATATTCGTCAAAAAAATAATACAATATGCATGATTTGAAAACGTTACCTAAAGGTGAACGCACATTTATCCGAGTCGAACGCGTCGAACGAATCGGCCACGCACACTTAGCCGATTCGGCCGAATCGACCGTGTTGAAGGAAGCATGAGATAGCGCTATGAGTGACATCTAAAGGTGGGAGTGAGTATGAAGATTTTATCCGGCGATTCGATTGATTTGGCCAAATAGGCCGAATCGACGGCGACGAAGAAGTCATGAGATAGCGCTATTAGCGACATCTAAGGTGGGAGTGAGTATGAAGATTTTATCCGGCGAGTCGTCCGAATCGTCCGAGTCGACCGCATTAGCCGCGCCGAATTTGATGACGTCATCTGAATTCGTCTAGGGTGACTGGGGTTCTTCCCGATTCGGACGATTCGACGCGGATAAGTGTGTGAGGTTTCATTAGATTTCATATAAAGAATATTAAAATTCGTTTCGTTCGGCGCGTTCAGCGCAGGTAAGTGTGCGTTCAGCTTAATTGTCAGCAAACCCACGTAACTGTTTTTTTAATCAGTCGCTTTATAATTTATCAGTCTGATAGGTTTTATCTGACCATTAAAAAATCGACCCTAACTCGTATCTATGTCGTCCCACGAGTCAGTTTGCATAATAGGTTTACGTGAACAGTGCCACTAACTTATTTGAAGAATAACCAAAAATGTACCTACAGATGCCACTTTGAAATCGCTTTGCTGCCGGTACAAGACTGTGGTAGTTATTGACGTTTAAAAATATATCTAAAAAGACGTGTGGCACTCGGAGACTGCCGCGGTAAAGCTATTGCATAGCATATTTAACAACTTATGCAATAACTATTTAACTGTAATTATTATTTTACAAACTACTATTAAAACCAATGCACCTAAAGGCGGGTTGCTGAACTAAAGAGACAAGCGTGATATTTCAAAAAGTCATTAAAAGTTCTGCTATTCATCGATAGATGGAAAAACTAAAAAGTATCACCGCTGTGCCGGTCGAAGTGGGGGGTTTTAGGTTATTTTCGTTACGGAATTTCGGGATTCGGTCTCCAAGCTCAAGCCCGCGATAAAAGCCATGCAATAAGCTTAAAAACTCGGAAAAAAATCTGAATAGGTGAACTTTATTAATTTATGAATAACAAACAAATAAGTAACGGTAACGACAGTCATCGTCATTATCACTATCCCGGCGATAATCCCAGTTGCGTGCGATGATGTCGGGTTCCATTCGGATTCCATTCGGCGTTAAGTTCACCTTTGGAAATAAATAAACCCATGTTTTTAAATTATCATTATGCAGTTACGGCGAGTATGAATACGCGCGCGCCGCCCAAGCGGTCAGCATCGTTGCAGTACGTGCTATACGTTTTTAATTCTGATAAAATAACTAGAGTGTTTGTTTACATCACCTTTTTTGCTCAGAACTGTGTCATCATCGGATTGTGCCATGTGATCATCTGAACCTTGTGAAAGACAGTGTAAAAACCTTATAGGAAACTCAAAACATTTGTATAAAGTGAACCGTTTTACAAAGAAAATCGCATTCTACCGACAAAAACAGCGACCAAACCAGCCGTGCGTGACCCGAAATCATCTGTTCACTGCAGCAACAAGTGCGGACGAAACTAATCACAACTTTTGCGCGATGACGTCATGCACGCATAGCGCAGCGGTATACGAGACGAATATCGTAATCAGTGACTTGTGGTTCGGTCCTTCCTACGGCCACTGTCTTTTTGTGTTTATAATTATTATTTTTCAACTTTTTTGTTAATTTAACTTTTGTGACGATTACAATATGGCTCCGAAAACCACCTGTGCTGGGTGCTTAACGGTAATTAAAAGCAAAGAATTTTTAAAATGTCACAAATGTAATAGTGCATATGACTTAGAATGCGCTAATGTCTCAGAGAAGCGATTTTATAGTTTCTATAGCGCATCATCTAAAGAAAAGACAACATGGACATGTCCCGGATGCCACACGAGGCTCCCGAAAGGTGATAATACGTCCACACCCGTTCGCCGTGACCAGCCACATGAAGTCGCCCTCGATTGCCCTTCTGATTCATCACATGGTAACGTTACGATGCGCATCAAGCAGAAACCAGCTTCTTCCAATGTTGAACCCACAACCGAGGTGGATAACAGCCTTAAGCTTCTTATCCAAAGTATAATCCGATCGGAATTGGCTCCAGTCAGAAATCAGCTGAGCGCCCTACAGGATAGCGTCGATTACGTAAGCAAACAATATGATGACCTAATAAAAACAACCAGCTCATTAGTAAGTGACTACAAGAACCTACAAACTGAATGCGCAACTCTGCAGTCTACCGTCGCCACCTTGACAGAACGTCTCAATACAATAGAACAGCAGCAACGTGACACCAACATCGAGATACAAGGGGCGGCTCAACACAGATCAGAAAACGTTGTAGACATTTTCAAAAAGATCGCAGCGGTAGTGTCACTGCCAATTAATGATACAGACATATTGAATTGTACCAGAGTAGCCAGCCTTAACAAGAACTCGAAGAGACCAAGAGCGATCGTGGTGAAATTAAGGAGTACGCGTTGCCGCGACGAATTTATCTCGGCGGTTGCACGGTACAACAAATCGAACCCCAAAAACAAGCTCTGCTCTTCTCTTCTGGGGATATCCGGCGACAATGCTCCTGTCTACGTGTCCGAACACCTCTCTCCGGCCAACAAACAACTTCATGCCGCCGTCAGAGCTAGGGCTAAAGATTTGTCTTATAAATTCGTGTGGGTGCGTGGCGGCCGAATCTTCATGCGCAAAAATGAAACTTCCCCTTTTATTCATGTTAAAAATGACCGCGGTTTGCAAACACTTGAGTAGTCCTCCATCAACTTTTGTTTACGTTCTCGGTTTATCATCTTATGTTCTTATAACACCTTTTTATGGATTTACTGTCTATATATTATCAAAACGTGCGAGGTTTGAAAACGAAAACTCTTGATCTTTTTAATTCAGTGTTAACTAACAACTATGATATTATATGTTTGTGTGAGACATGGCTTGACGACTCTGTGTCCTCTTCTGAGTTATTTGATCAAAGATACACGATTTACCGCCGCGATAGATCTCGCGATTTTTTGAGCAAATACAGTAAGTCTTGCGGTGGAGGTGTGCTTATAGCTGTAAAAAAGTGCTACTCTAGCTTTGAACGAGTTCAGTGGCGAACTTTTATTGAGGATATATGGGTAAGCATACACTTTAAAAATGTAACTCTTAATATTTGCACAGTATACATTCCATCATATCTAACAAATGACGACTTCACGGAGTTCCTTGATAACTGTGAAAATATAGCCTTGACTTCTCGCGGCGAACCTCTTGTTGTCGGTGATTTTAACTTCCCTGAAATCGATTGGTCTAGTCTACCTTTTGACACATCGAGCACTAAGTCTCAGGATTTTCACGACTTCCTTATAAGAACGCATTTCACTCAGCATAGCTTTGTTAAGAACGAAATGAACCGAATTCTGGATCTGGTGTTAACCTTTCCCAATACATTATGTGATGTCAAAGAGTCCCAATGCTTAACTCGAAAAGATTGGCCCCACCCTCCTTTGGATATTACTTTGAAAATAGACAAAACTCCAACACTTAAGGTAAAAGACGATATCAGATTTAGGTTTGATAAAACAGACTACCCCAGCTGCCTCAAAGAACTCTCCGAAATTGATTGGAATCAATACTCAAATTTGGACTGTGACGAGTTTCTTCAGACCATTTCTAATACTTTACGCAAATGCATTGAAAAACACACCCCTAAAGCAAAAGTAAGAAAATCTTAGCCTGCCTGGTTTTCGCTTCCTTTACTTAAAATCCTAAAAGAGAAAGACAAATATCACCGTAGGTATAAAAAATACGGCAATCCACGCGATTTTGACACCTACTCAATGCTTAGATCAAGAGTGAAAACTACTCTTGACAATAACTTTAAAGCATATATGGCAAGAATAGAGGAAGGGTTAAAGAGCGACATTCGTATGTTTTGGAACTACACAAAGTCTAAAAGGGCCTCGAGCGGTTTACCTAGAAATATGTTCTGTGATAATGAGCGTGCCACAAACGGCGTCGACATAGCTAACTTATTCGCAAAGCACTTTGCATCTACATATAGTGAACCCTCCAAAAATGCGTACATACCCGACTTTCCTGAGTCATGCCTTACTGTTTCGACGCTGGTTATCTCTGAGAACGAAGTAGAATCGGCCCTAAAATCTCTAGATGTATCGAAGGGACCAGGCCCAGACGGTATTCCCCCCAGCTTTGTGAAGGCTTGCACCTCGGTATTAATAAAACCTTTACATATTCTTTTTAATAAAAGCCTTAGCACTGGTCAATTCCCAACTTCATTGGGAGTCGCCTCCGTGGTCCCCATACATAAATCTGGTGACAAGTCAGATATATCAAATTACAGGCCAATTAGTATATTGAGCTGCTTCTCCAAAATTTTCGAAAGCTTAATTCATAAACATATCTCTTTCCATTTTAAACATATAATAAGTCCACGGCAGCATGGCTTTGTTAGAGGACGTTCGACTGCCTCGAATTTATTATGTTACGTCAATTACTTAGCTGAAGCACTTGACAAACGCACACAAGTTGATTCCATGTATACGGATTTTGCCAAGGCGTTTGACAGGGTTGATCACGGAGTTCTGATCCGCAAAGTAAACCACCATGGAATTCATGGCTCCCTTCTGCGTTGGCTTGCATCTTATCTATCGAATCGTACTCAAATCGTTAAGGTACATGGATATGAATCTGCGCCCTTTGTTCCTAAATGGGGTGTACCTCAGGGCTCTTACTTAGGTCCCTTCTTATTTATATTATTTATTAATGATTTAATAGATTCAATAACATGCGAATGTCTTGCCTATGCCGATGACTTAAAAATATTCAATAAAATAAACTCCCTCGAGGACAGTGTTGCATTACAGGATGACATTAATAAATTATACCAATGGTGCTCAAATAACAACATGACTCTTAACATATCAAAGTGTCACTTGTTTACTTGCACTAAAAATAAGCTTTTAATAGACAACACTTATACTATTAATAACATTGCATTAACTAGACAGGAAACGGTCAAGGATCTCGGCGTTGTGCTGGACGGGAAGCTCTCTTTCACTGAACATTATTCTTATATGATTTCGAAGGCTAACAGGACCATGGGATTTGTTCTCCGAACAATCAGGCCCTTTCGCAGGCCAGCTAGTATCGTTTATTTGTTTACCGCTCTTATAAGAAGTGTGCTGGAATATTGCTCAGTCGTATGGTCCCCTTTCTACAGCTCTCATATTGACAGAATAGAAGCAACTCAAAGGCGTTTCCTTCGCTACGTCAGCGCCAAATTCGGTCTAAGGCGGAGGCTAGATACCTACGAGTCTAGACTCGAGCATTTTAAATTATGCACCCTTCAATCTAGACGGGATATTGCTGGCTTATCAACGCTCTACAAGATTGCCAATTCTGAATGGGACACAGGGTATTTGTTGGGCCATCTTTCATTTAAGACAAGTGGTAGCAAAAGAAGGCAGCAACTTTTTGATCTTCCAGTATGTCGTAATAATGTAACGTATAATAATCCAATTTACCGAATGTGCAGATTGTTTAACACTTTTAGTAGGGAAGTTGATATTTTTTTTTGAATCTTATTTAATTTACTTAAAGAGATACACGAGTTAATTATTCATCAGTGTTTGTTTGTAAACCTTTTTATTATATAGTTTTCATGTATTGCTGTATGAAAATGATGTGTATTGCTATAATCGAAATGCAAATTTAATGTGATAGCATAAAAAAATGTAACTTAGTTTAAGTATCAATTTGTATTTTGTTGCAGTACCATAAAATAAAAAAATAAAAATGATCGTTCAGAGTAGGGTTTCCAAGGCACTTAGGCGCGCAAACACTAAGCCGTTAATAGACTCGTTCGCTCTAACTGCGGGCAAACATTTGCACTGCTATGGACTAGAACCTACACAGCTGTAAGGCTGCAGCCATAATGACAGTGAAAATTAAAAAAAAAATACCTTTCAATTAAACAGAGCTCACATGAGCTGCGCGTTCAGTGTTAGTACACACAGTGACAAAAGGTCGCCTGTGCGTCAGCATTAACCAGCCGCAAACAACATAATTTTAATTTCACATTAGAACACGGAAAAGCCTTTATTCGTACAAATATAGTATTCCGCCATCACCATTTAGGTAACATAGACAGTATTTCCTATCGTTATAGCATGTGCTGCTTGAAATATGTGACTGGGACAAAATACTTACGTTGCAGGCACAGCAAAGTTTTGCACCTTACATAAAATAAACTAAGCAAGGTCTAAGCTGCACTTAGGCGAACAAACACTAAACTCGATGCCTGCACTAACTTTAAACATTTGACGCTTAACCTGATAAGCACCTTAGCGTAATAAAGCTGTGTGCATATTTAAGTATCTGTCACTGTATTATAACTTTTTTTATGATCTTTAAAAAGAGAAATAGTAAGGTAATACATGTAGATATTTTAATGTCGCGCATTTAAATCATCATGCATCGCATTCCAAAAATAGATATTATAGAGTCCAAATATAGAGTATTTTTTAAGATCCAATAATATTTTTTTTTCAAAATTTACACTCTAAACGAGTTAGTTTAGAAGTTAGATAGGGGAGAACGCCCATTTTACCACTTTGGAAGTGTCTAGCTATGAATCGTTAGACTTTAAAAGAAAATGGTTTGTGGAAGCACAGTGTCATTTTAAAAGACCTACCTTTAGATACCCCACATGTATAGGTTTGATAATATTTTTTTTCGGTTTTAGTTTCATGTATGGGAGCCCCCTTTTAAATGTCATTATTTTTTATTTTTTGTATGAGAATCGTAAAGCGGTGAACAGGATACATACTCCTACAAAATTTCAGCAGTATGATACTTAAAGTTACAGAATAAAATGGCTGTGACATACGGACGGACAGACAGACAGACTTGACGAAACTATAAGGATTTCTTTTTTTGCCATTCGGCTACGGAACCCTAAAAATCGGTCTTCTTTTACTTATCCAGCCGGATAAATCTTATCTGATGTTGGTTAAATCGACCCTTAATAAGTATAAAACGACCGATTTTAAAATTTAATTTATATAATCGATTGTTGATAAATAAGTGCCGTTTTCAAATTAGGCATTTTGTATTATTTTCAATGATTATACACGAAAGTAGGCCTCCCCCACGGTTTTCCATAGCGACCGATCTCAAGCGGTTTGCATTCAGTGTGGTCCTGCGATCTTAAAAAGGTCGTCCGGCCATCTTGCGGGTAGACGACCCACGCTGCGCTTTTGGTCGAAAGGTCTCCAATTTTAGTATTTATTGCCTCAAAGGCCATCAGTCGTTTGCGCTATGTGGCCCTGCCCGCTGCCACTTGAGCTTACTGATTTGTAGGGATATGTCGTTACCTTAGTTATTCTACGTATCTCCTCGTTTCTGAATTGATCTCGTAGAGAAACACCAAGCATAGCCCTCTCCATCACTCGTTGTATGATTTTGAGCTTCTCTATGAGGCCCATATTTAGAGTCCAAGTTTTGGATCCGGATTGTAATGTTTGTTTGACCATTTTTACTGTGTGACTAGCATGCTGACGCTTTGGGTGACGGTAAGTCAGTATGTTTACTGTTAAAATAAATGAAATCTTAACAATCAATTCATAACCGTGCAAAATAAATAAATATGGCTTGGATTTTTTCTATTAAAAGCAAAATATAACTCTCATCAGATCACATTGGATTCGTGTTATCATTTCAAGGAACCAAGACGCCTAATTTTTAGTAAAGTTTTATGACGATTGTGCACAGATCTTTACCTCTCAAATGAACATCAGCACCTGTTTTGCTTCTAGTCCGACTATTTACGTTCTATTACGGATTGGTTTACTCACCAGGAACTCGTTACGATAAACAGGTTACACGAAGGAAGGAAAACTGAGGGGCATGGAATAGATAGAAAAATAAGTTGACGCTGATTAAGTTGATAAGTGTGATCTACTTTACTGGGTTCAATTTCTTCCGAATCGCATTTGAAGCAGATGAAAGATAATTATTTTTATTTATTCTCAAAGCACAAACAACAAACATCAAAGTACCTACATGGTTTCAAAATCGTGATCTAAGGTTACGGAAGGTGCGATCAATTTTAATGTTTGCCTTATTAAGCGTATAAAATAAGTTCGCTATTTGCAAACGGTTAGTCCCCTTTAATCCAGTAGTCGATAAGGTCCAGTGTGGCGCTGAAATGCAACGCAACTGTAGCGAGCTGCATGCCAGAATATGTTTTCTCTCTTTGTGCTCCATCTTTATGCTATTTTGTTGGTATAAACCTATTCTATCAACATGAAAATGGATACTAGGTATTATTCATTCAAGCATCCTATACGCGGTCTCACTTCAGAAGTGGGATGTGCGAGAATCACGGGTCTTACGCTGCCGGGCCCTGACCAAAGAATATGAATGGAACAATAACACTGCTAAGATATGGAAGACCAGGAAGAAAGGCATCGTCGATTGACCCATGCTGACGTGGAAGTCACCCCCGAATTTTCCTCGAGAAGAAAGTACGTGTGACGTCACAAACTGGCTTCATAAAATCAACCAGCTTCGTGACCTCTATGGATACTGTTCTATTTATCATTGCTCGAAAACTACAAGTAGAAGTCACGAATGCATTGCAAACTCGGAGAAGAGTTTTTTAAAATAAACAGTAAACGGCTAGTGGTCCCCTTTACTCCAAAAGTCGATAAGGTCCAATGTGGCGCTGAAATGCAACTCAACTGCTCCCACTTACATTGCGCGTAGCGCCGCGCCACTGCACCCCAGTTTGCATTTCAAAGTGTCTCTGTATTCTTATAAATAATTAGTGTACGCCAATTAAGCTTGCTTTTATCTTCTCTTGAATATTTTATTTGCGTTAATTAATACTAAAACGACAGTGCAGGATGTTTTTCTTTCGTCGGTTATTGGAAAAGTTTCGTGTCAGAAGTTGGTAAGCCGTAATTAAAGTATATTTGTGCGAATATTTAATAGTTTCTGAAGAGTACCACAAAATATTGCATTACTTACTGTTCCACAGCGACGCGACCTATTGCAAGCGGTCTGCATCCATTACTTTCTCAGTATTACTTCGACGAGCTCCGTGGTGTAGTGGCTAAGCACGCTGGGTTTCAAAGCCTCGCCGCTCCGAGGTCATGGCTTCGATTCCCGGTCGGGTCAATATAGAAATCAAAATTTTCTACATTGTCTCGGGTCTGGGTGTTGTGGTACCACCGTTGTGTCTGATTTATTAATTATTTATATTTATTTATTTATTAGTACTAAAATGTGGCTGATGTGGATTTAACTGCTGAGTCATAAGTAGGTTCAAAGACGGTGGTTTAACCTCGCGAGCGATAATCCAGACCCTTTTTAGAGACTACTCAGATGTGTACAATAAAGTCATGACTATCAGTGTTCTGAAAATTAAACAAAGATCAACATGCTTCTGAGCTTTATCTGCCGAATCTATGCACAATAATAATTGCTTGTACATATAATTTATTAAAGGGATTGAAAGTAGGCGTGCTATGCCGTGTTGGAGTTGTTTTTTCTCAGTTAGTCAGAAATATTTCTGCTTAACTTAATTCTCTACCAATGCAAAGTCACGTCAGGCTTTGAAACAAATCCCGTCAAAAAATAAATATCAGGACTATGTAGGTCCGTATTCAAATGCATTATGTCGAGTGTTCGAAACATCTTTCAAAGTGCCAGAATTATAGGAAATTCTAAACTCCCCTAATGGAATCAGGACGAATTAATTAAGTGTTCATTATGAGTGAACAGAATATAATTATTGTTTTATGTACTGCAATCTCATCTGATTTAATTATCCCTGTCATGCCCTCGGGACGGGGATGGAGGGCCGATGTGATAAATTTGTTTGAAACTTGTTATAGTAATTACTAGATATATATAAAACGTACCTAAGACTCTTAACACACCGCGAATTTTAGCAAAGATGCAGTCGCGATGCCCACGCGCGTTAGCATCGATACAGTCGCGATACAGACGCTGAAAATTGTCAAACTATGTACTGAATTTTGGCGACTGCATCGAGATAACGCGCATTAGCATCGATGCAATCGCGCTTCTGCATCAATGTTACCGCCCCTCCATCGATGCTAAATGAAATCTGGTCATTGTGTGAGTCGCAATGCTGAAGCGCGTTTTCATAACCCGCGACTGCATCGATGCTAAAAGTCGCAGTGTGTAAGGGGTCTAAGTGGTACCTGAAGAATAAGCTGGCAGTAAGATGACGGCGTAGCGATTGTCGACAATTCACTGTTGAAACATTGCCTCTTTTACCCTACAGCTGCCCCTGTATAAGAAATCTCTTACATATGGGATAACAAAAACAATATTTTTGACACAAACGGGAGGTAAAATATAAGGCAAACTACTTGTTTCAAAATTTCCTTTCTCAAGAAATGCTTTTATTGTCTCAAAGCTTTCCAAAATCACGAACGAAGCATGATTCTCCTTTACTCTACTAAGAACTTAAAGTTATTGTCTAACTTATATAATAACGCACTTACAGGGAACCATTTTGGAATAGGTAGAGTGCTCTTTGAGACTGAAAAAGAGAACTTTTCCTGTTTAAGTCAAACGATAGAATAAGAGGGGACCTAAGACCCCATACACACTGCGACTTTTAGCATCGATGCAGTCGCGTGTTAGTACCGATACAGTTGCCAAAATATAGTACATAATTTGTCAATTTTCAGCTTCTGCATCGTGACTGCATTGAAGCTACGTAAAAGTAGCGCAGTGTGTAAAGGTTGACAGTTTGCTACTGCATCGATGCTGAATGCGACTGCATCGTTTCTGCAACGTGACTTTCTTTATTTATTTTTATTTGTTTGGTACACACAATAGAGTTAGAACCATTACAAAATAAAAGTATCCATTCAATGCTATAATATGATTTGTTGCAGCTCCAAGGGCGAGTCTTAATCACGCAGTGTGGAAAGGGTCTTAGACTAATGAACGAAAATTTAAGCTTTTTGCCTAAACTCAATATAAGTACTAAATAAAGGTTCTGTTATTGATTTTTAAAATTTATGAAAAAATTAAAAAAAAACTGCTGTCATATGTAGCCATACTGCATTTTTTTGTGTACATGATTTACACACAAACGCTACAAACCAACTCTGCAAAGAGCACACCGAAATATAAAACGAATAGTTAAATTCGATGTGTGACGAAAATAGCTTTTATGTTTTCTTAGCTTTTGTAAGAATTTCTACCCAACAAACTAACCATGGGGTCCTAAGTAAAGGACATAAATACTGTCGTTATAAAGTCAGCTATTACATAAAGATCAGATAGTGTTCTGTTAAGAGATAGATTTCCTGTAAATAAAGAGCTCCATATTATATTCTAATCAACTAAAAACGTTTTCGCAACAGATTCTTTGGTACCTATTCGTCCAACACCATGATATATGTCGACCCGTCTGGTGTAGTGGTCGAGAAGTCGCCTACTACGCAGCGGGAGCGGGTTCGACTCCCGCACAATACAAACATTTGTGTGCGCATGAACATGTCTGTTTGTATTGGTCTGGGTGTTTTCTATGTATATATTTACAAAAAAAAAGTATTTAAGTATTATATCCGTTGTCTGGCACCCATAACACAAGCTTTGAGTAGCTT
Source organism: Pyrausta purpuralis (assembly GCA_963924145.1). Lineage (NCBI taxonomy): Eukaryota > Metazoa > Arthropoda > Insecta > Lepidoptera > Crambidae > Pyrausta > Pyrausta purpuralis. The sequence goes on from OZ001646.1 coordinate 6,166,266, forward strand.
ACTTTGGGACAAGATGGCGATGTGTGGGAATGTCAAAAGAATATTTATCATAAAAAGAATATTTGTCATATTTCTCATTTTGAAACTGGATTGATGACAGTTAGCTAATTAGTTACCAACTCTGTATTGTGTCTTCTATCTTTCACCGATTGCTTTCAGTTATAACAAATTTTCTAATGGTATGCGATCTTAACAACGGTTTATTTATATGGTTAACGTAATAGGACCAAATCGTAGAGGCTTAAGTCTTAATGCCTTGACCTTTTAAACAAGCCTGTACGCGGTGACAACAACCAAATCTATGGCTTATTTGAGTTCCACTACATGTGTGTTATGTTTTCAGTAAGTGAAACAATTATAAACATCAAAGACTAAGATATTGCCAAAGCTTTTAATTCTAGGATGATTTACTTTTGACAGGTTGCTGTAACGGAGATTTTCCGTTAAGACAATTTTTGTGTTCTTCTTAAAGTAGTAAGTCAATCTATACCTATTTATATACTTAAGCTGGATTGTTTGTAATTTTGATTGTGCGATTGAAGATTGATTGGGCGCCAATTTTAGAAACTACTAGTAAATGAGATGATGATGCTCTAAGGCAATATAAATTTAAAGGATGTTTTTTTCACCAAATAATTCTTAATACGACGAAAATCATTGTTAAATAATACCTTTACCATATGAAACTTAACTATAATGCATAACACATTTTTAAAATAGTTTTCTCATATAAAACAGTAACTGTTATTCACATAAGACAAAATATTTAATGCAAAGTCCACAGAAAATCGTCGTTTTGTATCATCCGACATAAGATTATCCGCAGTAAAACGTTGGATCTTACCATGAGTCGCATTTTTATCCAAAGTAAAATGACGCATGTGATTTTATTCCAAATCCAGCTAATTTAGGCACAAGATACCTATTCTATAACATACTAGACATTTTTAACCGACTTCAAAAAAGGAAGAGGTTATCAATTCGACTGTATGTTTTTTTTTTGTATGTTTGTTACCTCATATTTCAGTCGTTTGTCGACCGAAACGAAAAATTTTTTCGCTTACTTAGAGGGTGTACCTTCTAGTTGGTCCCATTTTTTCCATTTTGGGATCTGATGATGTGATCTTGGTGTAATTGAGGGAAACCCCCAAATTTTAAAGGCACGTATAGTGTTTCTTTACTAGAAACTTAATGTTGACGTGTTGTTACGTCTGATAGTTAACATCTTGTGGGGCTGAGCTGATGGTAGAACTCCTTAACGGTTAGGAGTTCAGTAATTATAATGACGGAACTTATGATAAGTAATTTGTAGCTTCTTAAAAAAATAGAATCATAAGGTGCAATCCGCCCCCCTCCCCCCTCTTAGGTAATCACCAAAAATGAAGAAATAAAATAAACTTTAGAAAAAAAGTAAAAACCGACTTCAAAACCAAAATGCACTAAAAAGTCTTAAATAAACTCTTCACCATTGAAAGGACAGGAATCCGTCTTAGGCAAACAATTTCTTTTTGGAGTCGGTGCCAACACTTTGACCATCAAGCATCAACTATCACAGCAAAATATTAGAGGATCAAAAATTATATCTATACTAATATTATAAAGCTGAAGAGTTTGTTTGTTTGTTTGAACCTGCTAATATCAGAAACTACTGGCCCGATTTGAAAAAATATTTTTAGGTTGGATAGTCCATTTATCAAGGAAGGCTTATGGCTATATAACATAAAGATACGACTCACAAGACCACAGCAGAAATGAAAAATGTTGCGAAAACGGGAGAAAGATATTCCTTTTGTGAGCTTCCGCTGCATACGCTGCGGAAACCGCTTAAGTTACACAAAAATCATGTATGACAGGATTGTTCAGCATCAAGAGTTCTATAATAAAGTCCGCGACAGCATATATCTATCTTTTATGGTTGACTTACTACAACCTTTTTTATGTTAATAAATTTGTAAAAAAATAATGCATTATTTTTAGAGGTGTATTATACCTACAGGTATTTATTCTTATCAAAATAAATACATTCATCATCACGAGCATTTCATTAAGAACAAAGTTGCCCTGTATATCATTTGATTTCAATAAATATCTTAGGAGCTATCACAGTTTTAACATAACTCCGCACCAAAATGATGTTCGCAGCTTAAGTACAACGTGCGCTTGCGCTAATTGCTACGGTTGCTGGCTTCTTAGTTACAATAAAACTACATATGTTTTGCGTTAAAATATTTTACTATTTTTATTCGAACATTATTTTTGAAGGTGTTTTATACACACGGGTATTGTTTTTTTTTTAAATAAATACATTCATTATCACGAGCATTTCATTTTGAACAAATTTCTCATCATTTGATTTCAATAAATATCTTAGAAGCTATCACAGTTTTGCAATAACTCCACATCAAAATGATACTCGCAGCTTAATTACTTACAACGCGAGCTTGCGCTAAGTATGGTTGGTGGCTTCTCACTTACATTAAAATATGTGTTTTGCGTTGAAATATTTTCCTTATACATACCTATTAGATTAATTTAGTCGGCTCCCTACGGAACGGTTGTCCCGTGAAACTGCTTTTTTTGCGATACTTCAAGTGATTTCAGCGCGTAATACATAGTTTTCTTTTCGCTACTGAGTAGTAAAGGACTTGAGCTCATTATTTCGATTGCAGATATTTTCTATTAAGTAGATTCAGTAATAGTTTTGGTTAAAGTTTCTTTTTTCAGATTTATGCAGATTAAAGTTTTCTTTTCGCCACTGAGTAGGTTTTAATTTTGAATGCATCTAAATTATTAATTATTAAGTTTAATAGTAGTAATTACTTTTATTATTCTTCCTTCTGATTTATGCAGGTAAGCAGCATGTAATAAAAGTTTTTCTTGACTTAGTAATAAGTACCATTTAAAGTAGGTAGGAGGTAGGTATTAAATCTAAATGTGCATTTATAATTTGACTAGCGGTCCCCCGCGACTTCGTCCGCGCGTTTTAAGTTTGCTCCCTCCCCTCCCGTCGCAGCGTGATGTTTTATATCCTAAAGCCTTTCTCAATAAATAAGCTATCTAACACAGAAATATTTTTTCAAATCAGTTCAGCAGTTCCTGAGATAAGCGCGTTCAAACCAACAAACTCTTCAGCTTTATAATATAATTAGCGCAAGCGCACGTTGTACTTAAGCTGCGAACATTATTTTGGTGCTGAGTTATGTTAAAACTGTGATAGCTCCTAAGATATTTATTGGAATCAAATGATATAAAAGGCAACTTTGTTCTAAATGAAATGCTCGTAATGATGAATGTATTAATTTTGATAAGAATAAATACCTGTGTGTATAATACACCTCTAAAAATGATGCATTGATATTTTTTTACAAATTTATTGACATAAAAAAGGTTGTAGTAAGTCAACCATAAAAGATAGACTTATGCTGTCGCAGACTTTATTATAGAACTTTTAATGTTGAACAATCTTGTCGTACATGATTTTTGTGTAACTTTAGCGGTTTCCGCAGCGTACGCAGCGGAAGCTCTCAAAAGGAATATCTTTCTCCCGTTTTCGCAGCATTTTTCATTGCTGCTGTGGTCTTGTGAGTCGTATCTTTATGTTATATAGCTTAAAGCCTTCCTCGATAAATGGACTATCCAACATAAAAATAATTTTTCAAATCGGGCTAGTAGTTTCTGAGATTAGCGCGTTCAAACAAACAAACAAACAAACAAACAAACAAACAAACAAACTCTTCAGCTTTATAATATTAGTATAGATTTTGTAGTAGGTAATTTGATTTGATATTGTTCTTCTTATTCTCTGTAAAGTGATTGATTACATTAAGTTAATGCTTAATTAATAGGTTGGTTGAGGTTATTTATATTTACCAATCTTAATGCAAACATTTATTTCATTTTATTTGGGTATTGTTTTGTTGTATCTCTACAAAGCTTTGACGTTTTGGACATTTTTTATGACAAAATTGTTAAGTTTTGTTTATCTTCTCACCATTTTTAAATTACCTACCAAAATACTTACAGTTAATTTCCTTTTATTACATATTGGTTTGTGTATATATAATTTTCCATTATTATGTTTGATTATTATTGTACTGGTATTTATATTAATCTGTTTTATAAACATGTATATTATTTATTAATATAATTTTATAATACAGATACAGTCTATTTCACTTATTCAGCTTTTAATTTTCCATGCACAAAATACCCCTTTCTTTAAAACTCATAATTTCTTTACCCGAAGGTTGTCTGGAAGAGATCGCTAATAGCGTTACGACCACCTCAATTGTACGTTTCCTTAAAACAAATTTGTAAATCAATTTATGTAATGTGCAGTAAAGAGTTACCTATCTATGTCAATTTTCCATTGTATAATCTGATTTAAAATATCACGTTTAATACCCACCTTAATGGTTGGCATTAGAACTAATCGAAGGTTACCATAATAACACCTGCTTGCCATATGATTCATTAATCATAGCGAAACCAGTATCGACCTTTAACTTATTACTTACCCAAATTCATAATTATGTTTTGTAGTAAGTTATACTAAATTAGTTGTAGTTATATTAATTATTTAAATTTGAGTATAAACATAAATTGAAATAATGACACGTTTATTGCATGAGGCAAGCCAACCTTTACTATTATTCGGGAAATGCAAATAGAATAAGGCGGGCTATAAGAAAAATGGAGTAAAAATATGGCACAGAATCCCTGAAAATTCATATCGAGGAGGAAATAGTTGAAATTAAACACCGACCGCGCGACATGAAACGCGCGACCGCTGCCAAGACGGGGCCACACCGACCGGGTCGGACCTTTTATTGCTTTGTGTATGTCTTTAATAAAGTTTCCTTTTTATAAACCGCCTTTAAAAAAATGAAGTGAATTTCTCGCGTTTGGCTTGACCGATTTTGATGTAGTTTTCAATTAAGTATTTGTTACACCGAGGAGAAGGTTTTAGTAACTACTTTTAATTAATCAAGTACATTGTAACTTAAACAATAACCAAAAACGACGAAAAAAAACCTGTTCAGCTTAAAGTAATAAGTACTATATAAACATACATAAATTATCGTATTTATGTATGTTTATGTAGGTTTATTTAAGAAGTATATATGTAGTTCATACTTAATTATGTTAGATTTTTATTGTTCTTTTACGCCGCCTCAAATGAAACGGTTAACTGGTAGAAAATGATTTTTAACATTAGGTCCACCATTTGTACTTCATTTCGTTTGTGCAATAAATAATATATGATAAAATGAAATTAAATGTTTTCATAAAATATTAACCACCTTAAAAACACTAAAAGGACTGTACCTAATAACGCTAATAGGAGAAATAAAATCATTTGAAGTCGGTGCATGATGTCAACTTTTACGGGCAGCAGTAGTCTACGCACATCATTCAACGACTTCAAATGAATTTGTTTCTCCTATTAGCGTTATTTTAGTCCTTTTAGTGTTTTTTTGATACATGAAAGAAAACATCCTCCGCCCTTCTAATTAGTAAATTCAAAATCGCCTCGACCGCTCTTAATCGTGGGTAAACCCTTTCCTTGGCTGTGAATCGCCGTTCAAATTGGCCCGTCTCGGCTCGTTTCGTGGCTCCACGGATGTCCGTGAAATATTGCACCTGCATTGCTATTCTAGTCCCTATGTCCGATATTGATGCATTTAACGTGTTGCAACGTTACTCAATACTCTGATTTAACTGCGAGGAAATTGTAAATGAATTGGTTATCAAATATGATCAGTTTTCAAGATCTTGCACAAACATGACACGTGACACCACATTGGCTAAATATTTGAATATGATTTTGACAGCGGCCTTGTGCAACTTGGACGGCTCGATTTTAAAATGTGTCATAAGAAATATTCTTCAAATATGATGCAAAACGCCTAATTTGAAAACGACACCACTTTGTCAGCAATCATTTATGTAAATGTCTTTTTAAAATGGGTTGTTTTATACTTATTCAGTCGGATAAGTCTTATCTGACGTTGGAAAAATCGACACACGTAGATATACTATTATTATGTTTAGGGTGGTTTCGACCAAACAAGAAAAAAATATAACCTAAGATTAAATCGCTAGTTATCCGAGAGTATGTGAATTTTCCATCGCACCATCTTTTTTTTGGATATCACGTTTATACGGAAGTAATTCTTATACCCACCTTGATGGTTGAAATAAGAGCTAATCGAAGTTTATCATAGTGACGCCTGCTTGCCATATTGTTGCCATATGATTAATAATTAATGTCATTATGTCAGAATATTTTGTCAAATCTTTTGACAGCTCGATACTTTCCCACGGTATAATAGGTCATTTCGTGTAGTTGACAGGTTTTTCACTTTTACACCATACGAGGGTCAAACTGAAAGTTTTTAGAACTGGCCACTTATAAACAATATAATAAAAAAAATATTCTAAAATTTGAAAATAGAACTCTTTGCCAATATTACTGAGTATATATTTCATTCATTTGTCATTTGTTTTACGATTTGGCGGCAAATTGAAAATTGTCTGTGTCACGTCAACATGAATTTAACACGAGAAAATTTTCGTGCAATGATTTTTTATGACTTTCGATGTCATTTAAGTCAACAAGAAAGTTATGATAGACTACGATTGGCCTTTCACGATGAAGCCCCATCTCGTGCGACTGTTTACAACTGGTTTAATGAGTTTAAACGTGGTCGCACTAATCTCACTGATGATGTACGTGAGGGACGGCCTTCTACGGCGACGACTGAAAATAACATCTGTGTTGTGCGGCGTATGATAGAGACTGACAAAAGAGTGACCTATCAGCAGATTCGGACAAGCTTAGGCATCGGTATGAGTCAAGTGCACAAAATCCTCCACGAACATTTAGCGGTCAGGAAGCTTTGCGCCCGGTGGATACCTCATAATTTGACTAAGGCTCAAAAACTCCATCGTGTGGATTGGTGCCGTAAAATGATTGAAAGATTTAACGGAGGTGACTCAAATGCTGTGTTCGACATACTAACAGGTGACGAAAGCTGGATTTACTGTTATGATCCTGAAACCAAAAGACAATCTGCTCAGTGGGTGTTTCCTTTCGAGGAGTTGCCAACTAAAGTGAAGAGAGATCGAAGTGCGGGAAAAAAAATGGTGGCCTCGTTCTTTGGAAGGATATGTCATTTCGCAGCAATTGTGTTAGAGGATCAAAAAACAGTTTCTGCAGAATGGTACATTACCAATTGTTTGCCACTTGTCTTGGAAAAAGTTCGAGAGAAACGACCTCGCAGTAGGATCCTCCTTCACCACGACAACGCCTCGTCGCACACCGCCAAGCGAACGATCGACTATTTGGCGACATCAAACGTTGAATTACTGGGTCACCCGCCGTATAGCCCCGACCTCGCGCCTTGTGATTTTTATTTATTTCCAAAAATTAAAGAAAAACTTAAAGGAAAGCGGTTTATGAATGCTGAAGAAGCGGTGGCTGCGTATCGCGATGCCATTGAAGAGACCCCTAAGGACGAGTGGGCAAAGTGCTTTTCCCAGTGGTTCCATCGCATGCAGCGGTGTATTGACGTCAATGGACAATATTTTGAAAAGATATAATAAAACTAATAACTGGCTAATGTAATCAGTTTTTGATTTTCTAAAAACTTTCAGTTTGACCCTCGTACTGCTTTGCCATATAATAATACAGTTCAATCATTCGTTCTGTTTTGCGAGTTAAGTAATTCCGATTTCAATATTACGTCGAAAAACGACTTTGACATTTTCAAGTATAAAATCGAGGAACATAATTATCTTTCGTATGGTTACGCCCATGTTTAGTCGGAACCAACCTTAGTCTAGAGGTCAAATAGGCTTGACCTGACCGCGTTATAATAGGGTAGTTTCATCTATCCAAATTAAATTACAAAAGTGTGTAATTTATATGGTATTCATCATAGGAAAGACGTATACAGCACTGTTTTGTTTAATAATTAATCGTTCCATTTATAATTTCAAAAATAAAATGGAATTTTTATTATCTGTATATCACGTGACCGAAAACACCAGGCGCCATGTTCTGTTCGAGAGTGACGTCATAAGAACAGAATCAATGTAGATTTCTTTGAAGGAATTATAAAATCTCTTAACTGCGAATTTGTAGCTTGTTTCAGTTTTTCGCACATTTAAAACATCGTTTTACAATGGAGGAAGGATTCGTAAAAGTAGACAGTACAAATCTAGCTAAAATTGACTCGCTTATGATAGCGAAATTCTTTGCGTGCAATAACGATTTCTTTTCTGCCGAATTCAGAAATGTTAAAACAGCCATGTAAGTATAATTCTGTTAATTTTTAAAACTACATTATCACATTTAAAAATGTTAATCATTTGATTTTGGTGTTCCTGAACAGTTTCGTTTACAAGGTTATGTGTAAATAAAATATCTAAAAACTTTTTGTCTTTCCATTCAGGTCTCTGATAAATAACTTTTCTGGAGTCTTTAATGTTGTGTTGTTACAATTTGGCACTATACACCAATGATAAGGACTATATAAGCTCATATTCGGATTTTTATCGAACTTTAAAGTTAAGGAATTACCTAAGTATATTTGACGTTTACTTGTTGCTGTTCTTATGACGTCACAAAAATGGAGGCTGTCGTTTTGGCGCAAACATTTATCGTTTGAATTTGAAAAAATATTTTAGTGCAAAAAGAGGTATTTTTTCTAAGACATAAAAATTACTGTTAACTATTGAATCAATACGAACATTTTAAAAAACCTTTGCAAAAAATGTGGAATAGCCGTCTTATTCGTGCATTGTCTTTGTAGGTCATATTTTTTAATTAAACGCATCACTTATCGTTACCAAAGGCATCCAAAAAGCCTCCCTAAAATAAACCTTTCTGAATGTTACTTTCCCGTTTGTCCTTGTTTTATTTTTTTCCGCGGGGTGTAATTTCTTGCAGCAGTTGCTGGAGTCAACGAAACCGTGGTAACGGTGACCGCCAATCAAACCGGAACGAGGCGAGGTCCCTGAGGACGCCGTGCTAACTGAACCCGGGAACAAATTAATCAGAAGTGAAACGTAGTTGTACGAATGTCGACAGGCTAGCAAAACCGACGAACTTCTACGAGTATTGGGGCCCTATAAGGGTTCCGCAGGCGAATAGCAAAAACGGATCCCTTATAGTTTTGTCAAGTCTGTCTATCCGTCTGTCCGTCCATATGTTACAGCAACTTTATTCTGAAACTATTAGTATGACACAGTGGAAACTTAGTAGGTAGATGTATCCTGTTAACCGCTTTACGATTCTCGTACAAAAAATGATTTTTAAAGAGATTGAAGGGATTTTTTCCCATACATTAAACTAAAACCTATTTTATTTTAGTTCAAACCTATGCGTGTAGGTGTCTATATGGATAGGTCTTTTAACATGACATCGCGCTTCCTACAACTATTTTATCTAAAAGTCTAACGTTTGTGAGATAGACGCTCCCAAAGTGGTAAAATGGGCGTCCCCCCATCTAACTTATAAATTAAGCGAGTCTAAATTTTGAAAAAAATACATGATGTAGATCTTGACAAAGACTTTCAACGAAAATTGGTTTGAACTAGATCAAACAAGTAGTTGTTGAGATGGAGCACATTTTCAATAACCGCAAACATAACTTTGTTATTTTTACAAATACTATGAAAAACAAAGTTATATTTGCAGTTATCAAAGTATTGTGGAATTTTGGCTAAGTGGAAGTAAGTGGATATCTAATTTAGTTAAAGTTGCCATGGAACCTTTAGTGTGCGAGTCCGACTGGCACTTGGCTGGTTTTTAAATAACACGCGTCAAGATGGCGAGTGAAATTCATTTACTAAAGTCATTTTTTATGAAAATTAGTTGAAATCTACACGGGAGAGATTCGGCAAAATAATTCTCAATTTTGTGAATACTTATATAAATAATTCACGTAAGTTTCGTTGATTTTTTTATTGGTTTACAAACGATTATCGCACGCCATATTTAAGCAAGTGACTCAAAAATAGGGGCCTATTGTACTGTGACATTTTCACTAAGCTTACGTTATGGTATCATGTCAATGAACTTCTAGAAAAGGTATCTTCTGTTGACACTATGGACATTGATTGGGCGCACTGCGCAATGAAATGACATGCAATAACACGTATCTACTCGAGTGACAGTAGTTATTTTCCAGAACTATCAGTAAAATATTATGTACTAAAGCCAGATTTCCTGATCGATGGTATGGTTAAATTACTGTGGAATATTTAAAATTGTGACTGTTAAAAGAAAAAATACCTTAAACTAATATCAGAAAAGTTATTCAAAAGACCACTGTCAATGTATTGTTTTTCTTCATCATACGCACAATCGTAAATATTCAACCGCGGGTAACGATATTTAACTATTACTATCGATCACAAAACCGGGCCTAAGTGGTGCAATTAAAACTGAATAAATTTCAAAGTACGTAAGAGCTATTATCCACCCGGCTGATGAGGACATGTTTTTGCGCCTAAACATATTCAGCCTTATTCATAATATTAAATAATAACTTGAACAGTCTAATTAATCTATTTTAGCTATTACACTGTTTTGTCAGTTTCTGTCAAATGACGACAGCGTCAATAAAGAACGGGACAAAACAGTGTAATAGTTATAACAGGTTTATTAGAATGTTTGCATTATTCATAATAACGCAAATAAGGAAGGCTTTTAGCTTACAAATAATCCTGCGTTTGTAAAAGTCTGCAAGTATCAATAAGCGAATACGCTATGAATTCAGAATTTAGATAGATTTAGAGTTTCAGATTCGGGTTCGATTCCCGGTCGGGTCAATATAGAAATAAAATGCACTGAAACTCGAAATTAGTAACGTGTTTCCAGAAACCGTACATTGGAACCTGCCTCGGTGGCGCAGCGATGGGAGGGTCACACTTAAAGCGACGGCTGCGCCAGAGGTTCGATCCCCAGGTCGGCCCAAAAATTTTTACCTGGATTTTTCTCCAGCTGTCGAGTTAGAAGTACAATGAAGAATGTAGATAATATTTGATATATTTGATGAACACGTACTCGCAGTAAGTCACACGGGGGTATTAATGTTTAACAACGTGTACACATGTTGTATCAACTTTGGAGAACACATCTTCAAAATAACTTTCTACCGTTAATTAGCCCCGTTAAAATATTAATTTCAGTAAAATACGAATGAGGATTTTGGTCAATTTTGTAAAATAATGTTTACGCAAAATTTGAAGTTGATTGGATCAAGGAATCACGTTGTCTAATACATGATTTGCTGTCCTTTTTCATCCCCTTAGGGGCAGAATTTTGGAAAATCCTGTCCTATCAAACCCCTGCGACATACAAAGAACATACACTCCAAGTTGCAAGTCTCTACGATCTGCGGTTTAGGCTCTGCGTTGATCCGTCAGTCAGTCAGTCATTCAGTCAGGACTAAGCATTCGGTATATATTAATAGTTGTGTTCTGTAAAATGTTGCGGTAGTGATTATTGTTTTGTACAATGATATTGTATTAAGAACTAGATCACCGGTGAGAGGCTAAATGATGGCTCAGCTAAACAACACCACACTTCAAATCGGGGTCATAATTTTGACGTAGACTGTTTTTGATGGCGTCAGTGTCTTAATGCTTCAGTGCGCCTTTAAAACTGCAGAAACACCTAACTAAATTAAAGAAAAAAACGAATATCATATTTTGGTTACGCAAATTGTATTTAATGAAGCCCATCATTCATGATTGAAGTATTTTCAATATAATTAGTGAGTTTTGTTTCTTGGCCAACCTACGGACTAACATGGTCGATATTCAAAGACAGTGCTATACATGGAGTAGTTTAGTACTATATTCTTTAATAATAATTTAACGACCGTCACAGTGTTGTCGTCGCGGGTTCGAATCCCGTCCGCACTACCCTAACAAATATGTCTATGGAAATGTATGTTAATATGTCTGTTATATAACTATAATCAAAAGGTCACCGGCACTCGCGTTAACAAAAGTATAACAAAAGACTGTTGATAAACACATCTATGAGGGATGATCCTCACGATTGTAGAAAAAAATATGTACGCTCACTATCAGCGTGTTATTTGAAGGAATCATCCTGTTTACATGATACCAGATGGCTATGGTGTATTAATAAATATTTCTTTATTTATTAAAATTAGGACTGTAATTATTTTAATTAAATTAATTTGTAAAAAATATACATGTGTTTACGTTATCGTGAATGCCTAGCAGTGAACGTGACTCTGATATTGGCGCCATGGCGTTTCACTTGATACATTTAAATTGTATTTATTAGATAATTTTTCAATATTTTAAATGTTAAATAGTTTGAAAATAAAATGGTTTTGTTTATTAATATACTACCGAGCTAAAGTGTGAACTCAATTTTAAAATTAGGCCAACGAGTCTATTGTAATGTACCTACCTACATACTTTAATAAGTATATTAAGAAAGTTACTCTATTAAGACTCTGTTCCGAATCTGATGTCTGATGTGATAGATGTCAATCCATTGACATCCATTAATCAGACGGTGCAATATTTCTGTACTCTTTTAGTTCGCGAGGCGTCATCTACTTCTAAATACAATATCATTGGTTTTGTAGTAAAACTATGTTTTCATCGCTTTAGTTCCTATGACCGCTAAGAGATGGCGCTGCATGTTACTTATCTCGCGCACCGACCTGTTTTCTCCGGGTCGACGTAAACTATGGGCCGCAGTTTCCAAGATTTATCAACAGATGGCGTTAAAAGTCAAATACCTCCCACAACATTCTGGATTATTCAGATCTACAAAGTTAAAAATGTGTCGACACTGTAGTAACCCGAATTTTCCTTCCTATAAAATATTTGTCGCCACTGAGCGCATGCATGCATTTACCACTGTAAGACACGTTTCTGAGTCCAAACTCTGGTGTAGTACGTTCACTACGCTCACAGTGTCAAGTGCGTGGTTTTCATGTCTTCACGTTTCTTCAACACCTTCAACGGAAAAATTTCATTCCAGTTTTCAATAATTACGTTTTATAAGGTTTTGTACTTGTGAATAAAGCTTGTAAACATTTTACTCGAGCACGGCATTCATCATTTCAAATGTTTACTCAAAAAGAGTGCATCGCGTTCTATATATATCATGTATGTATTTACAAACAAAAAGTATTTAAGTATTATGTCCGTTGTCTGGCACCCATTACACAAGCTTTGAGTAGCTTACTTTGGGGCTAGATGGCGATGTGTGGGAATGTCCAAAGGTTATTATTATTATTCTTCAATCTCCAGAAGTAGACACAACTATCTCAACTGGGCGCCGCAAACTAACTGAACTGCCGGACTCCGCACTCTCCACAAATGCAAAACACCCCTCCAAAAAAATTGATCGGTGATCAATAAATAAATTTAAATGACAAACGGACATAATAAATGAAAGCAGCTATTTATTTTAAATATACGAAACCTTAGTGGTTCTTGGTGTTCTGTTTGTTTTGTTTTTGTAGTAACTCATTTGAACCGATTTAAAATTACTCTTATGTTGTTTGGTGTACATCTCTAATTGTTCAAACCCGTTCGTTGTACCGACACTGATACTGCCATTGTGTTCGAGTAAATAGCATTAAAGTTTAATTTTGAACTCGCCAATCCTGGGCTTGCTTCACTCAATATCTACCTGAATATTTAACATTACTGTCATTCAAAATCAATTTGATATTCACCACAAAACAATGCCCGATTAGGATTCCTGTGATATGATTACGTTAATTAACAATGGGTTGCCTGTTAAAGTTCTTCTGCCCATTAATGATGGACTAAATTCAGTTTGTCGATTTTGAATATTATAATTAAAACACTAAAAGAGTGTCCTTGCTTGTTGGCAAATTTGAGTCTACGCCTTTATTTATTTCAGGAAAACATAACAGATTACAATCAATTTCATTACATTAAAATACTTACATAATGGTATTGTACTAGATAGCAATCCCAAACATGTTTCCACGGCAATTACATAGTGATGTCTCCTAAATTAAACAATATAATTTAAACATAAAAATTAAACCAATTATATTATAACAATATAAGCAAAATAAAGATAAAGATGAGCAGAAGTAGCACACACACACAACTAGTCATTTTTTTTAAGGTGGGGACCTTCAATAATATTCTTGACGAGTTTCCGGAAACTAACCAAGTTAGAGTTAAAAATATCCAGATCACTGCACTGTTGAGCAAATTACTCATACTGACGACAGAATCTAGCCAACGGCTGGTGATAAGAAATATTGTTGCGATACAGTTGCGTGGTAAAAGTTTTTGGTCTACGTGGGTTGTGTCTGGTGTTGAAATCGAAGAGAACCAATAAATCAGGGCAATCCAACGCAGAATGTACCAATTAATGCAAACACACCAAATCCGATTCCACGCGGCGGTGATAAAGAGGTATCCTGTACGCACTTAATCATTGTTCGTATGACTGAAGCAGCCTTTGAACACTACTGTACTTAAAAATAATTTCAGCCATATTTTTAAGGACTTTAAAAAAAAATGTACGTCTCCCGTCATATTCTTTACTAGCAGTCCCCTGCGAGTTCTACTGCGCGTTTTGAGGATGCTCCATCCTATCCCGTCGCAGCGTAATATTTCAAAGCCTTAAACTTAAAGCCATCCTCAATAATAAATAATCTCTTTTTAAATCAGTCTAGTAGTTCCTGAGATAAGCGCGTTCAAACAAACTCTTCAGCTTTATAATATTAATATAGATAATATTCGAGGTTCAATTGTTTGCGTCTTGTTAGCTTCCGTCTACTCGTAGTAAAACAACTCAAACAGCCAGCTAAAATAACAAAAAATTCAGCGCCGAACCATCCCGAGACTTTAATTATGATAAATGTTTGATTGGGCTGCTTCAGAATAAATCGAAAGTATCGGCACACAGGGAAATTAAACAAAACACGAATCATCTATAGCTTAAACAATAATTTATCGAGCGGGCCTGTTGGCTGAATAAACATATTGGTATTAGATTAGGCGTGATAATCTATATATCCCTGCTACAGATTTATTACTGTTAGTGTCTAAATACACAGGGTCGGGCCTTGGTTTGGGATGCAACTTGTGTCGATATTTTGGCGCCCTCCCATCTCAGAGAATCATCATTTAAAGCTGGAGCAGCAGCGGAGTTGAAATGTGACAATTTAAAATGAAAAAATAGTGTCACTGTAATAATAAAAGTTGTTTTACTGACAAGGTCCCATTCTGTAAGTATTTAACTGTATGTTCAGCTGATTGAATGATGTTACGTTTGATAAAGTCGGCTAAAATCGAAATTTAGATGTTGTCACACAGAGTAAGGCTACGCGTCACATCGAACACTAGCCGATGAAAATATTTTGAAGACTTGTTCATAAACGAATGAGACTTTTTGTGTTGTCTATAATAGGCTCTTTGCTACGACCTGTTGTTCAGAGGCTTGTAATCCCAATCAGCTGTAGACGTAGCACATACCTACACTTGCTTATAATCGTTCGTAGTACTGTACCAACCGTAACAATCCCTTCTTTAATGACTGTAAAAATATTTTATATTATAAAATAATTGAAAAAAAAAGGTTTTACTTTAGATGTAGATAGAGAAAAAAAATGTGGTGTTTTAGTTTTCAGACCCGGACGCTCTGTCGAAAGAGGAGTCGGTACGTAGTATGTTTTATTAACCGACCTCAGAAAAGGAGGCCTAAAATAGATTCTTTTCGTTCAAAGGGTCAAGAGTTTATTAAGGACTTTTAAATGCATTTTGGTTTTGAAGTCGGTTTTCCTATTTTTTAAAGTTAATTTTTATTATAACTATAGCTAATAAAGAACTAAAGTCTCGTAGAATTAAATCTACGTAGGTATATGCCAGGTCATGTAAAATTTTAAAATAGAGGTGGGAACGTAGACTTCGCCTCAAAATTTTTTATAGTATGTGTAGTACGATTCTTGATAGTATGTTCATCGCAACTAACAGCCGCAGGACATCCATTGTTGAACGTTTCCGTCCTCGTGTTTTTTCTTAGTAACCAGTTACAAGCGGTTTCATATTTGTAATAAAATAGGTATAAACACGATACCACTGAACGCCATCCCCCAAGAATGATGATGGACGATGTCAGCGTCACACCCGCGACGCTCTGCGCGTGACATCCCGAGCCTCCGTCAAGGTACGAAAAGTTGAAACTAAAATGCCTATGTAGGCATGTTGTATAACTCGACGCGCCTGGAGTGGCTGGGAACATCGGTTGAATAAATAATGCCTGCGTTGCGGTTTTGAAACCGTTCGCATGTTGTTTTGTGAGTGCAAAGGTCAGGTTTTCAATTTAACACGGAGATGATGGCGGTAACATAGAGAAGAAATGGCATCTCTTATTATTAAGGTCGTGGGTTTGATCACAAATTTTGATTAAGTTTATATCAAGAGAATTAAAGTCCCATGGTTAATTCGAAGACCACTTACACACTGCGACTTTTAGCATCGCTGTAGTTGCGCCTTTTGAAAACGCGCTTATCTATAGCCAGCATAAACAAAGTCTATAGCTTAATATCGGCAAAACTCTTCCCTTTAATGTCAGCTGTAGTTAGACAACTATTAATCCAAGTCCTAGGCAAATAGCGTTTCATTCCCGTCACGTGGCGGCGCGTCTTGGATAAACTGATAAAATGCAAAAAAGTAGGCTTGAGCGATCACTGGCTCCGCCAATACGCCTAAGAGGGTTGAGCTCTTGGCAAACGGTAATTAATATCACTTGAGGTTTGGAATGTTTTTTAATATTAGCCAACCTTGAAAAGAAAGTACATGTCTTAGAAAGTAAAGCTCTGAAATTGTAAGAATGTTTTTCTTATCAGCAGTAAGTAAGAACTTACGTTTATACACGAATTTTATTTAGTATGTCAACATGTAAAACGAAGATCACCTACTTGTATTTGTGATGTAGGATGAGTTATTTTATCATCTCATCCCTAATAAACATCGACCTTTTTCCACTTCATCACAAATTAATTAATAGAAACAGTTACAAACAAATCTTTTAGAAAACGGCTCAATTAAGCGATGAAATACGGACACGGTTCCTTTTCAACGTTATTGTTTTTTCCTTAAAACCGAACGGGGCTCTTTTGTAATGACCTGGGAACAATGGGCCCTCCAATTAGAAGGCCACTTGCGCTAAATAGTAATGACGGCTATGGTCACAACGACCCATAGGAATTAAAGCAGCAATTATAAAACAGGCGTAGAGAAACAATGTGTTCAAGATCCGTAGTCAAATATTTAACTATTAAGTCAAAACATAATGAGAGTTTGGTGTTAGAATTCATAAGTAGTGCCAAAATGCTGGGCAGGGATGCATTAAAATGACGTTTTATATCAAATAATAATGTAATATTTATTACGGGGTCGCAGATAATAATATTTTGTTCATAATTATAGTTTGTTAACATTATGCCCCGGACTATCATTCGCAAACAAAGTAAATTCAGAAATAGTATCATTCTTAACATACCTAACGTTGTCATTATTGAAAATAACATCGAAAATAATCGGTCTAGAGGTTATATAGGTAAAAAAACACCTTTGCACCTTTTGACTCTGTATACACTTTTGACTCTTTTTATAAGCTACACAGTACCTAACATAAGTTCTGGCGTCATAATCACCAAACTCCTAAGTGTTAAGGAGTTCAATCATCAGTTCAGCTCAACACTTGTGCACTATAATATGTCCTGCGCAGTCAGTTAGTCGTTGTGACTGGCCATTGTAATTATTATTAAAACCACTGAAAGATTTCTCAAGATGACGTCCAGTAAGGCCAATGCTTTGATCTTAGTTATAAAGGTACTAAGGACTCACCAAAATTAGTTTCGAAATACTCTCATGCGTCCATCTAAATAGTTCACAAGACAGCTAACCAGGTTATAACATTCTCGAGTTTGAACTAAGACTTCTAAAGACAAACAACTTTACGACAAATTTTAGACTACGGAATACTAAGGCAAACTTTTCCATGAACAAGCTCAGTCTTTTTGTGCTATTTGAGATACATTTTTGTTACTTTTAAATTGGGTCATGTAATTTATCTAAAAAAGGTCTTATGGTGTGGAATTTCCTAGTTGGATTCGAGGGGACAAAGAATAGTCCTCATAAATTATCTGAGACGTTTATCCAGTGTAGAGTGCTATCTATTTGGAATGATTTGGAAAATATTCGGACTGCAACGAGTTGGGTTTGCCAATATTTTTATGAAAACTTACATAACGTCTTTTCACAGGTATTACGTACCTTTTTAACAGACTTGAAAAAAAAGGAGACGTGCTTAGTTCGACCTGTATGTTTGTATGTACGGACAACAGCACGTCAAGGTAAACATTGCGGTTCCTTATTTAGTTGTAATAAGGGCTAGTTTTCAACAAAAGTAGGTAACCTGATATGCTGGCCACTGTACAAATATATTTTTTTTCATTTAATAAGAACACATACAGAGTCCAATCAATATACAAAATCAAAAAGATAAGGCTTTTGAACTAATAAAGGTCTAGATCGTAATTCAAAACAAGTGTTCCTAGCATGTTTAAAATATCAGAAAAAAAATGGTTCGAGTTAGGTGAAACAAAAAAATACAATTACAGAAATTGGTATCCAGGGTGTACAATGCAATTTTATTTTGTCATGAACACGTGTTTATTTATCTTATATCATAAACAACAAAAGAAATAACAAAAAAATGTAATCAAATTGAAAAGAGGATTCTATACAAAGTTTCAAAGAGGGTTTGTATGTATATGTATTTACAAATACAAACAGTCATACATGCCCATACTTATAGGATCGATATTTTTAAGATATGTTATAAACAGCCTTGGTTTTCAACAAAACCACACAACATTTACAATGGGGTTCATACCCATATCCCCTGGGAGAGGGAAGGATGCCATAATTTTGGCAGGACTCAGTTATAAGCAAAGGTTTTATTGATGTAAATATGTTGCCGCTAAATAATCTTATTTGAACATATTTTACCTGAGCTAAAAAGCTAACAGCAGTCGCCGCTAGCAGACAACGGCTGCTGTCGACTCGCCGCGCTGTTGATGCACCGGTGGCTGTCATCGTCAAACGATGATTATTACGTGTAGTTAAATATGTATTATTGCAATACCATACTGCCTCCAGAACATATTTTGATGCCAGCAGCGCATCGTTATTTATTTGATAAATCCTGAACATACAACTACATGTTTGACATTCAAATTTCGAAAACTACGTCACAATTTTGTCATAAAGTATACAAAATTGTATTCTTTTATTATTCTTTTTTCTTGTCATAGATTCTCTATACGTAGTAGAAATAACAACTCACTGGCTTAATTGTTGTTTCTAATAGCGATCGGCCGCAATCTTTTTATATCTGGCTAGCTAATGTGATTCTGCCATCTTCGAAACGCACCTCCTCGTAACGGAAATGAAATTCTTTTTTTAATTAATAGCTGTCCAGCTCCAGCTGACATGAAAGGCAAGAGTTTTGTCTATATTGGTCTGAAGGTTGAAGCTGTAGGCTAGACACTAAGGCTCAAGTTGACAAACTTTTTCAAGGTTATAATGCCAATATACGTATTTGGATTAAATAAATCTACAGGATGTTGTTTTGGTCAGTGACATTCAACTCAGGGATGGTAGAGTTATGCTAATTCTAAAAAATAAACTTTGAATTATATGCAAGTCTTATAAAAGAAAACTTCTTCACAACATCCTAAAAAAAATCAAAATGAATGAGGAATCTCGCACCCTCGAATCTACGAAATACAACGCCGTAGCTAGTAAGCTACGATGAGGCGACCTGGTGTTGGTAGTTTTGACTCGCTCACTAGTCCGCAATAATAAATTGATTTTGTGGGATTTTTCCATAATAAAAATGAATACATATTTTTTACATCAGTATTGTTTGTACAACCACCCCTGAGTCGATCGTCGCTGACCAAAAAAACCGGCTAAGTACGAGTCGTACTCGCCCACTGAGGGTTCCGTGCCAACTTAAACTGAAGTAGGGATCCACTTACTTCCACTAAGCCAAAATACCACAACATTTCGTAGACAGCAAACATTACTTTGTTTTCATAGTGTTTGTATGGAGAACAAAGCTATGTTTGCGGTTGTTGAAAATGTGCTATATCTCAAAAACTACTATTTCGATCCCGTTCAAACCAATTTTCGTTTAAAGTTTTTGTCAAGATCTACTTTACTTTTTTGTTTCAAAATTTACACTCGCTTGGTTTAGAAGTTAGATGGGTGGACGCCCATTTTACCACTTTGGAAGCGTCTATCTTTCAAACTTTAGACTTTAAAATAAAATAGTTTTAAAAACGTGTATGTAATTTTAAAAGACCTATCTATAGACACCCCACACGCATAGGTTTGACTAAAAAAGTTTATTTCCATGTATGGGAGCCCTCCCTTAAATATCACTATATTTATTTTTTTGTATAAGAATCGTGAAGCAGTTAAGAGGATACATCTTCTTACAAAATTTCAACAGTGTGATGCTTATAGTTACAGAAAAAAGTGGCTGTGACATACGGACGGACAGACAGACAGACAGCAGGGTGAGTCGCTTGCCTTGCAAACACCTCTCCACCAACTCGGACTGAGCCCACGTGGTGGGGTATGGCTCGAACTGCCTCATAATTTGAGGTTAGGCCTTTGCCCAGAAGTGGGACGTCACAGGCTTATTTTACTTTTACCTTCTAAATACTATTCAAGCGCAGTTATGGCACGTTATTATTATAGATAGCAGTACCGTGGTTATGGAAAGTGACTTTTTTGTTGAATATATTTGCATGTTTTTGATAGGTGTGTTCGGAATACATGAGCAGTAGCAAAATATTAGAATTTCGCTCAGAATTAAACGGTATTAAAAATTTTACCATCCACTGTTTTTGACGTAATATTTTTCGTTTTCATACCCTGTCGCGTCTCGAAGGCGTATTGCAGTAATCGATGTCATCACTTTGCAGGCGATGAATATTTCACATGAGCATTATGCGCCTCTGCTATACTTAGGGATGTCAAACATGGAAAATATTTTTTCGAACGCAAATGTAACGAAAACACCTTTACGTGGGAGGGATGCTTATGCTTCAGTAAGACATATTTTTATATAATATTTCATGTACAGTCGCCGTCAGTTATATTGAAGCAGACAATGTGACTAAATACTTCTGAACAGTTTAAAATGTCAATAAGTTCCATACACTACAATTTACCATTAATATCAGAACATTCATTACTTTATTAATATCTGAGCAGAAGCTAGTCAATAACTTCTATACAGACAACTAACCAATAATATCTGAACACTCATAACGTCAAATGTATCTACGCAGTCGGTCTTAAATATCTGAGCAATCGAGGAAAATTACAGAAGAAAGTGCTTCCAACTTATTTATAAATACAATTTAAAACTAGGAACTTTTTTTATAAATTATATCATAGTAAGATGCCGCTGGCAGTTTGTAATGCTTTTTAGTTTTTAGTATTGTCATCACTGTCATGAAAGTGTCATGCAATAAATAAATTGAGGCAAGTGAATTTTCAGATATTATTGGTTAGCTGTGTGAATTATTGACTAACATCTGCTCAGATATTAATGAAGTTATAAATGTTCTGATATTAATGGTAACTTGTAGTGTATTGAACTAATTACATTTTAAACTGTTCAGAAGTATTTGGTCACTTTGTCTGCTCCAATATATCTGACGGCGACTGTACTATACTATGCTATGACATTTATTTAATCTGTCTGAAAAGAGTAACAGGAATGTTGAGATTTTCAAAAAGCATAACATTTCTCTATTAAACCATCATAGTCGTAGAGGTACTATTAAAAAACGTTACACAAACGTGTTTGATAGAATGTTTCTCTCAATTAATTCAGGCTTGTCTACGTTATTGAAACCGCATAGTGTAGAGACGTTAAATATTTTTCTACTTTATGTACTTAATAACTAAGTTACGTTTGTGACACCCTTATTTCATACAAATCGACAATCTGACCGCAGTGTCATTTCATGAATCGAAAGCTGAAATGTGGCAAGTAATACGAAAATTCAGTAAAAATATTTTGCTGTAATTTCGCCTGTGGTGTGTCATTTAACTATGACTCATCCAAACCACAAATTTAATTATCTTACTTTGCCAAACTATGCTGCATCTTAACAATCTACCAAGTAATTTTAGATTGCTCCATTCTAAGTGCTGGAGATGTGTTTGCAAAGCGAAAAAATATATTCATGAGCTATTTAACGAGGTCCAGTTCTATGGAGATAAAAACATATTAAACACATACCTAATGTATCTCTAAGAGTTTCTCGAAAATCCACGTTATTTGAACTCCAGTATTTATGAAATCCGATATCCGCTAGCTGCGAATACATAAAGCCAGTAACATTTGCCTTGCGATGGGAATTGAATTTCAAATGTTCGCGTTGTTTTGCCGCAACGCGTTGCGCGGTGATCCGAGAAATGTGCCGTGCGTAATATGTTAATGTGAAAATGTGAAGTGCTTTATTAGACTATGCTTCTGTATTTGTCCAATTGAGTTAACATGTTATTTTATACGCGTAACTCTAAACTCAACTCAATCGTGATGAAGAAGCGGCAAGTCCTGGTAACTATTCCATGTTCTGCAGGAATTCAAAGCTGACAATAGTAAACTTAGATCCCACCGAAAATATTTTCATGTAAAATATCCCCAAAAGCCGAGATCGTATCGCTTTCAGTGTCAAAAGTTATGAGATCTCACGTAGAGTAAATCTTCTAACCATACGCGTCCTCACTTAACTCACAAACGTACTAAAAATCTTCTTTTACCCTAATTTTTAGTCTTAATAATTTGTACGCGTTGATTATTCATTTTTTTTAAATAATTATTGTACATTTTTTTCATTTTACACCCGTAAGGTGAAAAAATTAAACTTTATTCATAACTTTTATGTCGTCCAACACAACTTCACACTAATATATTATATTTGAAGAAATTATTCTGTGTTGAAATGTGGAATTGTTTTGAATTTCGACATGATATTACAGTAACAGTAAAATTAAGAATTTGTTGAGATTCTCGTCAATACTCCTGTCTCTGACTGTGATACGTTATGATGTATCGACACAGCCTGGCGGCTTTGCCAGCGTATACGTCAGTTAACTATCAGATACTATGGATAAAGCCGCTGCGGCATCAGCGGCAGCCGCACTAGCATGCCGCCGGGTGCTGTGGATACACCATAACATTAAGTAAATTATTGATAATTTTATAAATGATATCGTAGACCGATTGCAACACAACAACATCTGTAAGTATGAAGAGTAACCCGAATTGAACCTAGGCACAGGCTGTCTTTTTAGTTTTTTTGGCACTCTACTTACGACTATCATACGGATACTTGCGATGATAATTACATATATTTTTTTGTTGAAAAATGAAAGTGTTGGTTCATTCAGTATATCACAGAGTGGATGACGTGTTATGTAAATTATTGATGAACGATGCAAACGGGAAGATATTTAAAGCATTTACAAAGTTTGAAAGCGACGAACAACATTGAATACAGAGATAATGTAGAGTCGATTTATATACGAAACACTTTGTTTTGCGTCAGAAAACATTTAGAATTGTACAAATTGGAAATAAGAATCATAACCTCACCCTCATAATGTTTAGCTATGCGACATGAGTCGTTTTGAGTTTGCTCCCTCCCCTTCGCATCGTGATGTCTTATAACCTAAAGCCTTCCCTGATAAATAAGCTATTCAGAAATATATTTTTATTCCATTGTAGTGATCCAGTACATCCTGAGAATAGCACGTTCAAATAAACAAACTCTTCAGTTTTACAATATTAGTGTAGATTTTTATTTTTATTTACAGGTAGGTTTGCTTAGAGTTGTGTATCCTAAAAATTTCCACATAAATACAAATGTTATGTCGTATGACAACTACACATTATTTGAATTTGACGGAAAGTATAGGTGAATACACAATATTGAAAATTGTATGTGGTATTATGTGTTAAAATATGTTTGTCGTTACTATAGCTCTTTTATACAAGGTATTCGCATGTCTAATAAAACCTTAAAGTAGTAAAAAAAATGACATTCTCGTTCTACTTGCAGTTAATGCATATTTAAGTTAACTGAAATGTTTATCTGGATATCATGTCGTGTAGCAAATATATGTAAATAGCGAACAGTTGTACACCGTTTCCGAGGTTTACTTTATAGGCAATGATAAGGGGTGTAACTGGAACTAATATCGACGTCGATAACCTTAAGGAGTTTTGCTAGATACTCTTTTGTTTTCTATGACCATATTTTTCTCTTCTTACCGACTTTAAAAAAGGAGGTATTGAATTTGACCTGTATATAAAGTTAGCCTGTAACATCCCACTGCTGGGCAAAGGCCTTTCCTCAACTATGAGGTAGTTCGAGTAATATTCCACCACGCGAGCTCAGTGCGGATTGGTGGAGGGGTGTTAGCAAGGCAAGCGACTAACCCTGCTGTCAGATGTTATCGAATCGGGACCAATGGCTTAACTTGCCTTCCGAGACACGGAGATGCTCGAGATATACGTCACTTACATGGTCGGTACGGTCACCCATCCAAACACCACCCGCGCTGTAGGTTGCTGCACTTCAGCATCACTATCAAAGCGCTGCTAATAAATATTGAACACCAATCATATACATTGTTCTTATCCCAAAATAAGTACCTAACCAATGCACTTGTGTTTTAAGAATCAAACACAATGGTGATTTGATTGGGTTCCCTCTATCTGGCAGAATCTTTTTGCTCCGAAAGTCACTTGGCATAACACACTTGGCATAATTTTCTTTAGTCGAATATTATTCAGGCAGAATTTTCTGTTAGCATAATTATTGTTTGGTCGAATATTTATAAGCTCGAATTTACAATGGCATACTTTTAAGATAGCAGAAATTTATAAGGCATAATTATCTTTGGCAAAATTTTACTTTGCATACTTTCGCTAAGCATAATGTTTATTAAGTACGATGTTTATTTGGCATAATTTGACTAGGCATACTATGAAGGAAGCAGAATTTCGTTTAGAATAATTTCACTACGCATTTGCTATTTCTTTAAAATAGTATTTTACCCTAAAATTGAATTAAAAAGTCATTAAGTTGTGGTACAAAAGTTAGTGACAGAAACGAATCGGTGCAAAACCGACTCCACGCAGTCTTGTTTGCCCCACCCCTAGAGTGTAATTCAAAATCGCGTAGGCGCGGAGGGGCGAGGCAGCCCGCGAGCTGAGGAGCAGGTGGTTTGAAAGCTCGCCGACGCGGCTGAGGCTGGCCGGCCAAGCCGGCCAGCAAGCCGAAGCTGCGGTGGTGAGCGAAAACCATCTGCGACGATATGCTCGCGTGGGACTGCCGGAGCCCCGCATCGCCGGAGCCGTGACAGAAACCATGCATGTTGAATGCTTGCATGCTGCATGCAAGCTGTTGCTTGCTTGCATGCTGCATGCTTGCTTGCATGCTGCATGCTTGCTTGCATGCTGCATGCTTGCTTGCATGCTTCATGCTTGCTTGCTTGCTTGCTGCATGCTTGCTTGCTTGCTGCATGCTTTGCTTGCTTGCTTGCATGCTGAATGCTTGCTTGCATGCTGCATGTTTGGTTTGCCATGCATGTTGTATGTTAGTATTGCTGAAATAAAACTACTTGGAATACACAGAGAAATTAAGGTTTATAGGAGAATATTAAATATGAAAAATATGCCAAAAGACGATTCGTACAGTGAACTTTATGCGATAGGATGATTCTGCCTATAAATGACTATATATACGAATTGTATGCCACAAGACGATTCTATCTGTGAACTTTCTGCGTTAGGATGATTCTGCTTTAAGACTATTATGGATATTAAATTTCTGCCTAAAGATGATTCTTTCTTACACGATTATGCGTTTTGAACGTCTGGTAAATGAGTGAATGCTAATTGATGTTCTGCGAAAGGAAGTTTATGCTATTTGATGATATGCCAAATAAAATTATGACAATAAAAATTCTGCGAAACAAGGTAGACCCGATTTGATTAAACTACGAATGACGAATTCAATAAAACTTTAGTATGTTGATCTATTAAGGTTTCCTAACACGTGTGCAAAATGTCATAAGTAGGTATATATCTCAGGATTTCTTGAAAACGAGAAGTCATAGCAAGATGATTCTTTTTTAGTTCAAGTTGGTGTAGTTTACCTTACAGAACAGTGGATGTTTCATCAAAAATTTTGAAATTAGTTATAACTAAATATTATGAAATAAAAATAATAAAGTGTGTTTGGTTGACATGCAGTACCAAAAAAAGCATAAATGCTAAACCTCGTCTAGCTTGTTAACAATAAATCGTCAGATTACAATATAACGCGTTAGATTATAACCTCGCAGTTTTTAACAATATTACAGTGACATTAATAACCTCAGCTTTATTTTTTATAGTAAATATTCATTAAGGTAACCAACATCACTATTCTGATAGTCAGAGTTGAGCTGTTTATTCATAAGAGAATAGGTAAATGCAAAACATCGCGCGATTGTTGATGTGGGTGGACGCGGTTCTTTATCAGTGCTATAAATGAATCCTTACATCAAATATTTCATTTTGCATTCTGAATTGCGAGACCAGGAACTTGCACCATTTATGACATGCTGTATACTGTGTTAAATAAGTTAGGAGAGTGTTTAAAGGAATGTGTTTTATTTCAGCTTTACGTTTTTTCTGCTTTCGTTATTTTGTTTGACTATTTCTCACGAACGAAGGTATGAAAATAATTTTATTTTCTCTTGATTAATGTTTTCGTAGTCAATAATTTGATTGAGCTGTGAAACCAAAACAATGGAATGGATTGTACTCTGTTAAAATGCGATGCCTATTGACTGTTAAATTTTGCAATAGCTTACTTACAAGTCTGTATTGAAACAAAAAGGTTATTTCACACTCAGTCAAAACTCACCGATTACTTGGCCATCAAAAAACCGAACTTCGCAATGATATCATACCTCACTAAGCATGGCTACCACAGGGAATACTTACATCGCTTTCACATATTCACAGTCGTCACATGGGACTCTATGTTTGAATCACTCGCGGCAAAATGGCGTTGATAACGTTGATTAATGTCAAATTTTCGAATGAAAAACAGTTTATTACCACACGTAAATAACGTATATATTTCGGTTATAGTTGATTTTTGGTTTGCTTTCGAACGAAAATCACACGCCAATTCCAAGCGAGTGATTAAAAAATAGAGCTCATGATCCGGCGATTACCAGTCCACACAATCATGGGTCTACTTAATAAAATTAGGCCCTCGAATTGGAGCCAAACGCTCAGAGCACGTAAAACATCATGATCCTTGATAACCCATACAAAATTTCTGAAATCATGACTGAGGACACTATGTCACACTCTCCGTAGGGGAGGGGATCAAAAATAAAAAGATAGGCTAGACAATACTTAAGGTTTTATTAGGTGGGTCAGAGTTCGACCGAATTGATGTAGATTAGCCCTTCTCACTATTACTGTCCTGGTATTGCGGCCAGCAGATCCTCTTAGGCTTGTTAGGTGGGGTAGTCAGATGTGAGCAGCAGCAGGGCAGTGCGCTCAGTAGAGGCTGAATGCAGTGTTGTTCGGTACCGGGTAGGTGAGCCCTGGAATGGCATACACAAAATATTTTAACACTGTCCGAATTTCGTAGTTTGACTGCAACCTTCAGAGTTTAAGCAAGCGAAGCGGGGCGTAGGCGCAGATGATAATGATTTGCAAAAAATAGTGATCAATGATGAGGCACAAGAAATAACCAAAACATACAATGGGATAATTAATGAAGAAATAATTTAACTACTTTGAATCTTAACTTAATTAATATATGTTTCTGACATTTCGTAACATCCATGTTCATAAAAACTATAGGGATTATAATTACGAAATTCCACAAACGGAAATTAATGAGCAGGCTTTAAAAATGAGATAAATTAACAAAAACTAATTGCGGTAGCTAGTGAAGGTTACGGCAATGTCATGTCACGTATACATGGCTGACGCAATAATGTCGAGCCTTCATAGGAGTGACTAAATAACGAGAAATTAAGCAATTACAATATGTTTACAGCTTAAAAGCAAAATAAATTAACAATTACAAATAGATAAAAAATCTGTGCTAGATATTAGTCAACATGACACAGCATTTATGAGCAGTTAGCCCAATATGGGGAATATCTACATAGGTAACTAGAAAAAGCTTAAAACTACATTAAGCACTTTGCAACACTTACCCGTTCAAATGGGGAATGCACAAAAGTTAATTTACTGTATTTTACACAAGGCCGAGTTGGCACGGTAGTAGAAGTAGGTTCTCGTAGATAAAAAATAAATAGACCGATACGCGTCTTGTTCCGAGCGTGTGCGGCCGTCTAGTGTCGCAGAGGCGAACCACCGTGACCTTCGAATCGCTTTCACAATCCGGCAGCGCATGAGCGTATGATGCAGACAGTAACGTGCGTTAGGACATTACTTGATGGAAAACGTTCTTCTCAGTTAAGTATGATAGTTACTGGTTTTATTAAAAATATCTTTCGTAAGTATTTAGAAGTTAGTTAGTGAGTAAGTTGTTTTATATTAGTTATATTTATTAGACATTTATTTTTTTGAATTGTTTTATTTTTATTTAGGTAAAAATAAAATGTTACATACCCCCCTTTTTAGGTTAGGATTTTATCTAAGTAAAATCCGCTGAATTAACTTAATGGAGCTTGAAATCTTTCACATGCCATACACCTATATTGTTTCCTGCCATGTCTTCAAGCTCATAAACTAATTTAGAAAGTTTGTTTATAATGCGGCATTTGAGAAATTTGGGAGCTAATTTTTTTGAGAACTTTTTGTCTTTATCGCTTAAATAAAATGTCCTTTTCCAAACTATATCTCCCACATTAAAATCCACGTTTTTACGCCTCAGGTTGTACGTAGAACAGTTACGTGAATGTGCTTTCATGAGCGCGGCCTGAACTTTATCAAATATTTTCCGTAAGCAACCTAAGTTTTCAGCATAGGGGTCACGAGGGGTGAAAATAATTTGATCAGCTAAGTCTGTATCCGTGTAGTGTGAGCCACAATCGACTAATTCACGCCCAAACACCAAAAAAGAGGGTGTATAACCAGTGACCTCATTAACTGCGCTATTTAGGGCAAATTGAATTTTAGGAATATGGATGTCCCACGATCTGTGATCGTTATTTATGAGAGTTGAAACAGCAGTAATAATTGTTTTATTGTAGCGCTCTACTGAGTTTACTTGTGGCGTATAGAGAGGAGTATAAAAAATATTAGGAATGTTGTAGGTAGAAAATAGGTCTTTCATAATATTACTTATAAATTGTCTTCCGTTGTCCATTAAAATAGTACTAGGTATGCCGTGAACAAGGAGCACTTTTTCTTCTATAATTTTAGAAATGATATCAGCAGTAGCTCTCCTAATTGGAAAGAGTAAGCAGTATTTTGAAAAGCAACAGTTAACCACTAATAAAAACGTATTTTGTTTTCTAGAAACCGGTAATGGTCCGACTAAGTCAATACTTATCATTTGAAAAGGGCGGCTACAGTCCTTAGGTCTGCCCATTGTACCTAAAGTAGTATGAGTAGGATATTTATAAGAAAGGCAAGTGTCGCAATTAGAAACAAAATTAGATACATCGTGTTGAATGCTTGGCCAAAAATATTTAAGAGCAATGCGTTTATATGTTTTAAAAATGCCAAAATGACCCGATGTGGCTTCACAGTGGTTTTGTTTTATAATATTCTGACGATGCTCAAGTGGTACGACCTCTTTCCACTGAAATTCTCTTGTAAGGGGGTTAAGTGACCTAGTGTATCGGTAAAGTTTTCCATTAGAGACTTGGTAGTTTAGAAAAGACGTTGGCGATGTAAGGCAACCGTTAAATGTTTTCAAGTACCACGAATCGTGAGTAGTAACTAAGGGCCTATTCTGTAAATCAGTTGCATCACCAATAGCGGCAATAGGTACAGAACGAGATAAGCTATCAGGAACTACGTTTTCAGCGCCTTTGCGATGTTTAATTTCAAAGTTAAACGCTGATAGCCTGACACCCCATCGAGCCAAACGTCCAGTTGGGTTGTTGAGGTTTAAAAACCATTTGAGGGAGGAGTGGTCTGTGTAAACAGTGAACTTCTGACCATTTTCGAGGTAGCATCGCCAATGTTCAATAGCGGATAACACGGCTAGAGCCTCGCGCTCGGTGGCACTATAATTGCGTTCCTGCTTGGATAAAGATTTGCTCATATAAGCTATAACTTTTTCTTCATCATTAAGAATTTGTGTGAGAACAGCGCCTATACCATGGTCGCTGGCGTCTGTATGTACCTGAAAAGGCTTAGAATAGTCTGGACACGACAGAATCGGAGATGAAGATAAAAGTGACTTAAGTTTTTGAAAGGCATCGTCAGCTTCTTGAGACCAGACAAAGGGTGGAGCCTTTTTGCTCTGGGACGTTAATTTATTTAGTGGAGATGCTAAGGCGCTAAAGTTAGGTATGAACCTGCGATACCAAGATGCAGTACCCACAAAACGTCTTACCTCTTTACGGTTTGTAGGGGTAGGGTAATTAGAAATGGCTTCTACTTTTTCGGAATCAGCATGAAGACCATTAACGTCTACTACATAACCTAAATACTTTAGTTGGCTACGGAAAAATTGGCTCTTTTTTAGGTTTATAGTGAGGTTAGCACTTCGCAGCTTATCTAGGACGCGTTTTAGTAAGGTTATATGCAAATCGAAAGTTTCTGAAACTATGATGATGTCATCGATAAATACAAAGACTTTGTGCTCAAATTCAGGCCCATAGAAAAGTAAATCGACCAATCTTTGTTGTGTAGCAGGTGCGTTAGTTAATCCAAAGGCCATAGATTTAAATTGGAATGTGCCTCTAGACGGTATGTAGAAGGCAGTCTTGCATCTATCGTCCGGATGAATCAACACTTGCCAGAAACTTTTGGATAAGTCGATGCTACTCAGAAATCTAGCGTCGCGAAGGTTGTCAAGTATTTCTGAGATGTAAGGAAGACTATAAGCATCTTTTTTTGTTACGGAATTTAATTTTCTACTATCCAGACATAACCTTTGTTCTCCGTTCTTCTTAGGAGTGAGTAGTACAGGAGAGGACCATGGGCTCTCACATGGCTCGACAACATCGTCCTTGAGCATATCATCAAGTTGTTCAATTAGTATTCGTTGTTTTTCAGGGGACATACGGTAATAGCGTTGGCGTATGGGGGCAGCATCCCCAGTGTCAATTCGGTGTGTGATAACTGAAGTTTTACCTAATCCTCGCTCTTCATAAGATATTTCGTGAAACTGAGATATGAGTTCATCAGCGGTAGCTTTTTGAATATCAGTTAGATGTTCATAGGAACAAAGAAAGGTCTGAGGTTCGGAAACAGTATCAGATTTAAATTCAAAATCAGAATCTTTATGAAATAAAATTGCATTTAAATGTTTAGGAATTAAGTTAAATGTTCGCCAAAAGTCGATACCAAGGTCGGGACGACATGTACATTTAATGTGTGCATTACGTCTTGGAAAAGAATCGGAAGTGTCAGAATTCCAATAGAGTAGACTGCCTCACCACTAGCAGTAGTAAATTTTAGATTACCGGAGTCTTGCAGCTGAAATCCCATTTCTAATATTTTTTTGTGACTGTGGTTTCCTAAAATAGTGACGCAAGATCCGGTGTCCAGTAGACCAGTCAAGATTAAGCCGGATACGTCAATTTGAACATAAGGCCTCGTGCGGTCAGTTACATTATTATCGATTGAAGCGACCGAACTAAATTTACGGCCGTTCCCTATATGCAAACTAAGATCAAAGATAGATAGCTATCCTCGAACTGTTGTCACCAGCTATCGACCATAATAAACAGTTTCTATATTACAGATAGGTGTTGCTTATCTCCAGTTAGTAGAAGATAGGCCACATATCCAAGCCCTCCCTTACGTTTCGAATTACGCAGTTGTACAAAACCCTCTCAATTACGTCACGTCAACGTTTTCACGCTATTTGTGGTCATTATGATACACCAAGGATAATATTTATATAATACGTTTAAAATAATATTTATTTTTAGTGCTATGTACCTAATTATATATATATATATATTCTATTTTGGGTAAAAATATTATGTGAAGCATGCATAGACTTTACGTAAAATGGAACGTTTTTGAGCTCTGAGTCTGACAGACAGCTGATTGATTGACATCATACCTACGTCAATTGATTGAAAATTAATACTTTTTAACGAAAAAGTATTTATAAATTTAAAAATTCAAAACGACCGATTGAAAAGAAATAGAAAGTTATAGTTCCAGTTTATTTTCGCAAACGTTTCAGAATGCTATCAGTCCGATTGCTTAGAAAAAACAATGTGTCCAGCTGGTAAACAATGTATTCAAGGAGGACTTTATTTCCATAAAATAAGTGCAGTGAGTGAGTATCAATTGTACCTTCACAAACAAGTCGTTTACGGTTTTTAAAGGATATTGACCAAAGCCGGGTCCAGATTGCGTCTTTGTAGTTTATATTTTAAAAATCTTGTTTGAATTATAATTGTACTGGTATTTTAAGGGTAACTAAGTTATTAAGTATTGAATTACTTTAGTAAAATATAACAATTACCTTCTGAATGTATCAAAATGAATGTAGGTGAGGTGCATTAACTCTGCAATCACAAAACATAACCTCAAAATGCCTAATCTGCCGTTGAATTCCTTGTAAACCTGATTATTTATCAAAAATATTTTTTGTGTGTATTCTTTCAAATATTTAGGTATATATTTTATCCAAACATTTTGTAAAGACACATGCTGCCGCAAAGTGTGCAGAGTTTCTATAGAGTTTTGGTCAATATCCTTTGCTTAAATACCAGTTGTTTTCATGTTATACTGATTTGTTTTATTTACTTCTTTCAGCCACAGCAAAAAGTCCACCTTCCCTTGACAAAGGCATAGATGATGATGCTGGTGGAATTATTTCAGGCTCATCGAATCCGCAAATCCTATGCAAAGCATCGGGTACCTTCCCAGTCACTCAGCTGTTCCCAGAGAAAAAGTTGACTGCTTTAACTTGGATTCAATATTGTTCGCCACCCGAAATTTATATGTTTTTCATAAATTGTACAAGGTAGCACCTTACATTCTACAA
Source organism: Pyrausta purpuralis (assembly GCA_963924145.1). NCBI lineage: Eukaryota > Metazoa > Arthropoda > Insecta > Lepidoptera > Crambidae > Pyrausta > Pyrausta purpuralis. Next base: position 6,199,604 of record OZ001646.1, read on the forward strand.
CTACGAACACGTCAGTGACCTACATAGCAGAATCCAGCACCGTCGGAACTCACACTGGCGGCCCACCTATTAATGTATCTGTTAATATTTTAAATAAACTAATTTACTACCAATAAATCAGATATTATCCGTCCTTGTTGTTCTTTCATTTCCCTTCACTGCAGCAGACACCTTTATCCGTCCCTATGATCAGTTTGGGCAGTCTGTCAGATTGGTAGCGGGTCCCACCACCTACCTACCATCTTAACGCTGCTGCCCTGGATGACCTGAACGCAGCTCTCCTACCACATCATCCTTATTATATCTAAGTATCTTTTGTTAGGCGGGGTTATGGCTAGGGTCAGTTTCTTAGGGTAAAGGAACATCTTCGCCACTAGGGAGAAAGTTTCTATCTTAACCTTGTGAGCAGCAGGACTTTTACATAAATAAATCAATGAAACATTTAAAACTAGTAATTTGCCAGGGTGTACAAGAGCGTTATCCTCCAAAATCCTAGGATTGAATTCTGGGGTTACTAGAGATAGTCAAACTGACTGACAGTCAGATGAAAAACATTATAGGAACGCAATAAATGACAATTTCATACAAATGCCTATCCCTAGTAAGCTATCCGTCCTCCCATCGATAAGATGCATCCAGAGATAGTTTACCCTACTGCCAGTAGGTTTATAGAAACAAAAAATCTAAAGGTAGATAACCATTTCTAACTCTAGTAGGGCAAAACCACAGTTAGAATGGATATAGGGAACGGCCGTTAGTGAATTTGGTAATGAAAGATAGCCAGCATTTCCATTCTCTATCGCGATCACTCCAATCGGGCCTAACTAGTTTTTTGAGGTGACAGTAGAAGGTTGGGGTTTGCAATCTGGGCATTCAGGATATTTCACGTCTTTTTTGCCACACTTAAAACAGATAAGGAATCTATCTTGTTTACAGTTCCTCAATGAGTGGTTGTCTGATCTACAACGAGGGCAGTAAACATTTTTAGATGTTTGACCGTTTATTGCTGCGACTTCAGAAATTTGGTTCGTGTTATTAGTTCCAAAGTTATATTTATTTATGTCATTATAATTTTTATTAGGTTTAAATGAATTGTTATAATAAGATGTGCTAGGTTTAGGTTGATCAAATCTTTTGAAATTAGTTGTAGGTTCATTTTTTTGGTTAGCTGTGTATGTAGACTTTGATTTGTAGGAGAATTCAGGAGCGATCGTGAGAGACGATGCTTTAGGTGGCTCCCTGAAATTTGAAAACCTAGAATTTACGGTCTCGTAACTAAGGCACACCTTTTTAAGGTCTTCAATAGTTTTTATATTAGAAGCAGGGGCAGCAGCTAAAGTATTAGCGTAGCAAGGTCGTATATTGTGTAGTAGAATTTCCAACTGAGCTTCTTCTGAAATTGGCTTGTTGAGGCGTGAAAACATACCATGCATTATCGAAAGATAAATGATGATGTTTTCGTGTTCGCCTTGAGTGCGTGCCCTGATTTCTTCAGTAAATTTATAATCGTAATCACTGCTGCTGAAATCTTGCTTAAGTAGTGTACGTAGTTCTGACCAAGAATTGACTTTATCCTTGTTATAACGGAACCAGTGTAACGCATCGCCATCGAATATTTCATAGCCTAGTGACGGTATTTTTTCAATAGATATACCGCGGGAACAAACAAATTCTTCGACTTTTTGAATGAAAGCATGAACGCAAGTAACACCATTAAATTTTAGTTTAGTAATATCTGACGTCAGACTTCGCTCACACGTTACCGATATAGTGGTAGGATTCGCAGAATCAGGTGATGGGGCACTAGTTGCTTGAACGCTAGATAGTTTCAAAGATGCAAGGTCTTTGAATTGAATATTGAAGTTTGTAACGCAAACTTTGTATATGTCGTTAACTTCTGTAGCGTTTACAATGCGATTGATGCGGTGGTACAGGTGATTTAAAAGTGTTTCTGTTCTGTTTAACAAATTTTTATCAAATTTTGTATGTAAATTAGCTAAATTATTTTGTGATTTAATGAGGGATTCTTTCACCTCTTTTAAATCATCCGCGGCCTCTAAGTGGGACTCTAGTATATCTTCAGACGGCAAAAGTTGTGAAAGTTTGACTATTTCTTTTCGTAAATCTTGTACAGACTCACCGCTACCGCCACGAAGCTCAACTTCGTATTGTAGCTCGGCTTTTTGTAGAGAAAGGAATTTAATTGGATAAGACATGTTTGTGCTATAAATGTTGCAAAGTGGTTCAATGATCTAACTAATGATTACAAATTGTGTTTAAATTAACTAGTGTACGGTGACTGTAGTAACAAAAATTTATAAATTTAAGGATAACCATACAAGTAGAGAGAAGATTGTTTTAAGATACGTAACCGTGCACTACGTTATTATATACTACGTTATTAGTACAATCAGCCTTAAAAGCTAGGAAGTTAAAGCCAACACCAAAGAAAAGCTATTTAATGCGATAAAAACCAAAATACACAATTCGGTCGAATTTTACCTATAGTTGGGCGCCATTTGTCACACTCCCCGTAGGGGAGGGGATCAAAAATAAAGAGATAGGCTTGACAATACTTAAGGTTTTATTAGGTGGGTCAGAGTTCGACCGAATTGATGTAGATTAGCCCTTCTCACTATCACTGTCCTGGTATTGCGGCCAGCAGATCCTCTTAGGCTTGTTAGGTGGGGTAGTCAGATGTGAGCAGCAGCAGGGCAGTGCGCTCAGTAGAGGCTGAATGCAGTGTTGTTCGGTACCGGGTAGGTGAGCCCTGGAATGGCATACACAAAATATTTTAACACTGTCCGAATTTCGTAGTTTGACTGCAACCTTCAGAGTTTAAGCAAGCGAAGCGGGGCGTAGGCGCAGATGATAATGATTTGCAAAAAATAGTGATCAATGATGAGGCACAAGAAATAACCAAAACATACAATGGGATAATTAATGAAGAAATAATTTAACTACTTTGAATCTTAACTTAATTAATATATGTTTCTGACATTTCGTAACATCCATGTTCATAAAAACTATAGGGATTATAATTACGAAATTCCACAAACGGAAATTAATGAGCAGGCTTTAAAAATGAGATAAATTAACAAAAACTAATTGCGGTAGCTAGTGAAGGTTACGGCAATGTCATGTCACGTATGCATGGCTGACGCAATAATGTCGAGCCTTCATAGGAGTGACTAAATAACGAGAAATTAAGCAATTACAATATGTTTACAGCTTAAAAGCAAAATAAATTAACAATTACAAATAGATAAAAAATCTGTGCTAGATATTAGTCAACATGACACAGCATTTATGAGCAGTTAGCCCAATATGGGGAATATCTACATAGGTAACTAGAAAAAGCTTAAAACTACATTAAGCACTTTGCAACACTTACCCGTTCAAATGGGGAATGCACAAAAGTTAATTTACTGTATTTTACACAAGGCCGAGTTGGCACGGTAGTAGAAGTAGGTTCTCGTAGATAAAAGATAAATAGACCGATACGCGTCTTGTTCCGAGCGTGTGCGGCCGTCTAGTGTCGCAGAGGCGAACCACCGTGACCTTCGAATCGCTTTCACAATCCGGCAGCGCATGAGCGTATGATGCAGACAGTAACGTGCGTTAGGACATTACTTGATGGAAAACGTTTTTCTCAGTTAAGTATGATAGTTACTAGTTTTATTAAAAATATCTTTCGTAAGTATTTAGAAGTTAGTTAGTGAGTAAGTTGTTTTATATTAGTTATATTTATTAGACATTTATTTTTTTGAATTGTTTTATTTTTATTTAGGTAAAAATAAAATGTTACAACTATAATCAATACTTTCCATTCGCTCATTGAATTAATCTTTTTGAAGATTTTAATAAAACTTCATAAATATTTAACAAACATCATCCAATATAATAAACAGTCGTTTTCGCCGAAAGCCGTTTTAACCGAAAGCACCGCGAGCTTAACGGAAACCTCTACAGAGATCATTAAAAAAAACCGTCCAAGTGCGAGTTGGACTCGCGCATTGAGGGTTCCGTGCCAATCTCAACTGAATTAGGGAATCCACTTAGCTAAAATACCATAATATTTTGTTGACAGCAAATATTACATTGTTTTTCATAGTGTTTGTATAAAATGTGCTATATCTCAAAAACTACTAGATCGATCTCGTCCAAACAAATTTTTGTTGAAAATATTTTGTAAGATATACCATTTTATATTTTTGTCAAAATTTACACTCGCTTAGTTTAGAAGTTCAAGCCCCCCCCCCCCCCCCTTGGGAGGGATGCTCATTTTACCACTTTGGAAGGTTCTATCTATCAAACGTTAGACTTTAAAAGAAAATGGTTTAAGAAATCTCCATTTCATTTTAAAAGACCTTTCCAGACCGCACATTTTTTTTTACTTTTTTTTTAGCCCCTCTTGTATCACTGTTGTATTTATTTTTTGTATAAGAATCGTAAAACGGTTAACAGGATACATCTTCCCATTAAATTTCAACGGTGTGATGCTTATAGTTACAGAATAAAGTGACTGTGACATACGAACGGACAGACAGACCGACAGACATACTTGACGAAATTATAAAGGTTCCGATTTTTGTCATTCGGCTACGGAACCCCTTAAAAAAAGGCTACTCACGATGATGGATAAGCATGCTTTTACGAATGCGGAGTAGCTTTGTCTGCATTAGGATTACTCGTACTTGATATTTGTAAAAATAACCTTTAATGACATCTTTGAGTGAAGTGGTAAGTGAAATACAACTGCGTGAAAACAGTTTGCGCGGCTGGAATAAATAAATAAATTTTGGACACCAATCACATACATTGCTCTGATCCCAAAGTAAGTAGCCAATGCACTTGTGTTATGGAAATCAGTCACAACGGTGGTACCACAACACCCAGACCCGAGACAATATAAAAATATCGTTTTCTACATTAACCCGACCGGGAATCGAACCCGGAACCTCACGAGATGGCGACGCTTGAAACCAGCGTGCTAGCCACTCGACCACGGAGGTCGTCATCAGGAATCATAAAAAGTTTTTTTGCGGGGCTCTTCTTGCGGGGATGCTGACACTGATTTTCAAAATTATTTGTCTATCAATGCAATGCCGTAAGGTGTGACTTGTGGATAGTGCTTATAACATTTTTTTTTTGCTTTTAAACAGACATACTTTGAGTATAAGTCAACCCCATCATAAAACAACAGACCAAAACTCTGAACATCGCATTATAAAATTTTCATACTCTACTTCACTGTGTCACTGTTATTTGCAATTATTTCTCAAATATCGTAACGACAAAAACTTAGTTTAAACTGGAGGTCCGATATAAGATCTAAAGCACCGCAAACTTAACTATCCCTGGAATTTGATCCCAACAACGAGATACCGACAACAACTACAGAAAAACAAAATCACTTTCCGAAGCAAGAGTAATATTCGCAGTATAATAATTCGTAGGTAGAGAGTTGGACAGACGTTTTCGCATTATTACTCGATCATTGTTGATCCCCTTGGGTCGCACCAGGTTTCCAGCGGGCGTAGTTAGGCAGCTACCATTTTATTTGGAAAACATGACTTCTATTTCCATTGACAATAGCTGTTGCAACCGCTTAATATTTTACGACACCATTGTATTTGGAAAACCTGACTTTTCTTGCCATCAGCAATAGCTGTCGCCATCGCTTTATGTCTAGCTAATAGTCATTTAAATAAATAAATAAATAAATCTTTATTTATCGGGCAACGTGAATCCATTTAGTATTAGTAAGAGAATTACAGAAAACTTATTAACTAGTGTTAGTATCTATTTAATATCTTATCTCTAAAAGCGATTGGGTGATTTTACACCAATGCTTGACCAGTGGACAGTCCCCACTGTCGGCGATGACCTTTAGGAAACTGTTGCGGCTGCCGCGTACTCGCCGCAAAAGAGAGCTGGTTTTTTTGCGCATTATGGCCGGGAAACTGTCGACTCCAGCGCAAACGAACATACTCGAGGCACTACAGTAACGCGGCAGCCCCAACAGTGCCCTGTAGGCATTATTATACTGTACGCGCAGCGCGCCATACGACCTCTGGGTATAGTTGACCCACAGACCTCCCGTGTACATAGAAGTGCAGTAAGCTTTGAAAAGCATTATCTTTACCGAGGGTGAGCAGCAATAAAATCTGCGAGCCAACATGTTCGCCCTAATCGATAGCGCCCTGCGCTCTCTCTCCATATCAGCATCGTCTTTTAGATCATCTGTTACAATGTGACCCAAGTACCTAAATTGACGTACTCTAGCAAGCGGTGATCCATACAGCCTGATTGGGGTACTCAGGAAGTCTGTTACGCGACTTGAAAATAACAATTTCACTCTTCTTGCTATTGTACACCAGACCATGAGCGTCAGCATACTCTACACAAAAAGCTAACATCCTCCTAATGGCATTGACAGAGGGGGCCAGTAGCACCATATCGTCCGCGTAGCTGATATTATTAACGCACACGCCACCTATGTGGCATCGTATTTTTAGGCTACTAAGCCCCTCTATCAATGCATTTACGTAGAGGTTGAAACCCCGCATTCCAACCTATACGCTTCCGAATACACATTTGCCCATCTTACGGTATTCAATTGGTTGCTATACCAAAACTTGAACAAGGATATTATTTCCGGTGGCATACCCACTTACTCAAGCTTTTTCCACAGGATGCTGTACGCGACCAGGTCGAAGGCCCTCGACAGGTCCAGGAAACAGGCATACACGGGAGTATTCCTGTCCGTATAGTACTTGACCGCATGCTTTAATCCCAGAATTGCACTTTCAGTGGAGAGATGTGACCTGAACCCAAATTGTAGGTCATGTATATTTAATTTGGAATCCAATCGTAAGCTCAGCACACTATCAAACACCTTCGCTACAACTGTTGCCAATGAGATAGGTCTATAGTTCGACCTGCTCGCCATATCACCTGTTTTATTCTTAATAATAGGTACCACGACTGTTTTCATTAGATCCTGTGGTAGATATGAATGCACAAGGCACAGATTAAACAGTAAAGCAAGAACTCTGGGAAGATGTACCCCAGCATACTGAAGGTGCTCGATGCTGAGATTGTCGTGGCCAGGTGATTTGCCTTTTGTCATTGACTGCACTATTTTGTGTATAGTTTTACTATTCACCAGCGCATTAATATGTTTGACCACGGTCTCAGCATCGGGCACATCCACCCCTTTTTGCAGTGGCGACTTAACTGTAAAGTGATCCCTAAAAAGGTCAGCTATCGCTTTAGGCTCACTAACACCATCCATGATAGAGGCTGACCCGGCTTAGAACCCAATTTGTTTGTATCTTTCCAGAACCGCTTGAAATCCCCACTACCGTGGTGGGTTGCCAAGGCATCCATTTTCATTTGATGTTGATGATTTTGACACCATTTCAGCCTTTCCTTAAACATTTTACGGCTGGCCACTATTTCATCATACAACGTACCAGATTTAGGCTTCCCATATCAAACCCACATAAGAAACTTAGACCGGGCTTCTCTGTGCGCGCTACTCACATGAGTATTCCACCCTCTAAGCTTGTTTGGATTAGTTAAAGTCATTATGTATATCATATCTGTATTTTCAAACAAAAAGTATTTATGTATTATATCCGTTGTCTGGCACCCATAAAACAAGCTTTGAGAAGCTTACTTTGGGACTAGAAGGATATTTATTTATTATTATTATTATTATTTATTATTTGCGCTCAATATGAGATTTCATCAGAGGTGATGGATTGTTAACAGTTGCGGCAAAGCAAAACAATAATGTTTATTTACTCTCTTTGACAACTATTTTGACAGTGAAATGCATACTTACCTATCGTAAACTGCAGTTTAATTAATAATAATAATAATAATAATAATAAATCATTTATTTTGGATTACATATATCATCCATATAAATTGTTAGTAACATTAAGAACTTACAGCTATGTTAGTTATACAAAAATTATATTTTACATTCAAATCAAATTAAATCAATTAAAAGACATAAATTAAATTATAGTTTCAATTAAATAAAATGAAATCATATTAAATTATAGACAAAATTAAATTTACTATTTTGCAGCCAGGTTTGTTGGTCTCACTTGAATAGTTATCCAGTGCCTCAGAAAAGCCCCATCGAACCTGTCTGCAACAGTTCGTAGAACGCTGTTGGGGCTAGCGCGCACTCTGCGCCAAATAGATGCAACTCGTTTACGCATCAATGCGTAGAAGTCGTCAGTACGTGCTTCCGCGAACATTTTAGAGGCACTACAGTACCTCGGCAGCCCCATCAGCGCTCTGAACGCATTGTTATATTGTACTCGTAGGACGCTGTAGGCCCTTTTAGTATATTTGATCCACAGGCTGCACGTGTAGAATGACTGGCAGAACGCCCTAAATAACGTCACTTTAACGTCTGCAGTACACTTTGCAAACCTGCGAATCAACATATTGCTTCTAACCGCCAGCGCCCTACGCTCCTTTTCTACGTCCATGTCGTCGTGCTGGTCTGCAGTGACCCAGTGTCCCAGGTACTTAAATTGAGACACCAATTTGAGTGGAGCACCACATAATGTGACTGGTGGTATCGTGGAGTAGTGTTTGGAACCTGCCTTAAATACCAAAAGCTCACTCTTACCGGCATTATACCGAAGGCCGTGGGCCCCTGCATACCTCTCACAAATCCCGACCAGCTTTCTGAGGGCGCTAATTGATGGGCTCAGCAGCACCATATCGTCGGCGTAACTTATATTGTTTATAATTGTGCCATCGATAGAACAACCTACCATAGTGCTACTGAGCTCATCAATCAGCCGGTTTACGTACAGGCTGAAGAGCCTAGGCGAGCTCAATCCCCCCTGCCTCACCCCGCACTGCAACCTGTACGGCCCGGATAGTGACCCTGCCCACCTCACCATATTGCTTTGGTGACTGTACCAATACTTGAGCAGTTCCACAAGTTCTCCCGGCAGCGTCGTTTCCATGTACAATTTTTGCCAGAGTTTATCATAGGACACCAAATCAAACGCCTTTGACAGGTCTAGAAAGCATGCATACACTGGTGTGTTCCTGTCTGTGTAGTAACGAACAGTATGCTTGAGGCACAGTATTGCTGTTTCTGTGGAGAGTCCTGATCTGAAGCCAAACTGGGCATCATGAAGAGTAAGATGTTTGTCAAGCTGGCTATCAAGCATACTGTCCATCACCTTGGCTATAATGGTAGCTAATGATATGGGTCTATAATTTGTCTTATCTGAGGCATCACCTGTACGGTTCTTAATTATGGGTACCACCAGAGTCTTCATCATCTCCTCAGGTAAGTATGCATGTCTCACACAGAAAGTGAAAAACATGGCTAGTACTCTGGGCAGATGAACACCTGCGTGCTGTAAGTGCTCAATGCTAAGCGAGTCGTGCCCAGGTGATTTCCCACGCGTCATGCCCTTCACGGTCTGAGCTACATCCTTCGCTGTGAATTTTATAAGACAGTCTGTCGTAGCTTCCCTCAGAGGCAATGATTCCTCCGACGGTCCCAGTGGCGACTCAACCCTAAAATGACGCTTAAAAAGCTCAGCAATATCTTTAGGGTCACTAACACCCTCAACACTCACCGGCAGACCCGACCTAGGGCTGAGTTTACTGGTTTCCTTCCAAAACCTGCCAAACTGCTTGTCAGCATGACAAGTGGCTATAGTGTCTAGCTTTATCCTTTCAGAATTATTCTGGCACCACTTTAACTTTTTCTTAAACTCTTGCCTAGTACTTACCATGCTGTCAAACAGCTGGCCTGTTTTAGGTCTCCCGTATAAAACCCAGTTCTGAAAAGCCATTCGAGCCTCCCCGTGAGCTTGCTTTACATGCTTGTTCCACCCAACTACATGTTTCTTACTTTTTAAGGATCCTTTACTACAACTCTGTTTAGCTGCGCTACTCAAAATGTTCACAATATTATCGTACATTTTATTTATTACATTCCTGTGGTCTAGGTCACTACACAATTTATCGCAACAGTCTTTAAACTCTACCGGAAAATCAACATCACTTAGTGCCCTATTACAAAGATCACTATATAATTGTATTTCATGCGAGTTTCTTTCTCCCCACGCGACATTATTAAAAGCATTCTTATCATCAATATATTTATGTCCTATTAAATCTAAGTTGCATTCTATGGACAATGGATGATGGTCTGACCAGTACACATCATAATGTATCTTCATGTTTATTATCTGCCTCCACCCAACTTCAGACACAACACAATGATCTAACCAACTTTTTGTGTGATGACAATCGCTTACGTACGTGTATGAGCCCGATTCCAGTCCAAGAAAGTCAATGTCAGCGCACCTCCACCTTTGTTCCTCACAGAAGACCTTAAGCTCGTCACCAAACCGGGCACCCGGGTGTGCATTAAAGTCACCTAATATAAACACTGAGTCGACGTTACAGTCTTGCACTATAGCCGCAATCTCTCCGAGACACTCCGTATATTCCGCTAGATTATCTAACGAATCAGTAGGCATGTATACACTGAACACTAAAAGCTCCTTTTTCGCTAGCACTATTTTGATGGCCGTCAACCGCACACTAGTACACTGCACTACCGACACATTATTGAAGATACTTTTACGCCATAACAGCGCGACACCGCCGTACGGTCTACCCCGTAGAATCCCGGCGCCAGTATCAACAGCCGACTTTCCCGTGTACTGAAACTCAGCATCAATACTGCCTAAGAACGGAATGTCTTGGGGCAGCAACCACGTCTCCTGTAGTGCTACGATGTCCGCCGATCGACACAAACTTCGTACACATTCAATTGATCTTGTAACTGACTTACAATTAAAAGTTACTAATTTAGTAGGCTTAATATTCATAATTAATTGTTTACTACATCTATTCATATTTCTCGTCATTCAAAGTCGACTTTCCCAAACTGTTCTCAGTTTTATCCGAAATATTTCTATTAAAATACACGAATCGGCGAAACCGAATACCTTCCGGCCACATATCGTCGTTTAAAAACAAAGATAATTTGTTTTGTGGCACAAAAAAATTATAAGCATTATAATGTTTTTGTCTCTTCATTAAGATTTTCTTTAATGTTACTGTTACATTTGTTTTGTGCTTAATGTAGTGTAATATGTCAGCTTCACACGATTCCTTGTCAACATTGTTAATAAAAAGAGGAATTCTAACGTTCGCCGCTTTAAATTTTTCTTCAGGTTTCGTTACTGCTTTTCCTTCCAATCCAATTAATCTATTTCTTAATCTTTTTCTTTGAACTAGTTGCCATTCCTGAGACATTATTTCTTTTTTCCAAGCTCCTTCCTCACTAACGCATTTTGCCATCGTCTTTTGTTTGGATCCCACAAACCCAGCTGTGTTATGCTGTTGGAAAACGTCACTCGCACTCACGCACACACTCGGAGCCGCTCGTACTTGTTCGCTACCACTCGCGGCAGCCGAAGTCACCAGTACAGACTTCGTGGCGATCTCCCGTTGTTGTGACAAGGACGGAGCGAGCTCGTTAACATTCGCGGCCGGTATTGTCGCGCATTCAGACTGCGTAACGTCCTGTGTGTGTGATAGGGACAGCGCGCGCTCGTCTGACTCACACTCTGCTAACTCAATATCTCGATACACCTGCGCCGTACATCTTTCCTCGATGTGGGGTAGGCCCATAGGCCCGCTATCATAACAGAAACTGTCAACGTTGGTGCTACCTCCTCTTTTATAGTTAACGTTCATATCAAAATTATTCACAACAGATGCTTGCTTTAAATTACTTAGGTCACTTTTTATCTCTGCTAATTGTGTCGTGGTTACATACGTGTTCTTTATAATCTTAAGTTCATTCTGGATTACTATAATATCCTTCAGCAATCTTGTTGCATCAATATGATCGAAGGTGACCGGTGGGAGTTTATGTAGATCCTTTGCCACAAAGATTGGTAGAAGTTCCGGGTCGACCTGTTTGAATACTGCTATCACGTCGTACAGATCTCTCTGTGACTTTCCACCTCCTTTTCTCAATTTCTTTCGATGCCCCGCTGTTGTAATGGAGTTAAACAGTAGATTTTTTCCGTTTTCAATATCATCCACGGAAAAGGTTGCGGTACACAGTTTTACGACACTCTCTTCGTCCATCACATCCACTTTATTCTGAATAAAAGCTAACAATTCGCATATCACTATGTTGCAAGTTTTGCACTTGACTATTCCATTCGAGGCCATTGCCCTCGCTCGCTATGCGTCACTAACTACCGAACGACACGTATGCTCGCTAATGCTCGCTGCTCGCGACTGATATCATAAATAAATTATTTAATATAGTGTTGAAAATTGGTAACGCAAAGATGATGACGAAATTTATGGCATTAAATAATTAGTTTTGGCTTGTTTAGACAGCTGTTTAAATCATAAGCTTCGTAATGTCATCCTGTCTCATCTAAAAAGTTTTAAATGTTCTTTGATTAATTCAAAAAAAAACAAATCGAAGTACGAGATAAATTTAATTGAAAATTATTTGATTGTTCTACCTTTGTGATCGTATTTTCTTTCAAGTATACAAGGCGTGGCCTGTAATAGGAGCAAACATTTAAAATGAAGGCTCTTTAAGTAACAAGAAATTAATTTTAAGTAAAAAAAACTCATTGTTATTTTCTAACGAAATAAATCGAAGTAGCAATGTATTGCAATCATATTATGAGTCATAGAAATTACTTATTTCATTTCTACCAAAAATTGCGCAGACGCCACGCGTAATGGCGTAGGTATTTAGAGACCAGAAATTTCGTCCGGTTGGACCGACGGCACGGCAGCTCAATTGGAAGAGCGTTAGGCCCGGTTATTCAGAAAGTTGCTGGTTTGAGTCCTGCCCATGCGCAATTTTGGTTTCTTATTTCATCTTTAAGAATACAAAAAACACTGCAATTCTAAACCATTGGATAGCAAAGTGTTATCAATTTTCAAGTCGAATTGATTCTGTAATAAATATCTACTTTGTCCACTGCTGTTTTAAAACAGATTAGGGATTATAACTTTAGATTGCTGTATCTCTGAGTTTAGAGCATTTTAGAGTCCTATGACCAGGCCAAGGTAACAACGATTACTCTGTAAAATCATTGATGAATATTGTTTCTTTTATTACAGGCCACGTTGTATTTGTACTGTTATAAATATCTGTTGTATCGAAACTTCTCGCATTAACTCTCATAGCCCTTCGGGAGCAGTCATTGGTCATCGGATTGCGTCGCAACTGCGGCGTAAATACAGTCGCGATGCAGAAGCTGGAATTTTTTAAATTATGTACTGAATTTTGGCGACTGGATCAATACTAACGCACGTGAGCATCGATGCAGTCGCGCTTCTGCATCGATGCTAACGCGTGACCTCATCGTTGCTATATAAAATCTGTTCAGTGCGTGAGTCGCAAAGCTGAAGCACGTAGTCAAAACGCGCGACTGCATCGACTAAAAGTCGCAGTGTGTAAGGGGTCATGCAGTCATTACTCAAGGTATGCCATAACTCTCCTGTTACCTATTACTGGGCTGGGTAGGTGCGAATATGTCGTAGTGAGTACTGTGGCATTGTGAAATATTTTAATGTCAAATTGAATTTTAATGCGACTTCGACCTCTATATTTGAGTGGTCTCTCTCCAGATTGTAATCCCTGTGGTCTTATTTTGGTCAAAGACAATGTTAAATAATACTGTATCAAGTTTTGGACGTAGGCTTTTGTAATACTATTTTAGCTTCACCTGTCTCCGATGATGCCAGGGCTTTGTACAATCTAGTAAATAAGGGTATAAACTGCAGAAATTATACTAATTTATAAGGCACTTTTTGTTGTACCTATGAGGATGGCTTTTTCTAATAAGAAAAAAATCCTCTTTAAATAAATAAAGATTTAAAAAAAAAACCAGGAAAATATTTAGAAAAAAATGCTTTTAATATGACGTATTTTGGCTAATAGACCAAATTTCCAGTCGAGTTATGAAAAAAATGCATATCGCGTTCTGACTTCAGATGGGTATGTACATACAGACAGACAGATGCAAGCCATATTTCGTCAGACACAAAATTTTGACTCTTCCGTCATTATATATTCTAGAAGTAGCTATTTTTGTCAAATGTCATCCTCATCTCTTTTCCCGTTTATCCGATACTGTCACACGCAATCGACGAAATGGTGATCGACTGTACCTATGCACATCAAAAACATTGTTATTAAAAAACAGTGTCGTAAGTATGGCACCTAAAATCTTTAATAAAATCCCTAATGAATATAAAATATTATCTACTGACCAATTCAAATCGAAATTTAAAAGATTCCTAGTTGATAAGTGTTACTATAATATAAATGACTTTCTTGATGATAAACTTTGACATTTATATTGATTATTGTATTACTGACTTAGTTATTATTTGCTCAAATTAAGGATTAAAATATCGACATTACATATTTACACGCCGAGTTTTCGGTAAAGCACGTTGATACTAACAAAATGTAATTAATTAAATTGACAACTATTGCTACTGTGTTTTGTTAATACTAAGCAACTGTACACGTGTTTACGTAAATAAATACATCTTTCTTTCTTTCTTTCTTTCTTACACAGGTCGACCAATAAGTACCCATGTTTGAAACAAAAATACAATTTGTTTTATTTACTTTTAATCATACCTAGTATCATTTTAGGCGTATACACTTTTCTTCTTGTGATCCCACTTCAATTTGAGAAATAACAATAAATATTGGGAGTCGTGCGGTAATAGGGGCTGATACATAGAGAAAAAAGGTTCGCTTTTATACTACATTCTATGGCTCCACATCACTACCCCTCACAGATGTTGATGACATTATTTTGTAGTTTTTTTGTATATGATTTGTGAGGATTTCAAATTATAAGATTTTATAAAGACATGAGGACCATAATTATAATACATATCAATCGAGATTATGTATTTAACAAAAATAAAAACATGTTTCAAAAGCTCTCATCGTAAACTGACACATTTTGACGTGCTTCCATGGATTAAATGAGGGTGGAATGTAACGGTACAAATACATTGATAACGGATATCACGCATTGCAAAATTATTATTCAAACTATGGAATCAGTTTGTGATAGACATATTTACGAAACGGCCTCGGTGGCGCAGCGGTTAGAACTTCGCACTTTAAAGCGGCACTAAAAGGCCGCATTTGCTAAAGAGGTTTTGGATTCGATCGCCGGGTCAAGCCGAAAATACCTGTGTTTTTCGTTTGTATATACACTACATACATATTGAAAAATAAAGACCATCATTTCAAACAAACCTTTACACAAATAAAAATAAAATAAATTTATTTTGTTAGTATGTCAACAATTTACACTTGCGGTTCAGGGAAATTTTGAATACGATGGCATTATTAGATTTTCTGTCATTAATAGTCAGGGCCCCTATTTTTGAATCACTTGCGTCAAGATGGCTTCTAATATTCATTAATTAATGTCAGAATTTCCCATCAAAATCCACACGGAATTGATTTAAAAAAAAACACTGAGTTTTGTGAGTAATAATGTCTATATGACGCGTTCGTTTCATAAATTTTTATTACGTTTTTAAAGAAAATCATACTCCAGCCTCGCTTAAATTCTGTTCAAATATAGGGCCCCTGAAAGTACTGTGTAATATCCATAATATCGTCATTTCATCTTTTGCATATTAGGTGCATTTTCATTTTAAACTTATTCAGTATTAGCAAACCATAACCTCTGCACATCATTGTCAGTTATCATCATTGAGTAATGGACAGAGTGAACTAACGCCATGGGTATAGATTTAATTTATCAGTCGTCGAACCTATTTTGGTTAGATCCCTAACATCAGTGTGATGGTATTACAATGAGTATTGTAATGTTTGGCTTGTTTTAGTATTTTATATTTCTCTTCTTAGGTAGAGTGTATGTAAAACAGATAAAAAGCTTTTAGAAAATTTGTAACTATGTTGAAAAGTTTTTTACCATTAAGTTTCCTTTGACTGAGGAATTTATATACATATTTTGGTGTCAATACTGTTACTCTGCAATGGAATTTAATAATAACGTGTACTTTGCTTAATTTATCATTCTAAACATGCTACTGTATTATTGTAACGCCTTGAAACCAAGCGTGCTAGCCACTACACCACAGAGGTCGTCAATAGGAAAATGACGGTGCATGATGAGTGTAGACGGTTAGTGTAGTTAGGCTTAAAAACACGCACCGACTCTAAACCTTGTTATATTTTATTATTATTATTTATTTATTAATCAAACAATGTTTTACAATGAATAGCACTAATCCCATATAACTATTAACATAGTTTGACTACGGGTTCACGAGTCTCTAACAAAACTACTATCAAAACTTAATAATAATAATAATAATAATAAATCATTTATTTCGGATTACATATATCATCCATATAAATTAAAACAAAGCGCCTAAATCGCAAACTGTATAATAATTATATCATTTATTATAATAATAACAATCTTTAATAAATCTTATAATGAGTAACAATACCTAACCAGCTTTATTTATCACTTCAGACCCTTAATCTTCGTAAGTATACATATACTCGTACATTCAATTGCAAAAAGCAGCCATATTAAAATAACTTTTTATAATCAAATCATTATTTTATAAAAAAATAAACTTTTAATAATAACAATTATACATACGACGTTACATCCTCAAGATTTTATAAACACTATGTAGTTTCACTTCTCCATGTACTGGCGTCGCACATAATTTTTAGAGCTATAAAAATGAAAATAAAAGTAACTTCTGAACGATATTCTTATGTCACACCCACGCGCTCGTGGCGCCCTCTTTGCTAATAACCATTCTTTTTTTATGTGCGGGCGTCGCAACATCTCAGTAAATTCGAATTTAAGTTATTGCGTTTTAATTGAAGTGAATAGACTATTTAACAAGTTTTAATATGGGAAAAAGAAAAAGTGATCGTTATAACTCCAAGATTCGACGAAAAATAAGGCGTTTGGAACAAAAGTTACGAGACACCTCATCGAGTACGGACGAAGGTTAGTTTGTATTTCGTATTATTTGTGCTCATAAGTAGTCACTTAAACATACTTTATGCATATCGTAAACCGTAATTTCAGAAAACGTAGCGGACGTTTTCTTGTAGTTTTTTAAATCAAAAGCATTATGATAGATTTTTTCATGTCATATTTTTTCCCGACCTACCCACATTGGTTACGATTTTTTCCAACGATGTTTTCTATTCGCATTCCCGATATTTGATATCTAAGAATACAATGCAATAATAGAAAGATAAAGTTCCTATGGATACTTATATTTATAGTCATATCACGTTTTGATAATCAGTGCGCTTTTTTGCGTAAATATTGAATGATTTAGTTTAACGTAATACATAAGGTCAAGATATGACAAACACTCGTTATACTCCGTGTCATAAGCACGGCTGATAACAATCTAGTCTAGAGACGTACCGTGAGTCCGTACAAAGACTTAAAAATATTGGACAGCTTTATGCTGCTCGTCGAATTCACAGTCTAGAAGCGTATCGTGAATACGTACAATGGCTGATGAGACGAAACTCCCTCACGGAATTATTCTGCCTTGTTGTTGCAGAGTACCAACGCTCCTTTTCAAAGTCACCGTCTCCGCAACCTGTGACATTGTATTCTCAGTCAGAGGCATCGGAGGATGATACGCAAATACGATCCTGCGTTGTAGCTATTGATAATCCACCGTTGACAAGTAATGATACAAATCTACCAGCGGGCGCAGATCACTCATCTCAAGATGCAGAGCATAACGTTCAAAGCGATACGTTGACCACAGTTGGACCGGAAGTGTTACCTCCAGAAATTCTGGATGCCTTAGGAGATCCGGTGGGGAAAGAGGAAATCCTTGGTCCGGCGATTAACGAAGAGATTGCTAAACGTTGGGGTAGGGTCCTGGTGGAAGGCTTGACAAAGGAAACTAAGGATGCCATTATAAAGAAAACGTTAATTCCAGATAACTTTATTATGTCAAAAGCGCCAAAACTCAATTTAGAAATATCAGCAGTTCTCAGTGATAATATGAAACAACGGGATAAGCTTTTTGAAAAAGCTCAAAACCAACTCGGATTGGGTATTGCTGGGTTATCAAACTTAGCATCTTCATTAATTAAAGAAGATCTCGGAAAGGTCGAGACCCTCAAAAGACTATCGGAAATAGCTCAGATTTTTCTAGACTTACATCATGAAAATACAAAACAGCGACGAAAGTTGATAACTTCGTCACTTGACAAGAAATTTAATGCCACAATTACAGACGTCAAAAGAGACGAGTTTCTATTTGGCACTAATCTCGGAGAAAAGATCAGAGCCACAAAAACGGCAGAAAAATCGGGACTTTAGATCAAACGCAGCAATTTCGTTGCCCCGTCTACATCCAGACAGGCACAGGGAAACTGGAGAGGCCCGCCCAGGTATCAAGCGAACAGGCAACCCAAACAGGGCGGGCAGAAACCGAGACACATGAACGGTCAAGGCTTTACAGCTTCACAGGCTCGGAGGCCCCAAACATCCCAGGCACGAGCCCCTCCAGCAACGAGGGCAGAGCAGAAGCCTCGCAGGAACAATTAGAGGTACCTCACGCCGGCAGATTACGAATTTTTCTTAATAATTGGCGATCTATTACTGAAGACCGAGTTGTTTTAGACTATGTCAAAGGATTTAGAATTCCCTTTATCAAATCCCCTACTCAAGACTTTGAACCAGCAAATCCTAAGTTGAGTGACACGGAAATTAAACAGTTAAAATTATCAATTGATAAACTGCAATCGTCAGGGGCCATAAAAATATGCGAAAACATACCCGGGCAATTTGTGTCATCAATTTTTTTAATACCAAAAAAGGATGGTACCTACAGGTTCATCCTTAACCTTAAAATGCTTAACAAATTTATTCACACGGAACACTTGAAAATGGAAGATATTCGAACAGCCACAAAACTTATCAGCAAGGATTGTTTCATGGCTACCATCGACCTTCTAGAAGCATATTTTTTGGTACCCATACATGAGTCATCCAAAAAATTTCTTAGGTTCAAATTTCAAGGCTTTACTTACGAATTTCAGTGTCTACCTTTTGGTTTATCTCTGGCACCTTTTGTTTTCACAAAATTGATGAAGCCTGTAGTCACTGAACTTAGAAATCAAGGTCTTCTTCTTGTCATATTTTTAGATGACATTTTATGTATAAACAGCTCGTATACAAGTTGCGCAAAAACAGTTTCCGTAACAGTAGACCTTCTCAATAAACTGGGCTTTGTGATAAATCAAGAAAAAAGTAATTTAATTCCGAATAAATTACGTATATTCCTTGGCTTTCAGTTGAACTCACAGCAAATGTGTTTAAGTTTGCCCGAGAAAAAACGTCTTAAGATTTTAAAGGATACTAAACTTATTTGCAATCGACGTTCCATATCCATTAGAGACTTTGCCAAATACTTGGGTTTGCTATGCTCAGCATGTCCCGCAGTTTTTTATGGTTGGCTTTATACAAAGCGTTTTGAAAGGGAAAAGTTCCTGGCATTGCGTAATTCTAATGATGATTATGACAGTGTCATGGATTTGCAGAAAGATATAACTTCAGACTTTAATTGGTGGCAAAATAACGTATTAACGTCAAGTAATCCCTTGCGCAGCAGGAATTATGTATTAGAAGTTTTTTCTGACGCATCACTCACAGGCTGGGGTGCTTACTGCAACGGGGAGCGTGCCAATGGTTTTTGGGATCATTTAGAGTCAAAAGAACACATTAATTTCCTAGAACTAAAGGCCGCTTTTATTGCGCTACAGTGTTTTGCCAAGGATATCTATAATAAAGAGATTTTAATCCGCATAGATAATACGACTGCTATAGCTTACATTAATAAATTTGGCGGTGTTCAATATTATCACCTTAATTTCATTACCAGACAATTACTGCAGTGGTGCGAGCAAAGGAAACTCGTAGTATTTGCTTCGTACATTAAATCGAAAGAAAATAAAGAGGCAGATGAAGAGTCAAGACACTCTAATATCGATACCGAATGGAGTCTTTGTTGTCAAGTTTTTGAAAGTCTGAAAAGTGTCTTTGGCTGTCCTGAAATCGATTTATTTGCTACGCGGTTAAATACCAAGTGCAAAACTTATATATCGTGGAAACGAGACCCGGCAGCTTTTAATATAGACGCGTTTACAATAAACTGGAAACCATTCTTTTTCTACGCATTTCCACCCTTCTCATTAGTTCTCAAATGCCTGCGCAAGATCATTAATGATCAAGCATCTGGTATCATGGTTGTACCTTATTGGCCTAGTCAGCCATGGTACCCTTTGTTTCTTTCTCTTTGCCAAAGTGAACCGAAGTTTTTCGGACCAAGTGATTCATTACTTCTATCCCCTTTCAGGACTCAACATCCACTATGTAAGCACCTTATCCTGGTGTCAGCAGTATTATCGAGCAAGCATACGTACGGCAATCGTTACCCAGGAGCGCGATTAAGATAATGATTTCATCTCTAGCTGATAGCTCTTTAAAACAATACAATGTCGTTTTAAAAAAATGGTGGCATTTCTGCCATACAAAACGGCATAATAATATTTTTGATACGAATATTTCCAATATTCTCGAGTTTTTGGTTGCTGAGTATCATTCGGGTGCAAACTATTCCACTTTAAACACTTGTCGAGCCGCACTTGCATTAATTCTAGGTAAATATGTTAGCCAAGATGATCGAGTTATCAGATTTATGAAAGGGGTGTACAGAACTAAACCTTCTCTCCCAAAATATGATCACACTTGGGACCCCAATGTGGTTCTCGAACATCTGACACAATTTTACCCAAACGAAAGTTTGTCTTTAGACTCTCTTTCGAAAAAATTAGTAGCTCTTCTCGCGTTATCTACCGGACAACGTGTACAGACGCTATCACTAATACGTTTAACTGGTATTCAAGTGAGCAGCTCGAGAATAGAAATCATTATCAGAGACTTGATTAAAACTTCGGCCCCTAATAGATCCGCACCCAAAATGATTTTACCTTTTTTTCCACACAAAAAAGAGATTTGTCCTGCAAAAACATTGTCTTCATATATTATTGCCACGCAATGTTATAGGAATCTACCGCAAACAGATAAGCTAATTCTCACAACCAGGAAACCTTTCCACAACGCCAGTGCCGCGACCATTAGTAGATGGATAAAAACGGTGTTGACGGAGAGTGGTATCGATACCAGCGTATTCTCTGCACATAGCACTCGCCATGCATCGACATCCGCCGCTAAACGCAGTGGAGTATCGATAGATGTCATTAAGCGATTGGCGGGATGGTCAGGCAATTCCTTAACTTTTGCTAAGTTTTATAATCGGCCGGTACTATCTGATGAATCCAATGCTTTTGCAGAGGCCATTTATGCTTCATAGCTATTTAATAATTAATAAATACAGTATGTATACTTTTCTTATAAATGATATTGCAATTGTAATTCGTTATTAAAATTGGGAAATGTATGTACCTAATGTGATTATTTTTGTTTAAGCGATTAAAACATTTACTCGTCAGAATATATTTAATTAACTCATGAAATCCTTGATTGATCTCGTTAGTAAAGCGCTAAACATCTACATAGTGTTTATAAAATCTTGAGGATGTAACGTCGTATGTATAATTAATGGTTAAACGAACTTACCTTAAGTGATGTTCGACCATAATTATACTAGACGTTACATCCGAAGAGATTTTAGTCCCACCCGAACCCTTGTACAACCCAAATATTTACAAACGAGATCAAAATTTCTAAAATAAAATGATTATTAGCAAAGAGGGCGCCACGAGCGCGTGGGTGTGACATAAGAATATCGTTCAGAAGTTACTTTTATTTTCATTTTTATAGCTCTAAAAATTATGTGCGACGCCAGTACATGGAGAAGTGAAACTACATAGTGTTTATAAAATCTCTTCGGATGTAACGTCTAGTATAATTATGGTCGAACATCACTTAAGGTAAGTTCGTTTAACCATTAATAACATTGTCATAATAATAAAAATCTTTTGTTATAATAAACGTCACGCACGCTCTTTATTTTGGCGCATTGTTACTATCTTCGCGCCGCCTGTATTTTATCTGTTAATACTTATGGCTGACTGATAAAAATATATTTAGCATTAGGTCCATCATATGTGCCCTTTGTTTGTGCATAAAGTTTGAAATAAATAAAAAAATAATAGTCCCTTGTCGATTTCGACTACGAAAGCCTGTCACAACGACTAATCGATTGCGCGTGACACATTATAGTGCACCAGTGTGTGCGCAAACACAGGTGCACTCCCTATTCCTTTCGCTCTCATAACCTGATGGGACAGCTATCGAGCACAACCGGAGAGAGATCAGGCGCAGGACCAACGACTTTACGTGCTTTCCGAGGCACGGGGGTGAAACACAGTTGTGCACACAACGCACTTAGGAATGTATGATCAAAAACTCTGTTGCATTGTCTTCTAAACTAATCAACACTCGGAAGTGAATGCAATGATACACTTATTAAGGTAAACATCGTATTTACCTTCTCGACGCTTCGACTCGGTTACACGAGTCATGGTCCCGGGGTAACTCAAGCAGCTCATCGTGTCTCTTTGTCGTTTGCTGGTGCGCGTGAAATTTATTCTTCTACCCGCACATTTTCAATATTTGTTACACTAGTATATAGGATTTACAAAAAATTGTGGGAACTGCAAAAACATAATCTTGGAAATTGAATTTGATGTCGGTACTATGAAATACATATACAAATAATACATATTTAATAAATTACCAGAATGAATCATAACGGTATAAGCTCTTCATAAAATAATAAATCTTCATGTTTGATGATTATTACGTTAAATTTGCTGGAATGTTGCTGTAGGTTTTATCGACCGATTGGCATACAAGAGAAACAAAAGAAGTTTTCTTCTGTCAGTTTCATTCTTTTTTCATCGCGCGGCGCTCCGGTGGCCAGCGCGCGCGGCGCGGAGTTTGAATATGGGAATTACCATAATAATATTTACATGTAATTACGCTACAACTGTCAACTTCCAATCCCCAGGCTACACAGAGAAATATTGAACAGAAAACGCCAGTTACACAATTTTGGCCCGACATCGATCCCCGGACCTTTGGCGCGTGATACTATCACGACTCAGTTGATAATACGTTGATGATTTGTTATTCTTTAGGTGGGTAGCAGTTATCTGTATAGTCTATGAAAACTGGGTGTCGCAGTTTCTTTGTGTAATCTGAATGATTACCGGATTTTTTAATAAGTCGTGTTATTTAGTTTTAGAAGTCGATTAAAACTTTACGAGGACCAATAAAACAGTGGTAAAGACGTTTCCAGATTTCCTCTCGCTGCTTTTAATCTCATTTCCAATTCAACACCAACTCTAAAGAGTCTCAGCCATTTTGTGGTTAGAGGAAATTTCAGTTTTATCTTTTGGCAACTTACCATAAAACTGAAAAACGTACTGAACACGATGAATTTATGAGTTTAAGGCCATTCCGTGTGGAACTCTGAAAAATATTGTTTCCTCTAATCCATTTAGTGGAAGCATTAATCATAATACATACACAATAAAATAGGTTATTCTTACAAACAAATTGCGCAACAGGTGTGATACACTGAGTGTTTTGAGTATATACATTTGATTTATAGCACTTATTTTGAATCCTAGTCGCAAGTCTGAATGTCTTATCTTATACTATATAAAATTCTCGTGTCACAATGTTCACTCCCGTACTCCTCTGAAACGGCTTTACCGATTCTTACCAAATTTTATATTCGTGTTCAGTAGGTCTGAGAATCGGCTACTATCTATTTTTCATACCCCTAAGTGATAAGGGTTGTTCACCCTTATTTTTTTTTTAATTTTCGGACGATATTTTTTGTTTTTATTTTTTATAATGTGGCATTAAAAATTACATATACAAACCTAAATTTTTACTTTTTTATCACCAACCCCTATTTCTTATACTTAGCCATTTTAGTAATTTGATCATTTTTCATCTGATCTCGATAAATGATCAATTATAGTGTTTTTTAAACTTTTAAAATAACGAGGCTGGGCGAGACGGAGCCGGGGCGGGACGAAGCTAGGGGCGAAGCAAAGTTCGCTGGGTTCGCTATTTTTCATGTGAAAATATGTTCAGGTTATCTCCCTATTTCGAAAAAATGCTTAACTCTAGTTTTTCAGATAACTTTTGCCTATTTCAAATAGTTATCAATTAAATAACTTCTGTCACTGACTCAGTAGCAAACCAGTAACATGCGTTTTATCAGTGCGATATTTGCGCTTAATTCCCCAGCACGTTTTTATGTATTTTGGATTCATATTAAGGTCAAATAACAATTTGCCAAGCAATATTACTTTAACAGTAACAACGTAGACAATAAAATTTTAATTTAAGGAAAAATCCCTTGATATTTGCTTTTGCTTTGCGAATGCTTCTTAGAATAAATAACTCCTTCGTTTCAATGGAAGTACTCAAGGTATATACCTTTTTTAGCCACGGTGTTAACCATTTCTGTGATTTTGCTCTATTTCAGGCAGCTAAGTAGAAGAGTACAGAATAAATTGTCTTTCTTATTAAGAAGAAAAGGTATGGTTGGTAGATAAGTCCACATTTTGTGTAAACAATGATCAATGGGCAATACAGTGTAAATTTATAACTAATTCAGAAGCGTTGATTCCCAAAAATATTCCACACTGTGATAGGAAAACCCAAAACTATCATTAATAAAAAATGAGCTGTATATGGATATTACATTTCGATTAAAATATATTTCCGATTGAATTTACATCAAGCGTTTTTAATTTATTCATTGTTCAATCCGAATTAATTTTTGGAATCGCTTAAAACTTTATACGAAACCTGAAATATTATTATGAATCCACGCATAGAGTATAGACTCGTATTATATTAGCCTATTTAATAATTGTAAAAGTAAAAATAATTAATATTACATTAACTTTATCACTGTGGTATGTGTACTTTGGGAAAACTAACTCATCTGTGGTAAGGAAAAACTGGCGGTCCTCCGCGACTATTGTTTGAAGTTTTGAGTTTGCTCCCTCCACTCCCGTCGCAGCGTGATGTGTACGTGACTATAGCCTAAAGCCTTCCGCAATAAATAACGTATCCAACACAAAAATATTTTTTTAAATCGGTCTAGTAGTTCCTGAGATTAGCGCGTTCAAACAAACAAACAAATTTTTCAGCGAAATATCTCTTAATATATAAAATTCTCGTGTCACAGTTTTCGTTGCCATACTCCTCCGAAACGGCTTGACCGATTTCAATGAATTTTTTTGTGCTTATCCGGTATCTATGAGAATCGGCCAACATCTATTTTTCATCCCCCTAAATGTTAGGGGTACCACCCCTAATTTTTTTATTTATTTTTTAGACAAAATTTTTAATTTAATTTTTTTTATGATACAACATACAAAAATACATACAATCTTCAATTTTCACCCTTCTACGATCAACCCTTGTTTTTTAAAAGCCATTTTAGTAATTTAAGGGCAAAACAAAATTCGCTGCCAATGCTTAACTTTTAAAATTGCGGGACTCGGCGGGACGGGGCTGAGGCGGGACGGGGCTGGGGGCAAAATAAAGAACCACTCAGTGATAAGGGTTGTCCACCCATAACATTTTTCTTTAAATACGTGGCTGGGCGGGACGAGGCCGGGCTAGACGAGGATGGGGGCGAAACAAAGTTCGCTGGGTCCGCTAGTATTAGTATAGATTTATCCGCATTTTCTGATGATTTTCAACGAGAGATAAAACAGCCTTACGTTGTATCTTTTAAGTTTTAAGAACCACTTAATAAAGTGGCCAAATCTAAAACTCTTTTGTCGGGCACGATAAAATCCAAAGACTATGTTTATAAACTTATAAACTGGCGCCCCGATATCCGACAACACGGCCACGTAATCTTCCTTGGAAAAACATAAAAAACCCAGGCCGTAAATATGTAAATGTCACTCATAAAATAATCGGAAAACAATATACCGTTAAAGCGAAACTTGGGAAGCACGGAAAAACCCGTTACACCTTTTTTTCTTTACCGAATCCTGTGATCAAGCTACCGATTTTTTCGAATTTGCTCCTCAGTATGTTACTTACTGGCTGGTTTACTTTTTTATCATTATATAAACTGTGATATCGATATTACATCGCAAATCTGAGCCTATGTTATAAGCTGATGAGTTTGTTGGTTTGTTTAACTACGCTTTGAAATGGTTTATCTTTGTTAAGGCTATAAAATATCACGCTGCAAATTCAAAACGCGTGGACACAGTCGCGGCGGACCACTAGTAAATTAATAAGTAATATTTATCCATAACATCATCTAGCTTATACTTCACAGTTAAAAATATTAAGTTTACTTGTATTTTTCTTTTAAGCCTGTGACGATTTGTGGGCAGGGTAAGTAATAAAACGGTAAGTAATATAAAAAACGGGAATTCACGGTAAAGAATGGTATATATTTTTTTTAAATTAAATAAGTATTTATTAGTTTATATCACTAACACAATATTACTCATATATTTCAAAACACAAAATAAAAATATTTTTGTGTGATGTGTATCCAGCCTCAAAAGTTTGTGTTCCTATTGGCATGAAAATAAGTAAACTCTTGCAAAGTCAGTAAAAAATGTGTAAAATTAGTGAAATGTTATTTATGACGTAAAGGTAAGGGTTTAAATGGATTTATACATTAAATTGTATTAATTCAAACCATTTGAGTATTTTTCCGGCCATCGGTTATTTTACCGTGTAAATAACATGTTCTTGGTTACAACGGTCACAAACCAAACGCTAATTGAGAGTCATTGGCCGCTGTCTGAGACAAGTAGAAAGAACCGCAGAAGACTATTGATTAATAGTGGGATCATCATCATCATCATCATCATAATTAGCCAAAAGTCGTCCACTGCTGAACATAGGCCTCCCCTAATGTGATCCTGAAATCTTTAGAAGGTGGTCTATCCATCTTGTCGGTGAACATCCTACGCTGTAGTCCTAGTAGTGGGATGGTGTGGGTAAAATATGGAAAAAAAACGTATAATAAAATGCATCGACAGCGAAGCTCATGTGTAAGAGCTGATATGAATAGTTAAGGATACGCATAAAGACAGGGTTCACTTTTTCCAAATTAAGAAGAGAAAATGTCTTTATTAGAAACTGTGTCCAGTGTCAGTATTCTCGTCAAATTGGTTCGTTGCTATAATTCCTGTGATCCCACACGTCTGCCGTATATCCTCAGCAACCTGCTTCGCCTCACCTCTGGTAGCATTACGTGAAGTAAGTTGCTTTATTTATCAACCTAATAATAATAATAGGTTTTCAGCTTCATAATAATAAGCTAATATTATTAAGCTGAAAAGTTTGTTTGTTTGAACGCGCTAATTTCAGGAATTACTGGACCGATTTGAAAATTTATTTTTGTGTTGGATAGCTTATTTATAGTGGTTAAGGTATTAGGCTTCAAAACATTAAAATACGATAGTCAATACACCTGCTAGTTCCATTATGTACGGTACGGTAAGCAACGTGGGTACCGGCGTTTGGCGTAGCAAAACGAACAAACAAACTTCTTAAATTAAATTTCAAGAGACGATAGTATTTAAAGTGATTCTTTGAATATACCTTTCAAATGTTTAAGCTAACTTTAAAATTCGGAACGAACCAAATGTAATCAGAACACGTAAAAAGTGCAGATACAACTCTTCTTTTACTCTTGGGAAAACTTAGCGAAAACACATCGAGCTTCGGAAGAAAAATAGAAAGATTTAAGCAATCAATTTTTCTCAGCCGGGGAAATCTAAACTATCAGCCAATAAAGACTCGACGAAAATTTATATAAAGTAAAACTTTTTAAACCTGTTTTTAAAAGCTCAATTGAGGTAGCTTTTTGTTTAACTGCTATGTATTTTATAGTGATTTGGTATTTTTTATCAAATATACTGCTGGTACAACGGAGGAAAAGTTTAAAGAACGGAATAATACTCCACCACCGACAAGAGCGTACATCGTTAATTGGATGATTATGATATTATGATGGTCACTTTGATCAAAAATTAAATCAGTTACTCTAAAATACGTATCATTTCAATCGCATTAACTACCACCGCACTTTACATAAGGTCAAAACTTTTTAGGTAATAATATTTCAGCTGCGCCTTTGTTTACATTTTGATAACAAAACACTATCATTATTTTTAAAAAAATCGTATTTTTTTCTTTCTAACAAAGTAAATATCTTTTTTTTAAACCAAACTCTAACGATTTTAAAGTTATCTATTAACGTTATCGGCTTCGCCTCTTTCAATGCAACGCCCAATCTTTCCTTTTTTCTAAGTTTTAAAAAAACTGAAAAAATAAATCACCTTAATCCTCTAATTTTCACAGAAACTAGCGTATATAACACTCAAAGTGCTTTTTACAAAAAAATATTAATTTATTGTGCTGAATTGGCCCTTTAAATATTATCACTATCGGTATAATAGTAACTAATTAATTAATTATTATTATTCTTAATAATAAATTAATAAATTATTATTATTAGCCTCTGGTGTCCCACAATAGGGCATAGGCCTCACTATAAATATTATATATGAATACATAAAAAAAAGGTCTGATTAATGTGCATGTTCGGATTATATTAGCGATTTGTATAGTCAAAAGGGATTGACTCTACGCATTACCTTTTGTTTATAACATTCCTCAAACGGATTTATGACGACGATTTAATGTGTCTATAAAGAAAAAACAACCTTGTCCCCCAGTTGCATAAACGGACAGTCAGCACTAAAGTTACGCGTAATGACGTATCCTCATGAGACCAGAAATTTAGCACGGTCGGACTAACAGCGAGGTAGCTAGCCAGAAGTCGCAGGTTCGAGTCCCCCGTGCACAATTTTCGGTTTCTTATTTCATCTTTAAAAATATAAAATATGACACTGTAAGTGTTTCAAGCATCCTAAGACAAAGAAAGAAAGTGATGAAATATGTCGTTTTCTGTGTGTAGGTAATATTATTAAGCAAAGTTTGTTTTATCATTCTTCGAACTGTGTTTTGAATTGATGCAATTTTGGTGACCGCCTTCTTTCCCTTTACTCATTTAAAACTTATAAATTGAATCAAAACCCAGATAGTGGGATTTATAATAAAAGCTGTAAGCAAATACGTAAAGAAATTTTATTGTAGCACCAACAACGAAGCAAGTGTCTTGTCGCGAGACGGTGAATGAAAGGCGAAAGACAGTGAATCAAAGGAAGGCGTCTGTCTGCGACGCAGACTCTGCGTTTACGAATGTGCATTGTAAGAAGCTTACGCAAGCTTATTGTGAACACTGTTTTATTATTTTCTATATATGTTTCTCTTTATACTGAGTTATAAAAAAGGAAATATTTAATTCGACCTGTATGTATGTGATAACGTTAGAATATGATTAAATTAAATGCTGATCTAATGAGGCTTTCAAACACATGTAAAAAATTTCGTAAGTGAATGGGATTGTGTTTTTCTTAAGATTTTTCGACAACGTGAAGTCATAGCAAGATAATTCTTATTACTAGCGGTCCCCCGCGACTTCGTCCGCGCGTTTTGAGTTTGCTCCCTCCCCTCCCGTCGCAGCGTGAAGTTTTATATCCTAAAGCCTTTCTCAATAAATAAGCTATCTAACACAGAAATATTTTTTCAAATCGGTTCAGCAGTTCCTGAGATAAGCGCGTTCAAACCAACAAATTCAGCTTTATAATATAATTAGCGCAAGCGCACGTTGTACTTAAGCTGCGAACATTATTTTGGTGCGGAGTTATGTTAAAACTGTGATAGCTCCTAAGATATTTATTGGAATGAAATGATATAAAGGGCAACTTTGTTCTAAATGAAATGCTCGTGATGATGAATGTATTTATTTTGATAATAATAAATACCTGTGCGTATAATGCACCTCTAAAAATGATGCATTATTATTTTACAAATTTATTAACATAAAAAACGTTGTAGTAAGTCAACCATAAAAGATAGAGTAGTAAGTCAACCATAAAAGATAGACATATGCTGTCGCGGATTTTATTACAGAACTCTTAATGCTGAACAATTCTCTCATACATGATTTTTGTGTAACTTAAGCGGTTTCCGCAGCGTATGCAGCGGAAGCTCTCAAAAGGAATATCTTTCTCCCGTTTTCGCAACATTTTTCATTGCTGCTGTGGTCTTGTGAGTCGTATCTTTATGTTATATAGCCTAAAGCCTTCCTCGATAAATGGACTATCCAACATAAAAATAATTTTTCAAATCGGGCCAGTACTTTCTGAGATTCACGCGTTCAAACAAAAAAACAAACAAACAAACTCTTCAGCTTTATGATATTAGTATAGATTAGCGCAAGCGCACGTTGTACTTAAGCTGCTAACATTATTTTGGTACGGAGTTATGTTTAAACTGTGATAGCTCCTAAGATATTTATTGAAATCAAATGATATAAAGGGCAACTTGGTTCTAAAAGAAATGCTCGTGATGAAGAATGTATTTATTTTGATAAGAATAAATACCTGTGTGTATAATACACCTCTAAAAATAATGCATTGTTTTTTTACAAATTTATTAACATAAAAACGGTTGTGGTAAGTCAACTATAAAAGATAGACATATGCTGTCGCGGATTTTATTATAGAACTCTTAATGCTGAACAATTCTGTCATACATGATTTTTGTGTAACTTAAGCGGTTTCCGCAGCGTATGCAGCGGAAGCTCTTAAAAGGAATATCTTTCTCCCGTTTTCGCAACATTTTTCATTTCTGCTGTGGTCTTATGAGTCTTATCTTTATGTTTTATAGCCCAAAGCCTTTCTCGATAAATGGACTATCCAACGTAAAAATAATTTTCCAAATCGGGCCAGTAGTTTTTGAGATTAGCGCGTTCAAACAAACAAACAAACAAACTCTTCAGCTTTATAATATTAGTATAGATTTCAATCTGAGATAAATAAAATAAATAAACAAATATTGGACACCAATCACATACATTGTTCTGATCCCAAAGTAAGTAGCCAATGCACTTGTGTTATGGAAATCAGACGGTGGTACTACAACACCCAGACCCGAGACAATATAGAAAAGATCGTTTTCTACATCGAACCCGGAACTTCACGAGATGGCGACGCTTGAAACCAGCGTGCTAGCCACTCGACCACGGAGGTCATCAACAGAGGATATTTCAACTAAAATTTTATCAAAATCAGTCCAGTAGTTTTTGGGACATGAGTAATAACTAAAAATCATGCAATAAAAAATAAAAAGTTCAATCGCCTTTAAAATAACTAGCAGTAAGTAACGCATTCGTCTTCTATTGAGGAGAAACAAATTCTTTTGAGTCGATGCACTATGTGTGTAGACTATTCGTGTAAGTCTGACATATAGTGCACCGACTCCAAGAGAATTTGTTTCTCCTGAATTTCAATTATTTTTTTGAAGGCAGTTTAACTTTTGTCTCATGCTTAAAACAACTTGCTGTTTACCATTTTATGAAACAATTACTCAATAATTTGTCTTGAGTTGAAATTGATAGTAAACTAAATGTTTTGGCTATAGAACTTAGATTAAGTAATTAACTATTCCTAAACTCAACTTTCTAGAGGAGCAAGCCTTAGATGAAACAATATAGGTATGTACCGCTGATGTAATGAATATGATAGTACAGAGGCAGGTCCTCTGCTATATTTATACAGAACCTCCTAACCCTCTCACCTCACGTTAATCACACTCGGAGATGACGTTCCATTTTCAAAATTTGAATCCCCGCTACCACGCTACACGATTGTTCGCCCTATCGGTTTTCGATCAGTGGGCCTCCAGGCGCGGAGTCGCACGCACGTTGCTACCTCGCGCTCTGACGCGTTTTGTTTACGGTGAACACGTGTTCTGTGCTCGAAAGTAAATCTGTTCTTATTTAAGGTTCCGAATTCCCCGAGTTTTACTAAGTGTGTGTTCCAGTTATGTAGTTCAAAAAGTTGTGTGCAGTGTTATGGAGATGTGGGCCAAGCCGTTCCCTGCTAGGACAGGGCTCTCGTTTGTGTTGATGTTGCTGACTGTGGCTGAAGTTCCGGGATATGTGGAGACTGAGGAGTTCATCAGTGATCTCGATAAGCCAGGTAAGTTTTAATGTTGGGACAACTTTTGGGGAAATTATCAGGAACTTTCGTTGAATTTTGTAGTTTAGTGACTCGCTGTTTATATGGATAGAAAGGAGAAAATAACTAAAAAGCATTATTATTTAACTAAAACTTTCATAAAAAAAACTTTATTCTTGAATTTCCAAAGGAAAATTCCCTTTTTACCCTTAAGACCATTTTTTTGTACATTCACATGTAACAAATACATTACATAAACCGTGTACATAGTCAAGACACGAGACAAAATATCCTTCAGCAATTGTTCAAAGATACGTGTAATCGTGTAAATTTATAATAAATCATTTAGTTCAAGCATCAAATTTTCTTAACTAAAGTCTGACTCCCAATCGTAAATTACGAAGTGCAAAGTGATACCATCGGGGATTCTACTCACGCCTAAGTTTTTAGGAATGCGCCCTGCCAGCGAAATGCCGAGCCTCTTTCGTTGCACTGTTAAGCTTTTCAGGCATCTAGAATAAATAGCCGGTCACACAAGTGTACTTTTTTTGTCTCTTGGGTTAAATGTGTCTCTTTTTGTATCATAGTGGCCTCCGCCAGACAAAATCCCACGTTCAACACGCATATAGAAAAATACAAGTAACTACTTTTATTTATATATTGAGGCATACAAACAGGATATGGTTCATGCTTAATTTATATGAAATTAAAACTAAAATACATAATTGGACCATAGCTTATGAAAAGTATGTAACACAACATGAGTGTTTATAGTACGTTAATGGAATATTATTTAAATTATTTTACTACTGTATGGCATCAAGACCAGGCATGATCCTTACCCCTTAAAGTTTTGGTCAAGGCTTTTTTGTAAGTACTGAAACTAATATTGAAAATACGAAATAAGTCTTTGCTACCGTGGATCAAATCGTTATACGTGCGGCACATACTAACTAACGGGTTGTAAGAAAATGTGTTATTTTTATAAAATCAATTATATTTGGTTTTCGGGATCTGTGTCGAACGTTACTATTAATTTCTTAGTAACTGATTGATAGCATCTTTCTAATGCCAGTCAAATTCTGAATTTGGTGTGTAAACGATTGCCCAAGTAAAGAGTTGACACTAATTTTGTCTGATAGTACGTATTGATGTTCGTTTGAATACGTTTATATTATGAAGACCATGTATGTTTTTGCTGCCACTAATTAACATTAAAAAATAAATGTTTACAACTGACTTTATGTACATCATGAACGATACCTTTAGTTTGCGTAAGCTAGAGTCTCTAAAACTGTAGTATTTTTTCCCTCTACACGAAAAAAGTAACTGACTCCATAATTGTGATATTTAAAAATTGACTGACAGTAAATCTTCATGGTGTTGACCTACATAAATATAGTTTCATTATGTTTTTTGAATGGAACGATGAATACATACTTTATGGAGAAAAAACCGGCGCTAAATAGAGCTGAAGCGAAGAAAACACGATCGATTTCCTTTGAACGGCTGTCAGGAAAATAGCTAAGGTTTTTAATGTACTGACCCTTTGTAAGAAACTCAATTTTAACGACGTGTGACTATAATGTAATATGAAGCAGTGGGCTTATGAAATGGTCTTGAATATTTTTTGTAGCTATAGACAAATCCAGCCTACGAGTCCTCGTACAATTCAGCAATAGGAAAAGATGACATGATTCCCATAGTTAGCTATTCCAACTAAGTAATCCTTAATATTTGTTTTGCAGTCTGATTTACAAAACTATTCGGGGTATTTAATAAAGATGAGTTCTTTATTACGAAGTAGCAAGCACAACATCATCTGTTAATTTTTCCTCGTAAGCTTAAGACCTTTTACACACTGCGACTTTTAGCAGCGATGCAGTCGCTATGATAACGCCCGTTATCATCGATGCAGTCGTGAAATATCAACACACTACACACTGCGCTACTTTTAGCGTTGATAGAGTCGCAATACAAACGCGCGTTAGCATCAAACAGTCGCGATGCAAAACCTGGAAATTGTCATATTATGTACTGAATTTTGGCGACTGCATCAATACTAACGCACGTTAGCATCGATGCAGTTGCACATCAGCATCGATGCTAACGTGCGACTTCATCGATGCTGAATTAAATCTGTTCATTGCGTGAGTCGCGATGCAGAAGCGAGTTTTCAAAACGTGCGACTGCATCGATGCTAACGCGCGTTAGTATTGATGCAGTCGCCAAAATTCAGTACATAACGATCGAGTTGCTTTAATGCCCTATTAAATAACCATAGTACCTTTTCATTTAGAATCTGTGTTATATGGATTAATATCAGATTAATCCATATCATATTACTACACGGCATCTTTGATGACAAATTCGGATCTGATCTAATATTATTTATTACATTAGTAACATATAAATATACGTGCTTCTTTACCTCATATTTGTATACAGCGTGTGGTCTGTAATCGGACTAATAATTTTAATCAATGACTCTACAGAGTATACTAATAAAAAGTAATAAAAATAGTAATAACAGGAATATTGGACACCAATCACATACATTGCTCTATTCCCAAAGTAAGTAAGTCTTACTTATGTTATGGAAATCAGACACAACCAATCAGAAACAAATAAATTCTAATGTTAACATTGTTCTCTTTTGGTCGAATTCACCCTCAGAGATATACAAAGTTTCAGCCCCTAATCAATGTGTATCAAAATCGCTAACGCGTCGTAGTACATGAGAATGTGAAGTTCAAGTTCTGAGACTGGACACATTTTGTTTGCAATACATTGCTGGTTAGTATTCAAGTGTTAGAAAATAACAATACATTTATTTTCATTACAAAATTTAAACTTTTTGGAATTGATAACTGGTTACTTAAAAGACCTATATTTATTCTCTTATTACAGGCCACAGCACCCTGCATTTACCTTATTTATTAAGTGTGTCTACGATGTTGGTGGGTTAAGCGTATTTTCGTAAATGTTTTGAAGTAGAGCAAACTAGTGTGCAGGTTGTAAGTGGGTTAGTCTTTTTACTGCTTGCAAAAAAGAACAGAAACAGTTCTCTTGTTGGCGTCCCATAAACGACCAGGAAGTGGTTCGAAGCGAGTGTGACAATATGCGCCGAGGGTAAAAAAAGCTTTCGTAAATATTATGTACTATAAGTAGTTTGTCGTACATTGTATGTTATTTTGACATAGAATACAAGTAATAATTAGTTACTTAAATAACTACACCCGGGTGCACGGGTAGGGATTATCAAATTCTTATAGCAATTTCGTATAATCCACTCATAAGACTAGTGTGGGACAGCACTACTCAAGTGATTGAACTAGAAATACTTAAAAGTTTCCCTGAAATGCATCGCAATATTCGCAATGCCAATTTGGCAGCTCAACTATTGAGTGGAAATGGAAGTGCCTGGAACTTGAACGGATTAAAACAAGATTGCATTAAACCAAATATTACACAAGTACTAAAATAGGTAACACAGTACTCACATTCATACAAAATTAAAATCCGTATTCTATCACGATTCTGGTCATAATGCCGATTCAAATTTACAGTTAACTACACGATCATTATCTGTATGAGTGGAATAATTCGCCCTTTTGCTCCGCTATTAAATCAGCATTACTGTAAAATATGAATTCATTTCATTAATCGACTTAATACGCGGAATTAACAGCCAATAAAATCGCTCCGACCGTCCATTCAGCGCGACTGAATGAAAGTGCCCGTGTGATTGCATTTTACATAGTGTTGTTAAGAACTTGAGCTCTTCAGTAAGACTTAATTCGAAATTCGTGTCATGATTTTAACATTCAGTATTTAGAGGAAATATTTTCAGTCCTTTGAGTATATTTACTGACTTAAAAAAAACAAGGAGATAATTAATCTGACCTGTATGTAATATCGCTAGAATTGGATAAAATTTAAGCATGTTGATCTATTAAGGCTTTCAAACAAGTATGCAGCATTTCGTAAGTTTGCATGCAGCATGTTTGCTTCAAGATTTCTCTAAAACGAGAAGTTATATCCAGATGATAAAAAATATGAACAAAACTTCAAAAAACTGACTTAAAAGCTAAAAATAACGCATTTGTCTTCTATTTACGAGAAACAAATCATTTTTGGAGTCGGTGCAAACTTACCTACAGTACCAACAGTTTTCTCTAGCACGCACATCATGCAGCGACTCCAAAAAAAAAAATGTTTCTCCTAAGACTAACCTCCTTGTAGCTTTTAATTTTTTATTTGTCCTAAAAGTACTGTAAGTCTTAACAGACTTTAAGTCATTTAAAGGTTCATGCGCTCACATGTATGAGTTTCAGGATTTGAACCCGCGACTCTTAGTTTAAAAGATGCGTAACTACCATGCACCAAATAGTTTGTTCGACTAGATTTCAGCTTAGAACTAAGAGAACTCAGTCGTGCAGAATGTAAATGTGCTGTGAAATATAATAAAATTCCTTCCCATTTGCAAAATAGCGCAAAAGGTAATGAAAAGGTCATAAAAGTCATAAAAGTCATTTATTTATGCAAATAGGCCCTCTGGGGGCACTTTTACACGTCCCAATATAAACCCTACCACAGCTTCGGGACAATTGTGGGCTAGTGCTGAGAAGAAGCTGCGCAAGAAACTCAGTCACTATTGTCAATGCCTCTTTTCAAAAGGTTTACAATGTTTGTAGTGATCATGCAAGTCCATACATTATTATCATTTAAATAATCATCTACTTTATATACCCTTTCGTCATAAGGGTTTCTTTAATAACAGTTTTAAATTTATTAACCGGTAAGTTAATAATGTGTTCTGGTAGTTTATTGAAATTTTTTATACCTTTCCCCATGAAAGAATTACCAACCTTTCGAAGCATAAATTGTGGAATAGCAAGCTTATCCTTATTTCTAGTATTATATTTGTGTATGTCACTATTTTTCGTGAATAAATGAAAATTTTTCCGTACATACATTAAATTTTCGTAAATATACTGAGAGGCTAGAGTTAATATTCTATTTTTTTTAAACACCTCTCGTAAGGAATCTTGAGGTTTAAGATTAAAAATAGCTCGCACGGCTCTTTTTTGTAACACAAAAATTGTCTCTACATCAGCAGCCGCGCCCCACAGTAAAATGCCGTAGGACATCAAGCTATGGAAATAACTAAAATAAACTAACCTAGCTGTTTCTACATCAGTCAAACGTCTTATCTTCCTTACAGCAAAAGCAGCTGAGCTTAGTTTCCTTGACAAGGCCTCTATATGAGGACCCCATTGTAGTTTGGAGTCTAAAGTGATTCCCAAGAAAGTTGTGGAATCAATAGTATCAAGCGGTTTGTCTTTTATCTTAACCTGAGTTGATGCCTGTCGGACATTAGGCATCGTAAACTTGACACATTTAGTTTTACTTCCATTAAGAAGAAGATTGTTAACAGTAAACCAATGTAATACTTGTGAAAGAGTATTATTTACATCGTCAAAATTTCCTTCACCTCTTGGAATTTTAAATATAAGTGAAGTATCATCTGCAAACAAAACTATATCACAAAGATTCCCCACAAAATGCGGGAGGTCATTTATATATATTAAAAATAAAAGAGGTCCTAATATAGATCCTTGGGGCACACCCATTGTTAGAGGTGCTCCAGAAGACTCAGTTCCGTTTATACATACTTTTTGCATTCTACCTGAAAGATATGAATTAATTAAATTTAACGAGTTCAATGATGCCCCATAGTGGCATATTTTTTTAAGTAATGTTTCATGATCCACACAATCAAACGCTTTCGATAGATCACAGAAAATCCCGAAAGCATCATGCCTATTATCATAAGCATCAAATATATGTGTTAAAAGAGCAACTCCTGCATCCGTGGTGCTTCTTCCTTTAGTAAAACCGAATTGTTTGTTATGTAATAACTTGTTCGATGAAAAGTGTGCTAAAATTTGATTGAATATAATCTTTTCATATATTTTACTCAAGACTGGCAGAATCGATATTGGCCGGAAGTTTGAGGGGTCACTTTTGTCACCCGCTTTGAAAAGCGGTATTATTTTACTAATCTTCATTAAACAAGGAAACTGGCCGTCATCAATACACTTGTTAAAAATTAATGCTAGTTGAGGGGCTATTATGTTAATAATTGACTTAATAATATGCACAGATAGTCCCCAAAGATCCTCCGTTTTTTTCATATTTAACTCTCGAAATGTTTTTATTATTACTTCAGGTCCTACATGCCTAAAGTGCAGTTGAGAATTACATTCACTGACATAAGGTTTTAGAATAGATTCGGCTATTACTGAAGAAGAAGCAAGTTCTTTCGTTGTTGTTGGTGCAACATGTGAAAAAAACGATTCAAAAGCAGTTGCAACCTCTAAATTTGAATTTATTGTTTTATCATTGATTTTTAATGCAAATTTACCATCTCTCAATTTGTTTTTACAAGTTTCTTTATTTATGATGCTCCATGTAGCTTTTGCTTTATTTTTGGAGCTAGAGACTATTCTACGAAGGTAATGGGATTTTGCTGTAGCACAAACTTTTTTAAATATTTTTGAATAATTTCTAACGTATTCAATAAAGTTTTGGTCTTGAGAGTTTTCTCGTAGACTATATAATTCATATAATTTAATCCTACTTTTATGAATTCCCGGCGTGGCCCAATTATTAAATTGACATTGGACCTTATTTGATTTAGTCTTTTTTATGGGAAATATTTCATTAAATTCGTTTTTAATTAAGTTAAAAAGGTCTTCATATTGTTTATCTACACTATCACTAGTATTTTGTTTCACTGAATATAGTGTATCGTGAATTGTATCCCTAAATCTATCTAACCTATTTTCTGTGACAGGCCTATACATAGTTTCCACAGGTAAACTTGCGGTATGATTGTGTTCAAATAAAACTTTTTGACCTCTATGATCAGAACTGAGGCCAATTAAAATACCTTTATCAATGACACTTGCGTTTTTGTCACAAAAAATATTATCTAAGCAAGTGGCCGTGGTGGGAGTTACCCTTGTGGGTTCACAAAAGAGATTTTTTAAATTAAAAGATTTGAAAAGATTAAGAAATCGAATGGCGCTATTCCATTCCTTTAAAATATCAAAGTTAAAATCTCCACATACTATTATTTTCTTATTAGATTTTGAAACCTTTTCTAGCGCTGATTCCATAATTGGTTCAAAAAGTTGGTAAGTAGCGTCCGGGGGCTATAAACAGATAAAATTATATAATGTTCGAGCTCAATACACGCTAATTCGATAGTACGTTCTAAAGAGAGTGACACAATGTCCCTGCGATCTTTACAATTTAATTCATTATTTATAAGTATGAGTGACCCCCCTCTAGTTGTGGTCTCTCTTGAAAACTAACTACCGACTGTATAGTTTTCAATACTAATCATTATTTCACATTTTCTATACCAATGCTCTGTTACACACATTACATGAACACTTAAATCGTGTAGAACTAATGATAGTTCAAGCTCTTTGCCAGCCAGGCCTTGTATATTTTGGTGAACAACATTAAAACTAGACCTGGCCTTTGTCTGCCCTCTTAGTTTAAAGCCTCAGAGGTTGTCTGGTTGATAACATCAACATTACTATTATTACTTACAAGTTGATAACCATGTGATATGGTTTTGTTAATTATGCAATTAATGTTATATGCTAACAAATTAGCAATTAGTTTTTTGATTCTATATGGCAGGTGTATAGAGCCGCCAGTCAACAAAATTGAGTTATTAGTAAATTTATTTGTGTCAAAAAACACAAATTTGTCACTATGACGTTGGATTAAATTAAATAATAAAGTATTCAATACATGAGTACAGTTATTTTCCTGTGCCGTATGATTTTTTGAGAATGGAATTGCACAAATGATTATTTTATGTACATTTAAATTTAACAATATTGAATAATTTTTTAACAGATTTTTTTTAACTTAAATTTTTACTATTTCCTAACATTAACACAAGTATTGAACTTGAATTTAAATTACTATTTTGAATATTAATGACTATTTGATCTAGTGATGCATCAGGCATACAATTGTTTATAATATTACATTTAAGGTTTTTATTCAATAAGGAACCATAACCAATTCCTAATCTGTCTGAAAAAACAATAACATTGCTGCATTCATTATTGTTTTTTTTTGATGAACAATTATAATTAAGATTTTGTGATTGCAACTGTAAACTGTCATCCCCTTGCTGATCGAGGTCTTGTACGGAGTTTAGATTTATGTTTGGGAGTGAATTAAAATCAGAGTTAGGTGTGTTTAATTTCAGAAGTTTATTTGCAGCCAGAATATGTTCTGATATTTGTTCCTGGGAAGAGTTATATTTAATTGTCATGGAATGCAATGACTCCTGCAACCTGGAGATGTCAGTCTGCAATCGCTCAACAGTTTGTTCACATTGTGACCTACTTTCATGTAACTTATTTTGATATATTTCCAGACTGTCTAATAAATCTAACTTTTCCTTTCTAAGTTCAATATTTTTGAAAAAACGTTTATTTTTCTTGACAAGAATTTTAGTTTTCTTTATAAATTTACTAAGTTTTATATATTTTTTAACCCTATTTCTACCTGACAATTTAATATGAGCAGTTTTGTTTAGAGTTTGGTGTAAACTACAATTTAAGTCTGGATTGGTGACCACAGACCGACCACCGGGGGTACCAATCAGCTCCTCATACAGGTTCAAGGTTTGGATATGAGCTTGATCTTTCTTCTCTTCTTCCAAGTGCAGAATAGTTCTATTGGCATCCCGTAGCTCACTTTCCAGGTCATTATTGCGCATAAGTGTCTGCTCAACGAAGGTGCTGACTGTGTTGAGAAGCTGGTCTCGATGCTCGGTGACCTCCAGCAGGCGGACATGCAGTTCAGCCATTTCTTTTCTGAGTTGAGAGGTGTGTTCGATGTTGGTCTTTATTACCTCCTCATACTCATCTCTTTCTCTGAGCAATTCCTCACAGGAAGTCCTTGACTCCTTTAATTCATCAAGTGCCCTTCTGAGTTTTAGTTCAGTTTCTCGGGCAGTCATTTTGCGGGTTATGGCTCCAGTCCGGGTGGTCATTTTTATTGATTAGATAGGTTGAGGGTCACCTGGAATTTTTATAAACAGAGTGTACAACAGATGATATGATGTTTGGGTCAGTACTGAGCTATTTGAGTTCAAAAAACATTTAAATTAAACATACATGTATGTAAATAAGTTACATAAGTTACAGCAATGGGAATT
This sequence comes from Pyrausta purpuralis, assembly GCA_963924145.1. Lineage (NCBI taxonomy): Eukaryota > Metazoa > Arthropoda > Insecta > Lepidoptera > Crambidae > Pyrausta > Pyrausta purpuralis. Next base: position 6,241,132 of record OZ001646.1, read on the forward strand.
ATTATATTAATCTCTAAGTTAAAGAAATATTTGAATTTTTATATAGTTTCAGGCTATTTAATATGATTCATTGAGTTTAAATATAACTATGTTTACCAATAAATAAACAATTTTAGGAACAAACACAAATAGCCAACTAACTACCTAGGTCTAGACTATCACTGCTATGCTTTTATGCTTACTACTGCAATGTATGTGGGTGTAGTTAGTGAAGAGTATGCCTGATTAGTGTATACGAGTGATTTGTATGCGGCATAAGGTTGTTATCTTCAACTTTACTTCCACATATACGTCAAGTAAAGAGAGGCACAACAGAACCGAAGTGTTATGAGGTTTGACGTATCTCACCGTAGTGAGGCTTGTGCAGTTTATGATGTTGTATTTACAGCAGTAAGCAACAGCAAACAGCACTCACTCGACCCCAGGTTGGTCAGATGACTTGCGTAAAACATATAACCTCAAAGTGTCAAATATTGTTACAATTTGCGAACTTTAATTGCACTTCAAGTATTAATTAGCGTTTAAAATGCGACAAATAGGTTTACAAATTAATTAGAAACAGTACTCCCCTGGTTTAAGTAGTTATCCGTTGCACTTTGACCGGCGACCGTTGGCAGTTTTTCGTATGGTATTTCGTCAATTTGGTACGTTGCCTGCACTTGTGTTTATTATTTCGTATCAGCACTATTGAATTATATTGCTTTTAGACCTAATTAATGAGTCTTAACTATTAAATTTAATTACTCACTATTAAATTTAATTACTAAAAAAAGAACCAGGTAAAAATAGAACCAGGAAAAAAGTAAGGGAATTAATGCCGATTTTACCAACGACCGATTTTTATATGAAATTGACATAAATGATCACTGACAAATAGATGACATTTTCAAATAGGGCGTATTATGTTGTATTCGACTAATATTCTTTATCTGACATTGGTAAAATCTACACTGAATAAGTATAAAACAAGTAATTTTAAAATGTAATTTACATAAATGATTACTGACAATTAGGTGAAGGTTTTAAATACGGCGTATTGAATTTTATTTGACAAATATTCCTAGTTTTACGAATAATTCACAAATCATAATATTTTGGCACCGGAACCCTAAGCCGTCAAGACGACGATGGACAAAATAGCTGCCTGCAGATATATGAATATGTTGAAATAAATGTATGTAGTGACGAGAATAGACAGGATAAAAAACGAAAAAAGCAAAAAGAAGTTTGTGAAGTTGAATAAATACCGAATAAGATGATTGGCAGTAGTCACAGAGAGCACGAAAATCATGAGTCAAAAACGTTAAGCATTTCTCGTAGTAACTTGAGTTATTTTAATATTTAGGATCTTAAATATGTGAAAAAGATGTCTTATGTCTGATGTGTTTGTTATTGATTGCTGGAACAAAGCAACCACAGGTAATGAGAACCCAAATTTGATTATATTCAATGTATTTGCGGATTTCTGATAGGTGAAGACAAATACATTATAATTGAAATAAAGATAATACTGACTACGAATGGTCCCGCTTGCAAATTAATAACATCCGACGAAAAAATATGATTTCTATGTACTACTGTCGACGCGTTTGTTGTATTAGTAAGAGCTCCTGACTATTACGCCGGCCGTCGCGGGTTCGAATCCTGCAAGGGCCAAATGTTTTTGTGATGAGCAAGAACATTGGAACCTGGGTCAAGGATGTTTAATATGTATTTCAGTATTTATAGGAGACGCCCCTGTCATAATCGTGGTCTGGATTCGTAACACAAGAAAAACAATCCTTACTTCGAAACCATGACAATTGGTGTGGTGTCTGGCGCATATTTATTTATATATTTATAAACTATTGTGATGTTGAGGACCCGTCTGGTGTAGTGGTCGAGAAATCGCCTACTACGCAGCGGGTGCGGGTTCGATCCCCGCACAAAACAAACATTTGTTGGCGTGAACATGTCTGTTTGTATTGGTCTGGGTGTTTTCTATGTATATCATGTATGTATTTACAAACAAAAAGTATTTAATTATTATATCCGTTGTCTGGCACCCATAACACAAGCTTTGAGTAGCTTACTTTGGGACTAGATGGCGATGTGTGGGAATGTCCAAAGGATATTTATTTATTTATTTATTATGTAATCATAGTATGGTCGACAGTAGGTCAAGGTAAACACTACGGTTACTTATGCAGTTGTAATAGGAGCTAGTTCGCAAAAAATAGGGTATTTTGATGTGCTGGTAACTACGTTTGCGTTTGTGCATTGATCGGAATTCGGGATTGCAAACTTTGATATCAGAATTTAATGCATATTGTTGAACAAGTTTTACCGTCGGGACTAACATTTGGTCCAACTGGGACACAGCTAACATTTCGATTAGAAAAGGATTCCAGCCAGATTAGACATTGACCTAAAATATTCAGTAGAAAATCTTAGGAACTACTGGACCAATTTGAAAAAATGTTTTGTGTTGGTTAGCTTATTTATCGAGAAAAGCTTAAGGCTGTGAAACATCACGCTGCGATGGGAGGGGAGGTAGCAAACTCAAAACGCGCGGACGAAGTCGCGGGGGACTGCTAGTGTTCTTATATTCCAGTCTCTAAATCTCCTGTCGTGGTTCAGCTGCGATCTTTTGTGGAGGCTTGAACAGTCCTCTGGGGGCGTATTACGATCCAACTTTAGCCGTTCAATTTCCAGGCAGCTCAATTCTGACTCAGTGTAAACGAATAATATATATAATATAATATAATCAGACTTCAATGGTACAAAGATTGATATTTATATTGTGTTATTATAATTATCATGCAAAAACGCAATACGAATTGCTAATTTGACAATAAAGTTGAACCGCTTACCTATCAAAACTGCATCGCAATACGCGCGCTGTTCTTTTTAATCACTGTGTTTATGCTTTGCTATTCCTACAAAGTTCAGTATAACAAATCCTACTTATTTGAAAATAATTTCATAATTAAACAAGCATCTTGGAAATTGAATTGAGATCTCAAAGCTCGCTGCGCCATCACCGCAACCCTAGCTGCCGACGTGTTAAACATTATTTCAGAGCCTGCGTTCCGCAAGCTGAATATAATAATATTTTTCTAAAAACGCAGGCATTAAGGACTTTAGAACCTGACCTTTTTGCAGCAGAGTGTGAGAGCGCTGAGTGGGTTTAATGAGCATACCCCAGGGAGCTAGCAAAAACTTCTCAACTTCATGTAAATGTTGGAAAGGGGAATAAAAATCTGGAATTTTTCATGCGGTGAATAAGGGATGTGTGTACAAATCACGCGATGAAATGAGCGACGTGTTTCACATTGTTTTTTTCACTACTTCCTTGATGGCAAAAGTAATGACTTTTTAATTGTAGTTAAAGTGGTCAATTCGATCGTTTAATAGTTTTTGTTGCCAGAAAGTCTTTCGTTGGGTCGTTGAGTCACCAAAGTAGTCTAAGAGCTAGTCAAGATCGACCTTCAACGATCTTTTAACTCGATGAGACTATTTTTATCAAATATCTATAATACTTACTTACAAACAAAATCTTTAGCTTTATAAATAATAAAGCTAAAGATTTTGTTTGTTTGTTTGAACGAGCTAATTTAGAGTTCCTAAATTTACATTTTTTTTTGTAGTTACAAAACCGATATGAAAAAATATGTATGTGTTCTGTAGCTTATTTATCGAGGAAGGCTTTAGGCTATAAAAACTCACGCTGCGACGGGAGGGGAGGGAGTAAGCTCGAAACGCGCGGACGATGTTGCGGGGTACCGCTACTAATTTATAAACAAATGTTTTTGAAAACCTTACCTATTAAAAGTAATCAAAAACCCCTTAAAAGTAATCAGAGCTTTTTTATTTAATTTTTTTTAATGCATGTTATTGAATGGGTTTTATCTAAATTAATTATTTTTAACACACATAATATGCCTAGGTAAATAACAGATCGATATAGTTAAGTACCTATATTGACTTACCTGTTCAAATCTATCTGCTATGTAGCCATGCGCTAAAATATGTAGACAAACCTAAATATAGGCATATTCGATGTGCTATAAACTATCAATTGAGATGAAGATCATTCAGTTGTGAAAAGGGTGATGGTGATGAAATAAATTTTAAACGTCTCATAGAACGTTATATAAAACGACTCATCGATTTATCAGATGGGTAAAAGTTATCCACGTCTCCACTACAAGTACAGATGTCACCGTAAACTGAATGAACTTATTAGAGTTCCGTAGCCAAATGGCAAAAACAGAACCCTTACAGTTTCGTCAAGTGTGTCTATCTGTCCGTCCGTATATCACAGCCACTTTATTCTGAAACTATGAGTATAACACAGTTGAAACTTAGTAGGAAGATGAATCCTGTTTACCGCTTTACAACGCTTACATAGTGGTTAAGTGGCCGTCCCCCATCTAACTTTTAAACTAAGCGAGTGTTAAATTTTAGTTTTTGAGATAGAGCACATTTTCAATAACCGCAAATATACCTTTGTTATTCATACAAATACTATGGAAAACAAAGTCATATTTGCTTTCAACAAAATATTGTGGTATTTTGGCTAAGTAAAAGTAAGTGGATCTCTAATTCAGTTAAAGTTGGCACAGTTCGCAAACTTAGGGTTCTAAGTGTGCAAGTCCGACTCGCACTTGGCCGTTTTTTTTAACATTGATTATGGAGTCCCATAAACTGATTTGGTCCGAAATTTTCATCGTGATAGCGTGAAGCTGTCTGCTTAGTTCTTGAATGTTATACACGGACACTCTGAGCGCCAGACGTTTATTAACTTTAAAACTTTTCCGAAGCTTAATCAACAGACAATAGGCCTGATCTTGTGCGGCCATTTGTACTGAATTTTAAGTTACGAGTGTCTTCGTATATTTAATTCATGAAGCCTTTCAAAGCTCCTGAAGAATATCTTTTGTTAAGATGAAATTAATAAATACATATAATATACGTACATATACTAGATCTATTACAGAAAATTCCGTCAGTTTTTTTTGAAGCGAAAGGAAGTGCGCTTTTACCCTAGCTTTAAACACTGGAAGGGACTGAGATTGTCGGATACGCAGTGGAAGAGAATTCCACAGTCGAACGGACTGGACAGTAAACGACTGTGAGTAGCATTGGGAGGAGATAGGGGGAAAGGAAAGGTGTAGTCGACGGCAAGAACGCATGTTAACCTGGTCGTTGGCAGATTGCAGAAAGTGAAAACGTTCCTTGAGATAGGGGGGAGATTGTGGATTGAAAAGAACATTGTACAACAGAGAAAGAATGTGAAGATTACGTCGCAAGCGTATAGGAGGCCACTCAAGCTGAGTACGGAAGTCGGAGACATGATCATACTTACGTAAGCCGAAAATAATGCGAATGCAGAAGTTTTGGAGGCGTTCAAGTTTATCAAGGAACTTTTCACTGAGGTCTAGATAGCTACAGTCAGCGTAGTCAAGAATGGGAAGCAGCAGTGCCTGAACAAGAGCAATCTTGGTAGGTATCGGTAGAAAATTACGCAGTCGATTTAGTGAACTAGCCGATGCATAGATTTTCCTGCTTACCTCGCTGATCTGTTTCTCCCAAGATAAAGAGCTATCCATATAAATGCCTAATTTTTTTACCACATCACAGAAGGGAACTACGACACCGTCGAATATAACTGGAGGCAGCAAATCTCTGTCGATCTTTGGGATCAACCGAGGGCTACCAACAATAATAACCTGCGATTTGGTAGGATTGACAGTAAGCCCAAATGACTTGCTCCACTGCAAAATGTGATTCAGGTCTTGATTTAGAGACTGTACTGCTGTAGGGAGTTCGTCAATGCTACTCTTAACATAAAGTAGGAGGTCGTCTGCATACAGACGGTAGGAAGAAGTCAGGCCGAAGGTAATTGAATTAATGAAAATAGAGAAGAGAAGAGGAGATAAGACGCCACCCTGTGGTTCACCGGCACCGATGTCACACCGTGCAGAAAAGGAATCCTCAGCACGGATGCGTTGTCGGCGCCCATGCAGGTAACTATGAAACCAGTCAATCACCGTTGGAGATATGTTAAGAGAACGTAGTAAGCTAAGAAGGAAATCAAAGTCAACCGTATTAAACGCGTTACTAAAATCCAGCAAAGCCAACAGGGTGAAATCCTTACTGTCCATGGCAAAGCGGATGTCATCTGTGATTTTCACCAGGGCAGTCACTGTACTGTGACCAGGACGGAAACCTGATTGGAGAGGGTTAAGGAGTTCACGATCGGATAGGAAAATACTCATCTGGTGATGAACATCACGTAATTTTTAACACGTTAGCAGCTTGGGTTGTAGTGATGGCGCAGCGAGCTTTGAGGTTTCAATTCAATTACCACGATGCTCATTAAACTACGAAATTAATTTCAAATAAGTAGGATTAGCTTATACTGAACTATGTATGAAAAGCATAGCTCAGTTAAACACAGTAATTAAAAAGAATAGCGCGTATTGCCGTGCAGTTTTGATAGGTAAGCGGCTCAGATTTACTGTCAAATTAGCAATTCGTATTGCAATTTCACAAGATATTTATCGTATTATTATAATAAAACAACATAAATATCAATATTCGTACCATTGTAGTGTGATTATAGTATTATTCTATTGATATTATTCGTTTACACTGAGTCAGAATCGAGCTGCCTGGAAATTGAACGGCTAAAGTTGAATCGTAATACGCCCCCAGAGGACTGTTCAAGCTTCCATAAAAGATCGCAGCTGAACCACGACAGGAGATGGAGAGACTAGAATATAAGAACACTAGCAGTCCCCCGCGACTTCGTCCGCGCGTTTTGAGTTTGCTACCTCCCTTCCTATCGCAGCGTGATGTTTCACAGCCTTAAGCTTTTCTCGATAAATAAGCTAACCAACACAAAACATTTGTTCAAATTGGTCCAGTAGTTCCTAAGATTTTCTACTGAAGATTTTAGGTCAATGTCTCATCTGGCTGGAATCCTTTTCTGATCGGAATGTTAGCTATGTCCCAGTTGGACCAAATGTTAGTCCCAACGGCAAAACTTGTACAATAATATGCATTAAATTCTGATATCAAAGTTTGCAATCCTGAATTCCGATCAATACAAAAACGAAAACGTACAGTCACCAACACATCAGGTTTCCCCACTTTTGCGAACTAGCCCTTATTACAACTGCATAAGTAAGCGTAGTGTTTACCTTGACGTGCTGTTGACTGTACTACGATTCCATTACAGTAGTATATAAATATATGTATAGATAAATATGCGCCAGACAACACACCACTGGTCGTGGTTTAGAAGTAAGAAATTTTATTCCTTGTGTTACGAATACGAGACAACGATTATGAAAGGAGTGTCTCCCATAAATACTTAAATACATATTAAACATCCATGACTCAGGTACAAATAATCGTGCTCATCACACAAACATTTTACCCTTGCGGGATTCGAACCCGCTACGGCCGGCGTAATAGTTAGGATATCTGAGATCCCGCAAATACATTAAATTAAATCAAAATTTGGCTTCTCATTCCCTGTGGTTGCTTTGTTCCGGCAATCAGTAACACATCAGACTTAACAGATCTATTAGACACGTTCAAAGTCCTATATATTAAAATAACTCAAGATACTACGAGAAATGCTTAACGTTTTTGCCTCATGATTTTTGTGTCCTCTGTGTCAACTGCCAATCATCTTATTCGGTACATATTCAACTTCACAAACTTCCTTTTGCTTTTTTCGTTTTTATCCTGTCTATTCTCGTCACTACATACATTTATTTCAACATATTCATATTTCTGCAGGCAGTCATTTTGTACATCGTCGTCTTGACGGCTTAGGGTTCCGGTGCCAAAATATTACGATTTGTGAATTTTGCCTTAAAGGAATATACTCGTAAAACTAGGAATATTTGCCGAATAAAATTCAATACGCCTAATTTAAAAACTCATTTGATTACTATAGTATAGTATAACTATAACAGGAATAAATTACATAAATATGTAAATGACATTTTAAAATCGTTCGTTTTTTACTTATTCAGTTTTTATTTTACTAACGTCAGATAAGGAAAATTCGTTGGATACAAAACGCCTTATTTGAAAATTCTGTTGAATAAGTTGAATTTATTCTGTAAAGAATAACTGCTTGAGCCATCTGTTTCATAAACAGACGGCTAGATGGCGTTAAGCGTCATGCAAGGACGTTTTCATAAGAGACCAAAAATTTCGCAGGGTCCTGTACCTGACAATGGTAAAATCGGCTTTAATGATGTAACATTTTTTCCTGGTTTTATTCTTATTTTTTCGCACTTTAGCCATTGGGCCGGAATTTTATTATATTTCACAGCAGACATTTACATTCTGCATCTGCCGTGGGTCGGTTTGACGGCCGAATACCTCTGAAACATAATATGACGAAGAGAATATGTAATTTAGTGGGTTACACAAAAACCCTTGACCTTTTTTATAGTGATTGAATAAGAGATACAGCATTTGACCATACGGAACCACAAACTACAGAAAAGAAATAGACAGAGCCGCTGGTAATGGGTATTAGTGATGCCCGACGTACGGCAAGTACCGTATTTGTACGTTGTACGGTAGTTTCAAGCCTCGTACGGTAACCCATAGCAGTTTCCAAACGAATTTTTGTTTAATGAGCCAAAATTCAATAATTTGTACGGTAATTTGAATGCGGCCTAATCTGTGTACTAACACATAGTAAAGTTGGTGAATTTGACCAGATTTAAGTGAATCTTTTCTCCATCGGACTTGGTATGATATATTTCGTCGCGATCTCTTATATTTTTATTTGATGAATTAATAAACGAACAGCCAACAAATGGACGGTCGACTAAAATTAAGTACATTATAGTTACTTCAAGTGATTTTCATACACAATTGTGTACATACGGTAATTGGTCGGTAATTTTGGAGTGCATTTTACGGCAATTCTGGCAGCACAAACTGGCAACGCTGATGGGAATAGAAAATTAAAGCAATAAAATAAGGAACCATATAAATAGGTTTCACCTGAAGCAAGTAAATCCACAACTGTACAATTTACTTTTATTCTGTAGAATTATATTGTACTAATGGAAAATATATTTGGATATCTTTTAGGTGCCGCATTTAATCAATTAATTATATATAAGAACTTTCAGTATTATATCGTAAATGAAAAGATTTCAACTTTCAGTAACAAAATAACTTGTTTTTTTAAATATCATCAAATTGTATTAACGGATTTTATTATGGGCTTATCAAATAATAGTAAAATTACTACTAACCCGAGTGGTAGGTTAAATATTATTATGACGTTTTTTTTTGCAGCAATCCAATTCTTAAAATAAATCTAACACTTTTCCAATGTTCTCCAAGTCGCAGTAGTATATCTTCACTTCGATTCTTTTAAAGCGCACAGATTTATAAATTAAGCCAGATCAGGAGATTGCATCGGAACTGCTTGATCCTCCCGCGATTACCTATCCGAAAAGGCTGGGATAAAAAAGAATATACCAGAATAGGTAATTTGGACCTAAGAGACCAAGTGTTTTAGCGGTTATTCGTCTTCAAAGAGAGCACGATCTAAATCTATTCCAAGGTATATTTATAGAACCCTCAGAATATCTAGCTTTTCTAAGAAAGCATACGTAAAGGAGGTATGATTTGGAATATATTTATTTGTGTTATACACACTTCTGTGTAAGCCTCTCGTAACTTAGATACTTATATAACAATTATTGTTTTAACATATTTTATAAGAACTCAATTATAGCTTTGTTTCTGATAGGCTCCGCTTATACACCAATAACAATTGTTATGTCCATTGCACTAAAAATAGTGGAAATAGGAATTAGTTAATATAGAGCATGTGACCTGTAATAGAAGCAAAAATTTTAACCAAACTGATGTACCTACCTGTTCATTTGGATTTGTATTATTTTTGTGGCAGCTAGTGGTGGGTGAGTTTGTTTCGGCGGTTCTTCTCAGCACTTGTCTGATTTTCTGTATCTTGTCTCGAAGCGCTACTAGGGCCCAAAAGATAAGAAGACATGTTCTAGCCAATAATTGATGGATATCAACTTATAAAAGTGACATTTTGTGTCCTAAATTGAATAAAATATTTTTGACTTTAAATTTGAGTAATCAATGCTTCTACAGAATATATGTAGTTACATTGACCTGCTCATAGTGCTCTAAATTGCTTTATTTTAAAGACATAGTAATCCAAAGTTAATAATCGATGTATACATATCAAAATCGCTAACTCGTTGTAGTAAATGACAATGCCAAGTTCTATAACTGGCAACAAATGTGTCTAAAGTCCAAGCAATGTTGCTGTGTCGATTTATTTTGATAAAGAATATCATTTAATTTATTTTTTATGATAATAAATTAAAACCATTTAGAATTTATTACTGGGAACTTATGTTAATTATTACATTTATTTATTTTATTTATCATTTTACAATATTAATTCAAATTAACTAAATTACCTCGCAAACGACTTTCGTGGTTGACTGCGAGTGCGAATCTCGCTTAGTTTAAGTATGTAACTTTAACTAAACAATCAACATTATATTATGTATAAGCAAAGAACATAAACATATTGCATACATCCATACATATTTTAAAATGTATGCTACAACAAGCTCATGAAGTGCCGTTTTAGCTTAGTGCCAAATTCTTTTTTGCTTGTCAGTTTAGCTATTTCAAGCGGCAGGGCGTTGACTAAATATGGTAAGCGTTTATGTATAGCGCTTAAATTTTTTTTTCTCTATTTACAGGCCAAAACCTGTAAAATTTTATTATGGCATTAAATTTAATCGATAAACTATTCCAATAATTGTATGGTGTTCCCGTGTCTAAACATTAAAATCGACTTAGATATTGATTGTTTAATTTTAATATTTACCCTATCCCCTACCCTAATATATTGCAAACACTCCATTGTAGATTTTTCTTTTCTATTATTTGAGGTTCCTTTAATAAAGAAGGAAATAAATTTATCACGTTTATAAGTTTACACCACAAACACACACAATCACACACAATCACATTATTACACATAATAATCAAATAAAATACAAAGATTGAGAAAACATGTTTACACAGAAAAGGAAAAAATAAAGGTGGAATTTATCTCTTAGGTATGTCTAAAGTATATTCGCTTTACTTCAAAATTGCTGGCGTGAAACGCGAATCCGTATCTCCTTCATCTCTAGAGGTATTCATATGCTAATAAGCTACTACCTTGTCCCGAAGAGTACCTGCCCCTAACATTCAGTTGTCACTTAAATGCCCAATTTGAGGTAGCAAAGCTCATTAATAAGGATTCGATTAAGACAACCCGCTTACGTCTAACTGATAAGAACTTTCCGGTTGTTTTTGAGATTTATCCTGATGGTATCCGCAGGGATTTGCTGGTATATTTTATTTTGGAGTTTGGCTCAAAAGTTTAAGGGTTTGTCTCTAATAAAATATCATGCTAGTAACAAAACAAGGGTCTGTAAGAGCTTTACATTGAGAAAAATAGTCAATAAATAAATAAAGTAGAACTGAAAGTCTTTTCGCAAATAAATACAAACGTGTCATCTGTATTTTCGTCTAAGCTTTACCAGCATTCTCTTTGTAAAGTAAATAAATAAGTAATAAATTACTTTGTCATGTTTAAGTAGATCAATGTCATCACCATTTATAGACTTTATAAAAGGAGGTAATCGAGAGGTATGTAAGTATGTAATATCGTTTGTATTTCATTATTTTTGCATATGTTGATCTAGTAAGGCTTCCAAACATTAATTTCGTAAGTGTACGTCTGTATGTTTGTCCACGGATTTTTAGAAAATGAGAAGTCATAGCGAGACAAATCTTTTTTACTTTAATTAAGTATTTTTCAACTTAGGGTTCAGTTTAGTATGAAAATCAGTACAGGAGTTTGGGTACATGTGTGCTAACTAAAGATCATGAGTTAAGCAAAAAATACCCATTAAAAAAACTAAAAAGTTTAAAATAACGCATTTGCCTTCTATTTAGGAGAAACAAATCATTTGGAGTCGCATGATGATCTCTCTCTTGCGTGCACCAATAGTCTACGCACATTATGCACCGATGCTAAATGAATATGTTTATCTTTCTTAAATAGAAGGCGAATGCATTATTTAAACTTTTGTTTGCTAGTTTTTTTACGGCAATTTGTTTGAACCTGCTTATCTCTGAAATTTTATACCTATTTGAAAAAAATACTTTGTGTTGGATGGTTGTATGATTAAATAATAGATGAGAGATAGAAGATTTATTTAATAAATATATTAAATATATATTTAGGCTATAGAACATAACGATGGGAAGGGAGAGAGCAAACTCGAAACGCGCGAAAGCAGTCGAGGAGGACCGCTAGCAAGAAAAAAAACACCAGGGGGTTAAATTTTCGCGCTTTCTCCTTTATGGACACTTGTTTTTTTTACCTATTTTGACTGTTTTGTCACCTAAGGATATTAGGTTTTAGAAACTGTTGCATAAAAAGACGGATAGATAACGCTGCCATTACGCGTAATGACGTATCCGTAAGAGACCAGAAATTTCACTCGCTCGGATCGATAGTATGGTAGCTCAGTTGGAAGAGCGTTTGGAGCGAGCCACAAGTTGCAGGTTCGAGTCCCGCCCGTGCGCAATTTTTGGTTTCTTATTTCATCTTCAAGAACCTAATATCCTTATTAAATATTACTTTGACGTGACAAGGTTCTCTACTTAACGTTGTCATGTGCGTCAATCTAGCGAGGTAAGGGATCGCATCAATATCGGCAAATTTCCTTATTCCGAACAAAATCCGCATAAGTGCCGAAATGAGGTGTCAAATCATATCCAAAAAAGGGTTTTACGATATTTCAACGAATATCCAGTAATGTATATGCCTAAACGAGCTCCAGAAAATGGGTGTTCATGGTGTACCTTTGATGGATTATGATTGAACGAAGCTCGTACCTCGATGATTTGCGTATCTGTTAATTTATATAAGTACAGCTCAGGGTTTATTTTTAGATGTTAAATTTTGTGGTAGTTTAAATACGTGAAATGTCCGTTTCTTTTTGCTTGTCGAATATTTGAACTTTCTTAACATTATTTTTATTGAAATTTTACATCTATACTAATATTATAAAGGTGAATAGTTTGTTTGTTTGAACGCGCTAATCTCAAAAACTACTACCCAATTTGAAAAAATATTTTTACGTTGGATAGTCCATTTATCAAGGAAGGCTTTAGGCTATATAACATAAATATACGACTCATAAGACCACAGCAGAAATGAAAAATTTTGCGAAAACGGGAGAAAGATATTCCTTTTGAGAGCTTCCGCTGCATACACTGCGGAATCCGCTAAAGTTACACAAAAATCATGTATGACAGGATTGTTTAGCATTAAGAGTTCTATAATAAAGTCCGCAACAGCATATGTCTATATTTTATGGTTGACTTACTACAACCTTTTTTATGTTAATAAATTTGTAAAAAAATAATGCATTATTTTTAGAGGTGTATTATACACACAGGTATTTATTCTTATCAAAATAAATACACTCATCATCAGGAGCATTTCATCTAGAACCAAGTTGCCCTTTATATTATTTGATTTCAATAAATATTTTAGGAGCTATCACAGTTTTAACATAACTCCGCACCAAAATAATGTTCGCAGCTTAAGTACAACGTGCGCTTGCGCTAATCTATACTAATATTATAAAGCTGAAGAGTTTGTTTGTTTGTTTGTTTGTTTGTTTGTTTGTTTGTTTGTTTGTTTGTTTGTTTGAACGCGCTAATCTCAAAAACTACTGGCCCGATTTGAAAAAAAATTTTTGCGTTAGATAGTCCATTTATCGAGGAAGGCTTTAGGCTATATAACATAAAGATACGACTCATAAGACCACAGCAGAAATGAAAAATGTTGCGAAAACGGGAGAAAGATATTCCTTTTGAGAGCTTCCGCTGCATACGCTGCGGAAACCACTTAAGTTACACAAAAATCATGTATGACAGGATTGTTCAGCATGAAGAGTTCTATAATAAAGTCCGCGACAGCATATGTCTATCTTTTATGCTTGACTTACTACAACCTTTTTTATGTTAATAAATTTGTAAAAAAATAATGCATTATTTTTAGAGGTGTATTATACACACAGGTATTTATTCTTATCAAAATAAATACATTCATCATCACGAGCATTTCATTTAGAACCAAGTTGCCTTTTATATCATTTGATTTCAATAAATATCTTAGGAGCTATCACAGTTTTAACATAACTCCGCACCAAAATAATGTTCGCAGCTTAAGTACAACGTGCGCTTGCGCTAATTATATTATAAAGCTGAAGAGTTTGTTTGTTTGAACGCGCTTATCTCATGAACTGCTGGACCGAATTGAAAAAATATTTCTGTGTTGGATAGCTTATTTATCGAGAAAGGCTTTAAGATATAAAACATGACGCTGCGACGGGAGGGGAGGGAGCATACTCAAAACGCGCGGACGAAGTCGCGGGGGACCGCTAGTATATTATAAAGCTGAAGAGTTTGTTTGTTTGAACGCGCTTATCTCAGGAACTGCTGGACCGATTTGAAAAAATATTTCTGTGTTGGATAGCTTATTTATCGAGAAAGGCTTTAGGATATAAAACATGACGCTGCGACGGGAGGGGAGGGAGCAAACTGAAAACGCGCGGACGAAGTCGCGGGGGACCGCTAGTTATAAAATAAGATAAACACAAAAATCACCATAACTTCCTAGGTAATGCATAGTTTGGTAATGAGATCTTTTTAAAACGATTAGTAAATGAATGAATTTTATTCACTGATATTATTTTATAAGTTATAAAAAGATTGCGTATAGTAATCGACTTGGTAAGAAAAAGGGACTTATTACTATTACTAATAAACTGACTTATTATTATGAATTACTCATTTCTTTATTTTTTTTCCTCAATTAGTTTCTACAATTAGTTTTAGCTTTTCATTATTATATTAGCAACCTGAAAAAATAACGATAGTCTTGGAGCATTTTTGTCGAGCAAATCTACTTAATTTCGTTAATTTATCAAGATTTTGCAGTGACGGAACACTTATTTTGTTAAGTAGTATCTCCGCCTCCCTTCTGATTCTGCTTAGAATCAATGTAAAATAGGGGCACATATATATTTTTTTAAATACAGATACACTTTACTGTTATAATGTTAAATCAGTGGAAGCAGCAATTCACGTACTTCAGACTCACGGTCGTAGACCCTTGGCTCACTGCAAATTTTAGCAGCGATGCAGCATTGATGCAGTCGCAAAATGTCAACCTTTACACACTTGCGTTACTTGTAGAATCAGAGCAGTCGCGATGCAGAAGCTGGACATGTCAATGACAATGTCCAGACATGGACAAATTATGTACTGTATATTAGCCACTGTCGCGCGTTTATCGATGCTAAAAGTCGCAGTGTGTGTGGGGTCTTAGAGTCTTTGCAGTATGCTTTTTCTTTGCATGTCGGTGCATAATGTCAACCTTAACGGACAACAGCATTCTACAAACGCACATCATGCACCGACTTCAAATTAGTTTGTTTTCTATTAGCGTTATTTTAGTCCTTTTATTGGTTGTTTTTGAAGGTGGTTAATTTTTTATTAAAAAAAAACATTTATTTATTTTTGACATAATTAAATCATACATAGTACTTCACTTTTAAATAATAAGATAAATAAAATAATTGAATTGCATACAAATTAAAATAAATTTAATTAAATGTGACGACTACCCAATAGCATTTTTGTATAAGTCCATATATGAACCATACAATAGTGGTTTATAAATGGACAGTCAAATCTATGTGAAAGCACCCGTAGAGTGCTTATAACCTACTCAATATCATAATGCACATAAACTAATTAAAAACTATAGCGCATATTAATTTAGTCATTTTTCTATTCACCAAATATTCCGAACTGCAGCTGAGCTGAGAGATAAACAGTGTGTGAGTAAGCAAAAAGCTTTTGAAAGTTGCTGCTTTTCCGAGCTGTAATTTTATAAGACTGTTTTCATCCCCTTTGTTCACGGCTCTTTTCAGAAAACCTGATGAGAAGGTTTGATGTAGGTAGGAATATATTGAGATTCGTCACATTTTTGGAAGTTAATAATGCTGGGTTTGATGTTTCCGCGTTTTGAGCAATAAAAGAGATAAAAAATATGAGAAGTTTGCGCTCCGACTCAACTCTTTATCAAATTGTCACATCTTACAGCTATCGTGGTCCATGTTACAAGCAAAATCTGCATATTCAGATCGTCAGTCCTTTTGTATCATTTTTTATAGTCTTCCAAAAAAAACTTATGTCTGATTAGTGGACACTATTTTCTTTCAATCTATTTAGATTTCCAAATCATATAGTAATATAGTGTAGTAACAACTTCTGCTGGCAGCTGCTAATTCAATTTTATTGTTCTTCATTCGTACGCAACAGAAATGTAGATCCAAGACTTGGAACCCTGATGTGACAGTGCCATATATTTGTGCAGGCGCCGTAACCTCGACGTTTCGCTTGGTTGCGTGACTAACGTCTTCACATAACGCGACTCTGTACACATTTGTTTTGTTTAAATCGAAGTTTATTCAGGACGTTCTTTCTCATACAACCAAGCACATTTTTACCGACTCCAAAAAAGGAGGTAATCAATTCGACCTGTGTGATATCGTCGGAATTGAATTAAATTTAAGTATCTTGATCTACTCCTTACTAGATTAATTTCATTAGAGCTTCTTTCACGTGTGCAAAATTACGCAAGTGTATGTATGTTTGTATATTTGTACGTTTGTCTCAAAATTTCGCGCAACAGGAGAATTCATAGCGAGAGGATTGTTTTTCAATTGAGTAGTTCAAAAGGAACTAAGAGTACATTGTAAGTTTCATCAAAATCGATGCAGAAGTTTTTGAAATATAAGTAATAACTGAAAATCATGAAATAAAAAATAAGGTTAAAATTTAATCGCTTTCAAAATATCAAAAGCTTAAAATAACGCATTTTTTTCTAATTAGGAGATTTCAAATTCTTTTGGCGTCAGTGCATTATGTGTGTACACTTTGGGTGTAGTAGGTAAGCTTGATTAACATCAAGCACCGACCCCAAAAAATATTTCTTGTCAGAAAATTTAGGTTTTGGTTCGGACATTAGATAAGTTACATTATAAAGTTGCGAATGAACTATAAACTTCTCTTGTAAGATCTTAACTCATCATAAATACTATACAAATGAACACGAAAACTTATTTTCTTAGCTTCTGCTCTTGTAATTTCCAAGTACTGGAAATGAATGTTCAAGTGCTTAAAATAAATAAAACAAAGTTACCGGTTTTTATGTTCTCTTTGAACTCCAAAAGGCGGAAAACTCTTAACGAAAAGGGATTAGTCACACGTCAGTTATCTTCCACAATAGATCGTTATGAGCACTCTGTACAGTCTGCTCATCGCTACATTATCTGTTGCTTTTAAAAACAGATTTAACAAATGTGCTTCGTAAAACGCAAAGTAATGATAACACTACTATGTATTTTCTGCAAAAAATAATAATATATAGTATGGTTTGCTCTTGTCTCAGGACTATACCAGAAGAGGTATGGACAGGAACGACGATAAAGCGAGCTCATCTTTAAATACTTTTCACTCTTTTTTCGAAAATAACAGAGTTGATAGACATTTTTGCAAACGATGCGAAGCGCACTAAAATTGCAGCTAATTGGTTATGTAGGAATCTAATAAAGTGGCACCATTAAAGCTTTGTTTGCTACAAAAGTCCTTCAGGTTATAGCCAACACCTGGATATTTGCGCAAAACACGTTGAAAGCTTAAGAGTTTTGGCATGGCAAAAAACGGAAACCTTATTGTTTCGTCAAGTCTGTCTATCTGTCTGCAACTTGATAGGTAGGTGTATCCTGTAAACTGGCTTTGAAAGTCCAATACAAAGAAAAAAAAAGACTTGAGGGTGGCTCCCATAAATGGAACGAAAACAAAAAAAATGTTTTTACCCAAACCTATGCGTGTGGATTGTCTATAGATGGGTATTTTAAAATGTCATGGAGATTCCTAAAACCATTTTATTTCAAAGTCAAACATTTGTAAGATAGACGATCCCAAAGTGGTTAAGTTGTTAAGTACTATGAAGTACAAGTTATTTTTGCTTTCAACAAAACATTGATATATTTTGGCTGAGTGGAAGTAAGCAGACCCCTAATTTATTTAAAGTTGGTACGGAACCCTTAGTGCGCGAATCCGACTCGCACTTGACCGATTTAACTACACAATGTAACTGGATCCTACTATACGTACTTGAACTACGTACCTCATCACCCTGGGGGTAATGAACCGTAAGTAATATACCGCAGCAGCCGCTGAGCGAATGAACTTGCGTATCCTTATTTTCAGGTATAAATCCAATTACGGTGCTGTATCGAGCAATGATACTTTACTGCCGGATTATGGGCGAGACGTGCTTCAGATGTTACAGGTCGGATATGAGAAGATGAAGACCTCGCTATTAGCAGCTTCTAAGTACGAAATTAGAATTATTATTTATTCGTCACACATATAAAAATAAATTCCATTAGAAAAAAAAATACATGAAGCAAAAACAAAGCCCCAAAGTGTGCCTAAAAGGTCGCCGCTCTAAGTCGTGACAGCAGATTGAAAGCATGTCACATGATTTTTAGCTTTATGTAAGGAGAAATAATAATTGTAATGTATAAGAGATCATAACAAAATATTTATTTATTTTGAAAGTAAAGTTACTTAATTGCTATATAAGGTTACCTCGTTTTAAGTGATAATATTTTAACAGAGCATCAAACAATAACATAGAAAGAAGACCCAATAATTATTTTTGTTGAAAACTGGCCCGTTTACGTTTTTATTTTTCCTAACAAAAAAAAATATTATTTTTTAAGAACACCCTGTTCCGCGACATCGCCTTTCGTCTCTTAGATAAGTACTAGATTGAGCGAAAACTAGACAGACGTATGGGCCTGAGCGTGACGGAAGATGGTCTAGCTAAGCGAGAACGAGACAGACGCGTGGGCGTGAGCGTGACAGAAGATGCCTATTCATGCGGCGTGCCGATGCGCGGTACTCGGGCGGTAGGGGGCGCCGCTGCGCGCCTATTAATTTGGTCCTACATAATAATAATAATAAAGGTAACTACCTACTGCATTCGATTACCTATTATTACGAAGCACTAATATGAAAAAACATTATCAACGTGTATCAGTACCTAATAAATCAAACAGACAGATCAGATAGATAAACGCTTAACAAACAAAACAGCTGGGTATGAAAACAAAGACAAAAACTTAGGAAGGTATGTGTCCATTTATCTGAGGCCTAAAACAGCTAGGTAGGTATAATTATCTGAAACAGAAACTCAACTTAGGTAGGTATGTGTTCATTACTCGTAGGCCTAAAACACTAACAGCTGGGTATCTATACTAATATTATAAAGCTGAAGAGTTTGTTTGTTTGTTTGTTTGAACGCGCTAATCTCAAAAACTACTGGCCCGATTTGAAAAATTATTTTTACGTTGGATAGTCCATTTATCGAGGAAGGCTTTAGGCTATATAACATAAAGATACAACTCATAAGACCACAGCAGAAATGAAAAATGTTGCGAAAACGGGAGAAAGATATTCCTTTTGAGAGCTTCCGCTGCATACGCTGCGGAAACCGCTTAAGTTACACAAAAATCATGTATGACAGGATTGTTCAGCATTAAGAGTTCTATAATAAAGTCCGCAACAGCAAATGTCTATCATTTCTGGTTGACTTACTACAACCTTTTTTATGTTAATAAATTTGTAAAAAAATAATGCATCATTTTTAGAGGTGTATTATACACACAGGTATTTATTCTTATCAAAATAAATAGATTTATAATCACGAGCATTTCATTTAGAACAAAGTTGCCCTGTATATCATTTGATTTTAATAAATATCTTAGGAGCTATCACAGTTTTAACATAACTCCGCACCAAAATAATGTTCGCAGCTTAAGTACAACGTGCGCTTGCGCTAATATATTATAAAGCTGAAGAGTTTGTTTGTTTGAACGCGCTTATCTCAGGAACTGCTGGACCGATTTGAAAAAATATTTCTGTGTTGGATAGCTTATTTATCGAGAAAGGCTTTAGGATATAAAACATGACGCTGCGACGGGAGGGGAGGGAGCAAACTCAAAACGCGCGGACGAAGTCGCGGGGGACCGCTAGTGTATGATAAATTAAGACAGAAACTCAACTTAGGTACCTATGTGTTTATCGCAGTCTTAAAACATGAACAGCTGGGCAGGTATGATAAACTACTACCTAATTGTGTTGTGTTCCTTCTGTTTATTTAATAATAATAAGGAACCAAAGCTTATGTGAAAGTCATCTTTTAAAAGAATACCTATTAAAATTGATTACTAACTTTAACAGATGATGTAGGTAATGATAAACTGAAACTACCTAATTGTGTTGTGTTACCTCTGTTTATTTAATAATAATAAGACGAATATTATGTGAAGGTAAACTTTAAAAAGAATACCTATAAAAATTTCCAATCTTACCAAATCTAACTTTAACAGATGTTGTAGTTACCTACCTACCTAATGAGTACCTATTGATTCCTTTTGATTCAGTAGATGGATATGCACTAAAAATTTCGTGAGTAAATTTAACACAGTTTTGTTTTAAATTTCGTTTTTAAGGTACCGTAAATAAACGTAACACATAAAACGCGATCACATCTTTGAAAATTACGTACATTTTTATTATTTTTTAGGTTTAATTATCGCACTTGCTCAGTTTTTGTACAGATATGTGGATACAAGTCTTATTTCACAATAAAATAAATTAAAACTAGAATTTCTGCATTGGTTTCCAAATACATTTTTTTTATCAGCAGCGATAAGTTAACATTTGAAAACAATGACGTCAGAGATTTACAGTAAAACAGGTTACTACAAATTGAGGCGATGCCTCCTAACCTTATTACGCAAACTGAAGCGAGCACTCGACAATCTAGCTATCACGAGCACTGTTTTTTTTTCACTGGCCATCACGGCATTCACTGTTCATTCACACACGTATGCACTGAACCTTTGCTGGAATTGGTGGCGAATAACTGCAGCATTGTGTTGTGCATGCACGTTATCCCAACAACGTGCAATTGCGCAGTAGTCAACGGGAGGACTCGAGCTCGAGCTGCTCGATCTTCTTCGCATAGTCTGCACCAGCAGCAAAACTTGGACCCTCATGTGATAAAGGCGTAATCCCCGCCAACAGCAAATCTTGGACCTTCAAGTGATAAAGGTGGAGGGCTTCGTTGTGCAGAAAACGCCATAGCAAGCGTCTGCGGTGTTTGGCAAAAGGTGCCGTACCAGGTTAAGGCAGGAAACTATGTGATGCTGGTCACCCGGCCCAGGCTTCGGAAAACGCACCGCAGGTCCGCGACGCGCGCGCACACGACATAAAATTGCGAATTTTTTTTTGGCAGTCTGACTCGCGTCGCGCGCGTTTCGCGCGGTTATCCGGTGGGGCGGGAGAGCGGCCGCGCGCGACACGTGTAGGCAGGCAGGCAACACGGCGGCGATGGGCGGCGCGTATAACAAACAATACCTACAAAGACCGAGAGCAGCTCCGCTCAGCAACACGCGGCACGGGGTGTTCTATTTTACTTTTTTTTCTGCATGTTTAGAGGCTATTTTCTCGAAAACTAGCGTATAAAAAAAATTTTTCTTTGTACAAAATATGTTTTATTTATTTTTCTGAATCTGCCTTTAAAATATTATCACTTAAAATGAGGTAGCCTTATATAGAGGAAACTGCTTTGTCATGGATCTCAATTTCGCGGAAGCTGTTTAAATTTATACCCTATAAATTGATAATAACGAGCATAGTTTGCACAATTTTGCAATTATTAAAATTATTTCGCTTCAACTTGGTTATAAAAGTTTCGTAGCAGCTAGATAATAAAATCGTTAATTTAACGACGCGTCTAGCGATGGCGTTGCTATCAAAGATCCGTCGGCTAACTATTCGGAATATTTTAAAACGCCCTCAGTTTCTCCTTTTTACTACCTAGCTCGCCAGTTCGTGACTGATTTCTGAATTGGAAAAGTTTACGATGTGCTGAGTTTTATGTAATTTAGATCGAACGTTATAAAATTCCTTCTATGGTTCTCTTTATAACAGAGGTCTGAAAAGAAGTTTAAAAAATAACAGCCAACGAAAGCTCACTTGATTAATTTTAGTTTGAGGACGCCCATTTTATCACTTCGGAAGCGTAAAAGACCTACTCATATCCGCAGGAAACCCACAAAAAAAACTCAAACCTATAGGTGGTTAGAGTTGAGCTTTTTCTGCTTTTACTTTCATTTTATATTTTCACATATTTTTACCGATTTCAAAAAAAGGAGGTAATCAATTCAATGTTGATCGTTGGAATTTGATTAAATTAATTTATTAAGGCTTCTAAACGCGTGTGCAAAATTTCGTAAATGTATATAATATATACATTAAAGCACCGCTTACAAATATATACATTAAATTAAAGCAACATATTATGTTTGTATGTTTGTACACGGATTTCTTGAAAACGAGAAGGTAGAGCGAGATTATTGTTTTTTAATTCAATCAGGTATAGTTTAACTTAGGGTACCTACAGTGTAAATTTTAAGACATGGTTAATAACTTAAAATCATGAAATAAGAAAATAAACTGTAGTTGTAGTCAACCTATAAATGAGTTACGTTACGAAAAAGCGCTTTTTATACATCGCGCTCGCTTCAGTAGCTGACCTCCATAAACTATCCCTCTCCATAGTTTGCATTCCGTAGTACCAGTCCGGCTCAATAGTCGCCAAATGAGTCGGTAAGTGACTAAGTTATGTTCAACTATTCTGACCGCGAGTGGGAAGTGGCAGTTTCTGTTGCATTCAACTTACCTTCCATTAAGTAGAGGCAGGGGTGCTCAACATCAAATTAATAGAATAAAACACTCACCATCATCATCAGTATCAGCTATAAGACGTCCACTGCTAAACATACCCCCCCCCCCACGGCTTTCCACAGCGACCGATTACTAGCGGTCTGCATCCAGTTTGATGCTGCGATCTTAACAAGGTCGTCTGTCCATATTGTCGGTGGACGTCCTACGCTGCGTCTTTGGTCGAAGGGTCTCCAATCTAAAACTTTCCTGCCTCAACACTATTTTACGGAATAAAACACTATTTTACGTATTTTTTGCGCATATTTATTTAATTTTTTATTCCGACGTTTTGAACCCTTTACTGCGCTCGCGGTCACGGGTAGACTAAGTATTAATTTGTTATTTACAGAGTTTTGAATTATCAAATTATTAATATTAATTAAACTACCGTCATTTATTAATATTATTCAACGTTCCCATCTACGCAGAAAGAGCTTACTGTGTCTTGTGATCTTGCAATGAGTGGTCTAGCTGGGGTCTGTGATAAAAATAATAGTCATGTGTATGCATGTAACTATTAAAGTTGTTTGAATCAGACGCATATTCCCTTTTGACGAAGATGACAAATTTCAAGGGGCCAGCCATGTGCTGAGAAGATTGTGACCGCGTGCGGGGTGCTTGAATAATAAACACGTAGTATAAACTTCAGGTTCTTCTCCAATAGATTTATTCCAACAAAATAGCACAAAGATATGGCACAAAGTCAGAAAAAGTACAAATAGAGACCATATTCTGGCATACAGCTCGCTTTTATACAAATCAAAACCTTGAACAACTGTGGAAAAACAGTGGGGATGACATCCGTTTCCATATATGAACATTTAATATATGGCCTGATAATTTCCGAGCCGACAATGCGATCGGACGTGTCGACTATTATTTAATTACATAAATTAACATTGACTTGCAAAATTGTTGACCCAGTTTCACACTTCGTGTGCCGAATCAGTGTCACACAATCATAGATTGTGATAAGGAATAGTGCGTTTTAACTAAGTTATAATGGCAGATAGTGCCTTTAACCGGAGTGCTCTAACGCCTCGCAGCCCACCGACGCCGGCGCCGCGCCCGGCGCCCGCACCCGACCCACATGAGCAGGAGTCACTGCTAGTAGTCAGCACACAGGAGATTCAGAACTGGATGAGTACTATCGAGAAATACCTGGATGAAGTCTGCACTATCGCCGCGGAGGGTAAGTTGAATTCAGACCAGAAAGGCAGAATAAATAACTTATGTAGAAAAGTAAGCCATGGCACATCTCAACTAGCCGTTCAATACCAATCTGTCAAGGCTAGAGCCGTGCAAGCTCAGACACATATCAATGCCCTCAAAGAAAACCTTGATCTATCACAGCGACTTGAAGACCTCCAACGGAGCATCGCAGAATCGTCGAAACCAGCCTCAAGAATAGTGTCTTTCGCCGACATGATCAAAAAAAGCACCAATGAACTGATTAAACCGAGTAACATCAAATCAGTTGCAATCTTTCCTAATGATAAATTGAAATCAAGTGAGGACACGAAAACTCTTGTCCAAGAAATTATAAAACCGGATCTAATGAAACTGCACGTGAGGGGCTTGCGGAAGACAAATAATGGTGGAGTGATTATTAGCACCGATACTAAAGACGACATCGAGAAGCTGAAGCATTCGCCACTACTGACTAACTCTGGCACTTATTGTGGTTGAGCCACAAAAACGTCAGCCCAGGATCACAATCATCGGTGTGCCCACTTTTTTACGAGAAACTGAAGTGTTTACGTATATTTACCATCAGAACTTAGTTGACAAATTACAAGGTATGTCACTCGAGTCTTTTTTGTCCGTTGCTAAACTGAGCCATAAATCTGGTAAGAAAGATGCTGAATATTGTAACTACATCATCATTCAAGTATCTGCTCTGATCCGCAAAGCCCTGATGACCAGTGATAGAGTTTTTGTAAACTAGTCTTCTTGCCCTATAAAAGGTTTCACGCTTGTTACGCGGTGCTTTAAATGTCAGCAATATGGACATGCAGCCAAGACATGTCGGG
Organism: Pyrausta purpuralis; assembly: GCA_963924145.1. Taxonomy (NCBI): domain Eukaryota; kingdom Metazoa; phylum Arthropoda; class Insecta; order Lepidoptera; family Crambidae; genus Pyrausta; species Pyrausta purpuralis. The sequence continues at coordinate 6,266,199 of OZ001646.1, forward strand.
AAGAAACCATCACCTGCGGCCACTGCGGAGAAGTGGGACATGCCATGAAGGATTGCGCGAAGAAGGCCGAACCACCAAAGTGCGCTACATGCTTGCGCTTCAACAAGCCGCATGCTCACAAGACGGGAGATGTCGATTGCCCGGCCAAAAGGGCCGCTGAGACCCGGTAGGTACATCGGTACTGTCGATTATGAGGGCTCGTAATTTTTTTACTAAGATAAGCATATTGCATAAAGTTTAATATTGTAGGTACCACAAATTTGTCTAATTTTATACTTAGGAATAATAATTAATGTATTGTAACGAAAAGTATATCAGGGCTTCGGCTTTGTCCTACTGACCCACGTATTACCGCTGACAAAGAATTTTGCTACCTGTTGCCTTGACCAAATATCTATTAGCAAACAACTTTACTGATGCGTCAAGAAACAAACACGCACTGAATTTGCGGTAGTAAATGTAATTATGCTGACGGTACTAAAATGTATGAAAGTTCTAAGATGTATTTCAGAACCAATGAATTTTAATAAACAATTTATTATTTTAAAAACAAAAAAGAATATTTATTTGTAGTGATAAACAATCTGCTAATTAAATATATAATTTCATTAATTATTTAGTTATTTATCTTACAGAATTAAGAAAGCCTTTTAGATTATTATTATAATAGTTACAATATTTGAAATTAATCTTACCTCCATCAACCAATCGGAGTCAACTTCCTTTTGGCACCAAAATGAACATTTGTTATACGGCAAACATAAAAATCTAATAAGTGTCCTAATAATATTTAAATAATCAATATACAAGATGTTATTATAACAATAAGATAATTTAAAGATTAATCCAAAATATTCTTATATCATAGCAGAGTTACATTCAACATGGTGGACACTTCAGGCATTTCCATTAAACAGTTGTCAAGATAGATATATAAATTATTAGGTATTGAAGATTTGACAAACATAATGTGTAATTTAGTGAATACAATGGGGTAACATAAGTCACACAGTGAGTATGTGGTTTAGTGCTGAATATACTATTACATAGCTAAGTACATATGTGGGGCTGACTAGGACCGCGAATCGTCTTGTAAAAAGATGTAGTGCACAGATGTGTATGTATGATACATCGGCAACGATCAATTAAGAAAACATAATGTAGTAAATCTGGTCGCTAAGCTGAACCACTCAAGCGGTGACAGAGGTCCCTAACGCTAGCTTTGAAGTTGCGAACAGGTTGACAATCCCTGTCTTACAGAGGTTGTTCAACCGCTGAATTCAGTTATAGTTCAATGCAAGATCATTTCTGAAACATTTAGCCTTCTCTGTTGTGCAAGAGGCTTCACTAATAACTTTACAAGCCCTTATAGTGCCACAAAGCATCTTGCGAGGCGATATTTACACAGTTAATATTTAAATTACACTGATATTTTAATGGGGAAAGTTTATGAATGTTTATGTTTGTTACTCCTTCACGCTGAAACTACTGAATGGGTATGGATGAAACTTTACTATATAGGTAATATAGCTTATACATGAGAATAGCACATAGGCTATAATTCATAACGATATTTTCTAAGATCCTACATTTACGCGGGTAAAGCCGCGGGGAACCGCTTGTTTAACATAAGGACGAGCCGTATTTTTCAAAGCAAGCTTATATAACTTAGCTTATTCCATAACGAGCCAAGATAATTTAAGTTATTTTTTCGTTGAACGTAAAAGTGTAGTTTAATGTTTTAATTATGTAGATCACATTCTTGGAAAAACAAATTTTCATATAAATTCAGAGAACTAAATTACCTACTGAGGGTCGATTTTACCGTCAGATAAGACTTATCCGATCCTTGATTTTTCAATAGTCAGATAAGAAATATTCATCGTACAAAATGCAATATGGCTTATTTGAAAACGTCACCTAATTTTCAGCAATCATAGGTATCTGTCATTATTTAAAATATGTCGCTTTATAATTTATCAGTCTGATAAGTTTTATCTGACCATTAAAAAATCGGCCCTTAATAAGTATAAAACGACCGATTTTATAATGGCATTCACGTAAATGATTTTTCATATTCGACTATTCCTTATCTGACGTTGGTAAAATCGGCCCGTAAGGTTACCCATCTACTTTGACGTTTATGTTTGAGAGTAGCATGTCATGTTCTTTACCGTCTATGAATTCATGTTTCATAGCTTTTCATCTCTCAATGAACAGTTAAGTCTTATTAAGTTCTCAAACAGATTCTACTTAAGTGGAGTATGTACCTGACTGTCTGAATTTTGAACGAGAGAAATGAAAACATAAAAGCTTTAGACACCTTAAAGGCAATGTATACATGTTTGTACTAGGGCGTATAATGACATAAAAGGTCACCTCGTTTAAAATTATAATATTTAAAGGGCTGATCCGACATAATTTTGTAAAAAAAGACTTTGGGTTTTTGTACGCTAGTTTTTGAAAAAAACGTGATAAAAATACTATTATTTACAGATTTAGATTTTTCATTATTTATGGTTAGTGTACGCGATGTGGGGGATTTTAGAGGATAAATATAAACTTTCGGTAATATTTATGAGAAATTGATGTAATTCGTATGAAGTAAAAGAAACAACTGCGTAAATAGTAAAAACGTCAAAAAAGAAAAGGAAACTGATACATAAAAAAAAGAGTATAAAAACAGAAAAGAGTTCGGTTTGCCACATTCTCCCCCCTCGTATGAGAATACGTAGTTTGTAGGCATGTGGTAAACCGAAATGCCTATCTTTAACAGTAGCTAGACAATAACAGCTATTTTCTTAACCGGCTTACGTAAAATTCCCCCCTTTGTCGCAACGTCGACGACTCGGATAACACCATCTCGTCCCGGGTGGACCTGGGTTATTCGTCCCTTCAGCCATACCCCTCGTGGTAGGTGTTCATCTACTATAACAACTACGTCGCCAACGCTTACGTTGCTGGGTTTTTTAGGGGATGGTGATCTGGCATGCATCATTGGTAAAACTTCTCGCACCCAACGTGCCCAAAAATGATCTGCGAGGCGGGAAGCTTTCTTCCACTCTGACCTGCCCACCAGGACGGAATCTGTCAAAGCCGGTGCAGGTGAAGAGATGTGTGAAGATTGGCCGATGAGAAAATGAAAAGGCGTGAGGGTTTCGTGATCATCCGAGTCTACAGAAACATGAGATAAAGGCCGAGAGTTAATAATTGCTTCAGCTTCTAAGAGGAGAGTAGAAAAAGTTTCTTCTTTTGGCGCTTTCTGGTGGAGCGTGGCTCTTAGCGCTGTCTTCGTCGAGCGCACCAGGCGCTCCCAACAGCCTCCAAAAAATGGTGCGGCAGGAGGCAAAAACTTCCAAGTTATACCACGTGTAGCTGCAAACTCTTCAATGGCACTTCCAAAAAACTGTTTCAACTCCTTGTTGGCGCCGACAAATGCAGTGCCATTGTCCGAAATGATAGTGGTGGGGGTGCCTCTTCGTGCAATGAAACGCCGGAGGCTCATGATTGCGGAGTCAGCGGAAAGGCTATTAATGACCTCTAGGTGAATCGCTCTGACTGTCAGGCAAGTGTAAAGAGCGACACATCGTTTTTCTCTTCGGCGGCCGATAGCGACTTCTAGAGGGCCAAAATAGTCCAAGCCAACATTCGTGAATGGCCTTTTATGGTGATCCAGTCTTTCAATCGGCAAGTCGGCGGTAGGTGGAGATAATGGAAGGGTTTTTTTTACTCGACAGAATTGACAACTTCTGGCGATTGCTCTGACGGTTGGTCTCAAACGTAAAATCCAATATCTCTGGCGAATTTCATTGACCACTGTTTCGTTGTTCGCGTGCGCCATCAGTTTATGATAATGATGAATCAGAAGACGTGTGATTGAATGACGTACGTCGAGTATCACCGGATTCTTTGCATCCACGTTGATGTTTGGAGCTGCACAAATACGGCTTGCCAGTCTCAATATGTTATCTTCTCCAAGCGTTGACGAAAGCTTAAGAAGTGGGCTGTGCTTGGGAAGAGCCTGAGATGCCAGAATACAACGTAATTCTTCGTCAAAGCTTTCTAGTTGACATCGTTTCAGTATCTGTTGTTCGGCAGTTTTAACAAACTCGGCGGAAAGTGCAGGTAGTGTCGACAGTTGCGCCCCCAATCTACGATGATGAGATGAGTTACATACAGATGAGTCGTTTGATGAAGTAGAAAAAACGGTACTTCGGGGTTTAGAATTTTGACCATGAATTTCTAAAAGTTTCTTAAACAGTGTCGCGGCTTGGTGTGCTCGCGCGGTTGCCCTTACAAGACGCGTCCAGATGCTAAACCGATCTGGGTCTGCCGTTATTGGTGTGGGCAAGAGCTCACGCGTAGTGGTGAATCCCACTAATTCACACAAGTTAGCTGTCTTCAGCTCTGTGAGAACTGGTGCGATTACAATTGATGGTTCGGTTGGCCACGTTTCAGATTGTGTGAGTAAAAATGGCGGACCAAAAAACCACCTCGACGACAATTCGATTTGTCGAACCCTCGTCGCGTCATCTGCAACATTTAAGTCTGTTGGGACCCATCGCCAATCGCTGACGTTTGTGTTCTCAATGATTTCACCAACGCGATGGGCCACAAAAGGCCGAAATGAGCGAGCGTCGGCTCGAAGCCAACTTAGTACCGTCCTCGAGTCACTCCAGTAAAATACCCGTTCTGGCTTATTTTTGTGACTTTCCATAATCGAGATGGCAAAACGTGAAGCTATGAGGGCCGCCTGAAGCTCCAACCGCGGGATAGAAACCGGTTTTAGTGGTGTGACTCGAGACTTGCTTCCAATGAGTGCGAGCTTGATGGTACCATCTGACAGAATAAAACGCCAATAGGCCACACAAGCGTAGGCAAGCTCGCTCGCATCAGCAAAAATGTGTAACTCTCGTTTCGAGATTTCGGCTTTGAGATAGCAACGTGGGATGCGGATGTTCGCGATAGAATTTAGTTCGGAAATCCAAGCCTGCCAAGCGTTGATCTCGGCTGGTGGCAGCTGATCGTCCCATCCGATGTAGCTACGCCAAAGAGATTGAAACAGAATACGACCCTTAACTACTATGGGAGCCAGCAATCCCAAAGGATCATATACACGCATCAATTGAGACAGAGTGTTTCGTTTAGTCAGGTTAAGGCTTTCTGTCATTAAATATTCATGTGAACCTGTCCTTAAGCCTAAGTATCGTCCTTCGGGTACCAAATAATACCTAAAGCGCGTACTGGGCTGCCTAAAGAAACTTCAGGAGTAGGGGATGCACGTAATTCAGTTGGGACTAAAGCGAGAGCTCTATCATCGTTGGACAACTAACCTCTCATCTCGAAGCACGCTGCCTTGTGTACCGCGATAATGTCAGCAGCCAAGCGCGCCGCTTGATGAACGTCGTCTACGCTCCCAATATAATCGTCCATATAATGGTCATAAATGATTGCATCAGCAGCCTCAGGGTACAAATGAGCTATGTCCTTAGCGTTCCTATTTTTTACATAAAGCGCAGTGAACGGACTAGAACACGCACCGAAAATAACAGACGTCATTCTAAACTCCTTTATTGCCTCTCTAGGATTTGATCTCCACAAGTAACGAAGGGCGTTGCGGTCTTGGTCCCTTACTTTTACTTGCGGAAACATCTCTTTGATGTCAGCTGTCATAGCTATGCAACCTTCCCTGAATCGGAACAAAACACCTAAAAGCGGCTGAAGTAGATCAGGCCCCGATAGCAACAAAGAATTTAAACTGACGCCGTGAGTTTTCGCAGCCGCGTCATGCACCACACGAAGCTTCTTTTTCTGAGGGTGGTAAACGCCAAAGTGTGGAAGATACCAGCGAGGAGATGTTTCGGAAGTGTGAACTAAGCCTTTAGTATTATCGTTCGTGTGGTACGTGTCGACGGCACATTCCTCTGCGTATCCTTTTTTGATCATCTCAGACATGTAAATATTGTACGACTCCGCGAAAGCACTATCCTTAGCCATTCGCTTTTCTAACCCTTTAAGACGTGACTCGGCCTAGTAGTAACTATCCGGAACGGTAATGCTTTCGTGGCGCCATGGTAAACCTACCATAAACCTACCTGAAGGCAAGCGTTCGGTTGTGGTGTCGAGTATATCAATAGCACGTTGATCTTGAGAATTATAAATTTTATGTTTACTAATGCCAATCGAATCTAATTTATATTGTTCTTTAATAAGAAATTCCAAAGAATCAACTGTTTCGTTTTCAAAATAAGGGGTGGTACACACAGTGTAATTTACAAACGTCATCGGAATAGTTCGCCTACCTAAAGAGCCATATAAAGTCCAACCTAAGGCAGTGAGACACGCAACTGGTTCGGAGCGGCGGCCCTTCCGGACCTCGCGAGTGATTGACAAGTGCCAGTCCTCCGCACCAATAAGTATAGTTGGTACCGCATCAGTATACGTGAGCATGTCCACTAAATCAGCTAAATGATTGTATTTTGCAATATCAGAATTATCTATGGTTTGCTTATGCAATGTCAAAGAATCGATAGTTCGAGCGTTTTGAATTTCATATGACTCATGTGTGTACCTGCCTTTAATATCAAAAGTGACGTAAGATATATTTGTGTTTTTGTTCATTCCACCTATTGCGTTAATCTTAATTGTATCAGATGGTCCCGTAGCCCCAATCTTGTTGGCTACCAAGGAATCTATAAGTGTGGCGGTGCTGCCGTCATCTAAGAGTGCGTACGTATCGTAAGAACCAGCAGGGCCGGTGACGGTTACGGGTACAACTTTCAGCAAAGTGGTACATAAACGAGCTGTAGTACGTGAAGTTGACAAACCTACAACTTCTTCAATCTGTGGTCGTGACGTTGATGAAAGTGCTGGTGGTGCAGCCGAGCCGTGCAGAAGTGCGTGATGCCGCCGAGTGCAGCCGTCAACGCCGCATGCTGCTGCTTTACAACTTTTCCAAGTGTGAACGTTGCCCTTAAGGCACCTATAGCAAATCTTATTACTATGCAACCAACACCATCTATCCTCAATAGACAAAGACTTGAAACCAGTACAATCTTTGATGTTATGAATTTTGTCGCAGTAAGTACATTTATTTTTAGGTTTCGAGTCGCCTACTGCGTGTACTGATATTTCAGAGCGTCCACTAGATTTGTTAGTACAAGATTTAAGTGTAGAGGCTGATTGGATGGATTCAGGTGACAAACCAAACTTAATATGACGGTCGAGCTCTCGTACTAAGAAATCACTCAGTAACTCTAACTTACTTTTGTTGGCTTGGTTGTCGAATGCAAAATCAGTCCATCTCATTCGCATTGTATAATTAAGTTTGTTCAGAATGCAATAAAATAGCTCTGGAGAATGTAAATATTCGTTTTGGTTCAATAGCCGTATTGTAGCCACACTATTGCGTACTCGAGACGTAAAGTTAGCCAAACCCTTCAAGTCCAGTGTGAGATTTGCTAAGCTCTTCAGGGACGTCACTTCGTGGAAAACGATCACCTCCGGACGTGCGAAGCTGTGCTCGAGGAGCTGCAAAACATCCTCGGGCGCCTCCGCCGAAAGTAACAGCGACGCGACCGCCTCGCGTGCTGCCCCTTGCAGTGCGTGTTGTAGACGAACGACGTTCTCTAGCGGAGAATAAAAATCTTTAGTATTGTCATAAGCCCTCTTAAATTGTAGCCAATGTGACGCATCGCCGGAGAATTGTGGCAAGTCTATGTGATGCGGCTTTTTGTGTTGCGTTTGGCTTACAACAAGAGCCCTTGTAGCTGAAGCTGATTCCGTTATGGCCTTGACCATATCAGCAAAAGCGGGAGACGACGCATTGTGTTGTGAGACCTCAAATGTATTATATGGTATATCAGTCGGCATGGCTCGGGTTACTGATGGTGCGACTACCGAATTTGCGTGTGATAGCCGCTCAGGGTTACCCTCGTGAGCGTTCGTATGCTCGGCTAATGGAACTTTATACTTAAAAGTCGATGTTTGTGCAACAGCCTGTGTTACAGTCGGTTGTACAACCCGTGACTGCATTGGAGTGCATCATTTATAGAAACAAAATCATTTACCTTTGATCTTTGAGTTACATTTACCCAAGTCCGTCAATCCGTTGTGATGAACAAGAGCTGCGGCGCGAAATACGAGAGCAGCGTTGCGAGCCGTGCGAGCCACCAGATGTAGCCTCGATCATGGCTAACTTGGCGCGCAGTTCATCTTCGTCTGCCTGTGCCTCTAAGGCGGCAAGTTCGCGCTCACGTTCCGCCTGCTGTCGTGCCCGCTCGAGCTGGCGACGACGGAATTCGGCTTCAGCAGTCAACTTCTGAGCAAGCACCGTCGCGGTTGAAATGGTTGTGTTCGCACGTTCACTTATTGCACTCACAACTTCACTACCGCGATCCTCATGATCCCCCTCGTTTGTGACCGCAGGGCATGCCCCGGGATCAGAAGTTGAAATCTGCGCCATCGGAGCCGCTTTTGCCTGGCTCCTCGTGGATGGGCTTATTAAATAAAGAAAATTTAGTGAAAATTTGGAATTTGAACGAAATTTAAAAACTGGTTCAAGAGTTACGTGGGGAAGGACCAAAATGTACGCGATGTGGGGGATTTTAGAGGATAAATATAAACTTTCGGTAATATTTATGAGAAATTGATGTAATTCGTATGAAGTAAAAGAAACAACTGCGTAAATAGTAAAAACGTCAAAAAAGAAAAGGAAACTGATACATAAAAAAAAGAGTATAAAAACAGAAAAGAAAGCAAAGTTTGGTTTGCCACAGTTAGGATTAGAGAAAAATAACGATTGGGCATTAAAATGAGAGAGGCGAAGCCGATACCGTAGATAACTTTTAAAATTGACAAGGTGCTGTTATAAAAAATGATATATTATTTATCAGAGAAAATAAAAAAAATAAAAAAAATATTTTTTCCAAAAAATAATGATAGCAAGATGTTTCTAGGGTGTATACAAAGGCACAGTTAAAATATTATCACCGAAAATGATTTTACCTTACATACATGTGGGAGGGAGGGGAAACTCTTGTTAGCTAGTGTACTTCTTTATTGTATACAGCAGACTCTATCTACCTAATTCCCTCTGCAGCGCTCCAAAGACTCCGCATACAACTTCCTCCGATTATCACTATTAATATCACTGACCACTCTCAATTTTCTCACATGTAGTCATAATATCAACATTCACGTTCCTTATTCAAATTAAAAATTCTTCTTCTTTCTCTCTCTCTCGTCCTTTATCTCTTACTACATACAAGTGGTGTTAAATGCATTTACATAGTAATAATAATAAAAAATAAAAAATGTTGTGAAATCGGTTTCAGTCAACTAATAAGTACGGAAGAAATTCTGAGATAAACTGAAGAGTTATTTGTTTGAACGCGCTTATCTCAGGAACTACTAGACTGAATTACGCTGCGATGGGAGCGGAGAGAACAAACTCAAAACGCGCGGTCGAAGTCGCGAGTGATCGCCTGTATTTTATAAAATCAGTGTCCCGATTAGTCATATCTTATTTACTTCTCATATCAGCCTCACTACATGTAATACGGATGTGGTGTAACACAGCAAATAAAAACGAAATAACAATTGATAGACTAATCTAAAAGAAATGTCGGTTTCTGTTAGGGTTGCTTTGTTTTCTTTGGGAAATAGTTTGGGTTATGTCGACTATCGTGAAATAATGGCTGAAAAAATTGGAATACGTACCTTTCACGGATCATTTCATTCCTATTAGTTATTTGTTGTTTTAGGGAAGTTATTTTGTATATTTCTTTCCATAATGACAATATTGTACCTTATACATTTTGGTATATGATAATGCCTTTTCAAACCGGTTTTACCGACTGTCTATTCTGAAATAACGAAAGAAGTATCTATTTTTATAGACTTTAAAAAGAAAGTAGGCAATTCAATGTATGTGATATCTTTGGTATTTTATAATTTTTGAGAATGTTGATCTAGTAAGGCAAGCATGTGTGATAAATTTTGTAAGTGTATGTATATTTGTATGTTTGTTCACGGATTTCTCAAAAACAAGGAGTCATAGCGAGCTGATTCTTTTAAAGCATAATCAGGTATACTTCAACTCAGCGTACAATGTAAAGTTGAGTAATTTTTGAGATATGGGTAATAAATAAATCATCATATAATAAAAAAGTAATATAAAAATTAAACCACCTTCGAAAACCTGACTAAAAAGCTTGAAGTAACGCTAAAATTTTTTGTAACGTAAGTAAAGTTAGCCTGTAACATCCCACTGCTGGGAAAAGGTCTTACCTTAACTATGAGGTAGTTTGAGCCATACTTCACCACGCGGGCTCAGTGCGGATTGGTGGCTAACAGCAAGTGGTGTGCACTCGAGACAGGCGGCTAGTGGTGTTCCACAGGGGTCTGTTGTTGGACCACTCCTGTGGAACATAGGGTATGATTGGGTGCTTCGTGGGCACCTCCCTCCGGGGGTTAGTGTAACATGATATGCTGACGATACGTTGGTAACAGCCCACGGAACTACTTAAGACGAGGCAGTCGGACGGGCATCAGCGGGGGTTGCATCGGTACCATGGACCCTTGATGCTACGATTCTCGCCGCAGTATTCGAGTGGCGTGAGGAGCATAGGTCACTTGACCTAAGGCCAGCACCCCTGGAAGTCGTGTTAGAGCGTCTTAAGCTGGAGTTCAAGGCTTTGCAGGTTTGGGACCTACAGCTAGCCCAAAGTAACGTTGGGCACCGTATCATAGAGGCGATTTGCCCGGTGTTGGAGGGATGGGTACGGCGCCAGCATGGTCACCTAACATATTGGGTGACTCAGATCCTAACTGGACACGGCTGTTTCGGCAAACACCTGCACCGCATCAACCGGGAGCCTAGTCTTAGGTGTCATCACTGCCCAGCCGATAAAGATACTGCTCAACACACACTGGAGGTATGTCCGGCCTGGGCAGTTGTGCGCGAAGCCCTAAAAGAAGAAATAGGAAGTGATCTCTCCATCGGGGCGGTCGTGAGACAAAAGGTGGATAGTGATGACGCATAGTAGGCGGTGCTCACCTTCTGTGAGACCTGCCTGTCTGTATCATCTCGCAGAAGGAAGCGGCGGAGAGGGAGCGAAAGGCTGAAGCCGATGCCCCGATAATCCGACGCCGGCGTCCAGGGCACCGCAGAAGGCTTCATGCCCTCGCTTTGACCCTCATAGATGGGCTTCAGGCGGCTGACACGGGGGTGTCAGTCGCTCTCTGAAACAGGCTCTTGACGGTGGTGTGCGTGTCCCGCACGCCGTCTATGGAAATTTGGGGAGAAACTTTCTTCCCCTGAAGCTTGGTGCTTGAAAACTAGCTCAGCCAGAGGCGGGGCTGCGGAAGAATGCTTAGGGATATACCCAGGGCGATAACCCACAGCACCCCCCTGTATATGGCACTGGAGGACACCGACTGGTTTTAAGTGGGTATACCCGCCCTTACTGGGTGGAGGAGTCCCACATAACCACTGGTCTCCCCCGAGATCAGCGGGTATGCGCGAGGCATTTTCCAGTAAAAAAAGGGGCGTTTGCAAGGCAAGCGACTAACCCTGCTGTCAGATATTATAAGGCCTCTGATTAGGCTTAACGACTAATATCAACCGATATTAGCCGGGACCAACGGCTTAACGTGCCCTCCGAAGTACGGAGAAGAGTCAGTTTTTTGAAGACGGTTTAATTTTAATTAGTAAGTATTTCACAGAAACAAAACAAATAACGCGAACGTTTCAAACTGAAAGTCTCATTTCAATATCTGAAACTTTTTCGAAGATATTAACAAGAAAGACATTGTCTGTCCTGCTAATAAAGGAGGTCATTAAAAAACTTGGTTCTCTGGAAGCGTCTTTTGAAGCCGTTAAAAGTGAGCACCTACCTGTTCTCTCCATATTCTGAAGGAAATTTTTCGATGCGTACGCAGAGAGCGTTTCTCGAGGGCTATAAAACGGATAGAAACAATAAAGTCAGCGATATAGTTTTAAATGGCTGAAAAGGTTGGTACTTTATACGAGACAACTTTTTAAAGCGCTTTAGCTTGCGGTGGGTGGAAGTACTGAGCTGATTGATGAAGAAGATAACTGGATTCCATTTTCATTTATTGAAGCTTTATTGCAGCATCTATTATTAGTGTTGTAAAATGAAACAATAATTGTATTGATTTATATGCAGCATTCTGAGCAGTTTTGAACCTAGTTTTTAGCCTTGCTAGATGATTGGCATGATTAATTTTGATCTCATTTTGATAATAGTGGTTATTTACTTAGTAAACATTTTGTGACTTAGTGCTAGACGTTGAAAGTGTTCTCGGGTTCAAGGACCTATCGGTTTACTCCTTGAGCGCAAGTGTGGTTTTAATTGGGGAGGTACAAGTGTTTGGCTGGCTGTTTATATTGTGTAAAAGGGAATGAAAAGTGTTGAGGGTTGTTTCTTTTGCGCAGCACAGGGCCACACTTGCGTCAAGATTCAAGATTCAAACGGGATTGAATTTAAAAAAAGATTACTGCATTTTGTGAGTACTAACGTCTATATTTCGCGTGAAATTGCGTCAAAAGAAATCATACGCCATATTCAAGCGAGTGATTTAAAAATATGGCCCAGGTTATTTTGCTCAGTATTTTTTCATCATGTGACTATAACAATCTGAATTGGCTAAAATTCTAAAAGTACTTCCTCTTTCTGTGATACGCGTGAAGTATATTCAATCCCATCAGATTTGCAATCATGGTCATATCCGTACAGTAACAGGACGTAAAGGTAACCACAATTCGGGTTATTGCGATACTCGATACAAAAGGTCGACCTGTGTAACAGTATTCAAGCAAAATGTGAACTGCGAACTATGCGTAGCATGATTACAAACTTAACTGGAGGTTTAATCGCGCGAATTTAGACAATTCGAAATCGTTATACACGGTCCATTTATATGAAGATTGTGTAGGTAGCTAACTCAATTCAAATCGCGCATCACTTAGTCCTTTCTTTTTATTATCTTCAGACTTTATAAATACTGCAATCAATATTGTACACACGCTGGTGAACATTTTTTGGTACTCCATTAGAGATACTGTAAAAGTAAGTATTGTTTGGAATAAAGCTACGAAAAAAGGATAAAGAGAAGGTTTCATTAATAGTGTCGTCCAAAGCTAACCCTACATTGAGATGTTCAAAAGTAACCAATTTACAGTCAACGACTCGAATATGAAAAGCTGTCTTGAGACTCGCTGAACAGTAATTGAGATTGAAGACAAATGCTTAGATGTTTAATTAATCTATTATGTTCTTAAACAAAAAGCGCAGTGAACATGTATTTCAGTGCAATAAAGAAGTACATAAACCCAGTTACAGCGGAAACCAGTGATGTCCCGTTGCCGTAGGTGGGAATATTCCCAACAACATTGCTTCTATTGCCGGCAACATTGGAAACAAGAGGGAACATCGCCGTTTCCATTATATTTACAGTCAAAACGCTTCTTTTAGAGCCTTAGTGTACCATTAAAGCAAAAACAGCAGATATTCATCAAAGATTTACGTAAATTCCCAAAGTTGCCGGCAACTTAAGCAACATTTCCGGGAACATTTCTGAGAATATTTCTTGAATTGCCGGTAATATTAGCTGATATGGTGATTTTAGTATATCTTTTTTTATACTCACTTGCGAGATAATTAATGAAATGATTATTTGTCTAACATTATGAAATAATAACAAACACTGTTAGAGTAGGCATTAATGAGGATTAAATGTATTTAACGTAATGGCAATTTCAGAAACATTGCCGGCAACATTCCATTGGCAACGTACCCGGTAGCGGCAAATTTCATTGGCACATCTATAGGCGGAATATAAAAGAAGATAACACTAAGTAAAAGGTGAAGGTACTTATTAGTTGAACTTTGCAGAGCCAGAAACAGTGAAATAAAGTAAGGATGCCTAAAGCTTCAATGGAAATTAAATTATAGAGATACCTTTATAAATGCGGGAGAGACTCATAAACTGCACATTTTGTGTTAACAAAAATTACCCTCTCTGATTACTCTTCCTTCCTGTAGACCTCAGATTCTTACCTTAACCACAAAATCAAGCTTTTAGGAGATTGAAAACAGCAAACTTCGATTCGATTCTATTTCATAACTCGTTTGTAAAAAAACTGACACCTAGCCATATCTCTAGACTGCAATTCTGAACGAATGTCGCTATCTGCAAGCGCGCCACTCCGCGACGGGGAAGCTACGCGTTTTGATAACGACGTCAGTTTCGAGCTACGTGCTGTATCTCAACTACTCCAAACATTAACTCGATTTACATAACGTACTTTCTGAAAGTTGAGCTGCAATGTTTTGAAATATTGGTGTGCATGGGCAAACATTGCATTGTAACACACAGTGAAACCGTAGGAAAGTATGTATGTACCTACATAAATATATGCTGTAGCCGTTTGTTATCGACTTTATTTACCGTTTATGTGAAAATCTTTTCCGGTTCTCTTTAAAATAAATCATCTTAAACTTGATCTTGCAATTTAATTTAAATTCCTTATATTACCTAATATAAACATAGAACACGGTACATTTGGTAATTCTGCATTGAATACTTAAGAGAGTAACCGTAGCAAATAAGCAACAGCATTAGAGCAAATTATAGCGTTGAAAGTTGAATAATAGTGATTAATAATATGTAGAGCTACTACAACCGATGTTCAGGTGTTTCCTTGATATGAACTATTTTGCGATCTTAATGATTCGATAAAACGAGTACACTTGTCCAAACTCTTTTAAACCTGTAAACTAATTAAGAAGTTGGCCGTTTGTTTCTCAATAATGCAAATATCCGTAACTACGTGAAAGTTTGGATCTCACTAAGTTCGAGCAAACATACGATTGTTAGGACCATCGACGTGCCTTAATGACGGGTCGGACTGTCAAAGCTCAAGCAAACGTAGCCAGCGCATTTGAAATTGAACGTAATTGCTTACATTTATTAAGCTTCAACGTTATCAATATAAATATTTATTGCGTTCATTTAATTAATTCAATTAAGACGCTGCAAGATTAAACGAAAATAATTTCAAACTCCCGTGTAGGCTGTTCTTGAATTTAAACACTTAAAGTTGTGAACAAACACGTATATTTGGTAGTACTTTATGATTCGGAGGATTTTTGTAGGTTATTGAAAAATAAGTACTATTTAGAATAAAGAACCAAGTATATTTCAAAACGTTATAAATGAATTGTGTTTCAAAAAGCTAGTCAAAATATTGGCTCATAAAATCTGACGCCAAAATTGGTAAAATAGGTAAGTAACGATCTCACAAAAAAATTGACGGTTTAGAAGGTACTCGCAGCTGACTGACAGTTTGGGTAAAGGTCAATGAACTGTATAAAATGAAATCCCTAGAAGTAATGTTCAGTATTGATTGAGTTCACAAACAACAACGAAAACCACGAAATATTTTTTACAGAGTGAAAATAAGAATCCCGATAATAACTATTTAGTTTTAATCAGGAACAAAGTTTGTTTTAGGTTTTTGGTATTGTGTAAGCATGTTGTATTTAATAAGTGAACTTTGAAATCTATAATAATATTAAAAAGCTGAAGATTGTTTGTTTGAACGCGCTTATCTCAGGAACTACTAAACCGATTTAAATATTTTTTTTTGTGTAAGATAGCTTAATTATCGAGGAAAAAATAAAGCTATGAAATATTAAGATGTAATTAATGACTTCTAAGAGAAGAGCAACAATTAAAAAAAATGTGAAGACCGGGAGAAAATATTTCTTTTGAGAGCTTTCGTTGCTTAAGCAGCGTAAGCTTTAGATACTCAAAAGTCCTGTGTCGGAAGTCTCGACATAGTTCCGTGTAAAACCACCAGGTGGCGCTCGAAAAATGCTGAGAGGAAATTTGTGTTTTCGTGTATTTATTAATTGAGAAGAATTATTGAATGATGCTTAAAAAACTACAAATATTTCTTAAGATTTATTAAAGATATGGGCCATTATTTGAGCACCGTTTTTTGATGGTCACACGTTTGAAATTCCAAACATATTCAATGTTTAATTTAAGAATAAATTTTGTATGTTGTATCATGTATCTATCTATATGAATACACTTTAAAATGTGTTATTATGTTTGTAGTTTTGTAGGAATAACTATTTTATCATCGGAATCGGGAGTAAAACTGCTGTTCTTCGCGCGTCACACCGAGTTGGCGCTCAGTTTAAACACTTATGGCTTGCTGGGCTTTTACATTATATTTATATAATATATGTCAAAAAATTGGACATATAGTCAGGATTAGTTATATTGAGGTGGAAAAAATCCGTCTTAAGATTTAAATTTTATGTAATTAATTTTGTGACGGTCACACGATTTTACCATTTTCAAAAATGTGACACATAAATGCCCATAACTTCAAAAAGGTTCAACCTATCGACACAAACCATAGGTCCGCAGAAACTTCAGACGCGTTAAAACACCAATAGAAGACAAATAAATATCTCACAGCAATGATATAGCTAATTACAGCTCCTTGATTTTTTTTTTTTTCTTCAGACCCTAGTTCATGTAACCCTTCATGGGTGATGTTTTAAGATTATAAGTCAGCGTTAGGAATTAATGTCTACTATTGAATCATAAAACTTATAGTCAAGATTCATTTGAGCTGATTAGATTACATAAATGCTAGTTACTTAATTTAATATTTCTGAAAATGTAAAATTTTCGTCACTTGCGTGGCACAACTTTCGTGGTCAATTTCCCACGAAAGTTACAAATCATACCACGAAAGGTTATCAAAGTGTACTGATCTCACTAGAATTTATATTTTATGGTTGTTAAATGCAGTTAAAATAACCGCCTTAACGTTTTATACTTGAATGTTTCTACTAAGACAGTTTCCAGAGGCACAGATATGATTTAAAGAAATAATGAAGCTTACTAGAAAAATATGTAGAATACGTTATCTTAAATATTAATTTTCATTTTTATTCGGCTTTGAATTGCCTGATCAATATTTACTTATAATATAACAGCGTAAAGTAATCACAATAAGTTACTATAAAAAAGCATACTCATCAATTAATTAATTTTCGTTCATTATGCGTAACTTCCCCAATTTGTCTAGTTCACATGAGAAAATAATGAATATCACAAAAGAAAACTTTGAAAATAATTCTTTGCCACTAATAAGAATGATGGCAGTTTATGCCAATCGTCTTAATTTATTCAACCAAACGGCATGGCTTAAATTTGAGCCTGGTCTAAAGCTGGAAAATTGTCCCCTAGACCGATAAAACAGTCTACTTTGAGGCTACTAGATAATGCCTTGAAATCATGAGTTTGCTTCACGGGAAAAAACTACAATTAACACTAATACCATAACATCCAAGGTTTGACAATAAGCGCATGAAGTCTGGTGTTTATTTCTAAAGAAACAGTTTAATTCTTTATTGGATAAGAAAAAGTCATATTTGAAACGCTCTTACAGCTATGATCCAGCAGCTAGTAGTCTAAATAGTCTCACTCCAGGCAAGAAATATCTGGAAGACTAATTTATTGTTTGTAAAGTTTATGAAGGGAATAACCTTAGGTATGCATTTGAGTTTGAAAATGAGTTGATCTCTTCTCATAATAGCGGGCAAATATCTAACTACTAAAATGCTGGGTTACCTATATGTATTTGAGGAACTTCTTTGAAGGGTAAAGATTGCTACAGATTTTCTACCATGTACCTTAGCTTACCCTTACCTTTATAACCTCAGATAATTTCGACAGAATGCGACTACTTACCAAGATTGGTCAAGGAAGCGATTAAGTTACAAAATACTAAAAAATCGATCGTGAGTATGGGTTTAAATTGTCGAATGTAAAAATACCATTGCTTCGAAAGTGTGAGACCGTAAAATTTAACAAAGTATCCTATCGCTGACAAATACTGTCAGTGTTGTGTGTCGAGAACAAATGCGAGTAAACAGTAAATTTGAGGTCAGTGATGCCGCAAGTGAGTGCAGTGAAAGACTTTGAAGGAGGGTAGACCATTAAGTCTGCAAATAACAGCTCACTCGCAACAGTTTTAGGTACGCTGTGATCATGGCACTTGCAACAGTGTCGAAATATCGGATACTCATAAATAATTTGGTACATAGTAGCAATGTCGAAGATAACTATTTTTATGTTAGTGTTCATCATGAATGTTTAAAAATATATGTAATACCTATCCACATTACTTTTTATCTCATATAAATATAATATTTAAAGTAATTGATACTTTTATTACCTAATTATCTATACAAAAAGACGCTGCGTAACTTTCGTGTCATGGTGAGTAACTTTCGTGGCTTTCGAAATTTCAATATTAAATATCTACATGAGTAATGAACCGATTTTCATGGTTCTAACAGATTTTGTTACAGTTTTATAGTTTCTTTTAAGCAGTATTTTTTTCATTTGAATAATATCAGTATAAATATTCGCCACGAAGGTGACGCGAAGAACACTTTCTGAAGAAATGCCCATATAGGGTACTTACGTAAGGTTAAATGATATTCGATGAATTAGAAAATCATAAAATTGAAATTGTCGACGCGAAATGTCAAAAATGATACATCAGACTACGCCCGCTGTATGACGGGATCCCGATTAGCATTATTTATTAACACTTTATTGCACAAATAAAACATTTCGATTAGCATTATTTATTAACACTTTATTGTACAATAGATGGACTTAACGCCATATGGCATTCTCTACCGTTCATACCTTTGGGCTAAGCAACAATGTTTGTGGAAAACACCATTGAAAAAAGAACATTATTTTAAATCAAATTTATAAACATAAAAAAGTTTATAGTGAGTTAATCATATAATTTAGATAGACATATGCTATGCTGAACTTTATTGTAGAACTTTTAAAGTGGAACCGTCCCATCATAGATGGATTTTTACGTATGTATCTTAAATGGTTAACGCTGCGTACGCTACGGCTGCTTTCAAGTGAATTATTTTCCTCCGTTTTTGCAACATTTTTCATAGTTGCTCAGCTCTTATTAGTCGTATCGTGATGGTTTATAACCAAAACCTTCCTCGATGAATAAACTATCCAATAGTTTCTGAGATTAGCTCGATTAAATAAACAAACATACTCTTCAGCTTTATTATAATAGTCTGGATAGTATAGATTGGAAAAAGTTTTAGGCACTATTTGCACTAGCCGTAAAGTGTTTTCATCAACGGGTATTTGCGTAAACTTCGAAACCAAATCAGGAACAATAGCGTACGGACCTAAGCATAAATAGCTTTCCTAAGTTATGGACGGCACATGGTTGAAACGGTCACCCATCCAAAAACGTCTGCATCTTGTAAAACATGTTCGATATTATTTATGTAATATAATTTATCTACATCGAAACACACTTACGAGAACAGGAAACTTACACTATTAACGCACACACTCTGCCTATAGCGTTATGCCAGCGTATTATGTTTCATACATAATGTATGTTTCATTTGAAACGCACTACCTCATGATCCTACATAAATAAGACCGTTTCTATGGAATATTCCGACATCAATTTCCGAATGTTTATGCCGAAAATCTATATGTACGGTTTTCGTAGCAGTATCAAATTATTTTTTACAGAAGAGTCATGCTTTGTGAAAATAATAATTCGTCAAATATCCCAAAAGCGTGTTACAAAGTTTCTGTGAACGAGCGTAGTTTATTTTTTTCATTTCTCCTGTTTGGAAAATTAAACTTTCATGTGAAGATAGCCGGGTGGAAAATAGCTTTTCCATCTCTAGGGTGGAAAGTAATTAAGTTTTAATTGCAACTATTAGACATGGAGTTAAAGATAATTGAGTCACATCATATTATTAAATTAAACAAGCTTTCCACATTTTTAAGATTAGCTAAACATTAAAAGCGTGTTTATTATGGTCACTGATTTTAAAAATGTACAATTAGTCTAATTTGTCTAATCTACAAATATAATATTCGGTTGCCCGCCATACATACATACACTTTTTTTTCCATTTTAAATTGTCACACTTTGTTTGTGTTTGACAATATTTTTTTACTCTGGTCGATTATTGCACAGATAATTAAACAGGCGGAGGCGATTTGCCGCGATTTCGTTGTTCATTATTCTTCTTATTCACTCCCACCTTTAGCTGTCACTCATAGCGCTATCTCATAAAGCAAAAGTAAACCTGGAATTTGACATAACCTGTGGTAGTTTTTGTGACAAGGTAAAGGTTGCGTTCTTTTACTAATATTATTGTCTGTAAGAAAAAATCAATCGATATTTTTAACAATGACTTGAAATATTTTATATCGTCCTCGTTTTATGTACTCTGTTGTCTTCAGTGCCGTAACTGTCCTCCTAATCGTGTGTTTTATGTATAAAGATAGAAAACAACTGATATGTGATGTAAAAACTTGAGGTTTCATCTCTCGCCAAACAAAATATCTCATTATCGCATCTCAATTACGCAACTAAATTTATTTATTTTTCCTCACAGTCGAAATGAAAAATAGTGTGTTTAACTCGAATGAAAGCACCCGTTTCACTCTCGAATTATTAGCGCTCTCATTCCATTCGAGCGCCAAAATCATCTCAAGTGAAGTGGGTCACTTTCTCCCCTTGTATAACAATCTGCTATTTTGTATTAACTCTAACTATGCTATATACTAACAATGCTTTGTGTTATTTTGGAAAACTCTTACCAATAGCAACATCGATGCAACAGAGTATTGTTAGCATCAATATTGTTCAACCTCATCAATAGCTTGTGTTACGGACACCCAATCATGTTTAGTAATAAGTTTAGTTATATTTATTTGTAAGGATTTTTGATGATAATAAATATAATTTTCTGTTAGGGCCATAGCGAGTAAGCATTGTAATTAGTTTAGGGCTCGTTTTATTTCAATAATAAGAAACCTGTTAGTTAGGAATTCCCATTTGCAAATTAGGTAGGCAGGTAGGGTAACAATTAACTAGCTAGGAAATATTAAGAAATATGTAGGTAGTTTGGTACAGGGGCGAGGGAGACCCTAGTAGGCTGTCTCGCTCAGGTGGAGCGAGGCCGGTAAAGCCTTCGAATTTCCTGTCCCCCATATCGCACTTTCTGAGGGTAGGTAGGAAACCCATAGAGTGGATTGTTGCGAATGGGAATTTTATCACGATTAATGTAGGTAGGTTACAAAAACGTTAGAAGGAATACGCAGATGATGTTATGTGTCCGTCCTTGTTTGTAACTAATCTGTATTAGTCGATAAGTCAGACATGTATTTTTGGTTAAATAAAGGGCCGTGAGCGGGCCAGATCGTACGCGCTCTCACGGTCACCGATCTCAAAAAGAAGAGTTTTATTTGGAATCTACAGTCTACACATCGAAGGAAAGATCGTCGGAAAATTGACTCAGCCTGCCTGTAGTCAATATCGTCTGGTCCGTTGCGATCCGGATTATAAGAAGAAATCAGCAACGCGGCATCGACTTGTGTTTTGGTTAGCACATACGCCGAGGGATCTACGCCGAAGCACAGTGTAACCAGGAGCCGCGAATCGGCCTATACTCCTGTGGAGAGACGATCACATTTACACGGGTGTTCCGTGGCTCGGGCATTCACCACCTAACGGTGCCAAACGGTGTCTGTCTCGGGTTTAACGCCGATTCCCAGGCGGTGCAGTTTTCGGGCGAGCTGCCACATATCGCGCCAGCGATTGTGAACAAGTCCGACCGGCGCCGGTACGGTGTGCGTAAGCGCGGGGGCCGGACTGTAGGCACTGCGGAGGGTTCTGGACATTCCAGCCAGAACTGAGCACCCCACGGATGCGTACACTCTCTGCCGGGCGGTACCTCCCTTCCGATCCTGCACGACCATCCATCCCCAGACAGGCTCCCCTTGGTAGTGTACCTGTTTGGGATTGATAGGAGTAGGGGCAGCAAGTAAGAAGATGCCGACTACGCGCAGCCAAGCTGGGAAAATGGAAGCCGAAGACTCAAGACTACGCAACTTTGAAGAGCCACCCGCATCACCATCTGTGCAAGCCACCGCGAGTACGTTACGACAGACTGAACTACCCGCAGAAGGCGGACGAATGGAAACGGCAGCAGAGAGACGTCACGACGCTAACGCCGACGCGCCTAGGATAAGGCCGCCGCCGTCGTCAAATAGGTCAAGCGTCGCCGCTCGTTTAAAGCAAGCCGAGTTGAGAGCAGCCGAGCAGTTGGCGGCTATTGAAAAGAATCTAATTCAGAAGAGATTAGAATTTGAGATCGCTACGATAATGGATACAACAGATGAAGATGACCGTGAGAGCCTACCCGCCGGTGAGACCCTAGCGAGGGTGGATGACTGGTTGGATCAAGCCCAGTCCCGGCGTCAAGATGTAAACATGCAACTACCCACAACCGAGATGTCTTGTAGCGTTCCTACCCTCCGTGAAGAGAGGAATGCAAAGTTGTCTTTCAAGAATAAAGTTCGTACATTTATGAAAGAGTGAATAATTGCATAATATTATTATTATATGTATGTATTTATGCTTTATTTGTGTTTATGTTTATACTTATAAATATTTTGTAGTTTATTTATTTATCGATATAGTTATTTATTTAGTTTATTTAATTCAATAATATATTTATTAGACTCTTGTTACTATTTTCCTATTTTAATTTGTGTTTTTTTTTTCACTGCACCCGTTGCTATCTTTCTGCATGACCTAAAGGTTTGACTGGCAGAGAATGCTTTTAGCATTAAGTCCACCTTTGTACACTAAATTTGTGCAATAAAGTCTTTAAATAAATAAAAAATAAATAAATGAAAGAAATAGACATTTGTTTACGCGACGCAAAGAAAAAGATGCGCGTAATATAGAAGTGGATAGAAACCGACATTTGAATTCGCCGAGCATAGAATTAAATGAAGATGTAAACAACATTCAACAAGATGTGCAGCGACAGGTCGAGTCAAACAATGATTGTACAGCAAGACCCCAAGAGTATACGGACGGGGCGGAACGACTTGCTTACACATTGGAGAGGATTATGTCGAAGCGACCGGCCCCACGTCAAGCTATTGAGTTACCGATTTTTAATGGAAACACGAACGACTGGTTACCATTTAAAGCTGCAATGGAAGATTCAACGCGATCATGCAACTACAGTAAATCCGAGAACCTGGCTAGATTGAGGAATTGTCTAAAAGAAGAAGCCAAGGAGGCAGTAGCGGCGTTGTTATACCGTGCCACCGATCCGGACAAGATCATGCGAACGCTAGAACAATGCTATGGAAGGCCAGAAGTGATCATTGATCGGGCACTGGACGACCTCAAGAACCTGCCGCGAGTTGGAACGACAGCCAGTGAACTGAATTCGTTCGCGATTAAGGTACAGAACATCGCGTATACACTGGACTCCATAGATAATAAAAGCTACCTCAGAAATCCGATGATGACCCGAGAGGTGGTCGATAAGCTGAGCCCACACTTGAAAACAAGATGGTGCGACTACGCAGCGCGGTACGCAAGCTACTCGGAGCCAGAGATCGTGACATTATCGCAGTTTTTGATGGAGGAAGCGAATAAGGCGATTCGATTCGCATACGTGTCGCAACCTAGCAACAGTGCAGCGAAGAAAGAAGTGCAAGCTAAGCAGAAGGCTAACTCAAAGAAGCGAAACACTGGTGTGTACGCCACAGCCGAGGAAAAAGCTACGACGGCACAAGATAAGACGTGTTTATGTTGCGGCGGGGACCACGAAGTGTCGAAGTGCACAAAGTTTAAAACCATGACAGTAAAGCAAAGATGGGATTGGTTGAAAGAAGAAAAGATATGCTTTCTATGCTTGAACAATAAGCACAGGCGAATCAAATGTAAAGCACCGATGTGTAATGAGAATGGCTGTAACCGACGTCATCACAGGCTGTTACACACAGGGCGTGAAAACAGCGAAAGTCAACACAACCAAGAAGTGGTAGCCTCAGTTAGCCATACTGTGGGGGCATCCAAGGTGTTGTTGAAGGTATGTCCGATCGTCATTGAGGGGCCACGGGGTAGAGTAAACACACACGCTCTACTTGACGAAGGGTCTACGGTTACGTTGATCGATCAGGACGTGGCGGAATACGTCGGTGCAGAAGGCCCGCTTCGAGACTTACACATATGCAGTGTGAACACACAGAGCGTACCACACACGAGCAGAGAGGTGGAGCTTCAAATGATCGCCAGTAACAACGAGAAACATTTGGTGAAAGCGAGAACAATGAAGAATCTCCGCTTGAATACTCAAACGGTGGGTCGGAGCTGTTTAGAGTACGGACACATGCGTAACCTGAACGAGAGTGACGTGTGTTATGTGAACGCCAAGCCGCGTGTCCTCATAGGCGCGGACAATTGGCATCTGATAGTAAGCAGGAAGCTGTTGACAGGCAAACGCCACGAGCCAGCAGCATCGCTCACCAGATTGGGGTGGGTGATACATGGTCGAGCGCCGTCCCGAGTCATAAGGGAGAGAGATACGGTGTTGTTCGTCGACGACCATGGGAGAGCTCGGTCTACGCAACCTGACGAAGAACTACACAACATGGTGAAGTCATACTTCGACATCGATTCGCTGGGCATTCAGAAAAAGGAACGCGAGAACCCTGATGATGTGCGCGCCTTAGAAGCCTTTGAGTCAACAGTGAGATGTGTCAAACAGCGATATGAAGTTGGATTGCCGTGGCGCAAGGTTAACACAGTTATGCCGCCGAGCTACGAGGCTGCGAGGCGGAGGCTCACGTCAATAGAAAGGAAGATGGACGCATCTGAAGACTTCAAAGCAAAGTACACAGCCCAGATCGAGAGTATGTTTAGAAAAGGCTACGCAGAGGAATGCCGAGAAGCCGACACACAGAGCCCGCGTCTCTGGTATTTACCACACTTTGCCGTGGTAAATGTTAACAAGCTGCGGAACGTAGAGACACTTAGCAGTCTGCGTCTACCCCGCCTCTACACTTTGACGGGGGGAGTGACTGGAAAGCAGCTGCACGTGTTCTGCGACGCTAGCGAGTCTGCTTACGCGACAGCAGTCTATTGGCTTGTAGAGTACGAGGATGGATCACGTCGTGTGGTATTAGCGGCAGCAAAGGCAAGAGTAGCCCCGATGAAGACACAGACGATACCACGTCTGGAGTTACAAGCGTGTCTTATCGGAACGAGACTTGCGTCGACAGTAATGGAGGAGCACAGATGGCAGCCCGATAGAGTGACGTATTGGACAGACTCTACGACCGTTCTGCACTGGATTGGGAACGATAGAGTGCGTTACACGCCATACGTAGCGCACCGCTTGAGAGAGATATGTGAGTTTTCAAGACCCGATCAGTGGCGGTGGGTGCCAACGCAAGACAACGTAGCGGACGACGCGACTAGAGTCGTCACAGAGATGAAATCAAATGAAGACAGATGGTTTACTGGGCCATCGTTTTTATACGAACCGGAGAATACATGGCCGTCTCAAGCAGGCTGCACAGAGAGCAGCGAGGAGACTGTATTTAGCGTCGCGACAGAGGACAAATGGAGCGTGCCAGACGCCGGGCGTTTTTCCAACTACGAGCGCCTAGTGAGGGCGATGGCGTATGTGCTTCTATTTATAGATAAATGTCGCAAGCGCGCAACTGTTTTGACCAAAGAACACATAGATAGAGCGGAAAGATGGCTGATGAGGCGAGCGCAGGCAGACTCATTTCGAGAAGACATAGAGCGCCTAGAAAGAGGTCAGAACTTGAAGGCGGGGAGTCGCATCCGAAGACTTGATCCATTCATCGACGAGGAGGGCGTGTTGCGGGCGAGAGGAAGGACGAGGGCAGCGGGTGTGTCTGCCCCCGATACTACGCCCGTAATATTGGACGGCAGCCACCCGTACGCGCGGTTGTTGTGCAATAGGGAACACCGTCGCGTCCATCACTCGCACAACGAACGCGTCGTCAACGATGTACGACAGAGATACTGGATACTGCGATTGCGACCTACTGTTCGGGCCGTGGCCTATAAGTGCGCCTTTTGTCGTATGAGAAAGGCGAGACCTGTGACACCTGTGCTGGGAGACTTGCCACGCGCTCGAGTAGAGGCTTTTACCAGACCATTCTCTAACTGTGGTCTAGATTTCTTTGGTCCCATGATCATAACTGTGGGCCGTCGTCACGAAAAACGGTGGGGAGCGTTATTCACATGCCTCACTACGAGAGCCGTGCATATAGAGTTGGTAGCGAGCCTGTCGACTGACTCGGCTATCATGGCGTTGCGGCGTATGGGAGCGCGACGAGGGTGGCCACAGAAAATGTACTCAGACAACGCGACGAACTTCAAAGGCGCAGACAAGGAGCTACGAGCAGCGAATGAAGAATGGGAGCCAGCTCTACGAGACTATGCGCTCACCCAGCGCATCGACTGGCGCTACATAGCACCAGGGGCACCGCATCAGGGGGGAGCGTGGGAGCGTCTCATTCGCTCTGTCAAGAACGCTCTACGAGTCACTCTACATGAAAAGGCACCGAGAGAAGAGGTACTGCAAACTCTACTGGCGGAGGTCGAGCACACCATGAACGCGCGACCGCTAACACACGTGCCGGTCAGCGCTGACGACCCGGAGGCGCTCACCCCGAACCACTTCCTACTAGGGGGACCGCGCGGCCTACCCATCATCGGGCCGTGCGAACCAGCGTCGAGGAAGACGTGGAGGGCGGCGCAAGCGCTAGCCGACGAGTATTGGCGCCGCTGGCTTAAAGAATACCTACCGGACCTGGTGCCGAGAAGAGGAGCCCGAGATGTCGCCGAGGTTGCTATCAAGCCCGGTGATCTAGTCGTCGTGGTGGACCACACACTGCCTAGAAACGTGTGGCCACGAGGCGTCGTCACAGAAGTACATCCTGGACCTGACGGAGCAGTGAGGAACGTCAAGATTCGGACCAAGGGCGGCGTGTTTCGTCGACCGGCGTCGAGATTGGCTGTCCTGCCGGTGGAATAAGAAGAGGTTCGCACTTCGCAGCGCTTCACCGGGGGGAGACTGTTACGGACACCCAATCATGTTTAGTAATAAGTTTAGTTATATTTATTTGTAAGGATTTTTGATGATAATAAATATAATTTTCTGTTAGGGCCATAGCGAGTAAGCATTGTAATTAGCTTAGGGCTCGTTTTATTTCAATAATAAGAAACCTGTTAGTTAGGAATTCCCATTTGCAAATTAGGTAGGCAGGTAGGGTAACAATTAACTAGCTAGGAAATATTAAGAAATATGTAGGTAGTTTGGTACAGGGGCGAGGGAGACCCTAGTAGGCTGTCTCGCTCAGGTGGAGCGAGGCCGGTAAAGCCTTCGAATTTCCTGTCCCCCATATCGCACTTTCTGAGGGTAGGTAGGAAACCCATAGAGTGGATTGTTGCGAATGGGAATTTTATCACGATTAATGTAGGTAGGTTACAAAAACGTTAGAAGGAATACGCAGATGATGTTATGTGTCCGTCCTTGTTTGTAACTAATCTGTATTAGTCGATAAGTCAGACATGTATTTTTGGTTAAATAAAGGGCCGTGAGCGGGCCAGATCGTACGCGCTCTCACGGTCACCGATCTCAAAAAGAAGAGTTTTATTTGGAATCTACAGTCTACACATCGAAGGAAAGATCGTCGGAAAATTGACTCAGCCTGCCTGTAGTCAATAGCTTGGTTCTCTTAGTTCTGAATCAATAAAATAGGTAATTAGTTTGCTATATTCATCCTTCTTCCGATTTATAATTACTTCGTAAGTATTCTCGTGTTCTCAGCCGCTTGCAGTGCTGCATTGTTTTGTTTCAGCTTGCG
Organism: Pyrausta purpuralis; assembly: GCA_963924145.1. Taxonomy (NCBI): domain Eukaryota; kingdom Metazoa; phylum Arthropoda; class Insecta; order Lepidoptera; family Crambidae; genus Pyrausta; species Pyrausta purpuralis. Next base: position 6,294,054 of record OZ001646.1, read on the forward strand.
ATTGATACTTAAATGGCTTATTAACTAACAATTTATCATAGGTAAAGTAAACCACTGTTTAAGTTCCTTTAAAAATGTTGTGAATTCTTCCGCGATAATCTCTTTCTCTAGCATCTCCTTTTCGGAGCTGCTTGCTTGTTCGTATTTCTAGAGTTTGGTCAGTTATTCTAATGCATTGAATTAAAACAGTACGGAAATATTTCGCGCATATTTATTTAAAACTATATAATTGTCTTCGTATCCTCCCATTCAGTTAACACATCATTCACAGTTTGTTACTAAAAAAATGAAATAAACCGATGTCAGCTTTAATAAAATCTAAAAATACTCTTTCAGTCGTAGATTCGATTACAGGCAAATATTTTATTCATGCAATTATAGTGTGTTGTGTAGGTGCTTATGTTAATCGAACCTAGACCTTTATTTTTGAATTACTCGCGTAAAGATGGCGTGTGACATTGATTTAATGTCCTATTTTCCAATGAAGATTAGTATGATTTCACGCGGAAGTTATATTTTTAATTTATAAATTCTTTATTGCACAAACAAAATGAAGTACAAATAGCGGACTTAATGCTTTACATCATTCTCTACCAGTCAACCTTTGGGTGAGGCAGAAACAGTTGAGGCGGTGTAAAATAACAAAAAAAACTAACATAATGAATGAACTACATATACTTAAAAAAAACTTTATTTGCGTGATTATTTTTAACCGACTTCAAAAAAGGAGGAGGTTATCAATTCGAATGTATGTTTTTTTTGGTATGTTTGTCTCCTCATATCTCAGTCGTTTGTCAACCAAATTGAAAATTTTTGTCGCCTAAGTAGGTGAAAAAAAATTTCGGTGGGATGATGGGATCTTGGTGTCTTCGAGGAAAACCCTCAAATTTTAAAGGCACGTATAGTGTTTCTTTACTAGAATCTTAATGTTGACGTGTTGTTACGTCTGATAGTCAACATCTTGTGGGGCTGAGCTGATGGTGGAACCCCTTAACGCTTAAGAGTTCAGTAATTATAATGACGGAACTTATGATAGGCTATTTGTGGCTTCTTAAAAAATAGAATCATAAGGTGCACCTCCCCCGTCCCCTCTAATGTAATCACTAAAAAACCGGCCAAGTGCGAGTCGGACTCGCGCACTGAGGGTTCCGTGCCAACTTTAACTGAATTTGGGAATCCACTTACTTCCACTTAGTAAAATCCACAATATTTTGTTGACAGCAAATATAACTTTGTTTTTCATAGTGTTTGTGTGAAGTACGAAGTTATGTTTGCGATTGGTGAAAATCTGCTATATCTCAAAAACTTATCGTTAGATTCCGTCCGAACCAATTTTTGTTGAAAGTATTTGTTAAGATCTACATTACATATATTTTTCAAAATTTACACTCGCTTAGTTTAGAGGTTAGATGGGGGGGGACGCCCATTTTACCACTTTGGAAGCGTCTAGCTATGAAACGTTAGACTTTAAAAGAAAATGGTTTTAGGAACCTATGTGTCATTTAAAAAGACCTATCCATAGACACCCCACACGCATAGGTTTGACTAAAAAACATTTTTGTTGGTGTTAGTTTCATGTACGGGAGCCCCCCCTGAAATGACATATTTTTTATATTTTGTATGAGAGTCGTAAAGCGGTTAACAAGATACATACTCCTACCAAATTTCAACAGTGTGATGCTTATCGTTGCAGAAAAAAATGGCTGTTACATACGGACGGACAGACAGACAGACAGACAGACTTGACGAAACTATAAGAGTTCCGTTTTTTGCCATTCGGCTACGGAACCCTAAAAACACACAACATACGATTTTTCCTTGTTCAAGTTAAATTTAATCATCTTGTGTTTACATTTAACCAATAAAGTGGTATTAAGTATTAACATTTATTGTTACTTTATCTTGTGCAGAAGACAAAACTATACATCGTGTATCGTTAAATGTGCAAAACCTGAAAATAGTTTGATAATTGATTGGAAAACGAGCATAATCAATTGAACCACTCTTTAAAATATTAGTCACATTTTTCAAGAAATCTTCATTCAAATGTTACCCTGTCTATTTATTAATAAGACAAGCAATCACGTGCACAAACCCGGCAAAATCGTAAACAAGCAATGGTTAGTTCTTTATGAGCGTAGAATAGTAATAATACTAGCGGCGCAGCTTCCTAGTGAATAACTACCATCTCTCGACAAAGTATCGACCGCAGAGCAAGGATCAGAAGTGCCAGTGAAACTTAAACACCACATCATCATCAACAAATTTAAGAGCTAGCTATTGTAGGTGTAGTTTTTTCCATTCGTTATGCTCTTCCGCTCTTTTCCATTCGTTATGCTCTCTTGTCCTCTTAATACGAAGTAACTTCAACTTTTTCTTTATTTAACTAATAACACCACAATAATAAAGAACTCATTAAACCCCTTAATATTTTAATTAATAGATCTTTGATATATTTCAGAATGAGGTCAATGAAATTGAAAATCATTTGGGGTATGAGGTTTTGCGCATTTAAAATTACACTACAACTATGGCATTCGCTGATAAAGAGTGGGATTTTAAGTGCATATTCTACTAGATCCACCATCCTTCGTATATTCAACAAATTTGTCATCACACTGTTGACATTATTGGGCCCTTTGATGCCTTTTCGGTCAATACTGTACGCGAGGCCGGCCTCAGGATTAACCAAAGGCAAAATTTACAACGATCAAAAGCAAAAAAACAAATTTTCACCTACTCAAACGCCTCTGTCCTTGTCAATAAGCCACGTAGTGTTATGTACACTTAATTTCCTGTTGAGAAAGCTTTGAACCTATTCCGGTTTTCGGGTATACGCGCTTAGGTACTAATTAGTTTTGATTATTAGATGAAATTAATTATTCCAGCTCGCTGAAACTTGGTTTGCGAACACACTTACGACGTTCAGAATTCTGTGATTCAGGAAAAAAATACTGACTAAAATATCATGTGGATTTTCTAATTCATCACCACGGCCCTTAACAATTTATAAAATCTATTTACTGACTGACATTAAAACCTTGGGCTTGAACGGTAATATTGAATTCGTTTTTGGCTGTCCCAGCGGAAAGCCCAGCAGAAATGTTTTTCCTCAGAAATCTTTCATATACTCGTATGTCAGCAATGAATCAGTATATTCAGGATTCTGGGTTATTGGACAAAGAAGGCTAGCCAGTGGTGACCTCAGAAATCGTAATTGATTTTTACTGAGCTTTTCCTTACATAAATTAAGTGTTCAATATTGTTTTTCTTTCAATTTAATAATATTATTTCACCTTATTTAAGAAAGATGCAAAAAATACTACCGTATAAATGATCTTAGCTTAAAAGACTTGTCTGAAAGTAATACCTTTTAAGAGAATGCGTGGATATAGACTTACCTACTTAAACAAGCTTTATTTTACATAATATTCGTATAATTTTTGACGACTTACGTTGTGTAGTGGCTAAGCACGCTGGGTTTCAAGGTTTCGCCGCTCGAATCCAAGGTCCCGAGTTCTATTCCCGGTCGGGTCAGTGTAGAAAACATAATTTTCCAAAAAATGTATATTAATTGAAATTAATAATCATTGTTTACTCGGCTAAAACACAATAAAATAATATTGGCAACGAAGTGAAAAGCTTTCATCATTCCTTTAACTCAATATTAGTATTAAACCAGTTCCGAGTTCAGCACTTTAAATCTAGTTATTATTTAACCAAGTTATCTATTTAATTCTAGATTGGCACTTCATTAGTTCAAATTAGGTCAATCTTAGTGCGGATTAAATGTTAAATTGGACACGACATTTCAGTATGGTGTATCATTCACTAATTAGACCATTAAACTAAATTTAAATACGTCAAAGGATATTAGCTCTAATGAATACAGCCTTTTTGACTTAAGTGTCCTTAGGTATCTACTTTTAGTCATTAAACTCCTAAACTTAAACTTTAATGTTATGAATATTGCTTAATTTCGGTCGAGTAAATTCATTTTCTTTCTTTCTTTATGCCCATTCCCTATTTATGTTGTTACCAAATTTCGAGACTAGCCCTTGTACAGGACAAAGGAACGAGTAAGTAAGCCAGATACCACTAAATTAATATAGTTAGCGTCTTGGTAATATAACGTGAATGACTTAGATCGTGATCAGATTTCAAAGACATCTTGTATTAACTTCAACAGGTCCAGACTGGAATGCAGATCCATTTATAATACCTATTACTCAGCACATCTGTGCCAATTGGATAGTCAGTGCACAATGGCATAGCATCTAATTCAATGCAGATAATATAGCTTGACTATCACTTACTGGAAATGAAATTATGCTAATGTAATGCAATCGTATTTCACTTAAGTCCTCAAGAAGTCATTCTAAAAGATTGATGTAAGTTTGGTGATTGTGAAAAACAATGTAATGTTAAAAAATCAGCCAAGTGCGAGTCGGACTCGCGCACTGAGGGTTCCGTGCCAACTTTGAACTTTGAATGAATTAGGTATCTACTTATTTCCATTTAGCCACTTAGCCATAATACCACAATATTTTGTTGACAGCAAATATAACTTTGCTTGGTGTTTGTATAAAGAACTAAGGTATGTTTGCGGTGGTTAAAAAATTGCTCTATCTCAAAACCTTCTAGTTTCATCTCGATCAAACCATTTTTTCAAAGTATTTGTAAATATTCTACATCACGTTTTATTTCAAAAAGTGCACTCGTTTAGTTCCAAACCAAAGACACGGGCAAAGCAAACAGCACACTGCTCGAATTCCCGGAACTAATCTAGGATAAGCTTGACTCTGATATGTTGGAAGTTTTGCTAAAATAACTTGTTAGCAATAATATTCATAGTTCTATCCCACACTGCTTGTGAGCTTTAAAGTTTAGTTTAACTCGTTTTTCAGCTAATTTATTAATAACTCTAAACCAAGAGATTCATCATCATCATCATCAGCCAAAAATCGTTAACTACCAAGGCCAAGTGCGAAGCGGACTCGCGCACCAAGGGTTCTCTTGTTCCGGGAAACTTTAACTTAAGAGGGCCCACTTACTACCACTCAGCCAAAATAACACAAAATTTTGTTGACTGCCATAAATTACTTGTTCGATTTCATTTCAACCAATTTTCGTTGAAAGTTTTTATTTTTATGGGGGGCGGGGGGGTAGCCCCTTTTTACAACTTTGGAAGCGTCTTTCTTCCAAACGTTAAACTTTAAAAAAATAGTAGGTTCCTAAAACAAAACAAAAAAATGCTTTAAAGCATTTTTTCGTTTTTGTTCCACGTATGGGGAGCCGTTCAGAACATTATCAAACATTTTTTGTATGAGAATCGGAATGCGGTCAACAGGGTACACTTACCTACCAAGTTTTAACTGAGTAATACTAATAGTTTCAAAATCAAGTAGCTGTGACATACGAACGGACAGACAGACAGACAGATTTGACGGAACTATAAGGGTTCCGTTTTCTGCCATTTGGCTACGGAACCCTAACAAAAGACTAAAGTTGAACTTTGATCAAAGATATTGTCATTCTGTTAATATGATACTGTCAGACAATTTATACGACGAACAATGGAATTCGACTGTTAAACGTTATATTCTTTGAGGTCTTAATATCTAACTCACCAATGTATTCGATACTGTGCCGGGCCTCATTAAATGTATTAAAAGCTTTGACTACTAAAATGATATTATACTGTCAGGCAATTTACATGAGTAACAATAGAATTCGACTGTTAAAAGTTATATTCTCTGAGGTCATAATATCTAACTCACCAATGTATTTGTTATTATGTCGAGCCTCATTAATTTATTAACAGCTTTAGATACTAAAATATTTGTACACGAGGGGGCATGTCAACTCGTTATGAATAATTAATGACATCTGCTTGTCAACGATATGATATTTCACAATCGCTCACAAACTCGAACCAGCATCCCTTTGAAAACAAATCCCAAATAAGTAAAACAGTTCCAATCTGAATTCGCTTATATCTAAGAACAGCGTGTGCTTTTAAAATCACATCTCGAAAGGAACAGTCAGTTAAAATGATAAATTAGTGTTAGTCAATCAAAAATTTTGAAACACTGGTTACTAAAATCTGTAAAATACAGTACCAATATCGCTTTATCTATCCTATTTACAAACTATTATAATGATTATACTTTTAATAATCATTCACGTCGTTCTTTTCCGACGGTCGATTGTTTACGCGGTACAACGATTCAACTGACCGGTACTTGTTGCTGAAGTATCAAAAACGTGGATTTGAGAGCAAACATTTTGAGGGTTCAAACATTTGGAGCCAAAAAGCCATTTTGAGGGTTCCGTGGCCGAATGGCAAAAAACGGAACCCTTATAGTTTCGTCAAGTCTGTCAGTCTGTCTGCCCGTCCGTATGTCACAGACACTTTATTTTGAAACTATTAGCATCACACAGTTGAACATAAACAAGAATAAACAAGAAACTAAAACCAAAAAAATGCGTTTTAACCTATGCATGTTAAAAAGCAAAAATATGTATGATGAATCCAAGTCTATGGATCTTTTAAAATGACAGCGAGGTTCCTAAAATCATTTTCTCTAAAAGTCTAACGCTTGAGAGATAGACGCTTCCAAAGTCATAAAAAGGGCATACCGCCCCCCCCCCCCACTCCAATTTTTAAACGAAGCGAATGTAAATTTAGAAAAAAATATTTTCGGTGAAAATTGATTTGTACGAGATGAAACTAATAGTTTTCGATATATAATATAGCAGACTTTCAACAACCGCAAACAAATATTTTTTCTTCATACAAATACTATGCATAAAAAAGTTATATTTGCTGTCAACAAAATATTGTGGTATTTTGGCTAAGTTGATCCTAAATTCAGTTACAGTCGGCTCGTAACCCTCCGTGCGCGAGTCCGACTCGCACTTGCCCGTTTAGTATAAGTTTTATTTTACAGCAAGTTATAATAAAAACCGATCCCGCGACTGAGTAGACTGTAATATCCCAGCTATGATAAAAAAGGATTCCCTATGCCCTTGCACACGTAAACATAATTACTTTAATGTGAATATCACCATTGAAACTATCCGTTCTCAAGTCCAATAATGTATGCCCGCGGCTGGCCGGGGGTCGACGGTAAACAATGCTCTGATATACGCGATAATGTGTGAGCAAGAGCGGGTGGTGTGGGGAGTCGGGTATAGTTGAGCTGTGGTACAAGTGAGCTGGACCGATACCATGAGTTTACTCGATAGCGACGACGGTTTCTCTCGCTAGCGACGACGTAACTTTTCGTATGAAAATTTCAGTTCTGTCAGTGACCGTTAAAAGCGCTGTGCAATTTTCCATAGACTTTTTTTACGTCGTCGATAGCGAGCAAAACCGTTGTAAACTTACGTAACAGTAACGGTACTGTACCGTTACCATGACTTAACGGCAGTACTAAAATTTTCCATACAAAAGATATGTTGTCGCTAGCGAGTAAAACCGCCGTGAGTAAAACTCATGGTAATGGCACTGGTTGGATTGAAGCAAGTGAGGTCTAAGGCTAAAGTTTTCTTTGAATTTCCTTTTAGGTATGTAATGATTGGTCTGCGTAGTGTTTTGCGCAACGTTGCTACTAGCAGAAGTGTCACGTAAGCGCTATAATTTGAACACTTTAATGAAGAGAATAAAATGGTGTACCATTCCAATGTTAACTATGTCTGCTATTTTATTATATTTATAATGTTTTAAACACTCACAGTGTCACATTTTTTTTTAAAGATGATATAAAATCACAATTAGAAAAGTGTTTGGCCCGGTGGATTCATGTTGGAGTCCCGCCCTTGCGCAATTTTTGGTTTCTTATTTCATCTTTAAGGTTACTTTATTTGTTGATCATGCGCTTACTACAACTCGCTTCATCTCCCATCTTAGACGGCAAGCTGTAACCAATTGTATAAACAATTCCCTGCGGGATTTCTTACAACCTCAGTTGGTCGTGTTTTCGCTTTAACGTGGCGCAGCCGTTGTATGTAACCAGAAGTGCTACAAATAGTTTTTATCCCACTATAGTTTTTATTTTTTTACAGCCCTAGGGTGGGGCTATTAAAAAGATAGACGAAGCAGGTGCGGCGGTCACCAAAATTTCATATTGTTTACAACACGTTTGGTATTTATGAATTGTGAAGCTTTGTTCAACAAAACTTTACCTAAATCTTACTTTTAATGCCAAATTTACCCTAGTCTGCGTATAATTATTAAAGTGAACTGTAGTAAGAGTAAAAAAAAACTATTGAGTGAGTTATTCCAGTAATAAGAATCATAACGAACACCCAAATAACATAACGTTAAAGCCTATAGAACGTAATGTGGACCAATACAAATCCACGTACTAAATACTCCTTGTTTTTCTTGACATTATTTACACAAAATACAATAAATACTTATTATATAACATACGCAACATTTGATTAACTATAATCGTTGTTAATAGGCAGGTATTCCCCCATAAATTATTTGTATAAATATTTTTCTTTAAAAAAAAAACTATTGAATTGAATATAATTGATTCAGGTTTATGTCACTGTATCTACATAAAAAAGGCTATAGTGGGCCAATTCTCATGCAATTCGTTTACGAAAAAAGTTCACCGATCGTATTTTCTATATCAAAGAAAAAATAGTTTTTGATTTCTCAGGGTCACGATTACTATGTGTTTAGATTTTTTCGTGCGATAGTTGTTAACGTGTAGATACTTTACTTGATTTTTGAGGTAAAACGTTTAAACTTGCAATCAATTACAATCAAATTCGATCATTTGTCGCGAGAGTAGGCCTCCTAGGGCCCTATTTTTAATCATTTGCTTAAACATGGTGTATGATTTTCGTTCAATAAATATTCAAAAAACAATGAAAATAACGCAAGGAATGGCCGTTTGTACTCACTAAATTCAGTGAACTTTTTAGGCAAGGAACCCTTATATTTTTTATATGTCCGTCTGCCCGTCTGTCCGTCTGTCCAGCAGCGCAGAGACCTAAGGTGCTAGAAAACTGTTATTTCATATAGATATTATTCTAATCTCCCACCTCTCATACAAGTACCGTTGGTATGTTTTTTTATCTCTTGCCAAACCCATAGTGTATCATTATATGGGTATATTTGAATAGGTCTTTTGAAATGATTGATAGATTTTTAACATTATTTTTCGATATAGTGGCTTGTTTCCATAACATTCAGTTTGTAAAGGCAAGTTTCTGTTAGACTCCAACGTTTCCCATCTTCCTCAACTAAACGGTAGTAGGTGGATACGAGATAAAAAAATCACAACACTAGCATATAGAATGAGTTTAGAAGAAAACTTTCACTTCTTTGATAAGTAAATAATGACAGAATTGTGGTCCATAAACTTGAAGCAAAACTTAAAGCATTTTTCATGTACATTTTCGTTTAATTTTTATTCCCGCAAAACGCAATAAGATATGAAACTGCAACAATAGTTAATATTGGTATTGATTGTCTATTTTAGCTATAAAAAATAAAAACTATGAGTCATCGTCATCAACGAAAACAACCAGATTATCTTATAACTTCGAATATTTTGTTGGTTAAAGGGAATCGAAGTTTTATCATGTTTTACAAATGATTTTTATGCTCATAAAAGTGCTTCATACATAGTAGGTACGAAAACCTTCGTACGCGAGTCCGACTCGAATTTGGCCGTTTTTTTTAATCAATCTCAAGTGGAATAAACAACTGTTCAATGGAAAATCTGAATTTTATCAATGAATATCACACTCCATCTTGACGCAAGTGATTAAAAAAAAAATGGGGCTCAAATATTTCTAGATTTAGTAGGTAAGAAAGGCATCCATTTTATTTTTTGTTATATGCCGTAATACATTTCGATGTGACAAAACAGAGCCGATGTGACAAAACAGGGGTCTTATCAACACCTACAAAATTGTATAAGACAGCTTATCCAAACATCTTCAAAGCGAGCAAACAGACTTCATTTACTTGAACGCGCTCCGTTTTCGAGTCTTTCTCTGCCGTGTCTGGCTAAATCTAGAGTAAAAAGCAAACTTTATTCTGAATATCAATCATTTTGAAGACTCTTTTTTGGCTCCCACAGACTTACCGAAGTACAAGTACGCACCTGTCCGCGCCACTCGAGCTGAAATGTTATGTTTGAAATTCTAAAAGTTAAATCCAAATAAGGACGTTACCTAATCGTTACCTGTAAGAGATCCCATTCGTAACGCTATAAAAATCTGTTTGTTGCATGGGGCTACTATAAAGTCGATTCTGGGAGTTTTTATAACTGTTGCTTGCCATGTCATGAAGTGACAGATATCGCTGCATTTGTCGACGGTCAAAATTAGATTAGCGAGTTCGCCATATGACATTCTCTTCCAGTCCTACCCATAAAATTATTATCCCATGGAATATTAATTTTATGGTTCTACCATACCTTTGGGCTAAGTAGAAATGCTTCTGCAGCTTTGTCAATCTATTATTTAACTATTACATCAACATAACCTTATTAATAACAAACAATAAAAAATAAAACTAAGACATGCAACATAAAAAAAATAACTTAAAGTCTACCTATTCAATAACGAAACCTGTGTAACAAGATATGGAAAACTGAAAACATCAATGAATTATTTATTACCTCATTAGAGTTCCGAGCCGAATGGCAAAAAACGGAACCCTTACCTATAGTTTCGTCAAGCCTGTCTGTCTGTCTGTCCGTATGTCACAGCCACTTTATTCTGTAACTATAGTCATCACACTGTTGAAATTTAGTTAGAAATTCGTTTTAAGGAAATGTACAATTTAGGCGGTCTTATCTCTTTCAGACAACCTTTTGACGACCCGTCTGGTGTAGTGGTCGAGAAATCGCCTACTACGCAGCGGGTGCGGGTTCGATCCCCGCACAATACAAACATTTGTGTGCATGAACATGTCTGTTTGTATTGGTCTGGGTGTTTTCTATGTATATCATGTATGTATTTACAAAAAACAAAAGTATTTAAGTATTATATCCGTTGTCTGGCACCCATAACACAAGCTTTGAGTGGCTTACTTTGGGGCTTGATGGCGATGTGTGGGAATGTCCATAGGATATTTATTTATCCATAGGATATTTATTATTTGGGTAATGAAATTATGTATCCTGTAAACCGCTTTACAATTCTTATGCAAACAATAAAAAATACATGAAACTGAAACCAAAAATATTTTTTTCAAAACCTGTTCAAACCTGTGCGTGTGTGTCTATGGTCTTTTAAAATAACATCAAGGTTTTTAAAACCATTTTCTACGTTTCATAGCTAGACGCTTCAAAAGTGGTAAAATGGGCGTCCCTCCCATCTAACTTCTAAACTTAGCGAGTGAAAATTTAGAAAAAAATATATAATGTAGATCTTAACAAATACTTTCAACGAAAATTGGTTTGAATGGAATCAAACAAGAATTTTTTGCGACATAGCACATTTTCAACAACCGCAAACATAACTTTGTACTTCATACAAACACTATGAAAAACAAAGTAATATTTGCTGTAAACAAAATAGTGTGTTATTTTACTAAGTGGAGAATTATTCAGTTAGAGTTGGCACGGAACCCTCAGTGCGCGAGTCCGACTCGCACTTGTTTTTTGCACTTGCTTCTTTCGGAGGTTTAAATAACCATAAATCCAATTAACTAAATTTCGTTTGTTCATCATCATCATCATAATAAAATATCTGCTATCTTATTGTTTTGATATATTTTTAGGGAAAACAGAAGCTCGGGTCAAAAGGTTTAGGCCAGTGAGAAAGTTTAGTTTCTTTTGTCTTTTTAATTGGTGTGATGGCCAAGCCGACTTTTTTTGCTTTGTCGAAGCGAATCTGTACTTAATTTATCTGTACTTTTTCAATTATTTTTTCGAATATTAAACGTAACTAGGCGACGATGGTTTCAATTAATTTTGCCTTGAATGATACTCGGGTCATTCGTTTGTGGCCAGTAATTAAAATAAAAACCATAGAAAATATATTTTAATGTTTTAAAGAAGGTGATTGTATTATTTTTCTTAATACTTTTTATAAACTATTTTAAACAAAGAATTATCTTGAATACCCGATATCATCTCGTTATTTCTGACAAAGAAAAAATATTTAACCGTTTTTATCTGTTTCCAAAATAGGAGTATTATCTCGGGTTTGGCTTAAATGCTTTTGATGCAAAGCACTGAAGTCATAAACAAGGTAATTATTTTTAAGTTCAAACAGGTACCAAAATTTAAAACGAAACCTGTGTAACAAGATATGGAAAACTGAAAAAGGCTTAAAATAACGCATTTGTCTTAAAGAGTAACAATTACTCAGTTTTTCGTATTGTTGTATTGAAATATAACTGCGCAACGTCATGATCATCATTATCAGTCAAAGGACGTCTACTGCTGTAAATAGGCCACCCCCACGCGGTCTGCATCCAGTTTGATCCTGCGATCCTTACAAGTTCGTCTATTCCTCTTGTCCGTGCACGTCCTACGCTGCGTCTTTGGTCGAAGGGTCTCCAATCTAGATTTTTTTGTCCCAAAGGCCATCAGTTTATTGCCCATTGCCACTTGAGCTTTTGCTCAGCCTTATCCTCAGGGCTATATCCGTTACCTTAGTTCTTCTACGTATTTTCAATTTATATGGATGATATATGTAATCCGAAATAAATGATTTATTATTATTATTATTTCTGATTTTCTGACTAGATCTCGTAGAGATAGTTGGCGTATAAGCCGTTCTATCGCTCGCTGATTGATTTGAGGTTTCTTTATACAGCCCGTAGTAATTAATATTTCATGTTAATACGCTCTGGATGAAGACTATATTCTTCAGACACTGAGGTGATTGAGACGAGAGAACACTCTTGCGCAATTACCTGAATCCTGCCCAGGCGAGTTAAATTTTTTGATTGACTTATTTCTTAAAGTTGGACCCACCTAATTGGATTACTTGTCCCAGGTTGATGTCGACAAATTCGAGAATTGAGTTCCAAGCAGATACTGGAGTGGACACAACAAAGGAGCTCAACATGATTTTCGTCTTTTCCATGTTCATTATTAGACACACTTGTTGGGAGACTCGGTCAAGGTCTTTGATCATAGTGCCAAGGGCGTCTTGCAAAACGTAAGTACTTGCCAATAGGTTTCTAGCCTATTTTTGTCAATTAAACAACTTTTATCGCTAATGTTTGCAAGAAAAATATTTCTCGTGCCGGAATTCTAAATTTTCTTTATTCAAATAAGAAAGTTAAGCCTGCGAAATCGCCAAGATGTCATTTGCCGAAATCTCGAGTTGAAGTGGAATACCGGCGGTTTTATTATTTTTATGTTTTGTTACGAATTTAATCGCGTTTCCAGTCTGTGAGTCTGATTTGGATTCTTTTTTAACCAATATGAAATATACTTAACGTATGAATAATGTTGAACGTTTTAAAGGAAATAGAACTCTATCTTTGTGTTTGGTTGCAAATATTTGCAGCACAAAACATTAAATTAGTGCTAATAAACCAAACATCAAAGTATTTTATCAGATGCCGATCAAATCATTGATTCAGCAAAATGTTACATGAAACACAGTTACATCAGATCAGTTAAAGTGTTTGAAAACCATTTTCAGGATAATACCGCATAAAACTCTCCCCTTCGCATTTTCCAAACCTATTTATTCCTACAGTACAATATAATGAGCATAATCATGTTCCCTCCAGCAAACAATGAACAGTTCCTGAAGACAGTAAATATATTCTTATTAATTAACAGTTTATCGGGGATTGCGCCGTTCGTCTTCTGGGTTCTCGGGATGACGTCATAAATCTTCCCAGGGTTCCGCGGCGGAAGGATTCGGCGTTGGATCCAAATCAGATACTTATGGCAAATAGTATCGGATAGTGCAGGAATTATTCGAGGGTATGTCGCAATACAAGTTTCGCGTCTTCTTTTTTCGAAAAGGTTGACCTTGTTATAGGAAAATATTTGTAAAAAAAAAAGTATTTTGTCTATCCAAAAAAAGGATAATCACTTCGTATTATTAACTAAGTCCTACGCAGCATCTGTTATAAACATAACAGACGCCGCGTAGGACTCAATATATCCTAAGGTAGACAGACGTCTACTTTGGGATTAAGTAAATAAACCATGATACGAACTCAATACCAAGATCATAAACGACTTTTTGCGAAACGATATATTGTTATATTTAAACTAGCGGAACCAGCGAACTTAGCTTCGCCCCCAGCACCGTCCCGCCCTGGCCCCGTCTCGCCCAGCCTCATTATTTTAAAAGTTAAGAAAAACACTATAATTCATTAGTTACCGAGCGGGATGAAAAATGATCAAATTACTTAAATGGCTATAAAAAATTTAGGGTTGTATTTATTTTTAATGACACATTGTACGAGCTACCGCACATACAGTCATATTTCGACTTCATATAGTTATTATTTATCTAGCGAGTAAGCGTTTTCACGATTGACCCAAATTATGTGTAACGCTGTCCGAATCGTTAGTATAATAAATCAGTGTACATCCATCTTTCACTCAAACAGGACGTTTTATTTATATCGCACCTCGCGACCTCCCCCAGCGCTCTCTACCTTACAAGACACCCGTCATCCCATCCTCATCACCCCCTAATTCTTAATGTTGGAGTTACGCCCGACATTAAGTGGTCCTTCGAAAAACTAAACTGGTGCGATCTCGCGTTTCCGGTTTTGTAAGTGCGCGTTGACCTCAACACGTCACACCACGTCGCGAAACGTGTCACCAGTGAACCAGTGCTCTCCGGGTTAGCGAAGCCCTACTACTTCAAAGGCAAGTCAGGAGGCTTGCTCTCATCATCACGGTATCGGCCAGGAGGTCGGTACTATCTCATCAACTCGGTATCGGCCAGGAGGTCGGTACTGCCTTCCCAACAAGGTCAGGCCAGGAGGCTTAGACCACAGGATTTCTAAGGCGGCAGGCAGCAGGCTCGATCGCACGTCAGGACCTCGGCGCGAGCCAAGCGGGTCGCCACATCTACCGGAAGTCAGGAGACTACGGACACGTCAGCAGCATAAAAGTAAGACTATTCCTTTTATTTGCTCTTAATTTGTACACTCTTTATCACAATTATGGACGCCCTAATCGCATGTCAAAAAGAGAACTGGGGGAAAATTCAAAATATTAAAACAAACTTCAACAAGGACTCTGAGACTAGGAAAACGCAAGAATACGTAAGGATCAGACTAGAGGCTCTAAACAATCTCTGGGCAGATTTTGAGAGGAACCACAAGCTGCTTCAGGACTATCCACATGAATTGGAAGAGGAGTATTTCAAGGAAGATATATATTCTAAGGCCGCCGATATCTATAACAGTACACGTAACCAACTTGTAGAACAGTGGAATAAACTACAAGAGCAGGAAAAACCGAAATTTACGAAGGAACGACAAAGTACAGCTACACAGTGGACGGAAAAAATTGACGAATTAATGACTCAGCAGGAAACTAACTTCAGAGCTTTTAATAGACTTTTGGCAGGAATCAATCTAAGCAAAATTACGGAAAAATGGGAATTGGAGGACGAGCTTCGAAACGTACAAACTAAATGGAACACTATTGATAATTTACATCTTCAAATCGACAACTTTCTGCAAGGAGAAGATAAAATATATGAAGAAAAGCTTTCAAAGGTTGAAGCAGCGTATAAAAACATAAAACGTGACCTAAATAGGAAACTTTCATCTACAGCTCACTTACAACAAAGCACACCTCAATTAGAAATACCCATTTTCACAGGAAAATATACTCAATGGCCTACATTTTATGATTTATTTTGTGAAGCTATCCACAACAGCAATTTTCTAACAAAAACTCAAAAAATGCAACACCTAAAGGGAAAAGTAAAGGGTGAGGCCGAGAGACTAATCCAACATCTTCATATAACTGCGGAAAACTATGACATTGCCTGGGAACTGCTCATTCATCGCTACAACAACCCACAGGTACTATTTTCTAAACAAATTGATATTTTCCTTAATCAACCTACTATTCAGAAACCAACAGCATTTGAACTAAGGAGATTATATGATACATCAACGGAATGTATTCACGCCATCCATAACTTAGGAATTGATACACAGTCATGGGACCCGCTGCTAGTGCATCTTATTTCAAAAAAGTTAGACGTCGAAACTTATAGCGCCTACAAGGAAGCGCGTAAGGAACCGCGCGAACTGCCAACACTCGACGAGTTAATGGCTTTTCTGGAAGGCAAGTTCACAGCTCTCGAGACTATACATCAAAAACGAGAAAGGAGTACTCATATCAGCAACAGGATCCCTAGCGACAATCGTCACATAGCCGAAAGATCATTTCATCGACCTAACTATTCTAAACCAAGTTTCCAAAAAACCTATCCAGCATTTTCTGTGTCTGCGCCCGGAAATAAACGTTGTCCATTTTGCAATCAAGATCATGTGCTGTACCAATGTAAAAACTTCATCGCTATGAACGCTGAACAAAAATTGAGGACGGTGACGAAATTGCACGTTTGTCAAAACTGCTTACTCGTACATAGCGACAATAAATGCAACTCAACAAAACGCTGTCGAGAGTGCAATAACACACATCATTCGACGCTTCATGAATCGTTCGAACCGCGGAGGTCATCGGCCGCAAATACCTCGCATGCTATCCCCGCTTCCACGTCAAAGACCATTTCAACAACAAACAAACAGCACACCGTCAACCACGTAGCTAGTGAAGATGAGGAAATACTGCTAACTACCTTGCTAATAAAAATAAAATCAACGGATGGAACTTATGTAACGCTACGAGCCTTATTAGACCAGGGTTCACAGATTTCATTGATTACGGAAAGAGCAGCACAAATGCTAGGATTAAAACGCCAAAGCTACCATGCTTCAGTACTAGGAGTGGGAAATGGAACCAAGCAGAGTAGAGGTGCCGTGACTATACAATGTAAATCTATCTACGATGATTTTACTTTTGCGACAAAAGCTTTAATTGTCACAAATCTTATCAGCAACTTACCCAATTCAACATTCAGAAAACAGTCATGGCCACATCTTCAAAATATTAATCTCGCAGATCCGGAGTATAAT
Organism: Pyrausta purpuralis; assembly: GCA_963924145.1. Taxonomy (NCBI): domain Eukaryota; kingdom Metazoa; phylum Arthropoda; class Insecta; order Lepidoptera; family Crambidae; genus Pyrausta; species Pyrausta purpuralis. The sequence continues at coordinate 6,311,185 of OZ001646.1, forward strand.
ATCTCAAAACCTACTGACCTACTGCTTGACGCGAGTGTTTACTCAGATATCATAATGAGCGGTCTCATCAAAGGGCCAGCCCGAGCTCCGATAGCACAACAAACTAGACTCGGCTGGATCCTGTCTGGGAACGTTCAAATTAAAGCATTCAACTGCCACGTCGTCATTAATCACCTAGAGGATATAGCCAAGTATTGGGAAATCGAAGATGTCGAGTCAAAATCATCTCCTTTAACACCTGAAGAACAATACTGTGAGGAATATTACAAGGCAACCACAAAACGTTTAAAGGACGGCCGCTACCAAGTTGCGTTGCCAATGAAGCCAGGATACACTGAAAAACTAGGTCAATCACAATTCAAAGCCATAGGTCAATTTCGACAACTAGAAAATAAATTATCTCGGAATGCGCCCCTTGCAGCTGATTATAAAGCATTCATGGATGAATATAAGAATCTAGGTCATATGCGCCCGGCAACCAAAACGAACCTTTTACCTTACTATTTACCGCACCATGGAGTCTTACGTTTGGATTCTACAACCACTAAATTACGTGTCGTCTTCAACGCATCCGCAAAAACATCTTCGGGATTCAGTTTAAATGATGTCATGGAATGCGGACCTAATTTGCAAAATAATTTAATGGGACTAATTCTTAAATGGAGACAGTACACATATGTGTTAACCGCGGATATAGAAAAAATGTACCGCCAAATCTTAGTCCGGGAAGAGGACCAACATTTACATAGAATCATCTGGAGAGATTCACAACTAACCTCTTTACAGGAATATGACCTTACTACTGTTACATACGGTACAAAAGCAGCACCGTATCTGGCAATGAGAACACTTCAACAACTCGCACGAGATGAAGCCGCCAGGTACCCTTTAGCAGCCCCAGCAGTGGAAAACTCATTCTACATGGACGACTTGCTGAGTGGCAGTTTTAATCTGGAGCAAGCCAAGGAATTACGTCATCAGTTGATAGGAATGATGAACAGCGCTGGGATGAATCTTAGAAAATGGTCTAGCAATGCCCCCGAGTTGGTAGAAGACCTAACAGCTGATCAATTAAACGCTCCATTTGATTTCAAATGCACTGAAACAAGGAAAACATTAGGACTACAATGGAACTCGCAACCGGATACCTTCACCTTTTACAGTCTTGTCAACAATCCTAAAACGGAAAAAATCACTAAAAGACAATTACTATCGGAGATATCAAAGTTGTTTGACCCGTTAGGATGGCTTTCGCCAATAAGCATTCGGGCCAAACTCTTATTTCAAAAAGCATGGGAAACAGGAACATCATGGGATGACATCTTAACATCGGAAATTCAAAAGGAATGGATATCACTACAAACGGATTTGAAAAACATTTATCAATTTAAAATACCTCGATATCTAGGAAACGTACTCGGAAATTTCGAAATTCATTGTTTCTGTGACGCATCGGAAAAGGCTTACGCCTGTGTTGTTTACATAGTCACAGCTGACAATAAAGGCGTGCGCACATCGAACATTGTCGCAGCCAAAACAAAGCTCGCACCATTAAAGAAAAGTGTGTCACTACCTCGCTTAGAGTTATGCGGTGCACTTTTATTATCTCAACTACTCGTAAAAATACAACAAGCAATACCAATGGAAAATTCGAATATTTATGCCTGGACCGACTCCATGGTGGTGTTGGGTTGGCTCCAAGGAGACATAAATAGATGGAACCAATTCGTAGCAAACCGTGTTCAACAAATAACAGATATTATTCCAGCATCTCAGTGGCACCACGTCAAGTCAGAGGAGAACGCAGCTGACTGTGCTACAAGAGGATTAACCAGTAAACAATTAGCATCAGACCAAACTACTTGGTGGAAAGGCCCACAGTGGCTTCTAACCTTTCCCAAGGACATTATTCCTATAACCTATCCACAACCAGAAATTGAGGTCAAGAAAACAAAAATTATTGCTACTGCACAGTTAGAAAATGAATACATAATTAACCAACTGTTGTGTAGACACAGCTCAATGACTCGAGTGGCAAAAATACTCGCCTGGGTAACACGTTTTTATGCGCGGTGTCGAAAAACACAAACACAGCAAATTGCAAGCGAGAGTGAATGCAAGTCATTGACATCGGAGGAAATAAATAGAGCATATGATTACATTATTAAATACGATCAATCCATTGATTTTTCGGAGGAAATAAATGATTTACGTAGAATGGGACATGTCAAGTTAAACAGTAAATTAGCAAACTTATGCCCTTTTTTGGACGAAAATGGATTAATCAGAGTGGGAGGACGCCTAAAACATTCAAAGATGACGGATACGACTAAACATCCTTACGTTTTGTCAAAGCACAGCCGCGTCACGGAGCTACTCATACAACAGGCTCATAAAACGACTTTACACGGTGGACCAAAACTAACATTATCACATTTGAGAAATAAATTTTGGATATTAAGTGGGATGAATACTATTAAAAAGGAACTCAGACGCTGTGTCACTTGCCGTCGTTACAACCAACAAAACATGGAACAAATGATGGCTGACCTACCCAAGCCTAGGGTAACGCCATCACGACCATTTACGCATTGCGGAGTCGATTTTACTGGCCACGTAGAGGTAAAAGCGAACAAAGGACGAGGCATAAAAACATCTAAAGGATATATCGCCGTTTTCGTATGCCTGAGTACTAAGGCTGTTCATTTAGAACTAGTTTCAGACCTTAGCACTCCCACATTCTTAGCAGCTTTTAGAAGAATGTGCGCCAGACGAGGAACACCTAAAGAAATGTACAGTGACAACGGCACGAATTTTGTTGGAGCATCTAAACTTCTGAAAAAAGAACAGGAACAGACAGCGCAACTTATCAACAAGGATTTTCTTAACAGCATTAGTGATCTCGGTATTAATTGGCACTTCAATGCAGCTACCTGGGCCAGCGCAGGAGGCCTCTGGGAATCAGCAGTTCGCAGCATGAAGTACCACCTAAGGCGTGTATTAGGTACACAGAAATTAACATATGAAGAGTTTACAACATTGCTGACTCAAATCGAAGCTTGTTTAAACTCGAGACCATTGTGCTCACTCAGTGAAAATCTTGAGGACATCGAATGCCTAACCCCAGGTCATTTTCTAATAGGAGGACCTATTTTATCTAATTCGCATCCTAATTCAGACTCGGAAGGTATGACGCTTCCAGCCCGATGGCAACTTGTCCAAGCAATGGTAAGAGGCTTCTGGAAGCAATGGTCACACGAGTATCTGCAGTCGTTACAAAAACGTAGTAAATGGCTAGCAGTCAGAGAAAACCTGAAAATCAATGACGTCGTCGTCGTCAAGGACGAGAACCTACCACCAACCAGGTGGGGGTTAGGAAGAGTAACGGACGTTCATCCAGGGACCGATGGACTCGTTCGTGTGGTTACATTGAAGACGAAGTGTGGAACAATTAAACGACCGATCACAAAACTATATTTACTTCCTGTTAACGAGCAACAGCTGGACCAAAAGGATCAGAATCAAGAGAAAATTGAGTTAAATGACCGAAACACTGACAATAATATTTTATCTAATACAAAACACGGCATACCAAGTCAAACAGCATCAAACACGCGCCGCACTCGGAGGAAACCAAACAAATATTCAGTTTCTAACATAATTTTTATGTTATTATCATTATTTGCTCTCAGCACTCAACAAGAAGTGATGACGCCATTATCATCTGCGTATCACCTCACCCCTCTACAAAACGGCAACCAAAGCCTTTATTTTGATCGGATCACGGACTTACAACCTATACTAGATGAATGGAAGCTTATAGTATATTATAATATGTCAACGTACTGGGAAGGATTATCAAATATGCATCAGTATATTTTGCACCTAAAGGAACTTACTGGACTCAATTCACACTATAACTACTTAATTTATCAATTAGATCACGAAATGGAGGAAATCAAGCACTACAACCAACTATTAAAGCAGCACGCACTGAGCAGACAAAAAAGAGGACTAATCAATGGAGTAGGATATTTAGCAAACTCGCTGTTTGGAGTTCTAGACGATCGATTCGCCAAACAATATGAGAAAGATATTTTAAAGATTGCCAGCAATGAGAATCATCTAAGAAGTCTAATACGAAACCAAACAGTTGTCATTGAAGCAGAATACAATGTCTTAAAGCGGCACGAACTAAATATGAACAGGCAATTCACATTCATAAAACAACGACTAAACGGCATGTCTTCAGAAATCAAAAAATCTACTTTAGATGTCAACAATAATCTATATGTTACGTCATCAGTTCTAGCAGCTAGCATCGTCATATCCAACCTGAGACGCATACAACAAGTGCTACTTGACACGGTCACGGATATAAGTCAAGGTCACATTATTAAGCACCTGCTATCACCGCAACAATTGGATGAGCAAATTCACCTTATATCGAGTCATTTAACAAATGGTTTGACTCTACCTGTAGCGAAGAATGATGTTAAAGATATTTATAAACTATTAAAAATATCTGGAAAAATCGTCAATGACTATTTGATCATGGAGATAAAAATACCGCTTGTAAGCCATGATGTATATGAACTCGACAAGATCATCAGCATTCCTAGAAAAGCTTCAAATTCACTAAATTATCAAATCATTCCCAAATTTCCTTATATTGCCTACAATGTCAGAAAAGATACAATAATATTACTATCGGAAGATGATGTCAGAGCCTGCATTTCTATTTCACTGGGAAAGATATTATGTTCACTTGACAAGCCTATATACGATTTATCTTTAAAACAATCATTTTGTACCATCAATTCAACAAATAACAACATGGAAATCGGATCACCCTGCATATCGTCGCTATCCACTTGTCACGAACAATGGGCAAAACTACATCAGCAAAATTCGTGGCTGTTCTCGTGTTGCATCGAGTGCAATGTCCGTATTTTCTGTCCGTCAACAGGAATGACCATGAAGACACTATACGATACTGGCATAATAGATATAGGTCAAGGTTGTTCATTGAAAAGCAACTCATTCACTATACATGCCCATTCGAACTATCTCAACCACATCGAAATAAACAAACAAATTGAAATGCCTCAAGTCTCAGTCCTGAATAAACTGTTGAATACCTCGTTCCACTTTGACAACTTATCTACAGAAGATAACGAGCAGCAGTTCGATCAGATCAAAGAGCAAATAAAGACTTTAGAAAAGGAATCACAGTCTGACCAACTAACCGTTCATGATGTCCATCATTATACGGTTTCTTACATCGCATTGGCTATTATTTTGGTCGCCGGAAGTATCCTTGCATGCACAAGGATTAGGAGAAGCAGTCGTCGGAGACTGGCCCTGCGAAAGGCCAGGCAGCAGCCGCAGCAGCAGGAGTCGGAGGGCGCGCCGGCGTCGCCGCGCGCCCAGCCCCGGGCCCGCCAGCACAGTGCTAGTGTCAGTGATGTGAGTGCTAGTGTTAGTGCAGTGCCAAGTGTAGTGCGGTCACAAAGCTTATTTAATCTAAATAAGGGTACTTCGCCGATGGTACCCCGGTCAGTAAAGTTCAATGTGCCTAGTGAAAGTGTTGAACTAAACATGGTATAGGTATCAATCGAACCCACGGTGGATATTATTATAAGTTATTTTAAATTTAGAGCCAAAGCGCCATCTCTCATTTTACCGCATTGTAAAATCATTACTCATCTTAGGATTAAAAAACTAACCCCCAACAATGGAATCACCTTGTATCACCTAACAATATCAAGTCATTTAGAATAAATTTCACTTTCCATCACATTGAGCACCAATTGTATAATCATCTTTCTTCCTAGAATACTTTTCTTAACTTTTTCTCTTGTTTATGTTTTTCTGGTGGGAAAGATGTACGAGCTACCGCACATACAGTCATATTTCGACTTCATATAGTTATTATTTATCTAGCGAGTAAGCGTTTTCACGATTGACCCAAATTATGTGTAACGCTGTCCGAATCGTTAGTATAATAAATCAGTGTACATCCATCTTTCACTCAAACAGGACGTTTTATTTATATCGCACCTCGCGACCTCCCCCAGCGCTCTCTACCTTACAAGACACCCGTCATCCCATCCTCATCACCCCCTAATTCTTAATGTTGGAGTTACGCCCGACACACATTATACAAAAATATAAATATAAATTTCGTCCAAAAATTAAAAAAAACTATTTAAGGGTGAACAACCCTTATCACTTAGGGGTATGAAAAATAGAAAGTAGCCGATTCTCAGACCTATTGAATATGCATATAAAATTTGGTAAGAATCGGTAAAGCCGTTTCGGAGGAGTACGGGAACGAACATTGTGACACGAGAATTTTATATATAAGATAATAAATTCATAGTCAAATATGTTCTCGTACTGACGATACTTTCATAGCATTTGTTCCATTTGCAGACTCTCTTGAGTGCCAATGGAGAACTCCCCGCTACATTAGCAGTCACGTAAAGAAGCCGAATAGGTAAGAATGAGAGCTAAACTAATTTCAAAGTGGTTAACAAAGATTTACATAACTAGCCCTTAAGCCCAAGGGCGTTACCTCTAATGCATTTCACAGCCTAAAGCTTATAGCCAGACCACTCTCTGACTAATACACGGGAATAATGATTGATAATGACCATTTCAAGAAAAAATATATACATAATAAAATTCGTTCGCCCTTAAATATTTTAATTTAAAACCAAAGTTTATTTAAATTCCATTCACCCGAAGTTATGAGTTTAGGACGAGACTAATTTTGAATGAATTTGCCTTTTGATGGGTTTTGAAAACATATACGCATTTCATTTTAATGAAGTCATGACTATTTTCAAATTCAAAATTAATTCCCTAAATCGTAGATGCGCAAAAATTTAAGATACTCCTGATTTCACATGACGCAGTCGCAGAATTCTTTTATTTAATATTTTAAATTACACTTGTAAAATGCAACTTTGTGAGGCAAGGAACACACTTTATCAGACAAATATGTTTATTACGAGTGCAATTTAGAATTTGAGGTTTGTATTCAGGCAAAACTAACATATTAAAAACAAAAATATACTATCTGCAGTTTTAAATAATAAATAAATAAATGATAAATAAATTGTTTATTAAAATTCATTGGTTCTGAAATACATCTTAGAACTTAAAATTAATCACTAAGTGCATTCTCTTATTTACCTGAACTAGGTTGAACCTGTATCTCAGGCTAAATAGAGCTTACACAAGCTATTTACGGCTTACATAAATTAACAATAATAACTAAACTTATACCAAATTCAAAAGTAAATCAAAGTCAAAATAAAACCATAATCTAAAAATAATCGATCAGAACGCGAGAAATCAGCAATACTTAGTCATACATTTTGGTACCGTCAGCATAATTACATTTACTACCGCAAATTCAGTGCGTGTTTGTTTCTTGACGCATCAGTAAAGTTGTTTGCTAATAGATATTTGGTCAAGGCAACAGGTAGCAAAATTCTTTGTCAGCGGTAATACGTGGGTCAGTAGGACAAAGCCGAAGCCCTGATTTACTTTTTGTTACAATACATTAATTATTATTCCTAAGTATAAAATTAGACAAATTTGTGGTACCTACAATATTAAACCTTATGCAATATGCTTATCTTAGTAAAATAATTACGAGCCCTCATAATCGACAGTACCGATGTACCGGGTCTCAGCGGCCCTTTTGGCCGGGCAATCGACATCTCCCGTCTTGTGAGCGTGCGGCTTGTTGAAGCGCAAGCATGTAGCGCACTTTGGTGGTTCGGCCTTCTTCGCGCAATCCTTCATGGCATGTCCCACTTCTCCGCAGTGGCCGCAGGTGATGGTTTCTTCCCGACATGACTTGGCTGCATGCCCATATTGCTGACATTTATAAAAGAAACAGTATAGGTATTTAATAAACTTATCCATTCTTGTAGCGTGCAATTAAATTGTTTTAATTGCGTATTATAGACATAAACAGTGTTGCAGTGCTTTTACTGCGCTACTTTTAGCATTGATGCAATCGCGGTGCTAACACGCGTTAGCATCGATGCAGTCACGATGCGGAAGCTGGAAATTGACAAATTATGTACTATATTTTGGCGACTGCATCGATGATAAATTAAATCTATTTATTGCGTGAGTCGCGATGCTGAAGGGCGTTTTTAAAACGCGCGACTTCATCGATGCTAAAGTCGCAGTGTGTAAGCTGTCAAAGGGGTTTTAGACTAAATTAATATTAATATTTTGTTTCTTGAAAGTTTTGAGATCGGTGTTGGCTCAACTGATTGGGATGTGGTCTCAAACACGGCTGAGGCAATTACAGATCGCAGTACACCTTTGTGTGCCATTCCATTTGTGTCTGTATTAGCAGCCGTGGAGTGAGTAGATTGAACAAACTTGCTGTATACTAATCTGGTAATTGCCTTAAAGCCGATTTTTCAATGGTCAGATAAAACTTATCAGACTGATTAAAATTATAAAGCGACAGAAAATATTTTTTTTTGATAAGGTGACAATTAGGTGACGTTTTCAAATTAGCCATATTGTATTTTGTTTGACGAATATTTCTTATTTGACTATAAAAAAATCAGCCCTTAATTATTTAAGTAATTCCCGAGTTTTTGTATTGTTGTTATGTGAAAATGTATTATATCCTTTTTTAAATATTATAAATACGAAAGTTTGGAGATGGATGTAGGTATGTTTGTTACTCCCTTACGCGAAAACTACTTGATGGATTTTTACAAAACTTTACAAATATAGCTCTTACATCGGAATAACACATAAGCTATAAAATATGTTATATTTTTTGAAATCTAACATTTACGCGGGTGCTACCGCGAGGAATCGCTAGAAATAGAAATAATTAGATTTAATCTGTTGCAGATTGTTTGATCTCTTGCATGTGCTGAATTTTACCAGCTTTGCTCTACTTGGTCGAGCATTATTTAGGTACTGATGTATAAGTTTATAGATTTAAATGAAGAATTCATAATAAAATATCCTTCAATGACAATTTATAAGCTCGATGACCTCCGTGGTGTCAAAGTCAAAGTCAAAGTGAAATGTTTTGGCAATGGTGGTGTAATGGTTAGGCACGCTGATTTCAAGGCGTCGCCGCTCCGAGGTCCCGGGTTCGATTCCTGGTCGGGTCAATATAGAAATCAAAATGTTCTTTATTGTCTCGGGTCTTGGTGTCGTAGTACCACCGTTGTTTCTGATTTCCATAACACATGTGCTATAGCTACTTACTTTGGGATCAGATCAATGTATAGATAGATAGATAACTCTTTATTGCACATTACATAAATTGATTTACAAATTCGTTTTAGGGAAATGTACAATTTAGGCGGTCTTATCGCTATAAGCGATCTCTTCCAGACAACCTTTGGGTAAAGAAATTATGAGTTTTATAGGAAGGGGTATTTTGTGCATAAAAAGAAAAGAAAATGAAAATGAAGAGCTGAAAAAGTGAAATAGAAATATATCTGTATAATAAAATTAATTATATAAAAATAAGAACCGATAAATAAATAATATACATATTTATAAAATATATATATAACACATTTATATATATATACCAACACAGTAATAATCATACATAATAATATATACACAAACCAATATGAAATGAATGGAAATAAACTGAGACATAAGAGTAGATAGAATTATTTTGAAGAGAGTAGATGTTCTTTAAGCAGTTTTTTGAAAATAGCGATAGATTTTGATTGCTTGATAGCCAAGGGTAAGGAGTTCCACAAGCGTACTGATTGGACAGTAAAAGAGTTTGAATAATAGCTCGTTGTGTGACAAGGGGATTCAAGGTGGAGTTTCCTCGATGACCGCATGTCAAGACCGCGCAACGGCTGCAAGAAGTGGAAGCGTTCCTTGAGATAAGGTGGGAATTTTGGATTGAAAAGTATGGAATACAATAAACATAGAATATGGTAATTTCGCCGAAGTCTAATTGGGAGCCACTTGAGCCGAGAGCGGTATTCGGAGACGTGATCATACTTGCGTAGACCATAAATTATCCGAATACAGAAATTTTGGAGACGTTCGAGCTTGTCGAGGAGATTTTCGTTAAGATGAAGATAGCAACTATCTGCATAATCCAAAATTGGAAAGAATAGAGCCTGGACAAGCGCAATTTTAGTGGGTATCGGTAGGAAGTTCCGAAGCCTGTTTAGTGACGCCGCTGCAGCAAACATTTTTCGACTAACGTCTGCAATTTGTTTGGACCATGAGAGCGAACAGTCGATATGTATACCCAGGTTTTTTACAGTTTTGCTAAAAGGAATTTGTACACCGTCAAACGTGATAGGTTGCATGGCCGGCCAGTCAATCCTAGCAATTTGCCAAGAACCTCCCACAATTAAAACCTGCGTTTTGGTAGGGTTGACCTTGAGACCGAAGGATTTGCTCCAATCGAGGATACGATTAGGATCAGTGTTAACCGCTTCTATAACGGTAGGTAGGTCTTCAAGTTGCCCCTGTGAATATATTTGGAGATCGTCGATGGTTTTTATCGGACGGGTCCAATTTGAACTTTCTTTTAGCAGCATTCTTCTTCTCTCTGAGGGCTTTGAGTTCATCGGTTAGCCACGGAGCAGGGATATGCTTAATTTAAACCGGTCGAACAGGAGCATGTTTCTCATACAGACCTATGAGAAACGTATTAAAAAGAGGACTGTATGTGATTTATTATTATTAAGATATCAATAACTGTTTTAATGATGCGGTGCACGTACTGTTTAAGCTCGCTCTTGATACCTAATCTCGGTTGAGGGTAAATATGAAACTCCATGACCCACTTGATCCCGACGTAACTCGCGCGCCTAACAAAATATTGTATCTGAAACACTCTTGCTGGAATGAACCAAGATGGCGCGGGCGTTCGCTCCATTTGCTAAGAAAGTTATCTTTCATCAACTTTCAAGAGGAACGATGTGATTTTAGGTATCATATATTATACAAGCCCCTATATGAACATTGCAAAGAAAAACATACGCGAATCTCGACTGTATGTTTATTCACTTAGAATAAACATAAATAATTTTAGCTTATTATATTGATTATTTTTAGCTTATACGATTTCAGCCTTCGTAGTAAAGAGCTGTTATTACGGAAATGTCATTTGAATTGCGTTAAGAATAGCCTGTAAGTTTCATTTTAAACTTGGGTTATTAAAATAAAGGCATTCGAAAGTGTATGCTTACCTTTTAACTACTAATACTAGCGTATGGAACTAACACCACGAATAATTTTTTTGCTCCATGAATTAACGCCATTTGTTATCAACTCATACAAACTGTTTCTTATTATTACTTGATATATTTATGTGTATATAAAGATAATTCATTATTGGCTGTAAGTTTATAACGTAAGCTTAGCTTAGTTTTTGGAATAAGAGTTGTGAATTTTATAACAATAAAAAAATAACATTTAAATTTCCTTAAAGCTTGGTTTTAGAAAACGACAACACATGTTATGATAAAGTGATGAACACCTTGATTGATTTAATGCATTTTTTTGCAATGTTTTATGCAAACATTAAATTTTAGACATGTTTTTCCATTCCCGTAACAGGGTGTTAAATCGACTTGTTTATTAGTGCTTTTTCCTAAAAAAAAATCGAAAATAAGAAAATGATAGTAACTTGAAACTATACCTTTTACTGTGTGTACATTTTCAGAGAAAACATTGCAACGAAAATGCAAGCTGCAAAAGTTTTTAAAATGTTCGACACCTGTGTTTATGCAGCATGGCACACTTTTTGTAATGCAAAAAAATTCCCGTTACATGTTTTGTCTTCTAAAATACAAAGTTCAGCTTCAGCATTTAACAGTAAATTGGTTTTCATTATATCACTGATCTGTAAAATACTGTCTGATGTCATAGTGATTTCGAGATGTGAAAGCTACCAATTTTAAACGAGATTAAATTGACTGCTAAATTGAAACTTTTTTGTATAATTGAATAAATATGAAGACATCATTAATGATCCTTTTCTCGCACATGTTTCCGGATATTTGAATGAGGCAATGTCGTAGTCAATCTTAATACAATTTCCTCTAAGCATTTTGATGTCAATCGAATAGGTACACATAACTTAATAGTTAAGTCTTTTATCACCATACAATAATTTGTAATCAATTCGACTGTATGTTTTTTTTTGTATCTATGTTACCGCATATCTAAGCCATTTGTCGACCGATTCGAAAAATTTTTTCGCCTACCTAGAGGGTGTACCTTCAAGTTGATGGGATCTTGGTGTAATCGAGGGAAACCCTCAAATTTTAAAGAAACGTATAGTGGTTTTTTACTAGAATCTTAATGTTGTTACGTCTGATAGTCAATATTTTGTGGGGCTGAGCTGATGGTGGAACTCCTTAACACTTAGGAGTTCAGTAATTATAATGACAGAACTTATGAACGGTAGTTTGTAGCTTCCTAAAGAATAGAGTCATATGGTGCAATTTCCCTTTCCCCCTCTCCTCTAAAAATCTATATATTTCAATCTCTAAAAATGAAGGAATAAGATTAACTTTAAAAAAAGTAAAAACCGACTTCAAAACAAAAATGCACTAAAAAGTCTTAAATAAACCTTTGACCATTGAAAAGGAAAGGAATCCATTTAAGGCAAACAATTTCTTTTTGGAGTCGGTGCCATCACTTTGACCATCAATCATTAACTATCATAGCACCGACTCCAAAAATAAATTGTTTGCCTAAAATGGATTCCTTTCCTTTTCAATGGTCAAAGGTTTATTTAAGACATTTTGGTGCATTTTGGTTTAAAGTCGGTTTATACTTTTTTTAAAGTTAATTTTGATTTATATGGAATACATATTTGTATTTTAGTTTCGTAAGTTACTTGCGATTCGTAATATTCTTAGCATGTTTGAATCAATGTTTATCAAAAGAAGCTGGAAAATATTTCTTAACTTAGAAAGGCACAGATACGGATACCTTGATTCTTAATATTGTTTTTAAATGCTAAACACGGGTTGCCCAACGTGTATCTACGACTCTTTACACACTGCGACTTTAGCAGCGATGCAGTCCCGATGCTAACGCGCGTTAGCATCGATACAGTCGCGATGCAGAAGCTGGCAATTGTCAAATTATGTACTGAATTTTGGCAACTGCATTGATACTAACGTGTGACTGCATCGATGCTAAATTAAATCTGTTCAATGCTTCAGTCACGATACTGAATCGCGTTTTCAAAACGCGTGACTGCATCGGTGCTAAAAGTCGCAGTGTTTAAGGGGTCTACGATGTCAATTGTATCACTATTTGTATCTTCTATCATTATTACTTTACAATGAAGTCACGTAATCTCTTCGAGCCCAATGACAAAAACCAATAACACACACGTGTCACAATTGAATGGACGCAATATCATTGAAGTCTATTGTATGACATTGACCGCTATGATTGGGGCGCGTAGATGTGACCTTACCACATTTTTATATCCAGTGACCGTTCAGGATTAGAGCGAGTGCTACTGACAGTCGGACGAACGGACATGACAACTACTATCACGTCATGTTTTAGGGTACCATAAAATGTATATAGCCCACTAATAAGTTTAACACAATGGAGAAAATATCTGTAAAAAACTTAAGCCAGCCAATTGCATACTCATTCAATTGCACATAAGCTCTTTAGTGCGACAGCAGCGGATGCCCATATATAAAAACAGCGGCGATGCTGTCATTTATGTTAGAAGGTTTAAAATATAATTATGATATATAAATGATATCTTTTTTGTGTAAAAAAATGATATTAATTGTACATCTTTTGAAGATCACACGATTAAACTGGATTTAGACCGCTCACAGCACGGTCAGGGTGGAAACCGTACGTTTTTTAGAAAATATTATACTTGGCTCGAATATAACAGAAAAATTTATGGTAGATTTGTCAATTACTGAAATATTTTCAAATATAACGAATATAATCATAATATATAGAAAACTTAATATTACTGTAACTTAACAGTGAGTGTACTTTGCTCATACACCGAACAGTACTAAATACGCAATACTGGTAAAATTAAACAAATAAAAACGAAAAATGTTACAGCCACGGGCACTGTCATTATACGGAGCCTATTAGCCATTATAGTCAGATAATTTCAAAAAACGGATGACTGCACGTCCAAATGGATGTGCACCAAATATTAAGAATGGGTCGTAACGAAGTTATAGCGGGTCCAACACGAAATGATAAAAATGAAACGTTCCGGACCGTCTCAACCGGAAAATATTAGAGCAACGGAACCCCAGCGTTTCGGTCCAATAGACGCACAAAATTGTTAGAAATCACACACCCGTTGGGTAAATTGGCTGTCGGGTTTCCTATTGAGTGATTTTAAAAGCATCATCATCATCATCATCATTATCAGCCAAAGGACGTCCACTGCTGAACATAGGCCTCCCCCACGGCTTTCCACAGCGACCGATTACTAGCGGTCTGCATCCAGTTTGATCCTGCAATCTTTATAAGGTCGTCTGTCCATCTTGTTGGTGGACGTCCTACGCTGCGTCTTTGGTCAAAGGGTCTCCAATCTAGAACTTTCCTGCCCCAACGGCCATCAGTTCTTCGCGCTATGTGCCCTGCCCATTGCCACTTGAGCTTACTGATTCTCAAGGCTATGTCCGTTACCTTAGTTCTTCTACGTATCTCCTCATTTCTGATTCGATCACGTAGAGAGACACCCAGCATAGCCCTCTCCATCGCTCGTTGCGTAACTTTGAGCTTCTTTATAAGGCCCATAGTTAGAGACCATGTTTCGGATCCGTATGTCATCACTGGTAACACACACTGGTTGAAGACTTTCGTCTTTAGACACTGAGGTAAATGAGACGAGAAGACACTCTTGCGTAATTTCCCGAACGCTGCCCAGCCGAGTTGGATTCGTCGATTGACCTCTTTCTCGAAGTTGGACCTACCCAATTGGATCACTTGTCCCAGGTAGACGTACTCGTCGACAACTTCGAGAGTTGAGTTCCCAATGGATACTGGAGTGGGTACAACAAGGGAACTTGACATAATTTTCGTCTTCTCCATGTTCATTTTAAGACCCACTTTTTGGGAGACTCGGTCAAGGTCTTCGAGCATAGTGCCAAGATCGTCCAGCGTCTTTGCCACAACGACTATATCATCGGCAAATCGGATTTTAAAAGCGTTTTCTTACAATTGTTGTAGCATACGTCAGTGATGGTTTAAGTGATAATGCGATGACAGGTTTCTTGTGATGACCTATGATGTGAGTTGTTGATTAAGACGGCTATTTTATGATCAACGTGCATTTGACATTACAAATCTCTTTATTCATTGGCTACTTTAACAAGTAGCGCAATTTATTCTATTGTTTACGCAGAGATTTGATAATGTCAGCAAATAATTATCATATCAATGTGTGTGTGTGTGTGTGTGTGTGTGTTACTTGCATCCGTCGGGTGGGGCCCAACAATAATCTTGAGTCAATCAATATTTGTCTTTGTATTTGTATATATTAAGAAAAGATATGGCGTGATATCGTTTTCAATTTTGCTTTAACAATCAATATTTTTTTATATATAGTGTTTTGTCAATGTACAAACTTATCTTGTTGAGAGAGTAATCTCGCAACATTGATGACGTCGCGCAACCTACACGTCAAAGAAAGCACTTGCAAAATGCTACAGTCTTGCCAATGTGTCGGTGCCCGAGTGGTATAGGCATACGCCCGGATAGCGTAAGATACTGGGTTCGATTCCTTTTCTAACACAGTTGCTTTTTATAGATGAAATTTATGTTAAACCAATATTATATATACATGTATATGTATTTTAATTCAAATGTCTATCTACATACACTGATAATAAAAGCTTTTAAAAGATTATAAAAGTGGTTAACATTATTCACGTGGTTGAGATTGAAAAAAAAAATATTGTTACGAAATGATCGACTCCCACATCTCGAATTTCGGCGGTGTCTGACGACGCGACGTAGCCAGCCGTCCGTTACGGGTCGCACGGTGTCCCCTCCCGCGGACGAGTATCCAATTACTTGTAAAAAAGAGATTGAACACACTCAATGTAAAGCAAGTAACGACATATAAGTACGTACAAATTAACGCATATTATGATTGGTTTGTAGAAAATAATACGCTTTAAGGCTCTGGCAGCTACTAGTACTTACACGTCTATCGAAAGATGTTTAAAAAAACATAGAGGCAAATTACATCGCATATAAGAGTAGCGAGATAGATGTTCATACAAAACACGTTGCTATTTTACCGACTTCAAAAAAGGAGGTAATCAATTCAATGTGTGTATGTTATATCGTTGGAATTTTATTATATTGTTTACAGATTTCTCACAAACGAGAAGTCATATGTATGAGCGACACCGACAGAGTTGGAACAAGGACATTGTGTTACAAAATAGCCATTCAGCGCTGGTAGTCTGATGTTGCAAAAATTTGACATTTCATTATCACAAAAAATAGCTTGCAGTATCACGAAATCTAATAATATTAACCGTATTCATAACGCAATCTTCAAACGTACTTATTTGCCACGAATCGTACCCGATACACATCCACCCATTATTAAGGGTAACTATTATAACGGAAGATATTTTATATTAGAGAGCTTATAGTCCTTACAGTCGAACTGATGGTTTATACTGTCAATAAATATGCAACAATTCATAAAATTTTATTATATTAGAGAGCTTATAGTCCTTACTGTCGAACTGATGGTTCTTACTGTCAATAAATATGCAACAATTCATCAAATTTAAATGAAGCTTTTTGACTGATTGTAAATAGAGACTAAAAATGGCATGAAATCATAATAAAGGTTAACTAAAATAATGTAACTGCAATTGAACCGGCCAAGTGCGAGTCGGACTCGCTCACTAAGGGTTCCGTGCCAACTTTAACTCAATTAGAGATCCACTTACTTCCACTTAGCCAAAATACCACAATATTTTATAGACAGCAAATATAACTATGTTTTTCATAGTATTTCCAGAAATAATAAAGTTATGTTTGCGGTTATTGACAATATGCTCTATCTCAAAATCTGCTAGTTCGATCTCGTTCAAACCAACATCTACATCATGTATTTTTTTAAATACACTCGCTTAGTTTAAAAGTTAGATGGGGGAGGACACCCATTTTACCACTTTGGAAGCGTCTGTCTCTCAAACTTCTGACTTTTAGAGAAAATTGTTTGAGGAACCTCATTGTCATTTTAAATGACCATAGACACGCATAGGTTTGACAAAATAAAATTTTTGGTTTTAGTTTCGTGTATGGGAGCCCCTCCTTAAATATCATTATTTTATAATGTTTGTATGAGAATCGTATAGTAGTTAACAGGATACATCTTCCTACCAAATTTAAATAGTGTGATGCTCATAGTTGAAAAAATGGCTGTGACATACGGACGGACATACAGACAGACAGACTTGACGTTACGTGACGACGTAAGGGTTCCGTTTTTTGCCATTCGGCTACGGAACCCTAAAAATAAGTATTGTGATCAGGCTATGACGATACACGAGCCTTATTTTAATCTTTTTAGTTACTGATATTTTTCGAGATACCCGTGGACAAACTTTTTCACTCGTACTCGCATAAATACCATTAGATTATCATACTCAAATATGATCCTATACCAACGATATTACAAACATACAAGGTGAATTATTAACCGCCATTTTAAATCCCTAAAAAGAGAAATGTTTTTTTTTTCTTTTTCGTTCTTAATTCTCCTAGCTACTTTAAATCCCAGTACACCTTCCTCAGTGAGACGCACTCGCGTCCAGTGCGCTCTTCTCATAATCTTTCCCTCGCTACTCCTTCGCACCGCACAGCTTTCTCCTCTTTTCTTGTACAATTTTTTCGTCTTTGGAATGCTCTTCCGGCAAATATTCACCAGGCTCCCAGGTTCCCAGGTTTCCCAGCTCCCAAGTTTTCATTTAAGGGACTCGTCCGTGCACACTTCCTTCATATATGTGTACAGGAATCATCTCCATAACATCTCACTACAACGTTCGTCATAATATATGGTGTATATTGGTATATGTATGTATTATTTATTTATTTATTTTATTGCTTGTATTATGTTATGTAATTATGAATTGTATTTACTTGGTCTTCATTTTATTGCATAAAATCGAAGTATGGATTATTTATGTAGACAAGTTTTTTTTTTTCATCTATAATTAATTTTGTTTCTTTGTCGCATCACCCACATTTCTGCTTAGCCCAAAGGCATTACTAGAGAGGTAGAGAACGCCATATGGCCTTAAGTCTACCTTTTGTACAAAAATATTTATTGTGCAATAAAGTATAAATTTATATTTTTTCGAGCGATCTTGAAAATTTGGAATAAATGGCAGCAATCATGTTTATTTTTAAACAACATGGAGTTTTTACAATAAGTGTCACCGACGGCTCCCAGCATTAGAAAGTTCGCGGTGAATATTAATTTAAGGAAAAATAAAAATAATTCCTGCAACACCAGTAATGAGTAAATCAATACCTTATGTCAGTTTGACATTAAATACAACATTATGCAAATAATTTATCATTGCAACTATTAAATTAAATTCCACAAGAATTCCCAGCAAATTATAGTAAAATACAAATTCGGAAAATATAACAACACATAATCTTGACTTTCGGTACATCGTTTGATGTAGAGATCGGATAAATAAATAGATTCCATGCATGTAAGTAATAAATATTTGCAACGCGTTTCTATATGCATATGTAGCTAAATATTCTGTGTCTGTTCATTGGTTTCATGATTTAAATATAATATTCAACTAGTGATTATTAAATGGTTGAAATCTCCGCAAGGAGCTTTTTAACCTTATGATGAATTTATTATCGGTTTCTCACTTTTCTCTCTCTCTCTCTCAACTATTCAAAAACAAGTTTTCAGCAGATTACAGTTAAAAAGACTTAAAAGACAGAGCAAGAACTTACAAAACCCAAAAAAACGAATCCAAAACGAGCGCATAAAGATGCAGGAGACATGTGAAGTGCATTAAGAATGATTTTTCAATTATTTTCAGGACTTTTTTTACGAATTGCTGCAGTTGAAAATTTGAAGGAGTGACAAAGCAATAATTGCAGTTCAATAAAAGCGTTATTCCCTCTAATCAATGGTTGTCTGGAAGAGATCGTCCCAGCGACAAGACCGCCAATATTGTACTTCTTATGATTTGATTAAAATGTTTTTGTTACTTGTGTCTTTATTTGTGCAATATTCTTTAGTATTTATTATTATTATCATTAAATGCGAATCATTTCAGAATATTTTATTAATCTTTTCTCATACGTCATGTATAGTACGTTGAATTTGTCGTCGCGCCGAATAGGACATACGACGCTATCATCATAAAATTATTTTGTACTTAATGTTAGTTTGATAACCAATTATCACTTATTCATCGGAGCAACTTAGAACTTTTCCGTCTCCAAGACTGTCCTTCGCGATATGTACTCTGCCCGCTGCTACTTGAACTTATGAACCCTTACACACGACTTTTAACATCGATACACTCGCGCGTGTTGAAAATGCGCTTCAGCGTCGGGACTCACGCAATGAACAGATTTAATTTAGCATCGATGCAGTTGGCGTTAGTATGTATGCAAACACCAAAATTCAATACATAATTTGACTATTTTCAGCTTGTGACGGTGCCAGACAGCATAACGCACATAATTACCGATAAGACTGGCACCGCCACCCTGATGCTCACAACGATGACGTAGGCAAGCGTCACACGCACGGGCCGCGTGCACAGCGGTCGCCCCCCTACACCCCGCAACCTCCCCGCGCGCCTATATAACGCCCTGCGTGGCCGAGCAGATCGGCATTCGTTGGAGCCCGGCCGTAGTGGCAACACGTAGGCGCGCGCAGTGGTGCTATCCGGTCTCTGGCGAACGCTGCCCCTTCCCTCCTAACTTCCCTACCCACTTGGGGTTAGGAACAAAGGAGCATAGGAGAAGGCTAAGTCGGCGGCTGGGAGTTCGCTCGACCCTTCGCAGTTAGGAGTCGCCTGGGTGGGGTGATCAGGGAGCATAGGAGAAGGTTAAGTCGGCGGCTGGGAGTTCGCACGACCCTTCACAGTTAGGAGTCGCCTGGGCTGGGTGATCAGGGAGCATAGGAGAAGGCTAAGTCGGCGGCTGGGAGTTCGCACGACCCTTCGCAGTTAGGAGTCGCCTGGGTTGGGTGATCAGGGAGCATAGGAGAAGGCTAAGTCGGCGGCTGGGAGTTCGCTCGACCCTTCGCAGTTAGGGCAACGTAACCTGGGGTGACAGCACACGATACCGTGAGGTAACTAGACTCCCACTATCCCCGCACCAAACCTAATTTCACTCCCACGATTCCTAACTACTAACTCAACCGCGAGTGACTTCGAAACCGTCTCGACGCCAGAGCGATCACACTTCACGATATCTTGATAGTTTCGCCTTTCGATCAGGGATCCCGTTAGTCAATAAGTGTCCGATGCCGTTAGAATAAGGAGTAGCCAATAAGGTAAGAATTGTACTAATAATAAGCTAAGCCGAATAGAGCCGTATCCATTGTAAAGGTGGTCTCATTCACAAGTTTCCCTGCAATAGTTAGGTACACATCTCTTCCTCCCGTCGGGCAAGGGCAGAGCAAAGTACTTCATGCTGACGAAGGACTCAGGCTGAGCTAGCCGCAAGGGACCTTCGTCACATTGGCGCCCAACGAAAAAACTCACTAAGTAGCCAGGGAAACCGGGTACTAACCGAACCGTCGCACCCAGGCATCAGGGCCGAAAGAGCGCAACGCTTCGGGAGCACCTAGAATAAATAAATGTCCACTTCTTGGATTTACCACCTAAAGAAAAACGAGTTAGAATATCAGTGTAAATTAAGAAACATAGAAACGACAGAGTTACCCGTAAGAATACTACGCCAGAAGCTGGCGGAGGCCGTGAAAACCGAAACCGAAACCACAACCGAAAGTCAGGCACATCCCCCACGTTCCCCCCAGCTATACGACCACCCCGACGACGCCGATCCCGATCCCGACACAGAGTATACAGATACAGAGATGTTACCCGAAGAAAAAACCAACGAACCACAAAAACAAGTAAGTCAAAACATGGCATATACACAAGGTCAAAACGAGTGCGCGATAACAAAGTGGAATATAAGCTTCGATACGTACGATGACCCAATGGAATTCCTAGAAAGGTTAGACGAGATGATGGAAACTAACGAGATGCCAAAAGAAAGAGTACTGAAAATGCTACCTAGACTGCTAAAAGGCAAGGCTGTGCTATGGTATAGAAACAATAAAGACACGTGGACGACTTGGGAAGAGTTTATGGAGTGCTTTACAATAACGTTTATGCCGAACAACTACAAGTCAGACCTCACAAAGAAAATCGTCACAACTACACAATTCTACAACCAAAAGTTCACCGACTACTTAATAAACATGCAAACGTTGATGAGGAGACACGGAGGTATGTCCAAAGAAGATAAATTAAACAGAATATACGAGAACATGAATGCGAAGTACAAATACTACATAAAGAGAACAGAATTTAACACAGTACACCAACTGACGCAATTAGCCAAAGACTTCGAACACGTTACGGCAGACCGCCAAGCCAGCTATAATCAAAAAACCGGAGGAAGAACAGACACGAGAGCAGAAATAACACAACCCAAAGCGCAGAATAACTACCCCAGAGAAGGTCACCAAGAAAGAAGGCCTGAAACGAGATACATACACAACTTCAACTCCAACACATGTTGCTGGAACTGCGGAAAACCCGGCCACAGATCAAACGACTGCAGGAGCAGAAAAGTAATATTCTGCGGAGGATGCGGAAAAATAGGTACACTCAGCATACACTGTTGTAGACGAAACCAGAACCAAATACAATCAATGACAGCTGAACCGAAAGGAAACCAGAGAGACGGCCGCCCATTCGTAGACGTAGAGATACTAGGAAACAAATACGAAGCTCTGCTAGACACAGGCGCAACAAAGTCATACATAAACAAAACCATTTACGAAGACTGCGTCTTAAATGGAATAAAACCAAAGACAGTAAAAGAAACCGCACAAACAGCCAACGGCGAGAAAATGGAAATAAAGGAAGCTCTACCCATCAAACTAACGATAAGAGATAAGCAGGTAAATCACCAAATGCTATACCATCCAGAAATAACAAAAACAATAATCGGAGTCGATATTTTAAACAGAATCGGAGTCAAATTGATATGGCCAGAGCAATACACCAATACATCAGAACAAACCGAAACAGAAGAAACAACAAACGAATCAGTCGCCACAGAACCAGACACAACACTGACAAAGGAACAAAAAGAAACACTAGACAACCTAATTAGAAACGAATACGAAAAATGCGACAGAACCCCTAAAGGAAACAACTGGATAGAACACGAGATAAGACTTACGCACAACAAACCAGTCAAACAAAAGTATCACCTCAAGAACCCGAAAATACAAGAAATAATAAATAACTTTGTGGACGAGATGCTGGAAAACGGGATCATTGAAGAATCAAACAGCCCGTACAGCTCCCCAGTAGTCTTAGCAAAAAAGGCAAACGGTGGATACAGGTTCTGTGTAGACTACCGGAAGATAAACGAAATCTCACATAAAGACGCATACCCCTTACCACAAATAGACAACACTCTAGACAAATTAAGAAACGCAAAATACTTCTCGAAAATCGACCTGAAAAACGGATACTGGAACGTAAAACTAAAAGAGGAAAGCAAACCGATAACAGCGTTCACCGTACCAGGTAGAGGACTATTCCAGTTCAAAGTAATGCCTTTCGGACTTCACTCGAGCGGTGCTACTTTCCAGAGACTTCTAGACACAGTCATAGGACCCGAACTCGAACCAAACGCATACGTGTACCTAGACGACATAATAATTTGCAGCCCCACCTACGAAACACATCTGGAACACCTAAAAACGATTTTCAGAAGGGTCAGAGAGGCACAACTCGAAATAAACAAAAAGAAAAGCGAATTCTGCAAACCAGAAGTTGAATACCTAGGCCACGTCGTAAACAAAGACGGAATAAAGATGAACCACGAAAAAATAAAGGCGATTCGACAACTACAACCGCCAACCACTCTGAAAGAGGTAAGAAGATTGATAGGAATGACGTCATGGTACAGAAAGTTCATACCAAATTATTCAGAGATCCTAGACCCTATACTATCACTACAAAAAAGGACATTAAGTTCGTATGGGACACGAAGCAAAAACAAGCCTTCAACAACATAAAAGACATAATTACCGAAGAAAAATTACTAAAAAGAGCAGACTTTTCCAAACCATTCATACTTCAAACAGACGCGAGCGACATAGGCCTAGGAGCTGTATTATTACAGAACATAGATGGAGTAGAGTACCCAATTATGTACGCCAGTAGAACACTAAAACCAGCAGAAAAAAAATACTCGACGTCAGAAAAAGAATGCCTAGCAGTGATATGGGGAATAAGAAAAATGAGACCGTTTCTAGAGGGGTATAGGTTCACAGTGATAACAGACCACCAAGCATTAAAGTGGCTAAACACCATTAAAGACCCAACAGGACGATTAGCACGCTGGGCACTAGAACTACAGCAATACGATTTCGAAATAGAATACAGACCGGGAGTACAGAACAAGATATCAGACGAACTATCTCGAAACCCCATACTAGAATTAGAAGACAAATCTAAGGACTGGCTGGAAAGAAAAATACAAGAAGCACAATCAGGAAATAACGACGAATACAAACTAGAAAATAACAAACTATACCGTAAAATAAAAATAAAAAAATACGGGCCGAGATTACAACCCGACTCAGAATGGCGACTATGCGTAGCACCATCAGAAAAGGAAGGCATCCTGAAAGACAACCACGACACACCAACAGCTGGACACCAAGGAACCGCTAAAACACTAAATAGAATAGCACAACGATACTACTGGCCAGGTATGTACAAAGATGTGGCCAAATACGTAAAGACATGCAAAACATGCCAAGCCCACAAAAAACCACAACAAAAACAAGCTGGCCTAATGCATATCAAGAACGCAGACAAACCGTAGGACATAGTATGCACAGACCTAATAGGACCGTTACCCAGATCTTCGAATGGACACAACTGGATAATCATCTTCCATGACAAGTTCACAAAATGGACGGAAATAAAACCGTTAAGAACCGCTACAGCAAAGACCGTAAGCAAAGCATTTAGAGAATGCATAATTATGCGATACGGATGCCCCAACACTCTGCTAACAGACAACGGCAGACAGTTTACAAGCAAACAATTCGAGGACGAGTTAATCAAGTACGGCATAAATCACCGATTAACAGCCCCATACGCACCACAGGCAAATCCGACAGAAAGAGTAAACAAAACACTCGAAACAATGATCGCAACGTACATAAAGGACAACCATAAAAAATGGGACGAGTACCTACCAGAACTTAACTTCGCAATAAACACGTCAAAACACGACACAACCAAGTTCACACCAGCATTCCTACTATTTGGAAAAGAGTTAAAAGCACCTAAAGACAAAAATAAACTTCCCATACCACTACTAGATAGTCAACAGAGTAGAGAACAGCTATACGAAATCGTCCGAAAAAACCAAAACACAGCCTCCCAACAGCAAAAACAGCATTACGATAAAACAAGAAAAGATTGGCAACCGCAAGTAGGGGAAAAAGTAATGAAACGAAACTTCACGCTATCCGACGCAAACAGACAATATTGCGCCATTACCAAAATTCGTAGGCCCCTTTACAATAACAAGGCAAAAATCGCCAGTCATATTCACATTACATGACCCGAAAACAAAGAAAAACAATATTACCGCACACGTTAAAGACCTCAAACCATACTACGAATAGAAGTAACAAATATATATATATATATATATATATATATATATATATATATATATATATATATATAGATATACGTACAATAATATAGTCACAATATAAAATACCATACAGATATAAATACACTGAAATAAACACCCGCACCCATAAAAATAATCAATAAATCAGGCAGACGAATATCACGTGACCCAACGGGATACCGGTTCCAGACCGCATAGGTACTAGAAAGCGCACAGATGCACCTACAGTATCCATAATAAAAACGTCATACCACACGATAAACGCCATTAATTCATCGGACGTCAGAGGAACAGGACAAAAAAAATAATAATAATGGACCCCACACAGAGAAAGCAGACCAGACCTCAACAAATCCCAACAGGGACCGTAAGAGAAGGTCCAGGAGGGACCAGGGTGGCAGCAGGTACCGCAAATCAAATAATATTAAATAACAATGCACCCGTGGGAATAGCCGAGACCGCGGAAAACAAACCGGACCTATTCCCCACACCACCCAGAAGCACCAGCCCCTACGAGGAGGCCGACCTGGAAGGGTGGTCGGACCTGCTGGGAGTGGAGCTGGTGGAGGAGCGCCAGCCAGCAAAGAGAAAAAGGCAACGAGGCCCCAAATGCCGCCGTACCGGGAAACCAAGGTCCCAACGGGACAGACCACCTCTCCCCGAAGGCGAAGCCCCCCCGCCCCCACTCTCAAACATACTCTTCTCGATTTCCCTCGTCCCCAAGTAAACCGTGCCCCAACCCCGCGAGTGTTCAAAAGTGCCATTAGTGTAAAAAAGTGATATTTACGTGAACCGAAGTTCCTACAAACAAAGACTAAGTGATAATAAAACGTGATAAATAAATTAACTACTTAGCATAAGGCCATACCGGCAGCACTTGAAGACATATATTAGTAAGTAATAAGTAAGTAAGTACAAAACAGTTAAATATCTTTAAACACATAACATTAACTTTGAAAATCAATAGATGTCTCCAAGTACAACATTTATACCGTAGAACCGCACGCCATGTAAGATAAACAAAGCCCGGTTTAACCACCGCGCGGTTAACGTTTAGATTAAAGCTTAACTAGTCATTCAAAGATCATTGATATTTTTTTTTGTAAAGTAAGCTATACCAGTAGAATAATAACGTAAATCATTTACTACTATATAACAGTTTTAGATTAGGTACTCAAAATATTTCAACACCGAAATTTTATTATGACATAAAAATAAGTAAACCGAACCATGTTACTCAAAACCGTAAAACTTAACCGATTATTGATTCATAAACATTAACTTAACTACCGCTACGGCGAAATTAACCTCAGCCACAGAACGTTTTCATTAAACGAGATTGTAAACAACCCATCCGTGAAATATAGATAGATAATTACTCTGTATTAGTATAAAAACTTTCATGAAAACAACATAACACGAGTTGCCGGAGAAGGAATGTTAACTACCTACACCTGCAGGTAACCGCCGTCGCCTCGCGTAAACAACAATCCTGAAAAAATAGGTACTTACGAGTACACGCCGATAACTCGTGTTATGAACAACAGCGTACACTATAATTAAGAAATGTAGGAAATATTGTAAACACATAGAATAACTAGAATAAGCATGAGATAACTAACTCAATGATTTTTATAGCATAATATGTATACCAAATATTAAGTCAACATCTTAGTCAAGTAAAATACCTCATCATAAGGCACGATTCTTCAAAAGTCAGAAAAAAAAAATTTGAGCCAAACAAAATATAATATGACTTACCCGAAAACATCAGCTATTTACCAATAACCGTTTGCTTTATTTCTTTTTAGTCAGTCGCGCCTAGTCAGACGTTTGACGAATCGTACCAAATAGCATTTCTAAATAAATCTATGTATAAGACCGTAACTGCTTAGCAGCATCTATTAAAGGTAAACTAAAGTATAACACATAAGCTATACTAAGAAAAAGAATACCACATTCTTATATGTTATTTATGAGCACTTATATGGCACAATAGTATAATAAAGGATGGGAAAGGACTACATTATCTTTTTTTTTACCTAACCATAACACATCACTACATCTTAGGTAACAAAACTTAGTATATAATAGAATATATAACATTTAATAAGTACGCAATAGACATAAGATATCGAAAGGCGAAACCAGTTATAAATATTAGTTACACATTAGGTAGGGATACCTAGCAAAATTAGATAGGAGAACCTATGATACAAACATTTGACTATAGTATATGACACCCTACTTTGTGAAATGATTTACCATATATAATTACCGAAAACTAACGTGAATACACTAGAATAGTCAAAGTCAAGGTCAAGCATTTATTTACGAAAAACATGGTACATTATAAAACCTTATTTAATAGCACTATATATGTGTCACCAGAAATGAACATGCAAAATTTATTCAGATTTCAGATTACAATAAAACAACACATAAAATCGAAAGGCGAAACTGATAATTATTAACCCGAATTTTTTATGCAACGAGGATTTCTTTAGGATTTTTACACGTAAAAATCTCCGAAACAGAGGGGGAAGTGTGACGGTGCCAGACAGCATAACGCACATAATTACCGATAAGACTGGCACCGCCACCCTGATGCTCACAACGATGACGTAGGCAAGCGTCACACGCACGGGCCGCGTGCACAGCGGTCGCCCCCCTACACCCCGCAACCTCCCCGCGCGCCTATATAACGCCCTGCGTGGCCGAGCAGATCGGCATTCGTTGGAGCCCGGCCGTAGTGGCAACACGTAGGCGCGCGCAGTGGTGCTATCCGGTCTCTGGCGAACGCTGCCCCTTCCCTCCTAACTTCCCTACCCACTTGGGGTTAGGAACAAAGGAGCATAGGAGAAGGCTAAGTCGGCGGCTGGGAGTTCGCTCGACCCTTCGCAGTTAGGAGTCGCCTGGGTGGGGTGATCAGGGAGCATAGGAGAAGGTTAAGTCGGCGGCTGGGAGTTCGCACGACCCTTCACAGTTAGGAGTCGCCTGGGCTGGGTGATCAGGGAGCATAGGAGAAGGCTAAGTCGGCGGCTGGGAGTTCGCACGACCCTTCGCAGTTAGGAGTCGCCTGGGTTGGGTGATTAGGGAGCATAGGAGAAGGCTAAGTCGGCGGCTGGGAGTTCGCTCGACCCTTCGCAGTTAGGGCAACGTAACCTGGGGTGACAGCACACGATACCGTGAGGTAACTAGACTCCCACTATCCCCGCACCAAACCTAATTTCACTCCCACGATTCCTAACTACTAACTCAACCGCGAGTGACTTCGAAACCGTCTCGACGCCAGAGCGATCACACTTCACGATATCTTGATAGTTTCGCCTTTCGATCAGGGATCCCGTTAGTCAATAAGTGTCCGATGCCGTTAGAATAAGGAGTAGCCAATAAGGTAAGAATTGTACTAATAATAAGCTAAGCCGAATAGAGCCGTATCCATTGTAAAGGTGGTCTCATTCACAAGTTTCCCTGCAATAGTTAGGTACACATCTCTTCCTCCCGTCGGGCAAGGGCAGAGCAAAGTACTTTATGCTGACGAAGGACTCAGGCTGAGCTAGCCGCAAGGGACCTTCGTCACAAGCTTCTTCCTCGCGACTGCATCGATGCTGCATCGTGAATGCATCGCTGCTTAAAGTCGCAGAGATTAAAGGGTCTTTAGTTTCACTGGTCTAAGTCCGTTGCGATCGCAGGATCACACTGGATGCAAGCCGCAAACGGTTACTGTAGAAAACTGTGGTGGAGGCCTATTCTAGCTTATAGAATGATGATGGTGACGTAGAAGTATTCGCTTAGATAAAAACCACTCAGTTCAAAAGGACGGAAATATTCATTGCGGAAATGTCATTTTAGTTAGAATCATCACCCATCCAAATGCGACGGAACCGTAGCGTAAGTAACTTTGGTTTTATAAAAAAATAAACAAGAACTCAAGAGCTTTAGAAGCTGTTATAATCTACCTTTTAGCTGTATTAATGAGAGCCGAATAAGGGTTACAAATAGTGACCGAGTGTTCTTGTGGTTATCAACTTTCTTTTAAAAAATGTTGTCCTTCATCTTACATTATTGTCTTAAATAAACTTTAAAAATATAATTTCAAGTAAAGGTGCAATATTATAGATTGTTTTATCAGCTACATTACTGATTACTTCGTAAGCGCCTTAAAATTTGAGATAATGTATGTAAGAAGGTACGTAAATGAAGTAGTAAATACGTTATTTAATTAAAAATATTAATTATGGACCTAAGTTAGGGAATTCCGACGGAATTTTCTATTTTCTTATTATTCAACCCTTAACACAATTTGTTGTATACATCATTGGAATTGTTATAAGACTTTTGAAAATGATAATTAAAAATACTGCGTTTATTTAAACCTTATTACCGCACAAATGCGACAACTGGGCCACGAGTATTAAATAAAATGATTTCTAGTTACTTATCTTTTTTCGACGATAATGAAAATGACATTAGAAAATTGTGCTTGCGAGATTGACATTTGTAAAAATTGCAAGTCCCGACGAATGTAGTTATCGTCGAAAATAGATAAAATTAGCCGTATTCAAATACAAATCCTAAGTAAAGGAAATGTATGAAAATTATTTAAAAGCATAGTAATCTATTAAAAAGCATGTCACTAGAAGTTAGTTCCTAGAAGTATCCGCAAGAGGCTCTTTACATTCGAAAACAATAATACACCGTATCCAGGAATTAAACACTTGAGTAAAGGAAAAAAATAGATATAAAAATAAGTAATAAGTAAGTAAGTACAAAACAGTTAAATATCTTTAAACACATAACATTAACTTTGAAAATCAATAGATGTCTCCAAGTACAACATTTATACCGTAGAACCGCACGCCATGTAAGATAAACAAAGCCCGGTTTAACCACCGCGCGGTTAACGTTTAGATTAAAGCTTAACTAGTCATTCAAAGATCATTGATATTTTTTTTTTTAAAGTAAGCTATACCAGTAGAATAATAACGTAAATCGTTTACTACTATATAACAGTTTTAGATTAGGTACTCAAAATATTTCAACACCGAAATTTTATTATGACATAAAAATAAGTAAACCGAACCATGTTACTCAAAACCGTAAAACTTAACCGATTATTGATTCATAAACATTAACTTAACTACCGCTACGGCGAAATTAACCTCAGCCACAGAACGTTTTCATTAAACGAGATTGTAAACAACCCATCCGTGAAATATAGATAGATAATTACTCTGTATTAGTATAAAAACTTTCATGAAAACAACATAACACGAGTTGCCGGAGAAGGAATGTTAACTACCTACACCTGCAGGTAACCGCCGTCGCCTCGCGTAAACAACAATCCTGAAAAAATAGGTACTTACGAGTACACGCCGATAACTCGTGTTATGAACAACAGCGTACACTATAATTAAGAAATGTAGGAAATATTGTAAACACATAGAATAACTAGAATAAGCATGAGATAACTAACTCAATGATTTTTATAGCATAATATGTATACCAAATATTAAGTCAACATCTTAGTCAAGTAAAATACCTCATCATAAGGCACGATTCTTCAAAAGTCAGAAAAAAAAAATTTGAGCCAAACAAAATATAATATGACTTACCCGAAAACATCAGCTATTTACCAATAACCGTTTGCTTTATTTCTTTTTAGTCAGTCGCGCCTAGTCAGACGTTTGACGAATCGTACCAAATAGCATTTCTAAATAAATCTATGTATAAGACCGTAACTGCTTAGCAGCATCTATTAAAGGTAAACTAAAGTATAACACATAAGCTATACTAAGAAAAAGAATACCACATTCTTATATGTTATTTATGAGCACTTATATGGCACAATAGTATAATAAAGGATGGGAAAGGACTACATTATCTTTTTTTTTACCTAACCATAACACATCACTACATCTTAGGTAACAAAACTTAGTATATAATAGAATATATAACATTTAATAAGTACGCAATAGACATAAGATATCGAAAGGCGAAACCAGTTATAAATATTAGTTACACATTAGGTAGGGATACCTAGCAAAATTAGATAGGAGAACCTATGATACAAACATTTGACTATAGTATATGACACCCTACTTTGTGAAATGATTTACCATATATAATTACCGAAAACTAACGTGAATACACTAGAATAGTCAAAGTCAAGGTCAAGCATTTATTTACGAAAAACATGGTACATTATAAAACCTTATTTAATAGCACTATATATGTGTCACCAGAAATGAACATGCAAAATTTATTCAGATTTCAGATTACAATAAAACAACACATAAAATCGAAAGGCGAAACTGATAATTATTAACCCGAATTTTTTATGCAACGAGGATTTCTTTAGGATTTTTACACGTAAAAATCTCCGAAACAGAGGGGGAAGTGTGACGGTGCCAGACAGCATAA
Source organism: Pyrausta purpuralis (assembly GCA_963924145.1). NCBI lineage: Eukaryota > Metazoa > Arthropoda > Insecta > Lepidoptera > Crambidae > Pyrausta > Pyrausta purpuralis. The sequence goes on from OZ001646.1 coordinate 6,342,613, forward strand.
CGCACATAATTACCGATAAGACTGGCACCGCCACCCTGATGCTCACAACGATGACGTAGGCAAGCGTCACACGCACGGGCCGCGTGCACAGCGGTCGCCCCCCTACACCCCGCAACCTCCCCGCGCGCCTATATAACGCCCTGCGTGGCCGAGCAGATCGGCATTCGTTGGAGCCCGGCCGTAGTGGCAACACGTAGGCGCGCGCAGTGGTGCTATCCGGTCTCTGGCGAACGCTGCCCCTTCCCTCCTAACTTCCCTACCCACTTGGGGTTAGGAACAAAGGAGCATAGGAGAAGGCTAAGTCGGCGGCTGGGAGTTCGCTCGACCCTTCGCAGTTAGGAGTCGCCTGGGTGGGGTGATCAGGGAGCATAGGAGAAGGTTAAGTCGGCGGCTGGGAGTTCGCACGACCCTTCACAGTTAGGAGTCGCCTGGGCTGGGTGATCAGGGAGCATAGGAGAAGGCTAAGTCGGCGGCTGGGAGTTCGCACGACCCTTCGCAGTTAGGAGTCGCCTGGGTTGGGTGATTAGGGAGCATAGGAGAAGGCTAAGTCGGCGGCTGGGAGTTCGCTCGACCCTTCGCAGTTAGGGCAACGTAACCTGGGGTGACAGCACACGATACCGTGAGGTAACTAGACTCCCACTATCCCCGCACCAAACCTAATTTCACTCCCACGATTCCTAACTACTAACTCAACCGCGAGTGACTTCGAAACCGTCTCGACGCCAGAGCGATCACACTTCACGATATCTTGATAGTTTCGCCTTTCGATCAGGGATCCCGTTAGTCAATAAGTGTCCGATGCCGTTAGAATAAGGAGTAGCCAATAAGGTAAGAATTGTACTAATAATAAGCTAAGCCGAATAGAGCCGTATCCATTGTAAAGGTGGTCTCATTCACAAGTTTCCCTGCAATAGTTAGGTACACATCTCTTCCTCCCGTCGGGCAAGGGCAGAGCAAAGTACTTTATGCTGACGAAGGACTCAGGCTGAGCTAGCCGCAAGGGACCTTCGTCACAAGCTTCTTCCTCGCGACTGCATCGATGCTGCATCGTGAATGCATCGCTGCTTAAAGTCGCAGAGATTAAAGGGTCTTTAGTTTCACTGGTCTAAGTCCGTTGCGATCGCAGGATCACACTGGATGCAAGCCGCAAACGGTTACTGTAGAAAACTGTGGTGGAGGCCTATTCTAGCTTATAGAATGATGATGGTGACGTAGAAGTATTCGCTTAGATAAAAACCACTCAGTTCAAAAGGACGGAAATATTCATTGCGGAAATGTCATTTTAGTTAGAATCATCACCCATCCAAATGCGACGGAACCGTAGCGTAAGTAACTTTGGTTTTATAAAAAAATAAACAAGAACTCAAGAGCTTTAGAAGCTGTTATAATCTACCTTTTAGCTGTATTAATGAGAGCCGAATAAGGGTTACAAATAGTGACCGAGTGTTCTTGTGGTTATCAACTTTCTTTTAAAAAATGTTGTCCTTCATCTTACATTATTGTCTTAAATAAACTTTAAAAATATAATTTCAAGTAAAGGTGCAATATTATAGATTGTTTTATCAGCTACATTACTGATTACTTCGTAAGCGCCTTAAAATTTGAGATAATGTATGTAAGAAGGTACGTAAATGAAGTAGTAAATACGTTATTTAATTAAAAATATTAATTATGGACCTAAGTTAGGGAATTCCGACGGAATTTTCTATTTTCTTATTATTCAACCCTTAACACAATTTGTTGTATACATCATTGGAATTGTTATAAGACTTTTGAAAATGATAATTAAAAATACTGCGTTTATTTAAACCTTATTACCGCACAAATGCGACAACTGGGCCACGAGTATTAAATAAAATGATTTCTAGTTACTTATCTTTTTTCGACGATAATGAAAATGACATTAGAAAATTGTGCTTGCGAGATTGACATTTGTAAAAATTGCAAGTCCCGACGAATGTAGTTATCGTCGAAAATAGATAAAATTAGCCGTATTCAAATACAAATCCTAAGTAAAGGAAATGTATGAAAATTATTTAAAAGCATAGTAATCTATTAAAAAGCATGTCACTAGAAGTTAGTTCCTAGAAGTATCCGCAAGAGGCTCTTTACATTCGAAAACAATAATACACCGTATCCAGGATTAAACACTTGAGTAAAGGAAAAAAATAGATATAAAAATCTTTTGATTTTTTTCTAACATAATTCTAGCATAATTTTAGATTGTTCTGCTAAGATGAGTTTTTACAGATTTTTATTACCCTCGATAGCGTTATCGTCAACATCTGTCAAAATTAGTGTGTCGAGTCTTGCACATTTGCGTTGTCGGCGTATCGACTGTCAAAACACCGTGTCGAGTCTAGCAATTCACGAGTCACTCGAGTTAGCATACGTTACTTCGCGTCGAAACTACCACGCCAGCTCACTGTTACTCATCAGGGACTGGCTCGCTCAGCTGGCTCAGCGCACTGACATTGATATCTTTGCAGATCAAATTGTACGATTCTGCAAAATTTTAGATGACATTTAATTTGATTGACTACCGTTTCGTTTTTATTATTTATTTGTTTTGTATCTTACAAATTTGTCAATTTTTACTACTTTTGAATTAAAATTTATCTGTTTCTTTATATTTTGTACTAGCGGTCCCCCGCGACTTCGTCCGCGCGTTTTGAGTTTACTCCCTCCCCTCCCGTCGCAGCGTCATGTTTTATATTCTAAAGGCTTTCTCGATAAATAAGCTATCCATCACAGAAATATTTTTTCAAATCGGTCCAGCAGTTCCTGAGATAAGCGCGTTCAAACAAACAAACTCTTCAGCTTTATAATATTAGTATAGATTAGCGCAAGCGCACGTTGTACTTAAGCTGCGAACAATATTTTGGTGCGGAGTTATGTTAAAACTGTGATAGCTCCTAAGATATTTATTGAAATCAAATGATATAAAGGGCAACTTGGTTCTAAATGAAATGCTCGTGATGATGAATGTATTTATTTTGATAAGAATAAATACCTGTGTGTATAATACACCTCTAAAAATAATGCATTATTTTTTTACAAATTTATTAACATAAAAAAGGTTGTAGTAAGTCAACCATAAAAGATAGACATATGCTGTCGCGGACTTTATTATAGAAATCTTAATGCTGAACAATCCTGTCATACATGATTTTTGTGTAACTTAAGCGGTTTCCGCAGCGTATGCAGCGGAAGCTCTCAAAAGGAATATCTTTCTCCCGTTTTCGCAACATTTTTCATTTCTGCTGTGGTCTTATGAGTCGTATCTTTATGTTATATAGCCTAAAGCCTTCCTCAATAAATGGACTATCTAACGTAAAAATAATTTTTCAAATCGGGCCAGTAGTTTGTGAGATTAGCGCGTTCAAACAAACAAACAAACAAACAAACAAACTCTTCAGCTTTATAATATTAGTATAGATGTTGTCTATTAATTTGTTTTATAATATTTTTATTGCTGATTTTGACCAGATTTGTTCAATGAATTTTATGCTAGAATCTTATTGCATGACAATCATTATTGTAAATTTAAGCTTGTTCATATGTTGTACTAGCTTTGTACATTTGCAAGTGTTTTGATTTAAATAAACAAACTGCCCATACTTATCCAACGGGCGAGAGACGATTTGTCCACTATTGCGCTTGCAGTATGCAGTAATAGCTCGAACAGCCGTTACTGACCTACATTGCATGTAGAAGTGGAAAGTGGTGGAAATGTTAAAAGTGCTGAAATAAATTGCTTCCTTATTTGATTAGCAATTTCTACACTACCCCTTGTTTTAAATCACTCGCGTCAATTCGCGATATGAATTGATAAGTGTTCGATTTTTCAATGAAAATGTGTATGATTTCACTTGGTAGTTATTTAACTGAATTTGGTGAGTACAAACACCTATATTTTGCGTGATTTTCATTTATATTTAATTCGTATTCAAACAAAAATCACACGCCATAGTCAAGCGCATTAAAGATTTGGCCGCCGTTGTTTTACCTAAAATCAGTAAAGAAAAACCGGCCAAGTGCGAGTCGGACTCACGCACGGAGGGTTCCGTGCACAACTTTAACTGAATTAGGGAATCCACTTACTTATACTTAGTAAAATACCGCAATATTTTGTTGACTGCAAATATAACTTTGTTTTTCATAGTGTTTAAATGAAGTACATTCCATATTATTGAGAATGTTAAGATCTACATTCCATATTTTTTTTAAAATTTACACTTGCTTGGGTTAGAAGTTAGATGGGGGGGGGGACGCCCATTTTACCACTTTGGAAGCGTCTAGCCATAAAATGTTAGACTTTAAAAGAAAATGTTTTGAGGAACCTCAATGTCATTTTAAAAGACCTATCCATAGACACCCTACACGCATAGGTTTGACAAAAAAAAATTTTTTTTGGTTTTAGTTTCATGTATGGGAGCCCCCCCTTAATCTCTTTATTTTTTATTTTATGTATGAGAATCGGTAAGCGGTTAACAGGATACATCTTCCTACCAAATTTCAATTTTGTAATGCTTGTAGTTACATAATAAAATGGCTGTGACATACGGACGGACAGACAGACAGACAGACAGACAGACAGACAGACTTGACGAAACTATAAGGGTTCCGTTCTTTTCCATTCGGCTACGGAACCCTAAAAAGTCTCAATGTTTGTACGTTAGGAAATTCATTTGTGTAGGTAATATTTTTAGTGAACCTCAATAAGACTGGTTCTTTGTGTTCATTTCTTTTTGATTTTCGTTATTTTTGCAAGTTATACTACCGGCATCTTAAATACTCAATGCTATCTATACAAAGTCTAGTAGCAGAAAATTACTTTTGATGCAAAAAAAAAACACTAAAAGAACTAAAATAAAGCTAATAGGAGAAACAAACTCATTTTAAGTCGGTGCATGATGTGCGTACGAAGACTGCTGCTGTCCGTTAAAGTTGACATCATGCAACGACTTCAAATGAGTTCGTTTCTCTTATTAGCGTTATTTTAGTTCTTCTCGTGTTTTTATGAAGGGTGTTAAATTTTTATTACATTTTTTTTTCTCCATTTTTAGTAACCATAGAAATCAAAATTTTCTATATTGTCTCGGGTCTGTGTGGTACCACCGTTTTGTCTGATTCCCATAAAACATGTGCATTGGTTACTTAGTTTGGGATCAGAACAATATATGTTATTGGGTTCCAACATTGAAAAAAAGAATAAAAAAGTTATTGTTTAAGTTACTATGTACTTGATTGAAATAAAATAGTTATTGAAACCTTCTCCTCGGTGCAACAAATACTTTAGTGAAACCGCATCAAAATTGGTCCAGCCAAATGCTAGAAATCCGCGGACAAATATACATACATACAGGTCGAACTGAGAACCACCTTTTTTGAAGTCATTTAAAATAACTAATAATTATCTTACTTATCTGCAGCTGTATATAGGTGGTATAATATCGGAAGTACTTTTTAAGTTCACATCAGTTAGACTTTTCACAATAAGTGGGTACCGTCGCAAAGTAGAATTCCGAATTTGCAATAGGAAAATACAGTATTTGCGATCTGCACACTGCAAATGTCAATTTGTATCGAGAAACGGGCGCTAATCCGTATTATTTTGGACCCAGGCCCCGCAGTGAGCACTATTTGTCATGCTTTATAGTTAGCTACTATCGAGGCTCAGGCTCAATTTTTGAATTACTCGCTTGGATACAGCGTGTGATTTTCGATCGGAGACGAATAAAAAATCACGCGAAATATAGACGTGAGCACTTACAAAATTGAGCTATATTCTTTCAAATCCCTTCTGTGTGGATTTCAATTGATTTTTAGTCCAAAATTGGACTTTAATCAATGAATATCATTTTGACGCAAGTGATTCAAAAATAGGACCCCTGGGCGAAATTATTTTAAGCTCAGTATCGCTCCAAACACAGTAACAGGACTGGATTCAGTGATAAAATTAGTTAGACATTGATTTACAACAAATTTTATAATGATTTTAAACTTTCGCGTTGCATTACAATAATAACTTAACATTTACTCATATATGTATTTCATCGTTAAGACCCGTCATATTTTTTAATAAAACATTTTTTTTTAAACTTCCACTCCTCGTTAGTAAAGGGGCTCCCCGAATGTTTAGCGCGCACACTAGCGCCACTTTAGTAGAAAAATCATAACTCGTTAAATAAAAAGCCCATCGAAAATCTGATTGATGCGATTATAACTCTGGTAATATGGTTAAATACAATGTTCAAGTTCAATAAAACAGGGTTGTCTGCAGTTACAGTTAGAAAAATTTCCAAAAATTGCCATATTTAGCAGTTTTTCTAACTCTAACTACAGTAAACTACTTTTGAAACAATTTAAACGTACTAAATAAACTATAGAACCTGTACTACAATCCAGTGTATACCAGATGTTTAATTGTTTTTGTATTTAAGGAGTAATAATTATTTAAATAGAGTCGCGCTAGTGTGCGCTTCAAAATCCGGGGAGCCCCTTAACAAATGAATGACCTTCCAAAATTTCGAATCTTTATCCTGAATGTTTTGGTACAGCAATCAAAGCTAAACATCTAAGTACGTCATAAAGTGGCCTTTACGTAGTTATAAAATCTGTCTTTCAAAAGAGTTCTGAAAAGCGCTAAACGCAATCTTTAAGATTATTTGCAATAATACTTTTAGCATTCATTCAGAAAATAATTCAATGATATCTATTTTCGTTGCTTATGTCATGAAAAATATGATATCACATGTTTTCTTGTAAAATATGTATTGTGAAAAAATTGGTCGCATAAAAAAGTGTTTTTATGGCTTTTAGTTAGGTACATAAGTCTCTTTTCAGGTTTCAAATACCTACGTTTTTGCCAAAATAAATTGAAAAAGTACCTCACGCAAGCCAATGAAAAAAAACACTAGAATCAGATATCAAAGATATACGTAAAAACACATAGCGAGCTCTACCTCTGTTAAAAAATAAAGTTTATTAAAAACTGAAAAAAGCAAAGTAAAAAATGTACGATGAAAATATTTGTACCTAATGGATTTTTTTTCTTGTTCCAGTTCCTACAGCGCACGTGCAGGGAGTCTTGGGCAAGAAAGCAGCTCTCCCTTGCGATATACAGCCTCTGGCAGCGGGCGACCACGTCTCCATGGTCCTGTGGTTCAAGGAGTCTGACGGAGAACCACTCTACAGGTAACCCACATCATAGTTAGTAAGACTTGTTTCACAGCAACGTCGAGAAAGACGCGCCGTTCACGTTTTACGGCGTCATAGAGCGCGCGCTTGACCAGCGGACCACTGAGACTCAAGTTTTAGTATCGAGCGCTTTGACGTCGATCAAGTACTTCGATTCGTTGCATCGTATACGCAACAGTACCGTTACCTTGAGTTTACGGCGGTTTTACTCGCTAGCGACGACGTAACTTTTTGGAATTGAATATTTTAGTTTTGCAAGTAACCGCTAGAGACGCTGCGCAATTTTCCAATTTTCCATAGCCTTTTTTCACGTCGTCGCTAGCGAGTAAAACCACTGTAAACTCATGGTAACGGTACAGTGCGCCCGGATGCGTCACTCTGCAACGCTACGTGCTTGTACAATGCGGTATTTGCATGCGAAATTATAATAATAATAAATTTGTTTTTTAAAGCAACATTACTAATTTTTAATATAAAGACAAATGTAAGCTATTGATCAATATTTAATCACTACATATGACTACATAGTATAAAACAAATTCGCTTGTTATCTGTACGTATGTATGATTTAGGGCTGATTTTTCAATAGTCAGATAAAAATATTCGTCGAACAAAATACAATATGGTTAAATCAAAAACGTCACCTAATTGTCAGCAATCATAGGTACCTATCATTTATGAAAATCTGTCGCTTTTAAATTTATCAAGGGTAACTCCCACCACGGCCACTTGCTTAGATAATATTTTTTGTGACAAAAACGCAAGTGTCATTGATAAAGGTATTATAATTGGCCTCAGTTCTGATCATAGAGGTCAAAAGGTTTTATTTGAACACAATCATACCGCAAGTTTACCTGTGGAAACTATGTATAGGCCTGTCACAGAAAATAGATTAGATAGATTTAGGGATACAATTAACGATACACTATATTCATCATCATCATCATCATCATTATCAGCCAAAGGACGTCCACTGCTGAACATAGGCCTCCCCCACGGATTTCCACAGCGACCGATCACTAGCGGTCTGCATCCAGTTTGATCCTGCGATCTTTATAAGGTCGTCTGTCCATCTTGTTGGTGGACGTCCCACGCTGCGTCTCTGGTCGAAGGGTCTCCAATCTAGAACTTTCCTGCCCCAACGGCCATCAGTTCTTCGCGCTATGTGCCCTGCCCATTGCCACTTGAGCTTACTGATTCTCAAGGCTATGTCCGTTACCTTAGTTCTTCTACGTATCTCCTCATTTCTGATTCGATCCCGTAGAGAAACACCCAGCATAGCCCTTTCCATCGCTCGTTGTGTGATTTTGAGCTTCATTATAAGGCCCATAGTAAGAGACCATGTTTCGGATCCGTATGTCATCACTGGTAACACACACTGGTTGAAGACTTTCGTCTTCAGACACTGAGGTAGATGAGATGAGAAGACACTCTTGCGCAATTTCCCGAACGCTGCCCAGCCGAGTTGGATTCGTCGATTGACCTCTTTCTCGAAGTTGGACCTACCCAATTGGATCACTTGTCCGAGGTAGACGTACTCGTCGACAACTTCGAGAGTTGAGTTCCCAACGGATACTGGAGTGGGTACGACAAGGGAGTTCGACATAATTTTCGTCTTTTCCATGTTCATTTTAAGACCCACTTGTTGGGATACTCGGTCAAGGTCTTCGAGCATAGTGCCAAGATCGTCCAGCGTCTTTGCCACAACAACTATATCATCGGCAAATCGGAGGTGTGTGATGTATTCGCCATTAACATTGATGCCGATTCTTTCCCATTCCAGAAGTTTGAAGGCGTCTTCCAATGCCGCTGTGAACAGTTTCGGAGATATGACATCTCCCTGTCTCACACCTCTCCGCAATGGAATCGCCTTCGTGTTCTGCTCCTGTACTCGGACCGACATGGTGGCGCTATTGTAAAGGCACCTTAACACCTCTATATACCTATAGTCTATGTGGCACCGCTGCAGAGACTGAAGCACCGCCCAAGTTTCGATCGAATCAAAGGCCTTCTCATAGTCCACAAACGCTAAGCATAGAGGCATATTATACTCCTCGGACTTCTGTATAATATGCCTAAGCGTATGAATGTGGTCTATGGTACTATAGCCTTTTCGGAAACCGGCTTGTTCGGGAGGCTGGAAGTCATCAAACCTACGTGCGAGACGATTCGTGATAACCCTTGAAAACAGCTTGTAGACATGGCTCAGGAGTGAGATGGGTCTGTAGTTCCTCAATAAGGTTTTGTCTCCTTTTTTGAAGAACAACACCACCACACTCCTGTTCCATGCCTCAGGCGTGATGCCCTCTAGCAGCACGGAATTAAAGAGTCTCTGAAGGACTTTAAGTACCGGTGTTCCACCCGCCTTCAGAAGCTCTGCTGTGATTCCGTCCTCGCCAGGTGCCTTGTTGTTTTTGAGCTGTTTAAGGGCCATCCTAATCTCGTAGAGGCTGATGTCCGGGATGTCTTCGGTGTAGTGACGGGTCAGGATAGCTCGTGGGTCTCTGGCCGAGCTATCAACGGGTTTTGCTACTGAGGTGTACAACTGCCCATAGAACCTTTCGATCTCCCTCAAAACCTCTGCTTTCGTCGACGCTACACTGCCGTCCTCCGTCTTAAGCTTCGTCAACAGGCTCTGCCCAATAGACATGTCCCTTGCAAACACTTTGGAGCCTTGGTTCCGCTCTATCGTTTCTTTAACACTATTAGTGTTAAAGCAACGAATGTCGTGTCGCAGGGACTTCCATATTTGTCTATTGAGCTGCCTGTAGTTTTCAGCATTAACGGAGGTCTGCAGTGCCATAGATCGACGTTTTGCCATAAGGTCGAGAGTGTGGACCGACAGTTTTTGAGGTCTATTTTTACGGCCAGGCCTAAAATACTTAGACCCCACCGTTTGAACAGTTTCCACAAACCCGTCATTAATTTCGTCCACTGTAACGCAATTTTCTAGGCAATCAAAGCGGTTTGACAACTCGAGTTGAAAGCTCTCGGGATTTTGGATATGAGCACGAGTCGGTCGGAGCGTGGACTTCATCAGGCGTGATCTTTCCAATTTGACATTTATATTCAATGTGCCTCGAACCATTCGGTGATCACTTCCGGTTTTCACCCTGTTGATCACGGAGACATCATTGAATAACCGTCTCTTGAGGGTCATGAAGAAGTCAATCTCGTTTCTCGTGAAGCCATCGGGACTCAACCAAGTCCACTTCCTTTGAGGCGGCTTCTGGAAGAAAGAGTTCATCGCAAAGAGTCCCTCCTTCTCCAGAAAGTCGGCCAGCCTCTGTCCCCTGGCGTTCCTTTGCCCGTATCCAAAAGGTCCCACCTTCAACTCATTCTCGCCTCGCTTGCCTAGTTTCGCGTTGAGGTCCCCCATTACAACAGTATAATAGGTTTTGGAAGTATGTATGGCTCTACTTACGTCCTCATACATTTCCTCCACCTCTTCATCCGGGTGTTTCGAGGTCGGTGCATATACCTGTATGACCTTCAGCGAATACCTCTTGGATATTCTGAGTATAAGGTATATTACCCTGCTCGACACACTCTCGATGGTCTCGATATTGTTGACGAGGGACTTGTGAACGAGGAACCCGACACCACCTTGGGACTTTCGTTGGTTGCCTTCCCGGTAGTAGAGCAGGTTTCCGGACTGTAGAGTTATCGTGTCCTCGCCCTCTCTACGGACTTCTGATAGACCCATTATGTCCCAGTGTAACCTGCTCATTTCTTCCTCCAGCTCGAGCAACTTCTCATCTGTCCTCAGTGTACACGTGTTGTACGTTACCAGGGCCAGTTGTCGTCGGGGGTGGCAGCGCGATCGCCTCCGGGGATTCTTAGCACCCCCTGCCCCGCCGTTACCGTGACCGCTACCAAAGTCAGGAATAGCGGGGCTGCCGGAGACTGGGGGCCTGGTTTTCTGGTGTACTTTCATGTGAGGGGATTTTGCCAATACTCGCCACGCTTGGCAGGCGGGTTGGCGAGCGCAGAGGCGCAGCCCCTTGCAGCTGTGACGCTGCTGCCCGTCACAGTCTAACATTTAGTTGCGCCTTACATTGGATGGTTATACCGCCATCGGTCGGTCGCCAGAGCCTCGTCTGTATAAACAGGACGCACCACGTGAAGGTGAGGTTGGCTTGGAGCTTATGGTCTTGGTCAAGCTCCCTTACGTCCCTCTAGCTACACTATATTCAGTGAAACAAAATACTAGTGATAGTGTAGATAAACAATATGAAGACCTTTTTAACTTAATTAACAACGAATTTAATGAAATATTTCCCATAAAAAAGACTAAATCAAATAAGGTCCAATGTCAATTTAATAATTGGGCCACGCCGGGAATTCATAAAAGTAGGATTAAATTATATGAATTATATAGTCTACGAGAAAACTCTCAAGACCAAAATTTTATTGAATACGTTAGAAACTATTCAAAAATATTTAAAAAAGTTTGTGCTACAGCAAAATCCCATTACCTTCGTAGAATAGTCTCTAGCTCCAAAAATAAAGCAAAAGCTACACGGAGCATCATAAATAAAGAAACTTGTAAAAATAAATTGAGAGATGGTAAATTTGCATTAAAAATCAATGATAAAACAATAAATTCAAATTTAGAGGTTGCAACTGCTTTTGAATCGTTTTTTTCACATATTGCACCAACAACAACGAAAGAACTTGCTTCTTCTTCAGTAATAGCTGAATCTATTCTAAAAGTTAATGTCAGTGAATGTAATTCTCAACTGCATTTTAGGCATGTAGGACCTGAAGTAATAATAAAAACATTTCGAGAGTTAAATATGAAAAAAACCGAAGATCTTTGGGGACTATCTGTGCATATTATTAAGTCAATTATTAACATAATAGCCCCTCAACTAGCATTAATTTTTAACAAGTGTATTGATGACGGCCAGTTTCCTTGTTTAATGAAGATTAGTAAAATAATACCGTTTTTCAAAGCGGGTGACAAAAGTGACCCCTCAAACTTCCGGCCAATATCGATTCTGCCAGTTTTGAGTTAAATATATGAAAAGATTATATTCAATCAAATTCTAGCACACTTTTCATCGAACAATTTATTACAGAACAAACAATTCTGTTTTACTAAAGGAAGAAGCACCACGGATGCAGGAGTTGCTCTTTTAACACATGTATTTGATGCTTATGATAATAGGCATGATGCTTTAGGGATTTTCTGTGATTTATCGAAAGCGTTTGATTGTGTGGATCATTAAACATTACTTAAAAAAATATGTCACTATGGGGCATCATTGAACTCGTTAAATTTAATTAATTCATACCTTTCAGGTAGAATGCAAAAAGTATGTATAAACGGAACTGAGTCTTCTGGAGCACCTCTAACAATGGGTGTAGCCCAAGGATCTGTATTAGGACCTCTTTTATTTTTAATATATATAAATGACCTCCCGCATTTTGTAGGGAATCTTTGTGATATAGTTTTGTTTGCAGATGATACTTCACTTATATTTAAAATTCCAAGAAGTGAAGGAATTTTTGACGATGTAAATAATACTCTTTCACAAGTATTACATTGGTTTACTGTTAACAATCTCCTTCTTAATGGAAGTAAAACTAAATGTGTAAATTTACGATGCCTAATGTCCGATAGGCATCAACTCAGGTTAAAATAAAAGACAAACCGCTTGATACTATTGATTCCACAACATTCTTGGGAATCACTTTAGACTCCAAACTACAATGGGGTCCTCATATAGAGGCCTTGTCAGGGAAACTAAGCTCAGCTGCTTTTGCTGTACGGAAGATAAGACGTTTGACTGATGTAGAAACAGCTAGGTTAGTTTATTTTAGTTATTTCCATAGCTTGATGTCCTACGGCATTTTACTGTGGGGCGCGGCTGCTGATGTAGAGACAATTTTTGTGTTACAAAAAAGAGCCGTGCGAGCTATTTATAATCTTAAACCTCAAGATACCTTACGAGAGGTGTTTAAAGAAATTAGAATATTAACTCTAGCCTCTCAGTATATTTACGAAAATTTAATGTATGTACGGAAAAATTTACATTTATTCACGAAAAATAGTGACATACACAAATATAATACTAGAAATAAGGATAAGCTTGCTATTCCACAATTTAGGCTTCGAAAGGTTGGTAATTCTTTCATGGGGAAAGGTATAAAATTTTTCAATAAACTACCAGAACACATTATTAATTTACCGGTTAATAAATTTAAAACTGTTATTAAAGAAACCCTTATGACGAAAGGGTATTATAAAGTAGATGATTATTTAAATGATAATAATGTATGGACTTGCATGATCACTACAAACATTGTAAACCTTTTGAAAAGAGGCATTGACAATAGTGACTGAGTTTCTTGCGCAGCTTCTTCTCAGCACTAGCCCACAATTGTCCCGAAGCTGTGGTAGGGTTTATATTGGGACGTGTAAAAGTGCCCCCAGAGGGCCTATTTGCATAAATAAATGACTTTTATGACTTTTATGACTTTTATCAATCTGATTAGTATAAGTGACCATTGAAAAATCGGACTTGCTTTAATCTTTTAAATTTAACAATGGATTTTAATACTGTTATTTTTGATAGATAGAGTAATTCAAGAGGAAGCTTTATATGTATAATACATGCATAATATATTAGTAAAACACTGATGACTGTAGAGGTTTCTAAATGAAGTGGTTTTTTTTTTGCGCTTACATTGCAAACGCTGGCTGAACCCTTCGAGATGAATCAAACATTGTACCCGTTCAAAGTCGAGGCGGTCGCTAGTTTATTTATAATTTTTAATTCATTTGCGCAACTGCGGAGATTGTGCAACAGTAATTAAATATAGAGACGGTCTAGCCTACTCGCTATCTACGCATGACTACGAAATATCTGGAAATTATATGCCAACGTTCTTTCTGGATGCTATGTTATGAATATAAATGCCATTCCAACCAAAAAACTATTTATCAGAAACGACACAGCTTGAGGCACAGCATCTATACAGAGCAACAAGGATCTTCTGGCTGATAGATGACTTCGACAGGGGGCGCTCCCATTCAATCAGGATAGCAAATGCAAGAATCTCCCTTGATTGAAGGAGTTTGTGAAGCTGTTTAACGTACATTTTATACCCAACCATGGCAAAGTCAAAGAGAAGGGTTCTTATATAAAGCAGCAGGGTACTATTATGTTTGTTTGTTTTATGTATGTTACACTGATTTTAAACGCAAAATAATTGTATAAATAGGAAAAACCATTATAAGATATAACTTAGTTTAAGGAGATAAGCTCTACGGTATTTAAAAAAAAAACATTTTACAAGTATATACAGAAACTAGCGGACCCAGCGAACTTTGTTTCGCCCCCAGCCCCGTCCCGCCCCAGCCTCGTCCCGCCGAGTCCCGTAATTTTAAAAGTTAAGCTTGTTTCACCCTAAAATTACTAAAATGGCTATTAAAAAATAAGGGTTGATTGTAGAAGGGTGAAAATTAAGGGTTGTATGTATTTTTGTATGTTGTATCATAAAAAAATAGAAATTAAAAATTTTGTCCAAAAATACAAAATAAAATTTAGGGGTGGACTACCCCTAACATTTAGGGGGATGAAAAATAGATGTTGGCCGATTCTCAGACCTACTGAATACGCATATAAAATTTCATCAAAATCGGTCAAGCCGTTTCGGAGAAGTTTGGCAACAAAAACTGTGACACGAGAATTTTATATACAGAAATAAAACAGTAGGAAAAATTGGAAAATCGGCTGTATGATTGGGGAGGTTTGGCTACACTACCTAGACCTGGCAACCGCATTTTCGCCGTCTGCCAAAAGATCCATTTCCTATTCAACTGTGAGTGACAGATGACATTACTTCAGTGAATTGTAAGAGATAAATTGCGTCCCCTCGCTGGTATCTTTTCGCAGGTGAATGAGAAATGATCGTCACATAGACGCTAACTGCCCTAACCACGCGAGATTTGCCATCAGCGCGTTTCAACTGCGTAACTTCGAAACGTCCATTACTATCTAGTGTATAAATGCAATCACACTCAACTATGAAACCAGCCTAAGCATTCCACTGCTGAGGTTCAACTCTGTAAAATGATATCCACTTAATCCCCGCTCTTGTGCAAACGCGAACCAAAACGATTAGAATTCTCCTACTACTACTATTGAGATTGTTAACTGTATAGAGTATTTCATTTAAAAAGATGTAAATCTTTCAATCTGTCTAGCTAAACTTAGCTTGGTCTGGAATTAAGAACAAGGCTATTTTAAATAAAATAAAGGATCTTGAGATAAAAAAACAAGCGGTGAAAAGAAGTAAAATGTTTCAATGACCGTACCGTATCGTTTTTAAGTAACTGTTATAATATCACGCAAGAATTATCATATTACAACTATATCTGTATTTCATTTATAAGTGAATTCTTCCAAAACGAAGTAAGTTGCAGCAATAAATTTTGATACACTTCCACGTGCAATTTTGAATTTATAAAATTCAAACGTGTCTGACTGATTTACGGTTGAAAACTTACACATGTAAAATTCCTTACAAACATGTAAAATTACTGTTGTTTCATACCGTACTAACAGTGTCATGCAGAAATGTATTTGAGCTATGATTTTTCTACTAAAACCAAATTTGACCAAAAACTATTAATGTAAGTCCAGATAATAGAAATGAAATAGATTTTTTTTATTACAAAAAT
Organism: Pyrausta purpuralis; assembly: GCA_963924145.1. Taxonomy (NCBI): domain Eukaryota; kingdom Metazoa; phylum Arthropoda; class Insecta; order Lepidoptera; family Crambidae; genus Pyrausta; species Pyrausta purpuralis. The sequence continues at coordinate 6,358,511 of OZ001646.1, forward strand.
ATTACACAATATTACAGTGTATATACATAAGGTGGACTTAATGCTAAAAGTATTTTGTCCCAGTTATACCTTAAAGTCATGCAGAAGGACTGTAATGGCCTTTTAAGAGTTCCGTAACCTAATGGCAAAAAACGGAACCCTTATAGTTTCGTCAAGTCTGTCTGTCTGTCTGTCCGACGGTATGTCACAGGCACTTTATTCTAAAACTATTAGTATTAAACAGTTGAAACTTAACAAATAGATATATCCTGTTAACCGCTTTACGATTCTTATACAAAAATATATAAAAATAATGATATTTAAGGGAAGCTCCAATACATGAAACTAAAACTATAGCTAAGTGATCGTAAGTGGATCTCTATTTCAGTTAAAGTTGGCACGGAACCCTTGGTGTGTGAGTCCGAGTCTCACACTTAAAATATTGCTATTTCCATCAAAAAAACAATAAAAATGTTAAATTCCGTAGTTTATTGTCTTGAAAAGAAAATTAAACACTTATTTCTTCACTTTAATTTTTGAAGATGGCCACTATTAAATTTTCTTTTCTGGGATTTACGGCTTTGCGCTCCATCCTTTTCAAGTCTTTTGTAATCTAAAAACGCTCAAAGCCGTAAGCATGTCACAGCTAAACCCCAGTAAAAACTGTCAATGTCAATGTTACTTAGGTGCTGCACTGTATTGTATTATTATTTTATTGCTTTATAATACTTTTTGAAATAAAATAATAAAAATCATACTGGCACAAGTAAACTGACAAACGTCATTCAAGTGGCATAGGTGGCGTCCTCCGCCATATTATACTGAGTTGCAATAATGTGGTACAATTTCTTGTTTCAGCCAAAAAAACTAAGGTTTTCCTTAGAAATTAGTGTGATGAAAACTGTCATACCCATATTCATCTATAATTAGGTATACCTTACATGAACCTGGCCGAGGCTTCATACATTTCTGGGACATCTCCTTTTGTACCGAAATTGCTAGAGAAATGGTGAAGGACGTCAGAAGTCCTCCAAAGTTGTCTTTTTTGGCCACCACGAGCGCTGTCATTAATTCTGGTTCCCCCACCACCTACATACCTTCCTATATAATACCTACTTATACTAGTAACTAGAGAAACCTCACAGGCATCTAACTAATGTTTAGATTGCATAGTAAACGAGAGAAAATTAATTTGCATAAACAGTAAAGGGTGTGAGCGCATGATAATGATCGTTTGCAAAATTGCGAGACCTACGTCAATAAATGACATACGAAGGGATGACAATGCCCTCATTATTTTCACGAGAGTTAATTTAGTAAGGAGTTAATGACCAAAACTATTTGGGCCTGCCTTGGTCTGGTTTGTTATTAAATCTGCATAATTGTGGCTGCGAGTGAATGATATCATACTACTTGTCATCTGAATTCAATTATTAAGGATATTATCACAAGAGGCATATTTAAAAAAAAAAAAACTATCCAGTACCTTTTTAAGCATAACTGCTTAAAGAGGTCCTTATAGTCGTGTCCTTGATAGTAATAACTTACTATCAAGGACACCTAAGCTATAAGAAACCTCATGTAGTTTTACCAATCGGCTAACTATTTATCAGTTTACATTTATTTTAAACCCAATTAGTAAAAAAAATGTACATGTCTGTGCACCTCAAATCCAAATTAGCGTAGTTTTGATTCAATTTACCTAATAAAAACATATTTAGATAATATTTTTGATAAGCAAGTTTTTTTCATATTTTATAGATAGGACCTAGGCATTTCCGAGGCATAATTTTTCCGTACTATCTGGGTTAAAAATACATCTGATGCATTTATGAAAAAAATAGAGAGCGTCAATCGCAGTGATTCTTTGCCGCAAGACGTGCTTAAAAATCGCATTTATTCAACTGACACAATTGAGACACCTTTCATTACAACACTTTGAATATAACACCGTTATGTGAACCGGCTTCACAAAAGGTGTCTAATGTACTTTAACCTCGAAAGGCTAGCCTGCCAAACTAACATCAGTCAATATCAGTTTGATGGACGTTTTAACTACCTTCTATCGCTCGATCTTGAGGTGAAGCCAGAATTTCGCTATGAACTACCTTCGTGCTCATAGGAGCAGATACGGATTTGATTTGTGGCTTTTTGAGGTGGTCTAGTATTCTGTAATGTGTTTGGATTTCGTATTCTACCTATATTTAATAAAATATTCTTAAAGTGTATCTACAATGTCTTCCTGCGGGCCTAAGATGCGCGCCTATTTATCATCAATCGATAAATTTCAAATGACTTTTTAATCATATTTAAAAAGGTTTTTACTGACTTTTATGTTTTCATTTGTTTTTAGAAGCAATTAGGATTATATTATACAAATGTGGAAAAACATGTTGTTTAGGAAATAAAATTATTTTATCGACACGATAAACGGTATCGAGGCGTGCATGTTAGGCCTACAGGCTCGTGTAGAGATATAAATAAGGTCAGTATGTAAACATATACTGGATGTTGAAAACGATACAGATGACAAAAAAAATGGAATAAACTCACAAAATAAATTTGTTATTGTAATATTAGCGGGCGAGTTAAAACTTCCAATACCAGAGGTAGAATTGTGTAAAGTAATCGTATTCATTTGACAGTTCAAAACGTACGGTATGATCTGTCAAACGGCAAAGAACAAAGCGATATTGTACGTTATGAACTGTCAAATGACTACGAATGCTTTACACAATTCCACCTCAGGGGTGCGATCGTCTAAATCAATCGTATTCATTTGACAGTTTAAAACGTACGGTATGGTCTGTCAAATGGCAAAGAACAAAGGGTTTGACAGATCATATCGTACGTTTTGAACTGTCAAATGAATACGATTGCTTTACACAATTCCAGCTCTGTACCCCTATCACGAATAATTTGCGTCAAAGTATTCGTATAGTAACGTAATCATTTGTATGAGAATCTGAAAGCGCCTCTATCGGACGTAAAACTAACTAAATTTGGCAGCTCAAATACTTGACGTTTATTGTGCGTGAACATTTTCTATAGTGTTAAACTAGATTTGCGATCACGAACCTTTCTTTGACGTATAGTATCGTGAGTTGCAACGAGATTACTTGAGATTCTGAGTGTCAACAATGAGCGAAGAGAAACTTAGTAACTTTACGGATAAGAACTCCTAAATTGTTTTTTTTTATCTAAAATTATCATACAGCTGCATTTGAAGACGGATTCAAGCTCCTGGAATGGGAAAGATTCGGCATTAACGTCAATAGCAAATACATCTCTCACCTCCGGTTTACTGATAATATACTATTCGTGCAGCCGAAAATGAGATTTTGGAACTACAGTCGAAAGCCTTGTCCGAGCCTTACAACAAGTGGTTCTAAGAAAGAGGTCTATCAACGAATCCTACGCGGCCGGCTAGGTAGAGGTCGGGCAACTGTGCAAGAGCGTCTCCTCGTCTCATTAACTTCAGTGTTTAAAGACGAAAGTCTTCAATGGGTGTGTGTGTATGTGTGAGAACATACGGATCCGACACATAGTTTCTTACTATATGTGCTCAAAATCTCACATGTAACAACAGACAGAGCTTTGGCTTTTGGTGAGAAGTAAAGAAACATGTGAAATAAAGAATACATTTGTAGTCATATTTATAATTCCTAAATTTAGACATTGCAGTAGAAATATGAAATTTATTACAAAAGTTTTTATCTTCTACTCTTTATTCTTAACTTGAAAAGAAATCAGGAACAGGGACACTTTTAACAGGTGTATCGATTTTGATCTTGTTGGGTTCATCTTTGCTCTGATTATGACATAAGGGAGTAACGAAGACCGCCGGAACTGCTAGACTCACTTTAATTCTTCTGGCTCTGTACGCGTATTTCTATACATTGTATTTTGGTCGATCTTCATTCTGAAAAATAATATATACATTTTATATTCACATTAATGCTTTTCATTCCATTTGTTAGAAACAACGTCCTCTTGGTGAGCTAAGGGGTTGGATAAATCACAATATCTTGAGAAATAAGATCAAGCTAGAGTTTACCTCGTTTTAATAGCCAATGAATAAAAGCACTTTAATCACAAATCCTTGTATTACTTTTACGTACTTACTTTTTCAAAAACTCAAATATTGTTACGTTCTACTGCAAACGACTTGTCCTCGTTATTTTAAATATTTTTCATTATTTTTAACTAAATCTTTTGTAAAGCTTTTGAATCTGTCACAATATGATGGCATAACGTCAATCTGTCAATTGTCAGTCTAGCAAACAGTTTAAAAATCTAAAGATTATAGAAAAACATATATCTTTATATTTTACAAGACCAAAATTTTACATTTACAAACCCTGCCAAGCATATTGTTCGTAATTTGGTTCCGTTATTGATTTGTCTTAGATTTTACTGGAATTTCATAATATATTTCGATAATATTCATAAAAAAGATGGCTGAACTTGTTTCTGGACGTGTCATTCAACGGCCATATTTACGTTAGTATGACGTCATCTTCGTCAATGCTATCGAGCTTACTACACGACACGAGAGTGCTTCGTGATGCCGACTAACGTTGTACTGCGTAAACTCGCTACGCTAACGTGACGAATACGTCGAAAGTTCGTGATTGGGGTACTGGTCGCCTCTTTGTAGCTTACTAACTACGGCGTAGTATTTCGTAGATATGCGCGACTACGCACAAGGTTGAGAGTTTCCACAATCGTTTTTTTTAAATATTGTGTTAATTCGTGTTTTTTTATTTATAGAATAAGCATAACTCATATTATCATCCCTGAGTTGCATTTGGATGTCAATGACCCAAACAACACCCTGTAGAACTATTGTCATGTCGTATCAGAAAGCCAAGATGAAAGCTGAGCAGGCAGGCGTAAAGAATGGCGATTCATCGACAACGGCTTTTGGTTAAAGAAGATATAGTTTTAAACTGGTATTTGATAGAGAACTGAAACTTGAATAAACCCATTAAAAGTTTGCCGTTACATATAAAGTCAAATGCTGTATGCTGAAACAGTGATTCTGCATTGAAGCCGGGCTATTTACATGACAAAGCAATGCCATGTAATGTTAACGACTTTTGTCAACGAATACCACTCAACACCCGGATTAAATTGAATACGAGGGTGAACTGATTGATATTCCTATGGGGCTATAAAGCTGAAAGTTTTGTGATTGGATAAAGCATTTTTAATAATCAGTATTATCATGCCAATAGGTTATCGCAGATTAATGATTTTGAAATTGACAAGGGTAGTTTTAACTAGCTTGACAGTGAATTTAGAACTGGTTGATATAAATGACGTGTAATTATGTTCGAAACGTTATTCATACCTACTTCAATGTAAAGATAAACCCTGCTTTGAATTTAGCTTTTAAGGGTTCCGTGGCCAAATGACAAAAAAGGAGCCCTTATAGTTTCGTCAAGTCTGTCTGTCTATCCGTCCGTATGTCACATCCATTTTATTCTGCAATTATAAGCATCACACTACACTGTTGTAACACAAACACTTTACGATTTTAATACAAAACATAAAAAATAATGGTATTTAAAACGGCCCCGTTTCCATAAATGAAAATATAACCAAAAATATATATTTTTTAACTTTTTTGCATTAATAGCCAGCAGTTCTTTGCGCTATGTGCCCTGCCCATTGCCGCTTACTGATACTCAGTGCAACGCTCTCAGTAATACAATACAAGCTCTTTGTTTTGAACAGTTATGACGTCCGCGGCCGTCTCGCCAGCCAGCCGAAGCTGTGGTCCTCGCCCACGGTGTTCGGCACGAGAGCCTACTTCAGGGCGGCGGCTAGTCCAGCCGTGCTGTTCCTGGACAGCGTCGGCCCAGGGGATGCGGGAATCTACCGCTGCCGGGTCGATTTCAAGAATTCACCGACGAGGAACTCAAGGCTCAACTTTACCGTTATCAGTAAGTGTTTGGATGTTGTTTTACAAATTCTCATTACAAAATTACAATAGTGTAAAAATTTTACAAATGGATTCGCAAATGACGTTGAGGACTTTCATGTTTCAATGTACGGACAACAGCACGTCAAGATAAACACTGCGATATCTTACGCAGTTATAATAGTTAAAATAATATAATAGTTAAGAGTGGGTAACCTGATGTGCTGGCGACTGTACGTGGGGTGACAACGTTTGCCATTTTTTATCAGATTAAATCTCTTTCTAACAACAATGTATTTACTCGTATCGATTGAACAGGTTTAAACTACCCCAAACAAGAGTCTTTTTTCTAGTCAAGTCCACTATATGTCGTACATTTATTATCTGTAGAAGTTCATACTTTGCAACAATTGCAGACATGTTTAGAACATATCAACTCACAAATCTACTCTAAAATCCAACTCTAATTCATAATCCAGTCCATTATATCATCTTTTATAAGAATGTAATTTGTGATTCCATATGGAGACGAGGACTAAGCACTGAAAACGATATACGACCCAACAAACGTTTAGGAAAAAAAAATCTGGCAGTCAAAACTGTACTTCCTTGAATATTTAACATTTTTATCGATAAAGGTCATATATAAAATTCGTCATATATGAAAAACTACTGCAATCAAATGACACAAAAACTACCCGTATCATAAGAGTATTGAAGTCGTCTCAATCTTAAGCCATTTTACCTTAAATTCTGTGTCGGTAACCTCTTATCAATGACACACTGCTCGGTTACAAGGAAACAGATCTTCATCTACGACAGTTCAGACTACAAAGCGGATCCTAACGGCCACAATCTCGTGTCATTGGAGGCGCAATTAGGTAGGATCATTAGGCTGACCCGCAAACACACTGCAAATACAAAACGTTAGTTCTTAAACGGGGAAATCATTACACTTACTGGTAATACAAATGGGATCTAGCACATAATAATCAATGTGAATGTGTGTATTATGTACTATGTTAGATGTGCATGATTAAATTGCTGATGCTGATGAATTTTTATTATAACCTTGGATAATAATTAAAATGAAATGGAGATAAAGTTTCTACGGGTAATAAAATATTTGTAACGGGCGCAACCATGGAAACATGAAATTATGAGATTGACTAAAAGGCCCATTTTTTTATCGTTAGTAATGATAGAATGGCGAGTTTAATGACCATCGGTTAAAGTATCCTTTCTTCAAGACACACAACCATCAAAATTCAACTGCCAGTAACGACATTTGACCATTACTAATCAAATAAATTTAGCGAAGACCCAGTTATTACTTATTATTTTTATTGTTACGTTAAGCAAACCTTGACGCCCTCTCATAAATATATATGTATAATTTATTCTAAATCTAATTAAGTACATAGCTTTAAGAATATTATATGAAGAAATATTACGGTTCTCGTTGAGAGAAAATTAAATCAGAAAGAGCAAACTAATAGTTGCTTCTGAAAGTGGTAATTGGCGCGAACAAATTGATAATAACGCAATTCGTATCGAATATTGTAATTCATATCGGCTCATTAACACTCTATCGTTAGTATTTCACTGTATGATCTATCATTAACATAATTTTCATAATTGATCTCATATGTTTCAATGCAGGTCACGTACGTGAAAATGCTATTTTTTAAACTTAGATAATTTTTTTTTTTTCAATAAATGTCATAAAATATATTCATCAAAATATATCATACAAAAGGAATAATTTTATTACAGTAAGAGCTAGACAAATGTTCTTGCGTTCTACACGTTAGCATTTACAAATTGCGTAAAGAAACAAATAATTGAAAATTGAGAACAAATTGTTAACAGTAGATAATTTATTAATTATTTTAAAAAAACATCACTTAGTATAATACGCAAATGAGCTCTGTCTCATGTGTCTTAATCACGTGACAATCTAGTTTCAGTGCTCGTAAGTGTATTGGCGAGATATTTTGCACTCTGTAACAGGCGTTCCAGATACGAGTAAACGTAGCGTTCATAGCGGATTGGGAACACAAATAGGACTTACGAGTATAAATGTCTTGTACGGGCTATTCAACATTATCAGTAGCCAGGTATCATTCTGTTATTTGTCCTTTCAACCATGATATGCATCCTGTAGAAGCAAAGAATTCATGTGTTAAATAATATCATGGCTCTTGATGTGTTTTAGTAAATAATTATAACTAATATACTTGTAATTATAACTAATAATGGCATCCTCCGTGGTGTAGTAGCCAAGCACGCTGGGTTTCAAGGCTATTGGTACGCTTCGAGGTCCCGGGTTTGATTCCCGGTCGGGTCAATGTACTCTAATCATAAATGTCTACATTGTCTCAGATCTGGGTGTTGTGGTACCACCGTTGTTTCTGATTTCCATAATACAAGCTTCTTACTTTGGCATCAGAGCAATATATGTGATCGGTGTCCCAATATTAGAATCAAGTTTTTTTTATTAGACATTATGTCAAGCCTTTGTGTATTAATAATGTATCAACAATAAGATTAATAATACAATTAAGATGTATAATACAATCGACCAAAATGAAAAACTACTACTTAGAATAAACAAAAACATCTGAGATCAAGTATTATTCTAATTAAAGCTTCAATAATTATTGTCCCAGCGTTTGATCTTCAACCTTGTCTCCGAATTCTTTAATATACCAGCTCAGATTGAATAATCCGATAATTAAATTGAATAGGCTTTAGGAAACTAAGCAATTGCTCGTCAAGATTAAATATTTAGAATCAGAATGGGTTTCAAATGGGACCGTAATGAAATTCAAAGCTTTACATAACTTGGGATTCAAGAAACACTTTCTTTACTTGCTTGGGCTGTAAATATAAACTATAAATAAAAACAGCTAGAGTAGGTTTCCTGCGAGTGAGATATTGGCTGTGGCTGCTAACGGTTGACAACCAAAGCTTGCTTTCGGCTTTTTTGTGCGAACATTATTTCACCCCGACCCCGTCCCGACCTAGCACCTGCCCCGTCGAACGGGATAAAAAGTATGTTATGTCCTTCTCCTGGTTCTAAGCTACCTCCCCACCGTTTCGGCCCGGCCTCGACTAACGGGATCAAAATTATTTTTTGTCTTTCTCTTGATTCTAAGCTACCTCCCCACCAACTTTCAGCCAATTAGTTCAGCCGTTGTTGAGTTATAAATAGTTTCTTTTGACTTTTTTTATATATAGATACAAAAAGATATACATTTATAAATCAAATCAAATCAAATCAAATCAATCATTTATTTGCCAGAATACACAAAAGTATGCAAGTTACAAACTGCAGATCTTAAAAATAGGCAGTAATTGAATTCAGCCTGCATGCAGGCGTGCAAATATTAATAATCATTTTAACAAATTAACAAATAAGTCCGTTTATATTGATTTATCAAATAATGTCAAAATTGTAATAAAGATGTCATAAAAATTTAATTAACAATGTCATGAATGTTAAGTCATTAAATGTAACATTATATATATTTATAAAAGATATTAAACTATAAAACATTATTTATCAAAACTATTAAAATAATCTTGTACACTATAAAAATTCTCTTGTAATAACCAGTCAGTCAACTTTTGCTTAAATACATTTCCTTCAAGTTTTTTTAGTTCCTCGGGTAAGTTGTTATATATAACTATACACATATTACAAATATTTTTCTTATATATTACTTTGTTACAACGGGGTTGATAAAGTAAATTTTTAAACTTTTCCCTCTTTTGACGGGATATTACCTCACTGCGTTTTTTGAAGTAAACCGGGTGGGCTTTGACAAAAACACAGACGTCTCTTATATACATGCAAGCCAGAGGTAGAACCTTACATTTTCTAAATAGTGGTTTACAACTATCCAGATACCACGCGGCATTTATAACTCGTAAGCATCTTTTTTGCATTCTAAAGGCTCTGTCGGCATCTATCGAGTTACCCCATAACAACAAGCCATACCCCAACACCGATGACACATAGGCATGATACGAAGCGATAGCCGCATCAAAAGATATAGTCTGGCGTATTTTTCGGAGCGCAAATAATATGTATTTGCGCTCCGACGACGACTTAGTTTTTGGCATACCAAATTAACATGCTCCTTCCAGTTCAAAATATAGATGTAACTGAGTGCATATAGATACTTATAAATAAAAAAATATAGGTGTAACTGAGTCCAACTGAAAATCGCGTGTATTTATAATGGAAGGATGAGCACTTGATGACACTTGCAAGAAAAAATGTGGAGGCACCGTTGGGAGCAAATCAATTGCAGACGCTGCCAAATTCTGGTAACCGCTTGCTTTGGAGTTTAGCAAAATACTGTTATGAAGCACATGACGACTTCTATATGAAAACAAAAATAACATTTTTTTAAGGTAATATCGACTTAAAAAAAGGATTTGGAATCAGAATTTTAACTTTGAACTACAAGTTTTTTTAGGCAGCTCGTGAGGACTCACAAAAAGCTGACTTTTTGTGTGTATCTACTAACTATATCTAATAAGTGTCATTGTTACTAACCCATGAGGAGATAATAACTCTGAAATATTTTTTATTTTTATTATTTTTTAAGCAACACAGTTATTGTTTGTCAATGAAAGCTATCGGTATCGCACCAATAAATACTTTGTGGAGCTGTTCAACGTTCGGTTTATAGAATACAGATCTTACGTCAAAATTATTTTTTGCTAGTATAACATAGGTAAAAGTTGATATCATTTACACCATAATTATTGCTATAATTTTTATTAGCTCCTATTTTAATGGCGCTTATAAACGATGTTTGTTATGCCAACATGTACACTAACGTCGCACATGACACTAATGGATTAATTATCGTCTAAAAGTAATTTCAGTTAATAGAAACACGTTTTCACTCGACCTTATCTACGAAAAGAATTTGCTATGGTCTGAGTGCCTTAAGTAATAAGTGATTGGTCATTTTAAAAGTCATCGTCTTATCAGAGCTACAGTGGCTCGTAATTTCGTGCCAAAATAGAAATGTCGGCCTCAGGATGAGCATTTAAGGCCTATTATTATACTAATGCTAAGAAAATAAACGGTGAAAATTTTTTTGCTCCTTCTATTTGAGGACCAAACTTTATCTACGGCCAAGTCTGAATAAAAAAAATATGGATATGTAGCCTAAAAAATTTGAATTTACTGCACATGTGTAATCAATATTTTATCTCGACTTCAAAAAAGCATGTATAATTGATTTAATTATTATATTGAGCTCTTTTTATTTTCAAGGCACTATTTTTCGACTTTCCGTATAAAATACGCAATAAATATCTCCTGCTGATTTAAACCTGGTAAAAGAAATACAAAATTAAAACCAGCCAGTATAACAAATTAATAGCACAAAGCCAAATCTTTCTGTATTTTGAAAACAAAAGGCCTGTTACAAGTCCTCTTTGTCATTAAAATAATTTCCTAGCACCAACAAAAACAGTGATACAACTTTATACAAAAAAGAGAATACACGTAAATGGTTTATGACATTAAAACGGGACGATCAAAGAATGCCGATACCACCCGTAACGCCATTACGCCGTATTCAATAATATCCTCTCAAAATTAGTTTCCTGTGCCAATCATGATAGGAAAGGCGAATAATAAAAAAATAACGCGCCTTTTCTCGGCAAAATTTCTTTTTCATTCTCGCTTTTTTTAATTTATGGCCAGTCTGTGCTTTGCGCGAACGAAGGGTCAAGATTCAGTAAACTCGGGTAATAGTCCTTAGAATGGGTATAATTTCCTATCCGTAACAGGCTGTCGCCCATAACGTATCCAGAAGAGATTAGCTTCGAGAAAAGAAGATTTTTAACTTTATAACTTGAAGTTAAGCATCAACAATGAATCTTTTTACGGACTGATTGTCCTTTTTGTTGTTGGTTTAATACATTGTCATTTTATCCTGTTAATTCTTCTACTGTCCATTTATAACACTTGATAATTCTCGTACAACCGATTGTTGGATGAGCATTATAATTGACTGATCACAATTTCTTACGTAGCTATCCAACCATAGGTGATTTTTTAGACTTTTTCAAGGTTCCATAGTCGAACAAGGAACACTTATATTTTTTATTTTCGTCTGGCAACATTACCGCTAACACCTGATCGGCTTTTGTCCCATAAAATAATTTTAATTTAATTAGTTTCTTAGTGTTTAATAGGTCAAAACGTAAGAAAAACGTTTGATAATCGTATTCTGTGTGCGTTTGTGAGTTTGTGATAATCAGTGTTTTAAATACGTATTTAGTGCTAAGTGCTACGCTAGTGATAACCGGCCAATGACTTAGCAAAAATTCAAATTGTTAATCGTTGTCATCGCTTTTATTTCATCCGATCTAGCATTATAACCGTGTGTATTCAATATATCACGCATTTATAATCTTATTTTTATGAATATCTAACAATTAACTGAGCTACGGTTCTGTGTTTCTATCGCGTTGAGGTTATAACTTTGTTTACATTCTGTAAATAGCCTCGAGTTGGTCAAGCGGCACTTTGGTTTACGTTTTTGTTTTGATCCTTGGTATTTTGACGTAAATATGCTTACTCGCAAGGCCTGCGCTCGCCAGGAGGAGTCCAAGCTCAGGATGGCTTTGAGCGAACTACAGGCGGCCAAGGAGTCGATCGAAAAACTGCATAGGGAAATAGATGACAATCAAAGGGAAATGTTAGGTGAGTTTGATAGGAACGCTAAACTAAGAAAAGAGATGGCTGAGCTGCACACCAACTATAACTTGGTAGTTAAAGAACGGGACCAATTGAAATTGGTGATAGAAGGGTTCGGTGAGTGCTGTGAGGAGTATAATAAATAAGTGTATTTATTTTCCTTCACAAAAAATAGGTATTACATGTTTAACATTGGTTTAAAACTTTTAAAGGTATGAACAGTTACCGTAAAATGTAATCCTAGATCTTGTGAGGGACTGGTGCCTGAAATAGGTTTGGGAAAACCTGTTCTACAGGTCACCAGGCCACCCTCGCAGACCTTTACAATTTAAGATTAGGAAAAGCGAATAACACTTGTGGAAAAAGTACTTTGAAAACTTACATAACAAAAGAATATACATAAAAATTACAAAAAGAGTCACATAATGAATGGATTTTTGTTAAGTGTGTGTAGAAGTGAGTTTGAGCAGTAAAGTGTTTAAAAGAAAGTGTGTTATTTTAAGTGTGTGTGTTTGATGTGATTGTGAGGTAATGACGCGACGAACAGTAAGAATTATGTGGACGAACCTACGAAAATACCGTGAGAGTCATAAGTGGAATACAACATTTTTTTATTATTACACAAGCTTAGGAATCAAGCAAGAGGGCATAACAACTGTTCGGTTTCGTCATAGTTCAGGGATTTAAGGTAATTGCTGACTAGTTTTTTACATTTGTATCTAGTACAGGGATATAGACTTAGTTGTTTATTTAATTTATTGTATAGGTAAGGACCTAGAAAACAGAAGAAACTGCGTGCGAAGCCGTTCGCAGTAAAGTTTTTGGGCAAACAGATCCAGTATGCCTTTTACCTTTTATCAGTACGGGGTCATAATCCACTTGGGAGTGCTTTTTTAAGACAACCCTAAAGATGAAAGATTGCCTAACAGTAAGCACAGCCCATTTTTGTACAGATCCTCTGTTGAATAAAGTATAGGAAGTCCGGCTGCGACCTTGAGGAGGGCACGTTGTGCCCGTTCAACACGCATGATGTGAGTCTTATCTGCACCACCCCAGACAGAAATGCAGTACTCCAGTAGTGAGTGGCTCAGAGCGTATGAACGGAACCTGAAACGCATATCTGTTCTTGAACAAGATCTTGGTGATGCCCATGATTATATCAACCAGCTGGAGACGGAGAAACAGGACCAAATAAACAGCCAAACCACCCTTCTATTTAATAAGTTGGTTGGTAGTGCGCCCAGCCTGACGACAGCTGCACCTAGTAATCAACCAATTTTGACAATAGATTTAACTCATGACACACCTTCTAAAGGTATTACTAAGTGCAGCAAAAATAAGTTTAAGAAATATGTTAGAATAAACGGTTTCATAAAAAAAACTAATAAATTAATCAAAAAACAAAAATCCTTACACACTAAAGTAAAATACATCAATGAGCGGAGACAACTTGGAGTTGAACTGGATATGTATTCTTTAATTTTAGAACAAAATGTAGGTAAATATGAGAAAGATGTTATGAGTTTAGAATGTCAAATTAGGGAACTTAAGCAGTCATTAAAAATAATGACTGAAACTTATAATTGTACAAAAAAGGAGTGTGGTGAACATATCCAGGCTTTGACAAATATAATAGCTTCCTGTGAATGTAACTCTTCACATGTGATTTCAAAAAACTCCATTGATATCTCTGGAAATGAGTCATCACAACTCACCAATAAGATTACTAGAACTAAGTGTAATGTGAACTAAGTGTAATGAGAACACTCAACCCAGTGGATCGCTAAGCAAGTCTGTTAAAAATATAGTTTTGTTTAGTGATCAGATTGGGAAAAACATGGGTCACTTATTATCAAAATACATGGGACAAAATGTGATCAACCATTGCATGCCATCATATTCAGAAATAGTTCAGAAAGTGCTTTCTTATGAGTTTCAAGAAAATTCAGATTTAATTATTTTCATAGAAAACAGAGGTAATATGAACAAGAAAAACCTAAATACATACTTTGAGAGTTTAAGAAAATTAAATGTGAATAAAACAATACTGTTTACATTACCTTACAGTAGTGGATTGCCAGACGAAGAAAATGATTTAGGATATAAAATTAATTTGCAACTGCATAAATTGACATTATATGAGGTGAATAAATTCCACCTACTTGACATGAATAATTATTTTAAAAACAAAGTGTATTTGACGCGAGATAATTATTATGTTAATAATTATTTCAAACGACAGATAGCAATGTCGCTATCATATTATTTTGACTATTCAGCCAAGAACTTGGCTACCAAATCTGCTTTTATTGAGCAGATTATTGACATGAATATTCAACCATTTGAATCAGTTCCAATAACAAACAATCATTTAAATTAGTAGATCAGACAATAGAGGATAACTTTGCTTTTCAGAAATTGTAGAATCAAATCAATTAAATATAGTACATAAAAATATTCAAGGTTTTTCTGGAAAATATTTGGAAATTGAATTGTTTTTAAATAAAATGAATATTCATGTTCTCTGCATAACTGAGCACTGGCTCAAGCAGCATGAACTGATGTTATCGATAGATAATTATAATCTTATTAGTTCGTTCACTAGGGAGACTGCCATTCGCGGCGGGACACTTATATTAATTAATAATAAACTAAAATGTAAAGAGCGAAAAGACATAGTGTCTCTCACTATTGAGCGAACAATTGAGATATCGTGTGCGGAGCTGGACGACTACATTATTGTCTGTGTTTATAGACCCCCAAGTTTAAATTATTTGGAAACTTTAAATTATTTGAATCTGTAATGGAAAATATGTTAAACAAAATATGTAAAACTACAAAGAAAGTAGTTGTATGTGGAGATTTCAATGTGGACATTATAGATATTACGGAGGAAAATCGCGTTCGGTTTTTGAGCATTTTCAAATCATTTGACCTCACTCCGGTTTTCGCTGAGCCCACTAGAGTAACTCCTACAACAGCTACTTGCTTAGATAATATTCTCTGCAACTGTAAAATCATCAAACAATCTATTATTAATTTTGTAAAATCGGATCATTGCGGTCAGATAGTTACACTACACAACCGTTTTATTCCACCCCGTCTAGAAATCAAATGCAGGCCGGTCACTGCATCTCGTAAGGACAAATTTAAAAACCTTGTAAGTGATAAAATACCGTCTATACCTTTTGATAAAAAAATGCTAGTGACTTGTATGAACAATTATTTCAGGTAGTTAAAAAACAATTTGATATTACTTTCCCTCAAAAGAAAATAGTTATCAATAACTGTCAACCGAAATTCAGTGACTGGGCTACACGAGGAGTTTATACAAGTAGGAAAAAATGTTTGAATTGTATAACAAAAAAGCATATAGAAAGGATCTATCGTTTCATGAGTACGTTAAGAGGTACTCAAAAATTTTCAAAAGAGTTTGCTATGTAGCTAAGTCGAATTACATACGCGATAAAATTAAAAAATCTAGTAATAAAATCATAGAAACATGGAATATTATAAATAAAGAAACATCTAAAACGAAATCTCATGATAACAAATTTAGTCTAGAAATAAACAACAAGCTTATTAAATCTGATGACGAGGTAGCAAACGCTTTTGAGGATTACTTCTGTAACATGCCTATAGAGACGACTAAACAGTTGAATTCTTGCTCAAGTCACGCGAAATCATTACTTGTGTCGAGTGTTCATAGGTGCGAATCCTCATTTAAATTCAGAAATATTGGTCCTTCAGACATCATAAAAACATTTAAAGAATTAAAACAAAAGAAAACAGAGGATAAATCGGGTATATCAATAGACACAATAAAACCCATTATACCTCTAATAGCTCCTTACTTATCTTATATCTTTAATGAATGTATTGACCAAAATCAGTTTCCAAATTTATTGAAACATAGTAAGGTTGTCCCTTTATTTAAATCGGGAGACAAAAGTGACCCCAGCAATTATAGGCCTATTTCAATATTACCCACAATAAGTAAATTTTTTGAAAAACTCATTTATAATCAATTACTTTCCCATTTTAAACTTAATAATTTACTACACGAAAAACAGTTTGGGTTCTCTAAAGGTAGAAATACAACTGATGCCGGAGTAGCACTCATCAGACACATTCTTGATGCTTATGAAGACAAACATGATGCCGTAGGTGTATTCTGTGATTTATCAAAGGCGTTTGATTGTGTAGACCATCAGACACTGCTCATTAAGTTAGAACACTATGGTGTCTCGGAAAACTCATCTAAGTTGTTAAGTTCGTACTTATCAGGTAGAATACAATCAGTTAACATAAATGGTACCTACTCTTCCGGAGCCCCTCTTCAAATGGGGGTCCCCCAGGGCTCAATATTGGGGCCTTTACTTTTCCTGATATATGTAAACGACCTGCCATTTTATTCCACAAATCTTTGTGAGATAGTTCTGTTTGCTGATGATACTTCTTTGACTTTTAAAATGAAAAGACATGAAGAAAATTTTGACGAAGTAAACAATACTCTCTCCAAAGTATTGAATTGGTTCAACACCAATAACTTGTTGCTGAATGCTAGTAAAACTAAATGTGTAAAATTCACTTTGCCTAATGTAAAGCAACTTACACCAAATATTGTACTAAATGGTAATAATCTAGTTTTAATAGACTCCACTGTATTTCTGGGCATTACACTTGACTCAAAATTACAGTGGGGACCTCATATTGAAGCCCTAGCTAGGAGGCTAAGCTTGGCTGCCTTTGCAGTTAGAAAAATAAGGTATCTGACTGATGTTGAAACGGCGAGGCTTGTGTATTTTAGTTACTTTCACAGTATTATGTCTTACGGTCTTCTCTTGTGGGGTTCTGCTGCAGACATTGATACCATATTTATTTTGCAGAAAAGAGCCATTCGTGCTATTTATAAACTTAGTCCTCGTGACTCCCTGAGAGAGGTCTTTAAGAAAATCAACATATTAACTGTGGCTTCTCAATACATTTTTGACAATATAATGTACGTCCGTAAAAATTTAGATTATTTCATGAAGAAGAGCGACATTCACTCATATAACACAAGAAATAAACACAAGCTTGTCGTTCCTAACTTCAGATTAGTTAAAACTAGTAATTCGTTCATGGGAAATAGTATAAAATTCTTTAATAATATACCACACAATCTTGTTGAATTGCCGGTTGATAAATTTAAGAAACACGTTAAAAACACGCTTATGTCTAAAGGCTATTATAAGGTTCAAGACTATCTGAACGACACGAATGTGTGGTCTGTCCAGCCTGCACCGACTGATGTACTTACCTTTGATGATTTTGATTTTACGGCAGCTAGTGGTGACTGAGTTAGTTCCGGCGTTTCTTCTCAGCACTTGCCTAATTGTCTGTGTTCTGTCTCGAAGCGCTGGTAGGGCCCAAAAGATAAGGAGACATGATTCGGCCCCTTCAGGGCACAATTATTTTTATTTTATTTTTCACTGTACATTTGACGTTCATAAGTGGCATATTGTGTCCTAAATTGAATAAATATTTTTTGATTTGATTTGATTTATATTTTTGCCTTGTCCGTTTGTCCGTCCGCATCCATTAAGAAGACCTTAAGTACTAGAAAACTGTTCTGGTCATGAATATGTATTAGAATTTCCACGCCAAAGTGGTTAAATAAAATTAAAAAATATTTTTGTTACCTACCTCTCATACAAGTATTGTGGAGATGTTTTTTATTTCTCTTTCTTAACCCATCGTGTGGGGTGGCGTCGAATCAGTCTTTTAAAATGACTAAGTAGTAACATATTTTTTTGTTATAGTGTCTTTTAATATAAAATATATAGGCATACGCCAGGATAGCGTACGACCCGGGGTTTGTTTCCTCGTCACACAGCTAAAGTTGTTTTTTACAAGTGTAATTTATATTATTAAGTTTGTATAGTGACAAAACACTATAAAAACAAAAATGTAAGTATAGTGTCTTTTCTTATAGTATAGAGTTTTTTTTTAAACCCTTTGATGCTTGATATTAAAACCGTCTTTTGATTTTCAAATACCAGGTACTGTAAATATGCATTATGCATATAACTGCCTCGGTGGCGCAGCGATAGGAGGGTCGCACTTTTAAGCGACGGCTGCGGAAGAGGTCCCGATCCCCGGGTCGGGCCAAAAAATATATACCTCAGTTTTTCTGTTCCGAAATTCTTAAGTAGCTCGGAGTTTGGAAGTTGGCGGTGTTTTACCCCCATGCCTCGAAAAAGCACGTAAAGCCGTTGGTCCTACGCCTGATCTCTCTCCGGTCGTGTCAGATTGCTGTCCCATCGGGCTATGAGAGTGAAAGGCATAGAGAGTGCACTTGTGTTTGCGCACACACTTGTGCACTATAATATGTCCCGCGCAGTCGGTTAGTCGTTGTGACTGGCCACCGTAGTCGAAATCGGCTAGGGGGTCTATTACTATTATTGTAAATATAAGATGGCGCTGTGTTCACTGAAACGCGAGAGATTGCGGGGTTTCCAGTTACCACTCAGCACTCTAAACTTGAAGGTCACCTTGAACCTTTGTCACGTTTAAACTTTGATTAAAATTTGATAGCCTTTATACTCAAGTGTTTTGAGAACGATAGGTCTCCAGATTCTACGATTAAAGCTCTTTGCCCAGCCCACATCGTAGCATAAAGTCAGTTTATCTTGGATAGTCCTTTTACGTAAGCAATCTTTTCATTACTTTTAATAACTTATCTGTGAATAAAATTAAGTAACTAATTGATTTAAAAAGATCTCGGTTTTCAACAATGAAATAGGTACAAGTTGTGTATCTCATTTTGAAAATAATTTCGTAAAAAAGAATTATCAAGATTGTTTACAGTATTCTACTAAACAAGAAAAACGAATTGTACTTTGATCGTGCTAGAGGCGTGTCCGGCAAAAAAAAACTTTGTATTGAAAATGATGACACCTTGCCCACTAGACAGTTTCGACACCGACCAACACCGTTGCGTCCCATGCACGTAGCATCATTTTGTCAGTTGTAACATGCTCCGTGCATGACACGCTACGTTGCTGAACTGGAGAGCATACGGGTTGTAACCGCGTATGATGACCGTTATAAAGGCGTCGCCGTCACTTAGTCTGTGCATTGATAGCCCTGCCGATACAGATTGCGGACTGATCACGACACTTCTGGGTGAGCCTTAGATAGACATGCCATAAGGCGTAATGTCTACATTGTGTATACATTTGGGTTGTGCGATAAAGTATAAATAAAAAGATTTTGTCAACAAAATATAAAACGAAGTTCGGTTCCCACACTACCACCAAATAACATAATATATGGGTATCATAGCGGTATCATACGAGCATCATACTGGCATTATACGGTTTCAATAAGCAGGTGTAGCATATCGTGTTGTTTTTAATGCACTTGTGTTATGGAAATCAGACACAATGATGGTACCACAACACCCAGACTCGAGACAACATAGATAATATGGATTTCTATTTTGACCTGACCGGGTCTCGAACCCGGGTCCTCGGAGCGGCGACGCCTTGAAACCCAGCGTGCTTAGCCACTACACCACGGAGGTCGTCATATAATTATACATTATACATAGATACAGGTTTTTAACATGTATATAAGTAACATAAAGCTAATGCTCCATCAGACTGCTTCGTAAGTACTCGTTAAAGAAGAGATAAAAAGAAAGTTATAAGTTTGATAGCTCTATGTGTGAGTTGAGTCCCTTTGACATGATCTATTCAAGATAAGAGCTGGAATTGTGTAAAGCAATCGTATTCATTTGACAGTTCAAAACGTACGATATGACCCGTCAAACCCTTTGTTCTTTGCCATTTGACAGACCATACCGTACGTTTTTAACTGTCAAATGAATACGATTGCTTTACACAATCGCACCCAAGGTAGCGACATCTAGGCTAGTCAATAAAATATCTTTCAATCTTGAAGAGGGATTTTTAAGGATCTACCATGGAAATACGGAATGATACTTTCGCAGTCGCAGTCAACCACGAAAGTGGTTTGCGTGGCAATTAAGTTATATTGAAAATAAATTGTTAAATTAAAAATAAATAATAAATAATAAAAAAAATACGTTCAAACATTAAAATCGCTTTTATAACAAGGCTAAAAAGACAACAAATATTTTTTTTCCTGAACAAAAGTCAAAGGTGTTTTACAGCCTTTTGAAGAGAGTTTAAAAATTCACACTTATTTGGACGCCTAAGTAGATCATTCAATTATTTTCCAGTTTATCGATATATGTAGATGTAAATAAACAAATAATGCCTTTAAGCCCTCCTCCCCCTTGCGGCTCAAGAGGTACGAGGAGAAGTAAAAAAAGTGTTCCAAGCGATTCCCTCTAGTATCATATAAAAATTATAAAAATGATTTCAAAATTTTGTTGTCTACCTGCGCTTAAAAGTATATTGAAAATAAAAGTACAACAATTCAACAAGATTTATTTGTGGAAAGAGATATTGAATCTAGACACGCTGCAGTGTGTCTAGCCAAAATAAAGCAAAAAAAATGGCCACTTAGCGCCGTGTATACACGAATCATTTCGAGCGACTTTTGACCTATCCATAACTCAAAACTAGAGATGAAAGAACTCGAGTCTTTTAAGTCTTTTAAAAGAAACTCGACTCGTTTTGACGACTTATGACAGTTCACAACTCGATCAAGTCTTTAAACCCTGAGTCCTGAGCCTTTTAGGAGTCTTCGACTATGACTCGAGTTTTATTTTTAGACTGAGTCAATTTAGAAAGACTCGATATGTTTAAACGACTCAGTCCTGACAATAGGACTCCAACATCTTAAAAAGACTCGACTCGGTGGAGTCGTGAGTCGTAAGGTGCGCTCATACGCTGTAATGAGATATTAGATGGATGTGGATATAATATACTGTGTTTATGTAAGTGCAGTACGCACACACTCAATAATTAATACAGGGTTACTATAGAGGCATTATGTATCAAGTTTTTTTGATGATTAGTTGACATGTACCTAAAACATTTAAGTTCATAATAATTCGGTTAATTAATTAATTGTTTTTATATTTCGAGTTGTTACATGAAGTTAATTTTTAGGGTTCCGTAGCCAAATGGTAAAAACGAAACCCTTAAAGATTAGTCATGTATGTCTGTCTGTCTGTCCGTCCGTCTGTTGTATGTCACAGCCACTTTTTTCCGAAACTATAAGAACTATATATACTGTTGATGAAATTTGGTAGGTAGATTATCTTGGTATCAATCAATCAATCAATATTTATTCATAGCAAAAAAGACACATTGCGTTGAACATTTTCAGAAAAAAAAAAACACCAATTACAATACAATAAAATAAAACTTAACACAAAAACCTACCTACGTAATATTACGAAAAAAGGATTAATTAACAATGTCAAGATTTGTAAATAATAAAGAATAACATGTCATAGAAAATTTAAATAAATAATTAATCTTAAAATTAATTTAAAATGTCACTTTTATTACAAAATTTGTTAAACTATTTATCTGATCCATCCCTAAGGTATTCCACCACAGAATAATAACATTTTCTTACAAGTAATGACTTAAGTTTTCTTTTAAAGATTGATAGTTTGTTTATGGTCTTTAATTCCAAGTTTTGTAGGTACGAGTAGTAATGTGTGAACCGCATGATGTACTTTAGCATGCAAACTTCCATCGAAATTTGTACAAACGAGACCAATAAGTAGTTTTTTTTATACGTCGTAAATCGTAAACCGCAATTTTACCTTTCATTCAATCAAAAAACATATTTAAAAAAAATAAACACACCTTATTTCATCAGAACCCTTCATTAGCGAGTCCGACTCGCACTTGGCCGCTTTGTTAACTGTATTTAATATAATTATCTTTATTTCATAGATAGATGTTTAAATATATCAGTTCAGACTGCTACAGCCAAAGTTATGTGCTGACATCTAGTGACGTATAATGTAATGTAAGATAGAAACTTTCATTGAGGGTATTTTGTTAATAGATCGACATAAATAAAGTTACACTTAGTGGTATTTGATTGCGATTGTAATTTGTTCCTGTTGTTTTCTTCTTAATGACATAAATACCTATATCTCGGTGCTTAACAAAATGGGTGATTACGAAATACCACAAAAACGTAAAAGGAAATCATTAATACTAGAAAAATATGATAAAAAGGATTCTAAAGTAAAGTGTAAAATGTGTCAGAAAGAATATTCTATCAAATCATCTCATACTGTTTTGAAAAAACACATTGAAAGTCACAAAAACAATGTTTCGGAAGCTGCTGGAACATCTGCAGACTCTGCAGTTCTAGATCCTCGTAGACGCAAAACAAGTAAGGAAAGTATTCATTTGAATAGATTACTTATGAATTTTATTGTTTACGGAAATCATCCGTTTTGGATAGTTGATGAAACTCATTTCAAAAAAATCATTCAAAAGCTGAATCCTGGCTATTCTGTAGTTAGCCGCACACAACTACGAGTACAAACAAATATTACAAATCTTTTTGAAGTAAAACAGACCGAGTTAAAAGAATGTTTAAAAACTGTAGCAAATAAGATTGCATTGACACTAGATTTTTGGACATCTATCACAAATAAACCTTATATTGTCATCACAGCACACTTCACGCTAAAATCAAAATTAACTGCAATAATATTAGATTTTGATTTACTGCCTTACCCCCATGGAAGTCAACAAATTTTAAATAAAGTGACGGAAATACTAAGATTTTATTGTATCGAAAAGCAAATATCTTCGATCACATCTGATAATGAAGCTTCTAATTTGAAATTTATGCAGCTATTAACATTATTCAATGATGACTACGAAAATGTAGTGCACACTAGGTGCCTTGCCCATATTTTAAATTTAATAGTGAAACGAGGATTGTCATTAGTAGGAAAACCGATAAAAGATATTAGTATCTTAGTGAAGCACATAAATTTGTCTCCAAAGCAAAAGCAGATGTATTTTGAAACGTGCACGTTGTTAAAATCTCCTGAATTATCACTTCTTCAGGATATGCCCGTGCGATGGAATTCAACTTATTTAATGTTGGAGAGAGCATACAAGATGAGAGAAGTTCTGGATTTTATTTGTAAAGAGAAAAAGGAATACAATCGTTATTTAATAGAAAACTGGGATGAAATAAATAATATTATAAATTTTCTGAAACCTTTCTATGATGCAACTTTGCTACTTTCAAAGTCTAAGTATCCCAGTATAATATACGTTGTTCCTATAGTTGACGTCTTACAAGACCAAATAGCACAACGAGTAAACAATAATGACGCAGGCGTTGCAGCAGCTCTCAACCGCAGTAATTGCGCCAAAGCTATGAAGGAGAAGTTGGACCAATATTTGCCACATATAAATGTGGCAAATATTGGTCCAACTTCTCCTTCAAGCAAGATCTGTATATAAATACAGATCTTGCCATATATGCTGTTATCTTAGATCCTCGTTTAAAAATAGAATATTTCACAAATCATAAGAAAGAAGAATACTTGATGCGCTTCCGACAGCATTTTGAAACGAATTATGTAAACAAACCACAACAAATGGATAACGTGCAAAACACACCGGAAATAACACTGCCGCCTAGCATGAGCCAAACTGTATTTTCGGTGATTTATAAACAGAAAAATACAGTGCAATTTTACAATGAAATAGAGAAGTATTTATCTTTGCCAATTGAAACAGAGGACATAGATGTATTGTCTTGGTGGTTTAATCAAAGGAAATATTTGCCAATTTTGACAAGAATGGCGTTTGATGTTTTACCTGTTCCGGCAGGAAGTGTTCCCAGTGAGCAAGCCTTTTCGAAAGCTGGAAATCTAATCATTAAGAAAAGGAACCGATTGGGGAACAAAACTATAAAGGCTTCTATGTGTCTACCTTCTTGGCTCGAGGTATTACAGGAAAGGGCAATATTAAATGATGACTAATTGATGAATAAGTATAGAAAAATTATTAAACCAATGAAGCTTTGACTTGAATCAAAAATACCTATTTGTATTAATTTAGAATAACAATACAATTATTGTATTTATTTATTAGGTACACTAAAGTTTTATAACCTATTATTTAATTTTTTAATAAATATTTTATTATTTAATTTTAAACAGCTCATTGTATGCTTAACGACTCGAGTTCTTTATTAAAGAACTCGCGACTAAGTTGTGAGTCTTTTAAGCTAGTTGTATTATAATGACTAGAGTCCCCTCAGATTAATAAAAACTTGAGTCGTATTTTTGGAGTCGAGTCTTGAAAATCGAGTCTAGTCCTAACTTAAAGGACTTAAAAGACTCGAGTCCTTTCATCTCTACTCAAAACCCATTCTACAGAAACACGTCAAACATTACATTTATTTATTTATATCTGTAAGGACAAATAGAACTTTAAATTTCATTACCGTATCACGATTGCAAAGATATAAAGGTCTTAAAATCACAATTTTCCCACTGAATGACCTACACATCAAAAACCAAAACTGCTTCTAGATTACCTAGGTAGTTGAAATTTGGCATCTAGCCAGGAGATTTTATGTAAG
Source organism: Pyrausta purpuralis (assembly GCA_963924145.1). Taxonomy (NCBI): domain Eukaryota; kingdom Metazoa; phylum Arthropoda; class Insecta; order Lepidoptera; family Crambidae; genus Pyrausta; species Pyrausta purpuralis. Next base: position 6,383,719 of record OZ001646.1, read on the forward strand.
CGTAGAAAAAAAAACGGAAACAAAGGAAAGGATGTCCCATGGATACAAAAACTGGCTGGCGCGCGCAGTGCCACGATGTAAATACATTGTGGCACTGCGCGTGCCAGCCAGTAATTATAGTAATTATAGCCAGTAATTATAGTAGTATAATTATAATGTGTAGGTATTTACCTACACATTATAATTACATTTTTGTTTTTATAGTGTTTTGTCACTATACAAACGCCCGCACTATACTAGGCATACGCCCGGATTGCGTAAGACACGGGGTTCGATTTCTCGTCTGTCACAGAGCCAAAGTTGCTTTTTACAAGTGCAATTTATATTACCTACACATTATTCTAAATTCATTTTAAAATATCATATTTTTAATAAACAGACATTGTTATAGTTGATAATGATAAAACAATACTTGCTTATGTATAATGTTTATTTACTTCTCCTCGATATTTTATGCATTTTCGGTAGAACTTGGCACTCATTTAGATCTCAATATATACTTTATTCGAAAATTCCACAATCAAACACATTCTGATTATTGAACTTGGCTGTTATTTTACATATTAGGTAATTCATAAAGATTAAAATAAGAAACCAAAAATTGCGCATGAACCGGACCTGAACCAGCAACTTTCTGTTTAACTGGTTAGCTAGAAAGTTGCTGGTTCAAGTCCCGCCCGTGCGCAATTTTTGGTTTCTTATTTTCATCTTTATGAATATAAAATATGACAATGTGAGTGTAAAAAACATTCTTAACCATATAAGGTAATGTTTTTGGTGGGATTTAAAGCTATATTATTATGAGGACTGTAGTTTGTAGGTAACCTTAATCACCAAACAACTACTGCACATATTCCAACCCGAAACCTGGATTTCACTGGCGATATTTCATCCAAATGAGGCTTCATTTACAGAGTAGGAAATATAGGGCTTCTGGATAGGCTTCCATTTGTCGGTAGGCGCACCTGTCTTATCAACGGTCATTGGTTCGCAAGGATGATTCGTTACGTGTTATCAGCAGTTTATCATAACGCCCATTTGTTGGTTCGAGAGTTAACTTGCGAGAGTGGTGAAAGAAAAATTAAAACGCCTTCATAAACCAGACTAAACAGCTTTAAATAACGCATTCGTCTTCTATTTGGGAGAAACAAATTCTTTTGGAGTCAGTGCATGATGTCAAGCTTACGTACACCAACAGTCTACCCACACATTCATATACATACACATAGCTTTTTAGTCAGTTTTGAAGGCGCTTTTTTATTTTGTGTTTGAGAGTTATTACTCATATCTTGAAAACTACTAGATCCATTTTGATGAAACTGACACTGTACCGTTAGTTGAACCATACCTGATTGAACTAAAAACGAATCATCTCGCTTTGGCTTCTCCCACTAAATTTTGCAAAAAAAAACATTCTGATGATATCACATAAATACAGATCCAAGTGATTACCTCCTGTTTTTGAAGTCGGTAAAAAGTTAGGTCCTTTTATTCGTACGTGCGGTCAAGTTTTCTGGCGCCTAACCGTCAAAAACTTTGAAGTGGCCCGTTTATAAATTGTGCGTGCAAGCGATTTTCATTTAAAAGTGGTAAGGCGCCAGCGACCTTGAACGTAAACTAGCAGATAATAATTTTCTACTATTTTTAGACTTAACGTACTCGTAGCGCAGTGGTAGCAGCGCTTTGGTAGGCTTTCGAAGTGAAGCAACCTACGGCGCGGTCGTGTTTGAATGGGTGACCATTCCGATCTTATAAGTGACGTATCATAGGCCACAGCATCATGACAGATGATTGTTGCCGTGTCATGGAGGTCCGTTTTGGGGGGTGCATCGTCTCCGGTGACTAAGGAGTCCGATAGCGGCACGGCATTTCCTGCCACAGTTGTCGCAAGTAAAACGAGAGTCACGGGGAGGAGCGGCCTTGCGCTGAAGCCTTTTTTGCTTAAGGTGGTCCAGCCAGGCTTCGTCGTGTTGCGACATTCCAAGATCAATATCATGACGCCATTCCGGTCTCATGACAGCGCGTGTTTCCCAGTTGTTGACGTTGATATGGAAAGAATTCATATCGCGTTTGCAGGAATCTTTAAATCTCAGCATGGGACGGCCTACGGGTCTCTTAGCATCAGCAATCTGCCCAAGCATGATCTCTCGTGGCAATCTATGGGGATCCATTCGATGGACATGTCCCAGCCAGCGAAGACGTCTCTGTTTTAGAATTGCTGTGATGGTGTAGCAGTTGGTCCTTGACAGCACCTCTTCATTGGTAATTTTGTCTTCCCAAGTAACACCAAGGATCGATCGAAGGCAACGCATATGGAAAGCATTAAGACGACGCTCTTGTTTGGAATAAGTAGTCCAAGTTTCCGAAGCGTACAAGAGTACACTGAGAACGCATGTCTGGTATACAAGAATCTTGGTACCAGTGGTAAGTTTGTTATTCTTCCAGACACGCGCTGAAAGCCTTCCAAATGTTGTCGCAGCCTTACCAATGCGTGTATCCAGTTCTTTGCTGTTGGAAAGCTTAGAGTCTGTGGTTGAACCCAGGTAACAAAAGCTATCGACAACCTCTAGTGTGGCACCATCAATAATGATGTTCGGCCGCTCATTCGTACCCTGCACCATGACGACGGTCTTTTTGGTGTTGACACTCATTGAGAATAGCTGGCATGTACGACCGAATCTTGTCACTAGCTCCTGTAGTTCCTCTCCTGAGTTGGCAACTAGTGCAGCATCATCGGCATAAAGTAGTTCACGAGCAATTACTTCATAGCGTTTACTTTTGCTTTTTAGTAGATTAATGTTATAAAGCTTGCCGTCCCTCCTCGTATGCAGATGAACTCCGACGTCGCAATCTTTAAAGGCTACTAACAGTAAGGCAGAGAAAAATATCCCAAAGAGTGTTGGTGCCAACACACAGCCCTGTCTCACACCACGGTTTAGATTAAACGGCGCAGACTCATCACCGTCGTAAATTACAGAGCCCCGCATATTGTCATGGAAGGCTTTAATCAGCGACAATAGAGTAGGCGGACATCCGATCTTTTTCAGTATACCATAAAGACCCTCTCTGCCAACAGTATCAAAAGCTTTATTTAAGTCTACAAAAGCCATAAACAGAGGTGTTTGGTGTTCGCGACATTTTTCTTGAAGCTGACGAAGAGTAAATATCATGTCAGTCGTGGATCTGCCAGCACGAAATCCGCACTGTGATTCCGGGTAGATCTGAGATGCCAACCTTTCCAGCCTTCTCAAGATTACCTTAGCGAATGCTTTGCCGGCGATGCTCAAGAGAGATATTCCTCTATAGTTATTGCAGTCTCCTCTGTCGCCTTTGCCTTTGTAGAGGGTGACTATGTCCGCATCTCTCATATCCTGAGGTATGTTGCCCTCGTTCCAGCAACGGAGAAGAATTTGGTATAGGGCTGGAGACACACAGTCAAGCTTTATAACTTCTGCTGGCAAGTTATCGCGCCCTGGACTCTTTCCCAGTTTCAATTCATTGAGTGCTTCTTGGAATTCGCCTGTTGTAGGAAGATCATCGAGTTCTGACATGACTGGATAAGTTGGTAAATCATTTAGGATTCCTAGTCCAATGTTCACTTCTTCTGAAAACAGATTGGCATAATGCTGCGCCCACCTATCAAGCTGCTGATGTTTGTCAATGATGGGATCGCCATTCAGATTCTTGATCGCTGCACGCTTTCTAACTGTTGGTCCAATGGCAGTTCTGATGCCTTGGTACATTCCCCGGTGGTCACCAATGTCACGACAGTGTTGAATGGTTTCACAAAGTCTGACCCAGTACCTGTTCGCACAAACGCGAGAAACACGCTGTACCTCTGCCTTAGCAGATTTGTATGCGGATACTGCACGAGCACAACTAGGGTTAAATATCGCATGCATACGAGCTTTTCTTTTGGATTCAACATAGGGACGTAGTTCATTTTCGCTGTCAGCAAACCAATCACTCTGAGCATTTTCTATTCTTCCAAAAATTTGAAAAGCTGTCTCTGACAGAACAGTTTTGGTCAGATGCCACATATTTTCTGCATTTTGTGCGGTACATAATTGTTCATAAGATAATTTAGCATCGAGGTCTTCGGAGAACATTTTGTACAAAACGTCATCCTTAATTGCCTGCGTGTTCAACTTTACTCTACGACGAACTGTTTTACTGGAGTGTATTTTCTTGGGAATGAGGCGGGTTTTTGCCAAAATCAATGAATGATCAGTATCACAATCTGCACTATGATATGTTCGGGCATTAAGAGTATCGCGCAAATCTCGTCTTCGTGTTATTATAAAGTCTATTTGGTGCCAGTGACGTGAGCGAGGATGTTGCCATGATACTTTATGTGCAAACTTATTCTGGAAATAAGTGTTTGTAACACAGAGAGAGTGAGAGCTACAAAACTCAAGAAGTCGTTGGCCATTTTCATTCATGCTTCCGATACCATGCAGACCAATGCAATCTGGCCAGTCGTTTGCATTATGCCCAATCCTAGCATTAAAATCTCCTAATAACATAAGTTTGTCAGCATTATTAACCTTATTAATAAGTTGGTTGAGATCTCCATAGAAACAATCTTTGTCTTCTGGTTGTGCTTTTAGTGTGGGCGCGTAAGCCGATATTATTGTGACTGGGCCTGAAGTAGTCATAAGTCTGATTGACATCAAACGCTCCGAAACTGAAATTGGTTGCTCACAGCAGCTAACCAAGTTATTGCGAATTGCTAATCCAACGCCATGTTCTCGTCTTTCACCCGCATCTTTCCCTTTCCAGAAAAAGGTGTAATTGTCCTCACGCAGGCTACCCTCATCCGAAAGACGTGTTTCCTGCAATGCAGCTACATCTACTCTGAGACGAAGCAACTCCCTATCAATTCTAGCTGTTTTTCGATCTATGGAAATGGTATCATTTGGTGTGTCGTATCCAACTGTCATTGTTCTCACGTTCCAAGTCGCAAATCGTGTAATTTTTGGTTTATTATTTATGTTTTTATTGCTAGGTGCCGCGAATTATCCATCTTGATTCAACCACTGTGACATGTCTGCTGCTTCACACACCTATAGAAGCGCAAGATGGAGGACGGACTAGTACCTTATTGGCCGGGGGCTGCCCAGCTTAGGCGGGCGTTAACTAGTCAATTAGTCACGATGAACTATCCCACCGTCGAGAGTCACCCCTGGCGCACGCACTTACGTCCATTAGCGCGTGGCTTATAACCGGTGACTGCGACTCCCCGTGTTGTTATTCGCACCTTTTCAGGCACGAGCAGAGTGTCCTCTCCGCAGACACTGCATCGCCTGGGACGCAATTACGGAACCATAGACTTGCCCAGCATCTATGGCTCCCTCTCGACCTCCTCGACTATATCCACAGGAATGACGAGTCATTACGTGCGGAGCCGATTTTGGTTGCAGAGGTTGCCGACTTGTTCAGGTTGAACCCTAATGTCAACTACGGTACCCCGAATCCGTTGCCTCCTCCGCTGACGTACACCGTACCGAATCCCATCTTCTCCGCAGTAGTCACCGTTGAGGTCTTCACCCGTAACCCAGGGCAGGGGGCCGCGTTATTCCCCGCAGTACTGGGACCCTGACCGAACTCGGCCACCCTCTCGCCTCGGCCTACTGAAACGAGGGGTGCCCAGCCCCCGCGACGCGGACGCGCCGGACAGGAATTGCTCCAGTGGAGAACATGGAATGTAACCCTATCCTCCCTGGAACCGAGGGCCACGTGACGTACATCACGAGCATCTCTGTGCTTCGGAAGGCACGTTAAGCTGTTGGTCCCAGCTAATATCGGTTGATATTGGTCAGTTAAGCCTAGTCAGAGGCCTTATGGGCGGCTTGATAACATCGGACAGCACTTGCCTTGCAAACACCCCTCCACCAACGTGTGGATGCGCGCACCGCGTGATGGAGTATGGCTTAACCCATTTGCTGTCACACTTGAGACACAATAGAAATTTAATTGTTATAACGCACCGGTGCGTGCTGTGGCATGAAACCAGTTAAACTACCTCATAGTTGAGGTAAGGCCTTTGCCCAGCAGTGGGATGTTACAGGCTAACTTTACTAAAGTAAAAAACTTTTACTATATTTTACATCAAAAACCTATACTTGGGGATATTATACTAAAATATTATTTTAATTTCAATTGAAATGAATACTTTATTCTGGAAATGTTTCAGTATCTTGATTTCAATATCTTCTTTTGGAAATAAGCTTCGATTATAAAAATTATAACTGGATGATAACTAAAAACAATATGAACAGAAAACTTCAATATTAATGATTTGAAAACTTTGATATTGTAAACTTTTGGGAGCTCCTGTTGAGTTTTCCATTGAAATATTATCTAAAATGAACCCTACATTGTTCAAAAAGGTATCTAAAAGTGTAATTTTTCGGTCCGTTCATCTAATGCAGTGAAAAGGACACGTGATTTCTTACCTGTTATCACTTGGGTATTATCACTATCATTTGTCAGAGAAAAGTCTGAAAAAGGGACGATTTATAGCGAAGTACTTACATTATAGATGTTGCAATAATGTTTTTAGGGGCACTTACTTCACTTAATCTGTATAGTTTTTTTTTTTTAAACTCACTCTATTTTTTGTTTCATACACATCAATATTCCTGATACGGTTTTGAGTCATTTTTACCTATATTCCTTAATAAATAATTGATTTCTTTAAAATAAGATACAATTGTTTTTCAAAATACATATTATAATAAAACCAAAGCTGCTCTCAAAGATGGCAAATATACCTATACTATAAATATACTTGTTAAATTAACTGGCTAAACTCAATCTACGATGAATTTCTTCATGCTTTTGCTTTCATAATTATAAAACCTATTAAAGATTATTAAAAAAATACTTCTTAATACAATGTCAAAAAATTTAAATAAATAAAATTTATAAATAGCAAATTGCACTTGTAAAAAGCAACTTTGGCTGCTGTGACAGACGAGGAATCGAACCCCGTGTCTTACGCAATCCGGGCGCATGCCTACGCCCGGATTGCGTAAGACACGGGGTTCGATTCCTCGTCTGTCACAGCATGCCTACGCCCGGATTGCGTAAGACACGGGGTTCGATTCCTCGTCTGTCACAGTAGCCAAAGTTGCTTTTTACAAGTGCAATTTGCTATTTATATTATTAAGTTTGTATAGTGACAAAACACTATAAAAACAAAATAATAATTATAAATAAAATTTAGAAAAAATAAAATGAGAGTCAGATTATTTAAACTGTTTAAACGTCAAAAACAGAGGTAGCCAAAATTAATTATTATTTACAGTTATTTTATAGCAACTTTAGTTTCCAAGCCACTCTATGAGGTGACACATTAAGAATGCGTTCATGAGATACAAAATCAAAAGCCCTAGTAATGTCTAAAAAAAGAACTGTTACAGGAATACCATTATTTATACAGTTGGTAATAGTTTTAAAAAGATTGAATGTAGCTAAAGAGGTACTTTTATTTTTCCTAATCCATTTTGTTCATCTTTTTTAACCTTGTTACTGTCTAAGAAATTTAATAAACGTTCATACAAGACTCTTTATAGGACTTTTGAGAAAATCGGTATTAATGTTACAGGTCTATAGTTATTAACAGACGTTATAGGTCCTCTCTTATACAGCGGCCTTACAACTGATTTCTTTAGACTATCAGGAAAGACGCCTTCAGCGAAAAGTTTATTGACTACGAATACAAATGGATGACTTATTAAACTAATACTAATTTTGAGGATTTCAGTACGAATTTCGTCGTAACCAACTGGTTTAGAATTTCTAAGTGATTTAACAATTTTTAATAGCTCAGTCTCACTGACTGGACTTAGATTAATATTGCTTTCTCTGCTGATTGTAAACTCTCATCAAAACGTTTCAAGTATTTACTTGTTAAGTGCTGCTCTAAAACGCTGTCTATGAAAAACTGATTAAATACTTCAGATATTATAGTCTGTGGGTCATACACGTCACTCTCATTTGTACATATCTTATTTCGAATTATCTACTACATTTTTGGTATATTTATTGATCACATTCCATACAGCTTTGCATTTATTATTAAAGTTATTTATATATTTCAAGTTATTGTTTTTTTGTGAGAATTTAATTCATTTTTTTAATATAGTTACGTATCGTTTGTATGTATCATTATATCTAATGCGGTCATTGCAGTGTTTTAAATATAGACAACGTTCGGTACTAATACTTTTCGCAATACCTTTTGTGAACCATCTTGAAGTAGAGTGCCTTTTTGACGTTCTCTTTACTCTAAATACAGGAAAACATAAATCATAGAACAAATTATATAAACTATTAAATTCGTTAAATGAATCTAAGGCACCTATTTCTGCATTATATACCTCAGAAAAGGCAACATTTGCAAGACATGCCATAAATTTAATTTGATTTTCCTTGGAATAGTCCCTTCGTAGTTCAAACCACCACTTGGATTTTGCGTCGTGAAGTTCACATCAACCTTTCTACCGCCCAACAGTGCCACCAGCCTCAGAGATCAGTCCCCGAGACCGTTACTCAATTTCAGATCTTTTAATTTGTAAGTATTCTCGCATTTTGTGCGATTTTCCAATTCACTTTGAGTTCGTTGAGGTTGTGTTGTTTCGAAAACTAACTTTTTGTGGTATTTTCCTCATCCTCGCAGAACTTTTGGAGGTCACAGGAGACGGCGTGGCAGGCGTGATCCAGCAGTCGACTCGGCGCTGAAATCCGTCATTCCAACCCCTTTTGAGGTAAACTTTTCATTTTTATTCTTGCTGGAGGGTAGATAAAAAGGTCGCGCCCTATTGTTACAAATTTAGGTTTTCCATTCCAAATTCACTTTATTTAAGATTTCCCATAGCATTATCGAAGTAAATTCACATTTGAAAAGCATTTATTTAAGATAATTTCCTCTCTTTATGAATATTTTTAGTACTGGTTGTGACAAACCATAAAATAGGTCTTTTGTCACTTTCCAGGGTTTTTTTTGTTTTGGTTTGATTTAATCCCATTACCTCCTCTTCGGGTGCCTTCGGGATCTACGTTTACGGAGAACCCCGGCCTGCCAATTCCGCTCCAGGGTCTCCGATTTCTCTCCGGCCCGAGGCATCTACCCCGGTAACCCGTATAGGGATCTTAACTCTTTTTTTGTAATTCCGGCGCTGCATCCGGCAGTGCCTGGCGCCCACACCTTCATATTTATTTCGACGGTTCCCGGACTATTTGTATTAAGCGACATTTTGTAAACTTTATACCAGAGCTGTTTCAAGTTGTGATTTTTGAAAAAAAAAATCATAACTATCGTAAATAGTAAAATTTTAGAAAAATTTGGATATTTATTGATTAGGTTACATAGTCTGCATAATCTGATAGGTTTTTTTCTGATATTCCTATTATTAACGAAGATATATGTGGTTTAATGCAAAATGATCCTTTTATTTTATTTTTTTGTTCCAGTCTAAATGATTTTAATTTTATTATTATGTCAAGTTGCCGTGTTGCTCCCACTCCAGTATCTGTTGGGAACTCATCTCTCGAAGTTGTCGACGAGTACGTCTACCTTGGATAAGTGATCAAGTTAGATAGGTCCAACTTTGAGAAAGTGATCAATCGACGAATCCGACTCGGCTGGGCAGCGTTCGGGAAAGTGCGTAAGAGCGTTTTCTCGTCTTAAATACCTCAGTGTCTGAAGTCGAAAGTCTTCAACCAGTGTGTGTTACCAGTGATGACATACGGATCCAAAACGTTGTCTCTAACTATGGGCCTCATAAATAAGCTCAAAATTACACAACGAGCGATGGAGCGGGTTATGTTCGGTGTTTCTCTACAAGATCAAATCTGTAAAAAAATAGGGGTTGGTGATAAAAAAGTAAACATTAAGTAGTTGTATGTATTTTTTAACGCCACATTATGAAAAAAATATAAACGAAAAAAATTCGTCCAAAAAATAAAAAAATAAGGGTGAACAACCCTTATAACTTAGGGGTATGAAAAATAGATAGACGCCGATTCTCAGACCTACTGAATACGCATATAAAATTTGGTAAGAATCGGTTACTATCATTGTGACATGAAAATTTTATATATTAGAGAAGATGAGTCCGAATGGAGATAACGGCTTAAAATTCTATAAGCCAGAATGGCGGCGCCAGCAAAACCTGCTGCAGTATTTGGTTGACCACAATCTTTCAGATCATTAATAAAGGAAGTTGCTTGTTATAGACGTACCTGATGGTCTTCTGAGCTAATTAGACCCATTACACAAGAAGGAAGTAGGAGGGAATAGTTTGCAATTACCTCCCAGGGCTCTTTGGTCTACCAGTCCATATAGGTGAGGTTTAATATTATTTTTGTATTAAACAAGAATGAAATATTTTTAGAACTCAATTTCCACTTATTATAGGCAAAAGGAATGCGGCGTCAAAATAGAATTCGACAAAAACGCGAGTTATTTGACTCTTTACGGAGCTTGTACACTCAAACTATTGGTTTTATTAAAAAAAAAATCTAAGCATTAATTGTAGGAAACTGTCTATACTTTAATTTCATAGTACATGTGTCTATCAGTACTTTCGTTTATAAACATTTGCGTTTAAAAGAGGCATAGTATGCATTAACGCGTTAACGCTAATTTAATAGCAGTTCAATCGTTACATCAGGGCTGATTAAGGTGTATATACCAAAACGACGGTTCCAAACTTTGAAGCGTCTTATTTCATTATTTACGGTGAGACGGTCTTTAATTCAAAACTTCCGAGATAATAAAGTTATCCGCCAAGTTTCTTTATGACGCTGGAATCCTGAATTTGCGAATTTTGTGATCGCAATTTCGGTTGATTAGCCAAAAAAAAAAACAAAAAAAATATTTTGGCTTCTGATGTGACGACGCTTTTGACTTTTATAGCGTTGGGAGAAACTTTTTAAGACTGCGTAATTTATTTGTTTATGAAAGCTTGAGGTTACACTTCTGATCTGTTGTAAATAATCCAGGCAAGTCAGTTAATATACGTCGTTTTAATAGTCTATATTTTATAAATTAATAACATTTCTTTTAAACATTCGTAACAATTGGCACATATATTTTTTATCCGCGATAATTTAATGTGTGTACTTCCGCGTAAACTTTACCTTTTTTTATTTGATTACAAAGGTTCCAAGATTTACCGTAAATTGTAATTATGTTTTACGAAAATAGCCCTTAACATGACAGGCTTACGCCTCTACGTCATGCGGTAAGACAATGAGCACGGTAATTAATGAGAGCACTAACAAAATGTATGTAAGGTAGGTATGCCCAGAAGGCTTTGTCTTGAAGAATGAGTGACGGTTTTGTAAGAATATCAAATCTTAATTAGTTACTTAAGCTTTAAAGGCCAATAAGAAAAAAGTATACATTTTAATTTTTAATGTACAATGAGATATTTTCTTTTCATTCGGTGTTATTAGAAACTTTAAGATGTCCATTTTAGATATAAATCACAAAATTGAAAGAAGTCGTTTTACCCTGTCTTACCCCATTGTGCTGCTGAGATGGGGTACCCCCAAGGTAAGATGGGGTAATGAAAACTATGAGGGAAAAAATAGTCATTTGGATTGGCAGAACCCGCAGACATGATTGGCTTTGTCATCATCATCATCATTTCCCGCACAGCTATTATGACCCCATCTTCCACAGTGAAGGCATGATATCCACCCTTCAATTGAAGTAAAATATCCTGCCCTGCAATACATAAATAGTGTGACACTTTCGTCTTTTTGCTGTATTTGCTTGAGTGTTTGGAATAGTTATCTTTTTTTTTTAATTTAATCATTTTTCTACTTTGTTCTTTGCTACCTCATTTACCTCCTTCTCCCCTAGTTGAAAAAGTTGTCTGTGAAAATTAAAAAAGTTATGTCACAGCGAAAAACCATGATAGTTATTATGATGGGCCAGTAGAAAATAAACGGTTTGTAAAATTTAATTAAATTATGATCCACGTTTTAAATTAAACTCTATTTTATGACCTTTGCTATCTATTTTGTACGAAAATAGTTTTCGCAAGTGCAGATATCTAAGATTTTTACACTGGAAAATCCTTCTGGATCATTTTCAATAAGGTGACAGTGTGTTTTCGTAGCTAATGTGGGCAACAAAATCTTAAGATAGGAAACTTAATTACAGAGCAAATCGTGTAAATTAGGATTTATACGTAACATTAGTACTGTTTACCTTCCTCTTTATTTTTGATTTAAAAACCAGTTTACTTGACCAAAAACTTTTTATGTCGAAACAAGTTTTTCCTTATTTTACAATAGATTAAACAGAGTTTACCTTAGCTACAAGTAAATAAAAAAAAATTGGAGACATGACCTATTTTTGAATCACACGTTTTAATATGGCGTGGGAATTTCGTTCGAAACTGAATTAAAATTAATGAAAAACACGTAAAACATAAATAAATAAAAATTGGGCACCAATCACATGCATTGCTCTGATCCCAAAATAAGTAGCCATCGCCCTTGTGTTATGGAAAGCAGACACAACACCTAAATCCGAGACAATATAGAAGACTGGGAATCGAATCTGGGACCTCGAATTGGCGACGCCTTGAAACCCAGCGTGCTTAGCCACTACACCACGGAGGTCTTCCAAAACATCAACGTGAAGACTTTTAAATATTAGTTATTTTGTTCCTAGTCACTCCATGTGTCATTAAACTTATTTTTATTCGAATATCGGGCAATAATCGATGAATATCACACGCCATCGTGAAGTGAGTCATTCAAAAATAGAGCTCCCGTCTTTAACTTTTTTGGCGAGGTCACTTAAGAGCACCCACAACAAAGTCTGTGGCATTATAAAAAAGTTTGTCTGATGCAATAACTTAATTGAGTTTCTATTTTTAAAAACTTATTTTTTACATTTTTGCCATTGAGCTCCAAATTTTTTTTACACCCACAATCCCCGGCGGCTCGAGTTAACTTGCGGCAGAAGTTTGTATTGTCAAAAAGCGTCATGAAACAAAAACACATTTACTTCAATTTGTATCAACAAAGACGTCCAAACAATACAGAAGAGCCGTTGTTACTAATTCTGCTAGTAAGTTTCTCTTTGTGATGAAAGAAACAAATCTCGGCACGTCGCGATTTGGCACTTAGGTCTCAGACGTGCGTGCGGCACAGCTTACTTGTGAAGGATTAATAAAATAAACAGCTGCAAATCGTAGGCAAACATAAAGTACTCGTAACGTGTAAGTATTTATAACTTGAAGATTTATTTTATTTAATTATATTTGTACTATTCCCATATTATTTACTGTAGGGACCTTATAACCGTTTAGTAAGAAAAGTGACTGTCGTCAATCTTAGCTCATAACCAACTGCCTTTTATTATTTTTAAATCTCCGTGCTTTCAAACAAGCCCTAAACGTTCCCCGGTGCTTTTTTCTAAGTGCTTTTCACATTAGAGCGACAGCAGAACAACCTATATATATATAAAACACATACATAAAAACAGTGGCGTTGCTCCCGTGCGACTGCTGCGTGCCGCGGCTGCCATTTATGTATGTAATTATCAGTAGCGCGACTGTCGCGCGATCGTAGCGCTGCTAAAGTCGCCTAAATATGAATTCGCTATGCTCACGGACCGATAGGCTGCGTAAACAATAGAATGACAAAAGCCTGTTAATAAACTGTGAGGGATGTAAGCATCCCTTTTCACGGATGTGATAACAACATTCTTTTGTTAACGCGACCGCCGACGTCCTATCGATCCGTCAGGCCTAAATTTTAAGTTTTTGTGATTTAGCTTATGAGATTTTTTCTATCAATTGAGTATGTACAAGAATCCTTATGAAAAGACATGAAGATTACCAGACTTGCTAGCTGCGTTTTCCTGAAGAATTATTATAATTTGAATGAAACTTGACATGAAAAATAACTCATAAGGAAGGTGAAATTATTCGATTATATATTAGTCAGGTGACGTTATATCTAATTTCAATAAAAAGAATAGTCAATTAAACAATAAGCAATATCAAATGGCAATAACCGTTCTTTACAAACAGAAAGTGTAAAAATTTAACGACAACATTTTCGTTTAACATCTCTCGCGTCCCGCCCGGCGATAACTCAACACGAAATACAAGCAATTAGCCAAATTCTACGTATAAAATTACAGTATTGTGTTCCGTATTTACCTTCACAATCACCATTTAAAGCAAGAGTAGCGTCACTGTTAAAATTTCTAAATTGATCCATCAGTTGAACATGCATACTTTCGCGTATTGTTTGCTTTACGAGGATTATTGTGTGGAAAAAATCGTTTATTTGATCTTCGTTATAATAGTGTACAGAATAATAATACGTATTTCTGAGAATATAATAACTAAATATTCAAGCCTGCTCAAGGACTCACCCCTGACACGCGCACTCCGCACTCTTAATAATTTACAAGCAATTGATCAGAGGGGCATTCTCGCGCAATTGGTATACGAAAAATACCAATTGCGCGAGAATCTATCGTCGATCAAATTTTCCTTGTCGAAGAAATAATAGTTTTCTCAGGGTCACGAACTTTATGTATTGAGATTTTGTTCGTGCGATAGTTTAATTAGGTGTAGATATTTGACTTAATTTTTGAGGTAAAACGGTTAAACTCGCAATCGAATTACCACACGAAAAAAGTTCGATCATGCGAAAATCGGCCTCCAGATCTGTTCATTTGTACCCTGAGTGAATTTAACAGAGTAGCATTGGCGGTTATTTGGTATTATAATTATTTAAATAGATAATTTATTTATTTCAATTAAAGTTAATTTTTCTTTTTTTTTTTCTCTCTTTTACAACAAACATGTATGTCATACTTAAATCAAATATCTTACTTGAAAAAATAAATAAAAAAATATAGTAACTTGATATAATACTTTGTGGTCAAATAAGCTTAAGGGCTGTACTGTCGCATGCATTAGGTAATAAATCCTGTAATTATAGTATTAGTTGAATAAATAAGTACAAAAAAATATATAAACAGCATTTAAGATAACAAAATATTTGCAGTGTCACTAATCCCACTCGAGGTTTTTTTATAAATAATATTTAGCGAAAAAGCTAGTTGGAGTGATCATTGACACTATCATGCCAAACTAGCATAAACGATTTTATTTACCTATCATCTTCATTTAGTGCATAAATAAATAAATAAGACATCGAAAATCTTTTCTTAATTAAGGTTTTTGCCCAATACAATGAAGCATACCATGACCGTGCTATGAACGTGTCAGACAAACTTTTATTTTGTGTTGAAAAACTATGACACCTTACCTACTAGACTGCTTTATCACCGACTAACACCGTCGCGTGTCGTGCCCGGAGCGTGTTAGGACCGACAAAATACGCTCTCGCTCACGCTCCATATATCGGTAAGACGGAACGCTGTCAATCCGTACAGTGGTCATTGTAGAACGTACCGTGTTTCTTTTCGCGCCTGACACATTCCTAGGACAGCCACGGTATTATACGATTTCATCGTCATCATCATCATCAGTCGAAGGACGTTCACTACCGAAAATAGGCCTCCCTTCGGCTTTTTACAGCGACCGATCACAAGCGGTCGGCATCCAGTGAGATCCTGCGATCATTGTAAGTTCGTTTGTCCAAATTGTCAGTGGAAATTTCCAGTAAGCGCTTACATTTTATAAAAACAAATTGAACCATTACAACATGTACTTTTACTCAACAGCTCCACCAAACAGACCAGTGATAATGGACGCAAAGACCAGAGATCAATCGCGGCTGCTGGAGCCATACAATGAAGGAGAAACCTTGGAGCTCATCTGTGAGGTCTACGGAGGTAAGATTTATATTTTGGGATTTATGCCTCTTACCACATTAATCACGTGCCTAATGTTATTTTCACTGTAATATTTTGAAAAAGTAGTTGTTGAGGTTAGACAGGAACATTTTCAAGATTAATTTATTTGTGCCACAAGAATCTTCGCTATTTCTTGTTACGCAATAGTTTAAACGAGACAGATAGACTTTGAAAAGGTAGAGCCATTAATGGTGCAAATATTAATACTAAGATGTAGCTTTTTATTCTGTTTAGAATTTTTCAACTTATATTACTACATTATAATGCCAACATTGGCATTCATCATTTTCTTAAATAACTATTGCCCATCTAGAAAATTATAAGACAATCATTTTTTATCTCTAAGACCCCTTACACACTGCGATTTAAGCATCGATGCATCGCGCGTTAGTATTGATGCAGTCGTAAAATTCTGTACATACTTTGACAATTTCCAGCTTCTGCGTCGCGACTGTATTGATGCTAATGCGCGTTAGCATCGCGACTGTATCGCTGCTAAAAGTTGCTGTGTGTAAAGGGTCTTAGGTTTAATTTTCTCACTTTGCTATTTATTTTTAAAACTAGTTTTAAGTATACAATGTTTTTCTTGATTTAATTTCCTTATCTTATCTATTTTATTATATTTATTAAAGAATTGTTTTTATGTCTCGTTGCTCTCCCCAGGTGATCCCCGACCCCGTCTGACCTGGTACCTCGAGAACACCGTCATCGACGACTCGTTTTCGTACCGGGCAGATGGCGCCACGGTTAACGCGCTCACATTTCCCAGCGTTGGGAGACAGCACCTTAACGCAAGGCTGGTGTGCCAAGCCTCTAACACTAATCTCACGCCACCTGAGACGAAGCTGTTGATACTCGATGTCAATCGTGAGTGTTTATAAATGTAATCATCGGTATAAAGATCGTCTGCACTAGCTAGTTCCTGACTTTCAAATGTTTTGGAGTTACTAGTACTCCTGGTGCTTAAGATTTCGAAATGCTATCGTCTTAAAGTCATGTATTCTTTTATTGTAATTTGATGACACCCTCCATTGCCTGGAAATTGATTGACTGGTTACAGGCTTACTTAAATTATTATTTTAGCTTACATGAGTGTAAGTAAAGTGCTTTGTTTTTCGGGATCTTTTCCATTACATTACAATATTCGCCCTCAATCTATTATATATTAATTTTTGAATATTTTAATTCCCAAAGTCACTAACGTAACCCTGTTGCAGTAAGGCCACTGACAGTTCAGATCCTGAACAAGAGCGGGCAGGTGTCAGCGGATCGACGGTACGAAGTGGAGTGCAAGACTACTGGTTCCAGGCCAGATGCTGTCGTCACGTGGTGGAAAGGTAGCCGGCAAATCAAGAGGAGTGCTAAAAATGCAAGTAGACTGTGATTTCTTTTGTGTTTTATTAATGAGTGTAGGTCATCCGTAATATCAGTCTTAAGTGAATTGTGATTTCTGATCCTCATCCTGCAATAATGAGTTGATGCAATAACTTTTGTAAAGTGTTTTTGGCATTTCTTATCGTTGGAGAAAAACTTCTTGAAGTAACCTGCATACTCGTAGTTGATATTTATGGTATAAAATTTAGACGATAACTAACCGTAAAGATAATCTTTCAGATGGCCAAAGCAATAGCACTGACTCCAAAAAAGACATTGATTGCCTAAAATGAAGTCCTCTCTTAAACGTGTCTAAACTTTATGTAAAACTTTTAGTGTTGAAATCGGTTTTCAGTTCTTTAAGTTCGTTTTATTTGCTAATTTTCAGTGATTATAGAAGGGGGGGGGGGAGGGTTGTGGAGGTTGTTGCACCTTTTTTGACTAGGTATTCGAACTATGGTTTATGATTGTGGTTTTATGATTTATCTTGATAAAATATAAGTTGCAGTTGATGCCACAGAAATGAATCACTCGCCACCGAAACGAAAATACTAGGACCTACCGAAAACCTTTAACAAAGGAGAATGCCTAAATCTGTCCCACCCTAATTAAGCAGAGTATAAGCTGACATAAAAACCAAAATTCGTTTATTGTTTTTATAATTCATGATTGTTTGTTACGAAAAAAACTTTAGTGGGAATTTTATTTTCATTTTAATTGATCATTCAAATGACTAAATCCTATTTTTAATACAGTTAGCAGCACATCAGCTTATATGAAATCAGCTTTTATTTTGTAAGTAATAGAAGTGGCTTTAAGGATAGTCTGTCGTGCGGCCATGTAAACATTTACAGGGACAGTTAAAGTAAGGAATCATCACTGTTGCTTTAGTTGTTGCGTTGCAAGAACAAAATGCATGTTTAATAAAATAGATAACATTTTAGTTGTTTATTCTTTGTAATGGATCTGTGGGTATCGGAAATATAATTATCTTTACATGATGAGGATCTCGTAGGGCAATCGGCAGTATGACAAGCCCCGTAAATGGTATAAAATAAAACTATATCCGTCCGTCATCATGATTGATACAATACAATTAGGTGGTTTATTTTCGTTGTTCATTGCTTCTTATGAAATGCAAATGTTTTGATCATTAGATGCCACGAGCTGAGTTTTTATATTCCTCCACGTAAAGATTCTGTACTCTTTTGTGCAAGTGCTGTGCTGTTTTTATGACGAACGTTCATACGTCCACAATGCCAGTGCCTCGCTGTGTAAACTGTTCTCTTGCTCTACAGCATCTGGCCTTACAACTTACCACCAAGTGGGTGAGGCAAGCGATGCTATGCTTTGTATTCTACACTCCTGGATAAGCATGGCCATTGTAAGTAATAAACACTTCTGACTGCTGTTAATAGTAATTGTTAATAAAATGGTATTAAAATGTAGTGATCATACATATGGACCTGTTTATTATTTGGGTGTATAGTATTGTTATTATTTCAGATCACTGAAGACAATCATCTCTGTCAAGAATGTTTAGTCATACTACATAACAAATCTGCAACCTCCTCTTCTGGAGGTCCAGTAGTACAGGCTTGAGGGCACGCACAAGTGTGCCATGAATGTGGAAAGTTCATTATAAAAGCCAAGATAGATCAACTTCCAGAGAATAGTCTAGAGAGGGATGTTATTATTTTATGCTTAACGTTTCATCAGGTAAATATTTGCTTTGTTTATAAATTAAATAATTTAATTATAGAAATATGTATTTTGAATTAATTAAAACATTTGATTCCAAAAATCAGTTTTTAATTTCAGATTAACCGGCTTGAGAAAGTCTGTTTACCCTATTGAACAAATGTCTATAGAAGTGTGAGAGGACATGCATTAGTCGATCCGAGATTGTGCTAGAAGCAGCTTCTACATCTAACCAAAACTAAGATGCTTCTATGTCTTCATCGATAACTTCCATGGAGTCACCAATAAAAATACCACCTCCATTACCAACATTTCAATCAAATGTTGTTACTGGTGTCTGCGCCAGCATTATTTTTACACAATGTTTTTTATAAATATGAAGATGATGAATAAATCATATAATTAAAAGAGTTTCGAACATTTTTTTTAATGATTTAACTTGTAATATAATCTAGATACAGCAGGAATTGCAACAAAACTACCAATTATTTTAAGCGTTCATTATATTATTGAAGGCAAAACTATGTATTTCCACACTTTCATTTTGCGTGATTTTATTTCTTAGACTACTCGCAGTTGGAGTGGCTGATGTTTATGTGCATTTTTTCATTAATACCTATCTTATTTACCTCGTATTACCTCATTTAGTACTTAGTAACACCTAACCTCAAAACTGAACTTTGTTTTTAATCATTAGGAACAAACAATAAGTTTTTTTTTCAAGTTCATTTTATTTTATAACATTACTTCTCCTTTATCACCAATTTTGGTAGTTATACAAATTCATTCGTTGCGCAACCAAGCTCCATAGTAAAATGGGCAATCTCCTTTAGTTCTAAATGCTATAAAATTAACTATAAAATTTAACCCTTTAGGTAGGCGAATCATTTATTCAAATCGAGTGATCTATTTATATACAATGATATGACTTAGATATCAGTTAACATAGATACAAAAGAAAACATACAGTCGAACTGTAAATGATAACCTCCGCTTTTTAAGTTGGTTAACAATCAAACAAACAAGGAAGATACTTTATTTTATACACGTGCAGCCTTAAGGGTCATCAAAAATTGCCCGACTGACTTGGTATTTGACTATAATCAACCGCCCCCAACACAACTTGTCTCTTGCCGAGTTCCTAACTCGTAAACAACTTACTGGTAATACTGCAAGTTCTGTAGTTAGTATGGAGCTGCGTCGTGTGCTAAGGTTTCTTTGGCGCTGATGTAACTAATATTATAACGAGACAGTAAACAATATTACACCGGTCTAGACACCAGAACTGATAGCTTTAGTTACAAAAAATATAACTACTTACATCCTGAGAAAGTGTAGAAAGATTTATGTTTGGTTAAAAGAATTAAGATGAAGCTAGACCTTTTGTGATCGTTAATTCTCATTTGTTTTTCACTGATTCTAATTGATAGTATTGCATTGACGAGTACTGACATTATACAATTCATTGTTTATGTATTAAAAACTTTTGCACAATATGGCAAATAAAGTGCAAAAAGCATTATCTGCAACTCTTCTTCTTAACAGAGAAAATGATCTTTTACCAGCCTTGGATACGCTGACGACGGCTTTTCATGTGCATATATACACCTAGTGTAGGTATTGATGCACTACTTTATGAAAGAAGAAGCTTACAAGCATGATGTCTGGTAGTTTTTTAATTGTTAAAACATACATGATTGATGGAAGAATATGCAACTTTAATTAACATTCACTTCTAGAAATCAAAATATTATCTAAAATCAAAATAGCTAAATTATGAGATGCTCAGCAGAAGATTCCCTACAGAAGCTCCTAAAACTCCTTATAATCTCCTACAAAACTTGATATTTAGATTGAAAATATTGATCGGCCCTAAACGACCTCGCTTGTTTCTAACTGTAATTTTGTTATCATTATCTTTACAACGAAGTAACTAGATGCGACACTTATTCTTAGAGTTTCCGTGCATTAATCTTGTACGGCGATATTTTACCAACGGTTTTTTATAACGCCAAGACAACTTGTTAAGCCGATACAATGGACGCTTTGTGCAATATTGTTAATGGCTTCATATACTCGTAGCTCAAAAATGTACGCATCATCAAGATTATTAATTAGTTCACGTCAGTTATGTGACAGCAAAAAATATAGTTATTTTCGTGAAAAGCGAAAATACAGCTGTGTTTTCGCGCTAGTTTCATTCGTAGTTTTGTTTGATTAAAAATGGAAAAATAAAGGATTTCGTAATCAATTTCATCTGTTACCTTTCATTGAAAATGTTATTCGTCTATTGATTTTTGAATCCTATTTTAGGTTGAGAACTTCTAAATTTATAGAAACGTAAAGTCATATTTATATATGTATACATTATTGCACAACCGAAAATTTGAACAAAAGGTGGACTAAACGCCATATGGCATTATCTTCCAGTCATACCTTTGGTCTAAGTAGAAATGATTGTGGGTGGTGCGCCAAATAAAACAAACCGGTCAAGTGCGAGTCGGTCACGCGCACTGAGGGTTCCGTGCCAACTTCAACTGAATTTGGAAATCCACTAACTTCCTTTTTGAAAAAGTCCACAATATTTTGTTGACAGCAAATATAACTTTGTTTTTCATAGTGTTTGTATGAAGTACAAAGTTATGTTTGCGGTTGTTGAAAATGTGCTATATCTCAAAAACTTCTCTTTCGATTCCGTCCGAACCAATTTTCGTTGAAAGTGTTTGTTAAGATCTACATTATTATTTTTTTTCAAAACACTTCCTTGGTTTAGAAGTTAGATGGGGGGGGACGCCCATTTTACCACTTTGGAAGCGTCTAGCTATGAAACTTTAGACGTTAAAAGAAAATGGTTTTAGGAACCTCGGTGTCATTTTAAAAGACCTATCTAAAGACACCACATACGTATAGGTTTGACTAAAAAAATTTTTTTGTTTAGTTTGATGTATGGGAGCTCCCCCTTAAATGTCATATTTTTATTTTTTGTATGATAATCGTAAAGCGGTTAACAGGATTCAAACTCCTACAAATTTTAAACAGTGTGATTCTTATAGTTATAGAATAAAATAGCTGTGACATACGGACGGACAGACAGACAGACAGACTTGACGAAACTATAAGGATTCCGTTTTTTGCCATTCGGCTACGGAACCCTAAAAAATAAATACAATATAACTAATAAATACATATACCTATGTATACTATAATAATTATATATTATGACGATGTTGTAGAAGGTTATGGATTACGCTATGTTGGTGCTTCCGAAAAACATATGCAGAAAGTAATAATAATCATAATCATAAATCATTTATTTGCTCAAAACATGGTATAAATTGATATCACATACACTATTTTATTAGCGAAACATACTTCTCATGTTTCGCTAATAAAATAGCATGCAAATTGTTGACAGTGAAATAATTCACTTAAATCTAGGGGTTGTTTAAATAGGAAGCCATTTAACACTTTTATTTCATTCGGGATCTTGTTATAGATTTTAACACACATCGCAAGGCAATTTTTCTTATATTTACTTGTTTTGGGAATATTTCTTAAGACAAGTTTATGTGTGTCTCTGCGCACTCGAGTATTTTTTGCATCACTTGCTTATCAAATAGATCCCTATGTTGATGCACAAAATGACATACCTCATACAAGTAAAGCGATGGAAAGGGCAACAAACCTAGGTTTTTAAATATAGGGGCGCATGTGTCGCCAGGAATAACACCACAAATGGCTCTTATGCACTTTTTTTGTGCCACAAACATTCTATTCCAATTTGTGCTATTACCCCATATCATCAAACCGTATCTCAATACAGATTCTATGTATGCACGATAACATAAAATTGCAGTTTTTTTATTTGTTACTTTTTTAACTTGACTTAATGCATACACAAATTTATTTATTTTATTGCTAATACGTTCAATCTGATGTTTCCAGTCAAAAAATTGGTCTATTGTAACTCCAAGAAATTTTACGTTTTTGACTTCAATGATTTCAGTTTAAAATTATATTTCTTATGTTTAGATTGGTTGAACTGAATGAATACTGATTTATCCAAATTTATTTTTAGATTGTGTGCTTTGAGCCATTCAATTAACCCAGATAAGCCTACCGTCCTATATTTAGGTCAGTGAAAATAATTGATTATTACGACCTACCTTCAATATTCAAGTAAATCATTTGGTGATATTTACGACTAGTGAACTGTGTTATAACGTAGAAAAAATATATTATTGGTAACTTTGCGCATCAAAAAAGATTTATATTGCTTTGAAGTTTGAGAAAAATTAAGTTACCAATATAGGTAACAACAGGTATGTAGCAAAAAATACTTTTGTTTGTTTTGGGTTACGTAGTATTTTATTTAGTTAAAAGTGTGTTCTTATTGACTGTATAAGAAAAGTATTAAAATTAGGGTTTTCAAATGGAAATAATTGCTAGTATTTATTGGTGACCTACATATAGGACAGTAGGATAACCCGGGGTATTTTTGTTCATAGGCCTTTGGCGGCACATAGGATTTTAGATGCCTTAGAAAACATATCAGATGATGAAATAGATACAAGAGAGCGGATCATTAGCATCCTGCCACCTCCGGTAGATCCTGACTGTCCTACCGATGAAGACTCATGAGATGACAATGTTACTTTGAACAATTTGCCTCGAAACATGTTGCTGCAGAAAGCAGAAATGAATATCCGTGGTCAAAAACCCGTTGATGAAGAGGAGGAAGTACCTTCTGCTCGTTCAGCAGCTAAACGTTAACGATATACTGCGTAGTAGGTACTTATTTGTGGAGAAAGCAATATTTAGAAGATAGAAGAGAATAAGAAGAAGATAGATATATTTAGAAGATTTAATGAGATATATTTGACTGGCCCAGCTTCCAAGGAGCCATTCAAGACAAAAGTCCCGTTGATTGGTTTCAGAGCTTTGTAGAAGACGACGTCATATCTCTTTTTGTTTCTTGTACTAATAAGTAAAAATATGTCGGGAGACATAAAAATTTAAGAAATTAAATGTTTTATTGGGATTTTATTACTCAGTGGTTATACATGCCTACTCCATCAATGGTGTTGCAGCATTGATTGTGTCTAATAGAAAATCTGGTCGCAAGGGTCCAAGTTGACCTTCTTAACACGAACATGCAGATAGTCAAAAAGATCAGGTAAATCATCTAGTTTTGTTTCTACAAACAAAACTAACCACGCCGCGCTGTCGGCAATGCCACAAAAAAATGTTTGACACATAATTATGTCACACGAAGAGGCTTTTGTTATCTTTTTCATAAAAATAAATACATTTGGTTTTTTAAAACATTGTAATAAATAACATCTATTATAATAAAACACATGCTCTTTCTATAAAAAATACTGCCTATTATCCTACTGTCCTACATATAGGACGGACTTTTCCCGGAAAACCGTTCAGCAAATTATTTTTTCAGTATTTTTCCCAAGCTTTTGAATATCATTTTATTTCATATTTTAAAGAATTTTGTAAGATTTCAAGAAAAAAAATATTCAGGCTTATCTGGGTTAATATGTCAATGGTTGTATTATGGTAATTTCATGATAAGTCAATGAATTATTCCTCTTTCCAGTCGTCACTATTATAGAAATGTCATCTGCGTATAAAATGCATTTATGATTCGTAATTTTAAATATGTCATTAATATAAATTATAAATAAAAGAGGGCCTAGTATACTTCCCTGTGGAACACCTGTTTTATTTTCACGATTACTAGACGAAAACGACACGTATTCACCATTGATTACTTTATCTACTGTTACATATTGTTTACGGCTAGATAGGTATGATGATAACCACTGAAGAGCTATGCCTCTTACGCCTATATTTTCTAACTTTATTAAAAGCTGATTATGCAAAACATGGTCAAACGCCTTGGAAAAATCAAAGAAGAGTCCTGTTGTCCAAAAATTGTCATTAACATTATTCAAAATGGTATTCATTAGATCAAAAATAGCCAATATCGTGGATTTACCATTCTGAAATCCATATTGGCTGTTATTAATAATTTAATATTTGACGCAGAAATCTACCAGCCTCTTGTACATGCACTTTTCAAAAACTTTTGATAAAATTGGGACAATAGTGATGGGTCGATAATTGTTAACGTTATCTTTTTCACCTTTTTTATAAAGTGGCCTAACAATAGACAGCTTTAAAGCATCAGGAAAAGTTCCTGTGTGAAACGATTTGTTTATGAGGTAGGTGAGAACTGATAGTATTTTGTCAATACATTTTTTTATTATTTTTGTGTTAATACCATAATAGCCTTCTGCATTTGTATTCTTTAGTTTTGTTACTTCTATTTTTACTTCTTTCTCTGTCATCGGCATTAAAAATAGAGAGTTGGATATTGTTGTGTGAGGCGGTTTATTCTTCATGAGTCTAGTCGACCAAGACTGGTTTTCGATAAAATGTTTATTGAAAGCATTTGCTATGTCTGTGGGATCAGTTAATTTTGTAAGTTCATCTATTTTTAGCTCAGTAATATTATTATTATTTTTGTAAGTCCCTACTTCATTTTTTATGACGGACCATGTCGCTTTACATTTATTGACACTGTTATTAATAAATTTTATATTTGATTTCTTTTTTGATTCGTTAATAGTTTTTCTCAACAATTTTGAATATGCCAGATAATTATTTTTATTTTTTATGGTTTTGTGTGTATAAAAAAGATAACGCAGATGTCTTTTGGTTTTGCAACTTGTTTTCAAGCCTTTGCTTATCCATCTACAATTAATATTGTTGTTTTTTGGTTTGACTTTTATAACGGGAAAGCACAAATTATAGAGCAGACGTAACATTTCGTAAAAGTTGGAAAAAGCTGTATTAAAGTCAGTTTGCTCATAGACGTCATGCCATGTAAGACTACTTAGACACTCTTTAAACTTATCTACATTTTCATGTGAATAGTCTTTTTTGAAAACAAAGTATTTTTCTGATGACAGAGGCTTTTGTTTGACATGAAAACTTAGTAACTGCGCCATTTCATGGTCGGATAAAAACAAAGGTAACGTTTTGGCCTCTGCGTTTTTAATATTACTAAGTATATGGTCAATGCATGATTTTTTCGGAGTAGGTTCATTTATGTGAATTTTTAAATAGTGATTTTAGCATATATCTTGTAAGCATTCTGTAATTCTACCCTTTTTTAACGTATTTATGTTTAGATCTCCTGCAATGACTATTTTGATATTAGATTTGTATTTTTTGTATATTTCAAACAACAAACTATCCAACTTCTCCAGGAACAAATTAGGCTCAGAAGTCGGAATTCCGTTTAAAGAAATCACAATTAACTTACAAAGGGGGATTTCAATGCCACATACTTCAAATTTTTTTGACAAAGCATATTTTTTAATCCACGTCAACACTTTATAAGAAATATTTTTTTTGGTTAATATGCAGGTTCCGCCCCTTTGCTTTTCTCTACAAAAAGCAGCTGCTAACTGATAGTCTTTGATTTTTATGAAACTTTCATAACCCGACTTAAGAAATATTTCTGTAAGGCAAAT
Source organism: Pyrausta purpuralis (assembly GCA_963924145.1). Classification (NCBI taxonomy): domain Eukaryota; kingdom Metazoa; phylum Arthropoda; class Insecta; order Lepidoptera; family Crambidae; genus Pyrausta; species Pyrausta purpuralis. The sequence continues at coordinate 6,410,224 of OZ001646.1, forward strand.
AATATCAGGATCCTCCTTCGCTTCACGTAGTTCTTGTGGAGTTAATTCCAATATCGACTGTTTAGAAAGAATGCTTGCAATATTTTGGTGAAATATTTTTAATTTTATTTGTTTAGTCTCGAAAAAATGTTTTGTTATTCGATTTTGTAAAATAGTAAATTCTGTTTTTATTTTTATTTTCAGATGGTTTGGAGTCGTTAGGGCTCATATTTGTACAAGAATTTTTATTTGTTGACTGTTTCTGGGCAAAATAATATGGAATCGTACCCTTTCTATAGTTCACTTGCATGGATCTAGATTCTTTCCTAAGTATATTTTTTTTTGAAAGCTGTTACATCTAAATATTTATTTTGATAGTTTGTACAGTCAATCACATAATTAATATTTGTACACATGTCATTTAAATTATAGTTATTACAATATACAAATTGGCAATTATCAAATTCATAACATAAATTACTGAGGGCATTATTCACATAATTCTTATTCATATTAACATTCTAAAAAATATTCATCAGTAAAATGTCACAAAAATAAAATCTATTAAAAACATTTCGCAACAGGGACGTCAGCTCTTTTAAATATATGTCGTTTTCACCGACTCCTATTATCAACATGTCTCCAGGCTTCAAATCAATGTTATTGTAGTTTTTTAACACCTCGGCGCTTCGTGCATATGGTTTTGTTTCAGCTATAATTTTATATTTCCCATAAGGAGAAGTTTCTCTGGAAGATGTTAAAGCAGAAGAGAGACCTACACATTGTTGGGTACCTAGGATGTGTATCCGGTTGAAATCCACCTTATCGGCGGTTTGACTTGCCGATGAAAGTTTCGGTGTATGAGTCATCGTCGGTCGTATTTTTTGTTTTGTTTAATCTTGTAGTTCTGTATTTTTTTTACTTAACACTTTCGAGACACCGTTGTTCCCTTTGCCTTTGTATGTTGTTCTTTGATTCGTACATAATTCTTGTCTCAGGTCATCGATTTGTTTATTGAGGATATCAATCTCTGTTTAAACAAGAAAAAATTAAACTAAGACATGCAACATAAAAAAATTACTTAATATTAATACCTATTCAAACACGAAACCATTTCCTTGCGGCAAGGAGGCTATGATGCTGGCTGCGTTGCCGCGTTGGATAGCTATGCTGATCCTTTGGGCTAGGAACCAGCCAGCTTTATTATTGGCTGTTAAAGAATTTAATTTTGGCGCAATTTTTCTAAACAGTAATTTAGCAGAGGGTCCCCACGGCCCAAATGTTTCAACGCCAAACGGCGCAAACACATAATCACTTGCAAGTGAAACGTACTTGCGACGCTTGGCGTTTTCAGCCAACTCCGCTGCTGCTCCAGCTTTAAGGGCTGATTCTCTGAGATGGGAAGGGGCCAAAGTATCGACACAAGTTGCATCCCAAACTAAGGCCCGACCCCGTTCCCAGGGAATAAGCGTTAGGCCATCGGGTCTCTTGCCATCATCACGGACCAAACCACGTGGTTCCAACGTGGAAGGAACATTAATGGTCGCAAGAGCTCTTCTGATGGCGTCATTAAGGGTAGCGTGACGGGCAAAACGCCCAGCGCTTTGCTGGCAACAAAGGCAGTGGAGACCAAATTTATCAACCTCCTTGCCACATGGACACGTAAAAATTTCACATATAGGGGTACCAAGGCGGAGACCCACACACACCCGGAAAGACTCACTATCGAAAAGAGTGCCCAAATTTTTCGACGGTAAAGCATGAAGCCAATGACCAGAATCTTTGCAGGAAACTGCCAAGAGCCTTGCGCGACCACTGTCACTGACGGAATTTTGAAGTAAATAATTGAAGGTCTCTCTCGCAAGAGGGACATCCCAAAGTTTTTGCTGGTGACGTTCCTTTGGGATGTCTTCTCTAGGACAGAGGCCTTGCCAAAACTCCTCCGCCTCTCTCACCTCAGAAAGTTGGCGAGGATGTTCAAAGATTTTTCCGGCTAAAACGGAAGTGCTATGCAAAGAGGAGAGAAAAGCGGGGAGGGCTATACTAGAAATTTGGCGAATTCCGATACCACCAAAACGAATAGGAAGCGAAGCCTGAGCCCAAGAATTATTATCGAAATGTAAATTTAAAATTTTTTCCAAACTATTTTTAAGGGTGGTGTCAAATAGTTTTAAATAATTATTTTTTTTCCAGATAGGACTAGCACGTAAGAAATATGTAAATTTAGGCACAAAAAGACACGATTTAAGAATAGTAAATGCAATGTGTGAATTTAGGTGTTCTAATCTAGGGGCTGAAAGGGTGAAATCATTCAATTTTTTATCTAGAAAAGGTTCGATGCTGGCATCAAGAAGAGGGGCACCCAGGAGGCAAAGCGATTCAGAATTTAGAATTTTGATGTTAGGAGCAAGGGAATTGAATTTATCAATGATTGCCTGACGGGAACCAGACGAAACGTGATCATTAATAAAAAGTTCACATTTTGAAAGGTTCAGTTCCAAGCCTAATTTCTTAAATCCTTCTATAATCTGGACAAGGTCTTGGAAAACAACATCTGCTTTGCCTCCAAAGGACCCGTCATCCAGATACCAGGCATTAAATTTAGAATTTAAGGATGAAATGACAGGATGGATGCCTAAACTAAAAAGGGCGGGACCTAAAGGGTCGCCTTGCTGAACACCGACTGCAGAAACAATTGAATGTTCATTGTAAAGTAATTTTGATTGATTATTGTAACACTGAAAAACAAAGGGATAAATCTGTGGAGTGTGAGTCTGAACTTCATTCAGCAAGACAGACCTGTCAAGAGAATTGAAAGCATTCTTCACATCAACTTTCAAAAAAACTTCAGATTCGTCACAGGAGAGGAAATTGCGAGCGGAATGAACCACGGCCTCGCAACCTCCCTTACTGCCGAAACCAAGTTGAATGGGTTGAAAATACTCTTTCAAAGGAGAAAAAAGATCACGACAGGCTAATTTGGCTGCAAGACGACGAAACGTTGAGCCAATAGCAATAGGGCGAATGCCACCATCTTTTTTTCGAAAGGCACAAAGTCTAGCACCAAATAAAAATGGGACAAAACTTTCAGTTACCTTGCCAGATAAGAGAAAGTTGCACAATTTCGTAATGTTGGAAAGCAAAATTCTACCGGCGTCAGCAGCGGAAGCACTCACCAAGTCCTTAAGGTGTTGGGGAGTGATGCCGTCGATGCCGCCAGCAGAACCAGCCGGAAATGACATGATGGCAGCAAACGTGTCACCGTCATCAAGTATCTGTAAGGGTTGGAAATTTTGAGGAGGAGGAACAGGTAAAGATGGAGAATCTGGATGTGAAGGATGCTTACTACGAAGGCTCTCGAGAGTTTCCTGACTAGGGGGAGCGAGAGTGTCATCGGAGAACAAGATTCGGGCTGCGTTTTTCAGGTCGCCGTCCATAACCTTGTTCTCAACGGTACGATAAACGTTAAATTTGGAAGATATCGTACTAGACGGACTGAATGGAAGGGACGGATTGTGGAAATTTGAAGCATTATCTAATAGCGCCCGAGTTAAAGTTTTAGAAGGAGAGTTTACGTGAAAAAATGAGTATGAAAAAGTAAAAAGATTTTGCCAGGCAGTTTCAGTATTATCGAAACATTTTTCAATACAAGAAGAAAGGCATTTAGCTAAAGCTATTCTCGCTCCCCTAGGGATCCGTTTAACCAGCGGAGTAGATTGGTGAAGGTTTGTGATGATAGATTCAAAAGATTGAGAAGAAGATAGAGGATTTGGAATAGAGGAAATAGGGAGAGACGCGGGTAAATTGGTGCTATTATGACTACGGGCAATATGAATATTAAGGCCTCTCTTACCTTTAAAAGTCCTATTTGAATTACAAATTGAACAGTGAAAGAACTGCGGCTGTGAGTGGGTGCCCACCGATGGAGATAAAGTACTCATAAGCCTTAACACTGATCACAAAAAGAAATTTGCAAAAACCTGCCAAAACACAAAATTAAAACTTATGAGACAATATCAAATACAAAAACACGTAATAAAAATAAAACTAAAAGTAAATAAACTAGGATGACGGACGCTGACAGCAGGGGATGCGCAGGTCTGGTTGCCTTAGCAACCGGAGCGACTCCCTGCTAACGCCAAATGTCAACTGGAACATAAAAATGCAAGAATTTAATATGATACAGAGAGGTCTTCTGGAGGCCTGCCCACGAACTTACTGCCTCTAAACACAATAAGAAGACTATGGAGAGGCCCCGGGAAGAGGAAAAAAGGAGGAAAATATTTTTAAAATGAAAAAATCTATACGACAAATACTTATCTTTGGCAGGTGTCAGATGTCAGTCTGTTTTGGCATCTAAAAGTGATTGTTTCAGGACAGAAATTTCCTTTAGGAGAAGTAAATAATCTTTCGAGCGCTCGGTATTGTCTTCTGTTGAAAGGACCCTTGGGGGAGTAAAGAATATATGTGGCTGAAATGTTTGTTTTTTATGCTCCTTACTTGTGGGTTGTTGGAATTTTCCACAAAGATTTTTCAGCAGGTGTACTTCTTTATTCAGTTTTGATATTCATTTATTAAGTTGATTATTTTCAAGTATTTGATTTTCTAGCTCAGATTCAGCAGAGATTAATTTCATTTTTAACAAATCAATTTCCTCTCGCAGTTCATATACCGTACTAGTATCATCAATCAGTGTATGTTCAGCACTTTTTGAGACCGTTTCTGTTACTGAGAACGAGTCACCTATTAATTCCTGCTGCGATAAAACATGCGAATCATTAAAGATTTCAGAATTGTATTCATATTAAGTTGAAGATGATACAAAAGGCGAGTTTAAAACATTATCATCAGGTGAGACGGCGAACTTTATATTGTCCTTTATAGGCAACTTTCTACGCAAGGTGACGTTTGGTTCATTAGAAGAAGTCTTTGTTTTGCTTTGCTTGAGACAAGTTTGACATTTCCATTTTTGTTTCTTATCTTTATACATAATTCGATACAGTTTTTCTGAGAAACCAATACAGTCGAATTCAAATCTATTCCTACATAGGGTGCACAGAATGGTATCTCTAATATTGCTGTTTGCACCACATTTAAAACAAATCACACTCTCGATTATTTTTAGGTTACTCATTTTACGATTATTCATGTTCAAGAGTCAGATTCAAGATAATTGTCGATTATTTTCATATAATTTCTGTCAAAATTGAAAAAGAACTTCTTAATAGCATTGTTTGAGCGGCCGATCTTTAATGTAATGAATTTTACTGTCACACTGTTAAAATTGTAACAAAAAGAACAATATTGTCAACTGAGGGAGAGGGCGCGAACCAAGAATACTCGGTTTTGAACGAGTCGCTTTGCGCACGGAGCTATCGCTGCGCTGAACGATTGGGCGAAGTTCTGAGTATAGTTCAAGTTTGATTGATATAACTGCGGCGTCTAATGGGTTCAAAGTCCACACTATTGTTTCCTCCGAAAGACTTAACTTAAGTATACCCTCGGCTAAAGTAATCTTCAGTTTTGAATTGTTCATTAATTCGTTGAATAATCACTTTCACTTTGATGTTCATAAAATATATTTACACACTCGTATAGTTCACCTTAAACAGATTGTTTTGGTATATAGTTTGCTTATATTTTAAGTCCGGTCAAATTAGACATCCAACGTTACAAAAATTCCCACCTAGCTGAAAATTGGTAGGATTGTTTAAAACACCATCATAAATAAAATGTAGAAAGTCCCCATCGATCCGATACCTGGAAAAAAGTTACTCGGGGTCAAATGTCACAAAAACGAGTTTTTCGCGATTTTCAGCAAAACGGTAATATTATCATAAAATTAGACACGACAAAAATTGTAGAACAGATAAATATCTACAAAAAATGTCTATATACTTTTCTTCCTAAGAGCCACCGTTTTTGACATATAACGATCCAAAAAGTTGAAACTATTGAATAATAAAAGATATTGGCAACGGTTAAAAATGATAAAAGTGATAAAAGCGGTGTAAGTTTAAAAAAAAATAGGGGTATTTATCCATCTGACTCATACTTCTCTAATACTTCTGCTTCTTCTTCTTCAACCTCGCTGCAAGTACATTGCTCCAATAATGACAAATCGCATGTCTCCTCGTTTACATCAAATGAATCCTAAATTGTTGGTGATTCAACATTGGAGCACGACCAGTCTTGACAATTAGTACATGCTATAGAACAAAACAGGTCAACATTATTGCAACCACATTTAGCACTACATCCCTTTTTACAGTTGCAAAAATTGAATTTAACAGCTTTTCCGGCGCAGGTGGGAGTAAAATTTGAACTGGTTCTAATGTATTGTCGACCAACTTCCAACCCCACTCTTTTGGGTCTAGCTGATAACCAAGCCACACTTGAACTTGGTAATATACCCGAAAAAGATGTTGATGAGCAGCCGCTGAGGTTGGAAGAAGACAAGCTAACTGCACTTGTTTTTTATTTCGGGTATTTTTAACGAAACATGCATATCGAAACTTATCTAAGCACATAGTTTTTTTAAGGAGCTCCATACATAGAGAGAAGGTACCAAATTCCGTTGGTGATAACTAACTTCTTGAGTTACCCGACATTCTCATAATAATAATATTTTATATGTGTAAGATACACTGACCGATAGAATAATATTTTTACTTGTATTACAGCTTCAGCGATGTATATACGTGGTGTACTTATACATATTATGACGATTACAACTTTTTGGATCGTTATATGTCAAAAACGGTGGCTCTTAGGAAGAAAAGTATATAGAATTTTTTTGTAGATATTTATCTGCTCTACAATTATTTTCTGGCTGATGTTATGATAAAACTTACCGTTTTGCTGAAAATCGCGAAAAACCCGTTTTTGTGACATTTGACCCCGAGTAACTTTTTTTCCAGGTATCGGATCGATGGGGACTTTCTACATTTCATTTATGATGGTGTTTTAAACAATCCTACCAATTTTCAGCTAGGTGGGAATTTTTGTAACCTTTTTTATGTCTAATTTGACCGGACTATTTATACACTTTTGTCCACCTTATTTTAATAAAAACATAAGAACGTTAACCAGTCACATCTTGCTTCCACGACGGTCGGGGGGCCTTTTTTAGTAGGCACGGACAAGTCTCTTAAATGAAAATTTTGTAAGAGCCTGTTAAATTTTTTTCCAGAGGCCAATGGCCTAAACAAGAAAAAAGTTTGAAAGGAAACCTGTGCGTTGAGAAGGAGTAGCAAAAAAAAAGTTTATTAGAATCACATCCAGACCGCGAATACTGAATATTTATGGCAAGTCGGTTAAATTATTTATGTTGTTGTGACAGATATAGAAGCCTTGCATTACGTTCTACTAATACTAAAGAATGTCCCCAAAGAATCACAAACGACGCGATGACGCAAATCAAACTTAGTAACATTTATATATTTTTCTGAAGTACCTTTATTACAGACGTGACCGTTATTATATCATATCAATAATTATAATCATAAATAAGTATTGGACACCAATCACATACATTACTCTGATCCCAAAGTAAGTAGCTAATACACTTGTGTTATGGAATTCAGACACAACGGTGGTACCACAATACCCAGACCCGAGACAATAAAGAAAATTATAAATTCCTATATTGATTTGACCGGGAATCGAACCTGGGACTTCAGAGCGGCAACGCCTTGAAACCCAGGGTTATTAGCCACTATACCACGGAGGTCGTCAAAATTTCTTTAATGTATAATATTAAACAAATAACCAGTGTCGTCACTCATAATGCAATCCAGCTGCATTAACACCCCTTACACACTGCGACTTTTAGCACCGATGCAGTAGCGCGGTTTGAAAACGCGCGTTAGCTTCGCGACTGTATCGATGCTAAAAGTAGCGAAGTGTATAAAGGTTCACATATTGCGGCTCCATCGCTGCTAAAGAAGCATAGTGTGCAAAAGGTCTAACAGACGTCGCAAATAAAAGGCGATCGTAATTACAGTGTAAAAATTGGATCATACTGGATGCAGACCGCTTGTAACCAGCCTTAGCGAAAATCCTTGGTAGAGGTCTTTTTTCTACAGCGGGTGTCATTTAGCTGATAATCAGTTATACTAATAAGTCGCAGTGTAAGTCGCAGTATGTAAGTTGATATATTGCGATTGTATCGGTGCTGCATCGCGACTGCATCGCTGCTAAAAGTCACAGTGTGTGACGCCATGAACAGATTTAATTTGGCATCTGTGCTAACGCGCGTTAGCATCACGACAGCATCAATGTCTTAAGTAGCGCAAGTGTGTGAAAGGTTCAAATTTTGTGCCTGCATCGATGCTGCATCGCGACTGTATCGCTGCTAAGATTGCAGTGAGCAAAGGGTCTAAAGCATCAATTCCGTCTTGGATTAGAATTCAAAATTCCCGTGTGGTTATATTATTGTTCTGGTGTTACTATATGCTTTTATAAATGATCGCGACAGACAACTGCCAGATTAAAACATGATTCAGAAATGTACGTTTATTATTGAAAGGCCAAATTGGTTTATTTGGAAGTCGCTCAATCACGTTTGTAAAAACAGTTGTTTTTAACAAACGTGTTTATGTGATCCTGTTTTGACTGTTTGACGTTAGTTTAGATCGATGTGCATCGTTTATTGTTAAGTTTAAAAGGTCCTGGCCATTCATATTAATTAACGTTTTTTGCCAAAGGGATAAGATCACGAATAATCTTTTGCTGTGATTAATTTTCATGTAAATTGTTTGCTAGATTTAAAAAAAAATGTTTACAGCTTAAGGCACAAGTGTGTAGCCTAGGAGTCTAGACAATATGTCTCACCAGCGGGCGAAGTCTGATGCAACATTTTTGACATTTCGCGTCGACAATTTCAATTTTATGATTTTCTAATTCGTTAAATATCATATTAACTTATGTAGCTTGTATGTTTTATAAATGTTAAAAAAATATTTGTAATTTTATTTTTAAGCTTTATTCGATAATTCTTCTCGATCAATAAATACACGAAAACACTAATTTTGTTACGGCATTTTTCGAGCGCCACCTGGTGGTTTTACAGGGAACTATGTCGAGACTTCCGACACAGGAGTGTTCGCGTAAAACTAACGTTTTATAAAACTTGAAAAGGGCATGTTTAAATGTGCTTTTTTTTAAATGATCAATTTCACTTAAATACTTGGGACAAAACGTTGTAGCCATATTTTTTAGTTAGAGAAACTATATTGAATCTAGTCTATCGAATATTTCAATAAATGAATTAATTTTATCTGCAATGAAATCCAAGGTACCTAAAATTTCACAGTTACAATCTTATATCAGCGGTCTAGAGTTAATAATTTTCTTACAGAGGGCTATGACACGTAGTTCAATTGATTAACTGAACATCGCAACCACTTGATCTTGATCCCAACTCATAATATTATGAGAATATAGCGCTCGTATTTGATCCGCCAAATATTTGGAAGTTCATCGCGATTATTAATTACAGCGCCACGTATTGTTCTCAATGTCACAATGGCCCCTTAGTCTTTTGTCTTTGACTTTTCAGTTAGCTTTATGTGCCAAACATTTTTCATTGTGCGTTATCTGAAAAGTTTTTGTTGTTTCCACAAGTTCGTGATCTAATTTTCTATTTGTAGGAGTAGGAATGCCTTCTTACATTTCAGTTCATTTCGCTCAAAATAAATACAGAAATAAAATACAATTATTAATAAGGACATCTCAAACACACAGTACAACACACTGACTTAATTATATGATACTTGTTTAATTAAAAAAAAAAAAAGACAAATGGGGTAAGAAACAAAACCAAGAATATTAATTATATTGAAATGTTATATTTTTTACTCTAATCTATCCTATAGTGTGGGGTATATTTGTGGATAGGTCATTGATTATGTGTTTGCTAACATCATTTACTGCTAGAGTCCACTATCCCCACCCCCGCCAGCTAAACATTTGTTTGTGGATACGTGAAAAAATCACGGCAGTAGCATATACGATGAATTTTGAAGGAAAAAACTATGAAAGTCATGTCAAGTTAATTATTTACGAAATTATTGCGTTTCACATAGTCGACTATTAGTAATTTATATACATATTTTATTCTAAAAATGTATTTCCCTCGTTAAGGTTACTAAACTGACGTCAATACACATTTCTACGTTCTCTTTTAGATGTTTAAAAAAAATAGTTTCCATCACAAAACTTAATTGCACGAGTCAAACTTGCATTCGGCAATTTTTTTGAAGCGTATAACTTATTATGTAAGTCGAATGTGAGTATTTTCATTTTCCCAAGTTATGGGAAATCATCTTGTACCTACTTAAAGAATTATCTAAAGGTCCAATCTATGTAAGTAGGTACCCAAACTACAAAGAGCCGATCGGCCCGGCGATTACTTAAAGGTTTGTGTAAACAAAACAAAGAAAAAACTTATTAGGCGAATCGATGGTCCTATGATAACAGTGGGGTAGCCGCTGAATTGCGTATTACGAGGATTGGACAGGATTTGACTACAATGAGGATAGTCTCAGTAGAATTATGCTTTACTGGCTTTATATGGAACTAGCGGTGTATAAAATTTTTAGTCTATTGTACTCTGCTAGTCTGACTGTAATCTGTAAGTGTATTTTTATTCAATTAATAAATAAGCCATAATTAGCGAAAATAATGTGGAAAATACCGGTTCAAACAGACAACACTATACCGCACATAATTATAATAATATTAAAAGACCGAAAATAATTATATAAATAAAATACACAATCAAACTTGCCTTATATATGTAACAACGCCATCGATTACAACGTAGGATTACAAGAAATAGAAAAAATAAGTAGAAACCACCCCCAGTGTCATATTTTATATTCATAAAGATGAAATAAGAAACCAAAAATTTGCGCACGGGCGGGACTTGAACCAGCAACCTTTTGGCAAACCGGGCCAAACGCTCTTGCCAATTGAGCTACCGTGCTGTTAGTCCGACCCTGCGAAATTAGTGGTTTCTTATGAAAACGTCAATTGCGTGACGCTAAGCGCCATCTAGCCGTCCGTTTATGAAACAGATGGCCCAAGCAGTTATTCTTTACAGAATAAATTCAACTTGGAAATTGATGTCGCTTCGCTATCTAATGCTTTAGAATGTTTTTAACACTCACAGTGTCATATTTTATATTCATAAAGATGAAATAAGAAACCAAAAATTTGCGCACGGGCGGGACTTGAACCAGCAACCTTTTGGCAAACCGGGCCAAACGCTCTTGCAAATTGAGCTACCGTGCTGTTAGTCCGACCTTGCGAAATTAGTGGTTTCTTATGAAAACGTCCATTGCGTGACGCTAAGCGCCATCTAGCCGTCCGTTTATGAAACAGATGGCCCAAGCAGTTATTCTTTACAGAATAAATTCAACTTGGAAATTGATGTCGCTTCGCTATCTAATGCTTTAGAATGTTTTTAACACTCGCTAAGCGCCATCTAGCGTCACGCAATTGACGTTTTCATAAGAAACCACTAATTTCGCAGGGTCGGACTAACAGCACGGTAGCTCAATTGGCAAGAGCGTTTGGCCCGGTTTGCCAAAAGGTTGCAGGTTCAAGTCCCGCCCGTGCGCAAATTTTTGGTTTCTTATTTCATCTTTATGAATATAAAATATGACACTGTGAGTGTTAAAAACATTCTAAAGCATTAGATAGCGAAGCGACATCAATTTCCAAGTTGAATTTATTCTGTAAAGAATAACTGCTTGGGCCATCTGTTTCATAAACGGACGGCTAGATGGCGCTTAGCGTCACGCAATTGACGTTTTCATAAGAAACCACTAATTTCGCAGGGTCGGACTAACAGCACGGTAGCTCAATTGGCAAGAGCGTTTGGCCCGGTTTGCCAAAAGGTTGCTGGTTCAAGTCCCGCCCGTGCGCAAATTTTTGGTTTCTTATTTCATCTTTATGAATATAAAATATGACACTGTGAGTGTTAAAAACATTCTAAAGCATTAGATAGCGAAGCGACATCAATTTCCAAGTTGAATTTATTCTGTAAAGAATAACTGCTTGGGCCATCTGTTTCATAAACGGACGGCTAGATGGCGCTTAGCGTCACGCAATTGACGTTTTCATAAGAAACCACTAATTTCGCAGGGTCGGACTAACAGCACGGTAGCTCAATTGGCAAGAGCGTTTGGCCCGGTTTGCCAAAAGGTTGCTGGTTCAAGTCCCGCCCGCGCGCAAATTTTTTGTTTCTTATTTCATCTTTATGAGAAACCACCCCCTTAAAGTTTAATCAAGCAGACTCTGGAACACCATTGTACCCATTATTGTGGGAGCAACCAGAATGCTAGCCGACATTAGAGCATACATACATTACAAATTTTCAATTTGCCATCTCGTTTGCATACAGCATAGTGTCGTTTTGCCAAAATCCACTGTCAGGATATTGAAAGTGTATTCAGTAGAATCACCGTAAAATTAATAAAAGAATTAACATTGTTTAAAAACCTACGTTTCACTATCAGTTTTCAATATCCTGTCTGATGGTAAAGTTTCTTTTTTATGTTGCTCAGACTACGTACCTGCTTGCAATTTTTTACCGACTTAAAAAAGGAGGTAATCAATTCAATGACTATGTAGGTGATATCTTAGTATTTGATATTAAATTAGTTTGTTGATCTATTAAGGCTTCCTAAGCTGTGTGTTAAATGTCGTAAGCGTACCTATGTATGTTTGTCCACAAGTTTCTCGATAGCGACATGTTTTTTTATTATTTCAATGAGGTAAGTATAATTTAACTTAGGGTACATAAAGTTTTATCAAAATCTGTCCAGTAGTTTTAAATAATGGGTACTTGAAACTAAAACATGAAATAAAAAATAGCTTAAAATAACGCATTGGTATTCTAATTAGGAGGAACAAATTATTTTCGATGTGCATGATGGTCAAACTAACCTACACCAACAGTCTTCACACATCATGTACCGATTCCAACAGAATTTGTTTCTTCTAACCAGAAGACAAATGCATTATTTTGAGCTTTTAAGTTAGTTCCTTAAGGCGGTTTCAAACATAGTACTGGCTGATTTTAGGATTCTTATGCATTTTCTACCAAATTTGTAAGAACTTAGTAAAATTCACTCGCACGATACCTACTTTTTGTGGCCAAACTGTGTCTCTGCCAGTAAAATTTTCAGAGAGTTCATTTGTTGCTTATTTGACTTGAGTTGAAATTTATTATTTCCGCTTTGTATCAAATTTATATTACAATCCAGTTAGTTGTTATTACTCGTACAGAATCAAAAAATATTGTGTAAATACGACTACAAGATAGTTTACGTATTTCTTGAAATTTGAATTTAGAATATCAAATCGTTTGTATGAGTTGATGACAAGTGGCGTCAATTCATAGATTACGAAATTTGTTTCTGGTTTCAATGTAACAATCATACTTGCTATTCAATACCGAATAACATTACTATTTGCGACCCATTCGACCGTAAGCCACAGGGAATTCGTGTGACCGCTAATTATTCATTTACGTAATCTACACAAAACGCTCTGCGGTTGGTTGAAATATGCAATATCATATAGTGCCCGTTCGCAATTACTTTCAATCAAACAAATTCGTACGAATGCAGCATATTACGCAAATACACGCACGAGTGGTTCTTTTAATTTCATCGGTTTTTTAAACGGGCTTCCATTAATAGAATTATGCTTTGTAAAGCTGGATCATTTTGTAACGGGTGGTATGTTTACTACGTTGGTCAACATTATAACAGACTCTTAATATTATGAACACGTGTACGTACAGTTTATTTTGGTAAATAATCTGTTTGTTATTGTTTTGTTAAATTCATGTGCTTCACAGACTTATGCGATGTTTGTGCAAAGTAAAATTTGAAAAACAAAAACGTGTATTAGCACAACATTATAATAAATGATCATTATCCGTTATATGGTTTAGAATGTTTTAAAGACTCAGTGTCATATTTTATATTCTTAAAGATAAAATAAGAAACCAAAAATCGCGCACGGGTGGGACTCGAACCAGCAACTTTTTGGCTAACCGGGTCAAACGCTCTATCAATTGAGCTACCGTGCTGTCCGACCGTGCGAAATTTCTAGTCCCCTATGGATACGTCCAAACCATTGTCTGGTTCTTCATAACTCAAGATAGGAAATTCCTTACTTTGAAACCAGACAATTAGTGTTTTGTTGTCTAGCGCATATTTATTTTTATTTAGGTACCATCTTATTCATAAAAACGCAAACAGTCTAATAGACCTGTTTTAACTATTACACTGTTTTATCTCGTTCTTTCTTGGCGCTGTCATCATTTGACAGAAAGTAACAAAACAGTGTAATAGCTAGAATAGGTTTAATAGACCGAGTTATTATGAATAACGGGGTTATAATAAAAAAATAACTTTAAAAAAAGAAAAACCGCCTTCAAAACCAAAATTGCACTAAAAAGTCTTAAATAAAACCTTGAAAGGAAAAGGAGCCATAAAAGGCAAACAATTTGTTTTGAAGTCGGAGCTCTGATAGTTGATGCTTGATGGTCAAAGTGATGGCTTTTACTTTTTTTGAAGTTTATTTTATTTCTTAATTTTTAGTCATTGCAGAAGAGAGACCTGGGGTAGCAATTTTCGACTCTGTTTTTTTAGATACTACAAATTACTTATTATAAGTTCTGTCATTATAAAAACTGAAATCCTAAGCATTAAGGAGTTCCACCATCAGCTTAGCTCTACAAGATGTTGACTATTAGACGAAGCAACACGTCAACATTATGATTCTAGTAAAAAAACATGTGTGCCCTTAAATTTGAGAGTTTCCCTTGATTACACCATGATCGTATCATCACATCCAATTTGGCAAAAATGGGAACAATTATAAGATACTCCTTCTATGTAGGCAAAAAAAAAACGAATCGGTTGACAAATGACTGGTATATGAAGTAAAATAGATACAAAAGAAAACATTCAGTCAAATTGATAACCTCCTTCTTTTTTGAAGTCGGTTAAAAAATCATAAAAACAAAGCACAACATAAGTTATTTTTCATAATAATGGGCTAAGGGACGTTACAGCGTTGCTTAAAACTGTCCTACTGGAGTAAATCTCTGAAAAATGATAATTTTATTGCCGCGATCTAAAAGACGGATGGCGGACGCCGCGAACGAGATTTGCCAGCAAAAATATTAGGTCCGCAAACGCAGGTTTAATATCAACGTGGAAATTGAATACGCAAAACTGTGAATTGAAACGTAAAAGAATATTTTTTTGTTGTCATTTATTACTCATTATTACCTTGACGACGCCCTCTGCAGAACATAGACCTTGTCCAAGGTTTTTTGCTTCGGCTGGTTGCAAGTGTGAACCGATCTTTACAATGTAATGACGATTGCCTTTTACTTGCTACGTCCGTTAGTCGCAAAATGTAAACCTTTACACACTTGCGCTACTTTTAGCATCGAAATAGTCACGATGCTTATGCGCGTTAGTATCAAAAGCTGGCCATTAACAAATTGTATAATGGCTGTGTATTGGTGACTGCATGGTTACTAAAGCGCGTAAGCATACATAAACTCGTATTTCTGCTTCGATAATTAAGCGCGACAGCATCGATGCGAAATTACATCTGTTCATTGAGTAAATCGTGATGCTGTCGCGCGTTTCTGCATCGACGCCAAAGGTCGCAGAGTGTAAGGGGTTTTAGTGCTTCTTTGCTTTAGGAATTTCGATTATTGGGAGAGCGCGGCCGCGGATGTCAATGAGCTCAAAAGCTGCAGAATTTCTCCTAGAAGCAACGTGTCAGCCACACTGCAGGCGGGTTGCTCTAAATGGAAAGGAAAACCTTGTTCTATGTTTGTTATTTGTACTTAAAATTTATATATTAAGGCTTATAATTACATAATGATCTTAAATTCCTTGAGAAACTTAAATTTATTTACCTACTATAAATAAGTTTGACATTATTTACCAATGTTAAGACGTATGAGTATCTCATTATCGAAATAAATGGTATTTTTTCCCCTGAGCCACAAGAGTTATTAGCATTGACCTTTCAAATTGCGCTGAGCTGGAAATCTTTTTTCATATAACCATAACCGATATTTCGGATACTTTTCCCTTGCGAAATGTATTTGTTTAGGACCAGTCAACGCTCTACCAAATAGTGTATTATCGAAACCTATTCCCGATCAAACTTCCACGAAAGCTATCCCAAAAATCATGGTGGGGTAAATAAGAAAATGGAAATAGGGACAGTAAGTTTGCTTTTAGAGCGGTATTTTGTTTTACTTGAATCTGATGTCATGTAATGCTTGAATCTGATGTCATGTACCTGCTTCGATTTTTTATATTTCTAACTCTTAGTTTGTGACACATTCACACTCATACGTAATATATATACAAACAAACACATAGACACACACACATACACGCGCGAACATGCGCGCGCGATACACACACTCACCCATGTAGAGATTTGGTGACCTGTATAAATAATAAATAACTTTATTTGTCTTTCAAAGGTACAAATTATGCCTCTTTATAGCAAAAAAGTACAAACTAAGAAGTTTAAACGTTTTGTAAAACGTATGTGTGTATACAGTTTTTAATGCCTACCACAGGCACCAGTCATCCACAGTTACTATAAAAAATTGGTTTGAAATTTGTGTGTACCAATTTTTTGCAACATTGTCGCTGTGGTGAATAATAAACGTTTTATTTATTTATTTAATCTTAGTTATATAATAGCACTGCTGAAGTCAGTTCATTCGATTTAAATCAAACTACTCCTTCACAGTTCTCGGAAAACAACGCGACCATCAGCATCCTGAGTTTAGTGCCGATGGCGGAAGACCACGGTAGATTTCTAATTTGCCGCGCAGATAATCCCAGGGTCGCTGACTCCGTCATCGAAGACAGGTGGCAACTGAACGTGCACTGTGAGTGTATCATTTGGTATTTGGTGTTCCTGTCATGTAGTTACTTTGATTGTAACTGCTTCAAAAAGTGGTATATTTTGTACTGATGTAGATCGCTAGAGACCGCTATGGAAAACAATCTTGGAGGCCTATGTTTAGCAGTGGACGTATTGTGATAATTATGATGACAAATGTATAATAATTGAAGAATTATTTCAGCAACATTTACGTAACAAAACGTGAAGCCCAAGACTATTCCGCTTATTAGTAAATGTCATTAAAACCTATGTATGTAATAATTGTGATGTATTAATGACCATAAAATGTTACCCTTTTCGTTTAGCTGGTACTATTATCCAAAAACCGAAATATTTCGTAATACTAGATTTTTAGAGCATCGTCGATCGTCCATTCAGTTCTATTACGACGTTAATCACAAATCTTTTTTCAGAATTAAAGGTAAATTTCAAACAGTTTTAGGTTCAGAACCTCAAATAATTGAATAAACTGAACGAACTAGGATCCACCATCTTGGTTTTAATTATAACGTAGCTCTCAATAGCTTTCTGAGGCAGCCAATTTCTAAAGGCTATCTGAAAATGACGGAAACTATTTCCAGTATTGGTTTTTCGCTTGAAATGAACAAATCCTATTATATTTTGATGGCTACTACATTAATCTCCAAAATACTATAACAAAGCAGTTGCTCAGATAAGTTTGGATATTAAATAATATTTTATATACTGATCACAATGACTGATTAACTGTAGTACTTACTTTCAAAAATTAGGTTATTGACTTAATTATTTACTACCGGCTTAAAATGTTCTTTGGAATAAAGATGATGTATGAAGGCTCGATAGCAATATTATTATGACCAATGAATTTAAAAAGAATAAAGATAATTTTACCCGGTCGCGTAAAGAGAAGACGATAAAACGGACGAAAGACGATAAAAATCATAATTAGGACGTCTTACCTTTAGTCTGTGATTAGCTAAGTGTGACGTCTCTGTAAAATGCCACCGTGTGTGGCAAAACCGGTATTTTTTGAACCGGTTTGACAAAAATACAGGTGGAACTTTTTGAAAAAGGTTATGTTCCTTTAAACCGGTTTGGAAAAATATGGGTATTTTGCATTAACCGGTTCAACTTTTCGTTCAGGCAGGACAACCACTCTGAACTTCTTTAAGATCTGCAAGCGGTGATCGCTTGCAGATCTTTGAATTAGTTGAACATCTTTTGAAGAATATTCGGTCTAAAAACAAGTCGCATTGCGATCGTCGCGAGCGGCTACGAATTAACCGGTTTATTGAGGTTCACAGTATCGCTCTTATTTGGTTCCGCTCCGGAACGGAATTTTACGATAAAACCGGTTTAACCGTTATAATACCGGTAAATCTTGAACCGGTTTCAAGCCTAGGTCAAAAGCGTACACAACAATAATTAGAAAGTAATATAAGCTCAGGGATTTCGTATGACAATATAAGTAAACAAGAATTACGTATAAATCTTTAAATTTATTTTACTTTAAATTCAATTCACTTTACGGTTACATAGGTTAAACAAACGTAAATTGTTAATTTTAAAAGTGCAAAAAGGACGCAATGTCTTTGACACTAAGTCGATCATAGATTCGCTAGATTAGTTATTGAAGTGTGCTGTGCAGAGCCAGCAGAGCAGTTATTGATCAAGATGTGACGTTTAGTTTACACTTGAGCTTGGCAGAGAATTATTCATTATCTCTTTTTCTTACTGTATAAATTATACTGTTTTTTTTCACATCTCGTCTAGGAACGTGGTTATTACGAATTGCGCCTGTGTGCAGTCGCTCAACTAGCACAGCTTTTTCATTTGTTTTGTGAACGTATAACATATCAATTATTTTTAAATATTATTGATTATGACGCAATTAAAGCAGATGCAGATAATAATAAATACTTACGCAGAAGTAGCATGGTATAAGTCACTTGTAATTCAACCATCATGCAAACACATGTTAAGGTAGGAATTAGAAATGGTGGCAAGTTTTACGAAAAATTGGTCAAGTGCGAGTCGGGCTCGCGCACAGACGGTTTCGTGCCAATTTTAACTGAATCCACTTACTTCCACTTATTGATTCCGTCCAATCCAATTCTCGTTGAAAGTATTTGTTAAGATCTATAGTATTTTCAAAATCTACACTTGCTTATTTTAGAAGTAAGAGGGGGGAGGGGCGCCCATTTCACCACATTAGAAGCATCTATCTACCAAACGTTAAACTTTAAAAGAAAATGGTTATAGGAAACTTTGTCATTTTTGAAGACCTGTCCATAGACACGCATAGGTTTGACTAAAAAAAGTTTCATGTATGGGAGCCACCCTTAAATATCATTAACTTTTATTTTTTGTATAAGAATCGTAAAGCGGTAAACAGGATACAACTTTCTACCAATTTTCAACAGTGTGATGCTTATAATTACAGAATAAAGATGCTGTGATATACGGATGGACAGACAAACAGACAGACTTGACGAAACTATAAGGGTTCCGGTTCTTGTCATTCGGCGACGGAACTCTAAAAAGTCATGTACTTAAAAAAATCAACTGTTTCGGTTCAGTGCACGCGCTATAATTCTTAGCTTAATATGTAAAACTACAAAAAATTAAGCTTGATTTGTAATATACGAGTAAGTATGTCTATCATATGGTACCCTGTGTGGATAAATAACGTTGACAAACCGTAAGAACGTTTTTATTTACCTCGCAAAATAACCGATAACTTAAATGCGAGTGTTTATTCAATGTTTAAAAACATACCAGCCAATCAGCGAAATCGTGTGGCGCCGTGGAAGTATTTCCAAATATTTGCCAATTTGAATTCAAACGCGGTCTGTGGAAGCAGGACCAGCGCCAACCTTAGATAAATGAAAATAATCGAGTCCTTTCTTCGTTTTGGAATAGATGAAGTAGAAGATGAGGTTTTTAAAACATAAACTAATTGTGTGTACCCACTGGCTGTGAATTTAAATCCAGTAGGCATGGAATGGAAAATGCTTTGCATAAAAAATAATTTCTTTGAAAACTGTGGACTTAAAGTCGGTTTTTCTTTACTTGTCTAATGAAATAATGATTTTTTTGATAAAAACGCTTGTTATTATTATTTACAATATTTGATAAGGTAAGAAACACGGACTGAGTACTTGTAAAATAAAAATACATAATGAAGATATCTACAAAAGCTTTCAACGCAAATTGGTGCAAACGAAATCGATCTAGTATTTTTTGAGATACAGTACATTTTAAACAACCGAAAACATAACTTTGTTCTTCATACAAGCATGTAAGTAAGTGGATTCCTAATTCAGTTAAAGTTTGATCGAACTTTGCGAATTCAAATTGGTCCAGTAGTCCCTAAGATTAGCGCGTTCAACAAAACTAAATATTTAGCAGTATAATATTACACGTATACGTAGACTAGTTAAGCACGAGGATGTGGAAAACCTTAATAGCTAAGATAGTTTCCTTTGATACATCCAATAAGATTGATAACTTTGCAACTCACTGCAGCTCCAGAACACATAATGCTTGCAATATTATTCTTGACTAGCGGTCCCCTGCGACTTAGTCCGCGCGTAATGAGTTTGGTCCCTCCTCTTCCGTCGCAGCATGATGTACTAACCTAAAGCCTTCCTCGGTAAATAAGCTACCCAACACAAAAATGATTTTTCAAATGGGTCCAAGTAGTTCCTGAGGTTAGCGCGTTCAAACAAACAAACTCTTCAGCTTTATACTATTAGTATAGATTCGGTTAGCGTAAGAAGCACAATGCTACTACTTTGATTTCTTTTCATTCAGAGATTGTTCCATAAGTCGGAGTAAAAAGCATTATAACCAAAGATTTATTAAATCTCGACCATAAAGTATCTGGTAGGTAGCAGTAACCGAAATGTATTTAAACACTGTGAAGCAAGACACTTCGTTGACTTACAAGTAATACCCAATCCATAATTCGTAGACGATTTTTATATAAATTATTACTTATGCAGTTGCTTTAACACAACCGTCACCTATTTGCTAGCAACCATTGAAATACAATACGCCTAATTTGAAAACGCCACATATTTGTCAGCAATCATTTATGGTAAGTCATTTTCAAATCGGACATTTTATACTTATTCAGTTCCGTTACCATGAGTATACGATTGCTTTACTCGCTAGCGACGACGTCAAAAAGTCTATGAAAAATTGCATAGCGACTTTAGTGTTCACTCGTAGAAATTAACCATACAAGTCACGACGTCACTATCGAGTAAAACCGCCGTAAACTCATGGTACAGAACCGATTTCACCAACGTCAGATAAGACTTATTCGGCTGAATAAGTATAAAACAACCGATTTTGAAACAATATTTACACAAATGATTGCGAATTTAAACCTTATTAGTCAGGTATGTTTCTAGTTTTAAGTGTAACAATGTCGTTGGACTGTCACAATTAATCACCATGACAAATTTTACTAATTCACTTTTGTGGGTGCTCCTTTAATTAATATTCCGCGAAACCTTCGGGAACGTCCAACTATTTTGCCACGCAGATTCGATTTCTTGCGCTTAAACAACTAATTTGGAAGTCCAAGAAAACTTATTCTATAAATAACTCCGTAATCACACGAAATCTACAGCTGGCCTCTAGACTTATTGGAATTGTTTGAATGAGGACAGCTGAAGCTTGCTTTCTTAAAAGTTTTTGTGAATGATTATACTGTCATCAAGAGGAGCTTTGAAAGCTTCTCGTTTGATTCTATTCCAGTACTAATTTACCATGATTGACCACTATCCCACGTGGTGGTAAGTGATGATGGTGTCGAGGATGGATGGATGTCAGTCTATTCACTCCTCTCTTCAAAATGCCCAAATCGTGGTTTCGGGAACACTTTAGTCGAAAGCGCATTCCATTCCTTAGCCTTCCGCATCAGAAATTTTGATTGGAACCGTTTAGTGCATATTGACGATATGTCAACGATATAAGGAGGGCAACCGGAACCGCGTCTTGTCTTTTGGAGGTGGGACGGGGCTGTTTTCTTTGACGTTATGTATGAGCTTTAAATTACACCATACAAATACGAATAGTTTGGATATTATTTCAGTTGGTCAATAAAGTTCTCTTAAAGGCAAAGGCTTATTGTTGGAATAAATATGATTGTTTCTGTCAGTTTCTTCGATGTGAACGGAATCTAAACGAAAAGGGATATTTTCATCCTAGGTAGGAACGTTTTGGTTTTTTACTAGGAAATATTTAACAGTAAATTATATACTTTATTAATGAAAAAGCCATGCTCAGGCATTGTGAGTTTTAACTCCAAAATACCTGTCATATACTTTTTCGATCAACTGTAGAAAGTAATACTTCTTCGTTGGCACAAACTTAACAGTCATCTTTCCGCAGATGTTCCAATCGTGTCACTCAAGTTGGGCACGAGTCTGAACCCAAAGTACATCAAGGAAGGAGATGACGTGTACTTCGAGTGCAGTGTGAAAGCCAACCCGAAGAGTCACCGGCTGATGTGGTATAAAGGGGTGAGCCATTTAAAATATACATTTCTAACATTTTTGTTTTGAGAAATAATTATTCAAAGAAAGATAGATGCGAACATGTTCAGGTTCACATAGATTTACAGTTGCTTGAAACTAAATTACAACGAAAAATATTTGAACGAGATCCCAGAAGTTTTATACAAATACAATAAATTTATATGGGATTTACAATTAAACTATGATGGATGATTAAAAAAATCAAAATTAAAAATTTAAATAAACGAAATTTAAAGTTTATATTTGCTATTTAAAAAAAAATAATTTGTCAAAATTTAAAATGTATGCCACAACCAGTAGAGCAAGTACGCTTCAATTTTTCGTATTCGTGATTGCTCGGTGTAGTAAACAACAACAGGCGAAGGCATTCCAATGAATGTTACCGGCTCGTAATGTTGAACTAACTTCCTTTATCTTAAAGTTTTTGTATGCATTTTATATAAATCAATAATAAAAAAATGAAAATATTGGACACCAATCACTTACATTGCTGAGATCGCAAAGTAACTTGTGTTATGGAAATCAGATACAACGGTGGTACCACGACACCCAGACCCGAGTCAATATCGAATCGAATTTGGGACCTCGAAGCGGCGACGCCTAGAAATCCAGTGTGCTTAGCCGTTACACCACGGAGGTAACACATAATCATGATCATAAACATAACATGATCGTTTACCTAATCCTGAAATCTTTAATATGTCCTTACGACTGGATTCTTACAAAAGTGGTAAATTGTATAGAGTTCGATGTCCAAAATTGTCTTTACTTATTAATCTTGTCCCATCACGTGCTGTTGATTTCTAGCTTCATGCAGCTTGAAATATTTAAATTATACAATAATCACAACACTTACTTGTACGTCACTTGTGTCACAGACCAAAGAGATCCATCACAACGCGAGTGCGGGGATAATCCTCAGCGATCAGAGCCTGGTGTTGAGGGTAGTAAACAGGACAGCTGCCGGCGATTACAGCTGTCTTGCTTCGAACAGCGAAGGCAGCGCCACCAGCAACGCCGTGTCACTTCAGATACAATGTGAGTTAAAATTCATAAAATAATCATTACTTTGAGTCTTGACATGTTTTTAAAAAATCCATTTTACCAACTGATAGATCCCGTAGTTTTTTTAACTTTTTTTATTCTTACCGCATGAACTGAACACTAATGTACGTTTGACCAACGCATCTTTTGAGTTTCTGCAGTTTTGTTTTATTTTATTTCATACAGTTATTATGAAATGAGTATAAATAACACTTGACGATAATACTAAAACCAATTATCGAAACAGATTTTAATAAAATGTAAATAAGTCATTATTATGATGTTAATGAAATTATACCACAAAACAATTGGCAGTCACCTGACAAGTCGTGGATTTGCTTTTTAAATTAAAATAAAGTTGAGGCAAATACTATATATCGACTTCTTGATATCTGTCATAGTGACTGCGGCAAGTACGCGGCGAAATAGTCACAAACATATTATTTAGTCTTATATGTGGGCACACAAAAATACTTTTATTATGATTCGGTTCACCGAAGAAATATTAGACTTTAATACTATTTATATTTTGTATAATTTCCTGCGTCGCTTTTGACCGCAGAGATAATTAATCAAATAAAATTACAAAAAAAAGCACCTAGGCCACTTATCCGATAATTGGTGTGCTATAAGCTGAGTCGCGTCTTTGTCGTGACTCACATGTACTTAGCGATAATGCGACGCAATGCATACTATTAGTATTCTAGCCTTATGAATAAGTAACTAAGGTGCCGACTATAATTTCTTAAAGTCCATCAAGTTTTCTTTTTAAGGAAATTAAGCATGAAGCATTTCATTCATTTTCAGTCAAAGTTCGGTCACTGATGTACATAGGCCTTTCCGCGGTTTCCCACAGCGACAGATCGCAAGCAGTCTGAGTCTGGTTTGTTTGTTTGTTTGTTGTGGTGTTTGGTTGAAGCCAAAGTAAAGCAACTTATGGCGCGGTCCTCTTGGCTGGGTGACCATTTCGACACTTATATTGTCGAAATGGACGTATATCACAAGCATCTTCGTGCTTCGGAAGGCATTGGTCATGGCTCTCATCGATTGATATTTAGGCGCTAAGGCGCTTATGGGCGACATGACAACATCTGGCAGAAGGTTAGTTGCTTCCCTGGCAAACAACCCTTCACATTAAGCCCGAAAAGTGGTAGAGTGTGGCCTAAGCTACCTCATAGTTAATGTAAATGCCTTTGCCAAGCAGTGAAACACTAAAGGCTTACTTTACTGTAAGAAAATGCTTGATACTTTTGATCCGATGGAACGATCCTTATCTAAAATCCTAATTTTGAAGCATATAAGCAAACATCAAGGAAATCAGTTAAGTCCTTCAGTTAAAATAACTAGGTACCAACTAAAGTGGTTAAGATAGAGGCATGTGAGTTACTGAACTAAATACGAACGGTGGTAAATTTTAATACAAGTATATTAATTTTAGAAGTAAAATTTTCCTTTCGACTTATTAGCTGTCGAAGTTCATTTCTCGTTTTAAATTAACTGATAAACGTCGGCATTGGTCTGTTAAATTGAGGATATATTAATATGGCGATGGAAGTGATATTATGGTTTCTGAGAAACCTTCTTTGTACTAGCGGTACTCCAAGGAACGTAATGGTTAATTTATTATTTTTTTCTAATCAATTCATGTAAAGAGATTTATCATCTTGATGCGTCATTTCTCGAAATAGTTTATTATGTTCAAAGCAAAACAAACTCTACGTAGTCTTATAATTTATGTTTTATTTACTTAACATGGAGGTAATTTTCCTGCGTAATAAACGCCTTTTGATGAATAAAACATAAGTTATATCATCATGATGTTTTGGAGATCCGACATTCAGACGGGTGTAGCCGTGAGGAACAACTAGTTTGCTCTAAATTGGTTATTATATACAGGCTTGATTGCCCTTATTTCGTGTACAAAGGTAGCATATGCTAAAAACATTATCTGCCGATCAAATGTAAATAAAATTATGAAAATAATTCGTTATTTAGTCATTTGAAAAAACTTGGCACTAGATATATTTTTTTTACTCCTTGAAACCCTCAAAAATATAATGCTTATAAAATAATCTCAATACTTGTCTTTTTCATCTAGACGCACCGCTCTGCAAGCAGTCAAGCAAGGGCGAGGTTTTCGGAGCGCTGAAACAGGAGACGGTACAGCTTTTATGTGAAGTGGACGCCAGCCCGCCGCCCACCAGCTTCAGTTGGACCTTCAACAGCTCGGGGGAGCAGATACAGATTCCCGCCAAGTAAGGGATATGATATTATCCTTAAGCACAATCGTCGCTCAAGTTTCTCTCTGTAATCACATTATGATACCACACATATGATGGCGCTAGCAGAATATCTCAGTAAAAAAACCGACCAAGTGCGAGTCGGACTGGCGCACTGAGGGTTCGTACCAATTTTAACTGAATTAGGGAATCCATTTACTTCCACTTATACCACAATATTTTGTAAAATATACCTTTTTTTAGTTATTGTATGAAAAACAATTTTGTTTGCGGTTGTTGAAAATGTGCTATATCTCAAAAACTACTAGTTCGATATCGTCCAAATCCAAACCAATTTTCGTTGAAGTGCTTGTTAATATAGTTAAGATATTTTTTCAAAATTTACACTCGCTTAGTTTAGTAATTAGAGGGAGGGGGGGGGGGGCATGTTACCACTTTGGAAGCGTCCATCTATCAAACGTTAGACCTTAATAGAAAATGATTCTAGTAACCTCGATGTCATTTTAAAAGACCT
The DNA here is from genome assembly GCA_963924145.1 of Pyrausta purpuralis. Taxonomy (NCBI): domain Eukaryota; kingdom Metazoa; phylum Arthropoda; class Insecta; order Lepidoptera; family Crambidae; genus Pyrausta; species Pyrausta purpuralis. Next base: position 6,436,515 of record OZ001646.1, read on the forward strand.
ATCCATAGACATAGGTTTGACTACAAAAAAAATTGATGTATGCATGGCATGTATGGGAGCCCCTCCTTAAATATTTTTACTTTTTGTATGAGAATTGTAGAGTGGTTAACAGGATACATCTTCCAACCAAATGTCATTAGTGTGATGCTTTTAATTACAGAATAAAGTGGCTGTGACATACAGACGGACAGACAGACAAACTTGACGAAGCTATAGGGGTTCCGGTTTTTGCCATTTGGCTACGGAACCCTAAAAATGGTCCATGATCATTCAAGTCCAAAACTCTAGTCGTAGCTTTAATAGCAAACCTTTATTCAATCATTTTACTATAATCGTTACTTTTCGTTACAAGTAAGATCAGCGCTTCGTTATTATTACATCTGGCTTTCATCGCTATACGCAACAATGCAAACACACACATACACATAAACACACATACACTCACATTCAATCTAATACACTTACACTCTCACAGTTAGGCCAGTATTATTTAATTTCTAATATGTTTCATCTCTCTTTTTTATATTGATCCCTAGTTATATACTTTTAACCTATATAGTATTATGTATCTACGGGCGGGGGCCTGGCGACCTGTATCACCGGTTTTTTCAGACCTATTTCAGGCACCAGCCTCTCGCACGTCGGGAACCTTATAAATTAAGAACAACTACTTTTGTACTTGCTACTTCCCTAATGTGCCAGAGAGAAATAAATGATTTATTTATTTATCGCTCTGTTGGCTCCGCCTGCACCACTCAACCCAACAACGACAGGCGGGGCTGATCAATGCTGCCAATATTTCAAAAAAATACTACGAATAATAATAAAAAAGATTCTTAAGTTCAGTTTATATTAGGACATTCTTTAGTTATTATTACTACCTATGAATTTTGCTGCTTTATACTCTGCAGCTCAAAAAAGGAGTAATATTAAATATTATCATTACTAAGAAAGTCTGACATAATTAGTAAGCAGCTACTAATTGGCAACTAAAATAATAAAGTGACAGTATGCGCAACGATAAAAGATTTAATAAATTATCATAATACAGGATGTTTTGTTTTGATCTGCGACGAGCCACTCAGGGGTGGTTGTACAAACGATACTAATGTCAAATAAAGTTTATAAAACTAAAACCCGACTACTTAAAACACGCTCTTAAAAGTACGTAACAAGAAAATAGTGTTAACGGATAGCCGTGGTCACACCACCATTGTTTAGGATTATTTTCTTGTTTCGTACTTTAAAGAGCGTTTTTTAAGTAGTCGGGTTTTAGTTTTATAAACCTTAATTTAATTCATCTTATTTTGGAGTTATGTAAATTTGTGTTAGGTATAATTATTATGAAGAGCAGACCTAGTGTAGTACCTAACACCTAACTAGTTTAAAAATGAGTTTATAAATTCTTGCAATTATCAGGTAATTGCAAGCAAAGCCGTGAGCAATAGCTAATATTGTTTATAGATTTGAAATGTGCTAAAAGAGCTCTTTCATTTGATAGCTCTCACGACACCGTAAAATATTTTTTTTTTAGTTCTTTACTTTAAGTCTCCTTGTGGGCGCTGTAGTCAATTCAACTTAACTACATGTAGCCTATAACCAGCGGACAATCAAGAGGCTTCCAACGACCCCTCATTTGTCTAATTATAATAAAAAGTTTTGTAGTTATGAGGGATCAGATGAACATCCATACCCACATACATACATACATTCATACATACTGGTCAAAATCATAACCCTCCTTTTTGCTTCGCCGTAGTCGGGTAAAAAAGGGAAAAACCAACTTCATCGATTTATCGCGATACAGCGAGCGAGTCAAAACTACAAACACCAGGTCTCTTCGTAGTTTACTAGCTACGGTGTAGTATTTCATAGATACGCGCTAGCTACGCGCGAGAGTGCGAGTTTCCCTATTCGATATGTTTTTTTTAATGTTGTGATGAGTTTTTTCTTTTACAAAACTTGTTTTTTTTTTTAATAAGCGTAACTCATCAATCCTGAGTTGGATGTCACTAACCAATACAACACCTTGTATATATGATAATTTTTGTATTCTTATTAACCCTTATTATTGTATGACACGTTATTGCATCTCTCTCTCTTTCTCTCTCTCTCTCTCTCTCTCTCTCTCTCTCTCTCTCTCTCCCTATGTGTCTTTGTCTTACTGTTTGACGACACGTTTTGTGTCGTAGCGTTCCGGACTACTATGCCAGTGGTCGCGGGTACGAATCCCGCAAGGGACTTACTATTATGAGATGAGCACGACCATTTGTACCTAATTCAAGGATGTTTATATGTACTTAGTAAACGCCCCGTCATAATCGTTGTCCGATATTCGTAAAATAAAGAGAAAATAATATTTTTTTCAAAACCACGACTATTGGTGTGTTGTTTGGGAAATAATTATATATTTATTATTCACAGAGGCCCCATTTTTTAAAATGCCAACTCAAAATACAGTCCAATTCGCGGTTCTAATCATTCCAACTAAAACTTACACTCCTCCCAGGTACTACACAGCGTCGGGCTACACATCCACGCTCCGCTACACGCCGACGTCGGACATGGAGTCCGGCACGATCGCGTGCGCAGCGAGCAACGCGGTCGGGAGGCAACCAGCGCCGTGCGTGTACACACTCGTTGCAGCTGGTTAGTTCTTTTTTTTAATAATGGACACCAATCACATACATTGCTCTGATCCTATAGTAAGGAGTTAGTACACTTGTGTTAGGGGCCGTCCATTAATCACGTGAGGCTCAAAAGGGGGGGGGGGGGAGGGGGTACGGAAAACATCACGAAACATCACGAGGGGGGAGGGGGGTCTCGTTAGACATCACGTGTATTAATTTTATTTATTTTTTTGTCAAAAAGCGCTATTTCTGAACCGAAATTTTGAACGGCGCGAAAATTTGAACGATTTGTTGTCACAAACCTCTTTGCCAATAACAACTGCCAGTGCAGAAGAAGCTTTACCAGTTGTAACTTTAAATGAAAGTCTTGCAACTCCGTGGGACGAAGACAACATTAATTAATTATTCATTAATTTTATTGCAAATACATATAAATGTTTTTCTTCACAACATTTTAAATATTTTTTTTTTCCAGTAAAAATAGCCTTTACATAGACTTCCAAAAAAATACACGTGATCCAGGGGGGAGGGGTCAAAAAATGAGAAAAACGACCTCACGTGATTAATGGACGGCCCCTTATGGAAATCAGACACAACGTTGGTACCAAACACAACATCCAGACCCAAGACAATAGAGCAAATTTTGATTTCTATATTGACCCAACCGGGCATCGAACCCGGAATTTCGGAGCGGCGACGCCTTAATAACCAACATGCTTAGCCACTTAACCACGGAGGTCGTCTAGATTATTTCACATTATTGAACTGTTTTTGGTGTAAGGTTATAAAAGAGATAGACCTAGACACTCCCTCGTCATCATCATGGAAGTCTTCTTTCAGGCTTGCTTTTGGTCTGCCGTGAAATTAAGGCACTGTTAAAACGGGCCTTAGATTCATAATAAAAATCATTTTCTTATTCCAATCTTACCTTTTGTTTCAAATATATATTAATACTTCGCGGAAATTCCAGAAAAAGTAGTTGGAATTAGTTGATTGTTTTAGATCCGTTTATACTCGTATTATTAATCAATCATAATCGCGATATCTTCTGCTGTTGTTGTATACAAACCATTGCGTACAATCATTCGAAAATCCGATTTGTAATGTAATTAGAGGAAGATAACGTTAGTTATAAGTTTATATAAATGAATGAACGTTTTTCACATTGGAGGTTATAGATCCTAATTGATTATTTAAAAAAACCGGTGAATTTCAAGTCGGACAACCAACTTGGATGTATTTGTTGTGCATTTTGTAAAAAATATTTACTTCCTTCGTTTAAAAGTTAGAAGGGGGGGGGAGGGGGTGACTGAGGCCCCGTCTATCTTCCAAGTATTAGACTTTTTTAAAATATGGTTTAGGAACCTCAATTTCATTTTACGAGACTTGTCTTTCGATTTTTTTTTGTTTTAGTTCCATAATTTAAATATCATATGGAATTTAAAGGTGTAACATGGTTTCCATAGCATACATTACAAATAATATTTATTGACACTGCAATCGTTTGCTAACAATATTGTATTTTGATTGCTTTGTTAGCTGATGCAATCTTTTCAAAAGATTTCAGCTTATTTCAACTTATGACATGACCTTATACTAAACTTATGGATACATTTTAATGTCATGTTTATGTAGATAGGCAGATGTTCCCATATCAAGTACAGTAATGTTCACATATTTCGTCGTAAAAACCACCAGGTGGTGCCCGAACCATAAAAGTTGTCCACTCGAAATGTCATAAATTTTGCTTCAGACTTCCACCGCTGGCTGTTTTCAGGCTATTTCAAGAACCTAAGAAAGGAAATTAAATCTAACTTTATGTATATGTTGATTTTCAAGTCTTTCTATTTGGGTGCCACAGCATTCTGTTACACGCAGCAATATTTGAGCGCAATCCCACTTGATAAACTATAACGCAAAAATATTATTTTCCATTTCAAAAAGATTTATCCATCCAGAATGTCAATATTTTATAGTCAATTGTGACTATGCTCCTTGAATAATGAAAAAAATTCAATTTAGTACACACTGAGTTTACTATATGTACTTTAATTGTAATTTAGCCAAACACACGGTCCAGAGTCAATTTACAAAGAAACTCGCTTGTTAGAATTACGTTCGGAATAGTTATTGTGATTATTATTGTAAAGTGCCTTTCTGGGTATAATGAAATTGACCTAGCACTGCTAATGATGCCTTGGTGGGCGTTTCGAATAAGATTTAATAGTTATGGCAGGTGAAATGTATTGCAGAATATTGGGTTGTGTAATCGTATTGAGCGTTGTTTTTTTTTCTTGCAAATTAATTTAAGGCAATAAACATTTAGTACAATTGAACGAGTGAGTTACAATTTTAATTAATGATAAAGGTTTTCGCCTCTCATAATGTGGAACAGAATTTTATTAGGTATCCTTTGCTGTTACCCAGAATCGTCATTTAATGTAGAACCTCGTCAATGTTACTGATCTATTACAAAAAAAAGCTACGAACAGCGTAACCAAATTTATAGAGTCGCTTTTACAAGTTTCGTGGTATTAACGTACACTGTTTCCACGTACACCGACTATAAAAACAAATCTCGCCTCTGGAAACTAGATGTCACTGTGTCGAACTGCCAGCTATGGGATTAAACTAAACTGTTGCTTTGCACCGACCCTAAAATAACTAAAGCATCTAAATGGCATCTACTGTCTACTTCAAGGCCTGTACACCTCTTTTTTCGCAATGTGCAGTTAATAGGGAATTTCCCTACTGCGCCGTACCATAATATGACCGTACCGTTGACAACGTTTTGTCTCATCGTTTCATAGAGAGAGCGAGCTCGGACACTTTTTGCCGGTGCCGACACGCTTCGTGTACGGCACGCTACGGTGTTGGTACGGGAACGGTCAATGTGGTGGGCAATGTGTCATAGTTTTTAATATGAAGAAATATTTTTTTGCTGCACACGTTCCTAGCACGGTTAAGGTTTAGTCCGTAAGGTGGAAAAACGCCTTTAACATTGATGTGCTGCCAATAACTAAAAAAAAAGCAAGGACTACAATCAAGTACTTTGACCGTACGAGAACAAAGTTGAAAAAGCACGGTTTACCACGGTTTAGAGTTAGATGTACATTTTTTTTTCTGAAAATTATTGAAACAAATATCTTCGCAGGTTATCCGATGTCGCTGCAAAACTGCACAGTGCTAAACCACAGTTTTACGGGACTGCAGGTGGACTGCGTGGAAGGCTTCGACGGAGGCTTGCCGCAAATTTTTTACATGGAGGTCTATGAGCTGCCTTCGATGATTGTAAGTTGTTGCTTTTTGGAATATTTGGGAGTTGTTCTGTTTTGTATTGTCGTCGTCGTCGTTGTTTGTTGTCTTAATAAAGACAAATAAAAGAGTCTAATAATATCTTCAAAATATAGATTAATTGCTCGTTGGAATTTTTTTTTGTTTGAGTGTGTTGTCAAAACTGAATTTTAATAATGACTGCTAAAATAACGTATTGCATGGCTATTCAAATATACTCCTAAATAATATTTATCCCTTATTGCCATAGCAATATCTTCTATAGACTTGGTAGTATAAATTTTTGCTCCGAAAACACTGTTAAAAACAGTATTTCATTATATGACTGATCATCAAATGGATTTACGCCACGTTTGTTCTTTTCCACCAGACATAATAAATTGATAAACTTCAGGTCCGAGCTAACGTCTCATCGAACTCGACGCCGTCATTCGAGGTGCCAGGCCTGGACAGCTACACCAGTTACGCCCTTGTGTTGTACGCAGTCAACGCCAAGGGCAGAGGAGATGCCAGCACTCTCTATACGGTCGCTTTGAGGTCACCCGATAAGTATACTGGTAAGTGGTCTAAAGTGGTTAGTCTTTGAAATTTCTAGATATCAGATCCAGTCAGGTTCAATTGTCTTGCTAACTCAAGCTGTTTCTATCTCAAGCAAGACGGTGATTAATTGACTAACTGATCTATGAGCATACTTATATTGTAAAGCTGAAGAGTTTGTTTGTTTGCTTGAACGCGCTAATCTCAGGAATTAAGGGACCCTTTTAAACAGTATTTTTGTGTTAGATAGCTTATTAACGAGAAAGGTTATAATCACGCTGTAACGGGAGGGGAGAAAACTCAAAACGCGCAGACCCAGTCGTGGGGGACCGCTAGTAAATTATTAAATAATATACGCCAGACACCAATTGTCGAGGTTTGGAAGTAAGGAATTTTCTTTACTTCCAAATTTTCCAAATTTGGCTACGAATACCAGACAACAATTATGACGGGGGCGTCTCCCATAAATACTTATGAATATCCATGACTTAGGTTCAATTATTCATGCTCATCATATAAACATTTGGCCCTTGTGGGATTTAAACGCGCGACGCCTGGCGGTATAGTCAGGAGCACTAACCACAAGACCGAACGCGTCGTCAAATTTATAGTTCTATTTTCTTATATCTTTATCAACTGCGAGTCTTTGTCTTCACGCATGTTGTATCAACAGATTAAATTAAATCAAAATTAAATTATAGTATGAATAAGTTAGCTGTATAACAGACCCTGTAGACTTATTGCGAAATACTTACAGCACGTTGGGCGCCACGCACAAAACTATCATTTCACACTGACCAATTTTCCCCAGGAGTGAGCACATCAATATCGCTGTCTCCGATGCTGATGTTCCTCCTCGCTATCATCGCGTTACTGTGTTCCGGCGTATGCGGCGTCATCACCGCCCTCTACCGACGACACAGCGCGCGACGTTTTGATCGGGTCAAGCGGCCACTCCCTGCGTAAGTACCAAAGGCATACAATGTTTGATCATACATGCTTTATTTAATATTTAGCATACCAATACCGCTGTTCCTGATAATGATATTCCTCCTCGCTGTTATCGCATTGCTTTGTGGTGTCATCGCAGCTCCATATCATTGACACAGCCATTTCATTTTGTTCTGGGTGCCAATTCTCGGGCAGTTTGCATTCGAAAAAAGGACCGTTTTAAAAAAAAAAAGAAATTACAGTTTTTGCTTTATCAGGGTCACGATTTCTGTGCTATTTCTTTTTACTCAAATACGGCAATTCAAAAGGGGGGTATGATTTTGACAGGCTATGTGTGTATGTATGTATTGTTAAATAATTAAAAAAAATCTTTTGAATAACAATATTTATTGTAAAGAAAGAATTACAGAATTATTCAGGAATTAATTAAATAAATGAACTAAACTGTATTAAAAAAAAGAGCCGGTCTAGCCTATGGCAGAACACATTGGGAGTTGTGGGTAGACTTTGGGGTGAGACCGGAGCCGATAAGTATAAAACGATTTAGGGAGTAATCACAATCTTACTAAAAGTAATGTAAAAATTAAATAAATATGAAGGTGTGGGCGCCAGGCATTGCTGGGTGCAGCACCGTATTATAAGAAAGAGTAAAGTTCCCTAAACGGGTTACCGGGGTAGATGCCTCGGGCCGGAGAGAAATCGGAGACCCTGGAGCGGAATTGGCAGGCCGGGGTTCTCCGCAAACGTAGATCCCGAAGGCACCCGAAGAGGAGGTAATGGGATTTAACTCAAACCAAAACAAAAAAAAAACCCTCAAAAGGGGTTGGAATGACGGATTTCAGCGCCGAGTCGACTGCTGGATCACGCCTGCCACGCCGTCTCCTGTGACCTCCAAGAATTAATTAAAAGATCTGAAATTGAGTAACGTTTTCGGGGACTGATCTCTGAGGCTGGTGGCACTGTTGGGCGGTAGAAAGGTTGGTGTGAACTTCACGACGCAAAATCCAAGAAAAAAGACCCGAAATCTGCTGACCAGTACTTTTATATCACCAACTGTCACTGTCACTGCATTTGACCAAACGACCATAGACACGTATAATAAAAACTATTTTAGATAAATATTTAAAAGGGATAATATTTGTACTCTGAATTAATTGGAAGCAAATGAAACAAATTAAGAATCAAAACAAAAATTATTGGAAAGATGAAATTGCTGAGCTAACGAGCTCAATAAACCGAATCGCTACATAATCTATGGCAACGGGAAAATAATACTTCTAAGCTGTCAACGCCAGTGTCAAACTTGATGAAATATTTGTTTTGGTGGCTACAAATCAATCTCAAGATTCATGAAACAAATTTAAATGCAATGATAAAACGAATTGCAGTGCAGGAATGAGACGAAAGAATGCAATATAAACCTTAAACTATCGCAGGAGATAAGTTAAAAGAAAGGTTCCATTTTTACTATGTAACAGTATTCCCCCAATTAGAAGAATTTTACGTAAGTAGAATTCGAGCTGGCCCTCCAGCTCATCACTAAGAGAAAGCACAACTGAAGATTGACTAAAGGTAACCCTCCACAAAGAGGACTGACAGAAATGAAGAGGAGGTGTCGTCGGCGGCGGTGTGGCGAGCGAGGAATGACCTGCGGGCCACACGTCCATCGATAACATAACAGCGACCCTAAACTAAAATAAAAGCGCAAGACTCTAAAACAAAGAATTAAATGATAAAATAACTAAGTTATGTCAGTACTACTACTGCTTGACTTCAAATCCTTGACGTGCCAAGAACCGAGTGACTTGCCCGTATTTGCGTCCTCCAACTCATACACCAGGTGTGAAACTTTTCGAGCCACTTTACATTTTTCGTACTTGGGAGCTAATTTGGCCATAAAGAACTTTGAAGCGTCACTCTGCGGGTAATTTTTTTTCCACACAGTGTCACCTACTTTAAATTCCAACTGTCGCCTACCCTTATTATAATATTTGGCGCTACGACCATGGGCGGTGACCAAGGCTTGCTCGACCTGCTCGAATATATCTTTTAAGACACCAAGGTTTTGGGCATAAGAGTCTCTAGATGCAAAATCAGAAGGGGGAAGAGAAGAAGTATTTGTACCGAACACTTCACCCGAGCTGACAGCTTCTCGCCCGTGGACTAAAAAGAATGGAGTAAAACGAGTGGCTTCGCTAGTGGCGGTGTTCATAGCAAACTGTATTTTCGGCAAGTTGCAATCCCATGATCTGTGATCCTTTTCGATGAGTATGGACACAGCAGTCATAACTGCACGGTTATAACGCTCAACAGTGTTAACCGCGGGGCAATAGCGCGGCGTAAGATGAATTTGGGGGATTTTGTATTTCTTCAAGAGTTCTTGCACTTCCCGTCCAGTGTATTGCGTTCCGTTATCAGCAATCACTGTGCGAGGTATGCCATGAATGAGAAACACGCCATCTTCCAACTTTTGCGCTATGGTTTTACCTACGGCACGTCTTAGGGTAAACAACAGACAGTATTTGGTGAAGCAACACACCACAACTAACAAAAAGGTGTAGCCTGCTTTAGAACGAGGCAAAGGGCTGACTAAATCGATACTGATGCATTCGAAAGGTTTGGAACAAATTTTAGGATCACCTAGCAGACCAGGGGTGGGTTGCTGAGAGTGTTTATAAGCGGCGCAGACGTCGCAATTTCCAACGTGTTTAACCACGTCTCCATACATCTTTGGCCAAAAATAACGTAATGATAACCGCTTATAGGTTTTGAAAATTCCAAAGTACGGAGACAATTCGTCACTGTGGTAGGACCACTTCCTTCCAATCGTACTCGCTGGATACTCCGTAGCGATTTTTGGAGTAACGATAAAGCTTGTTGTCCTTTATCACGAAATTAGGAAAAGAACGTGGGTGTTTGGTGCACTTATCGAGTAATCTGTTGTACCAGGTATCGTTGTCCAACGGACGAATCTCCAGTACGGGTACCGCACGTGATAAAGCATCAGGCACGACATTGTCTTTGCCACGACAATGTTCGATGGTGAAACTATAAGGAGATAAACGACAACCCCAACGAGCTAGCCTACCCGTAGGGTTTGACAAATTGAAAAACCACTTCAAACTGGAGTGATCAGTAATAACCTTAAACACAGGACCTTCTTCAAGGTAAGGACGAAAATGCTCGACCGCGAAAACGACGGCAAGGGCTTCGCGCTCTGTAGCGGAGTAGTTCCGTTCAGCGGAATTCAAGGACCGGCTTGCGAAAGCTATAGGGTGTTCTTCCCCATCCAACGTTTGAGTCAGTGTGCCTGCTATCCCGTAACTGGATGCATCACAATGAACTTTAAAAGGTTGAGAAAAATCAGGACAAGCTAAGACAGGAGCTGAAACAAGAGCAGACTTCAATTCATTGAGTGCCTGTTCTGCTTCCGGGGTCCAACTGAACGGTGGGGCTTTCTTACTTGTGCTCGTAAGCGCATTAAGAGGAGCTGCGATAGAACTGAAATTTTTGATGAACCTACGATAATAAGAGGCAGTTCCTAAAAACATTTTGACTTCCTTACGGTTCGTAGGAGTCGGATAATCAACAATGGCCTCGACCTTGGAGGGATCTGTGTGAAGACCCATTTCATCTACAATGTAACCCAAATATTTTAAATCACGACGGAAAAAACTAGACTTTTTTAGGTTGATTGACATGTTTGCCTTATCTAATTTTTCAAGAACTCTTTTAAGGAGAGAAATATGCTCTGAAAAAGTTGCGGACGTAATAATAATATCGTCCAGGTAAACAAAGACTTTACAGTCGAACTCAGGGCCGAACAACCTGTCCATCAACCGTTGCTGAGTAGCTGGAGCGCCGGTAAGACCGAAGCACATTACTTTGGAATAATACAGACCTCGGCCAGGGACAGTAAAAGCAGTTCTCTCTCGCCATTCTACGGAATCAAGAGGAATTTGCCAGAAGGCAGATTTTAAATCAATCGAAGACAGATATCGAGCGTCGCGTAGTCGATCTAAGATGCGAGAAATATAAGGGAGTGGATACGCATCAGGTTTGCTGACTGCGTTCAGTTTCCGGCTGTCCAGGCAAAAGCGCAGCTCCCCATTTGCCTTAGGGGCCATTAGGGTTGGGTTATTCCAGGCGCTGTTGCTGGGCTCGACCACGTCTAAAGAAAGCATCTCATCGAGCTGACGATTAAGTTCCTTTAGCCTAGCTGGGGACATCGGGTAGTACCGCTGCTTGATAGGTGCGACATCGCCTGTATCAATTTTGTGACTAATCAACGGAGTTCTACCGAGTCCTTTATTTTCAAAAGAAACTTTTTTAAAACGCTCAATAATCTCATTGGCCTGGAGAGTCTGATCAGGGTCTAGCTCAACGAATGCATGAAGTCTAAGAACTTCAGAGAGAGAAAATTTATCAGAAGGAAAAACTTCAAAAGGAAGATCAGTAAAAATGCTTGGGGCCAAATTGAAAGCCTTCCAAAAATTAACTCCGAAAATAATTGGAGTGAAAATATCGGGAACGACGTGAAATTTTATTACTTTTGTGGTTTCCTTTAAGGTTACCACCAAAGAAATATAACCCGAGACAGAAGCCACAGAATCGTTAGCAGTGGCAATATTCTTGATATTATTGTCACGTTAGTGTGTCCTGCTCGGAGAAAATGCGAACCCGCATCGGAACCTAAAATAGAAATCGCGGATCCAGAATCCAGTACACCGAAATATTTAGAACCACAAATGGAAACCGTTAAATGAGGACGCTCATCCCCATGAGTTAAATAATGAACCGAAGCAACTTTATGACTAGAATCACAATCTTGTTTTAAATTATTACGCCAATCGTTTTGGTCAAAAAAATTACACCGGTTCAGCCCTACAAGTTTTTTGACTGTGGAGAGTCGGACTTTTGAGACTTGCTAGAACTAGGCAGACAATTAGAGCAATTGTTGGCGTACGCTCCCTTTTTGCCGCATTTGAAGCATACAACTTCTTTGGAATTACACCCGCTAAGTGTGTGACCCTCTTTGCGACACCTTTTACAGTAGTTATTATCTACCTGTTTCACCTCCTCTAGCTTGAGTCGAGTTTTTGGCGCAACATAGGACAAGTCACTCGCGAGCGTGGCGTCATTAGGCTTAGGGGGTTCTTTAAAATCAACAGCATAAACAAGACTATGTTCTAACAGTTTGCATTTGTGTTTTAATTGAGAAATATTGTCTATAGAGTGAAGAGCCAACGCCGAAATATAATTAGGCCTCATATTAAACCTAATAATGTGAAGTCTTTCAGACTCACTGACTGAATAGGACAACCTACTAAAATAATTCTCCATTATAGCGATATAGATGAAAGCTGGTTCGGTAGGACCTTGAGTACGCTTACGGATCTCGTCCATTAGACGCCTATCGAAATCGGGGGGAGAAAATTCCTCGACCAGGAGACGCCTTAGTTACGACCAATCGCAGACGGTATCCCTAACACTGCGGTACCACACCAAAGCAATACCTGTAAAAAGTTCATAAGCTGACCTGAACAAGGTTGCCTCGCTGATCTCCCTGGAGTGCGCGAGCTCCTCCAGCGTCTGTAAGTAAGTGCGAGTGGCCGTCAAAACGATGATTCAAGTTTCTAACGGACTTCTCACTACTGCACGAAACCAAAACTGGAGATAGCGAACACAATGGAGCGGTGGCAGGGGTGGTAGCAGGAGCCCCGTCGAACGAACTAAAGGTACTGTGGAAGCTGAAGGTCATCCTCTCGAGCCTAGAAAGGAGGGAATTAACTCTCGCTTCCAGAGTCGACAGTTGATCCTTGATGTCTGGCTTCACATCAATTCGCGACAAACGATGGTATAGGTGACAAGCCAAAGCTTTGACCCGGTTAAATTTCTTAAAATTAGATGAAGCAGTCATAAGGACGTCAATATTTGAGAGGCTGGTGGTGACAAACTCTAATTCCGCGTCCGGGGCGCGCGACGTAGTGTCAATGTCATCGGAGGGTATTTCCTTTCCCAGAACACGAATTTGTTTTTTAAGTGCCTCAACGGTGACCTCAGGTACTTCTCCGCGAATGTCAACCTCGTAAATTAACTCGTCCTTATTCAAAAGATTAAAATTAATTGGATGCTCCATTTCAAATTGATATAAATGAATCAAAATTAAAAAAAAAATCGGCTCAAGTCCCTCACAATACAGACAAGAACAGTCTTAATACAATAACAACAGTACAGACGTTTTAAAAAAAAACCGCAGACAAAAACAATCTTAATACAATAACAACAGTACAGACCTTTAAAAAAAACTTGCTCCCTAAATGAAAATTTAGTTTCATATAATAAATGCCTGAGGAACGTAAAAGAAAAAATAAATAACGCCCTAAGGGCTTAAAAAAGAAAAAGAAAATTAAGACTTACGGAAAAGTAAGAGCTTAAAACAAAAAAAAAAAACAATTAAGCCTTGAGGGCCTAAAAGAAAGAAAACAGACCTAAGGTCGCACGCTGTTAAAAACAGGTGAGCTCTCAGTCGCCTCCTACGACTCCCTGAGCAAGTGCCGGGGTGACCTTATTCTTACCCGAGAACCACACGGTGTTTCCAGGACCGATCTCAGTTTGTAGCGAAAGACACAAACTCCCCAAAATCTACTGGCCCCACGTTGGGCGCCACTGTTAAATAATAGTGCAGGAATGAGACGAAAGAATGCAACAAAAACCTTAAACTATCGCAGGAGGTAAGTTAAAATAAAGGTTCCATTTTTACTATGTAACAGTATGTTCATCTGTTCCCTCGTAACTTCTCAACTACTTATCAGAATTCAACAAATGACATATCATTTGAAGCGTCCTGGTTATAGGCTATATAGGGTTTCACAAAATCTAATGTGGCGCCCTCTAGCGGACAAAACATACAGAGTAAAAAAATAAAGTTAAGATAAATATGCCGTGTTTGGTATCATTTGAAAGTGCTTTACTTGTAATTTTTTTACAAGTACATTTATATATTACTAGCATTTGCTAGTGACTTTACCTGTATTCATGGGCTGATTGCATACAATTCACATCTTTTCGTTCATAGCTTCTTTACTACTTATCAGAATAAGACCACTGCAGTACCATTAGAAGGGCCTTGATATTCTATTGGTTATGAGCTATAAAACTTGTCACCGATACATAAGTCAAAAGAGATGTCGTATATCAACTAGGTACCTAGTTTTTAGTTCATCAATATAACTTTATTAATATTATGCGCAACAAAAACACTTTAACACCAAAATAGTACAAATAATAAAAAGTAAAAAAACTTAAACCCAACTTCGACAAAAAACTACGCTGAAAAAGTATAAAACAAAATTTTTGGAATACTGAATTGAAAAAAGTTGCTAATGTAGTTGCAAGTAAATGGGCACAGTAGACTCTACCAAGATGCTTTCGTTGTAAATTGACAATAGTGTCATACAATACTATTGAAGTATGCAATATTCACTATGTAGAGATAAATTTTCATGTTTGGAAAGCTACCTTAGGTACCTACCTTCCGTAGCACTTTGACAACGTGTGACTGTGGTTTTTCAAACATGAAAATTAATCTCTACATAGTGATTAGATAGTATTGCATACTTTAGAATAGTATTGTATGACACTATTGTCAATCTACAACGAAAACATCTTAGAGTCTACTGTGTCCATTTACTTGCAACTACATTAGCAACTTTGTTTAATTCAGTATTCTGAAAATCTTGTTTTATACTTTTTCAGCGTCGTTTTTTGTCGTAGTTGGGTTTAGTTTTTGTTCTAAGGTGCTAAGAACCAGTGAAGCTTGTAATCGAATGTACACACGAAATAAGTTCGATTAACACCAAAATCTGGCCCCTGAACCGCTACCGCTCTCTTGTGGCGAAATTGATGGCTTGATTGAGTCAAAAGACCGCCTCCTGTAACCTGGGGGGCAATTTTCGCGCAATTCAAATACAAAAAAAACAGTTCACCGATCGAATTTTCTTTGCCAAAGAAAAATGTTTTTTTTTCTTAGCCTAGGAGGCTGGTTCTCTGGCCAATTCAGGCCAATAGATTTTGATCGTATGATAGTTTTTTTTCGTGTTGTATTGTACTTGATTTTTTTTAAGTAAAATGGTTAATCTTGCAATCGAGTTACCACACAAAAAAAATTCGATTGCCACGAGATCGGCCTCCTGTACTAACTTATTTAATGATCCGAGCCGATAAAATTATGAATATTAGGGACTGTCCTGTCCATTAGCGTCATCTACAGAAACTGCTAATTTTTATTAGATAAGATAATCATGATTTTAATAGGTAAAAAGTAGAAGTATTCCTTATTACCCTTAAATTACAAGGAAAACATCAAATGTAATTAGCATGTTATAAAGCATAATACTTAAAAGGTTTCAATTTAATTACGGAAAATTGTTTCATCATACCTGGAAAAGAGAAAGCAGTTGTTAATATACTTTGCCATATTTTGTATGAAGATACGACTTTCCATATAAAATATGTCTGTTTAGTCTAAAATGAAGCTTTTTTTTACCTCTTTGGTTTAGTAAAGGTACACGATTTTTTTTTAAGAAATCAACTAGCAAACTAGCCAAATCAACAGTTGGTTGAATTTACAAAAATAATTTAACTATCAGCGCACGACACATGTTTGAAGTATGATAAAAAAGTAAGCCTGTAAACTTCCAACTGCTGGGCCTTAGCTCAACTATGAAGTAGGATAAACCATACTCCAGCACGCGGGCTCAGTGCGGATTGGCGGAGGGGTGTTCGCAAGGCAAGCGGTGAACCTTGCAGACAAATTTTATAACATAGCACATAGGGCGTCTATCTGACTAGGCTGAATCACTAATATCAAGTGATATAAGCCGAGACTAACTGCTTGACGTACCTTCTTAATCACGGAGATATTAATTGATTTAAGTTACTTATACGGTCGGAATGGTCACCCATCCAAACACGACCGCTTCGTAGGTTGTTTAACTTCGGTATCACTACAAATCATGATTAAATAAACCTAAAAACGTTTATTTCAAGCCATATATCATATTCTAACTACTGTTTTTTCTGCAGGGCACTATGCATTGAACACAGCGGAGACTCCTTGTCAAAGCAAGACATGAACACGTACTGTGGGTCACCAAAGTTGGACTTCTGCAGTCAGTACGAGCTGAAGATGGACAGGGAGATTGAGGAGATGGACCCCGACATTATACCTTGTCACTATGGTGAGATTCATTATTCTTCTATATTAATAATTTCGTCAAGGGGTACGGTAGACTCGATCGAAACTTTATATGAATAACAAAACATAAAAATATATTGATTTCGAGTCGACAACATATATCCGCAAAATTCAGATTATGGAGAATTTCGTTAAATTCTAATAGCACTGACAAACAAATCGCAGTCGCCATTGACAAGGCGTATAGGGCAAAGATATGGCAGATATAGATTGGAAAGCTCTGGGAGCGTTTAGGACTCTTACAAAGTTTGGGGAAGCAACCTGTGGTGTCACTAGCGTCGTTTTATTTTTCTTTTATGCGGATGATATACAGGAAAAGGTATAAAACCATCACACAGTAATTAAGTTATAATATTTTAATTCTCATTAACAACCGGCTTAGATTTTAAAAGACACGGGGTACGGTAGACTCAATCGAAACCTTATATGAATATATTTTAAGTCTCATTTACAATCGGCTTAGATATTAATTTGTATTAAGGTATTTATAACTGGTAGAGAATGCCATTCGGCATTAATTCCACCTTATGTTATGCAATAAAGTTAAATAAATATGTTTTTTAATTTTTCATAATGTAGTTACAGAGAATATTTAAAAAAAATTGAAGTGTTTATTTTTGTAAAAAGCGGAGCCGATTTAGCGCTTTAATGGTTCGTGAATATATTCGAATCAAGCGCTTAATGCACCGCTGTCAGCGCTGATGAGATGATTTTTTATTTTAAAATTAGTAAGTACTCATCTACCCGCCAAAGTAGAGAAAGAGACTGAGTGCTTAAAACAAAGCGGTTTACAGAGAATAAACTTTAAAAGTTATACAGGGTGACTTTGTTATCAGTACCGAAATTTTGTGTAAAGACTCCACTGATGAATATGAACAACTTTTACTATCCACTTGACTGTCCGCGCTGTCAGACTATGATGTGGAAAAACTGTCCGGCGATATCGCGCGACGGTTGCATGATAAAAATCGCGCGACGTGTCGCGCGATAAAAACGATTATAATAATATAAAGAAAAGTATAGTTGTGATTACGAAAACAAAAATACTGGTAGATAGGTAATAGTTATAAATATATAAAAAGTTGAAAATATATACTTACTATACTATAATATATATTATACTTAATATTTATATATATACTATACTTAATACATACTTTTCAAGTGGTGGGCACTGTAGTACCACGGACAGTTTACCGTAAAAAAGAAAATGGCACTGTAGTGCCATTGGACTGCAGAGCGGCTATGGGGGCAATAGTGAAATCGAGAAAAAAAAATCGGCTGTTTCATACATTTTGACCGCGTGCCAATTGAACTTATGTATGGAACAGCTGATTTTTGTTCTCGATTTCACTATTGCCCCCATAGTAAAGGTTGTTCATATTCATCAGTGGAGTCTTTACACAAAATTTCGGTACTGATAGCAAAGTCACCCTGTATGTTTTGTTAGTTTAGTTAGAATGTTGATTCAAAATAAAAAATATTTGTGTAAAGACTATGGCAGTTTTTATTTAATATATTTATTAAACACAATGAACGAAGCTACACGAATCTATGGTTTGCCTTTAATATTCCTTGAGAACCGATGACTACAGAAATATTTGAAGACTTCATTGTAAACCTTTGTAAAAAAACTTTCTGTGAATAAAGCTATTTTGTTTATTTATTTATTTACCTACATTGTGTACCTAGATGTGTATTATGAGTCACATTTCACCCGAGCGGAGCCGGGTTTTTGTCTAGTTTATATTAAAGGCCAATTCGCTTAATAATTCTAGTCCTGCACTAATATTATTAATACAATGTTTATCCCCCGGCCCCGTCCTGCTCCGAACCCCGTAATTGTAATAATTATTATCTTACATCCGACGGGGACAATTCTAAGTAATAAATCATGAAAAGCGGTCGACCTACTCAATTTTATTACGTTTTTCTTTCTTAAGAACCTTTTCCTGACAGTAAAAAAAACAACAAAAAAACAGCGTAATCGGTCCAATCGTTCACGCGTTATGTCGAGACCAAGAGAAATATGCATTCTTTTATACATAGAGGTTTCTTCCGTGGGGAAAGCATTACGAATACTTGCCACCTCGGGGTAGGTGGAAGCTATATGGACAAATAAAAACTATAGCTATATTAAAACATTCTAAACTCCCGTCGTGGTATTATACCCACTAAGCCCCGCGGTGTTCCTACATCGCCTGAGTGGCAGTGTCATGACCAGCTAAGCCTTTGACTTTTCACAACACAATTGGCCACTGCACACTTTACAGGGTGGACCCTACACACTCCCTAGCGGGATCCTGATGGGTACGGCCGGAAGTGATAAGTTATTCCCATTCGACAGTGGTGGAGACGCGTGCAATGCGGGTGGTCATCCCCCCGTATCTACCGCAGGTCTCCACTAGAAGGGGGCGTAGAGCTGACGTATTTTTGAAGAGCTTTCCCTTTTATGCCTGCGGGGCAAAGGGCGTGAGCGTTATTCTGAAGTTCTTGCTCCACAGCCCTTTTGCGTCCTTACACTCTCGCAGAATGAGGCTGTTGCGGTCCAGGATTCATCCTAGCATGTATTATTTTATTATAACTCTTACCTAGCGGCACTTACTTTATGACATACACAAAGAAGGCGTTAAACAGGAGTGTATTAACAAAACCTCATAATTTGTTTCATTCAATTCCTTTATCTCAGATAAGAAGTCTATAAGCGACTTCAGTAAGCTGCCTACTCCGGGCACAGACACCGATACGAGTCGTTTTTACAGTGAGAGGTCGACGAGCTTTCTTACGAGTGCTGTAAGTTCTATTCTTGGCAATTTTTGCGCACCAACGAAAACCACCAAAACGCACGGAATCCGAATCCGAATCGGTAGGGTTGGCACTACGGTATACTACGTAGCTTTAAAAGATAAATTTTATTAGGGAATTTGCAAGATATCACAATAAATCATGGCTAAAACACGATTTTCAATTCAAATGCTAGTAAAATTCTAAGCGTATCAGCATCGTCCGCAGCCCGTGGAAGAAACTGGAGCACATTTGGATAACTACCAAATGTAACATCCCAAGTCTCGTAATCGTTTTAAGTTGAAAAAAAAAACTTTACTTCCTGTATTGCTTTGTCTATATTTGCACGAGCTTCTCAGGGGGAGATGTACAAACGATGCTGATGGCAAAAATATTTTATTTTTATTTTTTTATATTTTCTATAATAGTTACTATTTTAATTAAAAAAAAACATGGTTCATTTCAAATTCCAATTATTATTATTTATTAATCAATACAATTAAATGAAATGTACAAAAGCTACCGCGCTGAATGGAAGGATTCCTAAGTTTACCGTTAGTCTACCGGAATGCTACTGAATACTTTGGTACGCTGCATTAAACACACAGCTCTATGCATATTACAAGTGAAATAGTAAAGTCAGTTAGCTCTTATGGTGTATCCACACCGCATATCTGACAGTTAAATGACGAATGCCGTCGGCAATGCCGCCGGGCCGTGTGGATACATCGTTAGACGTCTACTGATGACGTAAAACATGGATTCGGAATGGAAAGTGTTTCCAATTTATTATTTTTATCTTGCTGATTCTACGCTGATGATAGAAAAGTTATGATGATAGCCCATCATTGGTTAAGCGTGTACCGTACCAAACATTGAACCGTAACATACAGCTTGTTAAGTAACAACCGGACGGACGGACAGGGACCCTTAATAATGTTCTGCTGTAGCCACAGGGCCCTCGTATATTTAAATCTAATTTTACACTATCGTTTAATTATTTATTTATTTTGTTTCTATGTTATTCAGTCGTCGTCAAGCATAGCGGTAGTGAACCGAGGCGTGTGCGCGCGCGCAGCGGACATCAGCGCCGCGCGGCATCTAGCGGCCAACGTGCGCGAGAGCTGTATATAACATAGTATGGTTAATTTAATATAAGGAACAATGCGTTCAACCACCGATGTCTGGGCTTGTAAGAGGTTAAATCAAACAAAAAAATAATATTACCTAGTTATGATAAATCCTGTCACTGTCACTAAGTGGTGAGAAAAGTGTGAAAAATGAACTGTATTGACACGAAGTGGATGAGCGGGGAAGCGTGAGGAATGATAATTTTAAGGCAACCGGGTTATATTTAAAGTACGTTCTATTGTTTTAAGTCCTCATATTAAATGCGACGATATCGGTGAATGAACATTATTGTTGATTAGAATAAATATTTGTAAAATATTAACTGTGGAAGTGCTGTGCTATTTTCTCATCAACACCAAGGCAGTGCAGTTTTATCTTTTGTTACGCAGATAGGGATTTTTCATCGTGTCAAAGGAAATACACATGTACGATTATCATATAAGGTGTTTCATAACTGTCCCTATGGAATGAAAAGAGCTACTTGGAATCGAAAACTAATCATCTTTCTATTAGAAACTCACGTCAAAAAACGAACCAGCGACTTTGTTTCACCCCTTGCATCAAATATCATTTAAACTTACGTAGCTTTGATCTTAAACTTAATGCAAAATTCTTTTTAAATAATAAATACACGAAATCACCAATTTTGTACTAGGATAATCGAGCGCCATCTAGCTGTTCTACAGGGAAACTATGTCAAGAGTTCCAACACGGGCATTGAATTAACTTTCATAGTTTCATGGCACGTTTCTTCATAAATTTCATATTTTTTGTTACTCTAGTTACTTACTTTCAAATAGTCAAATAAATATTAATAAGAGAATAGCACAACACTAAATATAGTGTATAGCATAATGATAACGATACAATTAAATTATACCTGGAGTTAATTCACAAATTTGGTTCAATTAATTAAACGTAGTACGTAACGTCTCTTCGCTAGTATAATGGACAATATTTTTAAGTAGGTAGGCACAATTTCATACTTTTTGTTACATATTTGAATAATACAACATAAACAATTTGTTCACAAAGCTTTTTCATTAAAACAATTACAATAAAAAATATGAAGAATTATTTATTATTATTTAAATAAATAATGTTAGTTAACGGTCTCCATTTTCACGAAATAAAATAAGCTTATACATCACCAATTTCTAATATGAATATTTTGTAAGTATAGCTTTAAGTTTAAGATACACAGTTGTATAAAGTTAAGATATTGTGTGGATCCGCCCAGTTTCAGAGCCCGTTTTATAGGTATATCTACTGTTAAGAAAAAAGTAAAAAATATATGCTGCAACTGCACTAAAGTGTAATCAATAATTTTGTTGAATAATTTGACATATGCTTAATGTTACTTTGTAAAATAATGTTGCCACATTAATTGTACAAGTGACTTGTTTCGTGCATTTGATTCGTTTCGTTCATTCAGTTCACCCAAACAAAGTTAGTAAGAACTATTAAGAAAAAGGTATTTATGTGTATTCTATCAAATACAAGGTAGACGAATTAACAGGTAGTCGGAAACAGAGAAAGAAAATAATAATAATGATTTATTGATTGTTGTTTATGATCATTGTTGTAAATATAAATGTACGTGCAAATATAAAGTTTTAAACCAGTAACTGACTAAACTATTGCTTTATAGGGTAAAGAAAGTTCGAGGCGTAAAGACGGTTCAGTAAATGATTGGCATTGATAAAGTTCTCTCTTCTGGTCAAAACACTATTTATTTTTCATAAAAAAGTTGTGTGTAAATTTCAAACTACTCCACATGAATATTGATTATATTATTTTAGGTAGCTTGAAGCAATTTTGATAAAATAATGTAAATTAAACTAGGATAAGGATAACTTTTAATTGTGCTTTCATTCTTTCCTGACAACTCCAAATGTTTTATGAAAATATAAAGTGTTATATATTCTATACTTCAAAATTATTATAGCTGAAGAGTTTGTTTGTTTGCGCGCGCTAAGCTCAGAAACTACTGGACCGATCTTTACATATTTTTGTGTTTGATAACTTATTTATCGAGGAAGGTTATATTCACGCTGCAACGGGAGAAAGAGCCAACTCAAAACGCGCGGACGCAGTCGTGGGGGACCGCTAGTATAAATATATTGTTGATATACAGGGTGACTTTGTTATCAGTACCGAAATTTTGTGTAAAGACTCCACTGATGATTATGAACAACTTTTATTATGGAGGCAATACTGAAATCGAGAAAAAAAAAACAGCTGTTCCATACAAAAGTTCCATTGGGACGCGGTCAAAATGTATGGAACAGCTGATTTTTTTTTCTCGATTTTACTTTTGCCCCCATAGTAAAAGTTGTTCATATTCATCAGTGGAGTCTTTACACAAAATTTCGGTACTGATAACAAAGTCACCCTGTATACAGTGTGACATGGATCTTTTGCCCGACGGCGAAAATCAGAACTAGCAATGTCACCTTCTATTATGTGGTTGCCTGATATAGTGTAGCCAAAACTCCCCAATCTTACAGACGATTTCCGATTTTTTCTAATATTTTCGTACATATTCTATGTCAACTATGAAACTGATTTTTTTAAAATACCGTAGTGTTAAACTCCTTAAATAAACTAATCATTTTCAAAGATTTTAAATTTTTATACAACAATGATCCACATTTGTAGTAACTTGAGAAAAAATAAAAGATGTTTCATCATTTTACCGTCACTAATGTTATATTAAATAAAAGTCTGAGTCGAGAAAAGTATGATGTATTTTTAACTGCATATTAGAATAAGTGCACCGCAAAATTTAAATGCGAAAATGTTATGATTCCTGTTGGTTGTTAAGAAAAACTTTTCTATAAAATGTTATTTTAGGCGAAACCCGACTGAAATTATTTATAGTGATATTGTAACGATGATTGTGAATGTTTTAATAAAACAATCTAAAGATTTGTATTTATTTATTAATCATATTCAGATTTCGTGTTGTATAGTTTAATAGTTGACCAGCGATTGGAAGTCATACTCAGTTAGATAAAGTTAATGAAATATTTTTTTGACCATTTAAGTCGGTTGAGGAGCGTGTTTATTTCATGATTTCTTCTTAAAATTGACCACATCCATACTTATTATATTAAATATTATGAAGGTTAAGGTTTACAACTGGTTGCTCTGGACTACCGCGGGGGAGCCTATGTTCAGCAGTGGACGTCCATTGGCGGATAATGATGATGAAGGTTAAGACAAAATATATAGGGTGTACCTATTTTAATTGAACTTAGTAGTCATGTAATTTATAGACAAAAAAGAGATAAAAGTATCGAAAGGAATTATAAAATAAGTGACGGTCTGAAAACAAAGATATCTGGAGAACGAGTTTCTAATGGAGTATTCAAGGCGCTGCGGAATGAGTGGCATGACCGCCAGCACGGCCGCTGGCACATATCGCCGGGCGGTGTGGATACACCATTATATATGATATAAGTGAAAAATCTCATTAAAATATATTCCAGCTTTGGCGCAACTGTGTAAGAAAGGCAAAGGGAAGCACTTCCTACCGACCGGGTATTATGGCCGGGGACCAAGGTCCAATGATCACTGTCTTGGTTAATTCGACGACCCGTCTGGTGTAGTGGTCGAAAAATTGCCTACTACGCAGCGGGTTGTGGGTTCGATCCCCGCACAATACAAGTATTTGTGTGCATGAACATGTCTGTTTGTATTAGTCTGGGTGTTTCCTATGTATATCATGTATTTATTTACAAACAAAAAGTATTTAAGTATTATACCCGTTGTCTAGTACCCATAACACAAGCTTTGAGTAGCTTACTTTGGGACTAGATGGCGATCTGTGTGAATGTCCAGAGGAAAGAAAAGGATATTATTCATATGTATTTATTCCGCTCTAAATCTTTAATATCGCGGTTCAGTCTCCATACTTCGACTAAAGCGCCATCTAGACGCGGCGAGTCGAGTCAGCATGTTGCGAGTACATGTAGTGACAGCGGTTGATCATAGACGTCACTTCAGTGGCCAGTGGACATCAGACTAAGAAAATTCACAGTTAAAATAAAGTTTATGTGATTTGCTGATGATGCATTCACACAGCCTGGCGTGTACTAGTAGCCATGAAATGTATAAGTACCTATAAATGACAGATTTTAAAATGATATTTACATGAATGTTTGCTGAAAAATAGGTGACATTTTTGATTTAGGCGTTTTGTATTAATTTTGACGAATACTACTTATCTAACGTTGTTAAAATCTGGTATAAGCTTATCATTATTAAAAAAAAAACTCTGGAATGAACATTAATAGTTAAGTTTATTTATATTCGTTATTTTCCAATCCCTTCATAGATAGAGCTGATTTTACCGACGTCGGATAATATTTCTTCGATCAAATAAGTATAAAATGACTGATTTTAGTATTAGATCGTATTAGCTAAGTACGATAGGTTCCAAGGCGTTGCCGCTTTGAGGTCCTGGGTTCAATTCCCGGTTGGGTCAATATAGAAATCAAAATTTTCTATATTGCCTCGGATCTGGGTGTTGTGGCACCACCGTTGTGTTTGACTTATTACTTACTTTGAGATCAGAGCAATCTATGTGATTGCAGTCCAGATTTTTTAATATTTATTACCAGTATTTATACAGATAATTATTTGTTACCTACATTTACAAGTTGTGGTACTGCACGTAATTATTTTCAATGACTATTTGATTGATTTTAAAAAAATATACAATATGCAAGTTTTCTTTCGGATCATTTGCAACATCTCAAAAATAACTTTTTTTTTTTTTAATTTAGTATGGGTTCGCTCTTGACTCCAGTCCAAGCCTAATGCAACTAGGACGAAGTCGAAGATGAAACGAGCTCGCCCAGAAGAAGCCTGTTCACTCGAATTTTGAAAAGATTCGGATTGTAATCCCTTGGAAACACCGACGCGGGCAGCGAGTTCCACTCCTTTGCCGTGCGCATTATAAATGTTGATGAGAAGCGCTTAGTTCGAAACTAGTCCCCCACAGGTCAGCTCAGCCAAAGAGCACCACTTGGCACATTGCACAGTACCTCGACGACCTTCCTTTTTACCCACTTCACTCACACTTATAACGTTGCATTTATTTTTGGAGGATAGTAACTGTGTGGGAAAATTATGAGGATTTCAGTCCACTGTTTAAAAAAATATATTTGAACATGGTTGCATGAAAACTGGAAATGACGTGAAAAAGCTATGCGAGTTTATTTCAAAATAGTGTTCGATATTATTGGATTTCGAATTTGGAATCGATACTTATGGATAATATTTTAATTTTAGTTTTAACTGAAATATTCTGCTAATTTTGCTTTGTGCTTCAGAAGGCTGGTTCAACCGCTAGTCCCGGTTTATATCAATTGACATTAAGCCTAGTCAGAGGCCCTATTGGTAAAATCTGACTGCAAGGTTTTTCGTATGCCTTGCAATACCACTTCACTAATCCGCACTGTGCACGCGCAGGCTTCACATTAAAAATATTTCAATGTTAAAGATTTCCTTTGGATATTGTGAGACTAATGACGTGACGGTGGCCGATTGGTATAGGCTAACCCCGGAAAGCGTAAGAGACGGGGTTCGATTCCTCGTCTGTGACACAGCCAAAGTTGCTTTTTACAAGTGCAATAAACTGTACATTTGGCAGGAACGCAGCGGGTCAAAGGCTGCTGACCTTGGGCCGGAGATCGGAGACTTTGGGCCGGAATCCGTACATTGCGGGTCGACGGCCGGAAACTCGGGCCGGAGGCTGGAAATTGGAAAATTGGCCCGGAACCCAAAGAGCAGGCCCTGACACATTAGACCAGATGTCGCGGACCTCGGGCCAGGGGAAAAAAAAAAAAAACCTTGCACCCTGGACTGCAGCCCGGACACCCCAAGCCGAAAACCGAACCCATTGGGCCGCAGGCCGGAGCACGGCGACTCGACACGAGGACTGGACCCGATGACCTTAGGCCTGGGACTGAAGGACTGGATGCCTGAAAACGCAAGAAGAAGGCTGGCTGCACTTGGCTGGAGCTCACCCAACTGGACTTGTTAACACTAAGATACCTGTTCTATATATACTCATAATTAAGAATAATTGTACCTTTGCACATATATTTAACATTGTAACTAATCAAAAAAAAAAAAAAAAAAAAAAAAAAAAACAACAACAACAATATATATTATTTATTGTATATTATATCTTCTTCGCCTTTCCTTTCCTTACCTTTCTTCATAATACCTTTCTTCCTCTCTTTCCCTTGCCCCTTTTTAAAATCCTATCCACCCCGGCCCCCCATGGAAGTCCTCAAATTGACGCCTCGGGGGCCTACAGTGATTTAAGGACAGACCACATCTCGGTCTGTCCTTGGATCCCAACCAATGCTCCAAATACCCTCCCACTCAAACCTAACCTTTCCCAAAACATATAAAACACAAACATAACAAATAAAGCTATAAAAAAAAAAAAAAAAAAAAAAAAAAAAAAAACTGTACATTATAACGTAGGTACTATTAAGGTATTTGGCGCTTGACCATCAAAAATCGAGATGTATTGAAGTGCATCAAGCATGATTTTCACGTGCTAGATTTTGACGTAAGTAAAAAGTGTATTTCTTTCAAACGGACAACGAACTAAATGCGACATAATTAATTAATTTTAAACTGAATTGTTTAGGTAAGTTATAAATGTAGATATACGAGTATCGCTTACACAATCAAAGCATTCAATGCGTTTACTGTAAGTAAAGTTCTAACCTTATTGTCCTACATCCTTTTGCATGTTTAATTTTTAATATGTAGATGTGCATACTTACGTATTTAGCAAAGAGGTAAAATATATCAATCTAAAGCTACCCTATTTGCATAAATTTACGCACAAATAAACCGATTTGCCGACATCATTACCAATGCTTTTGTAACTCCAAGCATGATTTATATTGAACTACAAACCTTTTAATAATTAGTAGTAAGCAGCTTCATTAGGGACACAA
Source organism: Pyrausta purpuralis (assembly GCA_963924145.1). NCBI lineage: Eukaryota > Metazoa > Arthropoda > Insecta > Lepidoptera > Crambidae > Pyrausta > Pyrausta purpuralis. The sequence goes on from OZ001646.1 coordinate 6,464,093, forward strand.
TGTCAAACTGCTTATATTGAACTTTAAAAATAATTTAAACGAAGGTTAATACGACAAAAGTAGGCTGCGAGTCAAACAATCTAAAAGATTTGAAGCTACGTAGGATTCGCAATTCGTTTGATCGTTTAACATTTGTTGGTAACACAAGTTTATTTTTTATTCAAACACAATTATATCACGTATTTTCCTTACCATCTTCATTTATTTAGACCATGGACTTTATGTATCAGTATACTAGACACGTGTTCAGAACAAATTTTGTGTCGCATTTTCTATAATGGTAAGTATGCTTATGCATACTTACCATTCCAATAAATAAAAGGCAGGCTACTTGAGTCAAAAAGGCAAGGCTCATAAGTCGTGGCATACCATACGCATACCACGACGCTGATTTTCAGCGGGTGCCTTTGTGGGTAGAATATCTGCGCACAGGTATATACAAAAGATAAAATAAAATAACATAAAATTAACAATGTTTCACTTTCTTACTTTGAGCAAACAAAGCACTCCTAATGTTAATTAAATAATTAAATAACAAAGTTGATTACTTTTAAGTCTTTTCTTAATCTTTTTAAGGTTAGTTAACAATTTTGTTATTCGTCAATTAAAATTAATGTATGACACAAAGAAATTCTGTGAAATGTTCGTGACAGAAATTCTTATTTTCGGAAATGTTTCTTTGCTTCCTCGACATGACATTAATACGACGTACAGCAGGGAATTCAACCAACGTTGAATTTTTTCTAGAGGATAATCTTAAATACTTGTCAAATCTATAAAAACCGCGTAGTAACTTATAATACCATGTTCGAACGCGCAAATCTTAGGAACTACTAGACCAATTTGAAAAAATATTTTTGTGTTGATTTTTTTTTTTATAGAGGAACTTTAAGACAAACATCTTTCGGGCTTTCACTACGATGCGATCATAAGAGCAGAGCAACAATGAAAATTGTTGCAATAACGGGGGGCATCTATTATTTTTTGAGAGCTTCCGTTGCGCACGTAGCGTAAACCGTTTAAGATACACAGATAGTGTCATTTTTAAGTTCTGATGTATTTTTGAGCTAAAAGTAAATAGTTTTTTTGTAACAAACATTATAACCCTGCAATGGTTGCTCCACAGTCAAGTTGCAGTTTTTGTCAAGATTTTATCAGTTACAAAAGTCAATCAATCGTGTTTAGGCAACTCTAGAGATCAAGGGTTAATTCAGTGAGCATAATCTTGTGCCATTAAATAAGAGTAGGGAAATAAGAAAAGACAGTACCTGCAGATTCGAATACTTTGAAAGTGGAAGTGATAAATAACTGTTATATGAGAGTGAGAAACAAATTATTCTCTTGGAGTCGGTGCACGATGTCAAGCTTATCTACACTAATAGTCTACACACATCATACGAGGGTCAAACTGAAAGTTCTTAGAAAATCAAAAACTGATTACATTAGCCAGTTATTAGTTTTATTATATCTTTTCAAAATATTGTCCATTGACGTCAATACACCGCTGCATGCGATGGAACCACTGGGAAAAGCACTTTGCCCACTCGTCCTTAGGGGTCTCTTCAATGGCATCGCGATACGCAGCCACCGCTTCTTCAGCATTCATAAACCGCTTTCCTTTAAGTTTTTCTTTAATTTTTGGAAATAAATAAAAATCACAAGGCGCGAGGTCGGGGCTATACGGCGGGTGACCCAGTAATTCAACGTTTGATGTCGCCAAATAGTCGATCGTTCGCTTGGCGGTGTGCGACGAGGCGTTGTCGTGGTGAAGGAGGATCCTACTGCGAGGTCGTTTCTCTCGAACTTTTTCCAAGACAAGTGGCAAACAATTGGTAGTGTACCATTCTGCAGAAACTGTTTTTTGATCCTCTAACACAATTGTTGCGAAATGACCTATCCTTCCAAAGAACGAGGCCACCATTTTTTTTCCCGCACTTCGATCTCTCTTCACTTTAGTTGGCAACTCCTCGAAAGGAAACACCCACTGAGCAGATTGTCTTTTGGTTTCAGGATCATAACAGTAAATCCAGCTTTCGTCACCTGTTAGTATGTCGAACACAGCATTTGAGTCACCTCCGTTAAATCTTTCAATCATTTTACGGCACCAATCCACACGATGGAGTTTTTGAGCCTTAGTCAAATTATGAGGTATCCACCGGGCGCAAAGCTTCCTGACCGCTAAATGTTCGTGGAGGATTTTGTGCACTTGACTCATACCGATGCCTAAGCTTGTCCGAATCTGCTGATAGGTCACTCTTTTGTCAGTCTCTATCATACGCCGCACAACACAGATGTTATTTTCAGTCGTCGCCGTAGAAGGCCGTCCCTCACGTACATCATCAGTGAGATTAGTGCGACCACGTTTAAACTCATTAAACCAGTTGTAAACAGTCGCACGAGATGGGGCTTCATCGTGAAAGGCCAATCGTAGTCTATCATAACTTTCTTGTTGACTTAAATGACATCGAAAGTCATAAAAAATCATTGCACGAAAATTTTCTCGTGTTAAATTCATGTTGACGTGACACAGACAATTTTCAATTTGCCGCCAAATCGTAAAACAAATGACAAATGAATGAAATATATACTCAGTAATATTGGCAAAGAGTTCTATTTTCAAATTTTAGAATATTTTTTTTATTATATTGTTTATAAGTGGCCAGTTCTAAGAACTTTCAGTTTGACCCTCGTATTTTTAATAGTGGTTTATTTTTTCATTTTTTTATTGTTCCACAGAATTTGTTTGTGAACAGCATAGTGTAACATAGAGGTCGTTGAGAAAAACTGTTTTTTTTCTGAGCTTGCTGTTTCATGACTAACTGTAGCTTTCCCAACGGTTTCAATTCCGTAACGAGGCATTTCTCGCGATAATGCTGCCGTCTAGAGATTTGTTGGGTTCAAAGATTATTTTTATGCTTTTAACGAATAAACATTTACATATTAAGCTTTTGATAATTTCAATAAGATTATTTAAAAAGGTGTTATGGTTTTATTGCTTTGGTATAAAAAGCAAGATATCGTAGGATACTAAATTGCAGGGGCACAGCCCCTGCAATTAGTATCCTAAATATTGTGTTACGTAAATATTGTGTTACGTTCGAGAAAAATACACTATTAACGTGCAAGTTTAGTATTATTCAACCTAAAACAGCCAAATATTGCTATCTCATTGTGGCACATTCCTGGATTTATTGGGTTTTATAATTAATCCTAGTCTCAATAATTGGATAGCCAGAAAGAAGAGAATTAGAAATCGAAAACAAAAACAGAAATTCAATGCAGGCAACATACTCGAGTTTTCCTTTGATGTCGTTCTGAGTTGACTCGAATTGGCGAACAGAAAGTGTACTAACTGTCTGTACTGCAATCTAACACTTTTTTTAATTGTAAATATAAAAACTACATTTTTGACAAATTGACTACTTTAGTTTACTAGTACAAATACTATCAAGTACATTACTTGCATTCACAGGTATAAGATTTACCTTACCAACTTTTATTACCTATTGCACCTCATTACAGTACCTACTGATACAGAGTGATCAAATTCATATAAATCATTTATTAGTTGAATGCTTTTCATACGTCAACACGAAAGTGATTTTAGACAACCTTAAAATAATGTACGAACGAAAACCATTCGGACTAAAGTCCGAATGGTTCTCGTTCGTGTGCTAATGATTTTATAGAGGAAGTGAGATAATTTTAAGTGAACCCACTTATTCGATAATTGGAGAAGGGCAGCAGATGGCAGGTCTTATAGTAATTAAGCAGCTCTTAGTGTTCTTTACCATTTCAAATCGGTTTCGACGTAAGATTTCAAAACCACTTTGCTGACATGGGCTAAAATAGTTTTTTTTACTTCTAATTTATGATAATTATTTTAAATATTTAGATAGTCTGACATTTGACCACGATTGCACCTGATGTAAAGTGGTAATGCAGCCTATGATGGATCATGTCTGCCTAAAGCCTGCCTTCCTCCATAAGAGACCAGAAATTGCACATAGTCGAATCGAGACAGCACGGAAGCTCAATTGGAAAAGCGTTGGCCCGGTTAGCCAGAAAGTTGCAGGTTCGTGTCCCATCCGTGCGCAATTTTCATCTTTAAGAATATAAATATGACACTGTGAGTGTTAAAAAAACATTCCTAACCACTACATACCTACAGTTAATTAAGATGTTTGTTTCTGTATTTAATGCCTGTTTCGTACCGAAATAGATTTAGTTCAATTTCGTTATTCAGTACAATATAACTTGGACGGAACGAATTAGTTTACCTTTGTATATGCGTGGGTTTTTTCAACTAGTAACATTACCGTTCAATCCAAGTGGTCGTGCTGGCAAGTGCATTACCTCAACGGTGTAAAAAAAAAAAAAAGTAATCAGTTGAAATATGGTTGACTTTTGAACGAGGTACCGTGCGAATCAGCGGCAACCTTTCCTCCGTGTTTGTGGACTATTTCTGTGATGTGATACAAGCGAATCAGTACAACAACAGAAGAAGCAACGAGCAACCAGCTAAGCCTGTGGATTGGAGGTGCGAGGAGTTGTGAACAGCACCTATACGCCGGGCCCGGCAAGCACGCGGCCGCCACCCAGGAACGAAGGTATGTTCTAGTCTAGAAACTCACGCAATCCAACATAATTTTTTTGATCCTTCTCATCGGATCGTTGTTCCTTCCAAGTTGTATTGTGTTTTTTATTGTTTTTTAGCGTACTTACGTACCACGTTTTCATACTCGTGTGACCATCTTTGTAACGCAAAATGGCGCCGACAAAAGGTGATGAAACATCGGAGGAAATATCTTTGGATTCAAATAGTTCGTACATTCAAGATGTTTTTGAGCAAGCCATTATCCTAGATGATTTAAAGAGAACCCTACAGTTCGCAACTACCGATACACAAAAGTTTATTTCGCGAACTAAAGATTTATTAGTTCAGCAAAGAAAGTTTAGCAAATTGCAAACTAAGATCGAAAAAACTCTTATCAATTCTAAATCATTTAACAAAGATGAACAAATCAAAATTAGGAACGACTTTGATGATGCGTATTATGCTATTGTTACACAAGTAGACAAACTTAAACAATTTGAGGAGCGAGGCAGGCGAATGAGTCGTTCCCTTGCTCATAATTCTGAGTTTTCTAATAGTAATGCAAAATTACCAGTAAATTACCTTTGCCCAGTTTCGCTGGCAAAAGTTCCGATTGGACTTCCTATTTTGATTTATTCACTTCTCTCGTTCACCACAATACTGCCTACACGGATGCGGAAAAGTTTAGATATTTACTTCTTACATTAAAAGATGAGCCCTTTAATTTAATTAAATCCATTCCAATCACTGATAATAATTATTCAGTAGCAATCGAAATCTTGACTTCGCGTTACCAGAATAAAAGTTTAATTGCTTCACATCATCTTGATAAAATCATTAACCTCAAAACTTGTAGTGAAAAATCAATTTATGATCTGCGTAATCTGCTTAACACTTTTCAAGAAAACATTAAACCACTCAAAGTAATGAAGTTCCCTACTCGAGAATGGAGTTTCATATTGTTACATATTCTCTTAAGCAAAATACCAGCGTCCGTGCGTAAACAATTCGAGTTATCATTAAAATCACCATCGGACATTCCCGAAGTAGACATTTTAATTGCATTCCTTGAGCGTGAACTAGTGGCTAACGAGATTTGTTATAATTCTTGCGGTCAGTTAAATAAAACTTCACTCACTAAGGTCAATCCGGCCAATCACGGCGCGGTTCCGGCCATTCAGCGACGTTCATTCGCCGCAAATTTGTCTCAGCCTACGTCAGACTCGTCACATAATATTCTACCTCACAAACAAGGTGATAATTCTGAACTTAGTTGTTTGTTATGCAATGCTCAACATACGTTAACAAAATGCACAAAATTCCTTAATCTTTCCGTGAGTGATAGATTCGCAGTTATTCAAAAGAAAAACGTGTGTTTCAATTGTTTGCATCTCGGCCATAACGTGAGCCAATGTAAATCAAACTTTTCATGTAGAAATTGTCAAAAACGCCATCACACATTAATTCATTTCGACGTAAATAAACCTGCCGATCAGAGTAGCGGGAATAGTCTATCTGTCTCGTTCCCACCCCCTGCGGTGAATCATAGTCTTGTTGATTCCCAGTTAGCCATGACCTCGACGCGTAATAATGCATTGGATTGTAGCAATCAAACATCCAATGATTCGAATGTACGAGCAAGTACTGTGTTGCTTTCGACTGCACTCGTAGATGTGTATGATAACAATCAGAAGTTATCAACTGTGCGTTGCCTCATTGATTCAGGCAGCCAGGCTACATTTATTTCGGAGGCTTGTGCGCAACGATTAGGAATTTCACGCAAGCGCGTAAACATACCGCCGGTGTTCGGGATAAATGATAGCAAACCGGTTTATCCTAAAGGTTTAGTTTCGTGTTTTATTTCACCGAGAAATCAATTGCAACCTTCTATACAAATTGATGCATTGATATTGCCTAAATTGATTGCAACACAGATGCCCACTTGTAAGTTACCATATACAGGGTGGTCACATATAAAAAACATTAATTTAGCGGATCCTAATTTTCATACTCCTCAACCAGTAGAAATACTCTTAGGCGCTGACATTCTTCCTCACATTTTATTGCATAACACGATTACAGGTTTACCAGGTTCGCCGATAGCTATGAATAGTATCTTTGGTTATTTATTGTTGGGTAAACTTGATTTCAATTCTTCTAGTGAGGTTTCACTCCCGATCCAGCGCTGGTAGTCTGATGTTGCAAAAAATTGACATTTCATTATCACAAAAAATAGCTTGCAGCATCACGAAATCTGATAAATTTAACCGTATTCATAACGCAATCTTCAAACGTCCACATTTTCCACGAATCATACCCGATACACACCCTCCCATTATTGAGGGTAACCATTATAACGCAAGATATTTTTTATACAAGAGAGCTTATAGTCCTTCCTACCTATCTGTTGGTTTTTACTGTCAGTAAATATGTATAAATCATTCAATTTAAGTAAAGCTGTCTGACTGATCGTAATTAGAGAAAAAAATGGCAATAAATAATAATGAACATTCAGGAAATATTCTTATGCAATAACGCTCATCTTACGATTTAAATTAATCAATTACAATAATGTAATATTATTTAAAATATAATCATTTCCAAATTATTAGTAAATTAACATTACATTTTATTTAAAAATAAATAATTACACAAATATTATACTTTCAACGAAACTCGAACTGAATTGATTCACACACCTAATCGGCCTTAATTCGTGTAGGTATATCTAAATAATCGATAATGTTGCAGAAATCAGTCACTTTATTCATAGATGAAAACCGCATGGAAAATACTATAGCTATTGAATAACATAGCCATATTTTTTTCTACTTGTTCTTGTTTTACTACTTGTTTTCGACAGGTCGAATCGAGTCACTCGAAAATTCGAAATAAAAGGCAGCAATCATGTTTATTTTTAAATAACATGGACTTTTTACCATATAAATATCCTTTAAATATCCTTTAGACATTCCCACACATCGCCATCTAGCCCCAAAGTAAGCTACTAAAAGCTTGTGTTATGGGTGCCAGACAACGGATATAATACTTAAATACTTTTTTTTTGTAAATACATACATGATATACATAGAAAACACCCAGACCAATACAAACAGACATGTTCATGCACACAAATGTTTGTATTGTGCGGGGATCGAACCCGCACCCGCTGCGTAGTAGGCGATTTCTCGACCACTACACCAGACGGGTCGTCAAAATTGCTACAGGCCAAGATTGTAGGAGTAACGAAGCCATAATTTCAGTGTAATAAAAACAATTATAATACAATAAATTTAATTAAATAACATAATATACGAATCATTACAAAATCTTTTTTTTCTCATACCTTTACATAACAGCAAGTCGCGTTAGTTATACTACTAATAACACGATAACGGGAACGATTTTTAACCGACTTTAAATGAGGAGGACGTCATTTATTTCACTGTATGTATTTTTTGTAAATGTTTTTCCTCATTTCGCAGTCGTTCGTATCGTAGACCACTTTAAAAATTGGTTTTGAAGTCGGGTTTTCATTATTTTGACGTCGCTGCACTGTGGTACCGTAGTAGGTCATAGGGCTTCAATTACGATGTTTTAATTAAGCCATGATACTACGTCGCTTGGGTCACTATTAGTGACACTACAATATGATATAAAAGGAACTGCAATTAGTCAGTTGTTACATTTGTTTTTTGGCATCGGAAGTGAACGCATCGCACACGCCTGCTCATTAGCGTTATCGCCAAACGGTTATCAGTGAAAGCGTGACTCGTGTTTTTCCAAGAATCTATTGTTTTTGATTTATTTTTTGTAATGGATATTCAAGTTGAAGGTATGTATAATATCTTTTATAATTTTTTTAGTGTCGTTTGAAACTATGTGTATTTTTATGTAGCCCTGCTACGACAAAGCATAAAAGTTGACATTTTAATTGTAATTATATTTTTTATCGAAACTTTTAACTACTTTTGCACATACTTGCACACATAATTTTGATGTCAAAATGTGAGTCAATGTGTCTATTTTATAAATAATAAGAATTTAGCTGCGATCATTTGCGACTGGGGGTAGTAGCCCACTCGTAGCAAATGCTACGAGCATGCTACGAGAAATCTATTAATCTTGAAATTTAAACTACCCTGTATTTTTTTTGTTTCAGGTACAAATATCAAGTGTTCTATTACAAGAATACTTTGATTAGACACTTGGCTATCTATAAAGGATAGTAATAGTGATTCTGACAGATGTCGTCAAGTGTGCCAAACTATTGCTTTAGAATGTTTTTTTTTAACACTCACAGTGTCATATTTTATATTCATAAAGATAAAATAAGAAACCAAAAATTTGCGCACGGGCGGGACTTGAACCAGCAACCTTTTGGCAAACCGGGTCAAACGCTCTTACCAATTGAGCTACCGTGCTGTTAGTCCGACCCTGCGAAATTTGTGGTTTCTTATGAAAACGTCAATTGCGTGACGCTTAGCGCCATCTAGCCGTCTGTTTATGAAACAGATGGCCCAAGCAGTTATTCTTTACAGAATAAATTCAACTTGGAAATTGATGTCGCTTCGCTATCTAATGCTTTAGAATGTTTTTTTTTTTAACACTCACAGTGTTCTAAAGCATTAGATAACGAAGCGACATCAATTTCCAAGTTGAATTTATTCTGTAAAGAATAACTGCTTAGGCCATCTGTTTCATAAACAGACGGCTAGATGGCGCTAAGCGTCACGCAATTGACGTTTTCATAAGAAACCACAAATTTCGCAGGTTCGGACTAACAGCACGGTAGCTCAATTGGTAAGAGCGCTTGGCCCGGTTTGCCAAAAGGTTGCTGGTTCAAGTCACGCCCGTGCGCAATTTTTTGGTTTCTTATTTCATCTTTATGAATATAAAATATGACACTGTGAGTGTTAAAAAAAAATCATTCTAAAGCATTAGATAGCGAAGCGACATCAATTTCCAAGTTGAATTTATTCTGTAAAGAATAACTGCTTGGGCCATCTGTTTCATAAACAGACGGCTAGATGGCGCTAAGCGTCACGCAATTGACGTTTTCATAAGAAACCACAAATTTCGCAGGGTCGGACTAACAGCACGGTAGCTCAATTGGTAAGAGCGTTTGACCCGGTTTGCCAAAAGGTTGCTGGTTCAGCTCCCGCCCGTGCGCAAATTTTTGGTTTCTTATTTCATCTTTATGTGCCAAACTCTGTTACAATCACTACCAGATGTTGAAAATATGAATACTAACGACTTGCAAAACAGGATTTCCAATATTTGTGTAAGATTTGCGAAATACTGGAAGCAAGTCCAGCGATCGTATTCTAGAATTGTCACAAAATACAGCGAATGGCTGAACGAAAGTGAAGTTTTCACTCTGTCAACTGCGGCCGCCCACAACACTCAACAGCTTGCGGCTCCAGATCTCATATACTACACACATATATATATATATATATATATATATATATATATATATATATATATCATCATATACTACAGTGCCTTTCATCGGGTTTCAAAATTAATAGCCTCGCGTTTAAAGAATATGCTTTAGAAACCGCGCGCATGCTTGTGGCTGCATATCCATGGTACAACTTGCCTTCTTCTGTTCATAAAGTGCTAATTCATGGGTCAGAAGATATTGAACATTCATTATTGTCCATCGGTGAGCTTTCGGAAGAGGCCGCTGAATCCTGTAATAAACTCATTAAGCAATTTAGACGTGATAACACGAGGAAAATGTCCCGAGTTGTCACGAACACCGATCTCATGCACAGACTTCTTCTTAATTCCGATCCGTATATGTCTAGTTTAAGAAAACTTCCACGAAAGAAGAATTCTGTGCTATCAGCAGAGGTATTAAATTTAATAATTATTGAAAAATAGGTAGTATATTTTGTAGTTATAATCTTTAACGGTAAAAAAGACAATAATAAGGAGTAATTAAAGAAATCTTTGTTAAAAATATATCTAATCATTATTAATGTATTTTTTTTGTGTCTTAAGTTAATGTGTTATTTAAGTTTATTAAGATAATGTTTAGTAAATAAGGCTAATATGTAACTATAATTAACTTGTATTTGCTGAATTTCTTTTCTAAACATTGGAATACTTTTGTTCCTTTTTTTGATGAATAAATTATTGCTATTTTAATGTAATTGAGTTGTTTAATTAATATTTACCTCAGTCTATCACAAAACATTATTATTTCATGCAGTAGCACACAGTACAGTAGCCATTAGCTACGCGAAACCCCTATGACCGCCCTCCTTTGAGCGCGGTACCACAGTGCGCGCTGGTCGACGATTAGTCGTCGCACCGAATAGGACATAGGACAGCTATCATCAATAATGTTTTTATAAGTAATGTTTGTTTGGATAACCAATTACCACTTCTTCATCGGTTTCCAACCTTAAACTTTTCTGTCCCAATGACCATCAGTCCGTCGCGCTATGTACCCCGCCCGTGGTTAGGTACTCGAACTTATAGTTTCGCTGGGCTACGTCCGTTGCGCATCATCATCATCATCGCAGGATCAGATCGGACGCAAACCGCTTGCAACCGGTTACTGTGGAATACTGTAGAATAATGATGGTGAAAGTAGAAGTATTACCCTAGAAAAACCCCACTCAATTCCAAAGGACGGAAATGCTTTAATACTCGTAAATGTCATTTTGGTTGAAAATAGGTAGTAGTAGGTATTTGTTAAGTTACGAGGTCTTATTGTCTTTAATATTTTTTTATATATGAGTTCATGTAAAGTCGCATTGTTTTATCGTATCTAAATAAAGTAATTTCCAATGATTAGTATGAATCACTGCTTACATTATTATACTTCCTTAAAGCTTGAGGTACGCCGTACGAAAGAAGGTACGTAAATAAAGTAGTAAATACGTTATGTAATTAAAAATATCAATCACGGAGTTAAATTAGGGAATTCCGACGGGATTTTCTATTTTCTTATTATTCAACTCTCAACACAATTTGTTGTACACATCATTGAAATTGTTATCAGACTTTTGAAAATGATAACTGCGTTTATTTTGACATTATTACCGCACAAATGCGACAACTGGGCCACGAGTATTAAATAAAATAATTTCTAGTTACTTATCATTTTTCGACGATAATGAAAATGACATTAGAAAATTGTGCTTGCGAGATTGACATTTGTAAAAAATGCAAGTCCCGACGAATGTAGTTATCGTCGAAAATAGATAAAATTAGCCGTATTCAAATACAAATCCTAAGTAAAGGAAATTTATGAAAATTATTTAAAAGCATCATAATCTATTAAAAAGCATGTCTCTAGAAGTTAGTTCATAGAAGTATCCGTAAGAGGCTCTTTACATTCGAAAACAATAGTACACCGTATCTAGGAACTAAACACTTGAGTAAAGGAAAAAAATACATAGAAAAATCTTTTGATTTTTTTTCTAACATAATTCTAGCATAATTTTCGATTTTTCTGCTAAGATGAGCTTTTACAGATTTTCATTGCCCTCGATAGCGTTATCGTCAACATTTCTGTCAAAATTAGTGTGTCGAGTCCTGCAAATTTGCGTTGTCGGCGTATCGACTGTCAAAACACCGTGTCGAGTCTCGCAATTCACGAGTTACTCGAGTTAGCATACGTCACTTCGCGACGAAACTACCACGCCAGGTGTGTCACAGCTCCGTTCACGAAGACTTTGACCTCCAGCGCTTCTGGGAGCTCGAAACAATTTCAGAACAAAGGTCTCTCTCTCCTGATGAGCTTTTGTGTGAAGCTATCTATGAAGACACGCATACGCGTAACGAGTGTGGGCGATATGTGGTCGCCCTTCCTTTCAAACCCGATGCACCGCCCCTCGGCGAGTCTAGGGAGATTGCCGTGTCTAGATTTCGTTAATTAGAGTACAAGCTTGAGCGTAATTCGCAGCTCAAAAACGATTATCACGCATGCCTCCAAGAGTACTTAGAGCTTGATCACATGGAGCCCGTCGATAGTCAAGCAGTTGCAGAAGGTACTTATTACATTCCGCACCACGCCGTGGTCAAAGAATCTAGTGAAACGACTAAAACAAGAGTAGTCTATGACGCCGGGTCTAAGACTACCAGTGGTCGCTCTCTCAATGATAATTTATTAGTTGGTCCAAAACTTCATTTAGACATTGTTGACGTGTTACTAAAGTTTCGTATTCATTCAGTCGCTTTTACAGCTGACATTAAACAGATGTATCGTAACATTTTAATTCGCGAGTCCGATAGGGATTTTCAGCGTATCGTATGGCGCACTTCACCCGAAGCTCCCCTACGTGATTATCGGCTGTGTACCGTTACGTTTGGAGTCAGTTCTTCTCCCTATCTAGCGCTTCGCACCATACAGCAGCTAGCTCGTGACGAGGCCTCACGCTTCCCGCGCGCGTCGCAAGTCCTCATGAACGACGTGTTTGTTGATGACGTCATAGTAGGTGAATGTGATGAATCACGGGCGCTCGCCTTACAGCGTGAGTTAATCGCCATATGCCAATCAGCTGGCTTCGAACTACACAAGTGGCATAGTAACTCCGCTGCGTTACTTCACGCTTCTCCGCCAACAGTTTCTCATGGTGAGCGGCGCGAACAGGTTCCGTTCGCTAAAATGGAAAATGACTCATCAACAAAGGTTTTAGGTCTACAGTGGGACCCAAATTTTGATACTTTCGGTTTTAGTGTCAAGGTTTCCTCTGAAAAATGTACAAAGAGGTACATTCTTTCGGAAATCGCTCGTATTTATGACCCCTTAGGGCTTTTATCTCCAGTGACCTTGTTTGGGAAACATTTAATTCAATTGTTGTGGATTTCAAATGTGGATTGGGATGAGACCCCACCACAAGATATAATTGATTCGTGGTCGAATTTTATTTCTCAACTTCCATTGCTTTCTGACGTTAGTTTTCCACGTCATATATTTTCTCAGAATTGTAGTGTACAGCTTCACGGCTTTTCCGACGCATCTGAAAAAGCATACGCAGCATGTATCTTCCTTCGGTTTCAAGGTGAGGATGGAAGTGTGCATGCGTCCTTAGTTTTAGCGAAAACTCGTGTTGCACCTACGCGTCGTATATCTGTTCCCCGCCTTGAGTTGATGGGAGCAGTTTTGTTATCACAATTAATTCAAAAGGTTAGGAAAATTTATGGTGACCGTATAAACGAGGACCAAGTTTATGCGTGGTCAGATTCAAGTATAGTATTATCATGGTTGCGTTCCTCTCCACATGAGTGGAAAACATTCGTTTCCAACCGTATTACGGAAATAACAAGTTCAGTCCCTGCGCGTCGCTGGCGGCATGTGCCCTCCGCCGACAACCCTGCGGACGCTGCCTCGCGCGGCATGTTGCCCGCTGCATTTTTATGTCATGATATGTGGTTTCGCGGTCCTCGCTGGTTAAACCAGGAGGAGAGTTGTTGGCCTGTTCCAAAGCCTGTTCTTCCTACCGATGAGGAAAAGCGTAATATCGTGTCTTGTTCGGTTTCGTCCGCTCCTGTCGAGGACGTCGAAATCATTTCGCGTTTCTCTTCACTCGGTAAACTCGCTCGTGTTACGACTTTGATATTTCGTTTCTATAATAAATGTAAAAGGGTCAACTCTTCATGTACTCAACACGTTACTGTTCCCGAACTGAGAAATTGAATGAACTGGGAAACACCAACAAAGTCACACTTACATGGGTACCAGAGCATTCAAAGATTGAAGGAAACGAATAGCAGATGAACTTGCTAGAGAAGGAGCCGACAACCCTCAAATCGGTGTAGAACCTTTCTGTGGCATCACCAAACAACGCGCCACCACGCTTCTAACCACCCTCTGTAAGCAAGAGGCTATTGAGTCGTGGAAGTCTACACAAGGACAAGAACACTCAAAAGCACTAATTCGAGGTTACAACAACAAAGTAGCTAAAGAACTGTTAATGGCCAATATGAACATGACCGAAGACGCTCTATGTAGATTCTGTAATACAGAAGAAGAAACGGCCATGCATATTCTCTGCTCATGCGGACCGCTTATAAGCAAAAGAAGTATCTATCTCGGGCGGCATATCATGCACCCGGATGAGATAGCAGATATCACGCTCCAAAGAATCTGGAAGTTTATAGACTCAACGGGACTAAGCAGTGAAATTTAAATATAAGGGCGCCACAATAGATCATACCTGGTCGAGATGACAACATTAGAGCCCAACAACCAATAATAAAAAAATAATAATCCTCAGGAAAACGTTAGAATCTTTGACAGACAGTGAAAAGTTATATAATCATCTTATGCAGAAAATGGGACGAGAAGAAACCGCAGATAGTAAAATGCGGTATTATGTATATACATGAGGAAATATCGGTTAATGTTCTCAACAGTCTGCACTAATGAAATCTTACAGGTGAAGCTAATCTGCTTTGTGACTGCGCTAGGGCTGCCAACAATACTTTACAGAAGTACCCTATTAGTTCATGCCATGCTAAAGGCAGCCTGTATTTCCTTATCCTTGAGCTAGATTATCGTGTTAAGTCCTAGAAGCTGTAACCCATAGTAATATCTCTATAATGGCCGCCGTTAACATAAACAATAAATAACGCGACCCATTTGGCAAAATACCGGCTAAGTGCGAGTTGGACTCGCGCACTAAGCGATCCGTGCCAATTAATTCAGTTAATTAGGGAATCCACTTACTTCCACTTAGCTAAAATACCACAATATTTTGTTGACGCAAATATAACTTTGTTTTCGTTTTATTTATTTATCTACTATCGTAAAATTTCCGTTGAAAGTATTTGTTAAGATTTACATCATTTATATTTTTCAAAGTGTAGGCATGTAGGAGGGGGGCATTTTACCACGTTATGCAATTGAATTAAGGCACAACTTAAAACATAACTATATTGAATAGATTTTACTTGTGAAATACAAAATATTTAGCTGTCTGTACTAAGTAATTTGTGTGATCAAAATAATTACTGGCAAAACAAGAAAAAACCTCTCCTCACAAAATTGTACAGCGAAGTTTGTCACTTGGATTATGCTTCTTCTGAGGTTCTTAATATGTTTAAATTGGATATCTGGGTCACCGACATTGACTTGTATAATATTGTGAAATTTAATCTTAGTAGTATTCTAGAATCAAAAAAACATACGAATCTAATTTATTAAGAAACAGAGTTATTAAGGAAATTTATCAGAAATATGAAGGTTGGCATAAAATTTTAACTGATGGTTCAAAGAGTCCTCAAGGTTCGGGTGCTGGTTTTTTTGATCAAAAAATGAATTTGTCAGCTGGTTTTAAAATTCTGCCACATGTGTCCATTATGACGCTGGAACTTATTGCAATATTTAAAGCCTTAACATATGCGATTTATAAAAAAAATTAGAAAAATTGTTATTCTTTCAGATAGCCAAAGCGGTTTGCAGCATCTGGCTCGCTGCGCCTCTGGTTTCAGCAGAGGTCTGACGATAGCCTATAATATTCTTAAAGTTATTAACAGTGTAAAAAATACAAATATTGAGCTGATACTGCAATGGGTTCCAGCTCATATTGGCCTTTTAGGCAACGAGAAGGGTGGACCTCGTGTCGAAAGAAGAGACGTAGAAGAGACGTTCGAATATTTGCCTGACTATTCTGAATATGTGCCTTGTTATAAAAATATATGTTTTCAAAAATGAAAACAGCATTTTGATGCAGTTTCTATTGACAGGGGGATATGGTATAAATCCATTCAGGGAGAACCTTATCGTGTGCCTTGGTTTGATGACATTAACTTGAATAGAAGCTATATCAAGATGGCACTACGTCTTCGTTACATCTGATTCACCTAATTGCACCGCTTGCGATTCACAACATTTGCTGATGGAATGTGTCAAGAACCAAGCTAAAAGGGAATCACTGTTTGAAGAATTTAAATTAAATATTCGAAATGTAGGATTAGTGCAAAACATTGTAGCAGAGCCAACATCAGAAGCAGCTAAAAAAATATGTAAATTAGTAAAACTAACAGAACAGTGATTCCCCATCATTGATTAGTAATTTTTAAGTTATTGTTTTTCTTTATATCTAAGCAATATTATGTATATTAACTTTGATCCTAACCAAATCTGTAAATAGCAAAGACACAATGGGACTAGCGTATACATGTGAATAAAAGCACCAAATTAAATAAAGATTTTTTTTTTAATTTAGGTGAGAATTTTTAAACTTTATCTGATAAGTCCTTAAAAAAAATTGCACTCCGGGAGTGCCGGCAGAAGTGAAAACTTGAATATCAACGTTGTGCATTTTTGATTTTTTGGAATAGTTATTATCAATATAAAAGTACTATCATTTTTGTGATAGAATACAATAATAATAATAATAATACAATAATAATCATAATAATAATATATTTTTATAGAATACAATATTTATTTATTGCGCTATCGTACACAAACATTACAATTTATATTATATTAAATTACATTAAAAAGTTTATCTCTCAGAAAAATCAACTTACATCCATAATTTCGCCAACCGTCTTACGGTTTTTCGATCAGCCTACGTGTCCTGACGCGAGTTTCACATTTTTCCCCCATCCCACAAAAGTGCTCAACGCCGCTAAAGAAGTTTTCACTTCAAAAACAGTTTTCAACACAATAAATGTTGCTTCAGCCAGTTACGTAAATAAATAAGTTGTTCTTCCTTTCTTTCTCTTTCTTTGATAAACAAAGACGTTAGTGATATTACTAATTATTATTACGTAATTTATTTTTGGCCGGAAAACATCAAGAAAATTTGGGGTCGTCAAATCTGTTTACGGGGAGCCATGTCAGAAAGGTGTCAGCGTGATGGCTGCCGCGATTGCTAACACCACAAAACAAGTAGTAACGAGTAAAATATCGAAGCAGTGTTTTTACAAACACCTCACTCGCCCGACTACAATTTTAAGGGACCAAAAGGGATGTTATGATTGTTTCTGTACCTTCAGTGAAAAGGGATCTCACTTGACTTAGATCGAAATCGAGTTTATTAGTTATTCTGAATCCCTGATTTTTTCTCTATCTTTCTATGTAATCGGCATATTTCTGCGTCGCTTAATAAAGAAAATAATTTTGTGCCAAGTGATGTAAGTAAGACTTTGTGAACTCATTTTGAGTATTTTTTGGTGATTACTGATACATGTCTACTTTAAACAAAGTGAACCGGGGTGTTCAGACGTTATTTGAATGTGACAACAGATATAACTCGTGTTAATACCCTTTACACGATTTAAATTGTTCAGATTGAATTTGTGCCTAATAATACAAGAAGACTTATATAATTTGACACAAAAAAACAATGTGTTTGAGGTTCGTGAAAAAGGAAGTAACTTTATTTAAAGCACTAAAGATCAAACCCAATAAAATATTTATTTTGTGTCTATTGATCCATTTAGACTTACACCATTAATCACAAAATAATCATACATGTGTAAAACGATTAAAGTTACTTACATCAAAAATATTTTAAATTCACTACAGACATTTTGGTAAAATTTTTGGTGTAAAGTGATTTAACTCAGCCCAAACGTCTCTCGCGCATCTTTCCCCCAAACTGAGCGACTGAGATACAAATATGGAACTCCGAGCGTGTGAGCGAAAGGGCAGCTTCGCATCGCGCATTCAGAGCTACTTAGTGTTAGTGCCACGCATGAGCATCAGTGCAACGGTCGCGTCCCGCTCCCGATCGAAAGATGTCGCGAAATGTAAGTTATAGCAGTTTACACGAAATTATCGAAACATGTCATTGCTATTTAACGCTTTATATTTAAAATTACAACAATTTACAAAAACTTCAATTTGAGGGTGTGTAATTTATTAGTGTGTATTCTGTTATATTGAACATATAAAAATATGTTTTAAGCAATGGTTTATCGTAATCTCTCTATTGTATCTGTCGGAGTTGCCGCAAAATCTGTTAGTATTAATAGGAACTCACACAATTACGTACGTAGATAATGTAGGTAGTTTAGTAGACCCAAATTTTAATAAAAGTAGTATTTACTATGTTATTTGTTAGTTGCATTTGATTGCGCTATCGAATATGTATAAATAGAATAAACGAGTGGGAAGTAAATATAGCTCCGGTGTAAAACACCGGAGCTAAGAGTTCAAGGACAAAGGTCAGTGGGTGTTACATAAAATTAAAAAATGATTTAAGTTAAAGTGTTAAATAGCTTTATTTATTTTGACTTGCATTTAACCTTATCTGTTTAACGGCAAATATCGCATTTCAGTTTGATTTCCGGTATTTCATGCACTTAAAATCGTCTGTTGGACTGAATTGGTTCTTTTATTCGTATCTGTTTATAGCCCAAGTACATACTTGTATACTTTAGGTTACCCGTATTGCCATGGTATATGGTTTAATATTTCCATATTATCTATAAATCTTGAATATCGCATAGATGTAGCAAGTACAAGTACACATAATAAAAGTATCATGTTTTGAAACATGTTTAGTGTTCTTACACACAACTATATCAAAAATGATGATATTGATCGTATTGAGATTAAAATTATATTGTATTTGCTATTCCTCTCCCTCTCTTGTTTTGTTAGTGTTAGGCATGTGAATATGTAATTGAATGTCGGCGCTTCTTCAAACTTAGGTTTAGGGTTCAAAATCCTGGCCGGTTCAATATACAGGGTGTGGCCTGTAATAGTTATATTTCAATTTTCAGCAATCTACAACACGGTTGGATAGAATTATGCTATATGAATTATGTGAAAAAAGGTGAACAAATAGATGAAGGCAAAATTTCGGCTAAGGATGAACATGGTAGCATTGATAAACAAGCTCATGAACAAATGAACGAGTTGTTGATTAAAAAGAAAATTTATTAGCACTTGAAGAAAATGATTTAAAGAACAACAAGAGACATACTGTTGACGCAAAAAAATATGACAAGAGAAAACCAGAGAGAACGACTGAAGAAAAAAATGAACCAGAAAATAAAGAAGACAAAATCAATGAAATTGTTACAATGGACCAAACCCTATATCGAAACGAAAAAAATAGAGATTTGTTTACTCTCTTAGAATACCTAGATCCGAGTGTTCATGACTTTTACCATCAATTAACGACGAATGAAGATTTGCGTGAAATAGATCCCGATTAAGCATCAAATGAAGATGAATAGATTACAATTGAAAGAGTAATAAAGACTAATCTGATATAGGATTAATAACGTTCTGATTTATTTAAAAACCTATATTACTTCTTTCATTGAAAAGATAACTTTCTTCAGTGATTTTATTTATCTAAGCTGAAATACATAAAGCAAACCTAATTACCTTTATTTCTAGTGAGCTAACATTAATTAATAAGAAGTTTAAAAGTTTTGTATTGTTTCGCTGAATTTTAAATTTTGATTGTTTTATTTTATTTTTGAGTTTGGATAAAACATTGCCAAAGTGTCTTGCTTTGATCTCAGTTTCATATTTCATGAAACTTCGGTATGTTAAACTAAGATACTAATCATAGCCATCAGAATCGATCTCATAATATGTTTAGTTAATTATGATACTCATTCAAAAGTTAATTATTTTGCTTATGCTTGTTATTTCAAAACGCTACGGGTATGTTTAGTAGACTGAAAGTCACAATATATTTCTCTTTTTTTGATTGTGTAGTATTCTCATACTATTAATAAAATTAAGATACATTTTTAAAAAAGTAATACATGTTTGTTTTTATAAATCTCAATGTTGTTTTCATTTTTCGATAAACCTTCTTAGCCGAAATGCAAATAGGGCTTGATATCTCTGATCCAGATTTCAATCAACAAAGTAGATGATGTGAAATAGGTTTTGGTTTTTATTTTAAATACACTAATAATTCAGACACACTTTCCTCTAGATATGATATGATAAATGCATTTTTTTAAACATTATATATGTAACATTATGTAATTCTAAATAAAATAACAATTTCTAGCAATTTTAGGAGCAAACAATTTGGTTTTACTTGCAAATTATAGCTTAGTCAGATCCAATCCAGACTTACATCACTAGACACATAAATCATAAGATACTTATATCGTTAATTAAGTCAGTTTGATCAGTTTTCACATAGGTTTTTCCTACGAAATTGGTGTATATTGATTCAAGTGTAAACTTTTCAACGAATTTCCATTAAATAAACTTAAATAATAATTCCTGATACAGTAACTAGTGATGTTTGTTTTGCAACATTTTCGAAAAGTGAAGAAACAAAAATATATGCACAGAAATAGTATGAAATGTATCACTTTACACTTGTTAGCATGAGGGTAATTTGCTGCGGTGTAATATGATACAAGTTTAATTAAATCACTTGACACGAATGTAAAGTTTCGTGATTAGTGATTTAACTGAGTTTCATATTTAATTAAAGAATAACTATAAACAGTATATCTCAAACTGTCATACTATCTGATTATTTCAAATATTAACTTTTATCCAAAAAATATAGCACCAAAATATCTTTGATAGCCACGAAGTAGGATTTTTTTAACCTTCAAATGCGATTTCCCAAAAATCAATGTTTTTGACTTAGATCACTTTTCATTGAACCTGTACCAGGTTTAAGGTATGATTGTTTTTTTATTTCCCGATATGAAAACCTTGCTGCGAAGAACACATCAAATAAAAAGTCATTGTGGACACAAAAACCTATTTTGTAGTGTTTCAAAAAATATATTTGAAGGAAGAAATGTTGAGAAACGTAATACTCCTAAATAATGACTACGTTTAAAATTAAATAAAAGTAAATTGCCAAAAATGCGTTTAAATTCCGAACACTTACTGATAGACCCACGTCGAATCGACCGTAACTCGGTTATCATCTGTTCCTCTTGTGGACTTTTGAGTGATTTTTGATTTAATTGTTATATCATAAATTGCAAATTGCACTTGTAAAAAGCAACTTTTGGCTGTGTGACAGACGAGGAATCGAACCCCGTGTCTTACGCAATCCGGGCGTATGCCCCACTCGGCCACCGTCACATTAGCAAGCCTGTTGAATTTTGCAAGCGCTTTCTTTATCGCGTAGGCTGCGTGACGTTATCAATGTTGCGAGATTGCTCTCACAATATCCGAAGGAAATATTTTTACAAATATTTAACAATCTGTTAAGATGAACGAAGCCAATTTATAATTATTATTTTTTGTTTTTATAGTTTTTTGTCACTATACAAACTTAATTATATAAATTGCAAATTGCACTTGTAAAAAGCAACTTTTGGCTGTGTGACAGACGAGGAATCGAATCTGGGCCAGTCGAATAATCGCAGGTAAGCAGATAATGGTTGTACACATCTGGAAGAAGTTATGTTCGGTCATGCATGGAGTATTGCAAGTATTACAGTAACCTCTGCGAGATCAGCCAAGTACCAAGGTGAAATTTTAGATCTACATTTTCCTTTCATACCAAGATTCCTGGCGAGTCTCGCATGAGGTTTTAGGTCAGGCTGGCGAGCCGCACAGAGTCTCGGTGGGCCACATACGGCCCGCGAGCCGTATGTGGCCCACCAAAATAATAAAAATAATTATTGTGGATCAATAAATAATAATACCAAATAATAAAAATCTTTATTGTGGATCACAGGTTAAATAAAAATAAAAAAATAAATAAAATAAGTTTATTTCATTAACAAAGGTAATGCCTTAAAACTAGTACATTGGAGCCTCCATTTAAACAAAAAATGCCTGTGTTTGGAGGACCCGCTCTTCAATCATTATATCCAAACTTTAACAAGGCAGTATGGGTAAACTTAACATAATCAACATGTTTTTTTTTTACATTGTAGTAGAAAGTTTGAATATTAAATTAATTAAATTTGAAATTTTACTTAGAAATAGTCTCAAACAGTCAATACACGAGCACAGTGGCGGCTGTACCTTAAGTGCGCTCGTGCGCTGAACCACCAATTCAAAAGATTTAAAAATTACAAAATATTAAGTACTTCATCTTAATTTTTAAGTTACGATTTTAATATTTATTTTTAAACATACAAAAACGTATAAAAGATTAAATCTCCAATTATGGTGAAACAGTTTGAGCGCTTTACTTAACTATTAAAACTTATTTCCCTGTAAAGACCAATTCTCGTGCGCTTCGGCGAGTGCACGAGGACTGCTAATATAAACTTGTAGGAGATACGAGTTAATACGCCTGACGCGTGAAACAAAAGATAGTTCATAGAAATTTACCGAGTAGTGAGTGGGTTTTGGAGCGCCGCACCACGGTAATGTTATCTAAACAGTATTCCAACTCCATACAAACGGACGAAACGCGAGCTATACCTACGCGCCTCGACTTCGGCATGCGTTCGGCATGCAGACAGTCGCGACTGTGCCACAATGACGAACGGACGGTGCGTTGGTTTTTTAACAATAGTCGCGCGATTTCTTTCTCGAAAAATAAGTTTAAGTACATTTTATTAAGACGAATAGGATATATTGTGCTGATTTGATTTTTAATAAAGCTTTATATGAGAATGCGGATTTTTTATAATTTAAAATTTAATAATTGAGCATTCCTTACGTCTAAGTCGTTGCGCAAATATTTTTCGGTAGCAAATTTATAAGATCGATTTGTCATTTAAACATAAAAATGTTTTTAATTAAATCTAACAAGCAAAAAACAACACCCATTTTTTATTGATTACTTCCTATTTAAGCCACAAAATATATTATTTTTTTATATAAAAAAGTATATTTACGATCACAAAACTAAATGTAAACACTAAAGTAGGCAATTGTAAAATGCTGGAGGCGGGCAGGCAGCCCTATCGCACGTTTAGGTACCGCGCGGCTGTAGGTATTTATTTTAAAGAGTCGGCCGAGTTACAATACTGTAGATAACATTACCGTGGCCGCACGAGCGAACGGAGGATTGCCGAGAGCACCCGATGTTTGACGAATTAGCCGGCCGGCATGGGAGCGAGGCGACCGACACAGCAGCCATGATTAACATCTCGTTATCAGACTACCAATATTGTTTCACTGTATGTGTAACTCATTAATTATTGTTTATTTATATTACCGTAATTGTTTTTAGTAATTGTTTCGATTGTCTTAAAGTGCACTACCAGTTCGATAACCCACCAGCCGCCACTGCACGAGCAGATTTTTAACTGGTTATTCTGGGTTTCTGATTAATTTTATCGATGAGCTACCTATTTATTTTGTTGACCTTGCATAATACAACTTGATACGTATTTTACCAAAGGTAGATAAGGAATATTCGTCGAAAAACGTCACCTATTTGTCAGCAATCATTTATGTAAATTTCATTTTAAAATCAGTTGTTTTATACTTGTTCGATAGGATAAGTCCTATCTGACGTCGGTAAAATCGGCTCTTAATTATGTATTATCGAAACACTAAGTATGCGTCCGTTTTCAGTTCATAATCGTGTCGCTGAAGAACGGCATGTTCAACAACGCGAACGTGCTCTTCCGCACGAAGTTCGTCGACGGCATGTCCTCGGTGCAGCGCACCGTCAACCAGAGGCTTGGATGAATTAACCACTGGATATGAAACGCAAGAGCGAATATATGAAATCATCATTAGCTAATTTTTGCGGGCGGGGGGAGCTTGTCGTGTCAATTATTGACATTTAGTGCATGGAGCGAGGAGGTGTTACTGCAGTCAATGGACTCTGATACTCCTCCGGATATTTGTCCGGTCCCTCCCCTAGCGTGAGGAGGTGTTACAGCAGTCACCGGCGGTTCTTCAAGACTTCTTGAGGGAAAATGAAGAGTGTTAAACTTGTAGTATGTCTAATGAATAATAGAACTGTTCGAGCTTATAACTCGGAATCGAATGAATTGAATGAAAAAAGTAAAGGTTTATATAGGAGCCTGGGCCGTTCAAATTTAGATCGAGGTAGGTTCAAAAATAGAACATGAATACTGGTGGTTTATAGAGGATTAAACCCGAAAAAGTAATAGACTTTGATAGAAGTTGTCAGACTTTGAAAGATATTGTCATAACAACCATGTCAAGTAAGATAAAAATATGTCAAAAATCAAGCAATTTAAACAAATAATCAGGAAAACGAATCATCACCCAATGCAAATTAAAGGAAAATTGCAAACAAAGGTAAAACACAGCTATTTTTACAGTATTATGTACAGAAAAGTAGAATAACAGAGCTTCGAAAGTTTGACATTTTTAGATTCACAATAAATATTGTTCAAAAAAGGATTAGAAAACATCAATAATCCAAAAATACAGAGTAATAGTATAAGAAGAGTAGAAAGGCAGGTAATGCCGATAGTTTAATGTTTACAGTACGACTTTTTAGGGAGAAAATACGAACTGCGTTATGGTAGATAGAATCTATGATTAACTCTAAGTTCGTGTTTACAGCAAATGAACCAGCAATCTTTGGATGGAAAAAGGAAATGAAAGCATGGAAAAACAAAGATAATGTGATTAATGTGGGTCCGATGAATACTAAATATATTAAGGTACTCAATTTATTACACGTTATACATGTACAACGGTACAAGGAACGGATGATGAACGCACGACAATCCTACCGTATAAAAAATACGTTATCTTGTTGATTTTGTAATAACTGAACATCACTTTTTTAAATGGCAATTTAACTGCTCTCTTGAAAAACACATTTCACTATTTTCAAGAAAAAATATTGATTGGGATAAAAAGTTACGAATGGATGAAAAGAAAACTTTTTGTCCTGCCACTATCATTTTTACACAAAAATAAGCTACATTTACCCATTTATTCCGACAATGTTTCATAATGAGCTCTATCACCGTACTGACAAGACGTCACCTGTAAGTAAGGTCAAAAAGCCCGCTTCATGGCTAAGGGGGTACAAGCTTAATTGCGCGTCATTGCACGTCCAGTGGTTTATTCGTCCAAGACCAGAGGCGGTGAGAGAAGACACCACTAATTGATTTCGGCTTAGACTTAATATGTGTCACCGTAATATTGTAAGAACAGAGATTAAAATCTAACGTTTTTAGTTCCGTAAGATTGTAATCTGTCGATTTATTGTGAAAAAGCTCGAAATGGTTTGGCATTTTCCCTTTTATTGGTACTTAGACTTTACATACTGTGTCTTTTAGCATCGATGCAGTCGCAAAATATCAACTTTACATACTGCGCTACGTTTAGCATCGATGCAGTGACGATGCTAACGCGTGTTAGGATCGATGCAGTCGCTATGCAGAAGCTGGAAATTAACAAATTATGTACTGGATTTTGGTTACTGCATCGATGCTAACGAAGATTGCATCGATACAAAATTTAATCTGTACAGTGCGTGAGTCGCGATGCTGCAGCGCGTTTTCAAAACGCGTGACTGCATCGATGCTAAAAGTCGCACTTTGTTAAGGGTCTTACATGTTAACCTTACACAAAATATAATTGTTTACTTTTTACCTACTTTGACCCACCAATTTATATAGGGTCTAACAAAACTAGTGATCGATAGCCAACGGGGGGTATCTATACATCATACTGAATACGATGACAAAATATTGACATATGTTTTAAAGTGATTTTTCAAAGTTATGTTTTCAAACAAAATAATTAAATTAATTAAGAAAACATGCTGTCGTTTACTTACGCATACACAGGCTTCAACCCACAGATATTGTACAGTTACACGCACACTGTTCAAATTAATTAACAGTAAAGCATTGTACGCTATTTACACACACACAGCTGTTAGAAGATATAAGTAAGGCCATCTAACAGCTGTGTGTGTGTGGATGGTCGAGAAGGCTAGAAATAACTACTTTGTATGGCCGAGCTTTGTCACTCAAGCCGTCTCTGTCATTTCTTCTATCAAGTCTGTGCGAGCGAGCGTGACAAAAAATAAGGTACCTACTTTGTTATCAATTACATGTTTTCACTCGAGCCGTCTCTTTCATTTGTGATACCATGATAGTACGAGCGAGCGTGACGGCTTGCTAGATGCAAAATCATGCATTCAGAGTAGGACCCCAGGCTACTCATTTAGTTTACCAGGTGCAGTGTTAGATTTACATATTTACTTTTCATGATTTCCTTTAGGTCATTCTAAATGATCCTACCTACTTAAAACCATCGTATTATGAAAGTCAAGCCCATGGCAATTAAATGAACAAACAGCCAAAAGTAAAAACTTTGTTAGAAATTAAATGTTTAATAAGAAACAAATAGGCTTGGAGTAGCAAATTAAAGTTTACCTAAGTTTTATTTGTATTTTTCCACTAGCAAAATGAGGTGTAGCATAGGTAGATTGGAATAAAAATAAAATGTGTGATTACTTTAATAATTTATTATGACTTACAATCACACTTAGGCAAGCTTTAGACTGGCACGTTATAAATTAAGGCTAAAATATAATCTTTATTTTAGGATGATCTGTTAAAAAAACATTAAATAAATCATCAATCAATACGACAAGACATATCATGCGTCTTACGACATAGCAAACTACCTAAGTCGAATCTTTCTCGTGACCAATATTTAGCCCTTAAAAACTTAAAATCTAAACCGGAATTGACAATCTTACGTGCAGATAAAGGAAACGCTACGGTTATAATGGATACATCAGATTATAAACTCAAAATATCACAGTTGCTGTCGGACGAAACAACCTACAAACATGTAAAAATAGATCAAACGAGCAAAATATTAAAGAAAACCAGCGACCTAGTGAAAAAACATAGCGATAGTTTAAACCTTGATGCTAAGCTATTAGTACCAACATGTGCAAAACCACCTAAACTGTATGGGCTGCCTAAAATACACAAAACCAATGTTCCTCTTCGTCCTATTGTGAGTCAGATTGATTCCCCAACGTACAAGCTGGCGAAGCATTTGGCGAAAACACTATCTGTGCTACGAGGAGGAACTACGGCACATGTTAAGGATTCCTATGACTTCATAAGCCAAATAAAGACCTTGCAATTGGCAGAAAATGAAACAATGGTTAGTTTTGATGTACAGTCCCTATTTACAAGTTTACCTGTGAAAGACTGCATTGAAATTACCAGAAGGAAGTTAGTTGAATTGGATATGCCCATAGAGTATGCAGAACTTTTAGAGCATTGCCTTACATCTGGCTATTTATTATGGGATGGTGAATTCTACATACAAATTGATGGTGTAGCGATGGGTTCCCCAGTATCACCTGTTGTTGCTGATATCTTCATGGAGGATTTTGAGGCCACAGCTTTGAACACATCACCTATATCACCAAGGTTTTATAAACGGTACGTAGATGACACCTTCACAATATTACCCACAGATAAAGTTTCTGCTTTTTTGAACCATCTTAACTCTATTCATCCACAAATACAATTTACTATGGAAATTGAGGCAAACAATAAACTAGCTTTCTTAGATGTTTTACTTACTAGGAATTCTGATAACACACTTAGCCACACAGTTTTTAGAAAGGCCACTCATACAGACAAATATCTCAATGGTGCATCTCACCATCATCCTTCACAGTTAGCTACCGTGGGCAAAACTTTGTTTCAGAGAGCATTGGGCATCTGTGACGACCGACACCTGGCTGCTGAACTTCAGCATGTAAGGAAGGTACTACGGGACAACCAGCTTCCAGTACCACGTCGTTGCAGACCCCGTGCCAGTGCCAAGCCCATGACAGTTGAACGCCCACCTGCCGTACTACCTTACATCAAGGGGGTCACTGACAAGATTGGGAATATCTTGAAGCGAGCTTCCATCAAGACTTATTTCAAGCCGCCAAAGAAGATTAACCAATTTTTACCACCTGTCAAGTGCACCATACCTCTTCAAGATGCAGGGGTGTATAGACTGGAATGTGACTGTGGCCTTTCCTACATCGGGCAAACCAAACGAAGTATAGGCGTGCGGATAAAAGAACATATAGCTGACGTTAAACATAGACGAAACATAAAATCTGCAGTGTGTGAACATGCCTTAGACAAACCCAACCACTTCATACGTTTTGACCAACCTAAAGTACTGTCAAAAGAACGTCGGTTCATTCCACGTATGCTACGCGAAGCTATAGAAATAAGAAAACATCCAAATTTTAACAGAGAAGATGGTTGGAAAATTCCACCTGCATGGGATCCAGTTCTAACTAGGACCCAAGCTAGACCACTCACTGCAAGATCACAAGACACAGTTAGCTCCTTCTGCGTGGATAGGAACGTTAATTAATAATATGAGTGACGGTAGTGTATATTTTTCAAAACTCTGTAAATGACAAATAACATCTTAGTCTACCCGTGACCACGAACGCTGTAAAGTGTTCGAAACGTCGGGATAAAATTAATAAACTCGCGAAAAGTTAATCCGTAAAAAAGTTGTTTTATTTCGATGAGTAATATTCGCGTAAACTTCAGAAACAAGTATTAAATAAATGTTAGCGTAACTTATTTTTGACCTGAATTGTTTTTTTGATAAATCATTAAATAAAAAAGTACACTAACTTAGAAAGTATTTACACAAATAAACACTAAATTTACAAAAAAATACAGTACTTAAAGATAAAGATATGAAAGTGTCCTTCTTAGGTATTCACACGTAACACTGCTTACACTGCCCTTTTTATAATGTTTTCACGCACACTAGTCTCTTATCACTTTTAACAATTTCTAAGGCATTTACAATCCGCTGGCGTATTTTTCTAAGCTATCGATGTGATGCGTATCGTCACTGTAAACCAAGTCCATAATACTACCCCAAACAAATAAGTCCAGTGGAGTAAGGTCGGGAGAACGCGCTGACTAGGGTACCGGGCCAGCGACGCCGCCCGGACTGGTTCGTTAGGTATGCACGTACGTCGCGATCGAAGTGGGTCGGCGCTCCGTTCTGCCGGAAGTACAATCCCCGCAAAGATGTAGAGGTACGTCGGCCAGCAGCTCCTCTAGGGTGCTCTGCAGGAAGTCCAAGTACGTCTTGCCGTTCAGCCGCTGCTGGATACACTCGCAACTGGGCACGACGACGTTCGCAGTCCTGCGGCTTCAGCCCCTGCACCCGGAGGAAGTGCCTCTCGGTACGCCTGACGATGCCACACACACTCCCATTGCAGTCAGGTTTAAGGCGGCCGCTGCGTGACACCGTAGGTCTCGACGTGCTTGCGCGAAGCTTCAGCGCAATTGCAGTCGCATCATGTCATGGTAATACTCGTACATTACCATACGCAAATAGTCGATGTTCATGTAACGATATGGCATCCCGATGACAGGACTTTACTGTTACAATTTCGAGATGAGACTGACGACTTTCGAAGTTCGAAGCAACTGTAGCGATTGACTTATGCCGACGCGACGCGTGGCGCGTAGGCAGTAGCAGTTTGTGTAGTGTTTCCATGCTGCTTGTCTAGTATTTTAATACAAAAATGAGGTTTTTCAAAGATTCGTAACTTTGATTTAAGATTTGCGCTTTTAAACGTGTTCTCGTAAGGAAGTAGACATTAAACCCTTTACATTTTTGTATGTCAATAAATAATAATGAAGTGGATGATGGGTCTTACATAATAAGCATGCCTCAGGACACTATCTACTTGTCAACTGCTTGAGAATCAAGAAAGTTGAGTAAGTAACCATTTTCTCAACTTTACCTAATCAATTATGTTAAATCGAACGTAAATTACTGACAAAACTTAAACACGTACTTAAATTTAAAACCTAAATAAAACGATGTAATCCAACATTTTTAAAAACAACGAAGTTTTAATTCTTAGTTGTTTAAACACACCTCCACATTAATGTAAACATAAAATAATTCAATTTGGAATAATAGCTTCTTTATTCAAAATAATACTTTATGAAACCGTTGTCACCCTCCATGTAGTCATAACAGAAGTGGAATACCTGGCGGTGGCGCCGGCGGCGGTGTCTTTGACGATTTTGAGCCGACTTACCGACATAAATCTGCCGAACCGTATGCCATTGAATTAGGGCTTACTTTAGATGTGCGTTTGTGCTAGCGGCTCTTTAAATCTTTCTGTTAGAGAAAAACTCAGAAAAAGGGTTGCTATTGCTATGAAAAAAATTGCACGATTTGAGTAAAAATGGGAATACAAAAGTCGTGAAAACGGACTACTTTTTAAAATAAAATGATAATAATTACTGGTGCTATTAATTTAAATTTACGAAATTCAAACGATATTAATCTTACTAAAACAATTCATTTTTAAAGAATGTCAATAATTTATTGATTCTGAGGTAATACACAAAATTATTTGTTTATTTAAAATTTATTGTACTGTTAGTTGTACAATTAAAATTCAATTTCTGTTTTGTTTTTAATTTAGAATAATACTGCACATTTACAACGTCAGTAAAGGACTTCTTTCTCTTTTTGAAGTGAAAACTTCTTTAGCGGCGTTGAGCACTTTTGTGGGATGGGGGAAAAATGTGAAACTCGCGTCAGGACACGTGAGCTGATCGTAAAACCGTAAGACGGTTGGCGAAATTATGTACAGGGTGTTGATTTCAATCCGAGCGGTATTTATAAAAACAATGTATGATCCCATATAGAACAGGTATGTGGAACCAAATATTACAAAATAATTAAACTGAAATTTTAAGCGATTACTTTTTATGAAACCCTTACTGCGTTGTGGCGTCAGACACTGCATTATGTTTACACTGTAATCGTAGCGGGCGCGAATCGCGTAGCACGCGACAAGTAGGTACTAACTAGCGGTCAGTGCTGATTTATTTCTATCTGCCGGGTACGTTATGCCCGAGTGTGTATGTTGCTATTTTTACCGACTTTAAGAATAAGCGATTTCACGTGTTTGGATTAGTTGATTCCAAATTTCCCTTCCTACTTTAATCGGGCTTAGGACCGACAAACATACCTAAAACTCATCTGTAACAAATCAAATTACCTAATCTTGATAAAACTCACTGAAATTGGGCAATCCATCAGAAATTCTGAAACTTTAACTTGAAACACTTAAATTTGAATCAATTAATGGCGCACTAGGTATCGATCGCACTGTTTTTCATTAATTTGAGCAATCAATCGAGAATCTATCGAACCTCAAACTCTAAATTACTACTACGAATTGAATCTTAATCTAGGCTAACTAAAGTCATCTGTACTGTACTGTAACTTAAACACAATTTGAGCCTCCAGGTGGGAATTGGCTTGGCTAATCTTTTGAAAATCAAAAGAAATTTTAATGGTTTATGAATTTTTTAGTTATTATTACTTAATGAGCAAAAGTCATGTAGGTAGGTATATCATTTTAACTAACTTCGGGAGTTCAAACGGAAATCGAACCCTGAGCTTTTGTCTAGATTTATGCTAAACCGTTTCAAAATAAAAAAAGTACCAAGATTATTAAATGACGCGAGTCTAAAGTATTTTTGGCGTAGTTAAAAATTTGGAATCAACTTATTTACATCGATTTATCTTTACATCTAGTTATTTGTACATTTTTATTTACACTAACCTCAATAAATTATCGAAGTGTCCACCAGACTGAGCAATACACAGTCTGGCACGGCGTCTGGTGTTCCCTTTTAAACTGTTCAGCACAAAACGATTTTGTCAAACTAACTCGAATGCACTGACTATTCTCTGTGTTAGGTCATTAACGTTTGTTGATTCTTCGGTATACACAATACGTTCACCAAACATCCTTATAGCTGCACTCAAACTATTGTCAGTTATTGCATACAATCGCACCATTTCAACGAGTTCACCGTTAGAATAATTTTGCGTCATTTTCGCAAAACATGTTGCCTATGCGATGTTATTAGCACAACTAAGGTATGAGCGACGGGCGAGAACGAGATAGCACGGGCTGGGCGATAAAAAGAGATAGCCGCTACTTCACCGCACGGCGCTATGGCGGGCGGCGGCGGGAAGCCTGAGCGGCGCTCACGCGGATTGCGGTGCCTTTGTGCTTTGTAGGTATCGTTCGTTCGCACGCAAGCCGGTGCGGTGTGTTGTCGGGGGCCTACTCTAAAAATCGCTAGGGTCTACTTTGAAAACCGTCATTTTTTAATAAAAATAAAAATATTTTTTCGAACTCATTTTTTTTGTGATTCATGATCAGAACAAGGTACATAATCACCTCTGAAAATTCCGCTCGTATTGAAATCAACAACCTGTATGTAAGTTGATTTTTCTGAGATAAACTTTTTTTTGTAATTTAATATAATATAAATTGTAATGTTTGTGTACGATAGCGCAATTAATAAATATTGTATTCTATAAAAATATTATATTATTATTATTGTATTATTATTATTATTATTATTATTATTATTATTATTATTATTATTATTATTATTGTATTTATATTAAAATGATAGTACTTTTATATTGATATTCCCTAACAATTCCAAAAACTCAAAAATGCACAACGTTGATATTCAAGTTTTCCTACATAATAAGTTTTTCGTATTAATTCGTGCAATTTTCTTTATGTTGCTGGTAATACTCGAAGGGCACTGACCGAATGTTGATATCTGTGCTTGCGTAGTCAGTTATTTTTGTTGGTGTGCGTATTTGTTAGTGTAATAGTGCAAAAACAGCTGTAAATGGTATCTTTTATCACTTCTAAAACCCGCTGATGTTTTGTTGATTATCTCAGAAACTAGCCTGTATTTTTGGACTAAAGTTGGTGAGCGTGATCATAGTGATTTAGAGATTCTCCCCGTAGGCTATCGATCACTAGTTTTGTTAGACCCTGTATACGAAGTTTACAATTAATCGACTGATTACAATCCATCGGATTATAAACTTTTAATTAATTTAATTGTAATCACGCGGTTTATTACAGTATTTCGGTGACATGTGTATTTTATTCGCTGTTCGGAACACATTTTGTGTCACATTTGCTAAAATAAAAAAGTATGCAATAACACGACAATTACCATGGCAACGCTTTGAAAGATGCTCCATCTGGCCTTATCTTTTTGGACCACAAAGTTTGTTCTGACCAGCGGGCGAAGTCTGATGCATCATTTTTGACATTTCGCGTCGACAATTTCAATTTTATGATTTTCTAATTTATCAAATATCATTTTAACTTACGTAGCTATATCTTTAATAAATCTTTAAAAAAAAATTTTAGTTTTTTAAGCATCATTCAAAAATTCTTCTCAATCAATAAATATACGAAAACACCAATTTTGTCTCAGCATTTTTCGAGCGCCACCTGGTGGTTTTACACGGAACTATGTCGAGACTTCCGACACTGATTAAATTTAGCCAGTGTAACACAGACGTTGGATTTCGATTATAAAAGCCATGAACTGTTACGCGGGTCAAACTGAAAGTTCTTAGAACTGGCCACTTATAAACAATATAATAAAAAAAATATACTAAAATTTGAAAATAGAACTCTTTGCCAATATTACTGAGTATATATTTCATTCATTTGTCATTTGTTTTAAGATTTGGCGGCAAATTGAAAATTGTCTGTGTCACGTCAACATGAATTTAACACGAGAAAATTTTCGTGCAATGATTTTTTATGACTTTCGATGTCATTTAAGTCAACAAGAAAGTTATGATAGACTACGATTGGCCTTTCACGATGAAGCCCCATCTCGTGCGACTGTTTACAACTGGTTTAATGAGTTTAAACGTGGTCGCACTAATCTCACTGATGATGTACGTGAGGGACGGCCTTCTACGGCGACGACTGAAAATAACATCTGTGTTGTGCGGCGTATGATAGAGACTGACAAAAGAGTGACCTATCAGCAGATTCGGACAAGCTTAGGCATCGGTATGAGTCAAGTGCACAAAATCCTCCACGAACATTTAGCGGTCAGGAAGCTTTGCGCCCGGTGGATACCTCATAATTTGACTAAGGCTCAAAAACTCCATCGTGTGGATTGGTGCCGTAAAATGATTGAAAGATTTAACGGAGGTGACTCAAATGCTGTGTTCGACATACTAACAGGTGACGAAAGCTGGATTTACTGTTATGATCCTGAAACCAAAAGACAATCTGCTCAGTGGGTGTTTCCTTTCGAGGAGTTGCCAACTAAAGTGAAGAGAGATCGAAGTGCGGGAAAAAAAATGGTGGCCTCGTTCTTTGGAAGGATAGGTCATTTCGCAACAATTGTGTTAGAGGATCAAAAAACAGTTTCTGCAGAATGGTACACTACCAAATGTTTGCCACTTGTCTTGGAAAAAGTTCGAGAGAAACGACCTCGCAGTAGGATCCTCCTTCACCACGACAACGCCTCGTCGCACACCGCCAAGCGAACGATCGACTATTTGGCGACATCAAACGTTGAATTACTGGGTCACCCGCCGTATAGCCCCGACCTCGCGCCTTGTGATTTTTATTTATTTCCAAAAATTAAAGAAAAACTTAAAGGAAAGCGGTTTATGAATGCTGAAGAAGCGGTGGCTGCGTATCGCGATGCCATTGAAGAGACCCCTAAGGACGAGTGGGCAAAGTGCTTTTCCCAGTGGTTCCATCGCATGCAGCGGTGTATTGACGTCAATGGACAATATTTTGAAAAGATATAATAAAACTAATAACTGGCTAATGTAATCAGTTTTTGATTTTCTAAGAACTTTCAGTTTGACCCTCGTACTTAGCTGATGGTTACATACAAACAAACATTAGTGCTCGATGGTTAGATTTTGACTAAAGAATGTGATTAATATACGAATGGTAACCAATTTCTCGACACTCAAAACGTTTATTATCTTTCTGGTTTATGCAAAAATATAATGTAAGCCACCAGTGACGAAAATAAATAATTTTGCCGGCCGTCGCCACTTTTCGGTGCGGTGCGCATAAATGTAGCTTTAAGTATTTTTGCAAAATATAAAGTACAATATTTTCTACTACTGTTTTATTTTTTCCAATGTTCCTAATTAGCTATGTTAAACTCTTACCCCTTATTTATAATAACGCAAACAGTCTAATCCATTATCTATTCTTATCTAATAAATCAAATAAAATAAACCTGTTTTAACTATTACACTGTTTTGTCTTGTTATTTCTTGGCGCTGTCTTCGTTTGATAGAAAGTGAGAAAACAGTGTAATAGCTAAAATGGATTCATTAGACTGTTTGAGTTATAATGTATAAGGGGGTTGTTATTTGTTGCCATAATGCACAAAGTCATCTAAATACAAGGTTGATAAAATTATGTTTACCTTAGACTTTGTCTTAATTGAAAAATACTTGTAAAGATAACAATAAGTACAACTTTCACCACATTCTAATTACCTGCCATTGAAAATTGTTTACCGGTTTCTTATGTACACAAAGTTTTTGTTTCGTCTGTAAAATAAATGCAAACTGGAATTTTAAAACAAAAGTCCATGAACAAAATGAGCTACGTAACGTTTGCAGCACGTGTTGCTGCAATTATTGCTGGTTGTTCCATTGAGGGTTCCGTAGCCGAATGGCAAAACACGGAATCCTTATGGTTTCGTCAAGTCTTTCTGTCTACCTGACTGTCTGTCCGTCAGTGTGTCACCGCCACTTAATTCTGACACTGTTAGTATTTCAAAGTTGTAACTTAGTAGGTAGATGTAAAAAGGTCCAACTCGGCTGGGCAGCGTTCGAGAAATTGCGCAAGAGTGTCTTCTCATCCCATCTATCTCAGTGTCTGAAGACGAAAGTCTTCAACCAGTGTGTGTTACCAGTGATGACACACGGATCCGAAACATGATCTCTTACTATGGGCCTTATAATGAAGCTCAAAATCACACAACGAGCGATGGAGAGGGCTATGCTGGGTGTTACTCTACAGGATCGAATCAGAAATGAGGAGATACGTAGAAGAACTAAGGTAACGGACATAGAGAATCAGTAAGCTCAAGTGGCAATGGGCAGGGCACATAGCGCGAAGAACTGATGGCCGTTGGGGCAGGAAAGTTCTAGATTAGAGACCTTTCGACCAGAGACGCAGCGTGGGACGTCCACCAACAACACAACAATAGACAGACGATCTTAAAAAGATCGCAGGATCAAACTGGATGCAGACCGCTAGTGATCGGTCGCTGTGGAAAGCCGTGGGGGAGGCCTATGGTCAGCAGTGGACGTCCTTTGGCTGATAATGATGATGATGATGATCGTACCGTGTTGAAAATAATGATCAGGTCAAAAAGTGTTTGAAAGCTGGTTTGATGTGCCTCAATTTTCCAAAGCTTTTATTACAACGAAACAAAATACAGTACTCACAAGTA
Organism: Pyrausta purpuralis; assembly: GCA_963924145.1. Classification (NCBI taxonomy): domain Eukaryota; kingdom Metazoa; phylum Arthropoda; class Insecta; order Lepidoptera; family Crambidae; genus Pyrausta; species Pyrausta purpuralis. Next base: position 6,500,862 of record OZ001646.1, read on the forward strand.
CCTTCACGTCGATGTAAATAAATATATTATTTGCATTTTCAAAGAATTGTGATGTGAATATGAATTCTATTTTACTTTTAGTATAATAAAATGAACGTGAGATATTAAATTTTATGCGTCTGCAAAATGCTTTCTAATGCAAAATGCGTAATCTATACGTCCTTGTGTTGTTATGAGGCCAATGCGCCGCGACTGAAAGACAAGACGAGTGTATTATACGAGAATTCGAGTATTCCACTCCACATCAATAAGATTAGTAATATTCTCTGGGTCTATTATCGAGTCCAGCTACAAGTACAGCTACTTAGCTGTATGTTTGAGTGAGGCTTAAAGGTGAACGCACACTTATCCGAGCCGAACGCGGCGAACGAGTCGAACTAAACGAGTTTTAGAATTATGTATATGAAATCTCATAAAACCTCGCACACTGCCCCGCGTCGATTTGTCCGAATCTGGAATAACCCCAGAAATCCTAGATATATGCGGATGACGTCATCAGATTCGGTGCCAATTATGCGGTCGACTCAGCAGACTGGCCGGGCTGGCCTCAATATAAACTCTTCATAACTACTTACTTTCCACCTTTAGCTGTCACGTATAGCGCTATTTTATGAGACAAAGTCGAATCAGAAATCGAAACGACATAATCAGTGGTAGTTTTCGTGATAAAGTTAAGATTGCGTTTGTTCACTAATTAATAACATAACGTTATTCTGTTGCGTTACTAAAAAATAATTGAATGCGATTTCTTTGACGCGGTCGGTTTTTTTGGCGCGTTCGATTCGTCTAGTGCGGATATGTGTGGTAGGCCTCCTTGATTCGATTCGTTCGATGCGTTCGGCTCGGATAAGAGTCCGGTCACCTTAAAATCGACAAAAGATGAAAACCCAGTAGGCTTGAACTAAGTATCAAATGAACAATATAGGCTGTCTTATCGCAAATAGCTACATGTTCCATATAACCTTTAACTTGCCCCAAAACCATTTAAACAAGCTTGAGCGTCTCCTTAATAACTGCCTTCGATTTATTTTTGGCATACGAAAGTATGACCATATTTCTCCATTCCGTTCTCAACTTAATTGGCTCACTATTCGTCAGCGCAGAAATCTTCGAGTCCTTTGTACTCTTTTCAGTATTCTCGATAACCCGAATTCTCCCGACTATCTCAAATGTAATTTCAAATTTATGAGAGACATAAGTTCTCGAACCCTCCGTCCTAACAATGCCCTCCAGCTATACACACCTCTCACAAGACTGCTTATGTCTCTAACTCCTTCACCCTCCAAAAGACTCTGGAACTCCCTCCCTGATACCATCAAGACTTCATCGTCTAAGTATTCGTTCAAAAAGTCTATTCGTGAGCTTTTTCTCAGTGAGAATACCACGTGATGCTTGATAAGGTTTGTCCTTCTCTGTTTCCCCTTTATTAATCTCTGTTAGCCTATGTATGGATAATTGTATGTATTCAAGTATGTTTAAGTAGGTTTATTTATTATTATGTATGTAAGTATATTAGTAGTTTAAGTTTAATTTGTTGCTTTTAAGTGTAATTTTACGCCGCCTCAATCGTTTCTGTTTCACCCAATGGTTGACTGGTAGAGAATGCTTTAAGCATTAAGTCCGCCATTTGTACTTTAGCTTTGTCAGTGCAATAAATAATTTAAAAAAAAAACTTTGAGTTTTGGGTCCTTAATGCAAGTAAAACTGATGTCATCTATACTTGATGACTATGTCGTGGACCGATATCCTAGAATACAGGCTGTTGTTTTGGTCAGCGACGTCCGTCTCAGGGGTTATTGTACGAACGATACTGATTCCAAAAAAAGCTTTTTTAATGGAAAAAAGTGGCGAAATGAATTTATCATTACGATACTAGCAAGCGATTCAGAACTACCAACGCCATTTCCATGTGTTTACGATGGTTTTATTCGCTAGCGAAGACGTAAAAAAAGTCTATAGAAAATTTCACAGTGCGTCTAACGGTCACTGATACAACTAAAATTTTCTAAACAAAAAGTTACGTTGTCGCTAGTGAGTAAAAACGTCGTCGCATGTTGTATGAACTATTGAACTAAGGAACGATTGCAAAATAATAAAGAGGTACATAATTTTAATTTAAAACGAGAAGTACCTATTGAGGTTTCAAACATATTGATGTTTGAAATAAGAATGACAAAACTTTGCTTTGAGTAATTTTAATGAAGCCTTGTTGAAAATGAAAATGAGAAGCATTTAAAGAAATACTAATAACATCACAAACATACACATATCTAACAAACACACGCTACACAACACAGTTACATTACGGTTGTTAATATTCCCGTTACAGTCTTTGTGCATGACCTATGATTGGGAGATAATGCTTACTTATAGCATTAAGCCCACCTTTTAAACACTATCATTTTGTGCAATAAAATTCTTCAATAAATTAAATTAATATTATTACCAGAATCCAATGCTGGAAAGTGTCTAAAAGCCTAGTTTGTATCGAGACAAGATGTTTTTTTACACCCTGTGGTGTATTATTCAATCCTTATCATGTAATCTTATCATATTCCATCCACTCTTATCAGAAAAGCCTCAGCTATGTAGAATTCAGATCACCTAGGTTGAGATAGGCGAAAGTGTTTAAACTTTAGACACCTTCGCGTATCGTATCGCAGGTGACACACATGTTAGACCGCGTGCTACGTATTAGCATATTCGCAATCACACCGCGCTTACTGCACGCTTTCTCCGAATCACGTACTGCCGTTATTTTTCCTGTTTACTGCTTCTGCCAAGCCCGCTTTTGGAATATTGTAATGGGAAACATGCATACACACGTGTGTCTCGTGACTGTGGAGAAAATTCTCATTTTAGAAGTTTATTTATGTATTTGTACTTAATTGCACAACCAACGTTTTTGTACAAAAGGAAGACTTAACCCATGTGGCATTCTCTACCAATGATACCTTCAGAAGAAGTCAGTCATAAGTTATAGGTAGACAGGTACTTAATCGATTACGGAACCTATACCTCCTACTTACCAATAGTCCAAAAGGTTAATCTACATCTGAATAATTGGAACCTATCTTTAACTTGCATTCAAATATTAAATTAAGGTAAGTTTTTAGGTAACAGGGTTCGAAAACACGACGGGTTGGACAGACGACCTTATAAAGATCGCAGGATCAAACTGGATGTAGACCGCTAGTGATCGGTCGCTGTGGAAAGCCGTGGGGGAGGCCTATGTTCAGCAGTGAACGTCCTTTGGCTAAAAATGATGATGATGGTGATGAGGGTTCGAAAAATCTGATTTTAAAATAAATATTAAAAATCGGATTAAATAATATCCAATATCTTATACTTATATGTCCAGACTAAAAATAAATAAATTTCGTTCCGTAAGGGGATGAAACAATTAAAAATGTACAAAGAATTCGTAAAATTTTATTGTTGTCAATTTACCACATTTGTTTTTTGAAATAAGTAACAAAGAACTGCTACTTATTTGTGAAAGTTTACTTTTATGCTACTTAAAAAAACAAGTTCCCATTTTAAAAAAGAAACTCTGTAGAATATAAAATGGCTTGACGTATCGAATAACGTAACGTAGTTAACATTACTTCTTTATTAACTGCGCAATCAAAATGGTTAAAAGAACTGCTGGTGTTAAGTTCAAATAACTTGCAGATATCCTCTCTAAGCGGATGGTTAAGCTGCGTTTATAAAACGACAAGAAAACGGAGTCCGACGTCCGTATTCATGAACCGAGCTCGCAATTTATCGCGAGTAAAAATACTATTACGTCGGCACTATAAACATTTGCCGACCCACCTGTCTCGTGGGAAATAAAACTTTTACTATTCGGAGCGGCTTTAATATCTCGGATTGATCCCGCTCGCCAGATATAATACGCCATTTTATTGGCCAGCAGTAAAGGTGCGGGAGACATTAGTGCTTCGAGGTCTTAGATGGAGCATTCCTCTGGGACTATACTTTTAACGGGTTTGGGTTGTTTGTTAAGACTGGCCAAACAGAAACAAAATTGGTCCGTTGATTGAGGTAAATAATCTGAGTATAATCCAAGGTAAGTACAAAAAATGTGTTAATTGCTTAACCCATTTGCTGCCACACTTGAGACACAATAAAAATTAAATTTTATAACGCACCGGTGCGTGCTATGGCATTAAACCAGTTAACGCCCCAGATGCCTATATATTTTAGGGTGATATTTTATTAGGTAGTTTATGGAATAGAAAGAAAAAAATAAAGAAAAGCTTTTATTGATTAGGGACATCACAAACACACAAACAAACAAACGCTCGGACACAAAGAAAAAGAAAAAAAAACAGGCATAAATTTAGAAATATGTAAAAAAAAACTATACATACAACAGACAGGCACACAAATGCCAGCCAGCAGTGCGTGTTCGTGTCGGTGACGTCCGGACCAACAGGACCTCACTCAGCATGAGCCAGGCCCCCTAGAGGACCTGACGCTGGTTTTCAGTAGGCCCTACCGAGTGAGGTACACGGACGCCCAAAATTGACGCCAACCCAACGTTACAAAATATACGATACTTACATAAATTATAACGATAAAATATTATTATAACGATAGAATAGCTAGTTGCCTAACTAAAACAAGACAATTGGCTAGTTTTTTTTATGAAATAAAGTTGCAGAAAGGTCGCTAAGGTTGACCTGTATTGTGGTGTTAAATGGCCTGAGATGGGCTCTCCGTTGCGAGCAAAAACTGATTGTACACCAGGTTGACCATACTCAGACGCATTTCTTCCCTTTGTGTACTTAGTTACTTACTTTGAATAAGTATACTATCAATACAGTGTCCTTGTTATTTATACTGCTTATAATAAGATTTTAATAGGCCAACAAGGACTGGCTTATGGATAATGGACTTTATAAAACTGCTGCAAGATTTCATATCCGGATGAATCCCCAAGGCGTGGATGTCTAGCGGAAGGGAGTTAGACGTTTGTTCTCGAACTGGGAGCGAGCTTCAATTAATAAGGTCAAAGGAAGTCTTGTGCAAACTCGACTTCAGCGTTTATTACCCTCCCGCTCGCCTCCCTCGATTTTTTTATTTAATTAGAATAATCAAATGTCCTTTACAGCTAATAAAGCAAACGTGTTAATAAACTTATCTTACATCGTTAATTCGGTGGATAAATAAAACGGTAAGCAGCGGTAGGTAACGTGCTATTCTCTTGCAATAGAAATACTTGGCGATAAATCCATTCTTCTCCATTTTCTTCACCAAATCGCTTCCATAAATCCATTTTACAGCCGCACCCGATGTCAATATCCGCGTCCGGCAGGTCAGCCGTCGCATGTGAGCAGTTGAATGAGCCAATAATGTTAGAGAGCACACTCTGAACGTGTTGCACATTCAGACCGGTGAAAAGTGTCCAACGCTCAGTTGTGTAAGTCTTCAGACAAACTACTTGAGTAGTAGTTGGTAGAACTATTTGATGAAGTACCTAAGTAATAATGAAATAAAAAATAATTAAAAAATAAAATTGAATTGAATTGAATTCAATTGAATTTTTATTTATTTGACACACAAATAAAATTACATTATATAAATTAATTACATTATATAAATTAAAAAAAAAGTAAAAACCGACTTCAAAACCAAAACGCACTAAAAAGTCTTAAATAAACTCTTCACCATTGAAAGGAAAGGAATCCGTTTTAGGCAAACAATTTCTTTTTGGAGTCGGTGCTGTGATAGTTGATGCTTGATGGTCAAAGTGATGGCACCGACTCCAAAAAGAAATTGTTTGCCTAAAACGGATTCCTTTCCTTTCAATGGTGAAGAGTTTATTTAAGACTTTTTAGTGCGTTTTGGTTTTGAAGTCGGTTTTTACTTTTTTTAAAGTTTATTTTATTTCTTTATTTTTAGTGATTACATAAGACGGGGGGGGGGGGGGGGAGTTGCACCTTATGATTCTATTTTTTACGAAGCTACAAATTACCTATCATAAGTTTCGTCATTATAATTACTGAACTCCTAGGCGTTAAGGAGTTCCACCATCAGCTCAGCCTCACAAAATGTTGACCAGCAGACGCAACAACACGTCAACATTAAGATTATAGTAAAGAAACACTAAACGTGCCTTTAAAATTTGAGGGTTTCCCTCGAGTACACCAAGATCCCATCATCAGATCCCAAAATGGAAAAAATGGGACCAACTAGAAGGTATACTCTCTAAGTAATTAAAAAAAAAAACGATTCGGTCGACAAACGACTGAGATATGAGGTAACATACATACAAAAAAAAATAATGATAAAAAAATAAACATACAGTCGAATTGATAACCTCCTCCTTTTTTGAAGTCGGTTAAAAACATAAATAAATTACATTACATGAATAAAAAACAACTTAAATTAAATTAATACAAAAAAAAACAAAAACAAAAACAAAGCGCCCAGGTGTGCCAAAAAGGTCCCCGCTCATTATATATCGTGACGTAAAATGACTTCAAAAACTTAAAATAACGCATTTCTCTTCTATTCAAGATAAACCAATTATTTTGGAGCATGATATGCATAGACTTGGTGTATGTAAGCTTGATATTATGCATCAACTGCAAAAAAATATGTTTATTATTGGCATATTATAGTGCACAAGTATGTGCGCCAACCACAGGTGCACTCTCTATTCCTTTTTCTCTCATAGCCCGATGGGACAGCAATCTGACACTACCGAATAGAGACCAGGCTCAGGACCAACGGAATACGTGGTTTCCAAAGGACACCGTCTACTTCCAAACTCTAGCCTACCCTGAGAATTTCCGAACAGAGATACACAGGTAAATATTTTGGCCCGACCCAGGTATCGAATCCGGGACCTCTAACTTGAAGTCTCTCCAGCTTTAAAGTGCGACCTTCTAACCGCTGCGCCACCGAGTTACACAAGAACGTAATCAAGTTGGAAATCCGAATTAACCACTCAATTAGCCAGCTCCGCTAATGTAGTTACCGATACTAAAAAGAAGTTATTAGGTATAGGTTCTTTGCCGTGAAGAACTTCACGTACATTAAGAATAGCCTTTGTCCGAGAATCGTGTAGTCTGTGCATGACTATAGCGGATCTCAAAAGCGGCACCGTAAGCGGCAATGTGGGCCGGTAAAAATTCGCTGCGCGCCCCTTAGCAGAATAGTACGATTTATTGCTGAGTGTAAGGCGGGGCTTGCACGTCACTTTGAAAATAGATTTCAGCGCTGGTGTAAAAATATTGAACAGAATCAATCTTCTTCATTGCTTCTACTGAAAAATACCCCTACTGTAGAAATTTAAATTTTTAAGTCGTTAAAAATTCGTGACGGTCTTTAGTGTAGCAATGTCATCTTGGATTGAAACATGAAGAATCTAGGTCTCAACGTCCATAGACGAATCCACCCCTTCAGAGAGCGGACTTTTAGCAAGACCAGGCAAATGCTGACCTCTCAGTCTCTTGGTGATGGAACCCTTTAGGAAAGTGTACTTGATGGTACCCTACAATAACACACTAGCTTTAAAAAGAGTATTTTTTAGTAATAAGCATAACAAAACTACCTATCATGAAACTTTTACTTATTACTTACTTATGTAACAAGTATAATTAATGGAGATATTGAAAACACAAGTAAGTATCGACGATGGCGGCATAGTAAAATGATACGCTCCGTCAGAACGGTCGACCAGAGAAGTGGTATATAGTGTGTAAAAAAAAACTCTGTCCGACCCATTAAGGGGTTATTAGGTATCAAGATTAGGATCTATTTATGTTATATTTTTCATAAAATAATGAAAAAGAAATACCCAAGAAAAAAAAACAAAATTCATTACTCTACATTCTCAAAAAAGCATAAGTAGCGCGACAGGAGTGATAACGCATTGTGAAAATTTCCCCGTTTTAGGGTAAATAGGCGCTAAACTTGTTGACTATGAAAAGAATATAAAAGTTTTAATGAATTACGAAATTTTGATACCTACTTACTTGCTTTGGTTATGTTATTTAAGCAATTTAATGGCCCTTTCGGGTCAAACAGTTTTTTTTTTTACATATTGTATACATATACTAGTGCATACGTAGTAATTAGTCGATGTCATCGCTTCTCTAGTTACTCAAGCCACCAGATAAGTGATCTCAAAAATAAAAGGCAGCTAATTGATTTTATATGCCACATGACGGGGGAATGAAGAGATTGTATATTATAGAGAGACGTTTTCAGATCGAGTCTTCATAATCAACTGAACTTACTCTATAACTGTCTACGAGCTACGTGCTACGGTTTGTTTACATTCATCAAATTAATACGGAATAAGTTACTATGCTTGTAGTCAAGTCTAGCACAAAACTAACTTCTATCAATCGCGCCGCTGCGTAGGTAACGAGCTCGTCTAAGCCCCGACCTATTTAATCAATTAAACAATGAGTCTTCCTTAGCCTAAAGTATGTACCTAACGTCCAGTCGCCCTAAGCGTGACAATAAGTTTGATTGATGCCGGGTATAGCTCTATCGCTGACGACCGACTCGGGCCGGACATTTTTTATGATTTACGTTAGTATAATTTGGGAGAATTATGCCAGAGCTGATTTATTGAACGGGACCGCCTATCTCGGCGTACCAAAGGTAGGTAGAGAAATCGGATATACATTTTTGGTTGAGGTTTAATAACATGTTTTTCTATGAAAAAATGATTGATAAATTATTACGTTCCGTAATTTATTGAAATGGTTCACAAATAATCCGCTGGATTGTAAGTATTTCAGGGTAGATGTATTTTTGTATCAATTTCTGAAAGGTAAGTATATCCTACTATTTATAACGTAAGTTACTCATGGCTGGGACTTTGTTGAATTGTATTTTTTGCCAGAAACCAATAATCCGCAATCCTTAATTGTCTATTTAGTTTGACCATAACATTCAAAGCTATCTGAATCTGAAGGTGTTTAACACCTGAAAACGGCACTGAGCTCTTAAGATGGCGACAGATAAGCACGACTTAGGCGAGAGTAATATGTGGCAGCAATAACACTGCCAAGCCTAAGCCTGGGAGAATGGACGTGGAAATAAATTAATAAGTTAAGCTGTCTAGTTAGGACTAGAACTGAAGTTATAGAAGTTAGTTCGAGTTACTCTTCAGTTGACTTTGTTTTCACGTAGCAAGTGCACTATCACATCATGATGCATTTAATTTGACCCCTCACACATAGCGGCTTTCAGCAGCGATGTAGTCGCAATGGTGCATCGATGCAGTCGCAAATTGTCAACCGTTACACACTTGCGCTACTTTAGCATAGTCGTGATGCTGTCACGCGTTAGTATCGATGCAGAATCTCGACATTGATTAATGTATCTGTACGACTGCATCAATACCAACGCGCTACATCAATACCAATGCGCTACATCATTGATTACGACGACGATGCCAAAACATATTCATTGCGCGAGTCGTGATGCTTACGCGTGTTTCCAAAATGCTTAAAGTCGCAGTGTGTTAAGGGTCGGTTGCTATAAATTACATAACAAAGTGCTCTTTACAGCTCTTAAATGGACATTCCATTCATTCATTTTTGCATAATATCTAAAGAATGCTGAGATATGGAAACTAAGTGTCTATAGAATAGAATCGTACTTTACCTGTAATTAAAACTATCTAGAGCTTTGTATTTTCGTGAAAACCTCGTTCAATTAGCCCATCGTGTGTAAGCAATTCTTATTGCAATTAATTAACTTCTTACAACGTAGACACTTGCCCACCACATACATTATTTCCTCCTCTAAGAATGCATGTCAAACCGATTTGAAAATTCATAAATGGGACCCTACCCGAAGTTCGTGCGTCGAAATATTTCAACTATCAGAAACACGTTATTGCGGGAAACTCTAGTTTGAAAGTTGGTTGACGTTGACCCTCGGGAAATGGGCATGGTGCACAAGTTTGCGAAACCGAATAACGCCATCAAGTACTTATTGTGTAGTAGGTACGTGGTTCTCCGCAAGTTGGATTATAATAACGCAAATATCCTCTTGCTTGGCTGTATCTGTTTAGTCGGTAAATCACGTCTTAACTTTTAGTGCCCGCTTATGGACTGGACTTTTTGCTTTCATTTATTTAAAACATCATGCACCAAAAATGACTATGGCGGACCAGTCAACCATAGGGTCTGCCCTATGACTGACTGGTCCGCCTGATCAGAGAACATGCATAATAAACTTCTTTTTATAATTACATTTTTGTTTTTATAGTGTTTTGTCACTATACAAACTTATTAATATAAATTTCACTTGTAAAAAGCAACTTTGGCTGTGTGACAGACAAGGAAACGAACCCCGTATTTTACGCTTTCCGGGCGTATGCCTATACCACTCGGCCACTGTCACATTAGCAAGCCTGTTGAATTTTGCAAGCGCTTACTTTAACGCGTAAGATGCGTAATGACATCAATGTTGCGAGATTGCTCTCACAATATCCGAAGGAAGTATTATTACAAATTAAATATTTGTAAAATTATTTCCTCCGGATATGATGAAGGAAGCTTATTTATAATAATATTTTTGTTTTTATAGTATTTTGTCACTATACAATATACTTGGGTATATATACTTGGGTTCGAGTCCTGGTTGGGTCAATGTAGAAATCATATTGTTTTATTTTATCTCGGGTCTGGGTCTTGTGGTACCACCATTTGTGTTCGATTTCCATTACACAAGTGCAATGGCTCCTTTTTTTGGGATCAGGGGAATGTATGTGTTTGGTATCGATTTTAAGGGTTCCGTAGCCGAATGACAAAAAACATAACCCTTATAGTTACGTCAAGTCTGTCTGCCTGTCCGTCCGTATATACTACTTAGTAGGTAGATGTATCCTGTTAACCGCTATACTATTGTTATACAAAAAATATAAAATAATGATATTAAAGGCCAGGCAATCCATGAAACTAAAACCTCAAAAAAAAATTTTTTTACAAACTTATGCGTGTAATGTGTCTATGGATAGGTCATTTAAACTAACATCGGGGTTTCTAAAACCATTTTCTCGAAAAGTATAACGTTTGAGAGATAGACGCTTCCAAAGTGGTAAATTGGGCGTTTCCCTATTCTTATTTCCAAAACTAAGAGAATGTTAATTATGGAAAAATATATGATGTAGATCTTAACACATACTTTCAAAGGAAATTACTTCTAAACAAGATCGAACGAGTAGTTTTTGAGATAGAGTGTGGGCAGCTTTCCCACATTATATTTATTTACACACATAGCACACACACAAATATTAATTACCTACACTATACTTAATCTATTTATTTACTACAAATATTTATAATTACTTAATATTATTTACTTACACAATATAATACAATTACCTATATATTTATATTTAATAAGTCAAGTAAAACATTATACACAACACCGAGAACGTATCGGATGTAACGAGTGAGCTTGCCGGCCGAACGCAATGGACACGCGCGATCGTAACAAGTCGCAAGCGTCAGCACTTTTGCGCATTCCATAGAATGCGCAGGCGGCCCGCTCGCCAGTCGAGATCCATACGCCCGCGCGAAGCCCGTGTCGCTCGATACCGCTCATATCGATACTACCTGCCGCGCGTAAATAATTCATGTTATTGCTATCGCTTATTAATTTGTGTTATCTTCCTATCTTCGCTATCATCTCTTCTTTCTTCTGACTTTATATTGTTTGTGCTTGTGAACCTGAGACAATAATAAGTGTGGATATACAAACTGTTGTTTCCTTGGAGTCGACCCACATCATCATACAAGTACGTACAATTGGTGGTTGGTGCTATCACCTTCCGACCACCAAACTGGTGACCACCTTCAGAACACCTCGAGAAGATGGCAAATAGTGACAGTGAAAATCTCGCACCTAAATTTCAAGATTGCGACGCAGAACATGCCGTCCAAGATGGCGACGCCGAACACGGGCGCGTTTCCACTATATCGTCCGATATTTGCCGTGTCGGAGTACGAGTCGCACCATTCTGGCCGGACAAGCCTGCAATTTGGTTTGCACAATTAGAGGGCCAATTTGCGATCTCCAACATAACAGCTGACTCGACAAAATTCTATTATGTAATATCACAGCTTGATAACCAGTACGCTGCAGAAGTCGAAGATATTATTATTTCTCCTCCGGCGTCAAGTAAGTACGAGAAGCTTAAGTCAGAGCTGATCATGCGTCTCTCAGCTTCAAAGGAGAAGAAGGTGAAGCAGCTTCTCATGCACGAGGAACTCGGGGACCGCAAGCCGTCCCAGTTCCTTAGGCATTTGCAGAACTTGGCAGGACCTGGCGTTCCAGAAGACTTCGTCAGGACTATTTGGACAAGTCGCCTGCCTCACAACATGCAGCAGATCATCGCTTCACAGGCTACTTCTCCAATCGAGACCTTGGCTGATTTGGCAGACCGGATTCAGGACATAGCGCCTCCAGCACCTGTTGTCGCAGCGACTTCATCCTTCAGATCCTCTACCAACATATTGGACGATATGGCTAGACAGATCGCTGAACTCACCAAGAAGGTCTCTCGTCGCAGCGCTACAGACCTCGAAACCAATCCCACCAACGCCAACGCAGTCGTAGCCGATCTAATGCCCGCTACAGGAAGCATCCGCTTTGTTGGTACCATGCCAAGTTTGGAAGCAAGGCCAGCAAATGCATTACCCCCTGCGATTTCAAGGCGGAAAACTCGATGGGCGGTCGATAATGGCGGCTGACGATTGCCCTAAGACTACTGGTCGCCTGTTCGTTACTGATAGCAGATCCAAGATCCAGTTTCTTGTGGACACAGGGAGCGATCTATGTGTCATACCGAGGACTGTCCTTCGTGAACGCCGTGCGAAAACGAATTATCAGTTGTGTGCCGCCAATGGATCTACCATTAACACTTACGGTTCAGTGCAGTTGAGTTTGAATCTTGGACTCCGTAGAGACTTTATCTGGCAATTCGTCGTTGCCGATGTTACTCAAGCCATAATCGGTGTCGACTTCCTTTCTTTTTATAATTTAGTTGTCGACATCCGCAATAAATGTTTAATTGACGGTAATACCAATATATCAACTGTTGCAAGTGCAACTTTTTCAGATTCCCTTGTTTCGAGCGTTAAGGTTTTGACTGGCAGCGGTAAGTATCACGCGATACTCTCTGAATTTCCGGAAATTACACGACCGGCAGGCACACCCATTACACCGAAACATAACACTCTTCATTATATACGCACCACACCAGGCCCCCCAGTTTCCAGTCCACCCCGCAGACTAGCCCCTGATAAATTTAAAATAGCCAAGTTGGAATATGAGGCTATGCTGGCGAACGGTACTGCACGTCCATCCGATAGCCCCTGGGCGTCGCCGCTTCATCTTGCCCCTAAAAAGGACAACAGCTGGCGTCCATGCGGAGACTACAGACTTCTCAACTCTCGGACCATCCCGGATAAGTACCCCATCCGCCATATACAGGACTTTACCCAGAATCTTACAGGTTGCAAAGTGTTCTCCACCGTAGACCTCGTCAAAGCCTACCATCAAATCCCTATAGCCGAAGAGGATATTCCGAAGGCAGCTATCACCACACCCTTCGGACTTTACGAGTTTCCCTTCATGCAATTTGGTTTGAGGAATGCTGGCCAAACCTTTCAGAGATTTGTTGACGAGATGACTCGTGGCCTTGACTTCTGCTATCCATATTTGGATGATTTTTTGATATTTTCACGCTCGGAAGCAGACCACGAGAACCATCTTCGTCAGCTATTTACTAGGATGAGGGACTATGGAATTCTTATAAACACTGCCAAGTGTGTTTTCGGTCAATCCGAAGTGTCTTTTCTTGGCTATAGCATCTCTCATTCTGGTACTAGGCCTCTGAAAGGTAGGGTCCAGGCTTTGCAGGACTTTCCAGTGCCCAAAACGGTCAAGCAGCTAAGGAGGTTCTCGGGCATGATCAATTTTTATAGGCGTTTCTTGCCAAACTCTGCCCAAATTCAAGCCCCTTTGAACGCATTGCTGACTGGTTCTGTGAAAGGCTCACACCCGGTTGTCTTGGAGGGAGACTCGTTGAGAGCATTTCAAGCATGTAAGGAAAGCCTTTGTCATGCAGCTTTATTAGCCCACCCGGATTCTGAGGTCAAACTGGCACTAACCACCGACGCATCTGATATGGCGATTGGCGCGGTTCTTCAGCAGTATAAGGACAATTCATGGCAACCTCTGGCATTTTTCTCTCGCAAGTTGAGCCCATCACAGCAGAAATACTCGCCGTATGATAGAGAGCTCCTTGCTATCTACGAGAGTATCAAATATTTCAGACACATGCTCGAGGCCCGCCACTTTACCATCTACACTGACCATAAGCCGTTATGCTTTGCCTTCCATGAACGGAAGAATAACTGCTCTCCCCGTCAGTTTAGGCACCTTGACTATATTGCTCAGTTTTCTACTGATATACGTCATATAGCCGGTAAAGACAATATCGTTGCCGATACGCTTTCTCGCGTTGATGAAGTTCAGAAGCCTATCGATTTGGAAGAACTTGCCAAATCACAAGACTCGGACTCGGAACTAGCCCAAATACTCCATGGTTCGAATTCTCTTCGCCTGGAGAAGAAGACAATACCTGGGAGTCGCTTACTATTGTACTGCGACGTCAGCACGCCGACGCCCAGGCCCTTTGTCACAGAACAGTTCCGTCATCAGGTTTTTCTAAACTTACACAGCTTTAGTCATCCCGGTGCCAACGCTAGCGCCAAGTTAGTTGCCGAAAGATATGTTTGGCCATCAATGAGAAAGGACTGTCGCGAGTGGTCCAAGGCATGTTTGACTTGCCAGCGTGCCAAAGTGAACCGACACGTGTCTGCACCCGTAGGCACGCTAGGTTTACCGAAAGCACGTTTCAAATATGTTCATTTGGACTTGATCGGTCCCCTACCTCCATCTGCCAGTTATCGCTACTGCCTGACAGCGGTCGATCGCTTCACGCAATGGCCCGAAGCTGTTCCGCTAAGCGAAATAACCGCAGAAGCAGTGGCCAAAGCCTTCATATCTGGCTGGATCTCCCGATATGGTTGTCCCACGGACATAGTTACCGATCGCGGTAGACAATTTCAGTCGGCCTTATTTGAACAACTGGCCAAGCTGATAGGTTTTAGACACCGGAGGACAACGGCATACCACCCGCAATGCAATGGCCTAGTGGAGCGTTTCCACCGCCAGTTAAAGACGGCCATTACTTGTCACAGCGACGTAAACTGGACGGAAACGTTGCCACTAGTTCTGCTAGGCATACGTAATGCTTTTAAAGAGGACCTACAGGCAACACCCTCCGAACTTCTTTACGGAGAAACTTTAAGAATGCCCGGTGAATTCTTCGGTGACAAATCAGACTGTCACACCACCGACATTTGTGATTTTTCAGCCCGTTTACGTAACTTTGCTGCTAATTTAAAACCTGTTCCTACTTCTAATCATCATAACAGTAAAATTTTTGTACATAAAGATCTGGCCACTTCTAGTCACGTTTTTGTCAGAGATGACACAGTACGTGGTACTTTTCAACCGGCCTATAACGGCCCATTTGAAGTTTTGACTAGAGGTCCTAAAACTTTTCAACTTAAAATTAAAAATAAAAGTGTCACAGTGTCTATTGACCGCCTTAAGCCGGCCTATACATTGCTCGACAAAAATCTTAATACTACATTAAATAAAACTAATATTGAAAATAACTTAAATACAAATATAGATTCAAACCAAAATTTAACTTGTAGTAATAAAAGTAAAGATATTGTAAATTCACCCCCTAAAACTACTCGTTCCGGGCGTCAAGTTAGATTTCCGGACTATTATCGCCCGTAGACACGGTCTCTGGAGGGGAGTGATGTGGGCAGCTTTCCCACATTATATTTATTAACACACATAGCACACACACAAATATTAATTACCTACACTATACTTAATCTATTTATTTACTACAAATATTTATAATTACTTAATATTATTTACTTACACAATATAATACAATTACCTATATATTTATATTTAATAAGTCAAGTAAAACATTATACACAACACCGAGAACTTATCGGATGTAACGAGTGAGCTTGCCGGCCGAACGCAATGGACACGCGCGATCGTAACAAGTCGCAAGCGTCAGCACTTTTGCGCATTCCATAGAATGCGCAGGCGGCCCGCTCGCCAGTCGAGATCCATACGCCCGCGCGAAGCCCGTGTCGCTCGATACCGCTCATATCGATACTACCTGCCGCGCGTAATTATTTTATGTTATTGCTATCGCTCAATAATTTGTGTTATCTTCCTATCTTTGCTATCATCTCTTCTTTCTTCTGACTTTATATTGTTTGTGCTTGTGAACCTGAGACAATAATAAGTGTGAATATACAAACTGTTGTTTTCTTGGAGTCGACCCACATCATCATACAAGTACGTACAATTGGTGGTTGGTACTATCACCTTCCGACCACCAAACTGGTGACCCCGACGTGATCACCAGTCAAATAAATATAATGTGGGAAAGCTGCCCACATAGAGCACATTTTGAATAATTTATTTCTTACATAACTTTGTTATTCATACAAATACTATGAAAAACAAAATTATATTTGCTGTCAACAAAATATTGTGGTATTTTGGCAAAGTGGAAGTAAGTGAATCTCTCATTCAGTTAAAGTTGTCACGGAACCCTTAGTTTGCAAGTCCAACTTGCACCTTGCTGGTTTTTATTTTTGTTGGGTTATGTTGTTTCCGAATGTGAGATCATTAAAAAAAATATGATATGGGTTTGCTCTTGTCTCTAGACAATACCAGATGAGGAATAGACAGAGATGACGATGAAGCTGATGATGAAGATGAATGATGTTACATCTGTTACTTTAGGTACATATAATATTCTAAGTAGTCTTGTACCTTTTTTGGACCAACACTGTTGTTTCCGAAGGTATCTTTTGGTCTAATAATTTTCTTTGGCAACAAATAACGTCAGTAAACGTGTCGATGTAACGACGTTAACTGCGCGCTAAAAACATCGACTTAATGCTTCAACACCCGAGCGGTTGCAGGCAACCGCATAACAATAGAATTTGCATTGTGTCTCGTTCACATACGCTTGAGGGATTAAGTAGTATTGTAGCCATAATTTGTTGATAAAAATGTGCTGACTTGACGAATAGGCTTTGATACCGTTAAATCATCAATTGATCATTATAATGACACTTGTCTTCATTCAAGGTTTCGTTTGCAAAACAAAAACATGGTCGCGCTCAAAGATGCTTAGAAGGACCAGAAAAACAGAAAGTTCAGTATCCATTCATGTCTGTCTGTCTGTCCGTCCGTATGTCACAGCCACTTTATTCTGAAACTATTAGCATAACACATGAAACTTGGTAGGTAGTATCCAGCTATGAAACTTGGTAGGTAGTATCCAGCTAACCGCTTTAAGATTCCCATACGAATACGAGATTGAACGAAATTTGGAGATATAGCACATTTCGAGTAACCCAAATATAACTTTGTCCTTCATAGATATACTATGGAAAACAAAGTAATTTTTGATGTCAACAAAATATTGTAATATTTTGACTCAGTGGAAGTAAGTGGATTCCAAAAATAATTAAAGTTGGCACGGAGGGTCAGTGCGTGAGTCCGACTCGCATTTGAAAGTTTCAGAAAAACAATGTCTTTATCGGCCATATGTTTTGATATCATACATTTCACAATTTAGACGGTGATATCAAGAATTTTTATTCTCACCTATTTTACCTGAAATAAATTTTCCCCCGTATTCGCTGTCTGGCGTAGTTATCTATCGACCGATAGCCGGAGCGATCGAGCCGAAAATTAGCCCATACATCGTCGCGCCATTTCGTACCCGCTCAACTTTGATGAACTCTATATATTAACCTTTTTTATCTGCTTCTTGAAGAGTTTATATTGTTATTAAATAAATAAGTAGCAAATCTCCGCGAGTACGCAAAAGTGTTGCATTTTCCATGCAAATTTTGATTTCTTTTTTTACCTCCTCAGATCCTTGGGCTAAAAACTATACTGTATTCGTCTCCATGATCAAATAAACTTTAATGTTTTTAATTATTATTTTGTTTTTTATAGTGTTTTGTCACTATACAAACTTAATAATATAAATAGCAAATTGCACTTGTAAAAAGCAACTTTGGCTGTTGTGACAGACGAGGAATACGCAATCCGGGCGTATGCCTATACCACTCGGCCACCGTCACATTAGCAAGCCTGTTGAATTTTGCAAGCGCTTTCTTTAACGCGTAGGCTGCGTGGCATCATCAATGTTGCGAAATTGTTCTCACAATATCCGAAGGAAATATTTTTACAAATATTTAACAATCGGTTAAGATGAACGAAGCCAATTTATAATTATTATTTTGTTTTTTATAGTGTTTTGTCACTATACAAACTTAATAATATAAATAGCAAATTGCACTTGTTAAATTGGCTTCGTTCATCTTAACCGATTGTTAAATATTTGTAAAAATATTTCCTTATAATCCTAATATCATACGAACTAAAATAAAACGATATAATACGACAATACGGTTAAACAAATACGCATATATATATTTTTTTAAATGTAGAGCCAATACACTAACTAAAACATTTTAATATCAATACCGACCAAAAAAAAACAAGCTGCCAATACCACTTCCGCGTATGTAGGTCAACTTACAGACAGCACGAAGGAGACATACTCGTATATCGCAGCTGATATTACCATACAAGTGGCGGCGATTAGAGTACTGTCCCACTCGAAACGGGACATTTGCATTCAGAGCCCGGGAACAAAGAAGTATCCATGAAGTTGATAAGACTGTAGCTATGTAGCTACAGTCTTATCCAATTACTACCAAGAAAACGCCAAGCGTCGCAAGTACGTTTCACTTGCAAGTGATTATGTGTTTGCGCCGTTTGGCGTTGAAACATTTGGGCCGTGGGGACCCTCTGCTAAATTACTGTTTAGAAAAATTGCGCCAAAATTAAATTCTTTAACAGCCAATAATAAAGCTGGCTGGTTCCTAGCCCAAAGGATCAGCATAGCTATCCAACGCGGCAACGCAGCCAGCATCATAGCCTCCTTGCCGCAAGGAAATGGTTTCGTGTTTGAATAGGTATTAATATTAAGTAATTTTTTTATGTTGCATGTCTTAGTTTAATTTTTTCTTGATTGTTATTAATAAAGGAATACACGTAAACTTGTAATGTACCTAACTTTTAAAAAAATGTTTTCCTTAATTAGGTTCCTTTTTGTTTCGAAAAGTAATAACTTTTTTTCTGTAAGTTATTACTACCCCGTTACCCACATTTGGCTGTAGTTTCTTTTTCTTCCTATCTTTAAACCTTATATATGTCACCGTCATAAAATCCGCGTGATTAGAATGTAACGGACTTAAACCCGTTAGATTATAATGTGTCGGTTTTTACAATATTACGGTGACTACTATATGTACCTACTTTGGCATGCCACGTTAAAAGCTGTAAAGCTTTTTACTAATCGTCAGCTTTATTATTTCTGGGTTGAAAGTGTCATGATGGGATTTAGAATATTGCTTTAATTTCATATACAGGATGTCATTATGTCTGGAACATACGTCCATAGTTAATTTAGAATTTCCACTCAGAAACTATGATATAGCTATAACCATACATTTAATTTTATTGTAGACTTTTTTTAAGTCTACAACAACCTTGTCTTTACCGCTCTTTCAAAACAACCTTGTCTTTACCGCTTTGTTCTCCTGACCTTAACAGAGATTTGAGTACAAAAACTGGGATTACCATAGCTTTGCATGAAGATTTTATTTATCTCACCGAGTAAGTAAATATCAAAACACAACTGGTGGGAAAATTTTGTTTTCGCTCTGAAGGTTCGACCTAAGTTTGGTTCCATTCTGTAAAACAGTGATCAAATTTATTTAGGCTCTTGTGGTCGCATTCATACATACCTGCAAGACAATGCAAAAGAGCGTGACGGTCAGACTAGCAGGGTTACAACTGTTACGTATCTTGCGTACTTTATTTGCCATCGCACCAATCGCTTGAAGATGTCTAAGTTATTAACTGAAGCACTCGTATGCTGAAAATTGAGAGTACTGGTGGTACCTATGCCCCCCGATTACAAACAGCAAGGCCCATAATTTTGATTTCTTTTCAGCTTAAGAGCTGAGATGAACATGTCCCAAGTCGGGACTATCTGGATCATGTTTGGATTCGAGACCTCAAAGAGGGTTAAAACCTGTAACTTACGGGCCTTTTGACAACGACGACCTTCATGGTCGAGTGGCTAGCACGCTGGTTTCAAGCGTCGCAATCTCGTGAGGTTCCGGGTTCGATTCCCGGTCGGGTGAATGTAGAAAACGATCTTTTCTATATTGTCTCTGGTCTGGGTGTTGTGGTACCACCGTTGTTTCCGATTTCCATAACACAAGTGCTTTAGCTACTTAACTTGGGATCGGAGCAACGTACCTATGTGATGTTGTCAAATATGTATTTATTTATTTATTTTACCAAAAAGATCGTTAAATAATAGTCGTTTAATAAAATCATTTATTTCGTTCAACAAATCAAAATCAATACTACCAAAATAGGTGTGAAAGATCCATGTCGTCATAAATGATTGCAATACCATGTCGAACGAGTTAGGAAGCCCATAAAGCCCCGGTAGCTCCGAAAATAGGCCAGTGAAACATAGTAGACCCTCTAGCTACGAACATATTTTCGACATAAGGGTTTCAGGACACGTCATGCTTTGGGAAATTAGATTTTCGGCAAATGTGCGCAGGGGCCCTATATTTGAAATGCTCGCGACAAGATGGCGTATGATATTCATTGATTATAGTCAAATTTTGGAATGAAAATCAATTGAAATCCATTCAGAACGGATTTAAAAAAATATATCTCAATTTTGTGAGTACTCACGTCTACATTCACGGTATATACGTAGATTTTTCGTTCGTTTTCGAACGCAAATCACACGCCATATCTAAGCGAGTAATTCAAAAATAGAGGCCCTGATGCGTGATCGCGTTTGCATTTACTGAGTTGCACGGTCCAAGTGTTTTGACAATAGAAAGGCGTTAAATTCATAATGCAGACGTAGAGACAAACAAAGCACGATATTAAAATTGCCAGAATAGTCTTAGGCCCAATTTCTTCGTCGTTAGTAATGGTAAAAAATCGATTCCAGTGACAAAATGTCTTTGGTCATTTAAAGACATTTTACAACATTGCAAACGATGAAGTAATTGGGCCATGAAATATATTTCTTTCCACTAAATTTTAATTGTAGGCAAGATATTCTTTATTTCAGATCGTTTTTTCGTAGCAAAGGTAGATGCCTAATATGAGTTAATTGGGTAAAGATAAAATGAAATAGAAATCAATATTGTGTTAGTGAGTCCTTATGTGCGGGTGATATACATACATATTTAGCAATTAGCTGCTGCTTTTATAAAAATAAAGATATCATTAGGTAGTGTAAATAGAAATATCTTTGAGTCGAAAAATAAAACGTAAACAGATGATTTACAAGAATTTTAATGGATTTACGAGGAGGAACCAAATTAAAGCCTTGAAATTTAAGTAGGGAAGAGGAAAGGGGAGACTTCCAAGAAAAATCTTTTACTTGGTAATCCTTCAAATCAACAAAACGGTGTCTATTTACTGTTAAAATGCCTTGTTCTGCTTACAAGCCCTCCTTCAAATTTTTATTGTTCAGTTTCCATTAAAATCAGCAAGATCCGAGACCTTCAACGTGAGCCTGTTAAAGCTCGCGCCATTATACTTTGCCACATTGAGCTCTGACACGCGGCAATAAAGATCACATTGGATTAGCAGTGGGTAAGCAGCGCCTATTGTGTTTTGTTGACTGGCGGAAAAGCGTGTTTTACACTGTTCGACTTGAAACAGTGAATGAATACGAATGGGTTACAACTTGTTATTAATTTTTGTAGAGCTAGGATATGTAACCAATAAATTAAATACTGTACAGCCGCCATTTAAAGGAAAAAAATATATTTTGCATTTCCCTCCATCTCAAAAAGATAGACCATTGTATTTGGCGCAATATCTCAGGAAAAGAAGCGTTGTAAGTAAGACAAAAGATTTGCTTTCTTCTCATTCTAGGACTAATATAAGAGAGAAATAAAAGCACTTTTTATCCGGCTGCCATTACAGAAATTAGTAGAAAAATATGTTTAGTCGTCATATGTGAAAGTATCTCTAAAGGATTAATTTTAATCTCAACTTAACCCCTCACTCGAAGACTGTAAGAAGATCAGGTCAAAATACGACGTGCAAATTATTAAGTTACTTAATCGCTTAACGGCGTATTGGGGAAATTAAATCTTTGCATTTTAATCAAAAGGGACGTTGACTTGATAATGGAAGTAAATATTTATCTTGATAGCTGAGTTCGAGAGCAGCTAAAATTTAATTAAACAATAAATTTATTAGGTTTATTGCCTGTTGGAAAGGCTTTTTAGTCATCTGGTAAAAACAAGCTAGTCTTGCTTGTTTACTTAAACATAAATATCGCCCAAAACTTAAGTATCGTTTTTGCGGATTCCGTAGTCCAACAAGGTACCCTTATAGTTTCGCTATGTTCGTCAGTCCGTCCGCAGTTCAGCGCAGAGACCTAAAAAAAATTTGCCAGAGGTGCCAGAAAACTTCAATTTGGCAAGGATGTTTTTTCATCTCCCCGCCAATGTGGTAGAAATAATAATTATATAATATCAATAATTTTATAATATTATCAAGAACAAATGAAGTGCAGACTTGCTAAACCTATCGTGTATGGGTATCGTCGAATAGTTCTTCTAAAAAGATTATGAGTTTTTAACTGCATCTTTGATGAAGTGGCCTGCTTCCGTAATATTCAATTATATAGGGCACATTTTTCTAAGAGTGCAATGTCCCCACCCTCGCCTAAATAAACGGTAGTAGTTGGATACGTGAAAAAAATCACAGCACAGCATATATGATGGATGAATTTAGAAGGACAACTATCACGGGTATAAGTAAAAAAAGTTGCATGAATACGTTAGGCGCGATGTATGTCCGCGGGGCGTGTCGACATCTCGTGGTTATTGGTGACACTTGACACAACTGTTTCTGATAATATTATTATTGTAGGGTTTGGCTACCTGGGTTTTGACTTGAAATGTTTGTAAACATTCTATTATGTGTCTTTTTTAAAATAATTACTATTTCTGAATCTACGTTGACGTGATGGGAGCGTAACGCAAATAAAAATGTCAATAAAGAAATAGGCTAATAACTCAGTGTAAATTAAAAAAATATATATAATGTAGATCATAACAAACACTTTCAACGAAAATTAGGTCGGACGGGATCAAACGAGAAGTTTTTGAGATATAGCACATTTTCAAAAACCGCAAACATAACTTTGTACTTCATAAGAACACCATGAAAAACAAAGTTATATTTGCTGTCAACAAAATATTGTGGTATTTACTAAGTGGAAGTAAGTGGATTCCCTAATTCAGTCAAAGTTGGCACGGAACCTCAGTGCGCGAGTCCGACTCGCACTTGACCGTTTTTTTTTGTGTTATCCTGCAAATATTAAATACAAATTATTTTGTTCGTCGTTAACTAGAGATGTATTTATAGTTTAGTTTTGTCTCCTACTCAAGTTCTAGCGCTGCTTTTTATATTTCTAAGAAATACGTCCTTATCGGATAATTCGTAATCATATTGCTACCAGGAACGCCATCCTACGACTACGAAAGTATTTTTTCAGAAGCGCCGTCCTTCGCGAACTCCCACCGGGTAACTATGATTGAATGAACACAAGCTCTTAGTATTCATGAGATTTTTTCACCTTAATTAAAACATAGAGTAGCAGTTGACACGGATCACAATATTCTCTCGTGTCAGGACAAACCCGTACTAATTGGGTCGAATTTCAAAAACCTTCATGAACATCTTGGAGACAAATCAGAACATCACCTACCCGTATGAAACATGCGTACATGAATTTGCTATTATGAACCTTAACTGAATGGTATAAAGTGCAGCCGTGGAAATGATAAAGTGTTGTTGGATAATGATGCGCTGTGGTTCTCAAACTGTTATACGCTGAGTACTTTCGGGGCTTAACCCATTTACTATGGAACTTGTACTACAGATTCCTCGTTTGTTCTAAATTGTTTTCTCAATTGCTTTTGTTACCATTTCTTTTTCTTTCTTTTTTTCTTTTATGAAAATCAAATGTTTACTTTTTTAAGCTAAAGAAGAGCCATACTCCCTGGCACAGGAATATTTCTTTCCTAAAAGGGAGTTTTGGTCAACTAGTAACTGTAACTGTTTTAAATGGAATAAATGATTTATTTATTATTATATTTATTATTATAACTTAAAAGGTACCGATTATTTTGTGTACTGTCTGCACTAAGTTTGGTCTAAAAATATTATGTTTCTTACATTTTCACGGTTGCCAAGTCCCATAGTCCCCTAGTTCTAGGAGAAAGTTATGAATTTATTGATTCTAAGCAGCTCCTTTCATTATTCACGGGTTGTTTGAAACGCCTTGTATACAAATTAAAAACGAAAACGTTTTATAGTCATGAAAAAAGTCCTACAAGGTTCCTATACTCATTTTTGTAGACTAAACATCTATCAAACATTTTTATTTGTTAGATGTTTAGTGATACATATGTCAAACATATATTTTGGAGCTTGTTATTTGGAAATCATAATATATTTTTTTTAGTTTTTAGTGCCTTTGGCCGTTTTCTGCACTACAAACCAAGTGTTTTTAAGATAAGTGTTGCAACTTCTACCAGGGTCATCATGTATAAAGCTCTTAACTTATTTTAAGACTTAATAATAAAAAAATATTTGAATTTGAACACTCAACTCGAAAGTGTTTCTTCCGAAAGGACTTTTTAGTGTTAACATTTATAGTGTCAAAGGTGTAAAGTAAATAGTGTTTGAGAAGCGCAAAATGAGTATGTACTCTTATTATAACTGCAGGCTGCAACAAGGATGAACGAGAGCTGTGTCGTTAGTCGCTTCTTTTTCTTAATAAGAGCGCCCTTTTATTATGGGATATTTCTCCTATTTCCTTGTTTTTCGTATCTTGGAAATAATGTACTTGTAATTATCAGGAATCTAGTAATATATCTTAATGGTTTTATTTGATAAAAATGAAAGAAAAAGTTATTTTCTGGCAGAATAAATCGACCCAGCAAAGTATATTACAACTGTGTGTATGTATTATGTATACATTCAAACAAATGTGTCCAGTCTTCAGGACTTGACGTTGTCACCTTCTACATCGAGTTAGGATTTTTGATTAACATTGATTGGGGATTTTGACTTTGGATTACTATATCTGTGAGTTAAAACATTTTCGAGCACTACGACCGACCCGCCTTATTCAGAACCATTCGGTTACGATTCTATAACTTTTAAATGTTATTAAAATTATAGTAACGTAGATTTATTCGATGCAACTATTTTATTTTGTGCTTTTATTATATTTTTTACCGAACTGACATATCTACATCTGATCAGACTGCGACATTTATTTGAAAAATAAATAGAAAAACTAGTCGAATGGCTTATAGAACGTTTTGAATCGCCCCGCTGGTCTAGGTAATTACGTATGCTCTGTAGATTCATTGATAAAAATGTTTGCTCCTATTACAGGCCACACGCTGTATTTCCGTAACGGATATGAGATTTTGTAGTATTGTAATTCGGCTTCAGTATTACAAATATCGCAATCTGTAGTACAAAATAAATGTCTATGAAAGCAAGTGACAGGAACAAAAGACTGCAACGAAATCGTAAAAGGCTCGTACTTGATATTATCCCAAGATCAGCCAAATACAAAAAAGCTACCTGACAATAGGCTTAAACATATAAAATGAAGTCCTGAATGATATTTAAAACCTAAATATTAATAAGTTTAAAACAAAACTGGCTAATTGATCAAAGAATATATGACCTGCAAGATTTTATTCACGAATGTAAATACATTTTTCTCTCTCTTTTTATTTGACATATTTATATTATTTTCTATTAAATTTTTAAAGTTTATTCGTCACACTTTTCGTAGCCTAGGAGCTGTAAATTTGCACAGTTCTTTCTGGATCGTGCTATTTTTTATTGTTTGTGATTTTATTAAATAAAAAAGTGAATTCAATAATTATTACATTTATATGTTTCCTGTTCAAAGTAGAAATAAGAATTAGGTGTTCATAAACTAGTGATAAAAATAAGCAATTGGAATAACAAAGTTGGTAGCAGTAGTTGCCACAGCTAATTATGCGCGGCGGTCGGCTAATGATGTGAAGATAATACCTATTATACTTTATTCATTCAAATGTAACAAGACGTATCAGACCTTCGGAGCCACCAGTTTTGGCAGAGGCGGAATTATTTCTCCTCGCGGGACTATTTTTTGCCTTTCCCCATCTGTCCGTATCCCACCACAAAAAAGATTACAATCCGGTAGCTAGAACGATCCGCCTCAAAATAATTAACTTTGCCAGGACTCGTCTTTGGGGCCTCTTAAATGTTTCTATTATTAAGTAATTATGGCTAATTGACGGAAATTGGTCTAGTGAGAATTAGGAAGGATGAAAATGTTGTCTGTATTTGAAGTGTTAAACAGAATATCTTAAAGAAAATCTTGATACATATATTCGTCTACTTATCATGTTTTCTAATTAAGTAAGCTTTTACAGAAAGCGTGTAAGTAAACAGACTTTATAAACAAATCCCCTGACAGCCTTCTCTACATTTTCAAAGGGCCGTAAATGTTAAAGGAAGCCTGATTTCAACGCAGCAAGAAAAATAATTTACCGTAACGGAGGAAGACTGAGGATCTACCTCTTACAATGTTCCTAGTACGTCTTTAGTTATCACACTCATTCTGAATGTCAAGGTGGTATGGTACTAGCTTGAGTAAAACCTCAGTTTATCTTTTAAAACCATTGTGGTCCAATTGAACAATCCTGAGTGTCTTTAACACGTGTTAAATGTACTCTGGTTGGTGTAAGTTTCTTAAAATAAGGACGGATGAAGTTAAAAAGCTCTATTTTCTACATGATCGTTGAGAGTAGGGTTTCCAAGGCACTTAGGCGCGCAAACACTAAGCCGTCGATAGACTCGTGCGCTCTAACTGCGGGCAAACATTTGCACTGCTATGGACTAGCACCTACACAGCTGTTAGGCTGCAGCCATAATGCCAGAGTGAAAATGAAAAAAAAATACCTCTTAATTAAACAGAGCTCACATGAGCTGTGCGTTCAGTGTTAGTACACACAGTGACGAAAGGTCGACGGTGCGTCAGCATTAACAAGCCACCGACAACATAATTTTAATTTCACATTAAAATACGGAAAAGCCTTTACAAACATGATAATCCGCCACCTTACATGACAGAAACGAAGCAAGATCTTAGCTGCACTTAGGCGAACAAACACTAAACTCGATGCCTGCACTAACTTTAAACATTTGACGCTTAACCTGATAAGCACCATACCGTTATAGAGCTGTGTGCATATTAAAGGTAGAAGTAGTAAGGTAATACATGTATATTTATAGATATTTAAATGCCGCGCATTTTAATCGTCATGCATCGCATTAAAAATAGATAGGATTGGTTTCTAAGTTTTGCATTGGCAAAGGATTCCATTCTTGAAAGAGCACCTGAAAACAAATTTGAAATTCTATCTTTATCTTTATTAGTTGATGACATGTAATCAAAAAAAGCTGTTTTAATCATTTGCGAAAAATAAGTTCGCATAATCTTAATGAGTGCTTATGAGAATCAGGCCCTGAGTTAATGACACGATGGAGCAAAATTAGCTCACCTCGCATAGGTAATCTTAATGAGCGCTATCGAATCCAGGCCCCGAGTCAATGACATGACGGAGAAAAATTAGCTTGATACGGTATTTTCTTTGTAGTACATATTTTACGCCAGGATTCTAGGTAATTACTCGTATAAAGAGGAATTTTGAGTAGGCTGTGTTTGTTGATGGACTTTTTAAGATAGCCGAATCTACAATGCCCTTGTATGTTTTATATAGGCAATACGAAAAGGTCATTTTTATTTGAGTCTGATTTAAGGATATTCAATGTTAAGATTTAAGGATATTTACATAAAGGAAATATTTTCTATTGTGTGACAAATCAAGTTATGTACTTACCGCATATTATCATACATGAATGATAAAGGGTTATTATAGTTATTTATTGATATGAATAAGGGTCCATTTTACCAACTATAGATGCGTAATATTCGTTGAGTATTATACAAAACGGGTAATTTGAAAACGTTAGCAATCATTAATGTGAATAAAAATCGGTCGTCTTATACTTATCCAGCCGGATAAGTCTTATCTTATGTTGGTTAAATCGACCCTTAATAAGTATAAAACGACCGATTTTAAAATGTCATTTATATAACCGATTGTTGACAAATAAGTGACGTTTTCAAATTACGCGTTTTGTGTTATATTCGACCATTATACACGAACATAGGTCTCCCCCACGGTTTTCCACAGCCACCGATCACAAGCGGTTTGCATCCAGTGTGATCCTGCGGTCTTAACAAAGTCATCCGGCCATCTTGCGGGTGGACGTCCCACGCTGCGCTTTTGGTCGAAAGGGCCGGTTTTATTTCTCGTTTTTGCAACATTTTTCATAGTTGTTCTGCTCTTATTAAGCCGTATCGTGATGTTTTATAGCCAAAACCTTTTTTCGATAAATGAGCTATCCAATATATTTTTTTTTTTCAGTCTACTTTTTCTTGAGATTAGCGTTCGAACAAACAAACAAACTCTTCAACTTAATAAAATTAGTATAGATAGCGTAGGAAATATAATTAAGAGCATCCAACGTTTCAAGGCGTTTCGTCGCTGAAAGCAGTCAAGTAATTGTAGCTTACAATCAAGATGCAAGATGTAAGGGGTTACACACTGCATCTTTCAGCAGCGATGCAACCGCCCGTTTTGGTATCGCGCGTAAGCATGTGTAAGCGCGTGAGTCGTCACGCAATGTACAAATTTTTGCTGAAGCGTGTTAGTATCGATGCAGTCGGACCTTTGCTTCGATGGTACGCGTTAGTATTGATGCAGTTCCTAAAATACAGATATACATATATCTGAATGTCCAGCTTCTGCATCGATACAAACGCTCGTTAGCATCGTGACTGAATCGATGCTAAAAATAGCGCAAGTGAGTAAAGGTTACATTTTGAGACTGCATCGATGCTGCATCGCGACTGCATTGCTGTTTAAAGTAGCAGTGTTTAAAGGGTCTAAGATTTTGATAAACAAATGCAAGAAGTAATTAGGCACGAAACTGTTTTAACAAATAAATTAAATGATTTAAAAAAACATGATCTCAAATCACTAACATACTATAAAAGCGGGTGATTTTTCAGACAAAATATTTACCAAACCATAAGCTCAGATTGTTCTGTATTTTATATCAAGATATTTATTAGCTCTGCTTTCGATGCAGTAACTTTAAATGGGTGCATTCCGTGCAGCGCGCAATGAAAGTAGTTGTATGAAATTGGATGTACTCGACACAATGTTGAGGGAAAATCCCAGCACTAGTTCTAACTCTACGAGTATACAAAAAGTTGCGGGTTAGAACTTGTAAAAGCATATATTTTGCCCCGTAACACAGTTTCAAACATTAACACCCGGTTTCTGAAACGCATGTTATCGTAAAAATTACGTAACAAAGTGTTAATCTCTATTTAAACGCAGTTCGGGTTTCTGAACCTGCCAATTGACAGGTTGTCATTGCAAATGTCACATCTCTCATTAATCGCCAATTATGGCAGATTTGGGTTTCCGAAAACGTTTTTTGCATGTCAACTTCTTGTTAATACTAAACTAGCTAATTAGCGAAAATCGATCACTTAACAGAGTGTCAAAAGACTTTTGCATACTTATTTTTTATGAACTGAATTAAAAAAATACAATGTCATCTGATTTATCTGCTGATGATATATCCATAACAAGCGACGAGGAAGATCTGATGCCAACTCGCTTGTTTAGAGAGCGAATGCATCCAATAGATCACTATAATGGTACTTGGAATTTAGGGCCCGCTACAGAATTTCAAAAATTGTTTTCTTTGAACTAATACTGTCACATCTGGAACTCATGACCCTGATGCCATCAGCGCTGCGGAACAAGTGCTGCTGGCCATAAGTTTTTAAATTCTGTGATCTGTCAATCATAATTTCTTGACACCACAGATTACACGTTGATGTCAAAAAATAGAGACAAAGGTATACGTTAAACAGAAACAAAATATGAATGATTGAATGAAGGTGACTGATTTAAGCAAGGGTGGTCAGACCAAAAAAATATCACCTGTTAACAATCGATTCGCTAATTTTAGGATGAATTGCTTTTCAGCAACCCACAGTTGTTTAACAGATTGTCAATTATGACTGACTGTTAACGAATTCATTATTTGACAAGCGTTTTAGAAACCGGCCGTTAGACATTTAAATCCAAACGCCAAAATTGCAGCTATAAAGCAAACGTGACATAAACACGTTACGAATAGTCCCAACAATCTCGCGAGCGCTATAAAACTAGATGGTTGGTGCTCATCTGGTTGGTTTTGGATTGAAAATTAAGATTACTTTACAATGTGACGACATTAGCAGAAATGTATGACATGTTTATACTGGTTAAAATAAAATCTTACAAACCAGTATCGACCTTTACCTTATTACTTACCCAAATTCATAATTATATTTTGTAGTAAGTTATACTAAATTAGTTGTAGTTATATTAATTATTTAAATTTGAGTATAAACATAAATTGAAATAATGACACGGCTATTGCATGAGGCAAGCCAACCTTTACTACTATTCGGGAAATGCATATGGAACAAGGCGGGCTATCAGAAAAATGGAGTAAAAATATGGCACAGAATCCCTGAAAATTCATAACGAGGAGGAAATAGATGAAATTAAACACTGACCGTGCGACATAAAACGCGAGACCGCCTGCCAAGTCGGGGCCACACCGACCGGGGACGGACCTTTTATTGCCTTGTGTATGTCTTTAATAAGGTTAACTTTTTTTTAAACAGACTTCAAAAAAATGAAGTGAATTTCTCGCGTTTGGCTGGACCGATTTTGATGCGATTTTCACTAATGTGTTAGTTACTCCGAGGAGAATGTTTTAGTAACTACTTCAGTTCAATCAAGTACATTGTAACTTAAACAATAACTAAAAACGACGAAAAAAAACCTGATCAGCTTGATGTAATAAGGATTTTATTGTATGTATGCATGTTTATGTACCTACATAAACATGCATACATAAAATTATTTTGGGAGTATTTATGTAGGTTTATGTAGTTCATTCTTAATTATGTTAGTTATTTTGTTCTTTTACGCCACCTCAACTGTTTCTGCCTCACCCAACGGTTGACTGGTAGATAACGCTTTATAGTATAAAGTCCACCATTTGTACTTTATTTTGATTGTGCAATGAACAATAGAAAAAAATCATAATAATTAAACCGCCTTAAAAAAACACTAAAGGACTATAATAACGCTAATTGAAGAAACAAACTCATTTGAAGTCGGTGCATGATGTCAACTTTAACAGACAGCATCCGTCTACGTACGCACATCATACACCGACTTCAAATGAGTTTGTTTCTTCTATTAGCGTTATTTTCATACACAAAGTAAGACGTCCTCCGCCCATCTAATAAGTAAATTCAAAATCGCGTCGACCTCTCTAAATTGTGGGTAAACCCTTTCCTTGGCTGTGAATCGCTGTTCAAATTGGCCCGTCTCGGCTCGTTTCGTGGCTCCACGGATGTCCATGAAAAATGGCACCTGCATAGCTATTCTAATACCTATGTCTGATATTGATGCATTTACCGTGTTGCAACGTTACTCAATACTCTGTTTTAGCTGCGAGGAAATTGATGATCAATTGGTTATCAAATATGATCATTTTCAAGATCTTGCACAAACATGACACATGACACCACATTGGCTAAATATTTGAATGAAAATTAATTTGACAGCGGCCTTATGCAACATTGGACAGCTCGATTTTACCAACGTTTGATAAGAAATATCCATCGAATATGATACAAAACGCCTAATTTGAAAACGACATCAATTTGTCGGTAATCATTTATGTAAATGTCGTCTAAAATTAGGTGGTTTATACTTACGGGTATGTAGTCAGATAAGTCTTATCTGACGTTAGTAAACTCGACACACATAGATATACTATTATTATGTTTTCAACACACTTGCTCATAACGACGTCTTTATTCCACCGATTTTTGGCTCATAATCATAGATATTAAACACGCGTGCTTTTTCATTATATTATTGCACTAGTGCCTTTAGTTTATTAACCCGACCAATTTAGGTTTGTACCCTAGTACCAAGTCGTAAGTAAGAAGAAGAAGCGATATAATTTAGTCGGGTTATACAATACATTTTTTTAGCAACAAACAGTATTTATACGAAAAATAACAGTATCTACATATTTATTTCAATAAATGGTAAATCCAGATTTATTACTAAAAAATAGCTCAAACTCATTTAACATTTTCTGTGATTTGTGTTTTAAACACGAATTATTACATTTTTAATATTGGCTTTTGGCCGATCTAGTTCGCGCCTAAGCCTTGCGCGAGCATCGGTATCGCGGCAAGAAAAAAAAACCATGCGCCATTTTTCGTAAATAATAACTGTCGGCTGTGACGAAGTTTGCATTATTTAAGAAGTTTAATATTAATGAAAATGCCTACTTCAAGTGAAGAAAACCTATTATTTACTCCGCCGGACATACGTAACGAGGCAAAAAACGCGTGCGAAAGTCTTTGCCATAAAAATCGAGTGAAATGTATTTTAACTAAATGTTTTAATAATTAAAAACTTAGTAAATGAAGAATCTTGTTTTTTCCTCGCAAGTGTGTTGAAAAACGTCGTATGATACGCGTGTGCCTGTGACCATTATATACGCGGCTTTCTTATGGCGCACTCGCTTTCGCTCGTGCGCACACAATATCGTCTTGTAATTAATGGTCAACTTAGCACACTTGTATCATAATGTACTATTAGGGTGGTTTCAACCAAACGAGAAAAAATGATAACTTAATTATATATCGCTAGATATTCGAGAGTATGTCTTATACTCTCTTCAAAATAATTATATTTACTCTTATGTCTCAGTTAATTTCCTTTCATTTCATATTGGTTTGTGTATATATTATAATGTGAGTCCGGTTTCCGGTGGTTGAACTGTCAACAACGTCACTACTAGCTCCGACAAGAAACCAGTGATTAAAAATATAAATATCATCAATTGAACATTAATTTCGGCCTAAAAGAAAAGTAAAATCAACGTGAAGTGATTAAAAACAATTAGTTTTATCGGATTGTTGGAAATCATCGAATAACAAGAAGCACAAGATCGGGATATTTCGAGGTTAGAAAACATCAAGTTCGTTCAAAGACAACAAAGTCGACGTCAAAGTGACAACATCAATAAAACTGACGTTAGCAATCAGTGTTGCCAATTCAAAAATACCATTTTCTACCACTTCTACCATTACGTTTCGTTTCACGCAGACAGAAGTTCATCAAAAAATGGAAGGTCAGTTTCAATTACTTTTTGACAAAATGAAAATCGAAATGCAAAATCAAACTGCTGAGTTAAAAGATTCAATAACAAAAAGTATTATGGAAAGCATGGATGAGAGATTGATACCTATAGTGGAAGAGAACAAAAAGTTAAAAATCCGAGTAGATACATTAGAGAAAGAGATAGAGAGTTTGAAAAGAGCAGGAAAGAGTAATAATATTGTGGTATTTGGCATCGAAGAAAAAGAAAAGTCTACGATCGAATTGCTACGAGAATTGAAAGATAACATCAAACAGGATTTGAATATTGATATCGTCGATAACGAAGTAAACAAAATACATCGCATAGGGAAAAAAGATCCCGAAAGAAACAAACCAAGGCCGGTAATATGTTCGTTTGTATATTATTGGAAGAAGAACGAAATTATCAAAAATAAAAAGAACCTGAAGAACATTTACATCATGGAAGATTATTCTAAAGAGACATTGAAAAAGAGGAAAGAGCTACAAACAAAGTTGGTTGAAGAGAGGAACAAAGGTAAGATTGCATATTTGAAAAACGACAAACTAATAATCAAAGATAACAACACAAGTCAAGAAAAAAGAAAGAGAGACATATCCACTTCTCCCTCTTCTCCTAACACTCAGCCAAAAAAACAACCTACTCTGTTTGCAACCAAGGCAAACAGGACAAATGCTTTTGATAAAATGCGATCCAGATCGAACTCGTTCTCTAACATTTCTAATATAACTAACTCTAATAATAATCAATAGCAACTAAGAAACGGCAGACGGAAACCAAAACCAATCGAAGGAAATAACAACAAAGTAACAAATATACAATCACCTCCCCCAAGCCGACTGGTCCTCGTGGGGGATAGAGACCACAACCCTCCAACAGGAAAGGAAAGGAAAAATAACGAATATTGCAAACACCAAAAATCCATCATCTATATTGCTGCCCTTAATGTACTTACTTTAAAAGAAGAGGAAAACCTCATAGAACTGACCCATGCTTTAGAACATATCAAATGGGACGTTGTCGGCCTGAGTGAAGTGAGAAGAATGGGAGAAAGGATTACTTCTCATGCAAACTACGTACTCTACCATATAGGAGAGACCCAGGGCCATAACGGCGTTGGATTTCTTATTAAAAAACATATGGCTCAATATGTAGAAGAGATTGTAGGAATATCGGAGCGCATCGCAATAATGAAGTTGAATCTACCAAATTACAAAGATCCCTGGTCTATTGTACAAGTTTATTCGCCTACAGAAAAATCAAACCCAGAAACAATAAATTCATTCTACCACAATCTTAACAAAGCGATTCAAGAGCATGCCCATAAGAATTTAATAGTAATGGGAGACTTCAATGGACAACTTGGAGAAAGGCGAGCAGAAGAAATCACAACATTAGGACCATACATGTACTGTGACAAAATTAGGAGTCGAAATGGAGAAAAGATCACAAACTTCGCGCTAGAGAACAACCTAACTGTCCTTAACACGGTGTTTAAGAAAAATAAGAAAAATATGTGGACCTGGATCTCACCTGACGGCAAAATAAAAAATGAAATCGACTTCATAATGACAAACAGAAACAGACATTTTAACAATTTCTCCGTCATCAATAAACTAAATTTCAACACCAATCATAGACTTATTAGAGCAGAATTATCTGGAAAGCAAACCAAGAATCCCAGGCCAAGGCAAAACTCCGGATATGCAAAACTTGGAAAACATCAGATGGAACAATTAACAGAAGCCCTGAGAGACAAATTCAAAGACTTTAAATCGCACACCAAGGATCTAAAAGTACAAGGAAAATACAACTGGATAGAGAATACTATTAAAACACAGGCCCAAGTCACTACTTATACTAAAATCAAATCGAACACTTGGCTAACTACAACTACTAAGAAACTACTTGAAGAAAGAAACAAACTAATCAGCACGAGACATACACAGGACCGAAGGAAAAAACTCACTAGAATCAGCAAAGAAATAAGAGAAAACATTCGGAAAGATAGAAAACGAAGTAGATTTGAAAGTATAGAAAAATATATAGCTAAAACAGGCGGAGTCAAAAAAGCGTACAAAGAATTGACAACGACAAAGGACTGGATTGTGAAAATGAAAAATGATAAAGGCAAATGGAGACATGGCAGAGCAGATATATTGGGAATAGCTACGTCCTATTACAAAAATCTCTACGAAAGTAACAGCACACAAGGCGAAACAGAACTTACAGACACCTCAGACATTCCCAACATTCTTCACGCAGAAGTCGAGAAAGCTATAGATACCCAAAAGGAAGATAAAGCTCCTGGACCTGACGGCATAAACAACGAATTACTGAGACAAAACAAGGAGGTTTTGATACCTGTCCTCACAAACATATTTAACGAAATAATAAATACAGAAATTATCCCCGAACAATGGACAGAGTCCAACATCATCCTGCTGTATAAAAAAGGGGACAAGCATGAAATTGGAAACTACCGCCCTATAAGTCTCATGTCCAATATCTATAAGATTTTCGCCAAGATAATACTAAAAAGAATAGAAATAACCCTCGATGAACATCAACCCATCGAGCAGGCAGGATTCCGCAAAGATTACTCAGTTATCGATCATATTCATGTGGTTCGCCAAATCTTAGAGAAATACCAAGAATACCAACTGACATACTACATTGCGTTTGTCGATTATAGCAAAGCGTTCGATTCCCTTTATCACGAAAAAATATGGGAAGCACTAATGGAGCAAGGTATACAACACAAATATATTCGACTAATAAAAAACGTTTATAGCCACACTACAGCGAGAATTCAGTTAGAAAAGAAAAGCTCCCCATTTAAAATAGGTAAAGGTGTCAGACAGGGAGACCCTCTATCTCCAAAACTATTTTCGGCGGTGCTAGAATCTATCTTCAGAAGACTCAACTGGGAACATCACGGGATCAATATAAGTGGCGAATTACTGACGCACCTAAGATTTGCTGACGACATAGTATTGTTTGCTAGAACACCAGAAGAATTAGGTAGAATGATAAATGAGCTCGCGAGAGAAAGTGCAAGAGTAGGATTAAAAATGAACCCAGATAAAACTAAAGTGATGACAAATGGACCCGAAAACGTTATACAGTTTGGAAGCACCCTAATCGAATACACTAATGAATACATTTATCTGGGTCAGACTATAACTCAAAAAGATTCTATGCGTAGAGAAGTTGAGCGAAGAATTGCAAACGGATGGAAAAGATATTGGGGTTTAAAAGAAGTAATGAAGGACAGAACAATAAACATAAAATTAAAAAGCAAATTATACAACACCTGCATACTACCCGTGCTTACGTATGGCTGCCAATCCTGGGCGTTAACTCAGGAAATGGCAAATAAACTCGCCACATGCCAGTATGCAATGGAAAGGAGTATGTTGCATATCAGGAAATCAGACAGAATGAAAAACTGTATTATTAGAAATAAAACAAAAAATATAAGCGTCGCAGCGAAAATAAGAAGACTAAAATGGAGATGGGCAGGGCATATGATCAGAGGCCACGATAAATGGAGTAAAAAAGTCACAAGATGGTACCCCAGAGAAGGCAAAAGGAAGAAAGGTAGACCACAAAAAAGATGGGATGATGACATCAGACAGGTTGCCGGAGTGATGTGGAACAGAGTAGCCCAAGAAAGGTCAGAATGGAAAAGGTTGGAGGAGGCCTTTGCCGATTGGCAAACAGATCTGCAGAAGATAAAGAAATCTCAATTAGTAGAATAAGTTTAAATATTAGTGTAATAGTGTTTTGATGTAAGATCTGAATAAATGGCTTTATTATTATATATTATAATGTATGATTATTATTGTGTTGGTATATATATATTAATCTGTTATATTTTATAAACATGTATATTATTTATTAAGATTATCGTTTATTTTTTATATAATAATTTTAATATGCAGGTACATTTTTATTTCACTTATTCAGCTCTTAATTGTCTATGCACAAAATACCCTTTCCTATAAAACTCATATTTTTTTAAAACAAATTCTAAATCAATTTATGTAATGTGCAATAAAAAGTTATGTATCTATGTCAATTTTCTATTGTATCATCTGTTTTTAAATATCACGTTTGATACCCATCTTAATGGTTGACATAAGAACTTATCGAAGTTTAACATAATGACGCCTGCTTGCCATATGATTAATGATCAATGTCAGGATATACTTTCCAACGGTATATTACGACATTGTTTAATTGACATGATTTTTACTTTAACACCATACAGCTTTGGTGTAGCATAGACTTGCCAGATAATACTTTACAAGGAAGAGATATCGAACTTGTCTCACTGACCTCTTTTTTTCTCTCATGTGTACCATTAGTATTATTATTACGTGTATGGACTATGTGTATGTTTATTATTCCGTAATTATGCATAAATGTTTGCGGTATTTATGTAATAAGTAGTATGTTATTTTTTTTGTTTTAAATACCTGTTGTAGTTTAATTGTCAAGCTTTTTCTTTTGCCCCTCTATCACTTCCTTCCCGTCGCCAGCATTTTCTTTGTACAGACCTGTGCTTGACTTGTAGAGAATGTTTTAGCATTAGGCCCCCCTTTGTACCTTTTGTTTGTGCATGTAGTGTTTAAAAAAAAAGTTAAATCATTAGTTCTTTTATGCGAGTTTACTAATTCCGATTTCAATTTTACGTCGAAATACGACTTAGAGTTTTTCAAGTATAAAATCGAGGAACAAAATTATCTTTGGTATGGTTACGCCTATGTTTAGTCGAAACCAATTTTATTCTAGAGGTTAAATAGACTTGAACTGAACGCGTTATAATTTTGTTTTAATTGTGCACTGTCTTTGCAGATCATATTTCGCCGCTCGATCAATTAGTTGTTTGATTAGCGCGGTCAACTAATTCTGATGTAAATCGAGGTTAATGTGACGGCAATTAGGGGCTGTGGTAGAATTACTGCAGCAATACGATATGTAATAGTGCATATGGTCTTATACAAAGGTACTTGTTAGTGCGCTACATAGAAGACATTATTATTATAACGTACATGCGTGACAAAGGGGTAGGATAAATTAAAGAGATGTCGATCGAGTCTCTATAATCTACTGAACTTACACTACTACAGTCATTGTTAATACTTAGGCTACGAGCTACGAGCTACGGTTTCGGTACATTCATCTAATTACTACGAACTAAGTACTTTGCTACGAAGGGTGGCTGTCAGCAGCACACACTCTCTAATAATAGCGTACATCGGTGTTCACAATAAACACATTCTATTATCTTTTACGTATCACAGAGAAGTTATCAGTATGTCGTGTATAGATTTATTAGATTGCCGGAAATTTATTATGTCTAATTTGGTACTGAATGAAAAACGTAGTATCTGGAATCATACGAAATTGAATGTGTTTTTCTTAGAAAAAGACATTGAAATTCAATGTCATAAAGAATCAAAGCATTCGTTTTTATTTATTGAATCATCATAAGTACATAAAGTAGAAAATTCAGGTATCAATTCAAATATTTGTCCTCAGTTTGAAATCACGTTGCAAAGTGAAAATTATAACATCCTTTGCTTTTTCCGACCCCAAAAAATGAGGTATTTTAATTTGACTTATATGTATGTGATAGTATGTATGTACAGGTATGTATTCAACATACGATTTTTTTTGTTAGTAATGATCTAAATTTGTATTACGTGTTTATTAAGAATGTACCAAAACCGCTATTCACCGATTTACAAGTATCTTAATGATTAGATTATAACAGTTGCTATTTTCCTTGACTTGGTCAGTTTTTAGGTCCTGCAGCCGAATGGCAAAATACGGAACCCTCGTAGTTTCGTCAAGTTTGTGTCTCCATCCGTATATCATAGCCACTTTATTCTGAAACTATCAGCATTACACAGTTGAAACTTGGTAAGTACTTGCTTAGTAGCACATTTTCAATAACCGTTAACATTACTTTGTTAATCATACAAACACTATGAAAATAAAGTTATATTTGCTGCACTAAAATATTGTGGTATTTTGTCGTAAATTAAAGTTGGCACGGAAACTTCATTGCGCTAGTCCGACTCGCACTTGATCGATTTTTAAATTGAACGCATCACTTATATTTACCAAAGGCATCCAAAATGCCTCCCTAAAATAAACCTTTCTTAGTGATACTTTCCCGTTTGTCCTTGTTTTATTTCTTCCGCGGGGTGTAATTTCTTGCAGCAGTTGCTGGAGTCAACGACGGCGCGGTAACGGTGACCGCCAGTCAACCCGGAACGAGACGAGGTCCCTGAGGACGCTGTGCTAACTGAACCCGGGAACAAATTAATCAGAAGTGAAACGAAGTTGTACGAACGTTTACGAGTACTGGAGGCCTATTAGAATAGCAAAATCGGAACCCTTATAGTTTCGTCAAGTCTGTTTGTCTGTCTCTAAAATTCTAACGTTTGAGAGAAAGACGCTTCCGAAGTGGTAAAATGGGATTCGGAAAAAAATTCTCAATTTTGTGGATACTTATGTCAAAAAATCACGTAAGTTTCGTTGATTTTAATTGGTTTTCAAACGATTTTCGCACGCCATATTTAAGCGAGTGATTCAAAAATAGGGGCCCTGTTGTACTGTGTCTTTTTCACTAAGCTAATGTTTTGTTACCATGTCAATGAACTTCTAGAAAATGTATCTCCTGTTGACTTCACGGACTTTAATTGGGCGCAGTGCGCAATTAAATTACGTGCGTGAAATTAGACTTATCTACTCGAGTGACTGTATTTGTCTTTCAGAACTGCCAGTAAAATTTTATGTACTAACGCCCAATTTCCTGATTGATGATAATGGTTAAATTTCTATGGAATATTTATAATTGTGAGTGTTTAAAAGAAAAAATACCTTAACTTAGTATCGAAATACATAGTTATGTAAAAGACCATCGTCAAGTTTTTTTTTACATGATACGCACAGTCCTAAATATTCAACCGATGGTAACGATAGTTAACTTTTACTATCGATCTCGAAACTGGGCCTAAGTGGTGCAATTAAAACTGAATAAATTTCAAAAGACGCAAGAACTATTATCCACCCGGCTGATGATGGCATGTTTTTGCGCCTAAACACATACAGCCTTATTCATAATATTAATAACTTGAACAGTCTAATAACCTATTTTTCAACACACTTGCTCAAAACGACGTTTTTATTCCACCGATTTTTGGCACATAATCCTAGATATTACATTCGCGTGCTTTTTCGTTAAAATATTGCACTAGTGCCTTTTGTTTATTAACCCAACCAATTTAGGTTTGTACCCTAGTACCAAGTCGTAAAATAGAAGAAGAAGCGATGTAATTTAGTCGCGTTACAACCTTTATTTTAGAAACAAACATTATTTATGCGAAAAATAACAGTATTCTACATAGGTATTAATTTCAATAAATGGCAAATCCAGATTTTTCATTTCATTTTTCTGTAATTTG
Organism: Pyrausta purpuralis; assembly: GCA_963924145.1. Classification (NCBI taxonomy): domain Eukaryota; kingdom Metazoa; phylum Arthropoda; class Insecta; order Lepidoptera; family Crambidae; genus Pyrausta; species Pyrausta purpuralis. The sequence goes on from OZ001646.1 coordinate 6,542,057, forward strand.
TGTTTTTAACACGAATTATTAGATTTTTAATCTTGGCTGTTGGCCGATCCAGTTCGCCCTTAGCCTTGCGCGTGCAGCGGTATCGCGGCAAGAAAAAAAAACAATGCGCCATTTTTCGTAAATAGGTAATTGTCGGCTGTGACGAAGTTTGGATTAATTGTGAAGTTTAATATTAACGAAAAAAATGAAAATGTCTACTTCTAGTAAAGAAAATGAAGAAAACCTATTCTATCCTATTATTCACTCTGGCGGACATACGTAACGAGGCGAAAAACGCGTGCGATAGTCTTTTGCCATCAAAGTCGAGTGAAATGTATTTTTACTACGAGTAAATGTTTTAATAATTAAAAACTTAGTAAATGAAGAGTCTTGTTTATTACATTCTTGTTACATTATGATACAAGTGTGCTAAGTTGACCATTATATACGGGGCTTTGTTATGGCGCACTCGCTTTCGCTCGTGCGCACACAATATCGCCTTGTATATTATGGTCAACTTAGCACACTTGTATCATAATGTACTATTTCAACACACTTACTCAAAATGACGTTTTTATTCCACCGATTTTTGGTACATAATCATATAATCACTAGTGCCTTTTGTTTATTAACCCGACCAATTCACATTTGTACCCTAGTACCAAGTAGTAACTAAGAAGATGAAGCGATATAATTTAGTCGGGTAATAACTTACACAACAAACAGTATTCATGCGAAAAATAACAGTATATACATATTTATTTCAATAAATGGTAAATCCAGCTTTATTACTAAAAATAACTCAAGTTCATTTAAAATTTTCTGTAATTTGTGTTTTAAACACGAATTATTACATTTTTAATCTTGGCTGTTGGCCGATCTAGTTCGCGCCTTAACCTTGCGCGCGCATCAGTTTTCGCGGCAAGAAAAAAGACAACGCGCCATTTTTCGTAAATAGTTGGCGGCTGTGGTGTGACGAAGTTTGGATTAATGGCAAGTGTGTTGAAAAACGTCGTATGAAACACGTGTGCCTGTTACCATTATATACTATCATAATGTACTATTATGTATTACACTGTTTTGTCACTATCTGCCAAATGATGACAGCGCCAAGTAAGAACGAGACAAAACAATGTAATAGTTAAAAAAAGGTTTTTTAGACGGTTTGCGTTATTATGATAAAGGGGGATAGTCTTTTAACGTACAAATAGTCAAGCGTTTGTAAATATTATTATTTGAAAGCTTCGTCCAAAAACAAAAGTCTGCACGTATCATTTTGCAAACACACCGTGGAAGCAGAAACTATGCTATCAATCCTTTTGCGTATAAAACTAGTCGATTGGATACTAGGAATGTGTTGAAAAACTTTGTCGCTTTGAGGTTTTCTCGGTTTGTTGACCAAATAGAGGTGATCTAGGCTCCTGAAACGCAATATTTTTTTAAAAAGATATCGACGCAAATTTCGGGTTTGAGTGACTAATAAACTAACATTTGAGATTGCTTTAAAATGGCATGTCTATATGTTTAAAAAAATCTTCAAGTATTGTACTCAGAAAATCGAAACTATGATTCTCTCTTTTTAATATTTGCTTTACGTTAAGGGACTGCTATGTACTTTTCTGGTACAGGATGCACCGACACTTTAATTAATAACGTGTTTCCAAAAACCGTACATTGGACTCAAAATCTTACACGGACGAATAACTGTCATATTTCGACATAGTGAATCCGGAAAATGTGAAATACGCCTATAAACTATTTCAGTTAGTAGTACGAGTCGATAAAGATAGTTAGCTCCTGCATTACAATATCTGAATGAGTTACTATTAGTGTTATCTGTCTTACTGTAAGAGATATCTTCTGGGAAAAACTACTGGACGCCATTTTTCGGTGTCCTAGTAACTCTAAGTGTGGTGTCGCGGCTCAGGTATCTGTACTTGTGTCTCATTTGCTAGCTTACCACAGTGATGACCAATGAAATATAATAAATTCAATAAAAAGATTATTAAAATGGCCCGAATGGCTTAACCATGAGCTTTATTTATGGTCATTACGAAATAAATTTCATAAGGAAACTGCACGTTAAGGAAGTGAAATTGAATTTGAACAGGAAATTTGATGGTATATGATTTGATTTCAAATGATTTATATTTTGACCCGACCGGGAACCAAACCCAGGACCTGAAAGCGACAACGTTTTGAAACCAGCCTGCTTAGCCACAACACTGCGGCAGCCGTCGGGTTAGAAGTACAATGTAGAATGTAGATAATATTTTAATATATTTTATAAACAGGTACTCGTAGTGAAAGTCACACTGGGGTATTATTTTTTAACAACGTGTACACACGTATCAACTTTGGAGAAATCATCCCCAAAATAACTTTCTACCGTTAATTAGCCCCGTTAAAAGACTAATTTCAATGAAATACGAAAGAGGACTTTCATTACTTCTGTAAAATAATATTTATGCAAAATTTGAAGTTGATTGGACCAATGAATCATGTTATTCCATAGAAACTTTGCTGACCCTTTTCATTGTCTTAGGGACAGAATTTTGGAAAATCCTTTCTTATAGAATCCCTACGACATACCTACAAAGAACACACACTACAAGTTTCAAGTCTTTACGATCTGCGGTTTAGACTGTGCGTTGATCCGTCAGTCATTGAGTCATTCAGGAATAGATTAATAGTTGTACTCGATAGAACGTTGCGCTTAAATAGTTTTGTAGCAAACCTTTGTGGTCGTCGCATTAGTTCCTATGACCGCTAAGAGATGGCGCTGCATGTTACTTATCTCGCGCGCCGACTTGTTTTCTACGGGTCAACGTAAACTAGGGGCCGAAGTTTCTATAATGTATCAAGCAAGAGATGTTGTTAAAAGTCAAATACTTCACTTCACGCTACGTTCTGGATTCTTCAGATCTACAAAGTTAAAAAGGTGTCTCAAGGTTCGAAGTTTTCACCATGGTGGGATATCTGTAGTAAGCCGAACTTTCTTTCCCTTTCAATGTTTGTTGGCACTAAGCGTATGCATGCATTTACCACCGTAAGCCACGTTGCTTAGTCCAAACTTTTGTGCAGTACGTTCACTACGCTCACGGTGTCAAGTACGTGGTTTTCACTTCTTCAGCACCTTCAACCGAATAAATTTATTGCAGTTTTCAATAATTACGTTTTATACGGTTTTGGACTTGTGAATAAGGCTTGTAAACATTTTACTCGAATACCGCATTCATTATTTCAAATTTTTACTCAAAAGGAGTGCATAGTGTGTCTTGGTCGAGAAAAAGCATGGTCCCTGAAATTTTTAGAAGTCGAGGAGGCCACGCGTTAAGGTTAATAATTCACTCCTTTGCGTTAAGAATTATAGCAACTTTTGTAGACGAATGTATCTTGCGTTTTTTTGTAATGCACTTATGTATGTAATAATGAAACATGTGATATTGTAACTTTATTTTAAAAAGTAGTAGTTATGCCGAGTATCATATTATATAAAATAATAAAACAAAATAGGTACTTCTTGAATACTTTTATTCTTCAATCTTCAGAAGTAGTCACAACTATCTTAACTGGACGCCGCAAACCAACTGAACTGCCGGACTCTGCACTCTCCCCGAATGCAAAACACCCCTCTGAAAAAATTAATCGGTGTTCAGTTAGTAAATTTAAATGACAAATTGACACAATAAATGAAAGCAGCATTTATATGAAAATTACGAAACCTTAGTGCTTCTTGGTGTTCAAACGACGTAAATACCTATTTTTATTGAACTTCAAAAATGAGGTGCTTCTCAATTCAACTGTTTGTTTTGTTTTTATAGTGACTCATTTGAACCGATTTAAAATTACTCTTATGTAGTTTGGCGTACATCTCTAATTGTTCAAACCCGTTCGTTGATCCGACACTGATACTGCCATTTTGTTCAAGTAAGTAGCATTAAAGTTTAATTTTCGACTCGTCAATCCTGGGCTTGCTTCACTCAATATCTACCTGAATATTTAACATTACTGTCATTTAAAATCAATTTGATATTCATCACAAAATAATGAGCTAAAACCATGCCCGATTGTGATTCCTGTGATATGATTACGTTAATTAACAATGGGTTGCCTGTTAAAGTCCTCCTGCCCATTAATGGTGGACTAAATTCAGTTTGTTAATTTTGAATATTATAATTAAAACACTAAAAGAGTGTCCTTGCTTGTTAGCAAATTTGAGTCTACGCCTTTGCACACTACTTTACTTAAAAGTAATTTCAGACACAATTTTAAAGACAGTTTTAATAATATTCTTGTATGTCTTCCGTCATATTCTTGACTAGCGGTCCCCCGCGACTTTGTCCGCGCGTTTGTAGTTTGCTCCCTCCTCTCCCGTCGCAGCGTAATATTTCAAAGCGTTAAGCTTAAAGCCTTCCTCGATGATTGAGCTGTCCGACACAAGAGTATTTTTTCAAATCAGTCTAGAAGTTCTTGTGATAAGCGCGTTCAAACAAACTAACAAACTCTTCGGTTTTATAATATTCTGGCCATTAGATAATCTGGCCATTTATTTTAGACAGTTGCTTTTACTAAAAAACTGCGGATAGTAGACCTAGCAACTTTATCTTTACTAATAATATTCAAAGTTCAATTGTTTGCGTCTTGTTAGCTTCACTCTACTCGTAGTAAAACAATTCAAACAGCCAGCTAAAATAACAAGAAATTCAGCGCCAAACCATCCTGAGACTTTCATTATGATAGTTGTTTGATTAGGCTGCTTCAGAATAAATCGAAAGTAATGGCACACAGGAAAATTACACCAAACATGAATTATCTATAGCTCAAACAATAACTTATCGAGCGGCCCTGTTGGCTGAATAAACATATTGGTATTAGCTTAAGCGTGATAATCTATATATATCTGCTACATATTTATTACTGTTAGTATCTAAATACAGATGATATAACCTTCTTCTTTGAAGTTGAGGAGTTGTTCACTCCTAGATGAATTGTTGATCGTGTTCTACTCCACGGACTCGCAATAAAATCCCAACTCAAATGAATGTACGAATTGCAGATAATGCAAAAGAATTTTAGAGAACGCAAAAAGTAACATGCACGGCATCAAATTTTGTTCTTGTTCCTTGTTGCCATGGAAATAATAGATGTCACCATCTTCGCGGCGCCGTAGCACGAGATAACATTACCGTGGCCGTAGGTCTCGCGTACAGTTGAAACTTTGCTGCGCGATGCGACGCGATAACTATAGTTTAGGAAATTAATAAATTTGTGGAGTTTTATTTGTAATTTAAATATGTGTTTGTTTAATGTTTTAATATTTATATATAAGTTATTTTTGTACAATGTAATACATAGTATCTATTAATATATATGTGTTTAAAATAAATAAATATAATATGTGGGATCTCGCCACAACGTCATTAAAACCTTGTTAGCTCGAGGGTTCAGTTGTAATTTTGCACATCAGGATACCCACATTTGTTGCAAACTAGCTAAAGATATGATTTATATGTTTTCCTTGACCTGCTGTTGTCCTCAGTATGTTTCGGTGTACCAGTAAGTGCGCCTTCACATTAGAGCGTCAGCAGCGGATGCCTTTACATTGGCAGCGCGCCTGGATCGGTCCCACTACACCCATTGCCTATTTCAGTGCTAATACGAGGATAGTATTACCACTGCAATGGGTAATGGGTATAGTGAGACGGACCCGCGTAATTTACGCGCTCTACGGCGCCGCTGCCGCGCTGCCGTGTATAGTATGAAATCATCGGCAGCACGATTGTCGCGCGTAAGTCGCTCTGCTGCCGCGCTGCTAAAGTCGCCTAAATGTGAAAGCGCTCTTAGTGTAACTGCATTAGTGTAGTTAAGTGTACTAGTGTAAGCATCCGCGCCAATTATTACATTGCTCATGCATTGAACTGCCTCAGTGGTGCAGCGGTTAGAGAGTCGCACTTTAATGCGACGGCTGCGCCAGAGATCCCAGGTTCGATCCTGGGTCAGGTTAAAATATGTAACTGTTTTTTTCTGTTTAGAAATTCTCAGGGTAGCCCGGAGTTTGGAATTTGGCGGTGTTGCATCCCCGTGACTCAAAAAGCACGTGAAGCTGTTGGTCCTGCGCCTGATCTCTCTCCAGTCGTGTCACAGTGCTGACCCATCAGGCTACAATTATGAATTAAAGGAAAAGAAACTGTGCACCAGCCACCGTAATCAAAATCGGCTAGAAGGACCATTATAATTACCTACATTGCTCATACTTTAATCCCCTACTTTCCTCTTCAGGGATTTTAGGGCTCCGTAGCCGAATAGCATAAAAAGGATATAGTTTCTTCAAGTCTGTCTGTCTATCTGTCCGTTCGTATCTCACAGCCATTTTATTCTGTAACTATAATCATCACACAGTTAAAATTTGGTAGGAAGATGTATCCTGTTAACTAACGGCTTTTCGATTCTTATACAAAAAATAATGATATTTATAGGAGCCTAATACATGAAACTAGAACCGATAAATTTATTTATCATAAACCTACGCTTGTTGGGTGTTTTAGGATAGGTCTTTTAAAATAACATAGAGGTTCCTATGTTAACCATTACTTTAAAAATTAAATATATATATATATATATATATATATATATATATATAATGGGAGTCTCCCCCTCTATTTTCAAAACTAAGCGAGTATAAATTTTAATAAAAACGTAGTAAGTAAGTATTTTGGCTAAGTGGAAGTAAATTCAGTTTAAATTGGTACGGAAGCCTCAGTGCACGAGTCTGACTCGCACTTAGCCGTTTTTTTTAATTGTTTAGAACAGAGACATGTTACAGCCGGTGATTTACAAAACATGAAAATGAAACATATGGAATAACCTATAACCTGTTAAAATTGGTCAAAACATTTTTTGGTATCGCTCTGTAAAATTAGGTGAAATCGATTCATCCGTTTAATTGCACAAAATCATACATGTCATTTGTATAATTCAAATGCAAATATGAATCTTTGAGAAAGGTGTCTAATATTTCGATTCCCGGACGGGTCAATGTAGAATTCAAAATTTTCTATATTGTCTCGGGTCTGGGTGTTTTGGTACCACCATTGTGTCTGATTTCCATAACACTAGTGCACTGGCTACTTACTTTGAGATCAGATTATTGTCCAGTCCATGACAGTTGTCCAATAAAAAAAAGATATCATCTACAAAACATTATCATCAAGTCCATAAAACTAAACACTTAAAATTACTTTTTATACACTTAGCAGACAGAAAAAACGAAACGATTTTTAATTTTTAATCATTAGCAGCGCTCATTGTCGAGTTTATGAGCACTTCCATCCTCTAGAGGGCCGTAATGAAGATAAAACGGTAATAATATTTAACCTACTTACCGAAGAAAACACTTTGGGATATAATAAAAAGAGTTCCATCAAAAATATCGTTTTTAACAAGCAAACTACCACAAAGTAGACTTTAAAAGTCGCAAACTTGGTTAGCGTACGTCGACTATTAATAAAAATTAGAGGCAATTCCCTTTACATGTTACAGAATATTTATTGTGTTACTATTATTAAATTGTTCAGCAATGCTGACGTGGTGTTCCATAAAAAATGTTGCACAGCCTTTACCTTTCGTTAAAAAAATTTTTTTTTTTTTAAAGTAAAATAATAATAGCTTGGTGCTATTATCATACAAATCAAGTTGGATAGCATACCTGTGATATTATGATCATTAAAAAGTAATTTACGAGTCTTTATGAGTGTTCACAAAAGTTGCGTATTAAAATGTTTCCTATAATAATAAAAGTTGTTTTACTGCCAAGGTCCCATTCTGTAAGTATTTAACTGTATTTTCAGTTCACTGTGTTCAGCTCACTGAATGATGTTTGATAAAGCCGGCGAAAATCGAAATTCAGATGTTGTCACACAGAGTAAGGATACGCTTCACATCAAACACTAACCGATGAAAATATTTTGAAGACCTTTTCATACACGAGTGAGACTTTTTGTGTTGTCTACATAGATTATAGGCTCTTTGCTACGCCCTGTTGCTCAGAGGCTTGACTCCCAATCAGCTGAAGACGTAGCTCAAAGATACACTTGCTTGCAATCTTTCGTAGCACTCTGTAGCAACCGTAACAATTCTTTCTTTAACGACTGTAATGTAATATAAAATAATTGAAGTAAAAAGGTTTTACCTTCGACGTAGATAGAGAAAAAAAATATAATGGCAGAATTTTTGATAGGAAATTTGTAGCTTCTTAAAAAACGGAGTCATAAAGTGCAACGGGAGGCTGCCCCCCCCCCCTAAAACTGAAGAAATAAAATTAATTTATGCACTGTCTTAAATAAACTCTTTACCTTTTAAAGGATATTAATCCATTTTAGGCGAACAATTTATTTTTGAAGTCGGTGCCATCACTTTGTCCATCTCCAGTATCAACTATCAGAGCCCCAACTCCATTAAGAAATTTTTGGCCTAAAATGGATTCCTTTCGTTCAAAGGGTCAAGAGTTTATTTAAGACTTTTTAGTACACTTTGATTTTGAAGTCGGTTTCTCAATTTTTTAAGTTTATTTTTATTATTACTATCGTTCCTAAAGATCAAATTTTTGCTTGTATACGTATTTTGGCTGGTTTGCGAACGCGATGGCTTGTATAAATAAAATAGACAGAGAGACATTACACTGAAGTATTTTTTTAAAATGTAACATAAATTAAAAAGCGGTTTCATTGATTTTGCTCATTATTCCTATCATATATATATTTTTTTAAATTTTCCGTCTAAGACGTTACATATATATATATTCGCGTTCTGTGTTTGTACTCGGCTTACAAGTTGACAGCGCTTGCTCAGTAACAAAGGTCGAACGAATTTCCGTATAATTTCCATAGAAGCACAGGGTCAACGCACACTTGCAAAAGACTCGTAGAAATAAATCTACGTTAGTATATGTCAGGTCATGTCACTTTGTAAAATGGAGGTGACACTTTGAAAAAAATTACAGCACATGTGTACGATTCTTGATAGTATGTTCACGTAACTAACCGCCGCAGGACATCCATTGCTAATAATATAACAAAAATATATGTATGCAATTGCTAGCACAGACTATCACTTATACACGTCCCAACATTGGCCCTACCACAGCTTCTTAGACAATTCTGGGCTAATGTTGAGAAGAAGCTGCGCAACAAACTTAGTCATTATTGTCAACCCCTGTTTTTAAAATATTACAATTATAATGTCCTTCAAGCTTGACCGTATATTGTTATCGTTCATGTAATCATTTATTTTATGATTTTCTTTAGTTATTTAACATTGTTTAACAATCGATTTGAATTTAAGGTTATTTTTTAAAGAAAGTAATACTCCTCCAATAAATAAGTGATTAGTCTTCTAAAGTCTGAAGTTTGGACAAACGGCAAATTTATTATTGTTTTTGGTATTGAAATCATAAAAACACTTTTATTGAGAAAAAAAGTTCTTACGAATGCAAATCATAAATAAACTGTGATACACTGTCTTGGCTTCTTTAAACAATTCCCCAAAAGAATCGTCAGATTTGAGGGAGAAAATAGCCTAGCTCGAAGTTAGTTTTTGCAGTATGAATATTGTTTCTACATCTGCAGCCGAGCCCCATAACCAAGTACCATAAGACATGATACTATGGAAATAACTATCCTCGTGAATTTTCTTACAGACAAGCGGTTTTATATTTGTAATAAAATAGGTATAAACACGATACCACTGAACGCCATTCCCAAAGAATGATGATGGACGATGTCAGCGTCACATCCGCGACGCTCTGCGCGTGACATCCCGAGCCTCCGTCAAGGCACGAAAAGTTGAAATTAAAATGCCTGCATAGTGTAACTCGACGCGCCTGGAGTGGCTGGGAACATCGGTTGAATAAATAATGCCTGTGTTGCGGATTTGAAACCCTTCGCATGTTGTTTTGTGAGTGCAAAGGTCAGGTTTTTAATTTAACACAGAGATGATGGCGGTCACTTAGAGAAGAAATGTCATTGCTTATTATTAAGGTCGTGGGTTTGATCACAAATTTTGATTAAGTTTGTATCAGCAGAATTAAAATCCCATAGTTAATTCGAAGACCACTTACACACTGCGACTTTTAGCATCGATGCATTCGCGCGTTTTGGAAACGCGCTTATCTATAGCTAGCTTAAAACAAAGTCTACAGCTTGATATCGGTAAAACTCTTCCCTTCAATGTCAGCTGTAGTTGGACATCTATTGATCCGAGTCCTGCACCAACAACGTTTTATTCCCGTCACGTGGCGGCGCGTTTCGGATAAATTGATAAGATGCAAAAAAGTAGGCTTGAGCGATCGCCGGCTCCGCCAATACGCCAAAGAGGGTTGAGCTCTTGGCAAACGGTAATTAATATCACTTGGAAGCCCCAAATGAAGGAATGGTTTTTAATATTAGCCAACCTTGAAAAGGAAGTACATTTCAAAGAAAGTGGAGCTCTGAAATTGTGAGAATGTTTTTCTTATCAGCAGTAAGTAAGAACTCACGTATATGCACGAATTTTATTTAGTATGTCAAGATGTAAAACTAGGCATACCTACTTGTATTTGGGGTGTAGGATGAGTTATTTTATGTATACGCTTCAAATCATTATTTCGTAGTAAATAGTTTTGCTATACCTAAACATCCAAAAAAGTTTTCTCATTTACGTTCTCATCCCTAATAAACATAGACCTTTTTCCTCTTCATCACAAATTAATGAATGGAAACAGTTACAAACAAATCTTTTAGAAAACGGCTCAATTAAGCGATGAAATATGGACACGGTTCCTTTTCAACCTTATTGTTTTTTCCTTAAAACCGAACGGGGCTCTTTTGTAATGACCTGGGAACAATGGGCCCTCCAATTAGAAGGCCACTTGCGCTGAATAGTAATGACGGCTATGGTCACAACGACCCATAGGAATTAAAGCAGCAATTATAAAACTGGCGTAGAGAAACAACGTGTTGAAGATCCATAGTCAAATATTTAACTATGGAATGGTTTAGATTACCATACCATACCAATAGATAGCGAAGCGTCGTCAATTTTCAGGTTTAATTTATTATGTAAAGAATAACTACTTGGCCCACTGTTGCATAAACAGACGGGTAGATGGCGCTAGACCTTACGCGTATCCACAGATTTCGCGCTGTCAGACCGATAGCACGGTAGCTCAATTGGTAGAGCGCTTGGCCAGAAAGTTGCTGATTCAAGTCCCGCCCGTGCGCAAATTTTTGGTTTCTTATTTCATATTTATGTTGAAGTATTGAGTCAAAACAGAATGAGAGTTTAGTCTTAGAATTCATAAGTTGTGCCAAAACTCAGGACAGGGATGCAATCGGATGACGTTATATATCAAATAATAATGTAATATTTTATTACGGGGTCGGAGATAATAATATTTTTTTCATTATTATGGTTTGTTAACATTATGCCCCGGGCTATCATGCGCTAACAAAGGATTTTCGGAAAAAGTATCATTCTTGACATACCTAATGTTGTCATTAATGAAAATAACATCGTAAATAATTGGTCCAGTTGGTTGTATAGGTAAAAAATACCATTGTACCTTTTTACTTTGTTCTTTAATAAGCTACACAGGACCTAAAATAGGTTCCGGCGACATATTCACCAAACTCCTAAGTGTAAAGGAGTTCAATCGTCAGTTCAGCTCAACAAAATGGTGACTACCAGTCGTAAAAACTTGTTAACATTAAGATACTAGGTAGTACAATAACAATTTATGTCCCTTTATAATTTGAGGGTTTCCTTCGATTACACGAAGATCACATAATTAGATCCCGACTTGTCTACAAGGGAACCACTTAGAAGGTATACCTTTTAGTAGATGAAAAAAAAACGGTGAGGTAATAACAAATCGTCGATTTGATAACCTTCTTTTTAAAGTCGGTTACAAAGAAACGTTTGAGGTTAAAGTAGACCTACTTGTCTTGTACTACAGAAATACTATTGTGACATACTAAAACCACTGGAAGATTTCTCAAATTGACGACCAGTAAGTTAGGCTAATGCTTTGATCTTAATAATACAGGCACTAAGGGCTCACCAAAATTAGTTTTGAAATACTCTCATGTGTCTATCTAAATAGTTCACAAGACAGCTTACCAAGTTATAACTTTCTCGAGTTTGAACTTAAACTACTAAAGACAAACAAATTTACGACAAATTCTAGACTACAGAGCCCTAAGGTAAACTTTTCCATGAACAATCTCAACAGTAATTTTTGTGTTACTTGAGACACATTTTACTTTTAAATTGGGTCATGTAATTTATCCGAAAAGGTCTTCCTATGGTGTGAAATTTCCTAGTTGGATTTTGGCGGGGACAAAGAATAGTCCTCATAAATTATCTGAGACGTTTATTCAGTGTAGAGTGCTATCTATTTGGAACGATTTGGAAGATATTCGGACTGCAACGAGTTGGGTTGGCCAATATTTTTATGGAAACTTACTTAACTTCTTATAACGAGTATTATTTACCTTTTTAACGGACTTAAAAAAGGACGTTCTCATTTTGACTTGTATGTCTGTATGTATATGTATATACATATACAATAGTAGATTGTTATACAAGGGGAGAAAGTGACCCATTTCACCCGAGTTAAACATACTATTTTTCCTTTCGACTGTGAGGAAAAATAAATGAATTTAGCTGTGATAGATTGTGATGCGATGATGAGATATTATGTTGTTTGGCGAGAGATGAAACCTCAAGTTTTTACATCACAATCAGTTTGTAAACTGTCGTTATACATAAAACACACGATTAGAGGACAGTTACGGCACAAATTAATAAAACGCGGAAGACAACAAAGTACATAAAACGTGGACGATATCAAATATTTTAAATCATTGAAAATATCGATCGATTTTTTCTCACAGACAATAAGCAGGAGAACGCAACCTTAACCTTTTCATCAAAACTGCCACAGGTTATGTCAAATTCTAGGTTCAATTTTGCCTCATGAGATAGCGCTAATGAGTGACAGCTAACGGTGAAAGTGAGTAAAAAGATTAATGAAAAACAAAATCGCAGCAAGTCGCCTCCGCCTGCTTAATTATCTGTGCAATAATCGACCGAATTAAAAAAATTATATTGTCAAAGACAAACAAAATGTGATAATTTAAAATGAAAAAATAAAACAGTTTCACTGTGTATGGCGGGAAACCGAATATTATAATTGTAGATTTTAAATTGTAAAAAAAAATTACACCAAATGTTTTTTTTTTAATTAGTGATCATAATAAACACTCTTTAAATGTTAAGCTCATCTTGAAAATATTGAAAGCTCCATTATTTTAATAATATGATTTGACTCAATCATCTTTAACTCCATGTCTGATCATAGCTATTAAAAATAAATAACATTCCACTCTAGGGATGGAAAAGCTACAATGGGAACCATACCCATATCCCCTGGAAGGGGGAAGGACGCAAAAACTTTGGCAGGACTCGGCAGATTGCGATTCCTAGAGCCAGAAATAAGCTGTAAGCGAAGGTTTTGTTGCGTAACTATATTCCCGTTATTAGGACAAGTCTTATTTGGACGTATTTTACCTGAGCTAGAAGGCTAAAAGCAGGCGCCGCTAATTGACAACGTCTGCCGTCGACACGCCGCGCTGTTGATGCACCGGTGGCTCTCATCGTCAAACGAAGATTATCACGTGTAGTTAAATATGTATTATTGCAATCCTATACTGCCCACAGAACATACAATTTTGCGTTCACAAATTTGTCAAGTTGTATTTTTTTCTTGTCATAGATTTTCTATACGTAGTAATAACAACACACTGCCTTAATTGTGGTTTCTAATAGCGATCGGCCGAAAACTGGTTATATCTGGCTAGCTAATGTGATTCTGTCATCATCGAAACGCACCTACTCGTAACAGGAATGAAATGCTTTTTTTGAATTAATAGCTGTCCAGCTCCAGCTGACATGGGAGGCAAGAGTTTTGTCGAAGAAGCTGTAGGCTGGATACTAAGGCTCAAGTTGACAAACTAGTCTTAGGTTATAATGCCAATATACGAATTTGGTTTAAAGAAATCTACAGGATGTTGTTTTGGTCAGTAACATTCAACTCAGGGGTGGTAGAGTTATGCTAATTCCTAAAAAATAAAAACTTTTAATTATATGCAAGTTTTATAAAAGAAAACTTTGTTCGGTTTTGAGAATTAAAAAGTCTAGTTTGCACATAAAATTGTTTTATTTTAAATCACACCAAAATTACACGTAATGGATGTCTTCATAGAATTTTTGAGAGAGAGAAAAGATACAGAATTTTCCATCCCTTTCCAACAAGGGTAGCCAGCATTAGTTATGGAACGACAAATGGTAGTACTAAAATAAAATAAGGTATTACATTTTTTTCAACACCCCCGCTCAATGTAATACTATTTATATAAAAACTATTGAACATTACTAACTTACTAATATTAATGAACTACCTTTTTACATCAATTACGTTAGCCCACATCTAGAGACAAACCTTAATAAAAGTTCTTTGTTCAATGACTTAGTAAACATATCTGCGATTTGATCTTCAGTCTTTACATACTTTAGACATATTTTATTTTTCACAATTAAATCTTTAACAAAATGATACCTTATATCAACATGTTTGAGTCTTTTTATATTATCAGTATTTGCAACCATTATGGCAGATTGGTTGTCACAGTACATAGGTACTGGATACACATCTGTGATGTTAAAATCTGATAACAGACTAGCTAGCCAACAAGACTCACTGGCTGCCATACTGACCGCAATATACTCGGCCTCAGTTGATGATAAACTTACTGAACACTGTTTCTTAGAGCACCATGATATTAGACAGTTAGAGAACTTGAATAAAAAACCAGTGGTAGACTTTCTGTCTCGTAAGTGTCCACCCCAATCTGCATCACAATGCCCCACAAGTCCATCATCATTACATTTGAAAATCAACTTATAATCTAGGGTGTGTTTGACATACCTTAAAACTCTTTTTAAATGAGCGAGCAAAACCTCAGTTGCAATATTTTAATACCTACTCAATATGGATACAGCTACACATAGGTCTGGCCTAGTGCCTTGCACAGCATACATTAAGCTTCCAATAATTTTTCTACAAGGGTTTTCAATATTCTAATCTGATTTATTTTCTATGACTTCTAAAATTTTAGCATTAAAGTTTTGATCTATAGGAGTAGCTATAGGTTTACAGTTTTCCATATTGAATCTTTGTAAAACACTTTCTAAATAGGATCTTTGACTTAATTCTGTTACACAATCATTTAAGTTTTGTTTTACATTTATGCCAAGAAAATTTGAAACATGACCCAAATCTTTCATTTTAAATTCGTTTTGTAACTGTGATTTAAGTTCAACTATAGATTGTTCACAAGAACTGAACATTATAAGATCATCGACATACAGTAATATAAAAGTTTGCATTTCAGCATTACATTTTGTAAATAAGCTTGGATCATTCTTGGACTTTACAAAGCCTGCTTTATTTATTACAGTGTTAAACTTTTCATTCCAATATTTTGGTGATTTTTTTAAACCATACAGAGATTTATTTAATTTTACAATACTATTACAATTTTTATCATATGCCCCCTCTGGTAATTTAATGTAAACATTTTCTTTTATATCCCCATATAGAAAAGCCCCAGTAACATCCATTTGGTGAATTGGTAAGTTTAATTTGGTAGCAATTGATATAAATAACCTAAAAGTTGACAACTTAGCAACAGGTGAGTAAATTTCATGCAAGTCTAATGAATCATTCTGTTCAAAACCTCTGGCTACTAACCTTGCTTTATATTGTATGTTATTATTATTTTTCTTAATTTTAAATACCCACTTACTACTTATTATGTTTTCCTTTTCAGGTGCCGAGCAGACTGTCCACGTATTGTTTTCCTTTAGGGTCGCAAGTTCTTGTCTGACAGCTTCTTTCCACTGACAGGCGTCATTTCTATTCATAGCTTCCTTATAGGTTTCAGGTTCAGTTTCAGCTGTGTAAACATTCTGACATGTATAGAATTGTGTTTGTTTCCTGACACGTTTGGTTGCCTGTGGTGAATTTGGCTCTGACGTGCTAATGGGATCACAATCACTGTACTCATCACTGTATTCTTCGAGTTCATTTTGCTGGTTATCATCTGTCATCTGATTTAGAGTTTTTTCAGTTAAAATTACTTCATCACATGTCGGTTGAGTATTGTCAGCATCTGGTATCTCATTATAAGGTATTTCAGTTATAGGAACTTGACTAACCTCTTCCTTTTTTTCATTTACAGGTTTCAGGAATGTGACATCTCTCTTCAGCAAAACTTGATTTTTCTGTGGATAATAAATTCTATAGCCTTTATAACATTTTCTCCATAACCAACCATAATACCAGCTTCTCCTTTAGAGTCCCACTTTTTTCTTTTTTCTTTTGTGACATGAACAGATACAGGTGTGCCAAAGATTTTCAAATTGCCGAGGTCGAACTGTTTGTTCGCCCATATTTCATAAGGTGTTTTTGCTGTTTCGTTACTATGACCTGTTCTATTTATAACATATGCAGCAGTATTGACCGCTTCAGCCCATAACTTCTTCGGAAGACTCTTGGCGTACAGCATCGACCTGGCCGCTTCTGTGAGGGTTCTTATTTCCCTCTCTGCCTTGCCATTCTGCTCTGGCGTGTAGGGTACGGAGGTCTGATGTATTATACCCCGGTCTGAGAAAAAACATGACACAGCCTTATTAATGAATTCCAAACCATTGTCACTTCTGAAGTTAATTACACGGTTACCAGTGATGTTCTCAGCTTTGTTAACAAAATCTTTAATACAATCAATCACCTCTTCCTTTCTTTTAATGAAATAAACCGTTCTGTAACATGAGTAATCGTCTTTTAATATCAAAAAGTACCTTGCACCTCCAATGGATACTTCTTCCATGGGTCCACAAACGTCGGCGTGTATCAGCTTGCACGTTTTACTTGTTTTAGTGTCACTGATTTTGAAGGGCAAACGATGAGATTTTCCTTCTAAACACCCCTGGCACTTTTCGAAAGGTTCGTTCGTGACATTGATGTTATTCTTTGATAGTACTTGTTTCACATGTGGTATATTTTAATGCACGAGTCTTTCATGCCATTCATTTAAACTTATTGTGGTTTCTGATATGTTTGCATATCCGCATTTGTATCGAACATCCATGATGTACATATTTCCGACGCGATTTGCTACCGCCCGCACTTCGTTATTCTTGAAAAATTTACACACGTGTCTATCTGTCATCATGACATAACCTTTATCTGCCACGCAATTCACAGAAAAAGATTTGTTTTTAGGTCTGGCACACACAGCACGTTATCTATGGTGGTTTAGATCCACTTTCGACCATTGAATACTTCGAGCGCCACCTGTCCGCAGCCGATAACACTTATTTGGGTACCATCACCTATGACCACCGATTTATGTGTCGATGGCGGCGCGAATTTTGAAAATAGGGTTCTGTCTTGGCACATGTGTTCACTAGCACCTGTGTCTATTAGCCACTTTGATTGATGATAAAGTTCTTTAGGTGTTTGCACTATAATCGCGTTCTTTTCTTTTTCTTTTCTGAACCAACACTCACTTTTGATATGTCCGACCTCGTTACAATAGAAACACTTTTTATCACTTTTATTTTCTGAGTTATTGTAGTTGTTATTATTGTTCACTTTGCTCTTACACTCAGTTTGATAATGTCCCATCTTGTTACACTTAAAACATTTAATGTTCTGCTTGTTTGGAATATTTCTCTTAGCAATGAAGGCGGACGATGAAGAAGCGATATCTCTTTTTTCCTTAACCCTTTCTTCTTCCACCAACAAACGAGCAACTAGGTTGTCCTATGTTTGTTTATCGTCTGGTGCAGACTCCCAGGCAGAAACAAAGTGTTTGTAGTCATCTGGTAGCGACATAAGAACCTTTGTAATTATGAACTTTTCTGAGATGTCTTCGCCCATTTGTTTTAACTGGTTCTGTAACTCTTGTATTTTTGACAGAAAAATAGACATTTCCACTCCTTCTTCATATTCATACTGGAAAAATCTTTGTTGTATTATATGTGTGCTAGTTTCACTCTTTTGTTCAAATACACTTGATAGCTTCTGCCACATCTGTGTTGCAGTGGTACAGGATATTATGTGTAACATCACTTCTTCGGTCATTTTGGTTACTAGCATCGTTTGGGCCTTTGCGTCCTTTTGCTCCCATTGTTTCTTTTCTTCTGCAGATTCTCCTTTGACAACTTTGCCTTCAACAATATCCATCAGGTTATGACCTCGCAGTAAAACCATAGTCTGGAATTTCCACACATTCCAATTCTTTATACCTTCCAGCTTGATAACTGTGTTATTTCCATCCATTGTGTATCTTTTGTTATTTCCTTCCTTGAATACAAGTCCTTTTCACCTTCCCGGTTAACCTCAAAAACACGTGAACGGCACACCTTCGACGTAGCAGTTATTCTCTCCGGTATTTTACTGACTCGACTTTTTAATTGCAGGTTTCCGGGTACTGGGCCCATAACCTGTTCGGTTTTGAGAATTAAAAAGTCTAGTTTGCACATAAAATTGTTTTATTTTAAATCACACCAAAATTACACGTAATGGATGTCTTCATAGAATTTTTGAGAGAGAGAAAAGATACAGAATTTTCCATCCCTTTCCAACAAGGGTTGCCAGCATTAGTTATGGAACGACAAATGTTAGTACTGAAATAAAATAAGGTATTACATTGTTTTCAACAAACTTCTTCACAACATCCTCGAAAAATCAAAATGAATGGAGAAACTCGTACCCTCACGTGAATCTACGAAATCCTACGCCGTAGCTAGTAAACTAATATGAGGCGACCTGGTGGTCGTAGTTTTGACTCGCTTTCTGGTCCGCAATAATAAATTGATTTTTGATTTTGTGGGATTTTTCCATCAAAATTTTTTTTTTTTGCATCAGTATCGTTTGTACCCCCGAGTCGCTCGTCGCTGGCCAAAACAACACTCTGTATAATACACCCGGACTATAGTCATAAGTTACATCATACTTATATAGGTATAGTGGTATTAAGGCGGCTGTTAGTGAACTTATTTATAGATGATGACGATGATCTTATCAGTTCTAACTTCCGATAAAATCCCTCTCCCTTAAAGGTAATGAATCATAATTGACGACCTCCGTGGTGTAGTGGTTAAGCACGCTGGATTTCAAGGCGTCGCCGCTCCGAGGTCCCGGGTTCAGTTCCCGTTCGTTCGAGTTAATATAAAAATTTGTCTCGGGTGTGGGCATTGTGGTACCACCGTTGCGTCTGATTTCAATAACACAAGTTCATTAGCTATTTAATTAAGGATGAGGGCAAAGTGGTGGATTGGTGTTCAATATTTATATATTAAAGCGACATAATTTGATAGATGTCGGAATTTTTTTAATAGATGTCATCAATATCTTCACTTCTCAATCTGTAGTTATTTTTTAATTAAATATATGTAAGTTCATTGATCCCATGCTTATATATTTACAAATATTTTTTAATCTATGTAATTTTTGGTATGTATGTTTATGTTAATGCATTTTAAATTTTTAGTCCCTCTCAGTACTTTGTTATATTCCGCCACTGATTTAACTCGCTGCATTTCCCAAGCAGTTGGCTGGTAGAGAATGCCATAAGGCATTAAGTCTGCCAATTGTACCATTAACAGTGCAATAAAGTTTAAATAAATAAAATTAATAAAAAAAAATCTCTTATCAAATTTTGGCTGAGTGTTAACGGGTCTTCAGACTTATTATCTATTAGTGATACCGTTGGCAGACGTGACGGAAATATGTTAAAGCAGGCTGCGGTAACAATCAATAGGTCCAGCTGAAATTGGATGGAAGGGATTTGGCACGTGACTTAAACAATTGCAAATTATTTATTATGCTGGGTCTGCTGTTTCACTCAATATTTTATTTTCAAAAAGTATATTTTGTATTTCAGTAAGTAGTGATAAGTCCGAAAAAAAAACATGTCAAATATAATAATGACAAATGACTATCACGGTTATTCTATTCATGATTATTAAAGTGATTTGTATCTTTAGTTTCAATAACCTTCTAAATACTATTCGAACGCAGTTCTGGCACGGTAATGTTAAAGTTACTTTTTGCTGAATATACTTGCATGTTTTTGATTGGTGTGTTCGGAATACATTAGCAAAATATTTGAATATTGCTCAAAATTAAACAGCCTAAAATTTTTACCATCCACTCTGTTTTTGACGTAATATTTTTCGTTTTCATACCCTGTCGCGTCTGGAAGGCGTATTACAGTAATCGATGATGTCGTCACTTTGCGGGCGCTGAATATTTCACATGAGCATATGCGCCTCTGCTATACTTAGGGATGTCAAAACTGTGCATGTGAATATTTTTCGAACGCAAATGTAACGAAAACACCTTTTCATGGGAGTGATGCTTACGCTCCAGTAAGACATATTATTATATAATATTTCATGAATATTATGCTATTACATTTATTTAATCTGACTGAAAACATGAATGTTGAGATTCTCAAATAGCATAAAATTTCTTTACCAAACCATTATACTCGTAGTACTATTAAAAACGTTACACAAACGTGTTTGATTAAATGTTTCCCTCAACTTCATTTATCCAGACTTTTCTACGTTATAGAAACCGCATAGTATAAATATTTTTTAACTTTATGTATTTAATAAGTAAGTATTGTAACGTTGGTGACACCCTTATTCCGTACAAATCGACAATCTGACCGCAGTGTCATTTCATGAATCGAAAGCTGAAATGTGGCAAGTTATACGAAGATTCAGTAAAATATTTTGCTGCAATTTTGCCTGTGGTGTGTCATCTAATTATCACTCATCTAAACCACAAATTTTATAATCTTCCTTTGCCAAACTATGCTGTATCTTAACAATCTATACCAAGTTATTTTAGATTCCTCCATTCTAAGTGCTGGAGATGTGTTGCAAAAGCGAAAATACATTTCCAGAGTGGCTATCTAACGGGGTACAGTTCTATTGAGATAAAAACATGTTAAACACATACCTAATGTATCTTTAAGAGTTTCTCGAAAATCCGCGTTATTTGAACTCCAGTATTTATGAAATCTGATATCCGTTTGCTGCGAACACATAAAGCCGGTAACATTTGCCTCACGATGGGAATTGAGTTTCAAATGTTCGCGTTGTTTCGCCGTAACGCTATGCGCGGTGATCCGAGAAATGTGCCGTGCGTAATATGTTAATGCGAAATTGTGAAGTGCTTTATTAGACTATGCTGCTATATTTGCCTACACGAGTTAACATGTTATTTTATACGCGTAACTCTAAACTCAACTCAATCGTGATGAAGAAGCGGCAAGTCCTGGTAAATATTTATTCCATCTTTCGCAGAAATTTAAAGCAGGTAAAAGTAAACTTAGATCTCACCGAAAACAATTTCATGTAAAATGTCGCCAAAAGACGAGATTGTAGCGCTTTCAGTGTCAAAAAGTGATGAGATCTCACGTAGAGTCAATCTCCTAACCCTACGCGTCTTCACTTAACTCACAAACGTATTAATAAATCATCTTAAACTCTAATCTTTAGTCTAAATAATTTGTATGTGACTATTTTATTTTATTTTGATTTTTTATATAATTATTGTATTTTTTTTTTTTTATTTAACACTCGTAAGGTAAAAAAAAATAACTATATTCATAACTTTTTTTGTGGTCCAACACAACTTGATACTAAAATATTATATTTGAAAAAAAAAAACTGTGTTGAAATGTGGAATTGTTTTGAATTTCGACATGATATTACAGTAACAGTTCAAATTAAGAATTTGTTGAGACTCTCGTCAATACTCCTGTCTCTGACTGTGATACGTTATGATGTTTCCACTCAGCTTTGCCAGCGGCTTTGCCAGCGTATACGTCAGTTAATTCTCAGATACTATGGATAAAGCCGCTGCGGCATCAGCGGCAGCCGCAGTAGCATGCCGCCGGGTGCTGTGGATACACCATAACATCAAGTAAAATATTGATAATTTTATCAATGATATCGTAGACCGATTGGTCTAGCAATTAAGAGCATCTTGTAAGTATGAAGAGTAACCCGAATTGAACTTAGGCACAGGCTGTCTTTTTGCGTTTTTGGCACTGTAATTACGACTATCATACGAATACTTGCGATGATAATGACATATATTTTTTTGTTGAAAAATGAAAAGTGTTGATTCATTCAGTATATCACAGAGTGGATGACGTGTTATGTAAATTATTGATGAACGATGCAAACGGGAAGATATTTAAAGCATCTACAAAGTTTGAAAGCGACGAACAACATTTATTTAATGTTGTTCGATTAATGATAATGATAAGATAAATGATAAGAGATAATGTAGAGTCAATTTATCTACGAAACACTTCGTTTTGCGTCAGAAAACATTTAGAATTGTACAAATTGAAAATTAGAATCATAACCTCACTCTCATAATGTTTAGCTATGCGACTGCGTCCGCGCGTTTTGAGTTTGCTCCCTCCCCTTCGCATCGAGATGTTTTGTAGCCTAAAGCCTTTCCCGATAAATAAGCTATCCGGAAATATATTTTTAATCCATTGTAGTGATCTAGTACATCCTGAGAATAGCACATTTAAATAAACAAACTCTTCAGCTTAACAATACGAGTGTAGATTTTTATGTTTTATTTACAGGTAGGTTTGCTTAGAGTTGTGTACTCTAACAATGTTCACATAAATAAAAATGTTATGTCGTATGATAACTACACATCATTTGAATTTGACAGAAATTATAGGTGAATACACAATATTGAAAATTGTATGTGGTATTATGTGTTTATATATGTTTATCGTTACTACAGCTCTTTTGTACAAGGTATTCGCATATCTTATGATACATTAAAGTTGTAAAAAAACTGACTTTCACGTTCTACTTGCAGTTCATGCATATTTAAGTTAACTGAAATGTTTATCTGTATATCATGTCGTGTAGCAAATATATGTAAATAGCGAACAGTTGTACACCGTTTCCGAGGTTAACTTTATAGGCACTGATAAGGGGTGTAACTGGAACTGGTATCGACGTCGATAAACCTAAAGGAGTTTTGCTTGATACTAGTTTGTTTTCTATGACCATAGTTTTCTATTTTTACTGACTTCAAAAAGGAAGAAATTAATTTGCCTTGTATGTATGCGATATGGGGACACCAATCACATACATTCCTCTGATCCCAAAGTAAGTAGTCAATGCACTTATGTTGCGAAAATCAGACACAACCGTGGTAGAACAACATACAATATGGTCAGAATTGGTAAAAAAAATAGTTCGTTGATCTATTCAAGCTTTTTAACACGTGTGCAAAATTTTATGACTGGATGTATGAGTATCTTTGTCTCAGGATTTCTCGAAAACGGGAAATCAAAGCGAGATTTTTAGTTTCATTAGGTACACGAGTAGTTTAACCTAGCATACACTGTTCTAGTGTATGTTTCATCAAACATTTTGAGATATCAGTTATAACTAAAATATATGAAATAAAAACCGACTTAAAAGCTTAATAATTACGACCCGTCTGGTTTAGTGGTAGAGAAATCGCCTACTACGCAGCGGGTGCGGGTTCGATCCCCGCACAATACAAACATTTGTGTGCATGAACATGTCTGTTTGTATTGGTCTAGGTGTTTTCTATGTATATCATGTATGTATTTACAAACAAAAAGTATTTAAGTATTATATCCGTTGTCTGGCACCCATAACACAAGCTTTGAGTAGCTTACTTTGGGGCTAGATGGCGATGTGTAGGAATGTCCAAAGGATATTTATTTATTAATTTATTTAATATAACGCATTCGTCTTCTATTTAGGAGGGCAAAGTGGTATGTGATTTGGGTTTGTGTTTGGTTAACATGCAGTACCAAAAAACATAAACGCTGAACCTCGTCGAGCTTATTCACAATAAAGCGACAGATTACAATCTTACGAGTTAGATTATTACCTTGCAGTTTTAACAATATTACGGTGACATCAGTAACCTCAGAATTAATTTTTTCTAGTAAATATTCATTAAGGTAACTAACATCCCTATTCTAATAGTCGAAAATGAGCTATTTATTCATTAGAGAATAGTTGCAAAAAATCGCGCGATTGTTGATATCTACGCGGTTCTTTATCAGTGCCATAAATGAATCCTTACGTCAAATATTTCATTTTGCATTTTGAATTGCTAGACCAGGGACTTGAACCGTTTCTAGACATGCTGAATGCTGTGTTAAATTAGTAAGGAGAGTGTTTAAAGGAATGTGTTTTATATCAGCTTTAAGTTTTTTCCGCTTTCGTTATTTTGCTTGACTATTTCTTACAAACGAAGGTATAAAAATAATATTGTTTTTCTCTTGATTTATGTTTTCGTAATCAATGATCAATGGATTATACTCTATGTAAATGCGAAGCCTGTTGCAATAGCTTACTTATAAGTCTGTATTTACTCAAAAAGATTATTCCCCACTCAATAAAAACTCACCGGTTAGTTGGCAATCATAAAACCCTACTTCACAATGAATAATACCTCACCAACCATGGTTTACCACAGGGAATACTAACATCGCTTTCACATATCCACAGTCGACACATGGGACCCTATTTTTGAATCATTCGCGTCAAAATGGCGTGTAATATTCATTGATTAATGTCAAACTTTCGAATGAAAAACAATTTATTTCCACACGGGAGTCATTAGAGAAAGAATGAAGACTCAATTTTGTAAGTGACGTTACGTGAATAATTAACGTATATATTTTGATCAGTTTTAGTTGATTTTTGGTGTGCTTTCAAATGAAAATTACACGCCATAGTCAAAGTCAAATATTGTTTATTCAATTTAGGACACAATATGCCACTTTAGAACGTCAAATGTACAATGAAAAATAAAATAAAAATAAGGCGCTCTCATAGCCCGATCGCGATGGGACAGCGATCGAGCACGACCGGAGAGAGATCAGGCGCAGGACCAACGGATTTACGTGCTTTCCGAGGCACGGGGGTGAAACACCGTTGGGCACACAACGCACTTAGGAATGTATGTTAAAAACTCTGTTGCATTGTGTACTAAACTAATCAACACTCGGGATTGAATGCAACGATATACTTATTTAAAAGGTAAACATCGTATTTACCTTCCCGACGTTTCGACTCGGTTACACGAGTCATGGTCCCGGTGTGACTGAAGCAGCTCTTCGACGTCTACTGGTGCGCGTTGAAACATATTCTTCCGCATATTTTCAATATTTGTGAACTGTAAAAACATAATCTTGGAAATTGTATTTCGATGCAGGTGCTATGAAATACAGATAAAAATAATATAAATATTTGTTAAACTCACCAGAATGCATCTGTCGTTGATGTAGATAAACTCTTCATAAAATAACTGTTGATGTTTATTACGTAAATTTGCTGGAACGTTGCTAGATATTATCTATCGATTCGCATACAAGAAAAACAAAAGAAGTTTTCTCCTGTCAGTTTCTTTCTTTTTTCATCACGCGGCGCTCCGATGGCCAGGTCGCGTGGCGAGGAGGTTGCGTAAAGGAATTACCGTAGTTACGCAACTACCGTTAACTTCCAAACTCTAGGCTACACGGAGAATTTTGGAACAGAAAAACCCAGGTACATAATTTTGGCCCTTTGGCGCATGATACTGTCACGACTCAGTTGATTAACCGTCGATTATTTGTTATTCTTTAGGTGGGTGGCAGTTAACCGTATAGTGTATGAAAACTCGATGTCGCAATTTCTTTGTGTAATCTGAATGGTAACTGGATTTTTAAATCAGCCGTGTTCTTTAGTTTTAGAAGTCAATTAAAACGTTACAAGGACCAAAAAGCAGTGGTAAAGACGTTTCCAGATTTCCTCTCGCTGCTTTAAATCTCATTTTAAATTCAACACTAACTCTAAAGAGTCTCAGCCGTTTTGTGGTTAGTGGAAATTTCAGTTTTATCTTTTGGCTACTTAACATAAAACTGAAAAACGTACTATACACTATGAAGAGTTCAAAGCCATTCCGTGTGTAACTCTGAAAAATTATGTTTCCTCTAATCCATTTAGTAGCAGCATTAATCATAATACACACACAATAAAGTTAGTTCTTCTTGCAAACAAATTGCGCAACAGGTGTGATACACTGAGTGTTTTGGGTATATACATTTGATTTATAGCACTTATTTTGAATCCTAGTCGCGAGTCTCAATATTTTTATGTGAAAATATGTTCAGGTTATCTTCCTATTTCGAGAAACTGCTCAACTCTAGTTTTTAAGATAACTTTTGCCTATTTCAAATGGTTATCAATTAAATTAACTTCTGTCACTGATTAAGTAGCAAACCAGTGACATGCGTTTTATCAGTGCGATATTAGAGCTCGATTCCCCAGCATGTTTTGAAGTATTTTAGATTCATATTAAGGTCAAATAATAATTTACCAAGAAATATTACTTAAACAGTAACAACGGAGACAATAAAATTTTAATTTAAGGAGAAATCCCTTGATATTTGCTTTTGCTTTGCGAATGCTTCTTAGTATAAATGACTCCTTCGTTTCAGGAAGTACTCAAATATCTACCTTTTTTAGCTACGGTTTTAACCATATCTGTGATTTTGCTCTATTTCAGGTAGCTAGCAGCAAGTAGAAGAGTAAAGAATTAATTGTCTTTCTTATTAAGAAGAAAAGGTATGGTTGGTAGATAATGGCCCATGGTGTTAAGTCCACTTTTTGTCTAAAAATAACTAATTCAGAATTGTCGTGGTGAAGGAGGATCCTACTGCGAGGTCGTTTCTCTCGAACTTTTTCCAAGACAAGTGGCAAACAATTGGTAGTGTACCATTCTGCAGAAACTGTTTTTTGATCCTCTAACACAATTGTTGCAAAATGACCTATGCTTCCAAAGAACGAGGCCACCATTTTTTTTCCCGCACTTCGATCTCTCTTCACTTTAGTTGGCAACTCCTCGAAAGGAAACACCCACTGAGCAGATTGTCTTTTGGTTTCAGGATCATAACAGTAAATCCAGCTTTCGTCACCTGTTAGTATGTCGAACACAGCATTTGAGTCACCTCCGTTAAATCTTTCAATCATTTTACGGCACCAATCCACACGATGGAGTTTTTGAACCTTAGTCAAATTATGAGGTATCCACCGGGCGCAAAGCTTCCTGACCGCTAAATGTTCGTGGAGGATTTTGTGCACTTGACTCATACCGATGCCTAAGCTTGTCCGAATCTGCTGATAGGTCACTCTTTTGTCAGTCTCTATCATACGCCGCACAACACAGATGTTATTTTCAGTCGTCGCCGTAGAAGGCCGTCCCTCACGTACATCATCAGTGAGATTAGTGCGACCACGTTTAAACTCATTAAACCAGTTGTAAACAGTCGCACGAGATGGGGCTTCATCGTGAAAGGCCAATCGTAGTCTATCATAACTTTCTTGTTGACTTAAATGACATCGAAAGTCATAAAAAATCATTGCACGAAAATTTTCTCGTGTTAAATTCATGTTGACGTGACACAGACAATTTTCAATTTGCCGCCAAATCGTAAAACAAATGACAAATGAATGAAATATATACTCAGTAATATTGGCAAAGAGTTCTATTTTCAAATTTAAGAATATTTTTTTTATTATATTGTTTATAAGTAGCCAGTTCTAAGAACTTACAGTTTGACCCTCGTAGATTTAGCCGCATTTTCTGATGATCTTCAACGAGAGATAGAACAGCCTTACGTTGTGTTTTTTTTTAAGTTTTAAAAACAAGTTAATAAGGTGGCCAATTCCAAAACTCTTTTGTCGGGCACGATAAAATCCAAAGACCAAGTCTTAAAATCGTAACGTATCTAAAGTTTATAAACTTATATATAAACTGGCTCTCCGATATCCGATAACACGGCCACGTAATCTCCCTTGGAAAAACATAAAACAACCCAGGCCGTAAATATGTAAATGTCGCTCATAAAATAACCGGAAAACAAAATACCGTAAAAACGAAACTTGAAAAGCGCGGAAAAACCGTTACACCTTTTTTTATTTACCCAATCCTGTGATCAGGATACCGATTTTTTCGAATTTGCTCCTCAGTAGGTTACCTACTGGCTGTTAATTTTATCATTATATAAACTGTGATATCGATATTACATCGCAAAACTGTACTTTTATAATAAAGCTGATGAGTTTGTTTGTTTGTTTGAACGTGCTTATCTCAGGAACTACTAAACCGATTTGAAAAGGCTTTATTTTGTTAAGGCTATAAAATATCACGCTGCAAATTCAAAACGCGTGGACACAGTCGCGGCGGATAAGTAATATTTATCCATAGCATCATCTAGCTTATACTTCACAGTTAAAAATATTAAGTTTACTTGTATTTTTCTTTTAAGCCTGTGACGATTTGTCCAGCTTCGCGAAAGATTGAGAGTAGAGTTGGGCAGGGTAAGTAATAAAACGGTAAGTAATATAAAAAACGGGAATTCACGGTAAAGAATGGTATATTTTTTTTTAAATTAAGTAAGTATTTATTAGTTTATATCACTAACACAATATTACTCATATATTTCAAAACACAAAATAAAAATATTTTTGTGTGATGTGTATCCAGCCTCAAAAGTTTGTGTTCCTATTGGCATGAAAATAAGTAAACTCTTGCAAAGTCAGTAAAAAATGTGTAAAATTAGTTAAATGTTATTTATGACGTAAAGGTAAGGGTTTAAGTGGATTTATACATTAAATTGTATTAATTCAAACCATTTGAGTATTTTTCCGGCCATCGGTTATTTTACCGTGTAAATAACATGTTCTTGGTTACAACGGTCACAAACCAAACGCTAATTGAGAGTCATTGGCCGCTGTCTGAGACAAGTAGAAAAAACCGCAGAAGATATTAAGATATTAATGATGATGATGATGATGATCCCACTATTGATTAATAGTGGGATCATCATCATCATCATCATCATCATCATAATTAGCCAAAAGTCGTCCACTGCTGAACATAGGCCTCCCCTAATGTGATCCTGAAATCTTTAGAAGGTGGTCTATCCATCTTGTCGGTGAACATCCTACGCTGTAGTAGTGGGATGGTGTGGGTAAAATATGGAAAAAAAACCTTTAATAAAATGCATCGACAGCGAAGCTCATGTGTAAGAGCTGATATGAATAGTTAAAGATACGCATAAAGACAGGGTTCACTTTTTCCAAATTAAGAAGAGAAAATGTCTTTATTAGAAACTGTGTCCAGTGTCAGTATTTTCGTCAAATCGGTTCGTTGCTCTAATTCCTGTGATCCCACACGTCTGCCGTATATCCTCAGCAACCTGCTTCGCCTCACCTCTGGTAGCATTACGTGAAGTAAGTTGCTTTATTTATCAACCTATTAATAATAATAGGTTTTCAGCTTCATAATAATAAGCTAATATTATTAAGCTGAAAAGTTTGTTTGTTTGAACGCGCTAATTTCAGGAATTACTGGACCGATTTGAAAATTTATTTTTGTGTCGGATAGCTTATTTATAGTGGTTAAGGTATTAGGCTTCAAAACATTAAAATACGATAGTCAATACACCTGCTAGTTCCATTATGTACGGTACGGTAAGCAACGTGGGTACCGGCGTTTGGCGTAGCAAAACGAACAAACAAACTTCTTAAATTAAATTTCAAGGGACGATAGTATTTAAAGTGATTCTTTGAATATACCTTTCAAATGTTTAAGCTAACTTTAAAATTCGGAACGAACTAAATGTAATCAAAACACGTAAAAAGTGCAGATACAACTCTTCTTTTACTCTTGGGAAAACTTAGCGAAAACACATCGAGCTTCGGAAGAAAAATAGAAAGATTTAAGCAATCAATTTTTCACAGCCGGGGAAATCTAAACTATCAGCCAATAAAGACTCGACGAAAATTTATATAAAGTAAAACTTTTTAAACCTGTTTTTAAAAGCTCAATTGAGGTAGCTTTTTGTTTAACTGCTATGTATTTTATAGTGATTTGGTATTTTTTATCAAATATACTGCTGGTACAACGGAGGAAAAGTTTAAAGAACGGAATAATACTCCACCACCGACAAGAGCGTACATCGTAAATTGGATGATTATGATATTATGATGGTCACTTTGATCAAAAATTAAATCAGTTATTCTAAAATACGTATCATTTCAATCGCATTAACTACCATCGCACTTTACATAAGGTCAAAACTTTTTAGGTAATAATATTTCAGCTGCGCCTTTGTTTACATTTTGATAACAAAACACTATCATTATTTTTAAAAAAATCGTATTTTTTTCTTTCTAACAAAGTAAATATCATTTTTTTAAACCAAACTCTAACGATTTTAAAGTTATCTATTAACGTTATCGGCTTCGCCTCTTTCAATGCAACGCCCAATCTTTCCTTTTTTCTAAGTTTTAAAAAAAAATGAAAAAATAAATCACCTTAATTCTCTAATTTTCACAGAAACTAGCGTATATAACACTCAAAGTGCTTTCTACAAAAAAATATTAATTTATTGTGCTGAATTGGCCCTTTAAATATTATCACTATCGGTATAATAGTAACTAATTAATAAATTATTATTATTAAGAGCCTCTGGTGTTCCACAATAGGCCTCACTATAAATATTATATATGAATACATAAAAAAAGGTCTGATTAATGTGCATGTTCGGATTATATTAGCGATTTGTATAATCAAAAGGGATTGACTCTACGCATTACCTTTTGTTTATAACATTCCTCAAACGGATTTATGACGACGATTTAATGTGTCTATAAAGAAAAACAATCTTGTCCCCCAGTTGCATAAACGGACAGTCAGCACTAAAGTTACGCGTAATGACGTATCCTCATGAGACCAGAAATTTAGCACGGTCGGACTAACAGCGAGGTAGCAAGCCAGAAGTCGCAGGTTCGAGTCCCCCGTGCACAATTTTCGGTTTCTTATTTCATCTTTAAAAATATAAAATATGACATTGTAAGTGTTTCAAGCATCCTAAGACAAAGAAAGAAAGTGATGAAATATGTCGTTTTCTGTGTGTAGGTAATATTATTAAGCAAAGTTTGTTTTATCATTCTTCAAAGTGTGTATTGAATTGATGTATTTTTGTGACCGCCTCATATCCCTTTACTTATTTAAAACTTATAAATTGTATCAAAGCCCAGATAGTGGGATTAATAATAAAAGTTGTAAGCAAATACGTAAAAAAAAATGTATTGTAGCACCAACAACGAAACAAGTGTCTTGTCGCGAGACGGTGAATGAAAGGCGAAAGACGGTGAATCAAAGGAAGGCGTCTGTCTGCGACGCAGACTCTGCGTTTACAAATGTGCATTGTAAGAAGCTTACGCAAACTTATTGTGAACACTGTTTTATTATTTTCTATATATGTTTCTCTTTTTACTAAGTTAAAAAAAGGAAATATTTCATTCGACCTGTACGTATGTGATAACGTTAGAATTTGATTAAATTTGGTTATGCTGATCTAATAAAGCCTTATTCAAATTAAGTAGTTTGTTTGTTACGAAAATTTTCGTAAGAGTATTATTGATCACCTAAAAGGAAAAAGTCTGAACTTGTATAAAATCTTTACTCTTTCTTCCTCTTGAAAATCATAAACTATTTTTCTAACTATCAAACAAAATCATCTATCAAAAATACATGACCTAAAAAAGTATAAAAACATAAACAAGTATAAAAAGGTTGATAGAGCTATCAGTGCCCAACAAGTATGTTTGATTGTATGTTTTTCTCAGGATTTCTCGAAAACGTGAAGTCGTAGCAAGGCTATTTCCTTATCATTTCTGAGATATTTCAACTTAGGGTACAGTGTAAATTTTGGCAAAATCAATCCAGTAGTTTTTGGGACATGAGTAATAACTGAACATCATGCAATAAAAAATCAAAAGTTCAAACGCCTTAAAAAAACTAGCTGTAAGTAACGCTTTCGTCGTCTATTGAGGAGAAACAAATTATTTTGGAGTCGATGCATGATGTGTGTAGAGCTGTTGGTGTAAACCTGACATAGTGCACCGACTCCAAAAGAATTTGTTTCCTGAATAGAAGACAAATGCGTTATTTTAAGCCGTTAAGTATTTTTTTAAAGCAATTTAATTTTTGTTTCATGCTTAAAACAACTAGCTGTGTACCCTTAAGATACAATTAATCAACAATTAGTATTGAGTTGAAATTGATAGTTAACTAAATGTTTTGGCTAAAAAGCTTAGATTTAGTAAATAACTATTCCTAAACTCTACAAATTTCTAGAGGAGCAAGTCTAAGGAGAAACAATATGTACTCCCGATGTAATGAAGGACCTCTGCGATATTTATACAGAACCTCCCAGCCCTCTCACCTCATGTTAATCACACTCGAAGATGATGTTCCATTTTCAAAACTCGAATCCCCGCTACCACGCTACACGATTGTTCGCCCTATCGGTTTTCGATCAGTGTATCAGTGGGCCTCCAGGCGGGGAGTCGCACGCACGTTGCTGCCTCGCGCTCCGACGCGCTTTGTTTACGGAGAACACGTGTTCTGTGCTCGAAAGTAAATCAGTTCTTATTTAAGGTTCCGGATTCCCCGACGTTTTCAGAAGTGTGTTTAAAGTTATGTAGTTCAAAAAGTTGTGTGCAGTGTTATGGAGATGTGGTCCAAGCCATTTCCTGCTAGGACAGGACTCTCGTTTGTGTTGATGCTGCTGACTGTGGCTGAAGTGCCGGGATATGTGGAGACTGAGGAGTTCATCAGCGATCTCGATAAGCCAGGTAAGTTTTAATGTTGGGTCAACTTTATATCTCACTGAATTTTTCAGTGTAGTGACTCGCTGTTTCTATGGAAGGAAAGGGAAAAATAAATAAAAAGCAGCTACGCTGTACTTAAGACACATACGTTACAGAAAATCGTGTAAATAGTCAAGACATGAGACAAAATATTTTTCCCAATCCTTCAAATATGTAAAATGTACGTGTAATTAATAAGAAAGCATTTAGTTCAACCATCAAGTTTTCCGAAATCTCACGTAATAAGTTTCTTTTTACGGACTTTCCAATTAAAAGCCTCCGGGAAAATTAGCCATTGTCCAATGAGTGGACTCACGTGCCTTTTCAAGGACTCAAGCTGCTTGAAAATATTGAGCTTTATTAAAAAAGTAACAATTTCTTGCGTCTTGTCTCGCCTCTATAACAGATTTCTCATATTGGATATTCCGAAAATTTGCGGGTGTAATAAATTTAGGCCCTCAGATTTTCGGTATACAACTATTTTATTAAACTCGTAGTTTTGTGTAGGGCAATTCTTCTCACCACCTTAAGGTATGGTTTTGAAACTAACTATACCAAGTCAATAAAAACTGCAATAAAGTTTTTTCTCTTCTGTCTTACTAAGCCTACTCCATTTCAGCAACATTAAACCATCGGTAAAAATTTTACTCACTCCGATGTTAGATGTGAGTTTGAAACTTCCTCTTAGTATAGCGCATTCATAAAAGAGGCTTTCCGGATCGATTCAAAATTGATAAAAGAGTCGATTTCTTTTTATATTATTAGATAGATTCCTGTAATTTAGGATTAACCGATTAACCAATGCAAATTCTATTGTTATGCGGTTGCCTGCAACCGCTCGGGTGTTGAAGCATTAACTAAAGTCTGACTCCCACCCATAAATTACGAAGTACAAAGTGACACCATCGGGGATGCTACTCAAGCCGAGGTTTTTTAGGAATGCGACCTGCCAGCGTAATGCCGAGCATCTTTCGTTGGACTGTTAAGCTTTTCAGGCATCTAGAATAAATTGCCGGTCACACAAGTGTACTCTTTTTGTCTCTTGGGTTAAATGCGTCACTTTTTGTATCATAGCGGCCTCCGCCATACAAAATGCTACGTTTAACACGCGTATAACAGGTAACTACTTTTATTTATATTATTATATTATATTTAGGTATAAAAACATATGGTTTATGCTTGATTTATATAAAATTAAAACTAAAATACGTAATTGGACCATAGCTCATGAAAAGTATGTAACACAACATGAGTGTTTATAATACGCTAATGGAATATTATTTAAATTATTTTAAATCTAAACAACTAATAATAAGAAAGTGTGTTAAAACTATATAGCAGCAAGACCAGGCATGATCCTTACCCTTAAGGGTGTTGGTTAAGGCTTTTTTGTAAGTACTGAAACTTATATTGAAAAAACGAAATAAGTCTTTGCTACCGTGGATCAAATCGTTATACGTGCGGCACATACTAACTAACGGGTTGTAAGAAAATGTGTTCTTTTTATACAATCAAATATATTTGGGTTACGGGATCTGTGTCGAACGTTACTATTAATTTATTAGTTATTTATTGATAGTATCTTTTCATATGCCAGTCAAATTCCGAATTTGGTGTGTAAACGATTGCCCAAGGAAAGAGTTGACACCAATTTTGTCTGATAGTGCGTATAGATGTTTGTTTTAATACGTTTATATGAAAACCACGTATGTTTTTATTGCAACTAATTAACATTACAAAATAAATGCTTACAACTGACTCTATCTACGTCATGAACGATACCTTTAGTTTGAATTATTATATATTCGCTTTACCCCAAAAAAAGTAACTGCCTTCATAATTTTCAAATTTAAAATTTGACAGATATTAAATATTTGTAGTGTTGACTTACATAATTATAGTTATTATATATATTTCGTATGGAAAGATGAATACATACATTATTGAGGAAAAACCAGAGCTAAATAAAGCTGAAGCGAAGGAAACACGATCGATTTCCTTTGAACGGCTGTCAGGAAAATAGCTAAGGTTTTAAATGTACTGACCCTTTGTAAGAAACCCAATTTTAACGATGTGTGACTACAATGTAATATGAAGCAGTGAGCTTATGAAATGGTCTTGTATATTTTTTGTAGCCATAGACAAATTCATAGTAATAGAAAAAACACGTGATTCCCATAGTTAAGTATTCCAGTTAAGTAATATTAGTTTTGCTGTCTAATTCCTGTATAGTTTCTGTAGGTACAAGAGATGTAAAACTATTAAAGGGTATTTAATAGAGATTCGACGTAGTAAGCGCAACATTATCTGTTTTTTTTCGTACGCTTTGGGACTCGTTAGCAATGACTTCCAATAGGATAGACAGATTATACACCAACATTAAAGCATTTTAAAGTGACGCAAGGATAGTAGCGTATAGTTGTGTATTACGACACTAAGCACTAATAGAGACGAATGATGGGGCATGCCTGTTGATAGAACGAGATAAATATATAACATTCGTTACGTACTGATTACTACTGAGCGTTCATTGGCGCGAGCGTATGATATCTCACTCTTTAGCCTAATGTCAGTCATTGCCAAATTATGGTAAAGACTAAAAACGTGTTTTAAGTTTTAATACTTTTAAATGTTAAAGTATACTAATGAATGAAATGACACGTTTTTATTGTCTTTAACAGTAGCAGTGTAATTGGTACTATTCCGAAACACAAGGAGAGGCATTTTTACCAATTATAAATAAATAAATATCCTTTGCACATTCCCACACATCGCCATCTAGTCCCAAAGTAAGCTACTCAAAGCTTGTGTAATGGGTGCCAGACAACGGATAATAATACTTAAATACTTTTTGTTTGTAAATACATACATGACATACATAGAAAACCCACAGACCAATACAAACAGACATGTTCATGCACACAAATGTTTGTATTGTGCGGGGATCGAACCCGCACCCGCTGCGTAGTAGGCGATTTCTCGACCACTACACCAGACGGGTCGTCGAATTAACGAGAAATAATTTAAGGCGCTGTCGGGACGTATAGCCATAAAGAGATAGCGAGCCCAACTGAATGCACTCCAGACAATTTACCTGCCTTTTATGTGGCCATTTTCGAGCGCATACGACGTATCTATAATTTAAAAACATCTTAGCTCGTTAGTGTGTATTGGGACATTGGGACAGGATAGGATATGTTAATATGATTATTTACTGGTTGACACCTCCCGTTGGAGTGAGTTAACTGTGTTTTAGTTTATTGTATTGTTGCATTGTGTTCACAGTAGCTTTTAACAAGTGAGGTCTTACGTGCCTAAGTGACACGTGTCAGGAGAAACCGGAATGGGCCAGCCAGGTCTTGAATAGGTGAAGCTTATACCCGAAAAATATTTTGGACAATTTTTTTTTTCTTTAACTGCACGGTGAAAAACACATTACTCAATCAATGTATTGTACATATTACTTTTTGTCATAATAAATATAGTAAGAACATAGTACCTATTTTATTATATTCGACGACCCATCTGGTGTAGTGGTCGAGAAATCGCCTACTACGCAGCGGGTGCGGGTTCGATCCCCGCACAATACAAACATTTGTGTGCATGAACATGTCTGTTTGTATTGGTCTGGGTGTTTTTTTTATGTATATCATGTATGTATTTACAAAAAAAAAAAGTATTTAAGTATTATATCCGTTGTCTGGCACCCATAACACAAGCTTTGAGTGGCTTACTTTGGGGCTAGATGGCGATGTGTGGGAATGTCCAAAGGATATTTATTATTTTATCCTTGTACAAAACCTACTCACCTAAACATTTATAAAAGTAAAAAATCTTTATGTTGACCGTAAAATCAACCCCAATCAAACCTTGGATTTGAGTCCAATCGCTCAGCCTATAAGATTGCCAATAAGCCACCGGATGAACGTACCGTAACGTTTCGTCTTTAAATTTACATACGGAGCTTGGGCAATGTTTCTCTAGAACCACAAAAAAGGTGTTAAAGCAACCTTTACGACGTATCTTAGAGTTCCGTACATTCTGCACCCCATCTTTATCGCTCTCAATTATTCCCAGGAGATGAGACTGGTTGGGTATTACGTATCTTGAAAGCACGCGGTCGCGATGCGATTGCAATCTTAGGGTCGATTTTATCAACGTCAGATAAGACTTATCCGACTGATCAAGTATCAAACGACCGATTTTAAAATGTCATTTACATAAAAGATTGCTGACAAATAGGTGACGTTTTCAAATTTGGCGTTTTGTATTATGTTCGACGAATATCCCTCATCTGACGTTGGTAAAATCGATGGACGTGCCGGCAAGCTAGCTTAAGTAGATTGCGTTAATGCAAAGTCTAATAAGTTTACTTATCATCGTACATAATATCGTCATTGCAATATCACAGCAATTTAGTTAGTTGATAACCTCAAGAGCTTTATATCGCAACAGTCTACTACATAACGGTCTCCATTAGCGAAATACAGAACCATAGTTTTGATAATCTTCATTAGTGCGATCATAAATCATACATTTTAAAAATGCTTTGCACACCATAATTAAAATTTGTTAAATAAACTTGCTATAATTGTTTGAAACCACCAATATTACCAAAGTACCTTTTCATTTAGAATCTGTGTTACATAAAATAATATCAGATTCATCCAGATCAAATTATCAGACGGCATCTTTGATGACAAATTAGGATCTAATCTGATGTTATTTGTCACAATAGTAACATGTATACGTGCTTCTTCACCTCATATATGTATACAGCGTGTGGACAGTAATAGGAGAAATCATTTTAATCAATGACTCTACAGAGTATACAAAAAGTAATAAAAATAAAAATAACAGTAAATATTGGATCATTAGACACAACGGTGGTACCACAACACCCAGACCCGGACAATGTAGAAGTCTTTCGACCGGGAATCAAATCCGGGACCTCGGAGCAGCGAAGCCTTGAAACGAGCGTGCTTAGCCACTACACTACGGAGGCCGTCAAACGGAGATATCTTGACATGTGATCTAAACTGCTTAAAATTAGGCTGGATTCAGCCAAACATAGGCTTACACCAGCGTCACTATTAGAATAACCATTTTCTCCCTCGATTTTATACTCAAATAACTCAACGTCCTTTTCAACGTAAAATGTAACAAGAATTACTAAACACGCATAACGAACAAATGACTGAACTGTTTTATTCGGTAAATCAATGCTGTCCAAAGCAGTTTGGTGTGAAAGGTAAAATCCTGTCAACTAAGCAATGTCGTATTATACCGTGGAAAAGTATCGAACTGCCGAAAGTTATGAATTTGACAAAACATTCTGACATAATGACATATGGCTTCTTCTTTCGTGTCGGCAGAGAAGAAGAAGAAGAACACTTAAATCTTCAAGAAACACGGTGGGTATAAGCGTTACTTCCGTATAAACGCGATATTCTAGAATAGTAGATGATAAAATGCAAAACTGACATGCTCTCGGATAACCAACGAATTATTCTAAGGTTAACATTATTCTCGTTTGGTCGAATTCACCCTCAGAGATATAGTCATCCAAAGTTTTAGTCCCTAATCAATGTGTATCAAAATCGCTTACGCGTCGTCGTCGTAGTCGACAGCACATCAAGTTACCCACTTTTGTTGCAAATTAGCCCTTTTCACAACTTCATAAGATACCGGAGTGTTTACTTTGACTTGCGGTTGTCCGTATATGACAATGTCAAGTTCTATGACTGGACACATTTGTTTGCAATACATTGCTGGTTCGATTTATTTTGTTAGAAAATAACAATAAATTTATTTTCATTATAAATAATTGAAACTATTGAGAATTGATTACTGCTTGCTTAAATGGCCTATATATATTTTTTTCTTATTACAGGCTACACCCTGTATTGTCCTAATTTACCTCTGTCTCTACGATGTTGGTAGGTGGAGCGAATTGTCGTTTATGTTTTGAAGTAGCACAAACTAGTGTGCAGGTTGTAAGTGGGTTAGTCTTTTTACTGCTTGCAAAAATAACAGGAGCAGTTCTCTTGTTGGCGTCCCATAAACGACCAGAAGTGGTTCAAAGCGAGTGTGACAATACGCTCCGAGAGTAGAATGCTTTCGTGAAAATTATGTATAAATGTTTGTCGTGCGAGACACATTGTATATTACTTTGACAATGGATACGAGTAGAAATTAGCATCAAAATAACTACACCCGGGTTACAATTGCGATGTTGTTTTGACAAGCAGCTGTGCTCTTGTATGAATTATCAAATTCGTATAGCAATTTCCTATAATCCACTCTGCAGACTAGTGTGGGACAGCACTACACAAGTGAATGAACAAGAAATACTTAAAAGTTTTCGCAATGCCAATTTGGCAACTCAACTATTGAGTGGAAATGGAACTGTCTGGAACTTGAACTGATTAAAACAATATCGCAATACACCAAATGATACACAGAAACTAATAAAGATAACACAGTACTCACATTCATACAAAATTTAAATCCGTACTCTATCACGATTCTGGTTATAATACCGATTCTAATTTACAGTTTACTACATGATCATTATCTGTACGAGTGGAATTATTCGCATTACTTCATTCCTATTAATTCAGC
This sequence comes from Pyrausta purpuralis, assembly GCA_963924145.1. Classification (NCBI taxonomy): domain Eukaryota; kingdom Metazoa; phylum Arthropoda; class Insecta; order Lepidoptera; family Crambidae; genus Pyrausta; species Pyrausta purpuralis. The sequence continues at coordinate 6,581,576 of OZ001646.1, forward strand.
ATTACCGTTAAATATGAATTCATCTCATTAATCGACTCAATAAGCGGAATCAACAGCCAATAAAATCGCTCCCACCGTCCATTCAGCGCGACTGAATGAAAGTGCCCGTTTTAATGCATTTTACATAGTGTTGTTAAACTTGAGCTTTTCAGTAAGGCTGAAATCCAATTTCGAAACATGACTCTAGCAGTTAGAGTAAGTATTTTGTGTCCTTAAAGTATTTTAAAATATTTTTTTGGTCGCTCTCAGTTCTTTTTAAATATTCCGCCACTGATTTATCTGTCTGCGTTCCCCAAGCGGTTGACTGGTAGAGAATGCCAAAAGGTATTAGGTCGGCCTACTTGTATATCTAACAATGCAATAAAAGTTAATAATTAAATATTTTAGTCATATAATATTTAAAATCTTTTCAGACTTTACCCTTAAGCACGCAGCGGAAATATGCGATTTTTTAATTCTGTAGCCAGGTTTAAGCAGTAAAAAGCCAAAAATCTGTCTAATTATAATCATAGATACATAATCTATTGTTCCCGATTCGCCAACTTCGTGTATTCGAACGCATGTGTGATTAAAAATTGCAATTTTTTGGTATGGTGGAGATTTTGAGTTTTCCAATTTGGAATCACATTATTTTTGATGATTTTTGCGGGATTTTGTAAAAAAAAGGAAAATAAATATGTTGGGAACATTTTACCTTAGCCTGTTGGAGCGTAGCGTTTTGTGGGGGCTATACGTTCTTTGCCAGTTTAAGTCATCATCAAATATAAAATAGCTTATTTTTAATACTAGCTATTTTTCCCTACGTGATTAAGATTAATTAAAAATATATATATGTCGCGACAAGAAATATGTGGTCGTTACCCAGGCACAGATATAATGTGTTCCCACGTTATTATTTTTAGGAAACTCTTGATAAGGAATCAAACAGGGTATTATCCAAAACCTAAATCCACATGCATCACTAAATTTCTTCCAGAAATTTTCCGCGGCCTGGTTAAGGGTTAAGTCCTTTGAGTCATTTTAATGCTCATGCGCTCACGTACGTGTGGTAGGATTTGAACCTGCGACCCTTGGTTAAAGAGATGCGTCACTACCGTGCACCCACTAGTTTGTTTGACACTAGATTTCAGCTTAGCCCTAAGAGAACTCAGTCGTGCCAAGTTCTGCGGAAAATGCCTTTTCTGTTATAATTTTGCATAGTATGTACTTTTTAAACCACTCATTAATGGTCTCAGACTCGGATATTTAGAATACCTGGTTGTACTCAAAAACAAGTTCCATAATTATTTATAGACTTAAGAACTTAAGTCTCGTTCAATACTAGTTTCACAGCCGATCTTTTTCCCTCTTGAGAAGAGTGAACAAGATGAACATGATTGGAAATTCAGCTTGCCAAATACAGTTTTTGTATTGAATGTAAGTGCATTCTTAGTTGATTTTATAAGACTTGGAATTGATGAGTTTTATTTTCAGTGCTTTTCATTAGGTTTCGCTTATGATTGTTTATAGTAAGTAGTTTTTTTTAAAAAAAAAAAAAACCATTTTGCGTAACTATTATTAGTTACACATTCATTTTGAATCCCATAATAAATACAAATATAATTATAATAAATCAACAACCATACTGTTACAAAAATGGGTATTGGCGTTTTGCACCACGAAGTTTCCGGACCGCGAATCTTTCAGGTGCTGTTTCGGAAGGGGTTATTCGCACCGCACAGCGGGCGATGAAATGGTTGACTCAAAAGATACTTCGGGTTCGGCACCACTAAACCACTAGCAGTGCGAATGAACCCATTCTGGAACAGCACTTTGGCGATTCGTACCGCGGTCCAAAATCTGTGCAGTGTCAATCATCTCAATACCCACAAAAATAAATAAGCCTGAAAACGCTTGTGCAATCTTTTATCCTAAAATCTAACAAAACAACTCGCGTCCCAGAAAGTTTCTGCAAACTTTTCGTCGCGTTCACTATACATTTTTAATGCGCCCACATCCAATAATGTCAGGGATTTTAAACGCAATTTCTAGTCAAATTCTTTTGTGTTTGGACGTGTTTCCAAGCAATATTTTGCGCTTGGGGTTCGAGCCATATTGTGGTTTGAATTTAATTTTAAGCAAAGTCACTATAACATTCAAGTGTCAACTTCTCGTGAAGGTAAGCTCCTGAAATGCGCTAGAAAATGTGGATTGCTTGAAAACAGACTTTTCTTCTTTGAAATCGGCTCACGAGAATCGATCAACGGATCGTCTGATAGATTAGTCTGATAAGTCTTATCTGACGTTGGTAAACTTGGCCATTGATCATAAAGTTTTGTCATAAACTAATTGTGGGGTTCATGAAAAGGCAGAAAAAAAGGTGTTGTTTTCACGGTTAGCATTAAACTTGTTTTTAGTGCTGCGGATACGAGTAGCACTCTTTTACATTATAGACTCATAACATAGCGGGTTTTCGTCGGTTTTTATTTAACTTTCATCGAGGTAAAAAAGGTAAAACAGGTATTCGGCCGTCAAACCGACCCGCGGCGGATGCAGAATGTAAATGTCTGCTGTGAATAATAATAAAATTCCGTCCCAATTGCATAATAGTGCGAAAGGTAATAAAAAGGTAAGAATAGGACCAGGAAAAATATATAGATGATAGAGAATTAAGAATTAATTTTACCAAGGACCGATTTTAAAATGAAATTTACATAAATGATTGCTGACAAACAGATGCCATTTTCAAATAGTGCCTGTTATGTTGTATTCGACGAATATTGTTTATCTAACATTGGTAAAATCGACACTCGAGTATATAAAACAAGCGATTTTAAAATGAAATTTCCATAAATGATTGCTGACAAAAGTGGAAATTTACAAATTAGGTGTATTGAATTTCATTCGACAAATATATCTTAAGGCGAAATTCACAAATTGTATTATTTTGCCACCGGAACCCTAAGCCGTCAAGACGACGATGTGTAAAATGGCTGCCTGCAGATATATGAATATGTTGAAATAAATGTATGAAGTGACGAGAATAGACAGGATAAAAAACGAATAAAGCAAAAGGAAGTTTGTGAAGTTGAATATGTACCGAATAAGATGATTGGCAGTTGTCACAGAGAGCACGAAAATCATGAGGCACAAACGTTAAGCATTTCTCGTAGTAACTTGAGTTAATTTAATATTTAGGACTTTGAATATGTGTAATAGGTCTGTTTAGTCTGATGTATTACTGATTACCGGAACAAAAACAACATTTAATTAGAACCCATCATCATCATCATCATAATCAGCCAAAGGACGTCCACTGCTGAACATAGGCCTCCCCCACGGCTTTCCACAGCGACCGATCACTAGCGGTCTGCATCCAGTTTGATCCTGCGATATTTTTAAGGTCGTCTTTCCATCTTGTTGGTGGACGTCCTACGCTGCGTCTTTGGTAGAAGGGTCTCCAATCTAGAACTTTCCTGCCCCAACGGCCATCAGTTCTTCGCGCTATGTGCCTTGCCCACTGCCACTTAAGCTTACTGATTCTCAAGGACCCAAATTTTGATTTAATTAAATGTATTTGTGGGATTACAGATAGGTTAAAACAAATACCTATACATTATAATTGAAATAAAGATATTACTGACTACGAACGATCCCGCTTGCAAATTATTAACATTAGACCGAAAAATATGATTCTTATCTACTACTGTCGACACGTTTGGTGTATTGGTTGGAGCTCCTACCTATTACGCCGGCCGTCGCGGGTTCGAATCCAGCAAGGAGTCAAATGTTTGTGTGATGAGCACGAACATTTGTACCTCAGTCATGTATGTTTAATATGTATTTAAGTATTTATGAGAGACGCCTCCGTCATAATCGTGGTCTGATATTCGTAACACAAGGAAGAATTTTTTTTACTTCCAAACCCGACCATTGGTGTGTTGTCTGGCGTATATGAATTTATATATTTATATACTACTGTGAGGGAATCATAGTACGGTCAACAGCACGTCAAGGTAAACACTACGTTTACTTATGCAATTGTAATAAGGGCTAGTTCGCAAAAGTGGGTAACCTGATTTTCTGGCGACTGTAAGTTTTCGTTTTGCATTGATCGGAATTCGGGATTGCAAACTTTGGTATCAGAATTTAATGCATATTGTTGAACAAGTTTTGCCGTCGGGAGTAACGTTTGGTCCAACTGGGACACAGCATACATTTAGATCAGAAAAGGATTCCAGCCAGATGAGACATTGACCTGAAATCTTCCGTCCGATTTAAAAATATATTTATGGATTGGATAGCTTATACATACACATAGCTTATACATGTACATCGAGGAAGGCTTAAGGCCACATCACGCTGCAATGGAAGGGGAGGGTGCAAACTCAAAACGCGCGGATAAAGTCGCGGGGGACTGCTAGTGTGCTTATATTCCAGTCTCTACTCCTTCTGTCGTGGTTCAGCTGCGATCTCATCTGGAGGCGTATTACGATCTAACTTTAGCCGTTCAATTTCCAGGCAGCTCAATTCCGACTCAGTGTAAACGAATATTATCAATATAATAATATTACAATAATGCTACAATGGTACGAATATTAATATTTCTGCTGTTTTATTACAATAAAATTATAAATATTATACGAAATCGCAATATAAATTGTCAATTTGAAAGTAAAGCTAAGCCGCTTACCTATCAAAACTTCTTTGCAATACGCGCTTATACGCAATGGCTGTGACATACGGACGGACAGACAGACAGACTTGACGAAACTATAAGGGTTCCGTTTTTTGCCATTCGGCTACGGAATCCTAAAAAAGGGAAATTAAATATTTATTAATCAAAGCCTCAAAATAATATTATGATATTGATAAAATTTACGAGTTTTACGGAAGATAACTAAGCATTATTTTCCCAGGAAGGTACCAATTCAATATTATTTTTGATTATTACATTTAACGCAATCAATATTATGTCAATCTCATCAGTGTCTGGTGGTAGCTTGTAGCTGCTACACCATATTTATCTTAAAAGCGACCATAAAACTTTATCTTCGTAAGATCCGGTGATTAAACAAATAAGTTATTATTATATTAAAATGACACAGATAAACTTGGTCTATCGCTTTGGTCTATTGATGAATCGCTTTGCTTTGTATAAAAAAAACCTCAATATCATTTTGGTGTCTTGTCTTGTTTTCTACTTTTATATTGTAAAGAAAGGCTTCCTACTCGTATATCAGAGAAAAGCTAAAAGAAAGCTCTAAAATGTATACATAATACATGCTACTACTGTGGTTATTCCACGTATCCACCTACTACCGCTGAGTCTGAAGAGAGTGCAGCCACGGGACTCTAACAAAAACTTGAAGTGAGTGGAAGCAGGCCACTTTATCACTCTGTATCTTTCACTTTAAAATACCTTTTTAATGATACCTACACGATGAATTAGGCAAGAGAAAAAAACATCTCCACGTTACTCGTATATATGTAACAAAAAAAGGATTTACTAGTTACGGGGAAGAGATATACATACATGCCAAATTAAAGTTTCCTAGTACTTAAGGTCCCTGAGCAAAACTGCGGTTGGACTCCTTGTTAGAATACGGAACCCTAAAAAGTTTTCTTAATTTTTTTGTAGCTACGAGTAGTTTGAAATTTATAATAGCTAAACTAGCCCACGGAGCTGATTTTACAATATTGGAATCCCATAAATAACCATTATAGAGTAAAGAATTAAATTATATTCTAACTATAAACTATTTTATATGATATTATATTTGCGTTTGCCGCAGTGAGAACGATTTGAAATTATAAAACGACGAAAAGACCGTAAAACTCAAGTTTCAGTTAAAGTTGTTCGCTACAAATATTTTTCCTCATATTTTCAGCACTAAAACTATGAACTTGTTAAAGTTTGGTACAAGTTACACAGAAGATTTTTCCAGATCTGAGTTCTGGTGGTGTCCGTAGGCTAGTGGTCGAGGACACAGGCGGGCAGCTAACCTTGTTCCAACATTTAATAAAGATTTTATAAGTCTAAAAAGGGTATTGTCACGGGACCAGGCTCGCCGCTGCTTCAAATACGCACTAAAATCAATCATGCGTGAGCAAACCACATCGCTTTTTGACGAGTATTTTTATACGTCCTTGAAAGGAGAGCCTTTGATGAGGAGTGAGAAGACATTATTAGGGAGATGAAAGACCTTATAAAGATCGTTACATCGAGTCAAAAAATGAAATTTGCGAATCAGTTATGACTTCTATAGTGATAAAATTCACGTGTTAAGAGTACCTATATGGAAGATAACTAAGCATTATTTTCCCAGCAAGGTGAAAATTCGTTATTAGTTTTGATTATTCCAATGAACCCAGTAAATTTTATGAAACATCAGGGTCATTCATCAGTACCTGGTAATAGGTTGTAGCTGTTACACCATGCTTATCTTTAAAGCCAACATTTTGTGCAACTCTAAATAAGCCGGCAAGTGATTAAAAAAAGTTATTTTAATATCAAACCAACACAGATAATCTTGGTCTATCGCTTGGTCTATTGATTACTCGCTTTGCTTTGTTTTTGAATTGTTGGGTACGATCTTAAATTTTAATGCGGGTTCGTTGTTTGTTTGCGAGTGTCAACGAAGCGAGACAAATTTGTTCTCGATATTTTTTATCATCTCCCTGTAGAGAATATTCGCGTGGATTAACTCAAATACAAATGTATTTTAGGCTTGAAAATGTACATAAAAAACACTTTCACCGTCAGGTCTATACATAAATAAAAGAAAAAAGTGATTTAGGAGACCATTACTGGTTTTTTGGTATTCTGAAGTAGATCTCAACATTAAATCGTAACGATATCTGTAAGATCAAAATATTAAAAAAATAATAATAATAAAGTTAAGAATATTATTTAAAATTTCTTTAATAATAAAATTACAAATATTGTTACGATTAAATGCTGAGACATTTTATTAAATCAGAAGATTATTTACAAATTCGTCAGTAGAAAGTGTCCCATAAATTTCAAACATGTAATACTTTAAGCTAATCTTAACATTAAGGTTCTTGTCCACTACAACGTATCATACTACGACCATGCTAGGAACGTGTCAGGAAAAAAAACTTTCAATCAAACAATCTTTGTATTGAAATCTCTTACTGCATTCCCACTAACTAGATATTTCCGTCACAGACCAAAACCGTCTCGAGTCATGCACAGAGCGTGTCATCTCCTGCAAAATACGCTCTCGCTCCATCTAACGGTAAGACAGAACGCTGTAGATCCGTTTAGTGGGCATAGTAGAGCGTCTCCTGTTTTCTTTCGTGTCTTATGCGCTCCTCGACTAGATACGGTGTAGTAAGCACAGACCTTTCATCTTTATGATTTGAGTGTCTTAGGTAAGCATTCATCTAAACGAAAAATATTCTTCAGGAGGTTGAAAGACTTCATGAATTTAATATACGAAGAAACTCGAAACTTAAAATTCAGTACGAATTGCCGCACAAGATCTGTCCGGGTCTGGGTGTTTTCTATGTATATCATGTATGTATATACATGATATACATAGAAAACATCCAGACCAATACAAACAGATAACTTCATGCACATAAATGTTTGTATTGTGCAGGGATCGAACCCGCAACCCGCTGCGTAGTAGGCGATTTCTCGACCACTACACCAGACGGGTCGTCAAACAACAACAACAATGATTTGAAATATTTGATATTGTCCGCGTTTATGTACTCCGTTGTCATTCGTGCCGTTACTGTCTTTCTAATCGTGTGTATTATGTATAACGACAGTAAACAAACTGATATGTTATGTAAAAACTTGAGGTTTCATCTCTCGCTAAACAGCATAATTACCATCATCACATCTACAATTACACAACTAGATTTATTTATTTTTCCTCACAGTCGAAATGAAAAATAGTATGTTTAACTCGGGTGAAAGCATCCATTTCATTCTCGAATTATTCGTTTTCTCACTCCGATAAAGCGCCAAAAGCTTTTTGAGCGAAATGGGTCACTCTCTCCCCTTGTATAACAATCTACTATTGTATTGAAAACTTTGATTACTTTCTCACTAACTAGATATTTCCGTCACAGGCCAACACCGTCTCGCGTATTGCACGGAGCGTGTCACCTGCAAAATACGATCTCGCTCCATATAACTATGAGAAAGAACGCTGTAGATACGTTCATTGGCCATAGTAGAGCGTCTCCAGCACCGTTACCATGAGTTTACTTGATAGCGACGAAGGTTTTTTTCGCTAGCGACGACGTAACTTTTTGTATGGAAAATTTTAGTTCTGTCAGTAACCCCTAGAGGTGCTGTGCAATTTTCCATTACTACTTTTACGGCGTCGCTGGCGAGTAAAACCATTATAAACTCATGGTAACGGTACTGTTTCCCTTCGTGTCTGATACGCTCCTCGTCAAGGTGCGGTGTAGTAAGCACAAACCTTTATCTTCATGATTTGAGTATCTGAGGTAAGTTTTGAAAGGCTTCATGAATTAAATATACGAAGACACTCGAAACTTAAAATTCAGTACGAATGGCCGCACAAGATCAGGCCTATTGTCTGTTGATTAAGCTTCGGAAAAGTTTTCAAGTTAATAAACGTCTGGCGCTCAGAGTGTCCGTGTATAGCATTCGAGAACTAAGCAGACAGCTCCACGCTGGTATCACGATGATAATTTCGGATCAAATCAATTTATGGGAATCCACAATCGAAGTCAAAAAATAAGGTTATAATACCGCAATATTATAATAAATAATACAAACAATTTGACGGTGCACTTGAGCACGGTTTATTGAAATTACGGAGACACCAGTACATCTATGACCCCGAACACACTGCGACTTTTAGCATCGATGCAGTTACGCGTTTTGAAAACTCGCTTCAGCATGACGACTTACGCAATGAACAAATTTAATTTAGCATCGATGTAGTCGCGCGTTAGTATCGATGCAGTCGCCAAAATTCAGTACATAATTTGCCAATTTCCAGCTTCTCAATCGCAACTGTATACTGTAGCTACAAAAAAATTAAGAAAACTTTTTAGGGTTCCGTATTCTAACAAGTAGTCCAACTGCAGTTTTGCTCAGGGACCTTAAGTACTGGGAAACTTTAATTTAGCATGTGTGTATATCTCTTTCCCCGTAACTAGTAAATCCATTTTATTGTTTTATTATATACAAGTAACGTGGGTATGTTTTTTTCTCTTGTTTAACCCATCGTATAGGTATCATTAAAAAGGTATTTTAAAGTGAAAGATACAGAGTGATAAAGTGACCTGCTTCCACTCACTTCAAGTTTTTGTTGGAGTCCCGTGGCTGCACTCTCTTCAGACTCAGCGGTAGTAGGTGAATACGTGGAATAATCACAGTAGTAGCATGTATGATAAATTTAGAAGGTAAACTATCACGACTATCATAAATAAACGAATTTCAGAGTTTTCTTTTAGCTTTTCTCTGATATACGAGTAGGAATCCTTTCTTTACAATGTAAAAGTAGAAAACAAGACAGACACCAAAATGATATTGAGTTTTTTTTTATACAAAGCAATGCGAGTCATCAATAGACCAAGTTTATCTGTTGCTTTAGAATGAATTTCCAAGTTGAATTTATTCTGTAAAGAATAACTGCTTGGGCCATCTGTTTCATAAACAGACGGCTAGATGGCGCTAAGCGTCACGCAATTGACGTTTTCATAAGAAACCACAAATTTCGCAGGGTCGGACTAACAGCACGGTAGCTCAATTGGTAAGAACGTTTGGCCCGGTTTGCCAAAAGGTTGCTGGTTCAAGTCCCGCCCGTGCGCAAATTTTTGGTTTCTTATTTCATCTTTATGAATATAAGTTTATCTGTGTCATTTTAATATAATAATAACTTATTTGTTTAATCACCGAATCTTACGAAGATGAAGTTTTATGATCGCTTTTAAGATAAATATGGTGTAGCAGCTACAAGCTACCACCAGACACTGATGAGATTGACATGATATTGATTCCGTTAATTGTAAAAATCAAAAAAAATATTGAATTGGTACCTTCCTGGGAAAATAATGCTTAGTTATCTTCCATAAAACAACTCGTAATTTTTATCAATAACGTAAAAATATTTTGAGGCTTTGATTAATAATTTTTTATTTCCCTTTTTAGGATTCCGTAGCCGAATGGTAAAAAACGAAACCCTTATAGTGTTTTCAAGCCTGTCTGTCTGTCCGTCTGTATGTCACAGCCATTTTATTCCGTAACTATAAGCATCAGCTGTTGAAATTTTGTAGGAAGATGTATCCTGTTAACCACTTTAGGATTCTCATACAAAAAATAAGAAATAATGACATTTGAAGAGGGAACATGAAACTAAAACCAAAAAAAATACAATACTATGCGTGGCGGGTGTTTATGGTCTTTTAAAATGACTTAGAGGTCCCTACACCATTTTCTTTTAAAGTCTAGCGTTTTACAGCTAGTCACTTCCAAAGTGGTAAAATGGGCGTCCCCAACTTCTGAACTAAGATAGTGTAAATTTTTAAAAATATATATAATGTAGATCTTAACAAATACTTTCAACGAAAATTAGTTCGTATGGGATAGAATGAGTTTTGGAGATATAGCACATTTTCAACAACAGCAAACATAACTTTTTACTTCATACAAACACTATAGAAAACAAAGTTATATTTGCTCTTAACAAAATATTGTGGTATTTTACTAAGTGGAAGGAAGTGGATTCCCTAATTTAGTTAAAGTTGGCACGAAATCCTCAGTGCGCGAGTCCGACTTGCACTTGGCCGGTTTTTAATGATTGTCTTTACTCTAGGATTAACATGTCCTTTTCTTCAGTGTAAACAACAACAAACCAATTTTTATTTTTACCTAAAAATTAAGTAAATGTTGGGGTAGAAACTCCAACACAAGCTTAATTAATCCTTGTAAAGTATTAAGTTACCAAAAAATAAAATCCCAAACCTAATACAAATCACAATACATGCTATGTGCGAGTGTACTAAGTGTCTAAATTATTAATTAAACTTTTAATTACTAACCTTGCCCCGAGGCTAAGCTCACAAAACTTTTATACGCGAGTGTACAGGAAACCTGTGTTTCGGAAACTTATCTTGGATCTTTAATATATTTAAAGCATTTGTTAGCAAAAGGCTCATATTACAGGTATCGCAATTCTGAAGTTAATATTAATTAATTATTTATTGATTTTATGACTGTAACGGTCACAGTTGGAGATTCTCTAAGAGTGCACATACATTAAAATTACGTTTCAACTTTTTCAGAATATAATAGCATAAAATCATTTTATATAATAATAATCATTCATTTTTAGACGACCTCCGTGGTGAAGTGGCTAAGCACGCTGGTTCTAAGGCATCGCCGCTCTGAGGTCTCGGGTTCGATTCCCAATCGTGTCATTATAGAAATCAAAATTTTCTATATTGTCTCGGGTTGGGGTATTGTGTACCCCGTTGTGTCTGATTTCCATAGCACATGTGCATTAGCTACTTACTTTGGGATCAGAGCAATGTATGTGATTGGTGTCCAATATATATTAATTAATTATTTATTTATCATTTATACGGGGTACACAGAAGGCACATTCATCTATCGCCAGTCACACGTACAAATAGACAGTACAAGTGACGCCCTGAAAGCTTACAATAATAATAATAATAAAATAACTCAACAGAAATCAAATCAAATCATTTATTTGTGATACACAGGTAGATAGATGTTAAATGTATAAATAATGGGTATAGAGAGTGCGTTGTGATCAGCCTCAGCGGCATACATATATCAAATGATAAAAGAAGAAAATAATACATTTAAAAATTATCAATAAATATCTGAATCTACAATATCATAATACAACATTCATAAATTATATTAAATCAAATTAATTTTATTATCACGTCAATCAAATTAAATTTCTGGCAGGCAGTCAAACGGACATGTGAAGCTTCATTTATTAGGTGGTCGAAATTTTAGGAATTCCTTTACAGAGTAAAATTAGTGCATGGTAAGACTCATAAAAAGTCTTTGTTTAAAGGCCACAAACTCATTTCATTCTTCAATATAGTTAGGTATTTCATTATATACCCTTGGGGCCATAGCAAAAATGTTGTTGTAATAGAGGGCTGTCTGATGTGGGTAAAACACAAAGTAAAATACAGTTTAGAAGCTTAAAGTAAATGTCTAGAAGACGGCTACACAACTACGAAATGGGAGGTGAAGTAAGCTTAAATTTATTGAAAAATATAAGACAACCAAAAATTACCAATATTGCTATATTTCCTTGATCTGTGCTATAAGTTTGTAAGTTTACGGGATGAACCCTGTAGGTTTTAATTCCCTTGTGAGTATCGAAGATTTGCGGAAGTTGCATAAACGGCTAAATCTTCTGATTGCGTTACCTTAGAAGTTTTTCAAAACTTTTCTTTTTTTCATTTGACTTGATTGACTTCAAAAGGTTAGGTTATCAATTTGATCTAAAAATAAGTAATGTAATGAAGATAAAAAAGTAAAATGATTTGGGGTATTACATAAAAACAGCCTGAGACGACAGATTTATATATTAAAGTGACAAAGTTTACAATTAGATAATTAACTTAGACTTTAATAGCGTCTGCAACTAACAGAATTTCTCCGCCGCGCTGAAGACACTGTATGAGTGTACTTCTTAATGCCTATAAGAGCGATCCAAGGCGCTTATAAGGTCACCAGAAAGGCCTTATGTACAAAATCAAAATTGAGTCCGAGTCTTCCAGCATTGGGAAAACCCAATGGTTACCGCGAGTTAACCGACAGCCAGCGCCATCTAGCGGTAAGTGGCGGTACTATATACGGTTACAGATCATACATGAAAAAAAACCAGTAGTTGCCATGAGTTAACCGTCACGCAGCGCCGTCTAGCGGTGAATAGTCATATTGAATAATTAGGCGTCTTAAACCTTTAATATATTTTTAAATACCTTCAAAACCCATGCATAAAATGTTTTTTTTTTTGATAGATAAAAGGTGTCTAAGTTGCACTTGCCCTATGGCAGGTGGCAGGTAAAATAAGTTAATAAATATATTACATAAACACAATAACCACAATAGTAAACACATATAACTGTAAGTTAAAATATTCATACTAAGTTCGTCAAATAGGTGGCGCTGTATGTTGTTAGCCCATGGTATTCATTGAATTTTCTGGAATCATTTAAGCAAAATGTGTCATATATGTACTTCATTGAACATACTACTACATAAAATACACGGTTGTGTTAAAACTAACATTGCCTTTGATTAATCTCCCCGCAGGCTACTAATTGAAAATTCATTTAAAAAAGACTACGTGATATATTTTTCAGATTCAATAAAAACAAGAAATATCGTCGTTCTCCGTCCGTCGTATCTTATATTATTTACAAAATTAAACTCGACCTGCCTACTTACTAACATTTTTGGGAAGTCACACAAAAATGGTGATGTCAGCTACAGATAGCTTCCTTCTGAATCCTTAGTCTAAAGTAAGAACCACTTCACGCCAGAACTCTATCTTATTTCATAAAAATAGATGCCGTTTGTTGTCTGCCTCATAAACATATGCCAATCTGGTCCAGTCCTCTTCACGAACCCCAACAATACGCGAATTATAATAAAAGACTTGCAGAATTCAACAGGCTTGACAATGTGTCGGTGGCCGAGTGGTATAGGTATGCGCCCACAGTGTTCGATTCCTTGTCTTAGACAGTTGCTTTTTACAAGTGCAATTGACAAACTAACTATATCCTATTAATTACTAGCGGTCCCTCGCGACTTCGTCCGCGTGTTTTGAGTTTGCTCCCTCCCCTCCCATCGCAGCATCATGTTTTATATCCTAAAGCCTTTCTCGATAAATAAGCTATCCAACACAGAAATATTTTTTCAAATCAGTCGAGCTGTTTTTGAGATAAGCACGTTCAAACAAACAAACTCTTCAGCTTTATAATATATTAGCGCAAGCGCACGTTGTACTTAAGCTGCGAACATTATTTTGGTGCGGAGTTATGTTAAAACTGTAATAGCTCCTAAGATATTTATTGAAGTCAAATGATATAAAGGGCAACTTGGTTCTAAATGAAATGCTCGTGATAATGAATGCATTTATTTTGATAAGAATAAATACATGTGTGTATAATACACCTCTAAAAATAATGCATTTTTTTTTTACAAATTTATTAACATAAAAAAGGTTGTAGTAAGTCAACCATAAAAGATAGACATATGCTGTCGCGGACTTTATTATAGAACTCTTAATGCTAAACAATCCTGTCATACATGATTTTTGTGTAACTTAAGCGGTTTCCGCAGCGTATGCAGCGGAAGCTCTCAAAAGGAATATCTTTCTTCCGTTTTCGCAACATTTTTCATTTCTGCTGTGGTTTTATGAGTCGTATCTTTATTTTTTTTATTTTTTTATTTTTATTTTTTATTTATTTATAAGGATAACCAGGGTTTACAAGTGAACAATAGGCTACACATTATACAACATTTAAACCACTTATTGGTAATCACAAATAGCAATAACTTAATGAAAACGAACGCAAAAATCGAACACAATCCAAGGTACACTAAAACAAAATAGTAATATTATGCCTTATTAAAGGAATAACAATTTTAGGTAGCTTAAGTAGTAAAAAATAATAAAAAAAACTAATTACAGTGCCATATTTATGCAATTGCTAAGCGCTAATCGATGAAAAAACGTTCACTTAACAGCCGCCTTACCGCTGCATCACTGGTATTAAATATGTCAATGCCGGTATCTTTGACAACTTTATTTAAATCGCTGCAAGCGCGCCAAATGTAACTATTTCGCCTGTAATTTGAATGCACTGTTGGTACATGAAGCGGATCACTATGTCGAAGAACTCTTTTAGGGGCATGAAAATGTAATTTAGATAAAAGTTCGGAACAATCTATGTCAGCTGAAATAATCTTGAGTAGATATATTATATCCGCAATATCACGTCTCGTTGCCAATGGAAGCATGTGGTGTTTCTTGCACAGATCGCTATAAATGCTAGAACTATAGTTATCTCGAGTACGGTAACAAACTTAATAAATTTTCTTTGTATACTCTCAAGTCGATCGATATAGGTTTGATATCGTGGGCTCCAAATCTGCGATGCGTATTCAAGGTGACTACGAACAAAAGTACAATACAGTAGTTTAAGAGTTTTAATGTTGTTAAATGAGACAGAGCTACGCATGACGAAACCTAGAGCCTTTGAAGCCTTGGCGCAGATGGATTCAATATGGTTATCAAATATTAATTTCGAGTCGTGTATCACTCCTAGGTCACGAACAGAGGTCTTACGCAACAATATCTGTCCACGCAATGTGTAAGAGTGTAGAAGAGTATTATGCTTACGGCTAAATGTAACTACAAAACATTTTGAGGGATTAAGATCCAGCTTATTTGAACGACAATAGTCACATAGTCGCGTCAGATCAGCCTGTAGAGCTTCAGAATCATGTGGAGATTTAATAGAGGCATAAATCTTCATATCATCTGCAAAACAGAGGAGATGGGAGGAGCGTAAACAGGAAGCAATGTCATTAATAAAAATGACAAAAAGCAAGGGACCGAGCAAAGATCCCTGTGGAACGCCACTGGGGATAGGAACCCAGCTCGATATATAGTTATCGATTACCACAGCTTGAGAGCGATTTGAGATGTATGACGAAAACCAGCGCAGAAGATCGCCCCTAATCCCGATGTACTGCAACTTCGTCATGAGAAGAGCATGGTCGATACGATCAAATGCTTTACTATAATCGGTATAGATGACATCCACCTGCTTATAATCATCCATGCTATCGGTAATGAAATCATTCAACAAGGCAAGATTAGACGTGGTTGACCGCCCCTTCAGAAACCCGTGCTGGTATTCACTAAATGAGCTCTTAATTGCATTATAGAGTTGATCATAAATAATTTTTTCAAAGACTTTAGATATAATGCATAATTTAGAAATAGGTCTGTAATTCTTAACGTCGATTTTTGAACCATTTTTATGAACCGGAGTAATAAAAGCAGACTTCCACAGCTTCGGCACAGTAAACTCCTGAAGCGATCGTTCGAATAACAGTGAAATTTGTAACGCCAAACTATTAGCACAGCTGATGAGAAAACGGGCTGGCAAGTGGTCAGGGCCAGCTGATTTAGTTGAGTCTAATTTGGATAACAAATTGCAAATAGCCGATTGGTCAACCTCAATAGAGGAGATGTCAGACACACAGTCCACTAGCAGCGGTGGTGGTAGTGAGGCAAAGTTAGTCTGGCCGTCAGAGTTGGGGGTTAAGAAATTTGATTGAAAGTAAGCAGAGAATGCATTACATATACTATCACCACAGCTAGCAGTGCTTCCGTCATAATTCACGCTACGTGGAATGGCGTTAGAATTACGGCGAGTTTTAATGTACGACCAAAAATATTTAGGACTATGTTGAATAGAATCTTCAACTGACGAAATATATTTTATGTAACATGACAACTCCAGATCTTTAACACGCTTACATAATATAGTGTAGGACTCGAGATCGCAGCGGTTTTTATAAGTTTTATATTTTTTATAAAATTTGCGTTTCTCTTTTATCATTTTTATTAAAGACGGTGAGTACCAGATAGGATGATTGGTATGTTTAACTAATCTAGTAGGAATATACTTGCCCCTTAGTTCGTCAAGTTTTGAGTAAAAGAACGTGACGCAATCTTCTAGCGATCTACTACTAAATTCATCTGACCAGTTAATGCTAGCAATACCTAAATTAATTTCTGCATAGTTGCCTTTGCCATAACAATACCGAACTGACGGAGGTGGTGTGAGCGAGATAAACTGTAAAAGTGATAAAGAAAATATTATTGGGTTATGATTAGGGTCAGCAGGTACCAAAGGGTCATGACATACGGTTACAGAGACGTGATCCGTTGACAGCACCAAGTCTAACTGCCTGCCGTACTCATTCAACACACCGTTATACTGCTTAAGGTTCAAAAAACTAAGCTCATCAATGAGCAGCACCTCATCGGATGTGTGGTGATTTGAAGGGCAAAATGTGCCATCACTGTTAGACTGCCAGACAATGCCACTTAAGTTGAAATCTCCAACGATCAAGAATTTATCGGAAGGATTATTAGTAATATTATCATTAAGGTGACATAAGTAGTTCGAAAGCTGACTTGAAAAAGAATAACCTAAGTTTTCGTCACATAGGTATAAAACACATAAGTGCAGTTTTAACGGTGATCTATTATTTATTTGCCTAAGTAGTAACGTGACCCAGAGGTCCTCCGCTGTGGATTGGAAACATACTTGAGGTTTTACCGTTAAATCCCTAAGAGTAGCTATCAATACACCACCTCCTCGATCCTGCTTAGTACGCGCGTAATCACGATCCCGCCTCCATACAACATAACGATCATCAAACAATTCAGAGTCGGAGATACTATCGAGTAACCACGTCTCAGTAATCATTATGACATCGTACGACGCAAGACAAAGATTACGGAAAAAAGTTGTAGTTTTTGTTCTAAGCCCACGTACATTCTGATAGTAAAATGATAAGTTTTTAATCATAGTTGAGTTGCAACTGCTCATTAAAAGTTAAAATAATCAAAAGCAATATTGAAATGTGGTAGAAGCATATGTACTAAAACTGTTATTATGCTAAAACTCTGGATTTGTGAAGTTTCATAACTCGTAACAGATGGAACAGACTAGATAGTTGATCTAGTTTGCGCTTTGATTTTCATTAGCAAGCAAACAGGTACTTAATTGTTATTCGTATTATTTTAACAAACAAACTGCTGTTACATGGTTATTATTGGACTTTTTTTTTAAATTTAAGATGTTTAACCGTCGGTTTAACTTCATGCGTTACAAAACGTCTAAGACCTCTTACACACTGCGACTTTAAGCATCGATGCAGCCGCACCTTTTAAAATCGCGCTTCAGCATCGCGACTGAACAGTTTTAATTTAGCATACATTTAGTTGCGCGTTAGCATCGACGCAGAAGCGCGACTGCATCGTTGCTAACGCGCGCTAGTATCGATGCATTCGCCAAAGTTCAGTACATGATTTGTCAATTTCCAGCTTCTGCATCGCGACTGCATCGATGCTAAAAGTAGCCCAGTGTGTAAAGTTTGACATTTTGCGTCTGCATCGATACTAACGCGCGTTAGCATCGCTGCTAAAAGTCACAGTGTGTAAAGGGTCTAAGATCTGTTTAATCCACAACAGTGGGTTTCCTTTCCTTTCTTTCTTTTCTTGACGTATGTTAACAAAAGACAAAATTAACTAAACCCATGATAGTTTAGTTATTTTTCATATTTTCTTAATTAATTCACATTTCATGATGATTATGATATTAACCCAACCAAACTGGGAGTAAACTCAAAACGCGCGGACGAAGTCGCGAGGGGCCGCTAGTAAGAAATAAGAAAGAAAACATCAAAAAAGAAAACCTATAATCCACGTTCCTTTGTTTTTGTACGGAAGTTATCTGAAAAACCAGCAGGTGGCCCTCGAAAAAGATTTGATACCAATTGGCGTTTTCGTGTATTCAATGATAGAGAAGAATTTATGAATGAAGCTCAAATCAGTACAATGTTTTTAGGGTTCCGTAGCCGAATGGCAAAAAACGGAACCCTTATAGTTTCATCAAGTCTGTCTGTCCGTCTGTCTGTCTGTCTGTCGTATGTCACAGCCATTTTATTCTGTAACTATAAGCATCACACTGTTGAAATTTAGTAGGAGTAGGTATCCTGTTAACCGCTTTACGATTCTCATACAAAAAATAAAAAATATGACATTTAAGGGGGGCTCCCATACATGAAACTAAAACCTAAACATTTTTTTTTAGTCAATCCGATACGTGTGGGGTGTCTATAGATAGGTCTTTTAAAATGACACTGAGGTTCCTAAAACCGTTTTCTTTTAAAGTGTAACGTTTCATGGCTAGACGCTTCCAAAGTGGTAAAATGTGCGTCCCCCCCATCTAACTTCTAAACTAAGCGATTGAAATTTTGAAAAAAAATATAATGTAGATCTTAACAAATACTTTCAACGAAAATTGGTTTGGATGGAATCGAGCGAGAAGTTTTTGGGATATAGCACATTTTCAACAACCGCAAACACAACTTTGTACCTCATACAAACACTATGAAAAACAAAGTTATAAAATGTTGTGGATTTTACTAAGTGGAAGTAAGTAGATTCCCAAATTCAGTTAAAGTTGGCACGGAACCCTCAGTGCGCGAGTCCGACTCGCACTTGGCCGGTTTTTGTGATTGATTAAATATATAGCTACGTAAGATAAAAGGATATTTGATAGAGAAAAAAATCAGAAAATTTAGATTGTTTTCTCAAAATGTCAAAAATTTTGTTTCGGTCTTCTACCGCGACTAAACACATAATAAAGAGGGATCTTTTAGCCGTTCGCACTACTCCTCAAGTGTCAGTAACTCCTACTACAAAAGTAACATGTGTATATGAAAAATACTGCAATTAGACTGACTTGTAGTCGTGCGGCTGATTTGATTTGGGAGACCACACTCGCGCAAAAATGGACCAGAACGAGAATCGCCTTCGTTTACGAGATACCTGCCCAACATCAAATGTTTGCTCGCTTTGAAACCTGATGTGGTTCATTAATTTGTGTGTCAGCCTAGGAGTGGGCTCCAAGGGCTCCAATTCTCACTTACTCACGTAACTTGATTCTGATTTTACATAATGTTTCGACTGGTTTTGATATTTTAAAGCAAGCGTTTCTCAATAAATAAGCTATACCGAAATTATTTTTCAAATCGGTACTATAGTTCCTAAGGTTAGCGCGTTCAAGCAAACAAATACTGCAGCTTTATAATATTAGTATAGATTTACCAAAGGTATTCTTATTTCATAAACTAGTATCGTTTGTGTGTCCGTATCCAAAGAAGTCCACGACTATGTCCAACAGAAATGCTATCAAATTCTCACTACAAATGACATGTAAGTTTATAAAACTAAGGAATTTCAATGCATGATAAAGCGGTACAAAATGTGGATCATTAAGGGGCGTTTATACTGAACATATAATACTGCAACATCCATTGCAGTCCGACAGATACAGATAAAAGGGTGGTTCTTAAACGAATGAGTTGTGCTTAGCCCTATCGCCATGGTAAACGAAAGAGCCTTTATATGACCCGAATAATGTGATGAAATTATACCAAATGGAACAACAAGTTTTTGTAAGATTTTTTGGTAAAAGATATTTATTGCCAGTATCAAACAAATAGGTAGGTACTTGTCGTATACTTTATTTAGGACTTACTAGTGGATACAAGTAACTATAAACCGACACGTATCAATATGGCTATTCTTCAATTATATGACTCTGCAGTATGTACTATAACTAAATTAATTACGTTGTTGCAATTTATCAATTTTCAGAAATTAATTTTGTATAATTAAGTTAGTAGTATTTTCGTACATTTCAGAAACACGTTAATTTTAGGATATTAAAAGACGTTTTCTGCTTTACAATAGACATTGCGCTCTATCTCATGTATTTAGTATGTATCGTATTCAATTTTTAGCTTACTCAAAATGAACCCGTAGGTAATACCTATTAAGTTTGAAATATAATTCATCGAATCTTATCTTATTTCTCATAAATCAATCCAATCGACTAATTTGTATCAATTTCGTGGAGAAAAGATACAAAAAGCAAAATGTATTAACACATAATACGTTGCACATATATATACATCATAGTAAACATTACCGTTACCATGAGTTTACGACGGTTTAACTCGCTAGCGACGACTTAAAAAAGTCTATAGAAAATTTCACAGCGCCTCTAACGGTCACTGACAGAACTAAAATTTTCCATACAAAAAGTTACGTCATCGCTAGCGAGAAAAACGAAGACGAAAAAGAGTCAAGGTAACAGTACTGTTCGTTCTTAAACGAAAGCGTTTTTTTTTTCGATTTCTTATATCCTGGCAATACAAAGTGTCTATTTAAACACCTCTGATTCACCTTTCAAAAGTATGGTAATGTTATGAATGTGTAAGAAAGCTTATTTTCTTACGCGGATTCCTCAGGAAAGTAATGTTTACTTTTACATATTTCACAGGTAATAATTAAAAGCACCCGTAAGCTCGTTTAAATAGTAACGAGATTACTTCGTGCTCTAGCGATGTTTTGTAAAAAAATATCGGTAATTGGATCTTATGTTTTCCAGATAGGTTGAACTTTGATTTGAATATAAGTACGTATAATAATACAACGTGAAATTGTATTTTTCTATTGAAATGTAGTAAAGTTAATAAGGTGTTGTTGGCATCAACCTATTCCGTTGTAGATAATTTCATTTTTGTGTTATAAGTAGTCATTTAGGGTTTCGCTTTACGCCTAATGATGAAATAAATGCACTTCAAAGATATTCCTTTGATGTCTAAATAAAAAATAACTATTCAGACTTAACGGTACTACGTGTATAACAAGTGTATTAATATAAATTAATAATACAATAATAATAATAATAAATAAATATCCTTTGGATATTCCCACACATCGCCATCTAGCCCCAAAGTAAGCTACTCAAAGCTTGTGTTATGGGTGCCAGATTATAAATACTTTTTTTGTAAATAAATACATGATATACATAGAAAACACCCAGACCAATACAAACAAACATGTTCATGCACACAAATGTTTGTATTGTGCGGGGATCGAACCCGCACCCGCTGCGTAGTAGGCGATTTCTCGACCACTACACCAGACGTCAGGGTCAACGTCAGGGTCGTCAAATATCGTCGTCGTGAAATTTAAAATAAAGTCCGCAGAAGTGGATTTTAAAATTAAGATGGCCGTGCCAAAATGGCGTCGCCCAGTCGGTCCACGATTAAATGAACGCATTTTTATGAATAAAAAATATGACATCAGATTACCTCGCTGATCTGCCGCGAGATAACGAAAACACTATTTTCATTGGATTGAAATTCTGGGTCTGTTACTATTAAAGTTTCGGCTAAAAACACTTGTACAGCAGATTGTCGAAGTATGCCAATTAAGCATTTAAGTTACTACCCTACAAAGGAAATAAATTACAAAAGAGAAATCCTCAAGTAAAGGAATATTCTTTTTAAACTACGGCCGTTCTAAGCGAATTCATTTACCAATTGCTTTCCTAAGATTTTGTATCGACGGATGACGAGTATCATCCTATTTAGCCCAACTACGGATCCCTGATTCAATTAATTTGTCATTTTAACACCCGTTGACAGTTTTGATGGAATTAGCATAGCTTTTGAAGGACTTTCACTCCACGGGTTATCTCAAAGGGCACAGATTTGTGATTTAGATAGGGCGTTGGCCTCGGATTTTGTCACGTATAATGCTTTTGAGGTAAGAGGTCTATTTAGTATCCATTCATGGTAGCATACTTAAGAACTATTATTCAGTGTTGTCCTGCACGTCTTGTGTAGGTAATAGAGAACAATGAATACGACTAGTCGCTGTGAAAACTATAGGGACATAGTATAGGCAATTGTGCAGCAGCAGATTATGATTATGACATTTACTTATTTTATACGTTAGATTACTAATTAAATAAAAAAATATTCAAAGTGTAATGCGCAAAACCTCAGACACCCCAAATGATTTTTAAATTAAACTGACCTATTTCTGAAAGAAAAAATGTAATTCAAAAATGATTTAAGTAGTTTTGTTTGTTTATTTGAAAAGTTGTTATTTAAAAAGAAAATAATTTACAATACGATACTAACAATACTACTACTATACTAGTGTACATTTACTATCTTAGATTTAGTAAAATAAGAAACTAATGTAGCTTTGCAGACCACAGTCCATTTAAAGCTTTAGTAAAATTTAAGTAGTGTTTAAGTTTTGAGTAGTGTTTAAGTTTCACTAGCACTTCTGATAATTTTTGCTCTACGGACGACGCTCCGTTGAGAGAAGAGTCGGAAGGTATATCACCGGGTCACTGCACTGCGCCGTGCTGACATTATTATTATTACTATCTCCTAGTACGCTTTAAAAAAAACTAAACATTGTTTTAAGTATTTTTGCGGGTTTGGGCCAGGAATATTGTGTTATTAATAATTAGACAGGGCAATATTTTATGAAGATTTTTTCAAAAACGTGACCCATATGAAAAAAGTTCGACGACCCGTCTGGTGTCGTGGTCGAGAAACAGCCTACTATGCAGCGGGTTAAGGGGTTCGATCCCCGCACAATACAAACATTTGTGTGCATGAACATGTCTGTTAGTATTGGTCTGGGTGTTTTCTATGTATATCATGTATGTATTTACAAACAAAAAGTATTTAAGTATTATATCCGTTGTCTGGCACCCATAACACAAGCTTTGAGTAGCTTACTTTGGGACTAGATGGCGATGTGTGGGAATGTCCAAAGGATATTTATTTATTTATTTGAAAAAAATCTTAGACTAATTCTACTTGATTTTCCAATCAAAGTAATTTCAGGATTTTAGTTACACGTTTTAATGTTACACGTTATATGTATACGCTGTCAAATATCATTATTCTCACATACATGGACCTAAAACAGAAAAAAAATTGCTTAAATCTATGCGTGTGGGGTATTACACTTTTAGGTTCCGTTTTTCCGTAGCCGAATGGCAAAAAACGGAACCCTTGTAGTTTCGTCAAATCTGTCTGTCTGTCTGTCCGTCCGTATGTTACAGACATTTTATTCTGTTACTATAAGCATCACACTGTTAAAATTTGGTAGGAAGATGTATCCAATTAATAATGTGTATTCAAAAAAAAGAAGAGTTAATATATTTCTTAAAATGATTTGGTCTCACAGTAAATAAGTCTATATGTTGAGTATAATTTTTGTTAAAGTTAGTAGCCACTCTGTTAAAGAAAAAGTGTTTTCTATAATTTGTGATCGGTGGCGGTTCAACATGGAGGGTTATATAATTTCTTCTAAGATTAGTACGAAATGGAATCTGAATCTTAAACTTTGAGAGAAGTTCACTGGAATCATGCATACCTAAAGCTAGATTATGAAGATAAGTCAGGTCAGCTGCTTCTCTTCTCAGAGAAAGAGGTAGCATATGGTGATGTCTGCAATTAGCAAGGTAACTGGAGTCGGCTTTTATTCTAAGTTTGTAGTTAAGGAATCTTAAAAATTTGCGCTGAATTTTTTCAATTTTATTAATATAAATATTGTAGTGCGGATTCCATGCTTGGCTTGCATACTCCAGTTGACTCCTTACCAAAGAGCAGTAAATAATTTTTAATGACTTAGCCATTGTGAAATTTTTGGTAACCCTTATTACAAAACCAAGTGTTTTCATGGCTTTAGAAGTTATATAGTCCACATGTTTATCGAAGAGCAGAATACTTTCAACGAAGATTCTGCTTCAAGTTGTTGTTTGCTTTTCAACGCTTCCAATAATAAAAAATACACTTTAGTTCGTACAGTTTTAAAAAAATCGTTGTACAATGCGTGAAATGAAGGAAGAAAATAAAACAATCAGAAATTATGGAAATCAACACTTATTAGTAACATAAAGTATTTCAAATTACTCTTTAATTTTCAATGTTTCTCGTTATAAATGGATAAAAATTCCAAAATTCAGAGCGTGTGGTAGGTGTCAAGCATTTGTACAGTCAGTTTCATTTCTTTAAGACGCCTTACACACTGCGACTTTTAACATCAAAGCAGACGCGCGTTTTGTAAATGCGCTTCAGCATCGCGAGTCACGCAATGAACATATTTAATTTATCTTCTATACTAACGCGCGGTAGCATCGGTGCAGAAGCGCGTTAGAATCGATGCAGTCGCCAAAATTCAGTACATAATTTTACATTTTACAGCTTCTGCATCGCGACTGTATCGATGCTGAAAGCAGCGCAGTGTGTTGATATTTTGCGACTGCATCGATGCTAACGCAAGTTAGCATCGCGACTGCATCGCTGCTAAAAGTCGCAGTGTCTAAAGGGTCTTAAATAAGAGAAAATAAGTTTTCCGGCTGGGTTTTAGTTTTTAACTTTAATTTATATGTTCAAAGATTTACTAATACCTACTGTAGAAAATAGTTGTACAGTAATAAACTACTATGAAAAACTCTTAAATATTTTTGGATACTTAAGTAAATATTTAAGAATATCAGTCCTGAAAGAGTGTTAGCTCACTAGCTGACTAGAACTGGATAAAAATGTATACTAGCAAAAATAATAAAACTTCAAGCTCCAGAAACATTTTTTTTATTTTAGTGTAGACTGTACATGAAACTGCTAAAGCAATTTGTATTCAGTTGAAAAGTTCAAGAGTTCTTGTGGAACAATACAGCTTTAGTTTTAAGGTACAGTATCCAGTTATCCTCCTCTGGATACTTCAAAAGATATTAATGTTAAAGTCCCCAATAGCGGAATCACAGCCCTAAATATGAAAATTATATAAAAAATAAATATTACATTGCTCTGCTTCCAAATTAAGTAGCAAATGGACTTGTGTTGTAGAAATCAGACACAACGGCGGTACCACAACACCCTGACCCACGACAATATAGAAAATAATGATTTTTTCATTCACCTGACCGGGAATCGAACCCGGGACCTCGGAGCGGCGACACTTTGAACACAGCGTGCTAAGCCGCTACACCACGGAGGTCGTCAGGATGAAGAAAGATATGTGAAGAAAGAACTAAATCAATTAACAATGATCATGTAGGAGTCACGTTGTGCATACGTAGCGATAACGACGTATTTATTTACTATAACGTGACACCACGAACAACACGAAGTCAAAATAGTGTGTTAATTATTTTCTGTATTTTTTGTTTATCTACGAGTATAATAAATAAATATGCGCCAGACAACACATCAATTGTCGTGGTTTCGAAGTAAGGATTTTACTTCCTTGTGTTACGAATACCAGACAACGATTATGAAGGAGGCGTCTTCCATAAATACTCCAATTCATATTAAACATCCATGACTCAGTTGCAGTACAAAAACAATAAATTATTGTTATTATCTTTTTATCTTCTTTATTAAGTAAGGGAAAATTGGTTGTAAAACAGTCTTTACTATTAAACAAAGTGTCATCTTAACAGATAACCGATAAGTCTCGTACTCACTCACGGTTGTGAACAAGACCCTATTATCATGGTACATTTGTCGATGTGCAGTTGAGTGTCACCTGATGACGACAGGGTGGTCTCCCTTCACGGTTCCGTGGGCACGTGCTGAGGGTTTTCCTTGAGGAAATTGTGAAAGCCGTGTTTTTTTCTTAAATCTTATGAAAATTAAGCGTTTTTGGTGCATAATTACATAAGTTTCTTCAATGTTTTTTGACACTTCTATAAATATAAAAAAAGTCTTGCACTATTTTATGGTATGTGCAACTTTTATTACCCAAAAACAATTGACCTCTATGCATAGTAAAGACTGAGAAATATAGCATTTACAATATACAAAACTAAAACTAACAGAAAAATTATAACAAGCATATTTAATTTTTTCTCACTCCTATGCAAGTTTCACTTCCTATCACTCAAAAAAAATATTTTGTGGAGTTGATAAGTAATGCTTAGGAGGACGTAACTACCCCGTTATTCCCGTCTCGAATAAAACAGAGCCGCTGTTCATGGGAACCAGTGATGCCAGACGTACGGTAAGTACTGTAACTATTGTACGGTAATTTCAAGCCGCGTACGGTAATCCATCCTAGTTTCAAAACGTATTTTTGTTTAGTGATCCAAAATTCGATAATTTGTACGGTTATTTAAATATGCGGCCTAATCTATGTACTAACACATTGTAAAGTTGGTAAATAGAACCAGATTTGAGTGAATTTTTTCTCCATCGGACTACGTATGATATATTTTCGTGATCTCTTATATTCTTATTTGATGAATTCATTAAAGAACAGCCTGAAAATTACGAATTAAAATGAAAATGACTCAAGGGACATGGACAATCGGCTAAAAAGAAGTACATTATAGTTACTTCAAGTGATTTTTCATACAAAATTGTGTACGTTCGGTAACTGTACGGTAATTCTGGCAGCACAGACTAGCAACGCTGATGTGAATTGAAAATTAAACCAATAAAATACGGAACCAAATAAATTAGTTTCACCTGAAGCAACTAAATCCAGAACTGTACAATTTACTTTTATTCTGGTGAATTATATTATACTAAGGGAAAATATATTTGGATATCTTTTAAGTGCCGCATTTAATCAATATATTATACAAGAACCTTAAGTATTCTATCGTTAATAAAAGAGTTTCAACTTTTAGTAACAAAATAACCAAAAGTTTTTAGAATATCATCAAAATGTATTCACGGATTTTATTATGGGCTTATCAAATAATAGTAAAATTACTATTAATTCGAGTGGTATGTTAAATATTAGTAAGATGAATTTCATTTTTTTATTTTATTACAGCAATCTGATTCTTAAAATGTTTCTAAAACTTTTCCAATGATTTCCAAGTCGCAGTAGTATATCTTCACTCCGATTCTTTTAAAGCGCACAGATTTATAAATTAAGCCAGATCAGGAGATTACATCGGAACTGCTTGATCCTCCCGGGATTACCTACCCGAAAAGGCTGGGATAAAACAGAATATTCCAGAATAGGTGATTTGGACCTGAGAGACCTAGTGTTTTGGCGGTGATTCGTCTTCAAAGAGAGCACGATCTAAATCTATTCTAAGGTATATTTATAGAACCCTCAAAATATCTAACTTTTCTCAGAAATCATACGTATAGGACGTTTGATTTGGAATAAATTTAATTGTGTTTTATACACTTTTGTGTAAGTCTTTCTCGTAACTTAGATACATTAAAAATCTTTGGTTAGAATGATATTTTCATGATGATAAAAATCTAGGTTTGAAAATCTTTCATAAGAAAGAACACAATTATAGCTTTGGTTCTGATGTGCTCCGCTTATACTAGACGTACATAAAGTGAAAGTCAAAATCATTGATAAATATTTATTATACCTACACCAATAACAATTGTTATATCCATTGTACTAAAGATAGTGGCTATTTTAAAAATTAGTCAATATGCAGCATGCGGCCTGTAATAGGAGCAAACATTTTAATCAATGATTCTACAGAATATATGTTGTTTTCTTGACCTGCTCATAGTGCTCTAAATTGCTTTAGCTAAAAGATATAGTTATCCAAAGTTAGTATACCTAATTGATATATATCAAAATCGCTAACTCGTTGTAGTAAATGACAACGTCAAGTTATATGACTGGAAACAAATGTGTCTAAACTCCGAGCATGTTGCTGGGTCGATTTATTTTGATAGGATATCATTAAATTTATTTTTTATGATTATAAATTAAAACCATTTAGAATTGATTACTGGTAATTTATAGGGGGGTTATATTTAAAATTTTTGCTCCATTTACAGGCCAAAACCTGTAAAATTTTATCATGGCAATAAATTTAATCGATAAGCTATTCCAATAATTGTAAGCTGTTCCCGTGTCTAAACATTATAGTCGGTCTAGATACAAAATACAAATACAAATACAAAATCAACTTTCAACACTTTAATTTACAACTAACAATAAACTTTATTTCTTCATGATTTTTCTTAAGTTTTCTTCTTCGCATCGTGACTGTGGATTCGGCTTGTGTGGTACATGTTCAACGCCTTGATGCCTTCTATATTTGCATGTTTCGCCAGTTCTCCGGGTAGAAGTAATCTCACAGCTGATTGCACCTCCTGACTTCCCAATGTTGTTTTCCTCCCATGAACCACCAGTCTGCCAGCTTCCACAGCTATTCTTTCCAGCATATCGTTCACAAAGTTGTTCATTATTAACATACTCTTGCTTGAAATGCCCAGTTTCTATTGCGTCATCGATTTCAGCAGCTTAAAAATGTAAATCGAGAAGCTGTGGTAATTCTTTTTCTTCATTCTCTTGGTTTTTGATATAGGCTTCTCAATAACTGGTTTCTGCATAGATTTCGCGGGCTTCTTCGGACCAGCAACTACGGGCGCCATGTTGGATTCGTTCCTTTTTTTAGGAGATGAAAAAAAAAAAAAAAAAGAGATTGGTTGTTTAATTTTAATATTTCCCCTTATATATTGCAAACACATCAATGTAGATTTTTCTATTTTATTATTTGAGGTTCCTTTATTTAGAAAGAAATAAATAAATTTAAGACGTTTTTAGTATACATCATAAACACACACATATACAGTATTACAAATAATAATAAATAAAATACAAAGATTAAAAAAATGTTTACACAAAAGAGGAAAAAAATAAAGCAGGAATTTATATACGTCAGGTATGTCTAAAGTATTATAGCTTTACTTCAAAATTAGTGGCGTGAAACGTGAAGCGTTCGTATCTCCTACATCTCTACAGGTATTCATATTCTAATAAGCTGCCTTGTCCCGAAGAGTACCTGCCTGAGTGCTGCTAACATTCAGTTGTCACTTTAATGCCCAATTTGAGGTAGCAAAGCTTATTAATAAGGATTCGATTAAGACAACCCGCTTCCGTCTAACCCTTAATTGATATGGGGTTCCGTAGCTAAATTGAGTGGAATCAGACGTTGCTTATCTGTAACTGTTATACGCGGCATAATTACACTTAGGCAAAGTTTCAGCCCGGAACCTAGTCCCAAATATATCAAATGGAACCCCGAAATCGAGATAAGAAGTTGCCGGTTGTTTTTGAGATTTATTCCGATGGTATCTGCAGGGATTTGCTGGTATATTTTATTTTGGAGTTCGGCTCAAAAGTTTAAGGGTTTGTCTTTAATAAAATACCATGCTAGTTACATAACAATGGTCTCTGAAAGCTTTGCAAAAAAAAATATAGATTTATTCTTATATTATAAGGCTGAAAGGTAGGCTACAATTCATCACGCTGCGACGGGAGGGGAGGGAGAAAACTCAAAACGCGCTGTCGAAGTCGCGGGGCACCGCTAGAAGTTAATTAATGAAGTAGAACTAAAAGTCTTTTTGTATATTATTATTATCATTATTTTCTAAACTTACGTGTCATCTGTATAGTAAGCTTTACCAACATTATCTTTGTAGAGTAAATGAATTAGTTAAGATAAAATACTCCGTCATGTTTAAGTAGTGTATTGTTTAAAGATTATTATGGGTACTAGATAGAGAATACTACCAGAAATGATCGTTGAAATTCCCAGCAAAGATTCACGATCAAAAGGTAGGATGTGCGATGTCCATTGTAATGCTATTTCTTGGTATCGTTCTTTGTACTGAATAGAAATATTTGTAGGTAGTGTCCAGAACCGTCTGATAATAATTTATTCGTGGATCTTAGCTGGGTGCACAGTCTGTGAGTCCAAAAATATTGAGAAGAATCTTGTTATATTCAATTTAAATTTCGGAAGTGGAGGAATTAAGTCTATTGTATGGCATGGATTATATGAAATCATGGACCCGCATTACCATTAAAAGACTTCAAAAAAGGAGATTATCAATTCAATGTGTATAAAAGTATGTATTTTGAGTATGTTGATCGCGTAAGGCTTCCAAACATTTAATTTCCTCAGAGTATGTATGTCTGTATGATTGTCCCAGGATTTCTCGTAAATGAGAAGTCATAGCGAGACGAATCTTTTTTAGTTTAATAAGTTTATTTCAACTTAGGGTATAGTATAATTTTATCAAAATCGGTTTAGTAGATTGAGATAAGGGTAATAACCAAAAAAACTGCTTTACAAAATAACGCATTAGCCTTCTATTTAGGAGGAACAAGTTCATTTGGAATTGGTGCATGATCTCAAGCTTGCGTCCACCAATAGTCTACACACATCATGCGCCGACTCCAAATTAATTTGTTTCTCCTAAATAGAAGGCAAATGCGTTACGTTTAACATACGTCTACAAAGATGGAGGTTATCAATTCGATTACTTGTATGTTTTTTTTATGTGGCTGTGTTACCTCATATCACAGTCATTATTAGACCAATTTGAAAAGAGGTTATACCTTCTAGTTGGTTCCGTGGTTGCCAAGTCGGGATCTTATGATGAGATTTTGGTGTAATCGAGGGAAACCTTGTTGCGTCTTATAGTCAACATTGTGTGGATCTGAGCTGATGGTGGAACTCCTTAACGCTTAGGAGTTCAGGGATTTTAATGCCGTAACTTATGATAGATAATTTTTAGTTAATAGAGTCATAAGATGCAACCCTCCCCCCTAACCCCTCCTGTAAGCGGTAAAAATAAAGACATAAAATAAACTTAAAAAAAAAGTAAAAATCGACTTCAAAACCAAAATCCACTAAAAAGTTTTAAATAAACACTTGACTTTTTAAAGGAAAGGAATATTTTATGCGAACAATTTCTTTTTGGGGTCGGTGATCTAATAGTTGATGCTTGAGATGATCAAAGTGATGGCACCGACTTTGAAGTCGGTTTTTACTTTTTTAAAGATATAAGCTTTTTAGTCAGTTTTTTAGAAGGCGGGATTTGTCTTTAAGTGTCGAGCATGGACTGTGATGAACATTAAACTTGTAATGTAATCTCGGCATTTGATCACGGACAAGTAAGTGCAACTAGAAAAGACAAATTGCTAAAGTTAAAGATTTTGTTTTAACGTGGAGCCTTATTTCAATAAATTTACGTGTTTGTTTTTTTATAAATTCATCATCGGGTACTTAATTAATAAGCCATTCGTTTGTTAAGGTCTTACATTTAGGTAATTGCATAGCAATACACTCCTCATGGAATAAAAACCACAAAAAATATAAAATACCAACTCAACAACAACAAAAAACTTCCATCAAAATGTTTTTTTTGTTCATCACGAAAAAATGTAACAAGAAAACCAAGCACACAAAGATCAAGCCAACCATATTAAGAAGAAGATCATTATAAAAAACTGATCAAGAAGCGTTCGGGAGCAAGGATGGTGTCCAGGGTACAACCCGGCCCGGTTCGAGTGGTGTCCAGGGATATCCCGGCCCAAGAAGATTTCCAGAAGAAGAAAGAAGCATGACGGCGGGAATACTCATCGCAGTGTCATTGGTGGTCATCATCTTTTTCATGGCGCTGCTATACATATCCTTTTTGGCCAAAAATAGTTATTAATACCTCAACACCCGAGCGGTCGTATGAGACCGCATAATAATAGAATATCTATTGTGTCTCGTTCACATACGCTTGAGGGATTAAGTCGCAAACTAATAACTAAGTTATAGGTAGTATACATACGTGAGGCGCACACTACACTGATCCTGGGCTCTCTGAAATAGTGTTGCATTGTGTAATCGCCAAGTATATTTCAGGCACGCGAGCCTCACTAAGCCACGTTAAGTTGACAAGAAGACACGATGGCAGGACACTTAATTTGGGTTTTACATCAACTATTGTCTAGGGCGACAACTATGTCATTCAGACATTCGTTACGCAAGTTCTATGAAAGAAACACAAGACTTTCATATCACCTTATACCTAGGTATTCCTACTAATATCCTTACTAAATATCACTTTGACGTGACAGGTTCACTGCTTAACGTTTTCGTGTGCGTCAATCTAGCGAGGTAAGGGATCGTATCAATATCGGCAAATTTCCTTATTCCGAACAAAATCCGCAAAAGTGCCGAAATGAGGTGTCAAATCATATCCAAAAAGGGTTTCACGATATTTCAACGAATATCCAGTAATGTATACGCCTAAACGAGCTCCGTAAAATGGGTGTTCATGGTGTACCTATGATGGATTATGATTGAACGAAGCTCGTACCTCGATGATTTGCGAACCTGTTTATTTATATAGGTACAGCTCAGGGTTCATTTTTAGATGTTAAATTTTGTGTTAGTTTAAATACGTGGAATGTCCGTTTCTTTAAGCTTGTCAAATATTTGAACTTTCTTAACATTCTTTTTATCGAATTTTTCATTATAAAAAAGATATACACAAAAATCACCAACTTCCTATGTTATTCATGCTTTAATACTGATATCTTTTTAAAACAAATAGTTAATGAATTTTAATATTATTTATACAGTTATAAAAATATTGCTTACAGTATTCGACTGGCCAAGAAAAGGGACTTATTACTATAAAAATAATCCTTTTCTTATGAATTACTTATGTCTTTACTTTTTCTTTCCTTATGTCAATGTCAAATTACTTTTCGTTATTTATTATTATATTAGCAACCTGAAAAAAAAACGAGTCTTGGAGCATTTTTTGTCGAGTAAATTTACTATATTTCGTTAATTAACCAAGATTTTGCAGTGACCGAACACTTATTTCGTTAAGGAGAATCTCCGCTCCCCTTCTGCGTCTGCTAAGACAATCTCAATTTAAAACCGTAAGGAGAACATATAAAGTTTTAAAATACTGATAAACTTTACCGCTTTAATGTTAAATCAGTGAAAGTCACAATTCAAGCACGTCAGACTTACGGTACCTTGGCACACTGTGACTCTTAGCAGCAATGCAGCATTCACATTTCAACCATTACACACTTGCGTTACTTGTAGAATCAGTGCAGTCGCGACGCAGAAGCTGGAAATGGCAAAATTATGTACTGTATATAAGCCACTCTCGCGCGTTTATCGATGCTTAAAGTCGCAGTGTGTAAGGGGTCTTAGAGTCTTTGCAGCTTTGCTTTTTCTTTGCAAGTCGGTGCATGATGTCAACCTTAACGGACAACAGCAGTCTCCGAACGCACATCATGCACCGACTTCATATGAGTTTGTTTCACCTATTAGCGTTATTTTAGTCCTTTTAGTGTTTGTTTTTGAATGCGGTTATTTTTTTATAAAATAAAACATTTATTTATTTTCGACATAATTAAGTCATACATAGTACCTATCTTTTAAATTATAAAATAAATAAAAATATTAAATTACATACAAAAAAAATAAAAAATAAATGTGACGACTGCCCAATAGCATTTTGGTATTAGTCCATATATGAACCATATAACAGTGGTTAATAAATGGACAGTCAAATCTATGTGAGAGCACCCGTAGAGTGTTAATAACCTACTCATATCATAATGCGTATAAACTAATTAAAAACTAGAACATATTTCCTTCGTGATAAAATAATAAACAACTAGACGCATAATAATTCAGTCATTTTTGTATTCACCAAATTTTCCGAGCTGCAGCTATAAACACAGTATGTAAGTCAGCAAAAAGCTTTTGAAAGTTGCTGCTTTTCCGAGCTTTCCGAGCAGTAATTTGATAAGACTGTTTTCATCCCGTTTGTTCACGGCTCTTTTCAGAAAACCTAATGAGAAGGTTTAATGCAGGTAGGAATATATTGAGATTCGTCACATTTTTGGAAGTTAATAATGCTGGGTTTGATGTTTCCACGTTTTGAGCAATAAAAGAGATAAAAAATATGAGAAGGTTGCGCTCCGACTCAACTCTTTATCAAATTGTCACATCTTACAGCTATCGTGGTCCATGTTACTAGCAAAATCTGCATATTCAGATCGTCAGTCCTTTTGTATCATTTTTTATAGTCTTCCAAAAAAAACTTACGTCTGATTAGTGGACACTATTTTCTTTCAATCTATTTAGATTTCCAAATCATATAGTAATATAGTGTAGTAACAACTTCTGCTGGCAGCTGCTAATTCAATTTTATTGTTCTTCATTCGTACGCAACAGAAATGTAGATCCAAGACTTGGAACCCTGATGTGACAGTGCCATATATTTGTGCAGGCGCCGTAACCTCGACGTTTCGCTTGGTTGCGTGACTAACGTCTTCACATAACGCGACTCTGTACACATTTGTTTTGTTTAAATCGAAGTTTATTCAGGACGTTCTTTCTCATACAACCAAGCACATTTTTACCGACTCCAAAAAAGGAGGTAATCAATTCGACCTGTGTGATATCGTCGGAATTGAATTAAATTTAAGTATCTTGATCTACTCCTTACTAGATTAATTTCATTAGAGCTTCTTTCACGTGTGCAAAATTACGCAAGTGTATGTATGTTTGTATATTTGTACGTTTGTCTCAAAATTTCGCGCAACAGGAGAATTCATAGCGAGAAGATTGTTTTTCAATTGAGTAGTTCAAAAGGAACTAAGAGTACATTGTAAGTTTCATCAAAATCGATGCAGAAGTTTTTGAAATATAAGTAATAACTGAAAATCATGAAATAAAAAATAAGGTTAAAATTTAATCGCTTTCAAAATATCAAAAGCTTAAAATAACGCATTTTTTTCTAATTAGGAGATTTCAAATTCTTTTGGCGTCAGTGCATTATGTGTGTACACTTTGGGTGTAGTAGGTAAGCTTGATTAACATCAAGCACCGACCCCAAAAAATATTTCTTGTCAGAAAATTTAGGTTTTGGTTCGGACATTAGATAAGTTACATTATAAAGTTGCGAATGAACTATAAACTTCTCTTGTAAGATCTTAACTCATCATAAATACTATACAAATGAACACGAAAACTTATTTTCTTAGCTTCTGCTCTTGTAATTTCCAAGTACTGGAAATGAATGTTCAAGTGCTTAAAATAAATAAAACAAAGTTACCGGTTTTTATGTTCTCTTTGAACTCCAAAAGGCGGAAAACTCTTAACGAAAAGGGATTAGTCACACGTCAGTTATCTTCCACAATAGATCGTTATGAGCACTCTGTACAGTCTGCTCATCGCTACATTATCTGTTGCTTTTAAAAACAGATTTAACAAATGTGCTTCGTAAAACGCAAAGTAATGATAACACTACTATGTATTTTCTGCAAAAAACAATAATATATAGTATGGTTTGCTCTTGTCTCAGGACTATACCAGAAGAGGTATGGACAGGAACGACGATAAAGCGAGCTCATCTTTAAATACTTTTCACTCTTTTTTCGAAAATAACAGAGTTGATAGACATTTTTGCAAACGATGCGAAGCGCACTAAAATTGCAGCTAATTGGTGATGTAGGAATCTAATAAAGTGGCACCATTAAAGCTTTGTTTGCTACAAAAGTCCTTCAGGTTATAGCCAACACCTGGATATTTGCGCAAAACACGTTGAAAGCTTAAGAGTTTTGGCATGGCAAAAAACGGAAACCTTATTGTTTCGTCAAGTCTGTCTATCTGTCTGCAACTTGATAGGTAGGTGTATCCTGTAAACTGGCTTTGAAAGTCCAATACAAAGAAAAAAAAAAGACTTGAGGGTGGCTCCCATAAATGGAACGAAAACAAAAAAAATGTTTTTACCCAAACCTATGCGTGTGGATTGTCTATAGATGGGTATTTTAAAATGTCATGGAGATTCCTAAAACCATTTTATTTCAAAGTCAAACATTTGTAAGATAGACGATCCCAAAGTGGTTAAGTTGTTAAGTACTATGAAGTACAAGTTATTTTTGCTTTCAACAAAACATTGATATATTTTGGCTGAGTGGAAGTAAGCAGACCCCTAATTTAGTTAAAGTTGGTACGGAACCCTTAGTGCGCGAATCCGACTCGCACTTGACCGATTTAACTACACAATGTAACTGGATCCTACTATACGTACTTGAACTACGTACCTCATCACCCTGGGGGTAATGAACCGTAAGTAATATACCGCAGCAGCCGCTGAGCGAATGAACTTGCGTATCCTTATTTTCAGGTATAAATCCAATTACGGTGCTGTATCGAGCAATGATACTTTACTGCCGGATTATGGGCGAGACGTGCTTCAGATGTTACAGGTCGGATATGAGAAGATGAAGACCTCGCTATTAGCAGCTTCTAAGTACGAAATTAGAATTATTATTTATTCGTCACACATATAAAAATAAATTCCATTAGAAAAAAAAATACATGAAGCAAAAACAAAGCCCCAAAGTGTGCCTAAAAGGTCGCCGCTCTAAGTCGTGACAGCAGATTGAAAGCATGTCACATGATTTTTAGCTTTATGTAAGGAGAAATAATAATTGTAATGTATAAGAGATCATAACAAAATATTTATTTATTTTGAAAGTAAAGTTACTTAATTGCTATATAAGGTTACCTCGTTTTAAGTGATAATATTTTAACAGAGCATCAAACAATAACATAGAAAGAAGACCCAATAATTATTTTTGTTGAAAACTGGCCCGTTTACGTTTTTATTTTTCCTAACAAAAAAAAATATTATTTTTTAAGAACACCCTGTTCCGCGACATCGCCTTTCGTCTCTTAGATAAGTACTAGATTGAGCGAAAACTAGACAGACGTATGGGCCTGAGCGTGACGGAAGATGGTCTAGCTAAGCGAGAACGAGACAGACGCGTGGGCGTGAGCGTGACAGAAGATGCCTATTCATGCGGCGTGCCGATGCGCGGTACTCGGGCGGTAGGGGGCGCCGCTGCGCGCCTATTAATTTGGTCCTACATAATAATAATAATAAAGGTAACTACCTACTGCATTCGATTACCTATTATTACGAAGCACTAATATGAAAAAACATTATCAACGTGTATCAGTACCTAATAAATCAAACAGACAGATCAGATAGATAAACGCTTAACAAACAAAACAGCTGGGTATGAAAACAAAGACAAAAACTTAGGAAGGTATGTGTCCATTTATCTGAGGCCTAAAACAGCTAGGTAGGTATAATTATCTGAAACAGAAACTCAACTTAGGTAGGTATGTGTTCATTACTCGTAGGCCTAAAACACTAACAGCTGGGTATCTATACTAATATTATAAAGCTGAAGAGTTTGTTTGTTTGTTTGTTTGAACGCGCTAATCTCAAAAACTACTGGCCCGATTTGAAAAATTATTTTTACGTTGGATAGTCCATTTATCGAGGAAGGCTTTAGGCTATATAACATAAAGATACAACTCATAAGACCACAGCAGAAATGAAAAATGTTGCGAAAACGGGAGAAAGATATTCCTTTTGAGAGCTTCCGCTGCATACGCTGCGGAAACCGCTTAAGTTACACAAAAATCATGTATGACAGAATTGTTCAGCATTAAGAGTTCTATAATAAAGTCCGCAACAGCAAATGTCTATCATTTCTGGTTGACTTACTACAACCTTTTTTATGTTAATAAATTTGTAAAAAAATAATGCATCATTTTTAGAGGTGTATTATACACACAGGTATTTATTCTTATCAAAATAAATAGATTTATAATCACGAGCATTTCATTTAGAACAAAGTTGCCCTTTATATCATTTGATTTTAATAAATATCTTAGGAGCTATCACAGTTTTAACATAACTCCGCACCAAAATAATGTTCGCAGCTTAAGTACAACGTGCGCTTGCGCTAATCTATACTAATATTATAAAGCTGAAGAGTTTGTTTGTTTGAACGCGCTTATCTCAGGAACTGCTGGAGCGATTTGAAAAAATATTTCTGTGTTGGATAGCTTATTTATCGAGAAAGGCTTTAGGATATAAAACATGACGCTGCGACGGGAGGGGAGGGAGCAAACTCAAAACGCGCGGACGAAGTCGCGGGGGACCGCTAGTGTATGATAAATTAAGACAGAAACTCAACTTAGGTACCTATGTGTTTATCGCAGTCTTAAAACATGAACAGCTGGGCAGGTATGATAAACTACTACCTAATTGTGTTGTGTTCCTTCTGTTTATTTAATAATAATAAGGAACCAAAGCTTATGTGAAAGTCATCTTTTAAAAGAATACCTATTAAAATTGATTACTAACTTTAACAGATGATGTAGGTAATGATAAACTGAAACTACCTAATTGTGTTGTGTTACCTCTGTTTATTTAATAATAATAAGACGAATATTATGTGAAGGTAAACTTTAAAAA
Organism: Pyrausta purpuralis; assembly: GCA_963924145.1. Taxonomy (NCBI): domain Eukaryota; kingdom Metazoa; phylum Arthropoda; class Insecta; order Lepidoptera; family Crambidae; genus Pyrausta; species Pyrausta purpuralis. The sequence continues at coordinate 6,620,370 of OZ001646.1, forward strand.
GAATACCTATAAAAATTTCCAATCTTACCAAATCTAACTTTAACAGATGTTGTAGTTACCTACCTACCTAATGAGTACCTATTGATTCCTTTTGATTCAGTAGATGGATATGCACTAAAAATTTCGTGAGTAAATTTAACACAGTTTTGTTTTAAATTTCGTTTATAAGGTACCGTAAATAAACGTAACACATAAAACGCGATCACATCTTTGAAAATTACGTACATTTTTATTATTTTTTAGGTTTAATTATCGCACTTGCTCAGTTTTTGTACAGATATGTGGATACAAGTCTTATTTCACAATAAAATAAATTAAAACTAGAATTTCTGCATTGGTTTCCAAATACATTTTTTTTATCAGCAGCGATAAGTTAACATTTGAAAACAATGACGTCAGAGATTTACAGTAAAACAGGTTACTACAAATTGAGGCGATGCCTCCTAACCTTATTACGCAAACTGAAGCGAGCACTCGACAATCTAGCTATCACGAGCACTGTTTTTTTTTCACTGGCCATCACGGCATTCACTGTTCATTCACACACGTATGCACTGAACCTTTGCTGGAATTGGTGGCGAATAACTGCAGCATTGTGTTGTGCATGCACGTTATCCCAACAACATGCAATTGCGCAGTAGTCAACGGGAGGACTCGAGCTCGAGCTGCTCGATCTTCTTCGCATAGTCTGCACCAGCAGCAAAACTTGGACCCTCATGTGATAAAGGCGTAATCCCCGCCAACAGCAAATCTTGGACCTTCAAGTGATAAAGGTGGAGGGCTTCGTTGTGCAGAAAACGCCATAGCAAGCGTCTGCGGTGTTTGGCAAAAGGTGCCGTACCAGGTTAAGGCAGGAAACTATGTGATGCTGGTCACCCGGCCCAGGCTTCGGAAAACGCACCGCAGGTCCGCGACGCGCGCGCACACGACATAAAATTGCGAATTTTTTTTTGGCAGTCTGACTCGCGTCGCGCGCGTTTCGCGCGGTTATCCGGTGGGGCGGGAGAGCGGCCGCGCGCGACACGTGTAGGCAGGCAGGCAACACGGCGGCGATGGGCGGCGCGTATAACAAACAATACCTACAAAGACCGAGAGCAGCTCCGCTCAGCAACACGCGGCACGGGGTGTTCTATTTTACTTTTTTTTCTGCATGTTTAGAGGCTATTTTCTCGAAAACTAGCGTATAAAAAAAATTTTTCTTTGTACAAAATATGTTTTATTTATTTTTCTGAATCTGCCTTTAAAATATTATCACTTAAAATGAGGTAGCCTTATATAGAGGAAACTGCTTTGTCATGGATCTCAATTTCGCGGAAGCTGTTTAAATTTATACCCTATAAATTGATAATAACGAGCATAGTTTGCACAATTTTGCAATTATTAAAATTATTTCGCTTCAACTTGGTTATAAAAGTTTCGTAGCAGCTAGATAATAAAATCGTTAATTTAACGACGCGTCTAGCGATGGCGTTGCTATCAAAGATCCGTCGGCTAACTATTCGGAATATTTTAAAACGCCCTCAGTTTCTCCTTTTTACTACCTAGCTCGCCAGTTCGTGACTGATTTCTGAATTGGAAAAGTTTACGATGTGCTGAGTTTTACGTAATTTAGATCGAACGTTATAAAATTCCTTCTATGGTTCTCTTTATAACAGAGGTCTGAAAAGAAGTTTAAAAAATAACAGCCAACGAAAGCTCACTTGATTAATTTTAGTTTGAGGACGCCCATTTTATCACTTCGGAAGCGTAAAAGACCTACTCATATCCGCAGGAAACCCACAAAAAAAACTCAAACCTATAGGTGGTTAGAGTTGAGCTTTTTCTGCTTTTACTTTCATTTTATATTTTCACATATTTTTACCGATTTCAAAAAAAGGAGGTAATCAATTCAATGTTGATCGTTGGAATTTGATTAAATTAATTTATTAAGGCTTCTAAACGCGTGTGCAAAATTTCGTAAATGTATATAATATACACCGTGACTTTTTAATTACCCGAGAAAACGAAAATTTGCGTTTATAAAAATATGTATATCCGTAAGTAACACACAAATATTATAGCGTGCATACAAAAATGTCGTTTTATAGGACTTCAAACAAATCCTGTTAATGCACCAAAAACATGTAAACCATCTTCGTAGTATTTGTTCAATGAGAGAGAGAGAGACGCATGCATTCATTCAGACTCTCGCGGCGCTCGCGCTGTCTCCCGCGCATGCGCTACTGCTACGCCTAGTGCCAACGATTGTCAAGATCGCCAAGCATCGCGGGTTCGCATCCGCACTAGCATTTAATAAACGTGATATCTGTTGATTTGTATGTTGTGGCCATTAAGAAGTAAAAAAAATAGCACGTTTCACGATTTTTTTTTATCTGCGTAATAAATTGTTTATTTTAATTACTTAGTTAAGGTGTATTTTAAAATATGAAATCCACTAGGTATTAACAAGATTAACAAATGATACAAATACCTAAAAACCTTAAAACAAATATCGACATACCTTACACGTATTGCAGCATTTTTTCAAAATGTCCTCCTCCCTCCGAGATACAAACACGTGCTCTTTTCCGCAAGTTATTCTTCAAAGAAATAAGCACGTTTCTTTGAACTTGAACCTCTTGAAAAGCCGCAATGATCCGGTTTCGCAAATCACCAACACTCGTGGGTTCACTCACAAACACTCGGCGCTTGATCTCGCTCCACAAGTAAAAGTCCACGGGCGTAAGGTCCGGGGACCGCGGAGGCCAGGGCACGGGCCCGCCGCGCTCCGAACTCGCCGTTTAGGTACGCGCGCACTGCATTGTGGTAATGGGGCGGAGCACCGTCATGTTGGAAGTACAGCGACTGGAGATACGCGAGGGGCACGTCGTCCATTATGGTCGGCAACATCTCCTGGAGAATAGCTAACGCCTCAACACTATTTTACGGAATAAAACACTATTTTACGTATTTTTTGCGCATATTTATTTAATTTTTATTCCGACGTTTTGAACCCTTTACTGCGCTCGCGGTCACGGGTAGACTAAGTATTAATTTGTTATTTACAGAGTTTTGAATTATCAAATTATTAATATTAATTAAACTACCGTCATTTATTAATATTATTCAACGTTCCCATCTACGCAGAAAGAGCTTACTGTGTCTTGTGATCTTGCAATGAGTGGTCTAGCTGGGGTCTGTGATAAAAATAATAGTCATGTGTATGCATGTAACTATTAAAGTTGTTTGAATCAGACGCATATTCCCTTTTGACGAAGATGACAAATTTCAAGGGGCCAGCCATGTGCTGAGAAGATTGTGACCGCGTGCGGGGTGCTTGAATAATAAACACGTAGTATAAACTTCAGGTTCTTCTCCAATAGATTTATTCCAACAAAATAGCACAAAGATATGGCACAAAGTCAGAAAAAGTACAAATAGAGACCATATTCTGGCATACAGCTCGCTTTTATACAAATCAAAACCTTGAACAACTGTGGAAAAACAGTGGGGATGACATCCGTTTCCATATATGAACATTTAATATATGGCCTGATAATTTCCGAGCCGACAATGCGATCGGACGTGTCGACTATTATTTAATTACATAAATTAACATTGACTTGCAAAATTGTTGACCCAGTTTCACACTTCGTGTGCCGAATCAGTGTCACACAATCATAGATTGTGATAAGGAATAGTGCGTTTTAACTAAGTTATAATGGCAGATAGTGCCTTTAACCGGAGTGCTCTAACGCCTCGCAGCCCACCGACGCCGGCGCCGCGCCCGGCGCCCGCACCCGACCCACATGAGCAGGAGTCACTGCTAGTAGTCAGCACACAGGAGATTCAGAACTGGATGAGTACTATCGAGAAATACCTGAATGAAGTCTGCACTATCGCCGCGGAGGGTAAGTTGAATTCAGACCAGAAAGGCAGAATAAATAACTTATGTAGAAAAGTAAGCCATGGCACATCTCAACTAGCCGTTCAATACCAATCTGTCAAGGCTAGAGCCGTGCAAGCTCAGACACATATCAATGCCCTCAAAGAAAACCTTGATCTATCACAGCGACTTGAAGACCTCCAACGGAGCATCGCAGAATCGTCGAAACCAGCCTCAAGAATAGTGTCTTTCGCCGACATGATCAAAAAAAGCACCAATGAACTGATTAAACCGAGTAACATCAAATCAGTTGCAATCTTTCCTAATGATAAATTGAAATCAAGTGAGGACACGAAAACTCTTGTCCAAGAAATTATAAAACCGGATCTAATGAAACTGCACGTGAGGGGCTTGCGGAAGACAAATAATGGTGGAGTGATTATTAGCACCGATACTAAAGACGACATCGAGAAGCTGAAGCATTCGCCACTACTGACTAACTCTGGCACTTATTGTGGTTGAGCCACAAAAACGTCAGCCCAGGATCACAATCATCGGTGTGCCCACTTTTTTACGAGAAACTGAAGTGTTTACGTATATTTACCATCAGAACTTAGTTGACAAATTACAAGGTATGTCACTCGAGTCTTTTTTGTCCGTTGCTAAACTGAGCCATAAATCTGGTAAGAAAGATGCTGAATATTGTATCTACATCATCATTCAAGTATCTGCTCTGATCCGCAAAGCCCTGATGACCAGTGATAGAGTTTTTGTAAACTAGTCTTCTTGCCCTATAAAAGGTTTCACGCTTGTTACGCGGTGCTTTAAATGTCAGCAATATGGACATGCAGCCAAGACATGTCGGGAAGAAACCATCACCTGCGGCCACTGCGGAGAAGTGGGACATGCCATGAAGGATTGCGCGAAGAAGGCCGAACCACCAAAGTGCGCTACATGCTTGCGCTTCAACAAGCCGCATGCTCACAAGACGGGAGATGTCGATTGCCCGGCCAAAAGGGCCGCTGAGACCCGGTAGGTACATCGGTACTGTCGATTATGAGGGCTCGTAATTTTTTTACTAAGATAAGCATATTGCATAAAGTTTAATATTGTAGGTACCACAAATTTGTCTAATTTTATACTTAGGAATAATAATTAATGTATTGTAACGAAAAGTATATCAGGGCTTCGGCTTTGTCCTACTGACCCACGTATTACCGCTGACAAAGAATTTTGCTACCTGTTGCCTTGACCAAATATCTATTAGCAAACAACTTTACTGATGCGTCAAGAAACAAACACGCACTGAATTTGCGGTAGTAAATGTAATTATGCTGACGGTACTAAAATGTATGAGAGACAGGTTTAACCTAGTTCAGGTAAATAAGAGAATGCACTTAGTGATTAATTTTAAGTTCTAAGATGTATTTCAGAACCAATGAATTTTAATAAACAATTTATTATTTAAAAAAAAAAAAGAATATTTATTTGTAGTGATAAACAATCTGCTAATTAAATATATAATTTCATTAATTATTTAGTTATTTATCTTACAGAATTAAGAAAGCCTTTTAGATTATTATTATAATAGTTACAATATTTGAAATTAATCTTACCTCCATCAACCAATCGGAGTCAACTTCCTTTTGGCACCAAAATGAACATTTGTTATACGGCAAACATAAAAATCTAATAAGTGTCCTAATAATATTTAAATAATCAATATACAAGATGTTATTATAACAATAAGATAATTTAAAGATTAATCCAAAATATTCTTATATCATAGCAGAGTTACATTCAACATGGTGGACACTTCAGGCATTTCCATTAAACAGTTGTCAAGATAGATATATAAATTATTAGGTATTGAAGATTTGACAAACATAATGTGTAATTTAGTGAATACAATGGGGTAACATAAGTCACACAGTGAGTATGTGGTTTAGTGCTGAATATACTATTACATAGCTAAGTACATATGTGGGGCTGACTAGGACCGCGAATCGTCTTGTAAAAAGATGTAGTGCACAGATGTGTATGTATGATACATCGGCAACGATCAATTAAGAAAACATAATGTAGTAAATCTGGTCGCTAAGCTGAACCACTCAAGCGGTGACAGAGGTCCCTAACGCTAGCTTTGAAGTTGCGAACAGGTTGACAATCCCTGTCTTACAGAGGTTGTTCAACCGCTGAATTCAGTTATAGTTCAATGCAAGATCATTTCTGAAACATTTAGCCTTCTCTGTTGTGCAAGAGGCTTCACTAATAACTTTACAAGCCCTTATAGTGCCACAAAGCATCTTGCGAGGCGATATTTACACAGTTAATATTTAAATTACACTGATATTTTAATGGGGAAAGTTTATGAATGTTTATGTTTGTTACTCCTTCACGCTGAAACTACTGAATGGGTATGGATGAAACTTTACTATATAGGTAATATAGCTTATACATGAGAATAGCACATAGGCTATAATTCATAACGATATTTTCTAAGATCCTACATTTACGCGGGTAAAGCCGCGGGGAACCGCTTGTTTAACATAAGGACGAGCCGTATTTTTCAAAGCAAGCTTCTATAACTTAGCTTATTCCATAACGAGCCAAGATAATTTAAGTTATTTTTTCGTTGAACGTAAAAGTGTAGTTTAATGTTTTAATTATGTAGATCACATTCTTGGAAAAACAAATTTTCATATAAATTCAGAGAACTAAATTACCTACTGAGGGTCGATTTTACCGTCAGATAAGACTTATCCGATCCTTGATTTTTCAATAGTCAGTTAAGAAATATTCATCGTACAAAATGCAATATGGCTTATTTGAAAACGTCACCTAATTTTCAGCAATCATAGGTATCTGTCATTATTTAAAATATGTCGCTTTATAATTTATCAGTCTGATAAGTTTTATCTGACCATTAAAAAATCGGCCCTTAATAAGTATAAAACGACCGATTTTATAATGGCATTCACGTAAATGATTTTTCATATTCGACTATTCCTTATCTGACGTTGGTAAAATCGGCCCGTAAGGTTACCCATCTACTTTGACGTTTATGTTTGAGAGTAGCATGTCATGTTCTTTACCGTCTATGAATTCATGTTTCATAGCTTTTCATCTCTCAATGAACAGTTAAGTCTTATTAAGTTCTCAAACAGATTCTACTTAAGTGGAGTATGTACCTGACTGTCTGAATTTTGAACGAGAGAAATGAAAACATAAAAGCTTTAGACACCTTAAAGGCAATGTATACATGTTTGTACTAGGGCGTATAATGACATAAAAGGTCACCTCGTTTAAAATTATAATATTTAAAGGGCTGATCCGACATAATTTTGTAAAAAAAGACTTTGGGTTTTTGTACGCTAGTTTTTGAAAAAAACGTGATAAAAATACTATTATTTACAGATTTAGATTTTTCATTATTTATGGTTAGTGTACGCGATGTGGGGGATTTTAGAGGATAAATATAAACTTTCGGTAATATTTATGAGAAATTGATGTAATTCGTATGAAGTAAAAGAAACAACTGCGTAAATAGTAAAAACGTCAAAAAAGAAAAGGAAACTGATACATAAAAAAAAGAGTATAAAAACAGAAAAGAGTTCGGTTTGCCACATTCACCCCCCTCGTATGAGAATACGTAGTTTGTAGGCATGTGGTAAACCGAAATGCCTATCTTTAACAGTAGCTAGACAATAACAGCTATTTTCTTAACCGGCTTACGTAAAATTCCCCCCTTTGTCGCAACGTCGACGACTCGGATAACACCATCTCGTCCCGGGTGGACCTGGGTTATTCGTCCCTTCAGCCATACCCCTCCTGGTAGGTGTTCATCTACTATAACAACTACGTCGCCAACGCTTACGTTGCTGGGTTTTTTAGGGGATGGTGATCTGGCATGCATCATTGGTAAAACTTCTCGCACCCAACGTGCCCAAAAATGATCTGCGAGGCGGAAAGCTTTCTTCCACTCTGACCTGCCCACCAGGACGGAATCTGTCAAAGCCGGTGCAGGTGAAGAGATGTGTGAAGATTGGCCGATGAGAAAATGAAAAGGCGTGAGGGTTTCGTGATCATCCGAGTCTACAGAAACATGAGATAAAGGCCGAGAGTTAATAATTGCTTCAGCTTCTAAGAGGAGAGTAGAAAAAGTTTCTTCTTTTGGCGCTTTCTGGTGGAGCGTGGCTCTTAGCGCTGTCTTCGTCGAGCGCACCAGGCGCTCCCAACAGCCTCCAAAAAATGGTGCGGCAGGAGGCAAAAACTTCCAAGTTATACCACGTGTAGCTGCAAACTCTTCAATGGCACTTCCAAAAAACTGTTTCAACTCCTTGTTGGCGCCGACAAATGCAGTGCCATTGTCCGAAATGATAGTGGTGGGGGTGCCTCTTCGTGCAATGAAACGCCGGAGGCTCATGATTGCGGAGTCAGCGGAAAGGCTATTAATGACCTCTAGGTGAATCGCTCTGACTGTCAGGTAAGTGTAAAGAGCGACACATCGTTTTTCTCTTCGGCGGCCGATAGCGACTTCTAGAGGACCAAAATAGTCCAAGCCAACATTCGTGAATGGCCTTTTATGGTGATCCAGTCTTTCAATCGGCAAGTCGGCGGTAGGTGGAGATAATGGAAGGGTTTTTTTTACTCGACAGAATTGACAACTTCTGGCGATTGCTCTGACGGTTGGTCTCAAACGTAAAATCCAATATCTCTGGCGAATTTCATTGACCACTGTTTCGTTGTTCGCGTGCGCCATCAGTTTATGATAATGATGAATCAGAAGACGTGTGATTGAATGACGTCCGTCGAGTATCACCGGATTCTTTGCATCCACGTTGATGTTTGGAGCTGCACAAATACGGCTTGCCAGTCTCAATATGTTATCTTCTCCAAGCGTTGACGAAAGCTTAAGAAGTGGGCTGTGCTTGGGAAGAGCCTGAGATGCCAGAATACAACGTAATTCTTCGTCAAAGCTTTCTAGTTGACATCGTTTCAGTATCTGTTGTTCGGCAGTTTTAACAAACTCGGCGGAAAGTGCAGGTAGTGTCGACAGTTGCGCCCCCAATCTACGATGATGAGATGAGTTACATACAGATGAGTCGTTTGATGAAGTAGAAAAAACGGTACTTCGGGGTTTAGAATTTTGACCATGAATTTCTAAAAGTTTCTTAAACAGTGTCGCGGCTTGGTGTGCTCGCGCGGTTGCCCTTACAAGACGCGTCCAGATGCTAAACCGATCTGGGTCTGCCGTTATTGGTGTGGGCAAGAGCTCACGCGTAGTGGTGAATCCCACTAATTCACACAAGTTAGCTGTCTTCAGCTCTGTGAGAACTGGTGCGATTACAATTGATGGTTCGGTTGGCCACGTTTCAGATTGTGTGAGTAAAAATGGCGGACCAAAAAACCACCTCGACGACAATTCGATTTGTCGAACCCTCGTCGCGTCATCTGCAACATTTAAGTCTGTTGGGACCCATCGCCAATCGCTGACGTTTGTGTTCTCAATGATTTCACCAACGCGATGGGCCACAAAAGGCCGAAATGAGCGAGCGTCGGCTCGAAGCCAACTTAGTACCGTCCTCGAGTCACTCCAGTAAAATACCCGTTCTGGCTTATTTTTGTGACTTTCCATAATCGAGATGGCAAAACGTGAAGCTATGAGGGCCGCCTGAAGCTCCAACCGCGGGATAGAAACCGGTTTTAGTGGTGTGACTCGAGACTTGCTTCCAATGAGTGCGAGCTTGATGGTACCATCTGACAGAATAAAACGCCAATAGGCCACACAAGCGTAGGCAAGCTCGCTCGCATCAGCAAAAATGTGTAACTCTCGTTTCGAGATTTCGGCTTTGAGATAGCAACGTGGGATGCGGATGTTCGCGATAGAATTTAGTTCGGAAATCCAAGCCTGCCAAGCGTTGATCTCGGCTGGTGGCAGCTGATCGTCCCATCCGATGTAGCTACGCCAAAGAGATTGAAACAGAATACGACCCTTAACTACTATGGGAGCCAGCAATCCCAAAGGATCATATACACGCATCAATTGAGACAGAGTGTTTCGTTTAGTCAGGTTAAGGCTTTCTGTCATTAAATATTCATGTGAACCTGTCCTTAAGCCTAAAGTATCGTCCTTCGGGTACCAAATAATACCTAAAGCGCGTACTGGGCTGCCTAAAGAAACTTCAGGAGTAGGGGATGCACGTAATTCAGTTGGGACTAAAGCGAGAGCTCTATCATCGTTGGACAACTAACCTCTCATCTCGAAGCACGCTGCCTTGTGTACCGCGATAATGTCAGCAGCCAAGCGCGCCGCTTGATGAACGTCGTCTACGCTCCCAATATAATCGTCCATATAATGGTCATAAATGATTGCATCAGCAGCCTCAGGGTACAAATGAGCTATGTCCTTAGCGTTCCTATTTTTTACATAAAGCGCAGTGAACGGACTAGAACACGCACCGAAAATAACAGACGTCATTCTAAACTCCTTTATTGCCTCTCTAGGATTTGATCTCCACAAGTAACGAAGGGCGTTGCGGTCTTGGTCCCTTACTTTTACTTGCGGAAACATCTCTTTGATGTCAGCTGTCATAGCTATGCAACCTTCCCTGAATCGGAACAAAACACCTAAAAGCGGCTGAAGTAGATCAGGCCCCGATAGCAACAAAGAATTTAAACTGACGCCGTGAGTTTTCGCAGCCGCGTCATGCACCACACGAAGCTTCTTTTTCTGAGGGTGGTAAACGCCAAAGTGTGGAAGATACCAGCGAGGAGATGTTTCGGAAGTGTGAACTAAGCCTTTAGTATTATCGTTCGTGTGGTACGTGTCGACGGCACATTCCTCTGCGTATCCTTTTTTGATCATCTCAGACATGTAAATATTGTACGACTCCGCGAAAGCACTATCCTTAGCCATTCGCTTTTCTAACCCTTTAAGACGTGACTCGGCCTAGTAGTAACTATCCGGAACGGTAATGCTTTCGTGGCGCCATGGTAAACCTACCATAAACCTACCTGAAGGCAAGCGTTCGGTTGTGGTGTCGAGTATATCAATAGCACGTTGATCTTGAGAATTATAAATTTTATGTTTACTAATGCCAATCGAATCTAATTTATATTGTTCTTTAATAAGAAATTCCAAAGAATCAACTGTTTCGTTTTCAAAATAAGGGGTGGTACACACAGTGTAATTTACAAACGTCATCGGAATAGTTCGCCTACCTAAAGAGCCATATAAAGTCCAACCTAAGGCAGTGAGACACGCAACTGGTTCGGAGCGGCGGCCCTTCCGGACCTCGCGAGTGATTGACAAGTGCCAGTCCTCCGCACCAATAAGTATAGTTGGTACCGCATCAGTATACGTGAGCATGTCCACTAAATCAGCTAAATGATTGTATTTTGCAATATCAGAATTATCTATGGTTTGCTTATGCAATGTCAAAGAATCGATAGTTCGAGCGTTTTGAATTTCATATGACTCATGTGTGTACCTGCCTTTAATATCAAAAGTGACGTAAGATATATTTGTGTTTTTGTTCATTCCACCTATTGCGTTAATCTTAATTGTATCAGATGGTCCCGTAGCCCCAATCTTGTTGGCTACCAAGGAATCTATAAGTGTGGCGGTGCTGCCGTCATCTAAGAGTGCGTACGTATCGTAAGAACCAGCAGGGCCGGTGACGGTTACGGGTACAACTTTCAGCAAAGTGGTACATAAACGAGCTGTAGTACGTGAAGTTGACAAACCTACAACTTCTTCAATCTGTGGTCGTGACGTTGATGAAAGTGCTGGTGGTGCAGCCGAGCCGTGCAGAAGTGCGTGATGCCGCCGAGTGCAGCCGTCAACGCCGCATGCTGCTGCTTTACAACTTTTCCAAGTGTGAACGTTGCCCTTAAGGCACCTATAGCAAATCTTATTACTATGCAACCAACACCATCTATCCTCAATAGACAAAGACTTGAAACCAGTACAATCTTTGATGTTATGAATTTTGTCGCAGTAAGTACATTTATTTTTAGGTTTCGAGTCGCCTACTGCGTGTACTGATATTTCAGAGCGTCCACTAGATTTGTTAGTACAAGATTTAAGTGTAGAGGCTGATTGGATGGATTCAGGTGACAAACCAAACTTAATATGACGGTCGAGCTCTCGTACTAAGAAATCACTCAGTAACTCTAACTTACTTTTGTTGGCTTGGTTGTCGAATGCAAAATCAGTCCATCTCATTCGCATTGTATAATTAAGTTTGTTCAGAATGCAATAAAATAGCTCTGGAGAATGTAAATATTCGTTTTGGTTCAATAGCCGTATTGTAGCCACACTATTGCGTACTCGAGACGTAAAGTTAGCCAAACCCTTCAAGTCCAGTGTGAGATTTGCTAAGCTCTTCAGGGACGTCACTTCGTGGAAAACGATCACCTCCGGACGTGCGAAGCTGTGCTCGAGGAGCTGCAAAACATCCTCGGGCGCCTCCGCCGAAAGTAACAGCGACGCGACCGCCTCGCGTGCTGCCCCTTGCAGTGCGTGTTGTAGACGAACGACGTTCTCTAGCGGAGAATAAAAATCTTTAGTATTGTCATAAGCCCTCTTAAATTGTAGCCAATGTGACGCATCGCCGGAGAATTGTGGCAAGTCTATGTGATGCGGCTTTTTGTGTTGCGTTTGGCTTACAACAAGAGCCCTTGTAGCTGAAGCTGATTCCGTTATGGCCTTGACCATATCAGCAAAAGCGGGAGACGACGCATTGTGTTGTGAGACCTCAAATGTATTATATGGTATATCAGTCGGCATGGCTCGGGTTACTGATGGTGCGACTACCGAATTTGCGTGTGATAGCCGCTCAGGGTTACCCTCGTGAGCGTTCGTATGCTCGGCTAATGGAACTTTATACTTAAAAGTCGATGTTTGTGCAACAGCCTGTGTTACAGTCGGTTGTACAACCCGTGACTGCATTGGAGTGCATCATTTATAGAAACAAAATCATTTACCTTTGATCTTTGAGTTACATTTACCCAAGTCTCAATCCGTTGTGATGAACAAGAGCTGCGGCGCGAAATACGAGAGCAGCGTTGCGAGCCGTGCGAGCCACCAGATGTAGCCTCGATCATGGCTAACTTGGCGCGCAGTTCATCTTCGTCTGCCTGTGCCTCTAAGGCGGCAAGTTCGCGCTCACGTTCCGCCTGCTGTCGTGCCCGCTCGAGCTGGCGACGACGGAATTCGGCTTCAGCAGTCAACTTCTGAGCAAGCACCGTCGCGGTTGAAATGGTTGTGTTCGCACGTTCACTTATTGCACTCACAACTTCACTACCGCGATCCTCATGATCCCCCTCGTTTGTGACCGCAGGGCATGCCCCGGGATCAGAAGTTGAAATCTGCGCCATCGGAGCCGCTTTTGCCTGGCTCCTCGTGATGGGCTTATTAAATAAAGAAAATTTAGTGAAAATTTGGAATTGGAACGAAATTTAAAAACTGGTTCAAGGGTTACGTGGGGAAGGACCAAAATGTACGCGATGTGGGGGATTTTAGAGGATAAATATAAACTTTCGGTAATATTTATGAGAAATTGATGTAATTCGTATGAAGTAAAAGAAACAACTGCGTAAATAGTAAAAACGTCAAAAAAGAAAAGGAAACTGATACATAAAAAAAAGAGTATAAAAACAGAAAAGAAAGCAAAGTTTGGTTTGCCACAGTTAGGATTAGAGAAAAATAACGATTGGGCATTAAAATGAGAGAGGCGAAGCCGATACCGTAGATAACTTTTAAAATTGACAAGGTGCTGTTATAAAAAATGATATATTATTTATCAGAGAAAATAAAAAAAATAAAAAAAATATTTTTTCCAAAAAATAATGATAGCAAGATGTTTCTAGGGTGTATACAAAGGCACAGTTAAAATATTATCACCGAAAATGATTTTACCTTACATACATGTGGGAGGGAGGGGAAACTCTTGTTAGCTAGTGTACTTCTTTATTGTATACAGCAGACTCTATCTACCTAATTCCCTCTGCAGCGCTCCAAAGACTCCGCATACAACTTCCTCCGATTATCACTATTAATATCACTGACCACTCTCAATTTTCTCACATGTAGTCATAATATCAACATTCACGTTCCTTATTCAAATTAAAAATTCTTCTTCTTTCTCTCTCTCTCGTCCTTTATCTCTTACTACATACAAGTGGAGTTAAATGCATTTACATAGTAATAATAATAAAAAATAAAAAATGTTGTGAAATCGGTTTCAGTCAACTAATAAGTACGGAAGAAATTCTGAGATAAACTGAAGAGTTATTTGTTTGAACGCGCTTATCTCAGGAACTACTAGACTGAATTACGCTGCGATGGGAGCGGAGAGAACAAACTCAAAACGCGCGGTCGAAGTCGCGAGGGACCGCCTGTATTTTATAAAATCAGTGTCCCGATTAGTCATATCTTATTTACTACTCATATCAGCCTCATTACATGTAATACGGATGTGGTGTAACACAGCAAATACGAAATAACAATTGATAGACTAATCTAAAAGAAATGTCGGTTTCTGTTAGGGTTGCTTTGTTTTCTTTGGGAAATAGATTTATATAGATTTTGCTCTTCTATCACTTTTTTCGCGCCGCCAGCAATTTCTCTGTATAGACCTATGGTTGACTGGTAGAGAATGCTTTTAGCATTAAGTCCGCCATATGTACCTTTTGTTTGTGCATGAAGTGTTTTAAATTAAATTAAAAAAAAAATAGTTTGGGTTGTGTCGACTATCGTGAAATAATGGCTAGAGAAATTGGAATACGTACCTTTCACGGATCATTTCATTCCTATTAGTTATTTGTTGTTTTAGGGAAGTTATTTTGTATATTTCTTTCCATAATGACAATATTGTAGCTTATACATTTTGGTATATGATAATGCCTTTTCAAACCGGTTTTACCGACTCTCTATTCTGAACTAACGAACGAAGTATCTATTTTTATAGACTTTAAAAAGAAAGTAGGCAATTTAATGTATGTGATATCTTTGGTATTTTATAATTTTTGAGAATGTTGATCTGGTAAGGCAAGCATGTGTGATAAATTTCGTAAGTGTATGTATATTTGTATTTTTGTTCACGGATTTCTCAAAAACAAGGAGTCATAGCAAGCTGATTCTTTTTAAGCATAATCAGCTATACTTCAACTCAGCGTACAATGTTAAGTTAAGTAATTTTTGAGATATGGGTAATAAATAAATCATCATGAAATAAAAAAAGTAATTTAAAAATTAAACCACCTTCGAAAACCTGACTAAAAAGCTTAAAATAACGCATTTGCCAGAAATAAATTTTTTTAGGCTCATAGAATAATTTTAAGCATACGTACACCAAAAGTCTACGCATATTATGCACCGACTCCAAAGAATTTGTTTATTCCAAATAGAAGGTAAATACGTTATTTGAAGTTTTTTAGTCAATTTTTTGTAACGTAAGTAAAGTTAACCTGTAACATCCCACTGCTGGGAAAAGGTCTTACCTCAACTATGAGGTAGTTTGAGCCATACTTCACCACGCGGGCTCAGTGCGGATTGGTGGCTAACAGCAAGTGGTGTGCACTCGAGACAGGCGGCTAGTGGTGTTCCACAGGGGTCTGTTGTTGAACCACTCCTGTGGAACATAGGGTATGATTGGGTGCTTCGTGGGCATCTCCCTCCGGGGGTTAGTGTAACATGCTATGCTGACGATACGTTGGTAACAGCCCACGGAGCTAATTAAGAGGAGGCAGTCGGATGGGCATCAGCGGGGGTTGCATCGGTTGTCGAAAGAATCCGGAAGTTGGGTTATAAGGTAGCGCTCCAAAAATCAGAAGCTATCTGCTTTCATGGACCAAGGCAAGCGCCACCAGCGGGATCACACCTAAATGTAAGCGGAATCAGGATTGAGGTAGGCAAAACACTGAAGTATCTTGGTCTTGTACTCGATGGGCGCTGGAAGTTCAACACCCATTTTGAACGATTAGCTCCCAAGCTCCTTAAGACCGCTGGAGCACTAAGCAGCCTTATGCCGAACGTCGGTGGGCCAGCTGCCTCCAGTATGCGCCTTTACATGGGCGTTGTGAGGTCAATGGCGTTCTACGGAGCCCCCGTATGGTACAACGCCCTTAACAGGGACTACGAATTGCAACTGCGCAGAGTGCAGCGCATTATAGTGCTAAGAGTGATCCGGGGCTACCGTACTATAGCAGGAGATGCAGCGATGGCTTTGGCCGATACTTTACCCTGGACCCTTGATGCTACGGTTCTCGCCGTAGTATTCGAGTGGCGTGAGGAGCAAAGGTCACTTGACCTAAGGCCAGCACCCCGGGAAGTCGTGTTAGAGCGTCTTAAGCTGGAGTTCGAGGCTTTGCAGGTTTGGGACCTACAGCTAGCCCAAAGTAACGTTGGGCACCGTATCATAGAGGCGATTTGCCCGGTGTTGGAGGGGAGGTACGGCGCCAGCATGGTCGCCTAACATATAGGGTGACTCAGATCCTAACTGGACACGGCTGTTTCGGCAAACACCTGCACCGCATCAACCGGGAGCCTAGTCTTAGGTGTCATCACTGCCCAGCCGATAAAGATACTGCTCAACACACACTGGAGGTATGTCCGGCCTGGGCAGTTGTGCGCGAAGCCCTAAAAGAAGAAATAGGAAGTGATCTCTCCATCGGAGCGGTCGTGAGACAAAAGGTGGATAGTGATGACACATAGTAGGCGGTGCTCACCTTCTGTGAGACCTGCCTGTCTGTATCATCTCGCAGAAGGAAGCGGCGGAGAGGGAGCGAGAGGCTGAAGCCGATGCCCCGATAATCCGACGCCGGCGTCCAGGGCACCGCAGAAGGCTTCATGCCCTCGCTTTGACCCTCATAGATGGGCTTCAGGCGGCTGACACGGGGGTGTCAGACGCTCTCTGAAACAGGCTCTTGACGGTGGTGTGCGTGTCCCGCACGCCGTCTACGGAAATTTGGGGAGAAACTTTCTTCCCCTGAAGCTTGGTGCTTGAAAACTAGCTCAGCCAGAGGCGGGGCTGCGGAAGAATGCTTAGGGATATACCCAGGGCGATAACCCGCAGCACCCCTCTGTATATGGCACTAGAGGACACCGACTTGTTTTAAGTGGGTATACCCGCCCTTACTGGGTGGAGGAGTCCCACATAACCCCTGGTCTCCCCCGAGATCAGCGGGTATGCGCGAGGCATTTTCCAGTAAAAAAAGGGGCGTTTGCAAGGCAAGCGACTAACCCAGCTGTCAGATATTATAAGGCCTCTGATTAGGCTTAACGACTAATATAGTTCAAATTCATTTAACATTTTCTGTGATTTGTGTTTTTTTTTTTTTTTTTTTTTAAACACGAATTATTATCCTTTATCCTTTGGACATTTCCACACATCGCCATCTAGCCCCAAAGTAAGCTACTCAAAGCTTGTGTTATGGGTGCCAGACAACCGATAATATCAACCGATATTAGCTGGGACCAACGGCTTAACGTGCCCTCCGAAGTACGGAGAAGAGTCAGTTTTTTGAAGACGGTTTAATTTTAATTAGTAAGTATTTCACAGAAACAAAACAAATAACGCGAACGTTTCAAACTGAAAGTCTCATTTCAATATCTGAAACTTTTTCGAAGATATTAACAAGAAAGACATTGTCTGTTCTGCTAAAAAAGGAGGTCATTAAAAAACTTGGTTCTCTGGAAGCGTTTTTTGAAGCCGTTAAAAGTCAGCACCTACCTGTTCTCTCCATATTCTGGAGGAAATTTTTCGATGCGTACTCTCTGCGTACCGTCTCCGTCTCCGTACCGTTTCTCGATGGCTATAAAACAGATAGAAACAATAAAGTCAGCGATATAGTTTTAAATGGCTGAAAAGGTTGGTACTTTATACGAGACAACTTTTTAAAGCGCTTTAGCTTGCGGTGGGTGGAAGTACTGAGCTGATTGATGAAGAAGATAACTGGATTCCATATTCATTTATTGAAGCTTTATTGCAGCATCTATTATTAGTGTTGTAAAATGAAACAATAATTGTATTCATTTTTATGCAGCATTCTGAGCAGTTTTGAACCTAGTTTTTAGCCTTGCTAGATGATTGGCATGATTAATTTTGATAATAGTGGTTATTTACTTAGTAAACATTTTGTGACTTAGTGCTAGACGTAGAAAGTGTTCTTGGGTTGGGTTGGGTCTTGGGTTTTGTCCTTGAGCGCAAGTGTGGTTTTAATTGGGGAGGTACAAGTGTTTGGCTGGCTGTTTATATTGTGTAAAAGGGAATGAAAAGTGTTGAGGGTTGTTTCTTTTGCGCAGCACACGGCCACACTTGCGTCAAGATTCAAGATTCAAACGGGATTGAATTTAAAAAAAAGATTACTGAATTTTGTGAGTACTAACGTCTATATTTCGCGTGAAATTGCGTCAAAAGAAATCATATGCCATATTCAAGCGAGTGATTTAAAAATATGGCCCAGGTTATTTTGCTCAGTATTTTTTCATCATGTGACTATAACAATCTGAATTGGCTAAAATTCGAAAAGTACTTCCTCTTTCTGTGATACGCGTGAAGTATATTCAATCCCATCAGATTTGCAATCATGGTCATATCCGTACAGTAACAAGACGTAAAGGTAACCACAATTCGGGTTATTGCGATACTCGATACAAAAGGTCGACCTGTGTAACCGTATTCAAGCAAAATGTGAACTGCGAACTATGCGTAGCATGATTACAAACTTAACTGGAGGTTTAATCGCGCGAATTTAGACAATTCGAAATCGTTATACACGGTCCATTTATACGAAGATTGTGTAGGTAGCTAACTCAATTCAAATCGCGCATCACTTAGTCCTTTCTTTTTATTATCTTCAGACTTTATAAATACTGCAATCAATATTGTACACACGCTGGTGAACATTTTTTGGTACTTCATTAGAGATACTGTAAAGGTAAGTATTGTTTGGAATAAAGCTACGAAAAAAGGGGAAAGAGAACGTTTCATTAACAGTGTCGTCCAAAGCTAACCCTACATTGGGATGTATAAAAGTAACCAATTTACAGTCAACGACTCGAATATGAAAAGCTGTCTTGAGACTCGCTGAACAGTAATTGAGATTGAAGACAAATGCTTAGATGTTTAATTAATTTATTATGTTCTTAAACAAAAAGCGCAGTGAACATGTATTTCAGTGCAATAAAGAAGTACATAAACCCAGTTACAGCGGAAACCAGTGATGTCCCGTTGCCGTAGGTGGGAATATTCCCAACAACATTGCTTCAATTGCCGGCAACATTGGAAACAAGAGGGAACATCGCCGTTTCCATTATATTTACAGTCAAAACGCTTCTTTTAGAGCCTTAGTGTACCATTAAAGCAAATCCCATCAAAAACAATACTTGTCAAAAAAAAACAAGTCTCGCAACTCAGTTGTTCTGCGGTAAAAAGTTGTGAGATCCATGTTATACCAAAACGTTTATTAATTTATTCAGTCTCTACTTAAGCGACTTTCTGTCTGAATACGTCCAGTCTCTAAGACCACGATCGTGGTCCATAACAATTGAAAATCAATTGTGTCTGGAATTTCCGAAATAATTTCAAACTCCCGTGTAGGCTATTCTTGAATCTAAACACTCAAAGTTGTCAATAAACACGTATATTTGGGACTACTTTATGATTCGTAGGATTTTTGTAGGTAATTGAAAAATTTGTACTATTTAGAATAAAGAACCAAGTATATTTCAAAACGTTATAAAATAAATTGTGTTTCAAAGAGCTAGTCAAAATATTGGCTCATAAAATCTGACGCCAAAATTGGTAAAATAGGTAAGTAGTGATCTCATAAATAATTGACGGTTTAGAAGGTACTCGCAGCTGACTGACAGTTTGGGTAAAGGTCAATGAACAGTATCAGTTTAAATCCTTAGTAGTAATGTTCAATATTCATTGAGTTGACAAACAACAACGAAAACCACGAAAAAAAATTTACAGGGTGAAAATAATAATCCCGATAATAACTATTTAGTTTTAATCGGGAACAACGTTTTTTATACGTTTTTGTTATTGTATAAGCATGTTGTATTTAATAACTGAACGTTAAAATCTATAATAATATTATACAGCTGAAGATTGTTGGTTTGAACGCGCTAATCTCACGAACTACTAAATCGATTTAAATATAATTTTGTTAGATAGCTTAATTATCGAGGAAAAATTAAAGCTATGAAACATAAAGATGTAATTAATGACTTTTAAGAGAAGAGCAGCATTTAAAAAAATGCAAAAACGGGGAGAAAGCATGCCTTTTGAGAGTTTCCGTTGCTTAAGCAGCGTAAACCACTTAAGGTACTCAAAAGTCATGTATGACGGGATCCCGATTAGGATCATTTATTAACACTTTATTGCACAACCAAAAATTTGAACAAAAGGTGGACTTTACGCCATATGGCATTCTCTACCATTCATACCTTTGGGCTAAGCAGAAATTTCTGTGGAAAACACCTTTGAAAATAGTACATTATTTTTAATCAAATTTATAAACATAAAAAAGTTTGTAGTGAGTGAACCATATCATTTAGTTAGACATATGCTATCGCGGACTTTATTGTTGAATTTTTTTAAGTGGAACAATCCAGTCATACATGATTTTTAAGTATGTATCTGAAGCGGTTAACGCTGCGTGCACAACGGCTACTCGCAAAATGAATTATTTTCCGCCGTTTTTGCAACATTTTTCATAATCATCATTATCAGCCAAAGGACGTCTACTGCTGAACATAGGCCTCCCCCCAGATTTCCAAAGCGACCGATCACTAGCGGTCTGCATCCAGTTTGATACTGCTATCTTTATAAGGTCGTCTGTCCATCTTGTTGGTGGACGTTGATTAGCTCGATTAAACAAACAAACAGACTCTTCAGCTTTATAATATTAGGCTGGATAGTATAGTTTGAAAAAAGTTTTAGGCACTATTTTTGTAAAGTAATTTAATCAACGGGTATTCGCGTAAACTTTGCAACCAAATCAGGACCAATAGCGTACGGACCTAAGCATAAATAGCTATCCTGAGTTATTGACGTCACGTGGTTGAAACGGTCACCCATCCAAAAACTTCTGTATCTCGTAAATTATGTTTGATATTATTTGTAATATAATTTATCTACATAGAAACACACATACAAGAACAGGAAACGTACAACTTTAACGCACACACTCTGCCTATAGCGTTATGCCAGCGTATTATGTTTCATACATAATGTATGTTTCATTTGAAACGCACTACCTCATGATCCTACATAAATAAGACCGTTTCTATGGAATATTCCGACATCAATTTCCGAATGTTTATGCCGAAAATTTATATGTAAGGTTTTCGTAGCAGTATCAATTTCTTGTTTACAGAAGAGTCATATTTTTAACCTCAGTTTGAAGACGAAAGTCGTGTGTGTGTACTAGTGAGAACTTACGGATCCCACACATAGTTTCTTACTATATGTGCTCATAATCTCACATTTAACAACAGACAGGGCTTTTGGCGAGAAATAAAAATACGTTTGTTGTCATATTTATAATTCTAAAATTAAAACATTGCAGTAAAATATGAAATTTATTTCATTTTTTTTTTATCTTAGGCTCTTTATTTTTATCTTGAAAATAAATCAGGAACAGGGTTCATCTTTTCTCTGATTATGACATATGGGAGTAACGAAGACCGCTGAGACTGCTAGACTCACTTTATTTCTTCTAGATGGGTAGGCGTATTCCCATACATTGTTTTTTGGTCTTTCTTCATTCTGAAAAATTATATATGTATATTTTTTAAGTTGACGTTAATGCTCTTCATTCCATTTGTTTGAAACAGCGTTCTTTTGCAAAGCTGAGGGCTTGGATAAATCACAATTTCTTTAGAAATAAAATCTAGCAAGAATTTATCTCGCTATTAAAGCTAATGAATAAAAGCATTTTAATCACAAATCCTTGGATTATTTTTACGTACTTACTTTTTCAAAAACTCAAATAATGTTACGTTTTACTGCAAACGACTTGTCCTCGTTATTTTAAATATTTTTTATCATTTTTATCTAAATCTTTTGTAAAAGTTTTGAATTTGTCACAATATGATGGCATAACGTCAATCTGTCAATTGATAGTATAGTAATCAGTTCAAAAATCTAAGGAATACAGAAAAACATATCATATAATATTAGCATATATCTTTATTAGACCAAAATTTTACATTTACTAATCCTGCCAAACATTTTGATCGTAATTTTGTTCCGTCATTGATTTTTCTTAGATTTTACTGGAATATTATAATATATTTCAATATTTTTTATTTAAAAAAACGCTTAACTTGTTTCTGGACGGGTCATTCAACGGCCATATTTACGTTAGTATGACGTCATCTCCGTCAATGCTATCGAGCTTACTACACGACATGAGAGTGTTTCGTGATGCCGACTAACGTTGTACTGCGTAAACTCGCTACGCTTACGTGACGAATACGTCGAAAGTTCGTGATCAGGGTACAGATACTTATGGCAAGTAGTATCGGATCAAATAGCAGGATTTATTCGTGGGTAGGTCGCGATACAAGTTTCGCGTCTTGTTTTTTCGAAAAGGTTGACCTTGATTTAGGAAAATATTTGTAAAAAAGTGTTTTGTCTATCCCAAAAAAGGATAATCACTTCGTATTATAAACTAAGTCCTACGCAGCGTCTGTTATAGACATCACAGACGCTGCGTAGGACTCAATATATCGTAAGGTAGACGTCTACTTTAGGATTAAGTAAATAAACCACACACACACACAACACACTTTATCAGATAAATATGTTTATTACGAGTGTAATTTATAATTTTAAGTTTGTATTCTGGCAAAACCAACATAATAAAAACAAAAATATACTATCTGCTGTTTTAAATGTAACAGTATAGGTATTTAATAAACTTATTCGTTCATGTATCGTGCAATTATTATGTTTTAATTGCGTATTATAGACATAAACAGTGTTGCAGTGCTTTTCCAAAAGATGATCTCTTCTGGAAACCCTTAAGACCCCTTACACACTGCGACTTTCAGCATCGATGCAGTCGCAAACTATCAACCTTTACACACTGCACAGCTTTTAGCATTGATGCAGTCGCGATGCTATCGCGCGTTAGCATCGATGCAGTCACGTTGTAGAAGTTGGAAATTGACAAATTATGTACTGTGTTTTGGCGACTGCATCGATGCTAAAATAAAACTGTTTATTGCGAAAGTCGCGATCCTGAAGGGAGATTTTAAAACTCGCGACTGCATGGATGCTAAAAGTCGCAGTGTGTTAGGGGTCTAAGGGGTTTTAGATAAATGAATATTTATATTGTGTTACAAAGTTTTGAGGTCGCTGTTGGCTAAATCGAATGGGCTGTGGTCTCAAACACGGCTGAGGCAATTACAGATCGCCGTCAACCATTTGTGTCTTATTAGCAGTCGTGGAGTGAGTAGATTGAACAAACTTGCTGTATACTATTCTGGTATATGCATTTGGGCCGATTTTTCAATAGTCGGATAAAACTTATCAGACTGATAAAGTATGTGTATAAAGCGACAGATTTAAAAAAAAAATACAGCTGCCTATGATTTCTGACAATTAGGTGAAGTTTTCAAATTAACCATATTGTATTTTCATCGACGAATATTTCTTATCTGACTATTAAAAAAAATCCCTTAATTATTCAAGTAATTCCCGATGTAAATACAATGAAAATAATTTATATTTTTGTAACGTGGAAATGTGTTATATCCTCTTTTTAACCGACTTCAAAAAAGGAGGAGGTTATCAATTCGACTGTATGTTTTTTTATTTTTTTGTATGTTGGTTACCTCATATCTCAGTCGAAAAAAATTTTCACTTACTTTGAGGGTATACCTTCTAGTTGGTCTCATTTTTTCTAACTTGGGATCTGATGATGGGAATTTGGTGTAATCGAGGGAAACCTTAAAATTTTAAAGGCACGTATAGTGTTTCTTTACTAGAATCTTAATGTTGACGTGTTGTTACGTCTGATAGTCAACATCTTGTGGGGCTGAACTGATGGTGGAACTCCTTAACGCTTAGAAGTTCAGTAATTATAATTAAATAACTTATAATAGGAAGTTTGTAGCTTCATAAAAATTAGAGTCATAACCCCCTCTCCTATAATCTCTAAAAATGAAGGAATAAAATTAATTTAAAAAAAAAGTAAAAACCGACTTCAAAACCAAAATGCACTAAAAAGTCATAAATAAACTCTTGGCTATTTGGAGTCGGTGCCATCACTTTGACCATCAAGCATCAACTATCACAGCACCGACTCCAAAAAGAAATTGTTTGCCTAGAACCCACCTTTCCTTTTAATAGTCAAGAGTTAATTAAGAATTTTTAGTGCATTTTGGTTTTGAAGTCGGTTTTCACTTTTTTTAATTAATATTATAAATGCGAAAGTTTGAAGATAGATGTAGGTATGTTTGTTACTCCTTCACGCGAAAACTACTAGATGAATTTTAACAAAACTTTACAAAAATATAGCTCTTACATCAGAATTACACATAGGCTATAATTTATTGTATTTTTTTTAAATCCAACATTTACTTGGGTGAAAGCGCGGGGAATCGCTAGTATTAGAAAAAATGAGAAATAATCTGCCACAGATTTTTTGATCTCCTGCAAGTGCTGAATTCTACCAGCTTTGCTCTACTTGGTCGAGCATTATTTAGGTACTGATGTATCAGTTTATTGAGTTGAATGAAGTATTTATAATAAAATATCCTTCAATGACAATTTATAAGCTCGACGACCTCCGTGGTGTAGTGGCTAGGAACGCTGGTTTCTAGGCGTCGCCGCTCCGCGATCCCGGGTTCGATTCTTGGTCGGTCAATATAGAAATCAAAATGTTCTATATTTTCTCGGGTCTGGGTGTTGTGGTACCACCGTTGTTTCTGATTTCTATAACACATGTGCTACTTACTTAGGGATCAGAGCAATGTATGTGATTGGTGTCCAATATTTAGATAATTTATATTAAGATAACAATAACTGTTATAATGATGCAGCGCACGTACTATTTAAGCTCGCTCTTGGTACCTAATCTCGGTTGAGGGTAAATATGAAAATCCATGACCCAGATGATCCCGACGTCACTCGCACGCCTAACAAAATATTGTATCTGAAACATTCATGTGGGAATGAACCAAGATGGCGCGGGCGTTCGCTCCATTTGCCAAGAAAGTTATCTCTTGTCAATATCCTTTCCTTTGGAATTTTTGATTGGTCTTTTATTCAACGAGTTTTGATTTTTCTACTAAAGTGGCGCTAGTTTGCGCGTTAAAAATCCGGGTAGCCCCTCCCGACTGTACGCATAACACATGTTTCGACAAAATGATTCATCCTTTGATTGATTTAATTTATTTATTAACAATGTTTTATGCAATCATTAAATTTTAGATGTTTTCCAATGCCCGTATCGGTGTGTTTAAATCGACTTATTTATAAGTGCTTTTTCCAACAAAAAAAAAAAAACCGGCCAAGTGCGAGTCGGACTCGCGCACTGAGGGTTCCTTGCCAACTTTAACTGAATACGGGAATCCACTTACCTCTACTTAATAAAATACCACAATATTTTGTTGACTGCAAATATAACTTTGTTTTTCATAGTGTTTGTATGAAGTACAAAATTATGTTTGCGGTTGTTGAAAACATGCTATATCTCAAAAACTACTCGTTCGATCTCGTACAAACCAATTTTCGTTGAAAGTATTTGCTAAGATCTATATTATATATATTTTTCAAAATTTACACTCTCTTGGTGTAGAAGTTAAATGGGGGGGGGGGGGCACGCCCATTTTACCACTTTGGAAGCGGATAGCTATGAAACGTTAGACTTTAAAAGAAAATAGTTTTAGGAACGTCGATATCATTTTAAAAGAACTATCCATAGACACCCCACACGCATAGGTTTGACCAAAAAAAAATGTTTACATCTTCCCACCAAATTTTAACGGTGTAATGCTTATAGTTACAGAATAAAATGGCTGTGACATACGGACGGACAGACAGACAGACAGACCGACAGACAGACAGACAGACAGACTTGACGAAACTATAAGGGTTCCGTTTTTTGCTATTCGGCTACGGAACCCTAAAAAACGACACTAAGAAAATGTTAGTTACTTGCAGCTACACCGTTCGTTTACTGTGTGTACATTTTCAGAGTAAACATTGCATCGAAAATAGAACCTGCAAAAGTTTAAAATGTTCGCAGCCGTGTTTATGCGGTTTGGCGCACTTTTTTAATGCGAGAACGAAAAATTCCCATTTGTCACGTTTGTCTTGTCTTGTAGAAGACAAATTTTAGGTTTTTCTTTAATTTGCTACTAAGCTGCAAGTGCACGTATCATATTCGTCAACAGGGGACAGTCCGATAATTCCGCCAATGTCGGGTTCAGAGGGGCAGAATGAAAAATTATGTGTATATTGCTAAAAAAGGTAAAATAATAATTTAAAAATAAAGACAAATAAGTAAGTGGTTCTGCGAGTAGGTATCAACATTCAACAGTAAATTGGTTTTCATTATGTCAGCAGATGAGTGACACACACTGTCTGATGTCATAGCTATTTAGAAATGTGAAAGCTACCAATTCCAAACGAGATAAAATTAGCTTACTGCGGAATAGTAAGTTTTCTATGATTGTAAAAAATATTGAGACATCAAGATGCCCCCTTTTCCACCACATGTTTCCTGATAATTCAATGTGGTGATGTCGTAGTCAAACAATTTCCTCAAATCATTTTGACGTCAATCGAACACACATAACTATTAATGTATGATGATAAAAGACTTTATTTAACAGATAAATAAATTTATGATTTTCATGCCATTGAAACGAATGTTAATGTGTTTTCCTTGGTAAAATGAATAGCAAATTGCACTTGTAAAAAGCAACTTTGGCTGTTGTGACAGACGAGGAATCGAACCCCGTGTCTTACGCAATCCGGGCGTATGCCTCTACCACTCGGCCACCGTCACATTAGCAAGCCTGTTGAATTTTGCAAGCGCTTTCTTTAACGCGTAGGCTGCGTGGCGTCATCAATGTTGCGAGATTGCTCTCACAATATCCGAAGGAAATATTTTTACAAATATTTAACAATCGGTTAAGATGAACGAAGCTAATTTATATTTATTATTTTTGTTTTTATAGTGTTTTGTCACTATACAAACTTAATAATATAAATAGCAAATTGCACTTGTAAAAAGCAACTTTGGCTGTTGTGACAGACGAGGAATCGAACCCCGTGTCTTACGCAATCCGGGCGTATGCCTATACCACTCGGCCACCGTCACATTAGCAAGCCTGTTGAATTTTGCAAGCGCTTTCTTTAACGCGTAGGCTGCGTGGCGTCATCAATGTTTCGAGATTGCTCTCACAATATCCGAAGGAAATATTTTTACAAATATTTAACAATCGGTTAAAATGAACGAAGCTAATTTATATTTATTATTTTTGTTTTTATAGTGTTTTGTCACTATCATCATCATCATCATCATCATCATAATCAGCCAAAGGACGTCCACTGCTGAACATAGGCCTCCCCCACGGCTTTCCACAGCGACCGATCACTAGCGGTCTGCATCCAGTTTGATCCTGCGATCTTTTTAAGGTCATCTGTCCATCTTGTTGGTGGACGTCCTACGCTGCGTCTTTGGTCGAAGGGTCTCCAATCTAGAACTTTCCCGCCCCAACGGCCATCAGTTCTTCGCGCTATGTGCCCTGCCCACTGCCACTTAAGCTTACTGATTCTCAAGGCTATGTCCGTTACCTTGGTTCTTCTACGTATCTCTTCGTTTCTGATTCGATTGAGACGAGAAGACGCTCTTGCGCAATTTCCCGAACGCTGCCCAGCCGAGTTGGATTCGTCGATTGACCTCGTTCTCGAAGTTGGACCTACCCAATTGGATCACTTGTCCCAGGTAGACGTACTCGTCGACAACTTCGAGAGTTGAGTTCCCAATGGATACTGGAGTGGGTACAACAAGGGAACTCGACATAATTTTCGTCTTCTCCATGTTCATTTTAAGACCCACTTGTTGGGATACTCGGTCGAGGTCTTCGAGCATAGTGCCTAGATCATCCAGCGTCTTTGCCACAACGACTATGTCATCGGCAAACCAAAGGTGTGTTATGTATTCGCCATTGACGGAGATGCCGAATCCTTCCCATTCCAGGAGCTTGAAGGCGTCTTCCAATGCCGCTGTAAACAGTTTCGGAGATATAACATCGCCCTGTCTTACACCTCTTCGCAATGGAATCGCCCTCGTATTCTGTTCCTGTACTCGGACCGACATGGTGGCGTTGTTATATAGACACTTTAACACCTCTATATACCTATAGTCTATGTGACACCGCTGAAGAGACCGAAGCACCGCCCAAGTTTCGATCGAATCAAAGGCCTTCTCAAAGGCGATAGAGGCATATTATACTCCTCGGACTTCTGTATAATTTGCCTTAGCGTATGAATGTGGTCTATGGTACTGTAGCCTTTTCGGAATCCGGCTTGTTCGGGAGGCTGGAAGTCATGAAACCTACGTGCGAGACGATTCGTGATGACCCTTGAAAACAGCTTGTAGACATGGCTCAGGAGTGAGATGGGTCTATAGTTCTTCAATAAGGTTTTGTCTCCTTTTTTGAAAAACAACACCACCACACTCTTGTTCCATGCCTCAGGCGTGATGCCCTCTAGCAGAACGGAATTAAAGAGTCTCTGAAGGACTTTAAGTACCGGTGTTCCACCCGCTTTCAGGAGCTCTGCTGTGATTCCGTCCTCGCCAGTTGCCTTATTGTTTTTAAGCTGTTTCAGGGCCATCCTAATCTCGTAGAGGCTGATGTCCGGGATGTCTTCAGTGTAGTGTCGGGTCAGGATAGCTCGTGGGTCTCCGGTCCAGCTATCAACGGGTTTGGCTACTGAGGTGTACAACTGCCCATAAAACCTTTCGATCTCCCTCAAAACCTCTGCTTTCGTCGACGCTACACTGCCGTCCTCCGTCTTAAGCTTCGTCAACAGGCTTTGCCCAATAGACATGTCCCTTGCAAACACTTTGGAGCCTTGGTTCCGCTCTATTGTTTCTTTAACACTATTCGTGTTAAAGGAACGAATGTCATGTCGCAGAGATTTCTTTATTCGTCTATTAAGCTGCCTGTAGGTTTGAGCATTAACGGAGGTCTGCAGTGCCATAGATCGACGTTCTGCCATAAGGTCGAGAGTGTGGACCGAGAGTTTTTGAGGTCTATTTTTACGGCCAGGTCTAAAAAACTTAGATCCGACCGTTTGGACAGTTTTCACAAACCCGTTGTTTATTTCGTCCACTGATACGCAATTCTCTAGGCAATCAAAGCGGTTTGACAACTCGAGTTGAAAGCTCTCGGGATTTTGGATATGGGCACGAGTAGGTCGGAGCGTGGACTTCATCAAGCGGGACCTTTCCAATTTGACATTTATATTCAATATGCCTCGGACCATACGGTGATCACTGCCGGTTTTTACCCTGTTGATCACGGAGACATCATTGAATAACCGTCTCTTGGTGGTCATGATGAAGTCTATCTCATTTCTCGTCTTGCCATCCGGACTCAGCCAGGTCCATTTCCTTTGAGGCGGCTTCTGGAAGAAAGAGTTCATCGCAAAGAGTCCCTCCTTCTCCAGAAAGTCGGCCAGCCTATTTCCCCTGGCGTTCCTTTGACCATATCCAAAAGGTCCCACTTTCAACTCATCCTCGCCTCGCTTGCCGAGTTTTGCGTTGAATGTTTCGAGATTGCTCTCATTGTATACTGATTGTATAGTGACAAAACACTATAAAAACAAAAATAATAAATTGGTAAAATGAGTCAACTTGTTCTAAGTGTAAGTATGTTGTTGCGTTAAGTAAGGATGTTACTTATAATATATTAATATAAATGTGATGTGTAACTCTGTCTGTCTGCCGCGCTTACACGCCAAAATTAGTAAACCGATTTGAATGAAACTTGGCACACACATAGTCTAGAGCCTGAAAAAGGACATAGGCTATTTTTAAAGCGAAAAAAGGGTTGTAGAAAAAGGGGATGGGGGAAGTGTCGTAATTTTCAAAGCTAGAAGCTTGAAACATGTTTTTAAGGCTTATGACTAGATATAAATAAATATCACATCTCATCTTTTCGGTCACAACTTGTATGGTTACCCCTTTATGTTCGACGTAAAATCAGAGTCCTCTGCACGCTTTTCTCGGTATTAAATGACCTCAATTCTCCTAGCTACTTAAAATCCCAGTTCACCTTCCTCAGTGAGACGCACACGCGTCCACTGCGCTCTTCTCATAATCTTTCCCTCGCTACTCCTTCGCACCGCACAGGTTTTCTCTCAAACTCTTTTCTTGTCCAAGCCATTCGTCTTTGGAATGCCCTTCCGGCAAATATTCAACAAGCTCCCAGTAAGTTCACATTCAAGAGACTCGTCCGTGCACACTTCCTTCATATATCGGAATCATCTCCATAACATCTATCTGCAACGATCGTCATAATTTTAGTATATATATATATATATATATATATATAGTATATGTTGGTATATGTATGTATTATTAATGTATTTATTTTATTGCTTATGTTATGTATGTGTAATATTATGTAAGTATTAATTGTATTTATTTGGGACTTTTTTTTGTATATAATTAATTTCGTTTCTTTGTCGCACCGCCCACAATCATTTCTGCTTAGCCCAAAGGCATGACTGGTAGAGAACGCCATATAGCGTTAAGTCCACCTTTTGTACAAAATTTTATTATTGTGCAATAAAGTATAAATAAATAAATAAATAAATAGATGTCATTCAAATTATCTAAAAAAAAACTCCTAATGGGTTAAAAAAGGTAGTTAAAAATTCTACCCAAAGTCACTATTCCACGCAGACGAAGTCGTGGGCTCACCTAGTATTATAATAAATAATATCACTTTAGTTTAATGCCTTTAAGCACTGTGTTATTAAATTACCTATAACATTATTACGGTCACTATTCTGAGAGCTTCACTAACTTTGCGCTTAAACTCATTTCCTTTATAACCACAAAAGCTTAAGTTGCTTCTCACCAGGTTTTATAATTTACACAGCGCATTGATACTAAGAGGAATTTAATATTACTTTTCATTTCTTGAACAATGGAAAAACGGAAACACGTTGGAGTTAAACTATTTAGGTTTTGATTTATAGGGAATAAATATTCGTATTTTAGTTTCGTTAGTTACTTGCGATTTGTAATATTCTTAGCAAGTTTGAATAAATGTTCCTATAAAATTGTTCATCAAAAGAAGCTGGAAAATATTTCTTAACTTAGAAAGTCACGGACACGGTCAAATGTGTATACCTTGATTCTTAATGTTGTTTTTAAATGCTAAACACGGGTTGCCCATCGTGTATCTACGACCCTTTACACACTGCGCTACTTTTAGCATCGATACAGTCGCGATGTTAACGCGCGTTAGCATCGATACAGTCGCGATGCAGAAGCTGAAAATTGACAATTATGTACTGAATTTTGGCAACTGCATCGATACTAACTTGCGACTGCATCGGTGCTAAAAGTCGCAGTGTTTAAGGGGTCTACGATGTCAATTATATCACGATTTGTATCTTCTAGCATTATTTATATTTCAACGAAATCATGTTATCTCTTCGAGCCCAATAACAGAAGACAGTCACACACACGTGTCATAATGCATGGACGCAATATATGGAGTCTATTGTATGACAGCGACCGCTATGATTGGGGCGCGAAGATTTGTCCTTACCACATTTTTATATCCAGCCACCGTTCAGGATTAGAGCGAGTGCTGCTGACAGTCGGACGGACGGACATGACAACTACTATCATATGTTTTAGGGTACCGTTAAATGATAACCACTAATAAGTTTAACGCATTGGAGAAAATGTTTGTTCAGCAGTGTACGTCTTTTAGATAATAATGATAGAATATGTTATACTTGGGCCGAATATAATAATAAAAAAAACGGCCAAGTGCGAGTCGGACTCGCGCACTGAGGGTTCCGTGCCAACTTTAACTGAATTAGGGAATCCATTTACTCCATTTACTTCTACTTAGTAAAATACCGCAATATTTTGTTGACTGCAAATATAACTTTGTTTTTCATAGTGTTTGTATGAAGTACAAAGTTATGTTTGCGGTTGTTGAAAATGTGCTATATCTCAAAAACTACTCATTCGATCTCGTCCGAACCAATTTTTGTTGAAAGTATTTATTAAGATCTACATCATATATTTTTTTCAAAATTTACACTTGCTTGGTTTAGAAATTAGATGGGGGGGACGCCCATTTTACCACTTTGGAAGCGTCTAGCTTTACCACTTTGGAAACGTTAGACTTTAAAAGAAAATGGTTTTAGAAACCTCAATGTTATTTTAAAAGACCTATCCATGGACATAACACGCATAGGTTTGACAAAAAAATATTTTTTTGGTTTTAGTTTCATGTATGAGAGCCCCCCCTTAACAGTCATTATTTTTTATTTTTTGTACGAGAATCGTTAAGCGGTTAACAAGATACATCTTCCAACCAAATTTCAATTGTGTAATGCTTATAGTTACAGAAAAAAATGGTTGTGACATACGGACGGACAGACAGACAGACAGATAGACAGACTTGACGAAACTATAAGGGTTCCGTTTTTTGACATTCGGCTACGAAACCCTAAAAAGTCAATGATAGATTTGTCATTTACTGAAATATTTTTTTAAATATAACGAATATAACCATAATATATATAAAAGTAAATATTAGTCTAGCTTTACAGTGGCCGGTCATATTTTTGCTCAGACACCGAATTGTACAAAATATGCAATACTCGTAAAATTAAACAAATAAAAACGAAAAAATGACAGTGCCCGTGGCTGTAACATTTTTATGTTACAGCCACGGGCACTGTCATTATAAGGAGCTTATGAGTCAGATAATTTAAAAAAACGGATGACTGCACGTCCAAATATTAGGAATGGATCGTAACGAAGCAAGTTATGGCAGACCCAACACGAAATGATAAAAATGTTACGCTCCGGACCGTCCCGACCGGATAATATTAGAGCAACGGAACCCCCGCGTTGTAGTCCAATAGACGCACGCAATTGTTAAAAATCACACATCCGCCGGATAAATTGGCTGTCGGGTTTCTTATTGATTGATTTTAGAAGCGTTTTCTTAAAATTGTTTTAGTAAACGTCCGTCATGGTTTAAGTGATAATGTGATGACAGGTTTCTTGTGATGACCTGATTAAGATGTGTCTACCTTGTTTCGCATAATTTTTATTGTTTGTTTGGCATATCATCAAATAGCCTGAACTTCCTTTCGCAGAACATCAATTAGCATTCACTCATTTATCAGACGTTCAAAACGCAAAATCGTGTAAGTTAGAATCATCTTTAGGCAGAAATTTAATATCCATAATAGTCTTAAAGCAGAATCATCCTAACACAGAAAGTTCACAGGTAGAATCGTCTTTTGGCATATTTTTAATATTTAATATTCTCCTATAAACCTTAATTTATCTGTGTATCCCAAGTAGTTCTATCTCAGCAATACTAACATACAACATGCATGGCAAAACAAACATGCAGCATGCAAGCAAGCATTTAGCATGCAAGCAAGCAAGTAAAGCATGCAGTAAGCAAGCAAGCAAGCATGCAGCATACAAGCAAGCATGCAGCATGCAAGCAAGCAACAGCTTGCATGCAGCATGCAACATGCATGGTTTCTGTCACGGCTCCGGCGCTGCGGGGCTCCGGCAGTCCCACGCGAGCTTATCGTCGCAGATGGTTTTCGCTCACCACCGCAGCATCGGCTTGCTGGCCGACTTCGCATCTAACTTTTGTACCACAACTTAATGACTTCTTTTTTCGATCTTAGGGTAAAATACTATTTAAAAGAAATAGCTTCTTCATAGTATGCCTAGTCAAATTATGCCAAATAAACATCGTACTTAATAAACATTATGCTTAGCGAAAGTATGCAAAGTAAAATTTTGCCAAAGGTAATTATCCCTTATAAATTTCTGCTCTCTCAAAAGTATGCCATTGTAAATTCGGGCATATAAATATTCGACCAAACAATAATTATGCTAACAGAAAATTCTGCCTAAATAATATTCGACTAAAGAAAATTATGCCAAGTGACTTTCGGAGCAAAAAGATTCTGCCAGATAGAGGGAACCCGATTAAGATGGCTATTTTGTGATCAACGTGCATTTGACTTTGCAAATGACTTTTCTCATTGGCCATGTTAACAAGTAGCGCAATAAATTTAATTTTTTAGACCAACCATCGACAAAGATACCTGTCAAATTTTACAAGTGCTTTCTTTAACGCGTAGGCTGCGTGACATCATCAATGTTGCGAGATTGCTATCGTAACATCGAAAGAAAATATTTTTACAAATATTTAACAATCAGTTTCGATGATGAATGCCAATTTACTTTTTTTTTGTTTTTAGTGTTTTGTCACTACAAACTTAACTTGTTGAGAGAGCAATCTCGCAACAAAGTCACGCAACCTACGCGTTAAAGAAAGCAGATAAATATATAAGAGTAAATATGTGTATTTATATATTTTTAATCCAAATTTCCTTCTACATGCACTGATAGTAAAAGCTTCTAAACAATCGTAAAAGTGGTTAACGTTATTCACGTGGTTGAGATTGAAAAAAACATAATAATTAATATTGATTTGACGACCTCCGTGGTCTAGTGGCTAGCACGCTGGTTTTAAGCGTCGCCATCTCGTGAGGTTCCGGGTTCGATTCCAGGTCGGGTCAATGTATAAAACGATCTTTTCTATATTGTCTCGGGTCTGGGTGTTGTGGTACTACCGTTGTGTCTGATATCCATAACACAAGTGCATTGGCTACTAATTTTGGGATCAGAGCAATGTATGTGATTGGTGTCCAATATTTATTTATTTTATTTAATATTGTCACGAAACGATGGATTCCCACATCTCGAATTTCGGCGGTGTCTGTCGACGCGCGTAGCCAGCCATCCGCTACGGGTCGCACGGTGTCCCCTCTCGCGAACGAGTATCCAATTACTTGTAAAAAAGAGATTGAACACACTCAATGTAAGGCAAGTAACGACATATAATTACGTGAAAATTAACGCACGTTATGATTGGTTTGTAGAAAATAATACGCTTTACGCTTAAAAGTTAATCGTTTGTTTATCTTAAGTTATTTAAATGCATTATCGATGTTCTGTATGATTGGTTCATGCAGTAACAAAACGCAGTCCTAAAATGGCTGCAATGCGCTCACAGCCTGATAGTTTTCATTTGACGGACGCTAGAGGGCAGTTGTAATCTGGACGTTGAGGTTGATATACCGGCCGCACGCGGTCCTAACCTACGCGAACGCCACCGCTTGTTCGTCAATATCGTGAAGTGAAAAACTCCTCGCAGTCTCATCCCAAATCGACCAGAAATGATGTGCAACCAGCTGGTGTGAGCCCAAACGATGGTGGAAGTCAACGATCTTTTGTTTATTTGTTTATTTAAATCAAAACACTTGCAAGTTTACAGAGCTAGTCCAACACACTAACAAGCTTAAATTACAATCTATACTAATATTATAAAGAGGAAAGATTTGTTTGTTTATTTGCATCGAATAGGCTTCGAAACTACTTGACCGATTTGAAAAATTCTTTCACCATAAGAATCCTGGTTTATCTGCGATGGACATAGGCTATATTACATTATTAAAAACGTAAGGGATTTATCAAAATCATCAGTTGATTCAACTGCCCTTAGTGACTCTGGTTCGGTTTATCGGTCATAGATGGCGCTGTACCCTTTTAACTCGCGGTAAAACTCGATTTTTCCCAAATAGCTAAATAGGTAAACCAGTGTCGGAAGTCTCGACATACTTCCGTGTAAAACCACCAGGTGGCGCTCAAAAAATGCTGATACAATATTGGTGTTTTCGTGTATTTATTGATTGAGAAGAATTTTTGAATGATGCTTACAAAAGTACAAAAAAAATTAAGATTTATTAAAGATATAGCTACGTAAGTTAAAATGATATTTGATGAATTAGAAAATTATAAAATTGAAATTGTCGACGCGAAATGTCAAAAATGATACATCAGACTTCGCCCGCTGATATGTAGTACTATATTATGTCAAACTCAGTATCACAAATTTAAATTATCCCAAAGTGTATCCATCGGGATTATCACGTTGTACTTATATACTGACTCTTAAATGTCGACCTATAACAAACATAAAATTTAAATATAATTATCTAACCCATTCCAGTGTTGGTAGTACTTAAGTAAGTTAAACTACATATCCTATAACTGAAAATTAATTATAAAGAATGAAAAAAAAAAACATGAAGGTTGAAATAACTCCCGTTTATTTTACTTGAAATTGGCATCGCACAAGCCGTGTATGCCAAAAATGTCAAAAAAAAAAAACTCCCGTTTAATATTTGGCACTTTTTAGGGTTCCGTAGCCGAATGGCAAAAAACGGAACCCTTATAGTTTCGTCAAGTCTGCCTGTCTGTCTGTCTGTCCGTCCGTATGTCACAGACATTTTATTCTGTAACTATAAGCATCACACTGTTGAAATTTGGTAGAAAGACGTATCCTGTTAACCGCTTTACGATTCTCATACAAAAAAAATATAATGGCATTTAAGGGGGGGCTGCCATACATAAAACTAAAACCAAAAAATATATTTTTTTACAAACCTATGTGTGTGTCTATGGATAGGTCTTTTAAAATGACACAGAGGTTTCTAAAACCATTTTCTTTTAAAATCTACATTTCATAGCTAGACGCTTCCAAAGTGGTAAAATGGGCGTCCATCTAACTTCTAAAGTAAGCGAGTGTAATTTTTGAAAAAAATATATAATGTAGATCTTAACAAATAATTTCAACCTAACTATTGGTTCGGACGGGATTGAACAAGAAGTTTTTGAGATATAGCACATTTTCAACAACCGCAAACATAACTTTGTACTTCAAACAAACATTATGGAAAACAAAGTTATATTTGCTGTCAACAAAATATTGTGGTATTCTACTGAGTGGATTCCCTAATTCCTCAGTGCGCGAGTATGACTCGCACTTGGCCGGTTTTTTTATCATTAAATTTTATTAGTTCCTGCTGATATCGCCATTTCATTCCTGTACAACAAACCAAATAATTCAACTTTTTTATTCTCACGTGCTAATTATTTTATTAAGTAACATAATATAACTCAATAATGCAAAATGACTGAACGACCAAAATCGCAGTACACCACATAATTAAAAATATCATAGAAAATTAAAAAAAGTAACAATAATATTAGAAAAGAAAATAAAAAAGAAAAAAATGAGTGTATGTTTGTGAGTGTGTAGTTTGTTTTTCAGGAGCAGACTTATCAGAGACAGAGAGTATTATTAGTATAGTGAGCTAAAATGTATGTTCCATGTATAGTCGTTGACTGGTATTTATATAACACAAGGAAAAAAAATACTTTATTTTTTTAATGAAAATATAAAATCAATAGCTGTCTTAAAAAGGTATGAGTTTTAATAAAAACTCCGCGCCAAAATAATGCTCGCAGAAAATCCAAAATTTACGCGGACGAAGTCGCGGGGGACCGCTAGTAATAATATAATTGTCATCGAATTCAAATGTCAACAAATCTGGTCAATGTTATCCATACAAAGAATATTAAATAAAATGATTGAGCACACAACATACAAAATATAAAGAAGCATGCAATCATCAATTCAGCTGCAGTAAAAAAAATATCAAAAATGTAAAATACAAAGAAAAAAGAAATAATAAAAATAAAAAATAATCAAAATACAGTAGTCAATCAAATTAAATGTCATTTAAAATTTTACAGAATTGTATAAATATATGTCCAATTTGGTCCGCAAATATATCAATGTCAGTGCGCTGAGCGAGCAAGTCCCCGATGAGTAACAGTGCGCGGGCGGTAGGCGCGTTCGCGCCCTGCTGCGTGCGCGTCTCGGGGCGCGCAAGAAGACGCGGAGGGCGGCGCGGGGCGGTTTGTAACCCTGACGCATCCCGACGAATATCTCTTGGGACTTGAATACTGACACACTCTAAGATAGTCGGACTGTCTATGACGTTTCTAATAATAAGAAGGTAATGTTTTATAAGGAGCATTAACCGCCTGTACTTAAGGGACTCCATATCAACCATGGCAGTGACGAACATTGATGGGTACAGGTACGGGTAGTACCCATAACGCTTAAAATACAGCCATCGCGCAAATTTACGCTGTATTTTTTCCACTAAGAGGGCGTATTTGCTCTCAAAGGGATCCCATATTACCGATCCGTATTCAAGTGTACTGCGTACATAAGCATTATACAAAACCTTTGCCGTATCTACGTTGTCAAATTGAGATGCAGTTCTCATCACAAAACCCAACATACTGTTAGCTTTTTTACAAATGCCTATAACGTGTAAATGGAAATCAAAACATTCGTCAATAATTAAACCTAAGTCACGTATACTACTGACTCTTTCAAGAGGTGCGTCAAATAATTTATAGTTTGTAGTCATTGGTACTTGCTTTCGGGTGCAAGTGATGACCTTACATTTACCACCGTTGAGTGGTAAATGATTTTCTTGACTCCATCCTAGCACAATGTCAATATCGTTCTGGAGTGCTACCGTGTCGCTTGGCTCTGCAATTCCCAGACTCAACTTGAGATCGTCTGCATACAGAAGACACCTTGCCTTCTTCTTCTTCATCTTAAAGGTATGTGATCGCATCATATTTTGCCGCGTATTTCTCGAAACAGAACATCGTATTTTCATCGGCAGGTATTTAAACTTATGGCACAGTGAAAGTTCCATCAAAATTATACCAGTAATTTGTGAAATATGGGTAGTAATAAATTAATGACAAAAAATCATGTTATTTTTTTAAATTAAACCGACTAGAATAAAATTTAAAATAACGCATTTGTCTTTTGTCTTGTAATAGAAACAAATTATTTTGGAGTCGGTGCATGATATGCGTAGACTGTTGGTTACGTAAGCTTGACATCATGACCCGACTCCAAAAGAATTTTATTGACTTCAAAAAAAGGAGCTAAACAAACCGATCTAATCCGAACCCATATTTTTAGTATGTAAATCGAATAAAGCTTTTTAAACACGTGTAAATTTTCGTAACCGTATGTATGTTGGTATATTTGCATGTTTGTTTGAGGATTTCTCAAAAACAAGAAGTCATAGCGAGATGATATTTGAACTAGTTTTTATTTTTCTTCTCTTTCATACACCCTTAATCATTAAACAGCGGTCTCTTTCTATTTGTACATTACATGCCCGTAAGAATATGTTATACAGGGTGACTTTTTTATCAGTACCGATATTTTGTGTATAGTCTCCACTGATGAATATGAACAACTTTTGCTATGGGGGCAATAGCGAAAATGTATGTATGTATGGAACAGCTGATTTTTTTTCTCGATTTCGCTATTGCCCCCATAGTAAAAGTTGTTCATATTCGTCAGTGGAGTCTTTACACAAAATATCGGTACTGATAAAAAAGTCATTCTGTATAAGCCCAAACTTTTTTAAAAATTATACTAATACCTAACACTCGAATGAGCGACACAGACAGAGTTAGAACAAGGACATTGTGTAACAGAATAGGCATTCAGCTCACTGTTACTCATCAGGGACTTGGTCGGTCAGCGCACTAACATTGATATCTCTACAGACCAAATTGGACAATTCTTCAAAATTTTAGATGACATTTAATTTGATTGACTATCGTTTTGTTGTTATTATTTCTTACTTTTGTATTTAATTGATTTGTAAATTTTTACTACTTTTGAATTGGGCATTCCGTTTTTTTAACATTTTGTATGCGTTTTTTTTAACATTTTATATTTGTTTTATATTATTTTCTGTAGGAGAGTTTGTTTCTCCTATTAGCGTTATTTTAGTCCTTTTTGTGTTTTTTTGAAGGGTGTTAAATCTTTATGACTATTTTTTTTCTTCATTTTTAGCTATTGTTTAAGTTTCAATGTACTTGATCGAACTTAAATATGTATTAAAACCTTCTTCTCACTGCAACAAATACTTTAGTGAAATCGCATCAAAAATCGTTCATCCAAACGTGAGAAATTGGTGGTCAAACTTACATACATACATGCAGTTCGAACTGAGAACCTCATTTTTTTGAAGTCAGTTAAAATAATTAATAATTAATTAATATCTTACCTATCTGCAGCAGTATTAAGATGGTATAAAATCGGAAGTACTTAAGTTCACATTAGTTACACTTTTCACAGTAAATGGGTACCGTCTCAAAGTAGAATTCTGAATTTGCAATCGGAAAATTCAGAATTCGTAATCTGCACACTGGAAATGACAATTTGTATCCAGAAACGGGCGCTAATCCGTATTATTTTGAACCCAGGCCCCGCAGTGGGCACTATTCGTCATGCTTTATAGTTAGCTACTATCGAGGCTCGGGCACTATTTTTGAATCACTCGCTTGGATATAGCGTGTGATTTTCGATCGGAGACGAATAAAAAATCACGCGAAATATAGACGTGAGTACTTACCAAGTAGAGCTATCTTCTTTCAAATCCCTCCTTTTGTGTATTTCAACTGATTTTTATTCAAAAGTTTGACTTCAATTAATTAATATCATCATACTATCTTGACGCATGTGATTCAAAAATAGGACCCCTAGGCGAGATTGTTTTAAGCTCAGTTTCGCACCAAACACAGTAATAGGTATAAAATTAATATTCCTATCGGAATAGAAGGACAAGTAAAAGCTGTCAAACGAAACCGATTTAAGATGTCAGTAACTAACATAAGTAAGTAACATTTGTAGCTATAAATGAGATAACCATTCGAT
The DNA here is from genome assembly GCA_963924145.1 of Pyrausta purpuralis. Classification (NCBI taxonomy): domain Eukaryota; kingdom Metazoa; phylum Arthropoda; class Insecta; order Lepidoptera; family Crambidae; genus Pyrausta; species Pyrausta purpuralis. Next base: position 6,661,196 of record OZ001646.1, read on the forward strand.
CAGGTGATTTATAACATTGTTCCGAAGTTCAATATAGTAGTTTACTGCATGATCAACAGTCGACACAAAATATTGAACATGCAGCTCTAGTGTTAAACTAAATGTTATTTCATTATACAAAATATTCGTCGATATACATTCCCTGTGTTATTCTGTCTTTATTTTTTACGTAAATTAACGTTTGTAGAATAGAATAATCAAACTGCGTACTTTAAATTTGAAGGGCATTTGTAAATATAAGTCGTATATTAAGAGGCTTCGATTTGGACTAATCTACCTGTTAAATGATTATTTGTTGGGGTTATGCCGCTGTAATGCATAACAATCAATCACCGATCAAGTCACCATGTTTCAGACGCATTATTTCTCCAAAATATACACAATTTCACTTTTAAATATAAAAAATCAAATGCACGTAATTTTCAGCGAGCTTCTGCAGGGCGGTCAACTGTTTGACATCTGACAAAAATGGTTCTGCTACCCATCTCTTTTTATCACACAGTTTGCTGCTAGTGACATCTTGCTTTTGTCGTTCTATTCCAAAGGGATGATAATTTTTATGGTAATAGGACTGGATTCAGTGATAAAATTAGTTTGAATTCGATTAACGACTATTTTAAAATGATTTTAAACTTTTGCGTTGCATTATCTATACTAATATTATAAAGCTGAAGAGTTTGTTTGTTTGTTTGTTTGAACGCGCTAATCTCAAAAGCTACTGGCCCGATTTGAAAAATTATTTTTACGTTGGATAGTCCATTTATCGAGGAAGGCTTAAGGCTATATAACATAAAGATACGACTCATAAGACCACAGCAGAAATGAAAAATGTTGCGAAAACGGGAGAAAGATATTCCTTTTGAGAGCTTCCGCTGCATACGCTGCGGAAACCGCTTAAGTTACACAAAAATTATGTATGACAGGATTGTTCAGCATTAAGAGTTCTATAATAAAATCTGCCACAGCATAAGTCTATCTTTTATGGTTGACTTACTACAACCTTTTTTATGTTAATAAATTTGTAAAAAAATAATGCATCATTTTAGAGGTGTATTATACACACAGGTATTTATTCTTATCAAAATAAATACATTCATCATCACAAGCATTTCATTTAGAACAAAGTTGCCCTTTATATCATTTGATTTCAATAAATATCTTAGGAGCTATCACAGTTTTAACATAACTCCGCACCAAAATAATGTTCGCAGCTTAAGTACAACGTGCGCTTGCACTAATCTATACTAATATTATAAAGCTGAAGAGTTTGTTGGTTTGAACGCGCTTATCTCAGGAACTGCTGGACCGATTTGAAAAAATATTTCTGTGTTGGATAGCTTATTTATCGAGAAAGGCTTTAGGATATAAAACATGACGCTGCGACGGGAGGGGAGGGAGCAAACTCAAAACGCGCGGACGAAGTCGCGGGGGACCGCTAGTATAATAATAAAATATTTACTCATATTAGTATTTCATGTTTAGACCCGTCATTTATTAAAAACAAAAAAAAGTAAAGTAAAAATGTACGATGAAAATATTTGTACCTAATGGTTTTTTTTCTTGTTCCAGTTCCTACAGCGCACGTGCAGGGAGTTTTGGGCAAGAAAGCAGCTCTCCCTTGCGATATACAGCCTTTGGCAGCGGACGACCACGTCTCCATGGTCCTGTGGTTCAAGGAGTCTGACGGAGAACCACTCTACAGGTAATCCTCATCCATAGCCAGTAAGGCTTGTTGCACACCAACGTCGGGAGAGACACACTGTTGTCCGGTGTCAAAAACTGCGGACGGATAGTGTAATAACTAAACGTCATACAGACGTCTAATGATTTACTTAGTAACCTACAAATGTATGGAAATAGCATGTGCTAAATACAGACGATAAATATAAAGTGTAGCTGAGTTAACTAGCCATACAAATAGGCCACTTGCTCCGGAACCATTGTAATGTAAAGGTTAACTTTTGTTAAGAAGAATAAATCCTAAATGTTATTCATATGGAATCTTTTATTTCAATGACAAAGAAGATAATACAGATAGACCAGCAGACCACTGAATAACAAGTTTTAGTATCGAGCGCTTTGACGTCGATCAAGCACTACATTCGCTGTAATCGTATACGAAACAATACCGTTATCATGAGTTTACGGCGATTTTACTCGCTAGCGATGATGTAACTTTTTGTATAGAAAATCTTAGTTTTGCAAGTAACCGCTAGAGACGCTGCGCATTTTTCCATAGCCTTTTTTACGTCGTCGCTAGTGAGTAAAACCGCCGTAAACTCATGGTAACGGTGCAGTGCGCCCGGCCGCGTCACTCTGCAACGCTACGCGCTTGTACAATGCCGTATTCGAATGCGAAATTATAATAATAAATAGGTTGTTTATTCAAGCAATATAACTCATTTTTAATGTAAAGAGAAATGTAAGCTATTGATCAATATTTTATCACTACATAGTATAAAACAATCTTGAGCCATGTCTACAAGCTGTTTTCAAGGGTCATCACGAATCGTCTCGCACGTGTTTGATGACTTCCAGCCTCCGGAACAAGCCGGTTTCCGAAAAAGCTATAGTACAAACCACATCCATACGCTTCGGCAAATTATACAGAAGTCAGAGGAGTATAATATGCCTCTATGCTTAGCGTTTGTGGACTATGAGAAGGCCTTTGATTCGATCAAAACTTGGGCGGTGCTTCAGTCTTTGCACATAGATACATAGATAGGTGCTACATAGACTTAAGGTATATAGAGGTGTTAAAGTGCCTTGACAATAACGCCACCATGTCGGTCCGAGTACAGGAGCAGAACACGAAGGCGATTCCACTGCGGAGAGGTGTGAGACAGGGAGATGTGATATCTCCGAAACTGTTCACAGCGGCATTGTAAGACGCCTTCAAACTTCTAGAATGGGAAGGAATCGGCATCAATGTTAATGGCGAATACATCTAACACCTCCGATTTGCCGATGATACAGTCGTTGTGGCAAAGACGCTGGACGATCTTGGCACTATGCTCAAAGACCTTGATCGAATTTCCCAACATGTGGGTCTTAAAATGAACATGGAGAAGACGAAAATTATGTCGAGTTACCTTGTTGTACCCACTCCAGTATCCATTGGGAACTTAACTCTCGAAGTTGTCGACGAGTACGTCTACCTGGGACAAGTGATCCAATTGGGTAAGTCCAACTTCGAGAAAGAGGTCAATCGAAGAATCCAACTCGGCTGGGCAGCGTTCGGGAAATCATCTCATCTCATATACCTCAGTGTCTAAAGACGAAAGTCTTCAACCAGTGTGTGTTACCAGTGATGTCATACGGATCCAAAACATGGTCTGTAACTATGGGCCTTATAATGAAGCTCAAAGTCACACAACGAGCGATGGAGAGGGCTATGCTGGGTGTTTCTCTACGGGATCGAATCAGAAATGAGGAGATACGTAGAAGAACTAAGGTAACGGACATAGTCTTGAGAATCAGTAAGCTTAAGTGGCAATGGGCAGGGCACATAGCGCGAAGAACTGATGGCCGTTAGGGCAAGAAAGTTCTATATTGGAGACCCTTCAACCAAAGACGCAGCATGGGACGTCCACCAAAAAGATGGACAGACGACCTTATAAAGATTGCAGGATCAAACTGAATGCAGACCGCTAGTAATCGGTCGCTGTGGAAAGCCGTGGGGGAGGCCAACGTTCAGCAGTGGACATCCTTTGGCTGATAATGGTGATGATGATGATGATGAGTATAAAACAAAGTCACTTCCCACTGTCTGTATGTATGTATGCTTTAATCTTTTAAACTAGACAAAAGATTTTAATGCTGTTATTTTTGATACATAGAGTGATTCAAAAGTGAGGTTTATATGAATGTATTTGACATGCATAATATAGTAAAGAAACACTAATTATTTGAGAGGTTTCTAAGTGAAGTCGAAAATAATCATTTTTTTGCGGTTACATTGCAAACGGTGGCTAAACCCAGCGAGATGGATCAAACATTGTACCCGTGCAAAGACGGGGCGGGTCGCTAGTTTATTTATAATTTTTACTCATTTGCACAACTGTGGATATTGTGCAACAGTAATTAAATGTAGAGACGGTCTAGCCTACTCGCTATCATAGAGGCGTGACTACGAAAAATCTGCAAATTGTATGCCAACGTTCTTTCTAGATACTATGGTATGATTATAAATGCCATTCCAACTAAAAAGCTATAAAAAACGGCACAGCTTGAAGCACAGCATCAATACAAGGCGACAAGGATCTTCTGGTCTATAGATGACCTGGACAGGAGGCGCTTGCATTATATCAGGATAGCCAATGCAAGAATCTCCCTTGATTTAAGGAGTTCAGGAAGCTCTTTAACGTTTACTTTTTACCTAACCATGAGAAAGTCAGAGAAAAGAATACTATTATAAAGCAGTATGAGCATTTTTGTTTGTATCATGAATATTCCATTGATTTTAAACACAAAATATTTGTATAAACAGCATAAATTGCGCCCCCTTGCTCGTATCTTTTCGCAGGTGAATGAGAAATGTTTGGTATGATTTAGCAGAAATGTAAAATAATATTGTAATATTGGACACCAATCACACAAATTGTTCTGATCCCAAAGTAAGTAGCTATTGCACTTGTGTTATAAAAATCAGACACAACGGTGGTACCACAACACCCAGACCTGAGCTAATATAGAAAATTTTGATTTCTATATTGACCCGTCCGCCAATCGAACCCAGAACCTCGGAGCGGCGACGCCTTGAAACCAGCGTGCTCAGACACTACTCCATGAAGGTCATCACATAGACGCTATCTGCCCTAAGCGCAGCGACGGCGCGAGATTTGCTCACAGCGCGCTTGAACTCCGTGACTACAGCACGTCCATTACCTATATGTCTAGTGTACTCGTATAAATGCAATCACATGCAACTGGATGGCGCTACTGTGAAACCAGCCAAAGCATTCCATTGCTGAGGTTTAACTCTGCAAAATGAAGCGGGGATTAGATGGATATATAATGTAGCTCTTGGGCAAACGCAAAATAATACGGCTAGGTTTCTCTTACCACTACTTTTGGGATTGTTTCCTTTTTTAACCGACTTCAAAAAAGGAGGAGGTTATCAATTCCACTGTATGTTTTTTTTTGTATCTATGTTACCTCATATCTCAGTTTGTCGACCGATTCAAAAAATTTTTTCGCCTACTTAGAGGGTATACCTTCTAGTTGGTCCCATTTTACCGTTTCTTTGCTAAAATCTTAATTTTGACGTGTTGTTACGTCTGATAGTCAACATTTTTTGGGGCTAAGCTGATGGTGGAACTCCTTAACGCTTAGGAGTTCAGTCATTATAATGAAAGATCTTATAATAGGTAGTTTGCAGCTTCTTAAAAAACAGAGTCATAAGGTGCCCCCCCCCCCTTCTCATGTAATCTCTAAAAATGAAGAAATAAAATTAACTTTAAAAAAAGTAAAAACTGACTTCAAAACCAAAATGCACTAAAAAGTCTTAAATAAACTATTGAAAGGAAAGGTGCCATTACTTTGACCATCAAGCATCAACTATCACAGCCCCGACTCCAAAAAGAATCTGTTTGTCTAAAGTGGGTTCCTTTCCTTTCAAAAGTCAAGAGTTTATTTAAAACTTTTTAGTGCATTTTGGTTTTGAAGTAGGTTTTTACTTTTTTATAGAGTATTTCATTAAAAAAAGATTTAAATCTTTAAATCTGTCTTGCTAACCTTAGCTTGGTTTGGAGTTAAGAACAAGGCTATTTTGAATAAAACAAAGGATCTTGATAAAAAACAAGCGGTTGAAAGAAGTAAAATGTTTTCAATGACTAGGATACGGTCGGTTTTCAAGGAACTGTTATAATGTCACGCAAGAATTATCATTTAACAAGTATATCTATATTTTATTTATGAGTAAATTCTTCCAGAACGAAGAAAGCTGTAGCAATAAATTTCGATACGCTTACACGTGCAATTTTGAATTCATAAGATTCAAACGTATCTCATTTCCAACCGTAAATCAGTCGATTTACGGTTGAAAACTTACACATAATTTACTGTTGTTTTATACCGTACTAACTGTGCCACGCAGAAATGTATTTCAGCTATGATTAAACAAAATTTATCAAAAAAATATTTATGTCAGTCAAAGAAATATATAGCAATTATTTATTTTACAAAATAACAGTGGAGATACATAAGGTGGACTTAATGCTAAAAGTATACTCTCCCAGTCGTACCTTTAGGTCATGCAGAAAGACTGTAATGGCCTTTCTTGTAGAGTTCCGTAGCCGAATGGCAAAAAACGGAACCCTTATAGTTCCGTCAAGTCTGTCTGTCTGTCTGTCCGTCGGTATGTCACAGGCACTTTATTTCGACGTTTCTAATACTACTTTCTCTAAAAGTCTAACGTTTGAGAGATAGACGTTTCAAAAATGGTAAAATTGGAGACCCCATCTAAGTTTTTAACTAAGCGAGTGTAAACTTTAAAAAATAAATTAGATCTTGACAAAGACTTTCAACGAAAATTGGTTTGAACGAGATCGAAATAGTAGTTTTTGAGATAGAGCACATTTTCAATAACCGCAAACATAACTTGTTATTCATACAAATACTATGAAAAACAAAGTACTATTTGCTGTCAATAAAATATCGTGGTATTTTGGCTAAGTGGTCGTAAGTGGATCTCTTATCCAGTTGATGTTGGCACGGAACTCTTAGTGTGCGAGTCCGACTTGCACTTGGCCGGTTTTTCTTTTGTCATGTTGCTTTTACAAAATATTACAAGGCAAATATTAATTATTACCTTCTCACATTAAAATAAGCTTCCATTGAACAATTAATATAATTCTAGATGCTCCTTTGTTTCAATTTTAGATCAAAATAGTGCTAGTATGAAGTTATTAATATACTTCCATGTTACAAGATCTGTTCATAGTACCGTGTTATTATCCAGGGTGTTATTTTACTCAGTGACCTCCAACTCACGGAAGATAATATGAGGTATGCTAATTCTAAAAAAAAAAAACTTTATATTATTATGCAAGTTTTATAAAAGAAAAGTTCTTTACAACATTCTAAAAAACTTCAAAACAAATGGGGAAACTGGCACCCTTGCGCGTTGTTCGCGCCTATCTACGAAATAGTACGCCATAGCTAGTAAGCTACGAAGAGGCGACCTGGTGTTAGAAGTTTTGACTTGCTCAATATCCACTCGACTGTCCGCGCTGTCAGACTATGCTGTGGGAGAACTGTCCGGAAACATCGCGCGACGGTTGAATGATAAAAATCGCGCGACTGTCGCGCGATAAAAACGATTATATAAAGAAAAGTATAGTTGTGATTACGAAAACAAAAATACTGGTAGATAGGTAATAGTTATAAATATATCAAAAGTTGAAAATATAATATACTTACTATACTATAATATATACTATACTTCATATATATATATACTATACTTAATACATACTTTTCAAGTGGTGGGCACTGTAGTACCACGGACAGTTTACCGTAAAAAAGAAAATGGCACTGTAGTGCCATTGGACAGCTGAGCGGATATAACGCAAAAGGAAATATTTTTTTTTTAATATTTTTCATATTTATATATTTTTGCTATCGGTATCGTTTGTACAGCCCTGTCGACGGAGTCGCTCGTCGCTGACCAAAACCAAACTCTGTATACCTTTCACAGGCTAAATTATGCAGTAATAGAGTTCTTAGGGATGCATCGTGTCTAATAGCTGTGTTAATTTAATGTTTATTAGCAGACATTTAACGTAATAATTACAAAATATCATAAGCTCTATGTGGTGCAAAAAACCAAAAAAGTGTATCGTATGCATGATTGTGCTAATCAAATGTTTTGTACTTGGTAAGCATGTATTATATTATCATTATTTAAATAAAGCTCTTTAAAAACAAAATATTAGCAGACATTGTCTATACTCAGATATTTAACAACTTTTTCGTAATTTGAACATAATGTTGTGGCGTCCTCCGCCATATTGTACCGAGTTGCAATAATGTGGTATAATTTCTTATTTCAGCCAAAAAAACTAAGGTTTTGATTAAAACTGTAATACAAATACTCGTCTATAATAAGTAAAAGCGTACATGGATCTGGCCGAGGCTTCGTACATTTTGGGACATCTCCTTTTGTACCGAAATTGCTAGAGAAAGGGTGACAGACGTCAGAAGTCCTCTAATGATGTATTTTTTGGCCACTACGAGCGCTGTCATCGATTCGAGTTCCCCCATCACCTACTTCGCACACAGCGAATACCTACGTATACTACGAATAGTAACTAAAGAAACCTCACAGGCATCTAACTAAAGAATGTTTATTTTAAGAGAAAATAAATTTGCATAAGCAGTAAAGGGTGTGAGCGTACGATAATAATCGTTTGCAAAATTACGAGACCTACGTCAATGAATGTCATACGAAGGGATGACGATGCCCTCATTATTTTCACGAGAGTCAATTTAGTTAGGAGTTAATGACCAAAACTATTTGGGCCTGCCTTGGGCTGGCTTGTTATTAAATCTGAATAGTTGTGGCTGCGAGTAAGTGATATCATACTACTTGTCATCATAAATCAATTGTTAAGGATACTATCAAAAGTGGCTTAATATATTTTTTTAAATCTTTATCCAGTACCTTTTTAACCCAGTTATTACTACAAAAGCTTGGATGAATTAACCACTGGATATAAAACGCAAGAGCGAATGTATGAAAACATCATTAGCCAATTTCTGCGGGGTGGGGGGAGCTTGTCGTGTCAATTTTTGATATTTAGTGCATGAAAGTGTCGATATATTTTTATCGATATGTACGGATCGAATGAATGAACGAATCCTTTGTAAAAAGACATATATTTTTTATCACTAAAATAATAAATTACATAATGGACATGTTTAATGCACAAACCATCCAATGAACAACTGAAACATAGAACGTTTATATGAACGGTCTGGCAAGTAATACTAACTAGATTTCCTAAAACATTGTGAAACCGCCCATAAGTACATACAGCCCAGCACCATTTAAATCCTCCTATGGGATAATTAAGCAGTAGATTTTTGCGTTGGCATTAAATCACACTGGTGTTTAATGGATACCACATATTCGGTGATGTTTTGTGGGGATCCATTTTGTCTCCCTTGGACCCACTTTATATTACTTAATGGATCCACAAGAAATCTGAAATTATATTTTAAAGACGTATTGTCAAAAAATATGAGGTTTATAATTTTAAAGCAAACTGTTGCATTTTTAAGATTACCTTAATCTATTCTCGAGTGAAACTTTTTACAGATTTATCATTTTATTTAAAAAAATATATATTAATAATTTAATAAATGTTTATCGATACGATTTATCGACAATTGTCAAGCACAATTAAAATTAAACTGACAAGAGAACGAATGATAAACATACGACAATCCTACCGTATAAAGTATAAGTTATCTTGTAGATTTTGTAGTAACTGACCACCACTTTTTTAAATGGCAATGTTACTTTTCTCTTGGAAAACACATTTCACTATTTTCATGAAAAATATCAGCTTTTTGGGATAAAACGTTACTTACGGAAGAAAATGAATATTTTTGTCTTGCCGCTATAATTTTTATACAAAAATAAGCCACATTTACCCATTTTTTCCGACAATGTTTCTCACTGAGCTCTATCACCGTACTGACAAGACGTCACCTGTAAGTGAGGCCAAAAAGCCCGCTTCGTGGCTAAGGGGGCACAAGCAAAATTGCACGTCATTGCGCGTCTAGTGGTTTATTCGTCCAAGTACAAAAGACACCTAGGCTATAAGAAATCTCATGTTGTTTTACCAATCGGCTTACTATTTATCAGTTTACATTTATTTCAAACCCAATTAGTGAAAAAAATGTACTTTTCTGTGTTCCTGAAATTCAAATTAGCGTATTTTTTATTCAATTTACCTAATAAAAGCATATTTAGATGATATTTTTGACAAGAAAGTTTTTTTCATATGTAGGACCTAGGCATTTCCGAGGCATAATTTTTACGTACTATCTGGGTTAGGAATACATCTGATGCATTTATGAAAAAAATAGAGAGCGTCAATCGCAGTGATTTTTTTGTCGCTAGAAGTGCTATAAAATGCTATCTACAATGTTTCCCAGGCTCGTGTAGAGGTATAAATTAGGTCAATATGTAAATATAATAAGTCTTTAATCCCCATTTTTTTCTTATCAACCTACAAAAAGCATATAATATAGGATGTTGATTTCGGTCAGCGACGAGCGACTCAGGGATAGTTGTACAAACGATACAGATGACAATGTAATACAGATGACAATGTAATAAACCCACAAATTCAATTTATTATTGCGATATTATACGAGCGAGTCAAAATTTCCAACACCAGTACAGTTACCATGAGTTTACGACGGTTTTACTCGCTAGCGACGACGTAAAAATAGTATATGGAAAATTGCACAGCGCCTCTAGCAGTCACTGACAGAACTAAAACTGTCCATACAAAAAGTAACGTCGTCGCTAGCGAGTAAACTCATGGTAACGGTAGCGGTCACCTCTTCGTAGCTTACTAGCTACGTAGCGTAGTATTTCATAAATATGCGAGACTACGCGCGAGGATGCGGGTTTTCCCATTACTTTTTTTATATTGTTAAGGTCCCACTAGCCCCTTTTTTCCATCGTTTGTCTGGCGCACCGCGGGATACCACCCTTACCTTGTCGATGTCCTGCTGTTAAGAACTAAGCGCTTCTCATCAACATTTATAATGCGGCAAAAAAATGAAACTCGCTGCCCGCGTCGGTTTCCTAGTGATTACAATTCGAGCCTATTCAAAGTTCGAGTGAACAGGCTTCTCCTCGGCGAGCTCGTTTCATCTTCGGCTCCGTCTTAGTCGCAAAAGGCTTGGTCTGGAGTCAAGAGCGAACCCATACATTTAAAAAAAAGAGGTTTTTTGCATAACAATTGTTATTTTTTTTAGAATACGCACAACTCAAATTATTATCCCTGAGTTGGATGTCAATGACCCAGGCAGTCGTAAATAATGGCGATTTATCGACAACGGCTTTTGGTTAAAGAAGAAATAGCATAAAACTTGTATTTGCTAGAGAATTTTAAAATTTTGCTGTTAGAAAGAAAGAAAAAAGAAAGGAAGAAAACATTCATTCAGTATCACATAATTTACAAAATAGAATAATACTTGTGTGTCGTAGCATCGCAGGAAGGCCACGACGCTGGTCTTCCGTGCACACTCAAACAGAGAGCACTACTTCGCACAACAATTATTGCTCATTCAATATAGGTACTTTTACATTATTATTAAACGACATGTATATTTATTTATTTGCCTTACCAGCCAATTATGTAAAATACAATTTGGCAGTTAGTATACAGTTAAAGCAATAGTCATGTTCAATGAAATGAGAAGCTTAGGTGAAGTGAGTGTATATTTATTTTTCTTCTATTTTTATTTTTATTTTGCTGTCCTAGTTACATATAAAGTCAAATGCTGTGTGATGAAATAGTGATCCTGCATTAAAGCCGGGCTATTTACATAATAAAGCATTGCCATTAGTAATGCTAACGACTTTTGACAACGGATACTACTCAACACCCGGCTTAAATTGAATATCGAGGTTGAACTGATTGATATTCCTATGGGGATATAAAGCTGAAAGATTTGTAATTGAATATTGCATTTTTAAGCTATAGCCGGTATTATCATGTCAATAGAATAACGTAGATTAATGTTGTCGAGATTGACAAGGGTAGTTTACACTAGCTTGACAGTGAATTGAGGTCTAGTTGGTATAAATGACGTGTAATTATGTTCGAAATGTTATTCATAGCTACTTCAATGTAAAACATAAACCCTGCTTTGAAATTAGCTTTTTAGGGTTCCGTGGCCGAACGAAAAAAAGCAGCCCTTATAGTTTCGTCAAGTCTGTCTGTATGTCACAGCCACTTTATTCTGAAACTATAAGCAACACACTGTTGTAACATTAACACTTTACGATTCTAATACAAAAAATAAAAAATAATGATATTTAAAAGTATTATCCCACAAATGAAAATATAACCTAATTTTTTTCTTTAAACTTTTCTGCATTAACGGCCAGCAGTTCTTTGCGCTATGTGCCATGCCCATTGCCGCTTACTGATACTCAGGGCTAAGCTCTCAGTAATACAATACAAGCTCTTTGTTTTCAACAGTTATGATGTCCGCGGCCGTCTCGCCAGCCAGCCGAAGCTGTGGTCCTCACCCACGGTATTCGGCACGAGAGCCTACTTCAGGGCGGCGGCTAGTCCAGCCGTGCTGTTCCTGGACAGCGTCGGTCCCGGGGATGCGGGAATCTACCGCTGCCGGGTCGACTTCAAGAACTCACCGACGAGGAACTCAAGGCTCAACTTTACCGTTATCAGTAAGTATATGGATATTGTTTTACAAACTGTCAATACAGTGCTATCGTGATATAATTTCGGAACTAATTATACAGCATTTCAATAGTGCAAAAAAAATCAAATGGATTCGCAAATGACGTTGAGGAATTTAATGTTTTAATGATCGGACAACAGCACGTCAAGGTAAACACTGCGATATCTTATGCAGTTATAGTAAGAGCTAGTTGAAATAAAAGTGGGTCACCTGATGTGCTGGCGACTGAACGTGGGGTGACAATGTTTGTCATTTTTTATCAGATTTAATCTTTCTCCAACAACAATGTTTTTTACTCGTATCGATTGAACACGTTTCAACTCCCCCAAACAAGATTTTTTTTTACTGTCAAGTCCACTATACGTCATATGTTTATTATCTGTAGAAGTTTATACTTTGCAACAATTGCAGACATGTTTAGAACATATCAACTTACAAATCTACTCTAAATTCCAACCCTAATTCACACGTCCAGTCCAATATATTATCTTTTATAAGTATGTAATTTGTGACTCCATATGGAAGCGTGGACTTAGTACTGAAAACAATATACGTCAACAAATGGAGTCGTGGACAGGACATGTGTTATTTAAGGTAAGATTTTATAATATTTGATAGATAATGTTAAGGTATTTTTTTGCAATAGGAATCAGTAAAAGTTTGGGGAAAATATTTCTGGCAGTCAAATCTATATTCCCTCGATTATTATATATTTGAGTCGATAAAGGTAACTCATATAATAAAACCTACTGAAATCAAATTACAAAAAAATACTCATATCATAAGAGGTATTTAGGTCGTCTCAATCTAAAACCACTTAAAGAATACCTTATGTCCTGGGTAACCTCTTATCCATGACACATTGCTCGGTTACAAGGAAACAGATCTTCATTAACGACAGTTCAGACTTCAAAGCGGATCCTTACGGCCACAATCCCGTGTCATTGGAGGCGCAATTATGTAGGATCATTAGGTCGACCCGCAAACACACTGCAAACACAAAACGTTACTAGTCCTTAAACGGGGGAATCATTACACTTACTGGTAATACAAATGGGATCTAACAAATAATAATCAATGTGAATGTATGTATTATGTACTTTGTGCTTGATTGGACGAAAAAAGCGATGCTGATGATTTTTTATTCTACCTCAGATTATAATTGTAATGAAATGGAGAATAAATTTTCTACGGGTAATAAAATATTTGTAACGGGCGCAACCATGGAAAACGGCTAGTTGAGACATATAGATAGAAATATGAAATTTTGTGATTAGTTAAAAGGCACAATTTCTTAATCGGTAGTAATGACAGAATGGCTACTTTAATGACCATTAGTTAAGGTATTTTTTTTTCAAGACACACAATCGTCAATATTCAACTGCTGGTAACGACATTTGACCATTACTAATCGAATGAATTCAGCAAAAACCCAGTTATTACTCATTATTTTTATTTTTACAACGTTAAGCAGACCTTGACACCCTTTAATAAATATAAATTTATAATTTATCCCAATTCTAATTTAGTACATAGATTTAAGAATATTATATCAAGAAATATTACGGTTCTCGTTGAGAGAAAATTACATCAGAAATAGCAAACTAATAGTTGCTTCTAAAAGTGGTAATTGGAGCGAACAAATTGATAATAACTCAATTCGAATTGAATATTGTAATTCATATCGGTTCATTAACCCTATCGTTAGTGTTTTATTGTATAATCTATCATTAACATAATTTTCATAACTGATCTCATATGGTTCAAAATAGGTCACGTATGTGAAATAGAAATCAAAATGTTTTTTTTTAACTAAGATAATAATTTATATATTTCAATAGGTAACATAACTTATATAAATCAGAGTATAATAAGGAAGAATTTAATTACAGTATGAGCTAGACAAATGCTCTAGCGTGTTACAAGTAAGCATTAACAAATTGCGTAAAAATATTAATAATTGAAAATTACTTACTTACCTACTTTTGCCGATAACCTTGAAAAACTTTGATGGTTGGCAAAGCGGATGGTATAAGACTCACAGGCCGATCACCGAGCCGCTGGTCTGATTCTATAAAAGAAATCACGGGTCTCTCGGTGAAAATGCCGCTCTTAGACAAACTGAAGATAGAGTGGCGTGGAAACACCTCGTAAGAGCATTCACCAAGGCTTACCAGAACGGGCACGACCTTCAGAAATGAAGAAACGACTAAGAAGAAAAATTGAAAATTTAGTACAAAATTATGAAATGTAGAGAATTGATAAATTATTTTTAAAAAACATCACTGAGTTATAAATATCAGGCGGTAACTGATACATGAAGAGTATTTTCACACTGTATTTGCGATTAGATAAAAACGCACAATATAAGAGTTCCGAACAGTTTAATTTCACAATCCAGAATGCCTTCCAAGATGCAGGGATTAAATATTGATAAATCCATCAAAATAACTTTCTAGTGGGGAGCACATTAACCACCACGTCTGGTGTTGATCGACTTATAAGTTCTTATTTATTTATTAACATTTAATATAATTGGTAACATATTTTTATAAATATTGTAAACATAAAATATTAATTAAGGAAATAACTTCATAATTTTAAATCTATACAATCAAATATAAGTCACGAAAATCATTTTTATCGCAATACGGAATCCACGTAATGTTTTGATTAATTTATAAAATTGTAATTTGTACCTGATTGAATGCTTTAAAATAATTATAAATTTTATAAGAGAATATTAAATATTATCTATAGCTATTATTTCAATTTAAGACAATATGTATAAAATCAAACTAAAGTCGGTTACAACATTTCCACAGTACGGAAACGGAAATCACATTAGACACTTAAACATTTTAAGATTACGGAAGCTACATGATGCTATGATCTACTTATTATACTAGATCTTTCTTTTCACTTAATAAATATATATTTGTAAACACATGATTGTATATTAATTGTAAGATAATAATTCATAATAATATTCATT
Organism: Pyrausta purpuralis; assembly: GCA_963924145.1. NCBI lineage: Eukaryota > Metazoa > Arthropoda > Insecta > Lepidoptera > Crambidae > Pyrausta > Pyrausta purpuralis. The sequence goes on from OZ001646.1 coordinate 6,676,647, forward strand.
TTTCAGATCCTCAATTGAATTGAATCTTAATTCAATTGATGAAAACATTTTAACATTGCGGAAACCATGTGATGGTTTGATTGACTTATTACTCGGTTATTAAAAGTAATTTTTCAACACACTTGCTCATAACGACGTCTTTATTCCACCGATTTTTGGCTCATAATCATAGATATTAAACACGCGTGCTTTTTCATTATATTATTGCACTAGTGCCTTTAGTTTATTAACCCGACCAATTTAGGTTTGTACCCTAGTACCAAGTCGTAAGTAAGAAGAAGAAGCGATATAATTTAGTCGGGTTATACAATACTTTTAGAAAATGAAGAAAACCTATTATTTACTCCGCCGGACATACGTAACGAGGCAAAAAGCGCGTGCGAAAGTCTTTGCCATCAAAATCGAGTGAAATGTATTTTTACTAAATGTTTTAATAATTAAAAACTTAGTAAATGAAGAGTCTTGTTTTTTCCTCGCAAGTGTGTTGAAAAACGTCGTATGATACGCATGTGCCTGTGACCATTATATACGCGGCTTTCTTATGGCGCACTCGCTTTCGCTCGTGCGCACACAATATCGCCTTGTATATAATGGTCAACTTAGCACACTTGTATCATAATGTAATATTATAATAAATCTAACATGAGTGTTAAAAGTCTAATACGCGAAACGCAAATGAGTTTTTATCTCATGTGCCTTCATCACACGACAATCCAGTTTCAGTGCTCATAAGTGTATTGGCGAGATATTTTGCACACTGTAGCAGGTATTTCATATAAACGTAGCATTCATAGCGGATTGGGAACACAAATAGAACCTTTTTAAATGTCCTGTACGGTCAGGATATGCATCCTGTATAAGCAAAGAATTCATGTGTTTAAAATATCATGGCTCCAGATGTGTTTTAGTAAATAATTATAACTAATATACCTGTAATTATAACTAATAATGACGACCTCCGTGGTGTAGTACTAAGTACGCTGGGTTTCAAGACATTGCCGCTTCGAGGTCCCGGGTTCGACTCCCGGTCGGGTCAATAAATTCAGAAATGACTTCATTGTCTTGGGTCTGAGTGTTGTGGTACCACCGTTGCTTCTGATTTCCATAACACAAGTGCATTAGCTACTTATTTTGGGATCTGAGCAATGTATGTAATCGGTGTCCAAATATTAGAAGCAATTTTTTTTTATTAGACATTATGTCAAGCCTTTGTGTATTAATTATGTATTAACAATAAGATAAATAAAACAATTAAGATTTATAATATAATCGACCAGAATGAAAAACGACCACTCATAATAAACAAAAGCATCTGAGATCAAGTATTGTTCTAACTACCCAGCGTTTGATCTTCAACCTTGTCTCCGAATTCTTTATTATACCAGCTCAGATTGAATAGTCCGATATTCAAATTAAATAGGCTTAAGTAAACTAAGCAATTGCTCGTCAACATTAAATATTTAGAATCAGAATAGGTTTCAATTGGGACTGTAATGAGATTCAAAGCTTTACATAACTTGGGATTCAGTAAACACTTTCGTTCCTTGCTTGAGCTGTAAATAAAATATATAAATAAAATCAGCTAGAGTAGGTTTCCTGCAAGTGAGATATTCGTAGAGCTCAATCATACCATGTGGTTGCTAGCGGTTGACAAACAAAGCTTGAAATAAATATTAGGCTTGTTTTGTTGCGACCATTATTTCTCCCCGACCCCGTCCCGCCCTAGCATATGCCCCGTCGAACGGAATAAAAAGTATCCTATGTCCTTCTCCTGGTCCTTAACTACCTCCCCACCGTTTCGCCCCGGCCTCGTCTAACGGGATCAAAATTATTATTTGTCTTTTTCCTGGTTCTAAGCTCCCCAACAACTTTCAGCCAAATCAGTTCAGCCATTGTCGAGTTATAAATAGTTTCTTTTGACTTTCATTTATAAATGTATACAGAACATATACATATACAAATTTATAGATGAAACTGAGTCCAACTGAATACCGCGTGAATTTATAATGGACAGATAAGCACTTGATGGCACTTGCAAGGAAAATTATGGATGCACCGTCGGGTGCTTCTGAGCAAATCAATTGCAGACGCTGCCAAATATTCGTAACCGCTTGCTTTTTAGTTTATCAAAAAACTGTTACAAAGGATATAACGACTTCTATATGAAAACCAAAAGATTATGTTTTTTTAAGGTAATGTCGGCTTAAAGAAAAGCTATTTGGAATCAGAACTTTAACTTTGAACTACAGGTTTTTTTAGGCAGCTCGTGAGGACTCACAAAAAGCTGACTTTTTGTGTGAATCTACTAACTATATCTAATAAGTGTCCTTGTTACTAACCCCTGTGGAGATAATAACTTTGAAATATTTTTTATTTTTATTATTTTTTAAGCAACATAGTTATTGTTTGTCAATGAAAGCTATCGGTATCGCACCAATAAATACTTTGTGGAGCTGTTCAACGTTCGGTTTATAGAATACAGATCTTACGTAAAAAATATTTTTTGCCAGTATAACATAGGTAAAAGTTGATATTATTTACACCATAATTATTGCTATAATTTTTATTAGTTCCTGTTTTAATGGCGCAAACGATGTTTGTTATGCCAACATACACTAACGTCCTACACGAAACTAATGGATTAATTATCGTGTAAAAGTAATTTCAGTTAATAGAAATACGTTTTCACCCGATCTTATCTACAAAAAGAATTCTGTAGTCTGAGTGCCTTTAGAAATAAGTGTTTGGTCGTTTCAAAAGTCATCGTCTTATCGGAGCTACAGTGAGTCGTAATTTTGTGTCAAAATAGAAATGGCGGCCTCAGAATGAGCATTTAAGGCCTATTATTGTACTAATGCTAAGAAAATAAACGGTGAAAATTTTTTTGCTCCTTCTATTTGAGGACCAAACGTTTTCTACGGTCAAGTCTGAAAAAAAAAATGGAAATGTAGCCTATTTTTTTTGAATTTACTGCACATGAGTTATAAATATTTTTTCTCGACTTTGAAAAAACATTTATAATAAAAAAAATAGTTCTTTTCATTTTCACGGCACTATTTTTCGACTTTCCGTATAAAATACGCAATAAATATCTCCTGCTGATTTAAACCTGGCCTAACCAGATGAAACGAAAGAAATACTAAATCAAAACCAGCCCTACAACAAATTAATAGCACAAAACCAATACTTTCTGTACATTTTTAAAACAAAAGGCCTGTTACAAGTCCTATTTGTCCTTAAAATAATTTCCGAGCACCAACAAAAACAGTGATACAACTTTACACAAAAAAGAGAATACACGAAAATGGTTTGTGTCATTAAAACGGCACGATCAAAGAATGCCGATCCCGCCCGTAACGCCATTACGCCGTATTCAATAATATTTCCCTCAAAATTAGTTTCCTGTGCCAATCGTGATAGGAAAGGCGAATAATAAAAAAATAACGCGCCTTTTCTCGGCACAATTTCTTTTTTATTCTCGCTTTTTTAATTTATGGCCAGTCTGTGCTTTGCGCGAACGAAGTGTCAAGATTCAGTAAACTCGTGTAATAGTCCTTAGGATGGGTATAATTACCTATCCGTAACGGGCTGTCGCCCATAACGTATCCAGAAGAGATCAGCTTCGAGAAAAGAAGATTTTTAACTTTTTTTCTGGGTAAGCATTAACAATGAAACTTTTTACGAACTGTTTATCCCCTTTGTTGTTGATTTAAAACGTTGCCATTTCATCCTGTTCATGTATAACACTTGATAATTTTCGTACAACCGTTAGTTTGATGAGCATTATAATTGACTGATCACAATTGCTTACGTAGCTATCCAACATTAGGTGATTTTATAGACTTTTTCAAGGTTCCGTAGTAAGACCTTAAATACTAAAATACTGTTCTTGGTCATGAATATGTATTCTAGTTTCCCCGCCAAAGTGGTCAAATAAAATTAAAAAATATGTTTGTTACGTACCTCTCATAAAAGTATTGTGGAGATGTGTTTTATTTCTCTTTCCTAACCTATCGTGTGTGTCGTCTAATCGGACTCTTAAAATGACTATAAGTTTGCTAACATCATTTTTCGATAGTGTCTTTTTCCCATAACATTCAGTTTTAAAGGGCAAATTATTGTTAGAATCTGATGGTCCCACCCTCTCGTAACTTAAAGATAGTAGGTAGGTACGTGAAAAAAATCCCATCTGTAGCATGTATGATAAATTTAAAAAAAAAAACTATGTCGGCTATAAAAATCAACAAATCACAGATTTGTTATCCATGAACTTAAAGCAAATTAAATTTCACTTTATTTTTTTTTGCCTCCAAAATGCGTTAAGATATGACACTGAAAGTGAAGTCAAATATTTATTTAGTTTTTTCTTTTTGCTGAAAATTAATCAAAATTTTAAGTCTTTGCCATCAAAAGAAATGACCGGTTTTGTTTCATAATTTCGGATTTTATATTATTTCAAGAGAGCTAGGTCAATACAAGTGCTATAGTGGATGATACGAATTACGCAACACTTCGTTCGCGAGTGCGACTCGCACTGGGCCCGTTTCTTTACAAGGATAAGCGTCTTAAAACCCCTGTGATGCTCGATATTCAAACCGTCTTTTATTTTTTGAATACCTGGTTCTGTAAATATAATAAATATAATATGGCACTGTGTTCACGGAAGCGCGAAACATTGCGGGGTTTCCAGTTACGCCTCAGCACTCCAAACTTGAAGGTCACCAACCTTTGTCACGTTTGAACTTTAAATAAAATTTGATAGCCTTTATACTCAAGTGTTTTGAGAACGATAGGTCTCCTGTTTCTACGATTAAAGCTCTTTGCCCAGCATAAAGTCGGTTTTTCTTGGGTAGTCCAATTACGTAAACAATATTTTCATAACTTTAAAAATAATATCTGTGAATAAAATTAACTAACTAATTGATTTAAAAACTTTAAAAAAAAGTAAAAACCGACTTCAAAACCAAAATGCACTAAAAAGTCTTAAATAAACTCTTCACCACTGAAAGGAAAGGAATCCCTTTTAGGCAAACAATTTCTTTTTGGAGTCGGTGCTGTGATAGTTGATGCTTGATTGTTTAAAGTGATGGTCGGTGCTGTGATAGTTGATGCTTGATGGTCACATCATAGAATGTATGATACGGTGCAGTGGGATAATACCTTTATGGAGATGAATTGTTAAGATCTGAGACGTTAATCAAAATATCTTTCGAGTCTCCACAAATTTGAAACAGTAGAATAAATGTTTTTGAAAGATACTGAGTCAGATTTAAAGGTCTCTCGGCTACCAATAGTTAAACAATGCCGTTGCAATATACAGATCCAACCACTCCTTACAAATAATACATTTTATTGGACACCAATCACATACATTGCTCTGTTCCCAAATTAAGGAGCTAATGCACTTCTGTTATGGAAATCAGACACAATGGTGGTACCACTACACCTCGGAGGTCGTCAAATAATAATACATAATATCGTCGTCAAATAAAAATACCTATATAAATGTAGAAAACCTATATATCTATGATATAGGTATATCTATCTATGATATAGGTTTATATCTATGATATGGTATATATCTATGATATAGGTTTTCTACATTTATATAGGTAAAATAAAGCTAATGCTTCATCAAACTGCGTCGTGAGTACTCGCTAAAGAAAAAAGAAAAATAAAGTTATAAGTTTGATAGCTCTATGTGTGAGTGGAGGCCCTTTGCCACGATCCATTCAAGATTCGGTAGCGACATCTAGGCTAGTCAATTAAATTATCAAAAGACAAAGGTGTTTTAGAGCTTTTATCGAGTTTTTTGAGTGAACACGTCAACTTACATTTTTTATTTATAAGCGAAAATTTGTTAAATTACATTTTTTACTATAAGGACAAGAAGAACTTTATATTTCATTATCAAAGCACGATTGCAAGGATATAAAAGTCTTAAAATCACAAATTTTCCACTGATTGACCTGACCTAAACATCAAAACTAAAATTACTTCTAAACCGAAAACAAAAGAAAGGATGTCCCAAGGATACAAAACTGGCTGGCGCGCGCAGTGCCACAATGTAAGCAATGATACCTGCACATTATTCTAAATTCAATTAAAAATATCATGTGTATAATTAAAAATATCATATTTTTAATAAGCAGACATTGTTACAGTCGATTATGACAAAACAAGAATTAGAGTTGCATACTTGCTTATTTGTTATGTTAATTTTCTTCTTCTTGATATGAAGATATCGATAAAAATTGCGCTCGGGCGGGACCCGAACCAGCAACTTTCTGTTTAACTGGTTAGCCAGAGTTGCTGGTTCGAGTCCCGCCCGTGCGTAATTTTTGGTTTCTTATTTTCATCTTTATGAATATAAAATATGACACTGAGTGTTTATAACATTCTTAACCATATTGGGTAATATTTTTGATGGGATTTTAAATTATATTATTATGAGGACTGTAGTTTGTAGGCCACCTTAATCACCAAATACAACTACTGCACATATTCCAACCCGAAACCTGAATTCACTGGCGATATTTCATCCAAATGAGCCTTCATTTACAGAGTAGGAAATATAGGGCTTCTGGATAGGCTTCCATTTGTCGGTAGGCGCACCTGTCTTATCAACGGCCATTAGTTCGCGCGGATGATTCGTTACGTGTTATCAGCAGTTTATCATAACGCCCATTTGTTGGTTCGAGAGTTAACTTGCGAGAGTGGTGAAAGGAAAATTAAAACGCCTTCAAAAACCTGACAAAAAGCTTTAAATAACGCATTCGACTTCTATTTGGGAGAAACATATTCTTTTGGAGTCAGTGCATAATGTCAAGCTTACGTACACCAACAGTCTACCTACACATATCATATAGATACTCATAGCATAGCTTTTTAGTCAGTTTTTGATGGCGGTTTATTTTTTATTTTATGTTTTTAAGTTATTACTCATATCTCAAAAACTGCTAGATCCATTCGATGAAACTTACACTTTAGCGTTAGTTGAACCATACCTGATTGAACTAAAAAAGAATAATCTCGCTTTGGCTTCTCTCACGAAATTTTGCAAAAAAAGATGATATCACATTCATACAGATCCAAGTGATTACCTCCTTTTTTGAAGTCGGTAAAAAGGTAGGTCCTTTTATTCGTATGTACGGCCAAGTTTTCTGGCGCCTAAGCGTCAAAAATTTTGAAGTGGACGTCCGTTTGTGAGTCGTGCGTGCAAGCGATTTTCTTTTAAAAGTGGTGAAGCGCGAGCGACCTTGAACGTAAACTAGCAGATAATGGTTTTCTTCTATATTTAGACTTGAGGTGCTCGTAGCGCAGTGGTAGCAGCGCTTTGGTAGGCTTTCGAAGTGAAGCAACCGACGGCGCGGTCGTGTTTGCATGGGTGACCATTCCGACCTTATAAGTAACGTACATCACGAGCATCTCCGTGCTTCGGCAGGCACGTAAAGCCGTTGGTCCCTGCTAATATCGGTTGATATTGGTCGTTAAGCCTAGTCAGAGGCCTTATGGGCGGCTTGATAACATCGGACAGCAGGGTTAGTCGCTTACCTTGCAAACACCCCTCCACCAACCAGCACTGAGCCCGCGTAGTGGAGTATGGCTCAAACTACCTCATAGTTAATTTTAATTGAAATGAATACTTTATACCTGGAAATGTTTCAGTATCTTGATTTCAATATCTACTTATAAATAAACTAATAATTAAATAACTTATAAATAAACTTCGATTATAGAAACTCTAGCTGGATGATAACTAAAAACAATATGTACAGAAAACTTCAACATTAATGATTTGAAAACTTTGATATTGTAAGCCTTTGCGAGCTCCTTTTGAGATTTGCATTGAAATATTATCCGCAATAAACCCATCATTGTTTAAAAAGGTACCTAAAAGGGTAATTTTTCGGTCCGTTCATCTAATGCAGTGAAAAGGACACGTGATTTCTTACCTGTTATCACTTGGGCATTATCACTATCATTTGTCAGAGAAAAGTCTGAAAAAGGGCGATTTATATCGAAGAACTTACATTACAGATGTTGCAATAATGTTTTTAGGGGCACTTACTTCACTAAATATGTAAAGTATAAAATTTATTTTTAAAAAAACTTACTTTATTTTCTGTTTCATACACATCGATATTTCTGTAACGGTTTTTAGCTTCAGTAGTCATTTTTTCCTATACACCTCAATAAACAATTAATTTCTTTGAAATAAAATATTATTGTTTTTCAAAATACATATTATAATAAATCCAAAGCTTCATAAAGATGAAATAAGAAACCAAAAATTTGCGCACGGGCGGGACCTGAACCAGCAACCCCTTGGCAAACCGGGCCAAACGCTCTTACCAATTGAGCTACCGTGTTGTTAGTCCGACCCTGCGAAATTTGTGGTTTCTTATGAAAACGTCAATTGCGTGACGCTTAGCGCCATCTAGCCGTCTGTTTATGAAACAGATGCAATTAAATCCAAATCTAATCTAAAGCATTAAATCCAAAGCTGCTCTCAAAGATGGCAAATATACCTACTTGATAAATTAACTGGCCGAACTCAATATACGATGAATTTATCCATGCTTTTGCTTTCATAATTATACAACCTATTAAAGATTATTATGAAAAATACTTCTTGATACAATGTAAAAAGAGTCATATTATCTAAACTGTTTAAACGTCAAAAACAGAGGTAGCCAAAATTTATTATTAATTACAGTTATTTCATAGCGACTTTAGTTTCTAAGCTACTCAATGAGTTTGCGTATTAAAAATTTGGCAATGAAATTATGCCCCTGGGGGTCTTCTTGGGTATGGTTTTTGATAGTGAACCAATTTTGGATTACTTGTATACACGAATTGATCTTGGTCTCTTAAATTTTAGTCGTGCTTAAACATTCTTTTCTGAAAAAGGTGAAGATTATATTTAACAAATGTTGTCACCTAGAATATACATGCACTGCAAAGGCAATATTTGCAATCTTTAAAAATGTCTTAGAGGACTGCCGGGGCGAGAGTCCGATAAATTGCCCTTACACATTTTTCCATATTTTAAACAGGCCACCCAAATCAGAAGAGTTTCCCTAAACTAGACGTCCATGCCTCATTAGCGTCTAAAAAGCAGACATGTAGCCTCCTCAAAACGACAAAAAAATTAATGTATCTATTTTTTTTGCTTTCAGTAACCAATGTTATCGCCAATTACTATACCGAAAAACTTAGTATGACCTTTTCGAATCGTCAGTCCTTTCGTTTATAAAAATTTGCGTTTAAAAGAGTCATAGTATGCATTAACGCTTTAACGCTGATTTAATAGCAGTTCAATCGTAACATCAGGGCTGATTAAGGTGTATATACCTAAACCACGGTTCCAAACTTTGAAGCGTCTTATTTTATTATTTACGTTGAGACTATCTGTATTTCAAAACTTCGGAGATAATAAAGTTATCCGCCAAGTTTCTTTATGACGCAAGAATACCGAATTTGTGAATTTTGTGATCGCAATTTTGGTTGATTAGCCAAAGAAAACAAAAAAGTATACTTTTAAGCTCCTGATGTGATAACGCTTTTGACTATTATAGCGTTGGAAGAAACTTTTTAAGACTTTGCGTAATTTATTTGTTTTTATGAAAGCTTGAGGTTAGTTCTGATCTGTTGTAAATAATCCGGGCAAGTCAGCGAATTTACGACGTTTTAATAGTCTATATTATATAAATTAATAATATTTCCTTTAAACATACGTAACAATTGGCACTTTTTTTTACCCGCGATAATTTAGTGTGTATACTTCCGCATTAACTTTACCTTTTCTTATTTGATTACAAAGGTTCCAAGATTTATTAGAAAATAACCCTTAACATGACAGGCTTACGCCTCTACGTCATGCGGTAAGACAATGAGCACGGTAATTAATGAGAGCACTAACAAAATGTATGTAAGGTAGATATACCCAGAAGGCTTTGTCTTGAAGAATGAGTAACGGTTTTGTAAGAATATCAAATCTTAAGTAGGAGAGATTATGGCAAGATGGGTTACTTAAGCTTTAAAGGCCAATGAGATAAAAGTATACATTTTAATTTTTAATGTACAGTGAGATATTTTCTTTAAATATTCGGTGATATTAGGAACTTTAAGATGTCCATTTTAGAAATAAATCACAAAATTGAAAAAAGTCGTTTTACCCTGTCTTACCCATTGTGCTGCTTAGATGGGGTACCCCCTAAGGTAAGATGGGGTAATGGAAACTATCAGGGAAAAAATAATTATTTAGATTGGCAGAACTCGCAGACATGAATGCTTCGTCATCATCATTTCTCGCAAAGCTATTATGAGACCATCTTCCACAGTGAAGGCATGATATCCACCCCTCAACCGAAGTGAAATATACTGCACTACAATACATACATAGTGTGACCCTTTCGTCTTTTTGCTATATTTTCTTAAGTTATTGTAGTAGTTATCTTCTGTTTTTTTTTCAATTATTTTTTTCTCTTCTTTGTTCTTTGCTACCCCATCTTACCTCCTTCCTCGGGGTAGTTGAAAATGTTGTATGTGACAATTAAAAAAGTTATGTCACAGCGAAATACAACGATAGTTATTATGATAGGCCATGTAGAAAACAAATGGTTTGTAAAATTTAATTTAATTATGTTCCCTGTTTTAAATTAATCTCTAGTTTATGACCTTTCCTATCTTTTTTACGAAAATTTTTTTCGCAAGTGCAGATATCTAAGATTTTAACACTGGGAAATCCTTCTGGATCATTCTCAATAAGGTGACAGTGTGTTTTCGTAGCTAATGTTGGCAACAAAATCTTACGACAGGAAACTTAATTATAGAGCATAACGTGTAAATTTTGATTTAGAAGTAACATTAGTACTGTTTACCTTCCGCTTTATTTTTGATTTAGGAACCAGTTTGCTAGACCAAAATTTTTTATGTCTAAACAAGTTTTTGTTTATTTTACGATAGATTTAACAGAGTTTACCTAAGCTGAAAGTAAATCAAAATATTTTGAAATCATGCACAGTTTCTAGGGCCCTATTTTGAATCACACGTTTGAATGTGGTAAATTTAGTTCGAAACTAAATAAAATTAATGAAAAACACCCAAAACATAAATATTGGACACCAATCATATACATTGCTTTTATCTCAAAGTAAGTCGCCATTGCACTTGTGTTATGGAAATCAGACACAACGGTGGTACCACAACACTTTAACCCGAGATAATATAGAAGACCGGGACCTCGGAGCGGCGACGCTTTGCAACCCAGCGTGCTTAGCCACTACACCACGGAGGTCGTCAAAAACTGTAAAATAAAATATAATCAGTTATCTTGTTTCTAATCACTCCGTTTGTCGTTAAACTGTTTTTTATTTAAATATCAGGCATTAATCAATGAGTATCACACGCCATCTTGACGTGACGTGAGTGATTAAAAAATAGAACTCCCGGTCCTCAACTTTTTTGACGAGGTCACTTAAGAGCCTCAAAACAAAGACTGTGACGTTATTAAAAGTTTGTCTGATGCAATAACTAAATTGAGTTTCTACTTTTTAACTTTTTTTTTAACATTTGACCATTGAGCTCCAAACTTTTTTTACACCCACAATACCCGGCGGCTCGAGTTAACTTGCAGCAGAAGTTTGTATTGTCAAAAGGCGTCATGAAACAAAAACACATTTACTTCAATTTCTATCAACAAAGACCCCCAAACAATACAGAAGAATCGTTGTTACTAATTCTGCTAGTAAGTTCCTCTTTGTGATGAAAGAAACAAATCTCGGCACGTCGCGATTTGGCACTTAGGTCTCAGACGTGCGTGCGGCACAGCTTACTTGTGAAGCATTAATAAAATAAACAGCTGCAAATCGTAGGCAAACATAAAGTACTCGTAACGTGTAAGTATTTATAACTTGAAGATTTATTTAATTTAATTATATTTGTACTATTCCCATATTATTTACTGTAGGGACCTTATAACCGTTAAGTAAAAAAAGTGACTGTCGTCAATCTTAGCACATAACCAACTGCCTTTTATTATTTTTAAATCTCCGTGCTTTCAAACAAGCCCTAAACGTTCCCCGGTGCCTTTTTCTAAGTGCTTTTCACATTAGAGCGACAGCAGAACAACCTATATATATATAAAAACACATACATAAAAACAGTGGCGTTGCTCCCGTGCGACTGCTGCGTGCCGCGGCTGCCATTTATGTATGTAATTATCAGTAGCGCGACTGTCGCGCGACCGTAGCGCTGCTAAAGTCGCCTAAATATGAATTCGCTATGCTCACGGACCGATAGGCTGCGTAAACAATAGAATGACAAAAGCCTGTTAATAAACTGTGACGGATGTAAGCATCCCCTGTCACGGATGTGATAACAACATTCTTTTGTTAACGCGACCGCCGACGTCCTATCGATCCGTCAGGCCTAAATTTTAAGTTTGTGTGATTTAGCTTATGAGATTTTTTTCTATCAACTGAGTATGTACAAGAATCCTTATGAAAAGACATGAAGATTACGAGACTTGCTAGCTGCGTTTTCCTGAAGAATTATTATAATTTTAATGAAACTTGACATGAAAAATAACTCATAAGGAAGGTGAAATTATTCGATAATATATTAGTCAGGTGACGTTATATCTAATTTCAATAAAAAGAATAGTCAATTAAACAATAAGCAATATCAAATGGCAATAACCGTTCTTTACAAACAGAAAGTGTAAAAATTTAACGACAACATTTTCGTTTAACATCTCTCGCGTCCCGCCCGGCGATAACTCAACACGAAATACAAGCAATTAGCCAAATTCTACGTATAAAATTACCGTATTGTGTTGCGTATTTACCTTCACAATCACCATTTAAAGCAAGAGTAGCGTCACTGTTAAAATTTCTAAATTGATCCATCAGTTGAACATGCATACATTCGCGTATTGTTTGCTTTACGAGGATTATTGTGTGGAGAAAATCGTTTATTTGATCTTCGTTATAATAGTGTACAGAATAATAATAGGTATTTCTGAGAATATAATAACTAAATATTCAAGCCTGCTCAAGGACTCACCCCTGACACGCGCACTCCGCACTCTTAATAATTTACAAGCAATTGATCAGAGGGGCATTCTCGCGCAATTGGTATACGAAAAATACCAATTGCGCGAGAATCTATCGTCGATCAAATTTTCCTTGTCGAAGAAATAATAGTTTTCTCAGGGTCACGAACTTTATGTATTGAGATTTTGTTCGTGCGATAGTTTAATTAGGTGTAGATATTTGACTTAATTTTTGAGGTAAAACGGTTAAACTCGCAATCGAATTACCACACGAAAAAAGTTCGATCATGCGAAAATCGGCCTCCAGGGGGCCAATTCTCGTGAAGTAGTAATTTTTCCGTGTGGTAATTCGTATACGAAGTTCACAATTCTATTGTAAAAGTTCGAGTGATACATAAAACTGCTATTCTCATGCACCGATAGAACATTTCACGTTCGAATTTCATTACAACGTTCCATTGCAGAGATCGTACGGGCGTTTTTAAAAACGCCGAAATAAAGTATATTTAAGTTTATCTAAAAAAAAAAATTTGGTGAAATTAGACAATAAATCTATTTGTTTGTTTAATTTGGTGTATATATTCACAAAACATATACATATTGTTAAAAATATAATAACGGTAGATCAATTATCAAAATTTCATTATTCATGCATAGCATGAAATGAAACGCAGCGACGCGCCATATTACCTTACTCTATGGCCCTAAATGTCAATGTGTGTGTGTCAAAATTGTTCCAAATATCGATTTTTCAGTGACTGACAAAATTTATTTGTTTTCTCAAATTTTGCCTCAAATAAGAATATATAAGAATTACAATGCTAAATACAAACAAAATCAAGATATTTTCTAATGTTGGTATGACGCTGTTTGTTTAATAATATGCTTTTTTTATTTACTTAACTACAAGAAAGAGGCATTTAATTATTCTTTAGTAGTAATAGGTTCAGTTATCTAACATCACAGATATAAGTGCAACTTCTTAATGTGTAGCCTGGATAAAGTTTTTAATATCCTTTGTAGATATGTAGTGTTCTTACAAAACAAACTATTTTTATTCACAGATAGTCTGGATTATGTTGTAGCAGAGAGAATATTTAGTTGCCAATCTAATGCGATAAAATACTGGTTAAAATACATGGGAATACTTGAATACCTTAATTCTCTGGTATCTAGGTAAGTACCTAATTAACTAGACACATACATAATGATAGTTTTATTTTCATAATTTATAAATCAGACCATAAGATTTTACATTTATAACCTAAATCTATGTGTGTTATAGTATTGCCTATAGTTCTGTTACCTTATTATAAACAAATAGTACATTAGCAATCTGTTCTAGCTTGAATGTGTTCAAACATAGTTTATTAATTCCACCTACAAGTATCTACAATAATAATTATTAACCCAGAAAAGAGATACTAAGCTAAAAAATGATGGTGTTCAAGTTTTGTTTTTATTTTGTGTGTAGTAGGTAACTTTCTGTGATATTTATGTTGGTTATTGTTTTTTACAGAAGCGAGCAGTAGAACAAATTATAATAATCCAAAAGGAAGGAGCGCCAAATGAAGGGATTTTAAATACTCCTGGGAACACAACCGCATTCATTTCACAACAAAATAAATGATTAGTTAGAAATGTAACTGCGTTGGATTAAAGGATGGAAACTTTCCTGATATGACCAATGGCTTTAAATTGTTTTTATTTTTAACAATAACATTATTGCTTCTTAAAGATTTGTGTTTTGACTGATGTATGAAGAAAATAAAATCACTTGCTAAATTGGTATTTTTTATTTGTATGTTATTTAATATTTATTTAATTAAGTATACTGTTTAATCTTCCTTAGTCATTGACATTAGGAAATTTAAATTCAGGATTGTTTTCAATATATAGGGGCAATCTATGTTCATGAGCTTGAAACAGAGTCAAAATATAAAACCAGGGTCTGAGAATTAAGCTGAAGGTGACCAAAGGTACTCCGTAATAAGGCAAAAAAACCTAATCGAGTTGGGCTCGTAAGATTCGACTTGTAAACTACTTACTTTGTCTCTAGAGTATCCAGGGGTGGATTGCTCTTACTATAATATTAAGTCTTATCGAGGTCACCGCTGCCTTACCATCTTAAGAGCTGAAATCGCTTGCACCTTTTGTTTGAACCGACGCCTGTTTTGTGTCTTGTGTGCAAGCGATTTTCCTTTGAAAGTGGTAAGTCGGGAGTTACCACGGTTTTTTGTAAGTCAATTCATATACTCGAAACTTCTCTAAAACGCAGAAGTACTCTTTTGAATACCGCATCAAAATCGGTTTAGCCAAACATGATATAATAGAGGGCGAAAAAACATTATATATTGGACACATAGAAAACCTTCTTTATTTGAAGTCGACTAAAAATCATTCAAGTCAATATAAATTTTCTCAATTTTAGGTTATGTAATCATTTTGCCCGATTAGAACCTCAATAGTTCGTATACGAATTTTGAAATCTATTGGTCTCCAGCAATCGAAATGTTCGTGTGACGTTCCATCGAATTATTTCGATTGTGAAGGTCTGAGAATACACAAGCCTTGTTTCCGTCGAAAAAAATTCGAGTGGTGAACTTTTTTACGTGTGTGAACTTTTTTCGATCATGCGAGAATCGGCCTCCAGATCTGTCCATTTGTACCCTGAGTGAATTTAACAGAGTAGCATTGGCGGTTATTTGGTATTATAATTAATTAAATAGATAATTTATTTATTTCAATTAAAGTTAATTTTTCTTTTTTTTTTTCTCTCTTTTACAACAAACATGTATGTCATACTTAAATAAAATATCTTACTTGAAAAAATAAATAAAAATATATAGTAACTTTATATAATACTTTGTGGTCAAATAAGCTTAAGGGCTGTACTGTCGCATGCATTAGGTAATAAATCCTGTAATTATAGTATTAGTTGAATAAATAAGTACAAAAAAATATATAAACAGCATTTAAGATAACAAAATATTTGCAGTGTCACTAATCCCACTCGAGGTTTTTTTATAAATAATATTTAGCGAAAAAGCTAGTTGGAGTGATCATTGACACTATTATGCCGAACTAGCATAAACGATTTTATTTACCTATCATCTTCATTTAGTGCATAAATAAATAAATAAGACATCGAAAATCTTTTCTTAATTAAGGTTTTTGCCCAATACAATGAAGCATACCATGACCGTGCTATGAACGTGTCAGACAAACTTTTATTTTGTGTTGAAAAACTATGACACCTTACCTACTAGACTGCTTTATCACCGACTAACACCGTCGCGTGTCGTGCCCGGAGCGTGTTAGGACCGACAAAATACGCTCTCGCTCACGCTCCATATATCGGTAAGACGGAACGCTGTCAATCCGTACAGTGGTCATTGTAGAACGTACCGTGTTTCTTTTCGCGCCTGACACGTTCCTAGGACAGCCACGGTATTATACGATTTCATCGTCATCATCATCATCAGTCGAAGGACGTTCACTACTGAAAATAGGCCTCCCTTCGGCTTTTTACAGCGACCGATCACAAGCGGTCGGCATCCAGTGAGATCCTGCGATCATTGTAAGTTCGTTTGTCCAAATTGTCAGTGGAAATTTCCAGTAAGCGCTTACATTTTATAAAAACAAATTGAACCATTACAACATGTACTTTTACTCAACAGCTCCACCAAACAGACCAGTGATAATGGACGCAAAGACCAGAGATCAGACGCGGCTGCTGGAGCCATACAATGAAGGAGAAACCATGGAGCTCATCTGTGAGGTCTACGGAGGTAAGATTTATATTTTGGGATTTATGCCTCTTACCACATTAATCACGTGCCTAATGTTATTTTCACTGTAATATTTTGAAAAAGAAGTTGTTGAGGTTAGACAGGAACATTTTCAAGATTAATTTATTTGTGCCACAAGAATCTTCGCTATTTCTTGTTACGCAATAGTTTAAACGAGACAGATAGACTTTGAAAAGGTAGAGCCATTAATGGTGCAAATATTAATACTAAGATGTAGCTTTTTATTCTGTTTAGAATTTTTCAACTTATATTACTACATTATAATGCCAACATTGGCATTCATTATTTTCTTAAATAACTATTGCCCATCTAGAAAATTATAAGACAATCATTTTTTATCTCTAAGACCCCTTACACACTGCGATTTAAGCATCGATGCATCGCGCGTTAGTATTGATGCAGTCGTAAAATTCTGTACATACTTTGACAATTTCCAGCTTCTGCGTCGCGACTGTATTGATGCTAATGCGCGTTAGCATCGCGACTGTATCGATGATATAAGTAGCGCAGTGTATTAAGGTTGACATTTTGCGACTGCATCGATGCTAATGCACAGTAGCATCGCGACTGCATCGCTGCTAAAAGTTGCTGTGTGTAAAGGGTCTTAGGTTTAATTTTCTCACTTTGCTATTTATTTTTAAAACTAGTTTTAAGTATACAATGTTTTTCTTGATTTAATTTCCTTATCTTATCTATTTTATTATATTTATTAAAGAATTGTTTTTATGTCTCGTTGCTCTCCCCAGGTGATCCCCGACCCCGTCTGACCTGGTACCTCGAGAACACCGTCATCGACGACTCGTTTTCGTACCGGGCAGATGGCGCCACGGTTAACGCGCTCACATTTCCCAGCGTTGGGAGACAGCACCTTAACGCAAGGCTGGTGTGCCAAGCCTCTAACACTAATCTCACGCCACCTGAGACGAAGCTGTTGATACTCGATGTCAATCGTGAGTGTTTATAAATGTAATCATCGGTATAAAGATCGTCTGCACTAGCTAGTTCCTGACTTTCAAATGTTTTGGAGTTACTAGTACTCCTGGTGCTTAAGATTTCGAAATGCTATCGTCTTAAAGTCATGTATTCTTTTATTGTAATTTGATGACACCCTCCATTGCCTGGAAATTGATTGACTGGTTACAGGCTTACTTAAATTATTATTTTAGCTTACATGAGTGTAAGTAAAGTGCTTTATTTTTCGGGATCTTTTCCATTACATTACAATATTCGCCCTCAATCTATTATATATTAATTTTTGAATATTTTAATTCCCAAAGTCACTAACGTAACCCTGTTGCAGTAAGGCCACTGACAGTTCAGATCCTGAACAAGAGCGGGCAGGTGTCAGCGGATCGACGGTACGAAGTGAAGTGCAAGACTACTGGTTCCAGGCCAGATGCTGTCGTCACGTGGTGGAAAGGTAGCCGGCAAATCAAGAGGAGTGCTAAAAATGCAAGTAGACTGTGATTTCTTTTGTGTTTTATTAATGAGTGTAGGTCATCCGTAATATCAGTCTTAAGTGAATTGTGATTTCTGATCCTCATCCTGCAATAATGAGTTGATGCAATAACTTTTGTAAAGTGTTTTTGGCATTTCTTATCGTTGGAGAAAAACTTCTTGAAGTAACCTGCATACTCGTAGTTGATATTTATGGTATAAAATTTAGACGATAACTAACCGTAAAGATAATCTTTCAGATGGCCAAAGCAATAGCACCGACTCCAAAAAAGACATTGATTGCCTAAAATGAAGTCCTCTCTTAAACGTGTCTAAACTTTATGTAAAACTTTTAGTGTTGAAATCGGTTTTCAGTTCTTTAAGTTCGTTTTATTTGCTAATTTTCAGTGATTATAGAAGGGGGGGGGGAGGGTTGTGGAGGTTGTTGCACCTTTTTTGACTAGGTATTCGAACTATGGTTTATGATTGTGGTTTTATGATTTATCTTGATAAAATATAAGTTGCAGTTGATGCCACAGAAATGAATCACTCGCCACCGAAACGAAAATACTAGGACCTACCGAAAACCTTTAACAAAGGAGAATGCCCAAATCTGTCCCACCCTAATTAAGCAGAGTATAAGCTGACATAAAAACCAAAATTCGTTTATTGTTTTTATAATTCATGATTGTTTGTTACGAAAAAAACTTTAGTGGGAATTTTATTTTCATTTGAATTGATCATTCAAATGACTAAATCCTATTTTTAATACAGTTAGCAGCACATCAGCTTATATGAAATCAACTTTTATTTTGTAAGTAATAGAAGTGGCTTTAAGGATAGTCTGTCGTGCGGCCATGTAAACATTTACAGGGACAGTTAAAGTAAGGAATCATCACTGTTGCTTTAGTTGTTGCGTTGCAAGAACAAAATGCATGTTTAATAAAATAGATAACATTTTAGTTGTTTATTCTTTGTAATGGATCTGTGGGTATCGGAAATATAATTATCTTTACATGATGAGGATCTCGTAGGGCAATCGGCAGTATGACAAGCCCCGTAAATGGTATAAAATAAAACTATATCCGTCCGTCATCATGATTGATACAATACAATTAGGTGGTTTATTTTCGTTGTTCATTGCTTCTTATGAAATGCAAATGTTTTGATCATTAGATGCCACGAGCTGAGTTTTTATATTCCTCCACGTAAAGATTCTGTACTCTTTTGTGCAAGTGCTGTGCTGTTTTTATGACGAACGTTCATACGTCCACAATGCCAGTGCCTCGCTGTGTAAACTGTTCTCTTGCTCTACAGCATCTGGCCTTACAACTTACCACCAAGTGGGTGAGGCAAGCGATGCTATGCTTTGTATTCTACGCTCCTGGATAAGCATGGCCATTGTAAGTAATAAACACTTCTGACTGCTGTTAATAGTAATTGTTAATAAAATGGTATTAAAATGTAGTGATCATACATATGGACCTGTTTATTATTTGGGTGTATAGTATTGTTATTATTTCAGATCACTGAAGACAATCATCTCTGTCAAGAATGTCTAGTCATACTACATAACAAATCTGCAACCTCCTCTTCTGGAGGTCCAGTAGTACAGGCTTGAGGGCACGCACAAGTGTGCCATGAATGTGGAAAGTCCATTATAAAAGCCAAGATAGATCAACTTCCAGAGAATAGTCTAGAGAGGGATGTTATTATTTTATGCTTAACGTTTCATCAGGTAAATATTTGCTTTGTTTATAAATTAAATGATTTAATTATAGAAATATGTATTTTGAATTAATTGAAACATTTGATTCCAAAAATCAGTTTTTAATTTCAGATTAACCGGCTTGAGAAAGTCTGTTTACCCTATTGAACAAATGTCTATAGAAGTGTGAGAGGACATGCATTAGTCGATCCGAGATTGTGCTAGAAGCAGCTTCTACATCTAACCAAAACTAAGATGCTTCTATGTCTTCATCGATAACTTCCATGGAGTCACCAATAAAAATACCACCTCCATTACCAACATTTCAATCAAATGTTGTTACTGGTGTCTGCGCCAGCATTATTTTTACACAATGTTTTTATAAATATGAAGATGATGAATAAATCATATAATTAAAAGAGTTTCAAACATTTTTTTTAATGATTTAACTTGTAACATAATCTAGATACAGCAGGAATTGCAACAAAACTACCAATTATTTTAAGCGTTCATTATATTATTGAAGACAAAACTATGTATTTCCACACTTTCATTTTGCGTGATTTTATTTCTTAGACTACTCGCAGTTGGAGTGGCTGATGTTTATGTGCATTTTTTCATTAATACCTATCTTATTTACCTCGTATTACCTCATTTAGTACTTAGTAACACCTAACCTCAAAACTGAACTTTGTTTTTAATCATTAGGAACAAACAATAAGTTTTTTTTTCAAGTTCATTTTATTTTATAACATTACTTCTCCTTTATCACCAATTTTGGTAGTTATACAAATTCATTCGTTGCGCAACCAAGCTCCATAGTAAAATGGGCAATCTCCTTTACTTCTAAATGCTATAAAATTTAACCCTTTAGGTAGGCGAATCATTTATTCAAATCGAGTGATCTATTTATCTACAATGATATGACTTAGATATCAGTTAACATAGATACAAAAGAAAACATACAGTCGAACTGGAAATGATAACCTCCGCTTTTTAAGTTGGTTAACAATCAAACAAACAAGGAAGATACTTTAGTTTATACACGTGCAACCTTAAGGGTCATCAAACATTGCCCGACTGACTTCGTATTTGACCATAATCAATCACCTCCAACAAAACTTGTCTGTTGCCGAGTTCCTAACTCGTAAACAACTTACTGGTTAACTGCAAGTCTTGTAGTTAGTATGGAGCTACGTCGTGTACTAAGGTTTCTTTGGAGCTGATGTAACTAATATTATAACGAGACAGTAAACAATATTACACCGGTCTAGACACCAGGGCTGATAGCTTTAGTTACAAAAAATATAACTTTTTACATCCTGAGAAAGTGTAGAAAGATTTATGTTTGGTTAAAATAATTAAGATGAAGCTAGACTTTTTGTGATCGTTAATTCTCATTTGTTTTTCACTGATTCTAATTGATAGTATTGCATTGACGAGTACTGACATTATACAATTCATTGTTTATGTATTAAAAACTTTTGCACAATATGGCAAATAAAGTGCAAAAAGCATTATCTGCAACTCTTCTTCTTAACAGAGAAAATGATCTTTTACCAGCCTTCAACACGCTGACGACGGCTTTTCATGTGCATATATACACCTAGTGTAGGTATTGATGCACTACTTTATGAAAGAAGAAGCTTACAAGCATGATGTCTGGTAGTTTTTTGATTGTTAAAACATACATGATTGATGGAAGAATATGCAACTTTAATTAACATTCACTTCTAGAAATCAAAATATTATCTAAAATCAAAATAGCTAAGTTATGAGATGCTCAGCAGAAGATTCCCTACAGAAGCCCCTAAAACTCCTTATAATCTCTTACAAAACTTGATATTTAGATTGAAAATATTGATCGGCCCTAAACGACCTCGCTTGTTTCTAACTGTAATTTTGTTATCATTATCTTTACAACGAAGTAACGAGATGCGACACTTATCCTTAGAGTTTCCGTGCATTAATCTTGTACGGCGATACCAACGGTTTTTTATAACGCCAAGACAACTTGTTAAGCCGATACAATGGACGCTTTGTGCAATATTGTTAATGGCTTGATATACTCGTAGCTCAAAAATGTACGCATCATCAAGATTATTAATTAGTTCACGTCAACAGACGTTTCATAAACAGACGGCTAGATGGCGCTAAGCGTCACGCAATTGACGTTTTCATAACAAACCACAAATTTCGCAGGGTCGGACTGACAGCACGGTAGCTCAATTGGTAAGAGCGTTTGGCCCGGTCTGCCAAAAGGTTGCTGGTTCAAGTCCCGCCCGTGCGCGAAATTTTAGGTTTCTTATTTCATCTTTATGAATATAAAATATGACACTGTTGTACCGTACCCTTTTAGTGAGGAGGTAACTAATGTAGATGAAAGAAAGAGTTGAGTACAAGGAAAACTTATTTAATACGATTTACACATTTAAACTTATCTAAATTACAGGGAGTAGGTTTATAATTGGCAACCGAAAAGATACGCGTCTTCAATTAATAATCAACGCCTTTGTCCTGGTTTAATGAAGTCCGGTGACACCGCGATGACTCAGCACTCGTGGCGTTGGTAGTAGCAGTAAGGGGATTGATTTAGGCAGTATTAGTAATAGCCTGGCTTCCACGGCGGTGTAGAATCCCAACCGGAAACCGGGACCCCGATATCCGGGGGACACTGAAGTTAATTAAATTGGTAGAAGTATAAAAATCACAATCTAAAGAATTCGTAGGCCGCCGTGAGTTGGCAGTTTTGATCGACCGCAGTACGTCCTCGCGTTAGGATAGCTCCGCTCAGACTCCGCGACGTATGTTCCGAAGGCGACGTCACACATTCGGCCGAACCAGTTTCAACGCATAGTTCACTCATGTTTGCTTGCGTAGATATTTTTAAACTAGCAACTGCGCTCGAGTTTGCGTGTTCGTATTTTTGTAATAATAATTGGTTAAGATTTAGTTAGGTAATTGTAGATAATTAGTATAATTTAATGTTAGGTTTAAGTTAATGTTAGTAAGTTTAGCTTTAATTTCTTATTTATTGAGTAAGGCGTGTAACGAACCGTTACACTGTGAGTGTTAAAAACATTCAACAAGCATTAGATAGCGAAGCGACATCAATTTCCAAGTTGAATTTATTCTGTAAAGAATAACTGCTTGGGCCATCTGTTTCATAAACAGACGGCTAGATGGCGCTAAGCGTCACGCAATTGACGTTTTCATAAGAAACCACAAATTTCGCAGGGTCGGACTGACAGCACGGTAGCTCAATTGGTAAGAGCGTTTGGCCCGGTCTGCCAAAAGGTTGCTGGTTCAAGTCCCGCCCGTGCGCGAAATTTCAGGTTTCTTATTTCATCTTTATGAATAGTTCACGTCAGTTTTGTGACAGCAAAAAATATAGTTATTTTCGTGAAAAGCGAAAATACAGCTGTGTTTTCGCGCTAGTTTCATTCGTAGTTTTGTTTGATTAAAAATGAAAAAATAAAGGATTTTGTAATCAATTTCATCTGTTACATTTCATTGAAAATGTTATTCGTCTATTGATTTTAGAATCCTATTTTAGGTTGAGAATTTCTAAATTTATAGAAACGCAAAGTCATATTTGTATATTTATACATTATTGCACAATCGTAAATTTGAACAATAGGCGGACTAAACGCCATATGGCATTATTTTCCAGTCATACCTTTGGGCTAAGTAGAAATGATTGTGGGCGGTGCCCCAAATAAAAAGAAAATGAGTTACTATTTTAAAAAATATGGTTAATTTTACACATAAAAAATATTATTATAAAACAAAGACAAAATGAAAACAATTTATAATAAATACAATATAACTAATAAATACATATACCTATGTATACTATAATAATTATATATTATGACGATGTTGTAGAAGGTTATGGATTACGCTATGTTGGTGCTTCAGAAAAATATATGTAGAAAGTAGGCACGGACAAGTCTCTTAAATGAAAATTTTGTAAGAGCCTGTTAAAATTTTCCCGGAAGGGCATTCCAGAGGCCAATGGCCTGAACAAGAAAAGAGTTTAAAAGGAAACCTGTGCGGTGAGAAGAAGTAGCAAAAAAAATTTATTAGAATCACATCCAGAACGCGAATACTGATTTTTTATGGCAAGTCGGTTAAATTATTTATGTTGTTGTGACAAATATAGAAGCCTTGCATTACGTGTTACTAATACTAAAGGATGTCCCCAAAGAATCACAAACGACGCGATGACGCAAATCAAACTTAGTAACATTTATATATTTTTCTGAAGTACCTTTATTACAGACGTGACCGTAATTATATCATTTCAATAATTATAATCATAAATAAGTATTGGACACCAATCACATACATTACTCTGATCCCAAAGTAAGTAGCTAATACACTTGTGTTATGGAATTCAGACAAAACGGTGGTACCACAATACCCAGACCCGAGACAATATAGATAATTATAAATTCCTATATTGATCCAACCGGGAATCGAACCTGGGACTTCAGAGCGGCAACGCCTTGAAACCCAGCGTTATTAGCCACTACACCACGGAGGTCGTCAAAATTACTTTAATGTATAATATTAAACAAATAACCAGTGTCGTCACCCATAATGCAATCCAGCTGCATTAACACCCCTTACACACTGCGACTTTTAGCACCGATGCAGTAGCGCGGTTTGAAAAGGCGCGTTAGCTTCGCGACTGTATCGATGCTAAAAGTAGCGAAGTGTATAAAGGTTCACATATTGCGGCTCCATCGCTGCTAAAAAAGCATAGTGTGCAAAAGGTCTAACAGACGTCGCAAATAAAAGGCGATCGTGATTACATTGTAAAAATTGGATCATACTGGATGCAGACCTCTTGCAACCAGCCGTAGCGAAAATCCTTGGTAGAGGTCTTTTTTCTACAGCGGGTGTCATTTAGCTGATAATCAGTAATACTAAAAAGTCGCAGAGTAAGTCGCAGTATGTAAGTTGATATATTGCGACTGTATCGGTGCTGCATCGCGACTGCATCGCTGCTAAAAGTCACAGTGTGCGAGGCCATGAACAAATTTAATTTGGTATCTATGCTAACGCGCGTTAGCATCGCGACAGCATCAATGCCTTAAGTAGCGCAAGTGTGTGAAAGGTTCAAATTTTGTGCTAGCATCGATGCTGCATC
The DNA here is from genome assembly GCA_963924145.1 of Pyrausta purpuralis. Lineage (NCBI taxonomy): Eukaryota > Metazoa > Arthropoda > Insecta > Lepidoptera > Crambidae > Pyrausta > Pyrausta purpuralis. The sequence goes on from OZ001646.1 coordinate 6,701,822, forward strand.
GCGACTGTATCGCTGCTAAGAGCCGCAGTGAGCAAAGGGTCTAAAGCATCAATTCCTTCTTGGATTAGAATTCAAAATTTCCGTGTGGTTATATTATTGTTCTGGTGTTACTATACGCTTTTATAAATGATCGCGACAGACAACTGCCAGATTAAAACATGATTCAGAAATGTACGTTTATTATTGAAAGGCCAAATTGGTTTATTTGGAAGTCGCTCAATCACGTTTGTAAAAACAGTTGTGGTTATATGTGTTTTGACTGTTTGACGTTAGTTTAGATCGATGTGCATCGTTTATTGTTAAGTTTAAAAGGTCCTGGCCATTCATATTAATTAACGTTTTTTGCCAAAGGGATAAGATCACGAATAATCTTTTGCTGTGATTAATTTTCATGTTAATTGTTTGCTAGATTTAAAAAAAAATGTTTACAGCTTAAGGCACAAGTGTGTAGCCTGGGAGTCTAGACAATATGTCTCACCAGCGGGCGAAGTCTGATGCAACATTTTTGACATTTCGCGTAGACAATTTCAATTTTATGATTTTATAATTCATTAATTATCATTTTAACTTATGTAGCTTGTATGTTTAATAAATGTTAATAAATATTTGTAATTTTTAAGCTTCATTCGATAATTCTTCTCGATCAATAAATACACGAAAACACTAATTTTGTTACGGCATTTTTCGAGCACCACCTGGTGGTTTTACAGGGAACTATGTCGAGACTTCCGACACAGGAGTGTTCGCGTAAAACTAACGTTTTATAAAACTTGAAAAGGGCATGTTTGAATGTGCTTTTTTTTGAAATGATCAATTTCACTTAAATACTTGGGACAAAACGTTGTAGCCATATTTTTTAGTTAGAGAAACTATATTGAATCTAGTCTATCGAATATTTCAATAAATGAATTAATTTTATCTGCAATGAAATCCAAGGTACCTAAAATTTCTCAGTTACAATCTTATATCAGCGGTCTAGAGTTAATAATTTTCTTACAGAGGGCTGTGACACGTAGTTCAATTGATTAACTGAACATCGCAACCACTTGATCTTGATCCCAACTCATAATATAATGAGAAAATAAACTTTAAAAAAAGTAAAAACCGACTTCAAAACCAAAATGCATTAAAAAGTCTTAAATAAACTCTTCACCATTGAAAGGAAAAGAATCCGTTTTAGGCAAACAATTTCTTTTTGGAGTCGGTGCTGTGATTGTTGATGCTTGATGGTCAAAGTAATGGCACCGACTCCAAAAAGAAATTGTTTGCCTAAAACGGATTCTTTTCCTTTCAATGGTGAAGAGTTTATTTAAGACTTTTTAGTGCATTTTGGTTTTGAAGTCGGTTTTTACTTTTTTTTAAAGTTTATTTTATTTCTAAATTTTTAGTGATTACATAAGAGGGGGGGGGGGGGGAGTTGCACCTTATGATTCCATTTTTTTAAGAAGCTACAAAATACCTATCATAAGTTCCGTCATTATAATTACTGAACTCATAAGCGTTAAGGAGTTTCACCATCAGCTCAGCCCCACAAGATGTTGACTATCAGACGTAACAACACGTCAACATTAAGATTCTAGTAAAGAAACACTATACGCGCCTTTAAAATTTGAGGGTTTCCCTCGATTACACCATGATCCCATCATCAGATCCCTAAATGGAAAAAATGGGACCAACTAGAAGGTACACCCTCTAAGTAGGCGAAAAAATTTTTCGATTCGGTCGACAAACAACTGAGATATGAGGTAACAAACATACAAAAAAAAAAAAAAAACATACAGTCGAATTGATAACCTCCTCCTTTTTTGAAGTCGGTTAAAAATAGCGCTCGTATTTGATCCGCCAAATATTTGGAAGTTCATCGCGATTATTAATTACAGCGCCACGTATTGTTCTCAATGTCACAATGGCCCCTTAGTCTTTTGTCTTTGACTTTTCAGTTAGCTTTACGTGACAAATATTTTTCATTGTACGTTATCTGAAAAGTTTCTATTGTTTCCACATGTTTGTGATCTAATTTTCTATTTGTAGGAATATAGTATGAATTTCACTCTAAATAAATAAAGAAAGAAAATACATTTATTAATTAGGGACATCACAAACACATAGTACAATACACTGACACAATTATATTATACTTGTTTGAGTTAAAAAGGGGGAAAGACACAAAACCAAGAAACAAGCAAAATAATAATAATATTATTATTTTTCTCTAATCTATCCTATAGTGTGGGGTATCATTGGATATGTCATTGAGTATATGTTTGCTTACATCATTTTTTGCTAGAGTCCACTCTTCCCAACCCGCTAACTAAACTTGTTTATTTTCAAAAAGTTATTACATAGTTTTAGGATATTTACTAAAATAATAATAATAAAAAAAACTTTAAACTAAAATCTCAAAACGAGCCTGAGTCAGATATTTCATTTGTAAATTATTATCAACCTTCTTCTTCTTTAATTTAAGAGCCGCGCTCTTGTCGGTGGAGTAATCGCCATTCTTTTCTACAGTCTGCTTTCCTCTTTACTTCTTGATATGACATGACATTAATTTTCTCCTTAACTTGGTCGAAATAGCTTATCCTAGGCCGTCCTCTTCCCCTCTTCCCTTCTATTTTTCCTATGATATTCTTAAAAAATCTGTCATGTCGTATCAAGTGTCCTATCATATTGCCTCGTCGATTTTCTATTGTTATCAAAATATTCCTTTCTTCGTCTACAATTTGAGCACTTCTTCGTTTGTTTTTTTTTCTGTCCAACTTATTCTTTCCATTCTCCTCCAACATCACATCTCAAACGCCTCCAGCCTCTCTCTGTCTCTCTGTGTCAGTGTCCACGTCTCACTTCCATACAATGCTATACTCCAGACGTACGTTTTTATAAGTCGCTTCCTAATTTTCTTAGAGATATTTGCTCTAAGTAAATACTCTTTGCTGTTGAACGTATTATCAACCTACAAAAAAAAACTGACCCAGGTCACCGTCCCGTGGAAAGGTGCCCATGAGGCTGACCACATTGCCTCTTTGAATGGCCAAGCTTATACGCTGGCCAAGGTAGAGGCCAGCCTTTGCATCCTGAGAATTCAAAACTAGGCGTTTTGAAATCTCACGATACAATTTATGGGCACTTGGTCCCAAAGGCCCCAGAGTTTCGACCCCGAACGGCTCAAACATGTAAGTCTCACTTTGACATTCATATTTGCGCTAATTGTGTTTCAATTAGTCGACCATTACTTGGTAATTTTTAAACATATTTTATTCTAAAAATGTATTACTTCGCACCTCGTTATGGTAACTAAACTGACGTCAAAACATATTGCTACGTTCTCTTTAAGATGTAAAAAAACAATTTTTAGTCTCCATCAAAAAACATAATTATCCTTGCGCGAGTCCAACTCGCACTTGACTTGTTTTTTTGGAAGCGTGTAACTATATTATGTAAGTCGAATGTGAGTATGTTTTTTTCCTAATTTATGGATAATCATCTCGTACTTAAATAATTATATCCAAAGGTCAAATCTATAAAAGTAGGTACCCAAACTACAAAGAGCCGATCGGCCCAGCGATTACATAGACTTGTGTAAACAAAACAAAAAATGATTTCTTATTAGGCGAATCGATGGTCCTATGATACCAGTGGGATAGCCGCGTATTACGAGGATTGGACAGGATTTGACCACAATGACGATAGTCTCAGTTAAATTATGCTTTACCGGCTTTATATGGAACTAGCGGTCCACCGCGACTGCTTTCGCGCGTTTTGAGTTTGCTCCCTTCCCTCCCGACGCAGAGAGATGTTTTTAAACTAAGTGATCTCGCTGAGGAAGTCTAAATAAAAATAAACTATGGGGCTATCATAGTCATTCTATAGGCGCTCTCGCACTCATCCGAATCCAATTTAAAACAAACGATCACTTTGGCACTCACTTATATTTGTTTTCAAATATAAGTGAGTGCCAAAGTGATCCTAGGTGTTATAAATTGGGTAAATATTTTTTTTTTACCAAAAAATATATTCGGAACTTAGGGTGCGTATTGCGATGTTTGTTTGACATAGCAGTTCAGCTTTTGAAAGGATTAGCAATGCGTATTGTGATTACGCATTATATTGATAGGAAAATGTTATTATACATAGGTATATTATCAGTATAATGTGAAATCGCAATACGTTATAAAATAATTAAAATTACCAAATACTCATATGTATCTATATATATAAAATGAAACATCTTAAAAAAGTTTAAAATGAAATAAAAAATTACATTATTCATTTTATTCTAACATATTATTCTGAAAACAAAAATATACATTAAATTAAACGAACAAAACACTTGTATGTGTGTGTTTGTGTGAGAGAGAGTGAGCGACATATGTAGAAAGTGTTTGCGTAGTGGGAACAAAGTAACGTAAAGCAATGTCATGTCAACAATATTACAAGTTAAACCATACATTGTAATCTTTCATTTGATCATCTAGTTGATAATGTCCTTTATTTATTTAACATTGTTTAATTATCAAAAATCGATTTGAATTAATGTAAAGGAAATTCAATTGGAGTTTTAGGTAATTTATTATAGTCAGTAATACATCTTCCAATAAATAAGTGACTTCAGAAGGATAATCGTTCTTAAGTCTGAAGTTTGGAACGGCAAGTTTATTCTTCTTTCTAGTATTAAAATCGTGCAAATCACTTTTAACACTAAACCATCTCTCCCCTGAGGGTCTCAGAGCGGGAGTATAGATTAAAACCTATCTTACATATCAAGTGACGATGAGTATGATAACATTGATATTAATGTCATTGTAGTATTATTATCCAATCCCTTCGACTAAAGACGCGGCGTAGGACGTTCACACGATTAACAGATGACCTTGTAAAGATCGCGGGAGAATACTTGTGATCGGTCCCTGTGGAAAACCGTGAAGAGGTCTATGTCCAGCAGTGGATGTCTTTTGGTTTATTATTATGATGATTACGGTATTATGATGATGACGATGACGAGTATTGTTATAATATTATTATACTAGCGGTCCCCCGCGACTTCGTCCGCGCGTTTTGGTCCAAATCGGTCCAGCAGTTCCTGAGATAAGCGCGTTCAAACAAATAAATTCTTCAGCTTTATAATATATCAGCGCAAGCGCACGTTGTACTTAAGCTGCGAACATTATTTTGGTGCGGAGTTATGTTAAAACTGTGATAGCACCTAAGATATTTATTGAAATCAAATGATTTAAGGGGCAACTTGGTTCTTAATGAAATGCTAGTGATGATGAATGTATTTATTTTGATAAGAATTAATACCTGTGTGTATAATACAACTCTAAAAATAATGCATTATTATTTTATAAATTTATTAACATAAAAAAGGTTGTAGTAAGTCAACCATAAAAGATAGACATATGCTGTCGCGGACTTTATTATAGAACTCTTAATGCTGAACAATCCTGTCATACATGATTTTTGTGTAACTTAAGCGGTTTCCGCAGCGTATGCAGCGGAAGCTCTCAAAAGGAATATCTTTCTCCCGTTTTCGCAACATTTTTCATTTCTGCTGTGGTCTTATGAGTCGTATCTTTATGTTTTATAGCCTAAAGCCTTCCTCGATAAATGGACTATCCAACGTAAAAAGAATTTTTCAAATCAGGCCAGTAGTTTTTGAGATTAGCGCGTTCAAACAAACAAACAAACAAACAAACTCTTCAGCTTTATAATATTAGTATAGATTAGCGCAAGCGCACGTTGTACTTAAGCTGCGAACATTATTTTGGTGCGGAGTTATGTTAAAACTGTGATAGCTCCTAAGATATTTATTGAAATCAAATGCTATAAAGGGCAACTTGGTTTTTAATGAAATGCTCGTGATGATGAATGTATTTATTTTGATAAGAATAAATACCTGTGTGTATAATACACCTCTAAAAATAATGCATTATTTTTTTACCAATTTATTAACATAAAAAAGGTTGTAGTAAGTCAACCATAAAAGATAGACATATGCTGTTGCGGACTTTATTATAGAACTCTTAATGCTGAACAATCCTGTCATACATGATTTTTGTGTAACTTAAGCGGTTTCCGCAGCGTATGCAGTGGAAGCTCTCAAAAGAAATATGTTTCTCCCGTTTTCGCAACATTTTTCATTGCTGCTGTGGTCTTATGAGTCGTATCTTTATTTTATATAGCCTAAAGCCTTCCTCGATAAATGGACTATCCAACGTAAAAACAAATTTTCAAATCGGGCCAGTAGTTTTTGAGATTAGCGCGTTCAAACAAACAAACAAACAAACAAACAAACTCTTCAGCTTTATAATATTAGTATAGATTGAAAATATTCGTTTGCATTGAGGGTTTTTTTTACTGCCTGTACCTGTATCATAAGTTTACAACGGTTTTACTCGCTAGCGACAACGTAAAAAATGTCTGTGGAAAATTGCACAGCGCCTCTAGCGGTCACTGACGGAATAAAAATAATCCATACAAAAAGTGACGCCGTCCCTAGCGAGTATAACCGTCGTCGCTATCGAGTAAACTCATGGTAACGGTCCTGGAACTTGATATGTAATTGTATTAAGGCAGCTGTGAATAGATATTTCACCTGCTCTACTCGATTTCCAAAGCAGTATTTATGTTCGTCAAAAATTTAATATTTCACAGTTAAAAGGAAATGTTTTCATAAGTTTCACGGATCTTAAACGTTTCAAAGGGAGTAGACGTGAAATAGCTTAAATATCGTGCAACATTAATTGTTTTTATATCAAAGAAGCAATTAAGTTGTACCCGGAAAACGATTTGTACTTAAGTAATTATTTATGAAACGTTTCCTGTTGCTCAATTGTCTTGAATAGGTAAGTACTAGGTATAAATAAATGGTGTTATGCTTTCAAACATACTAGTTTATAACAGAAATTGCACAAACCTATATTGTCTACAGCGGGAAGAAATTCATGGCTATTAATAGTCATGTATACAGGCTGTGGTCTTTAGTAGGAGCAAAAAAAAATAAAGTTTAGGCATTTTAAGAAGCCATTAATCAATTCTAAATAGTTTTAGTTGATTTAAACGAAAAATACGTTTCTTGAATGAATGAACTCCAGTTAATTGAGACGATAGCTAAATTTTGGTCAAATGAAAAGGTGCCAGAAATATTTGTTGAACACAACTCGGAACACGAACAGTGCGAACAAATATTTGAGAACTCTGTCAAGTTAGAAAATAATAGGTTTGAGGTTGCATTACCTTTAAAGTTACCTTTGCCAGATATTAATGATGTTCTCGGGGAGTCTTTTCACTTGGCTCTAAAACGATTCTATAATTTAGAAAATCCTCTAAGCTGGGTTCTTCAGCGGAGTTTCGCTCTAATTGATACTCTCTGTTGGTGTAGTTATCTATTTTTCGGGAAACAATACACGTTAAAATGGTGTCCCAATGGATTACCTTGTTTTCAAGTTGCCTAATTGCAGCTATTTGCTGTTTTACAAATAAGGTAAAATCTCTTAGGTTGGCTGACGTGGCTCTAGTGATAGGCTTCATGTCTAATAAGGCTGATATATGATCATTAACAATTTTATATTTGTTATCATAACGCTTAGCTAATATATTAATTGCTTCAGCATAGCTATCACCGCACACAGGCAGGTTTTTAATGAGGTCAAACGGTTCATTTTTCAGATAACTTCGCAAATAATACAGTTTTTGTACATCTTTCAACTTTGCGAAGGACCATGGGGCGCGGCCGCTTGTATTTGTGTTTATAGGCGCTGGGGTGACTGCGGCTGGTAGTGTTTAAATAAATAAAAAACGGCACGTCCATTCGAGTTGCTTGTATTGAGGGAAGAGCGCGAGTGTTGCCACTCCACTTTAAACAAAATTTACAAACTTAATGTTGCCATGCAACACTGTCACAAACCAAGGAGGTCTCATTGTACCTATTGATATCCCGGTACACAAACATTTGACTAATACCAAACGTATGGAGAGTTTTAAAAATTGCATTTGGCTCCATACCAACTTTGTTTAATGCAATCACGGTGATTCGGTTCTCTTTATCCCCCCACTCCATTTTATAATCGCAAAATATTATAAAATGTATTGGCGCCAAAATTAGAAAACACATTGAGCAATCGTATAACAAAGACACAATCCAAATTCAAATGTAATATCTTTCTTATTTTTAATTGTAACAGTATTTACGGCCAGACTGTGTAAATCTCTGAGTTACAGTATTTTAGAGCATTGTAATCCAGTCAAGGTAACTACGCGTACCCTGTTAAATCGTTGATTAAAATTTTTGCTCCTATAACAGGCGTACGCAAAGGGAGGTCACAGAAAAAAATTGTTTACGGATGAGAAAATCTTAACAATTGAGCAACATTTTAACAAACAAAATGACAAAGAAAACAAAGCTCCCAATTAGTCCGCAGAGTGCAACGTGGGCATTACCCGACTTCAGTGTTCGTTTGGTGGGGTGTTAGCTATGAAGGAGTGACTGAGCCATATTTTTGTGAAAAAGGTATCAAAACGTCAGCACAAGTGTATCAAGATACCATTATTGAGAAGGTAATTAAGCCCCTTAACAAGACCATGTTCAATAACCAAGCATGGTCTTTCCAACAACACTCGGCGCCGGGTCATAAAGCTTGGTCCACGCAGTCTTGGTTAGAAGCGAACGTTTCGGACTTCATCAGAGCTGATACACTGGCCATCCTCTAGTCCCGATCTTAGTCCGCTGGATTATGATTTTGGTCAGTTTTAGGAAGTACTAAAACTGACCGGCTTGCTCTAAACGCCATGATAATATGGAGTCCCTAAAACAATCCAAACGATTGGCAGTGAAGAATTTTCCCATAGAAAGAGTGCATGCTTTTATTGATAACTGGCCTCAACGTTTAAATTACTGTATTACAGCCAATGGAGACCACTTCGAATGAGCTTTTTATATTTTAAATTGTTTTATATTTATGTATAAAACTAACACACTGTAAAAGTAATAAATATTATTTGCATTTTAAAAATAAATCTTTGTCACAACATTTATTATTTATGGCAAGAGTATTTGCAAGACTATTTATTATTTTGGCGACTCCATCGATTCTCAATTAAATCCGTTCATTGCGTGAGTCGCGATGCTAAAATTCGCAGTGTGTAAGGGGTCTTTATTGTATTCCCGCTGAGACAAACATAGTAGTAACAATTTAATTTTATATTGTGTTTTCAATCCACTAGAATGCTTAAGATATTTATCATTGAATCTAGTTGTGCCTACGATGTATGAAATAAATTAAACATAAAAAACCCAGCTTCATGTTTTCTGTTTATTTCGTAAACAATTTAGTCATAAAACGCTTTAAAAGCTGTCTATAGAGACAGAGTGGACCCAATTACGGTGGAATATGGACTAATTTTTAATTTGCCATCTCGTTTGCATACATCATAGTGTCGTTTTGCCAAAACCCACTTTCAGGATATGGAAAGTCTAATTGGTAGAATCACTTTAATATTAATGAAAGAATTTATGGTGTTTAAAACCTATCTGATAGTAAAGTTTCTTTTTTACTGTTACTTACACTACGTACCTACTAGCAATTTTTTACCGGCTTAAAAAAGGAGGTGATCAATCAATTTCAAATCACCTCCTTTATGTATGTATGTCCGTGTATGTACGTGATATCTGTGCATTTCATTTGATAGTTATTGAGTATGTGGATCTATTAAGGCTTCGTAACCCGTGTGCTAATTTTGTAAGTGTACCTATGTATGTTTGACCACGGTTTTCTCGAAAACGAGTAGCCATAGTGAGATGATTTATTTTTAATTTCAATTAGGTAAGTATAATTTAACATATTATCGAAATCGGTCCAGCAGTTTTTAGGATATGTGCATGATGATCAAGCTGACATGCACCAACAGTCTTAACACTTCGTGTACCGATTTCAAAATAATTTGTTTCTTCTAAATAGAAGACAAAACCGTTATAATGGCGGTTTAAGGCGGTTTTCATACATCTTAATACTGCTGCTTTTAAGATTCTTCTGCATTTTCCACCAAATTTGTAGGAACTTAGTAAAATTTACTCGGCGCTACCTACTTTTTTGGCCAAACTGTGTCTCTGCCAGGAAAAATTTGCTCTTAGGTAGTTCATTTGTGGCTTAACTGACTTAAGTTTAAATTCACTATTGCGCTTTGTATCAAATTGATATTACAATCCAGTGAGTTGTTATTACTCGTACAGAATCAAAAAATATTGTGTAAATACGACTACAAGATTGTTACGTATTTCTTGAAATTTGAATATCGAATATCAAACCGTTTATATAAGTTGATGACAAGTGGCGTCAATTCATAGAGCTCAAAATTTGTTGCTGGTTTCAATATTACAATCATACTTGCTATTCAATACCTAATAACGTTACTATTTGCAACCCATTCGACCGTAAGCCACAGGGAATTCGTGTGATCGCTAATCATTCATTTACGTAATCTACACAAAACGCTCTGCGGTTGGTTGAAATATGTAATATCATGTAGTGCCCGTTCGCAATTACTTTCAATCAAACAAATTCGTATGAATGCAGCATACGAGTATTACGCAAACACACGCACGAGTGGTTTTTTTTAAATTTCATCGGGTTTTTAAACGGGCATCCAATAATAGAATTATGCTTTGTAAAGCTGGATCATTTTGTAACGGGTGGTATGTTTACTACGTTGGTCAACATTACAAATGCCTCTTAATATTATGAACACGTGTACGTACAGTTTATTTTTGTAAATAATCTGTTTGTTATTGTTTTGTTCAATTCATGTCTTTCATAGACTTATGCGATGTTTGTGCGAAGTAAAATTTGAAAAACAAAAATGTGTATTAGCACAACATTATAATAAATAATCATTATCCGTCATATGGTTTAGAATGTTTTAAAAAATCACAGTATCATATTTTATATTCTTAAAGATTTGAGAAACCAAAAATTGCTCACGGGTGGGACTCGAACCAGCATCTTTTTGGCTAGCCGGGCCAAACGCTCTACCAATTGAGCTACCGTGCTGACGGTCCGACCGTGCGACATTTCTAGTCCCTTATGGATACGTCCATACCATTGTCTGGTACTTCGTAACACAAGATAGGAAATCTCTAACTTTGAAACCAGACAATTGGTGTTATGTTGTCTAGCGCATATTTATTTATTTACCATCTTATTCATAAAAACGCAAACAGTCTAGTGGACCTATCTTAACTATTACACTGTTTTATCTCGTTCTTTCTTGGAGCTGTCATCATTTGACAGAAAGTGACAAAACAGTGTAATAGCTAAAATAGGGTTATAATATAAAATAAACTTTTAAAAAAGTAAAAACAGCTTTCAAAACCAAAATGCACTCAAAAGTCTTAAATAAAAAAACTTTGAAAGGAAAAAAAGGCATTTTAGGCAAACAATTTCTGTTTGAAGTCGGTGCTTTGATAGTTGATGCTTGATAGTCAAAGTGAGGGTTTTTCTTTTTTAAAGATTTTTTAATTTTTTAATTTTTAGTGATTGCAAGAGAGGGCCCCGGGGTTGTACCTTATGACTCTGTTCTTTTAGAAGCTTTTATCTATCATAAGTTCTGTCATTATAGTTACTGAACTCCTAAGCGTTAAGGAGTTCCACCATCAGCTTAGCTCCACAAGATGTTGACTATTAGACGACGAAACAACACGTCAACATTAGGATTCTAGTAAAAAAAACATGCGTGCCCTTCAAGTTTCCCTCGATTATACCAAGATCCCATCATTAGATCCCAAATTGTCAAAAATTGGACCAACTATAAAAAATATACCTTCTAAGTAGGCAAAGAAAAATTTGGAATCGGTCGACAAATGACTGAGATATGAGGTAATAACCTCCTCCTTTTCTGAAGTCGGTTAAAAATTTAATAAAAGCAAAGCACACCATAAGTTATTTTTCATAATAATGAGCTAAGAGACGTTACAGCGCTGTTTAAAAACGTCCTACTGGAGTGAATCTCTGAAAAATTATAATTTTATTGCCGCGATCTAAGAGACGGATGGCGGACGCCGTGGACGAGATTTGCCAGAAAAAATATTTTGTCCGTAAACGCAGGTTTAATATCAACGTGGAAATTGAAAACGAAAAACCGTGGATTTCTACGTAGCAGATTATTTTTGGAAGTCATTTGTGGGAACCACATAAAATACAGAAAATATTTATATTCATAATATTTATTACAACATATTTACAATATTAAACATATCTAGTTATGTATTTATATTCGTATTAGGAATCGATGGACATATTGCGGCCGATACTGAAGAATTGATAGATCAATTAATGTTTACAAATGTTATATTGAAGATACCAGATCGCTATAAAAAATTTAGTAAGTAATTGTAAGGCCAGACCATTGGCATCGTCCAGAAGTGAAAAACAACCCTAAACATAACAAAATTACAATTTGTTCGTTTATTATACAAAGCCCTGTATCAATTTACAATACAAAGCTAATTAATTTCAATAAGTTTTTATTTACTCTAGGTGTTTGAAATATTTTAGCAATCATCTATTTCCATACTTAAATTTGTACATTAACTATGCTGCATCTTCTGGTTCATATCTGTTTATGGTAGCGCATTTTGAATAGACTAACTCTATTTTATTTTTCCTATGTTAATAAGCCACTAAATCCACACAAGGTATATTAGCCATTCCGGCCAACTTTCTAAGCGCTCATCAAATATTCACACTAACATAAAAAGGAAAAAAGTCACACGAAAACAGAAAAAAAGATATAATGGCAAAAAAATTACGAATAACTTTATTCAGGATGTTTTCGAAATAATATTTTGGTTCTAACCTTTAATAGACACAAAAATGGGTCAAATGTATTTCATCATTTTCTTGTGTTATATTCCAATAGATTTCTACGCATTTTATGGAAAGGTTTACTTACAGTTCATGATCATACCTTGTGTCTCTTTGCATTCACCGTCAGTTTAAAATTGACAAAGTCATCACCAGATTACTTGCAAACGATCGTGATTGAAATTTATATGTAGTGAGCCCTTGCACCTCTTCCAAATAAAATGGCGGACTTTCTTGAACTTCCTTTTTTATACGAATCAGGGCTTCAATGAAAATGATGTAATTGGTACCTCTCTTGGATTTTTCATATACTTTTAGTTTGTGACGCATTCACACACACACGTAAAATATATACACACAAACATGTTCACACACACACTGTAGACTGTATAAATAATAAATAACTTTAATAATATTTCAAGGGTACACATTATGCCTATTAATACAACATTTATAGATAGCGAAAAGGTAAAACTAAGAGGTTAAAACGTTTTGTAAAACGTTCATGAATATACAGTTTTTATAATACCAAACACAGGCAACAGTCATACACAGTTACTTCAAAATATTGGCTGTTTATCGACTTTTTGAAAAATTTTCGCTGCGGTGAAAAATAAACGTTTTATTTATTATATATATAGGTAATAGTGCAGCTGAATTCAGTTTAATCCGATTTAAATCAAACTACTCCTCCACAGTTCTCGGAGAACAACGCGACCATCAGCATCCTGAGTTTAGTGCCGATGGCGGAAGACCACGGGAGATTTCTGGTCTGCCGCGCAGATAATCCCAGGGTCGCTGACTCCGCCATCGAAGACAGGTGGCAACTGAACGTGCACTGTAAGTTCTTTGTATCATTTGGTATTTGGTGTTCATGTCATGTAGTTACTTTGATTGTAACTGCTTCAAAAAAGTGGTATACTATGTACTGATGTAGATCGCTAGAACCGCTATGGAAAACCAATGGGGGAGGACTATGTTCAGCAGGAGATGTATTGTGAGTGATAATTATGATGACCATTGTATATTAATTGAGCAATTGTTTTAGTTTACTGTAGTTAACGTAGCATGAAGCCCAACACTATTCCGCTTATAAGGAAACTAGCGGTCCCCCGCGACTTCGTCCGCGCGTTTTGAGTTTGCTCCCTCCCCTCCCGTCGCAGCGTGATGTTTTATATCCTAAAGCCTTTCTCGATAAATAAGCTATCCAAAACAGAAATATTTTTTCAAATCGGTCCAGCAGTTCCTGGGAGAAGCGCGTTCAAACAAACAAACTCTTCAGCTTTATAATATTATTAGCGCACGCGCACGTCGTACTTTAGCTGCGAACATTATTTTGGTGCGGAGTTATGTTAAAACTGTGATAGCTCCTAAGATATTTATTGAATTTAAATGATATAAAGGGCAACTTTGTTCTAAATGAAATGGTCGTGATGATGAATGTATTTATTTTGATAAGAATAAATACCTGTGTGTATAATACACCTCTAAAAATGATGCATTATTTTTTTACAAATTTATTAACATAAAAAAGGTTGTAGTAAGTCAACCATAAAAGATAGACATATGCTGTCGCGGATTTTATTATAGAACTCTTAATGCTGAATAATCCTGTCATACATGATTTTTGTGTAACTTTAGCGGTTTCCGCAGCGTACGCAGCGGAAGCTCTCAAAAGGAATATCTTTCTCCCGTTTCCGCAACATTTTTCCTTGCTGATGTGGTCTTGTGAGTCGTATCTTTATATTATATAGCTTAAAGCCTTCCTCGATAAATGGACTATCTAACAAAAAAATAATTTTTCAAATCGGGCCAGTAGTTTCTGAGATTAGCGCGTTCAAACAAACAAACAAACAAACAAACAAACTCTTCAGCTTTATAATATTAGTATAGATGACATTAAAACCTATGTATGTAATAATTGTGATGTATTAATGACCATAACATTAGTTACCCTTTCGTTTAGCTGGTACCGTTATCCAAAAACCGAAATATTTCGTAAAACTCGGTTTTTAAAGCATTGTCGATCGTCCATTCAGTTCTATTAGGACGTTAATCAAAATTTTTTTTCAGAATTAAAGGAAAATTTCAAACGGTTTTAGATTCAGAAAATAAACTGAACGAACTGGGATCCACCATCTTCGTTTTAATTATAACGTAGCTCTTAATAGTTTTCTGAGTCAGCCAATTTCTAATGGCTATCAGATAACGACAAAACCTATTTCCAGTATTGGTTTTCCGCTTGAAATGAACAAATTCTATCATCTTTTGATGGGTATTGCATCAATCTCCAAAATACTTTAATAAAGCAGTTGTTCAGATAAGTTTGGATATTAAATAATATTCTCTTTACTGATCACAATGACTGATTACCTGTAGAACTTACTTTCAAAAATTAGGTTATAGACTTACTTTTTTACTACCGGCTTGAAACGTTCATGTTCTTTGGAATAAAGTTGACGTATGAAGGCTCGATAGCAATATTATCATGACCAATGAATTAAAAATAATAAATGTAGTGATACCCGGGCGCTTGAAGTCAAGATGATAAAACGTCATAATTAAAACGTTTTACCTTTAGTCTGTGATTAGCTAAGTGTGAAGTCTCTGTAAAATACCACCGTGTGTGTTTCAAAAGGGTAAAAACAATAATAAGAAAGTAAAATAAGCTCAGGGATCTCGTATGACATGAAGGTAACCGAGAAATACGCATAAATCATTAAATTTAAAATTATTTTACTTGAAATCCAATTCACTTTGCGGTTCCATAAGCTTATGGAACCGCAACCGTTCTTTTTAGCTAAAAAGAACGTAAATTCTTTAGAATGTTTTTAACACTCACAGTGTCATATTTTATATTCATAAAGATGAAATAAGAAACCAAAAATTTGCGCACGGGTGGGACTTGAACCAGCAACCTTTTGGCAAACCGGGCCAAACGCTCTTACCAATTGAGCTACCGTGCTGTTAGTCCGACCCTGCGAAATTTGTGCCCGGTTTGCCAAAAGGTTGCTGGTTCAAGTCCCGCCCGTGCGCAAATTTTTGGTTTCTTTTTTCATCTTTATGAATATAAAATATGACACTGTGAGTGTTAAAAACATTCTAAAGCATTAGATAGCGAAGCGACATCAATTTCCAAGTTGAATTTATTCTGTAAAGAATAACTGCTTGGGCTTTTTCATAAACAGACGGCTAGATGGCGCTAAGCGTCACGCAATTGACGTTTTCAAAAAAGAAACCACAAATTTCGCAGGGTCGGACTAACAGCACGGTAGCTCAATTGGTAAGAGCGTTTGGCCCGGTTTGCCAAAAGGTTGCTGGTTCAAGTCCCGCCCGTGCGCAAATTTTTGGTTTCTTTTTTCATCTTTATGAATATAAAATATGACACTGTGAGTGTTAAAAATATTCTAAAGCATTAGATAGCGAAGCGACATCAATTTCCAAGTTAAATTTATTCTGTAAAGAATAACTGCTTGGGCCATCTGTTTCATAAACAGACGGCTAGATGGCGCTAAGCGTCACGCAATTGACGTTTTCAAAAAAGAAACCACAAATTTCGCAGGGTCGGACTAACAGCACGGTAGCTCAATTGGTAAGAGCGTTTGGCCCGGTTTGCCAAAAGGTTGCTGGTTCAAGTCCCGCCCGTGCGCAAATTTTTGGTTTCTTATTTCATCTTTATGAAGAACGTAAATTGATGATTGTATTAGTGTGAAATGGAAACATGAGCTAAAAAGAACGTAAATTGATAATTTTATAAGTGTGAAATGGACGCAATGTCCTCGACACCGAGTCGATCATAGATTCGCTAGATTAGTTATTAAAGTGTGCAGTGCAGAGCAATGATTGATCAATAAGTGACATTTAGTTTACACTTCAGCGTGACACAGAATTCCTCATTATCTTCATAAAGATGAAATAAGAAACCAAAAATTTGCGCGCGGGCGGGACTTGAACCATCACGCAAACACACGTTGAGGTAGGAATTAGGAATGGTGGCGAGTTTTATGAAAAACCGGCCAAGTCCGAGTCGGGCTCGCGCACCAGGGTTCCGTGCAAAAACAACCAAATATAATTTTGTTTGCGGTTGTTGAAAATGTGATATATCTCAAAAACTACTTATTTGATTACGTCCAAATCAATTTTCTTTGAGTGTATTTGTTAAATTTCAACAGTGTGATGCTTATAATTACAGAATAAAGATGCTGTGACATACGGACGGACAGACAAACAGAAAGACAGGCTTGACGAAATCGTAAGGGTTCCGGTTTTTGCCATTCGGCTACGGAACCCTAAAAACGTCATAGAGTTACTACTACACTTAATAAATTCAACTGTTTCATTTCAGAGCATGCTCCATATTTCTCAGCTTAATATGTTAAACTACAAAAAATAAGCTTCATTTGTAAAATACGAGTAAGTATGTCTATCGTATGGTACCCTGTGTGGATAAGTAACGTTGACAAACAGTAAGAATGTTCTTTTTACCTCACAAAATAACTGATAGCTTTTGTGTAGTGTTAATTCAATGTTTAAAAACATACCAGCCAATCAGCGAAATCGTGTGGCGCAGTGGAAGTATTTCCAAATATTTATCAATTTGAATTCAAACGCGGTCTGTGGCAGCAGGACCAGCGCCAACCTTAGATAGTATGAAAATAATCGAGTCCTTTTTTCGTTTTGGAATAAATAAAGTAGAAAATGAGGTTTTTAAAACATAAACTAATTTTTTGTACCCACTGGATGTGAATTTTAATCCAGTTGGAATGGAATGGAAAATGCTTTGCATAAAAAATAATTTCTTTGAAAACTGTGGATTTAAAGTCGGTTTTTCTTTACTTGTCTAATGAAATAATGTTTTTTTTGTTAAAAAGGCTCTTCATTATTGTTTACAATATTTGGCAAGAAAAGAAACACGGACTGAGTACTTGTAAAATAAAAATACATAATGAAGCTACTACTATACTACAAAAGCTTTCAACGCAAATTGGTTTTAACGAAATCGAACTAGTAATTTTTGAGATATAGTACATTTTTAACAACCGCAAACACAACTTTGTTCTTCATACAAGCATGGAAGTAAGTGGATTTTTAATTCATTTAAAGTTTGCTCGCACTTTGCCGGTTCAAATCGGTCCAGTAGTCCCTTAGATTACCGCGTTCAAACAAACTAAATCTTTAGCTGTATAATAATACAAGTTAACGTAGACTAGTTAAGCACGAGGATATGGAAAACCTTAATGGCTAAGATAGTTTCCTTTGAGACATCCGATAAGATTTATAACTCGGCAACTCACTGCATCTCTAGAATATATGATGCTTGCAACATTATTCTTGACTAGCGGTCCTCTGCGACTTAGTCCGCGCGTTATGAGTTTGTACCTTAAGCCTTCCTCGATAAATAAGCTACCCAAGACAAAACTGATTTTTCAAATTGGTTCAGTAGTTCCTGAGGTTAACGCGTTCTAACAAACAAACTCTTCTTCAGCTTTATACTATTAGTATAGATTCGGTTAGCGTAGGAATCACAATACTTTGATTAATCACAATAATTTGAATAACTTTGATTTCTTTTTATTAAGAGATTGTTCCATAATCAGGAGTAAAAGCATTATAACCAAAGATTTATGAAATCTTGATCATAAAGTATATGGTAAGTAGCAGTAACCGAAATGTATTGCAACATTATGAAACAAGCCCCTACGTTGACGTGCAAGTAGTACCCAACGACGACGATTCGTGGACGATTTTGATATTAACTATTATCAAGCAGACGTTTTAACACAACCTAGCAAACGAGTTCTCAAACAAAATAATGAGTTTATGTTAGATATACTTATCTCAAAATTATATTTTTTGTTAGAAAACCTAATATTGAACAATACGGATGAAAGTCCATCTATAGAAGAAAAAGATTAATTACTTACCGATTAAAACTGATAGTTTTACAAACAGTTAGCCGTCATTCTACCCATTACATATTATAATTCTGTTCCCATATTAACATTAACCAAATTTAAGACAAAAATAGTTTTTGTTATAAGTTCTTAACATAATCTTGGATGAAGAGAAGATCGAAATAATATGATCGCCCTTATTAACCGACTTCAAAAAAGAAGGAGGTTATCAATTCGACTGTATGTTTTCAGTCGTTAGTCGACCGATTCGAAATTTTTATTCACCTACCTAGATAGATTTTTAACATTAAATTAGATACTTTATTAATGCAAATTCAATGCTCAGGCATTGTGATTTTTAACTCCGAAATCTGGTGTTTTTGATCAGCTGCGGATTCTTCATTAGCACAGACTGAACAACCATCTTTCCACAGATGTTCCGATCGTGTCTCTGAAGTTGGGCACGAGTCTGAACCCGAAGTACATCAAGGAAGGAGATGACGTATACTTGGAGTGCAGTGTGAAAGCCAACCCGAAGAGTCATCGGCTGATGTGGTATAAAGGGGTGAGCCATTAAAAATATACATTTCTTACTTATTGTATTGAGAAATAATGATTCAAAGAGAGATAGATGCGAAAATGTTCAGGTTCACATCGATTTACAGTTGCTTGAAACTAAATTACAACGAAAAATATTTGAACGAGATCCCAGAAGTTTTATACAAATACAATACATTCATATGGGATTTACAATAAAACTATGAAGGATTAATAAAAAAAAAAAAAAAAAAAAAAAAAACAATAATAAACGAAATTTAAAGTTTATGATTGCTATTTAAGCATAATCCATCAGGGCACCTACTCCAAAACGAATTTTGTTCGTAGTCAATAGTTTATTTGAGACTTTTTGAAAGTGCATTTTGTTTTTGACGACCTCCGTGGTCGAGTGGTCAAAATAAATTCAACTTGTCAAATTTCAAAATGTATGCCACATCCAGTAGAGCAAGTACGCTTAAATTTTTCGTATTCGTGATTGCTCGGTGTAGTAAACAACAACAGGCGAAGGCATTCCATTGAATGTTACCGGCTCGTAGTGTTGAACTAACCTTCTTTATCTTAAAGTTTTTGTATGCATTTTACATAAATCAATAATAAATAAATTAAAATATTGGACACCAATCACAAACATTATTGAGATCGCAAAGTAAGTAGCCAATGCACTTGTGTTGTGGAAATCAGATACAACGGTGGTACTCCAACACCCAGACCCGAGTCAATATCGAATCGAACTCCGGACCTCGGACCGGTGACGCCTCAAAACCCAGCGTGCTTAGCCACTACACCACGGAGATCACACATAATCATGATCATTAACAGGACATGATCGTTTGACTAATCCTAAAATTTATATGTCCTTACGACTGGATTCTTACAAAAGTCGTTAATTGTAGAGAGTTCGATGTCCAAAATTGTCTTTACTTATTAATCTTGTCCCATCACGTGTCACCCATCATGTTGATTTCCAGCTTCATGCAGCTTTAAATTACACAATGATCACAACACTTACTTGTACGTCTCTTGTATCACAGACCAAAGAGATCCACCACAACGCGAGTGCGGGCATAATCCTCAGCGATCAGAGCCTGGTGTTGAGGGTAGTGAACAGGACAGCTGCTGGCGACTACAGTTGTCTCGCTTCGAACAGCGAAGGCAGCGCCACCAGCAACGCCGTGTCGCTTCAGATACGATGTGAGTTAAAAATCATAAAATAATCATTTCTTTTAGTCTTGACATGTTTTGTAAAACAATTTTATCAACTGATAGATCCCATACATGTTTTTTACTTCTTTAAGTCTTACCGTATGAACCTTGGAATTAACTACTGGATATGAAAGGCAAGAGCGAATGTATGAAAATAACATTGGGCAATTTCTGCGGGGCGGGGGGAGCTTGTCGTGTCAATTATTGACATTTAGTGCATAAAAGTTTCGATATTTTTTTATCGATATGTGTGGAACGAATGAATGAACGAATCTTTTGTAAAACTATAAATTTTATCAACAAAACAATAAATTACATTACGGCATGTAATGCACAAACCATCAAATGAACAATTGATACATAGAACGTTTATATAAACGGTCTGCCAAGAAACACTAACTAGAACTTCCTAAGACATATTGAAACAGCCCGTAAATACACATAGCCTTGCACCATTAAAGTCCTCATAACGGATAATTAACCAGAAGATTTTTTTGCGTTGGCATTATGTCACTCGGTGACGTTTTGTGAGGATACATTTTGCCTCTCTTCGAACGGCTTGTACTCACTTTATTTTCCAAAATGGATCTACAGGAAATCTGAAATTATATTAGAAGGATGTATTGTCATATAATATGAAGTTTAAAATTTTAAAGCAAACTGTTGTATATTTAAAATTACCTTAATCTACTCTGGAGTGAAATATTTTACAGACTTATAATTATATTTTAAAAGTATTTATTATATTTAAAAAAAAGAACGTTTATCGATATGATTTATCGACATTTGTCAAGCACAATTGAAATTAAACTGACAAGAGAACGAATGATAAACAAACGACAATCCTACCGTATAAAGTATACGTTATCTTGTTGATTTTGTAGTAACAGACCACCACTTTTTTAAATGGCAATGTAACTTTTCTCTTGGAAAACACTTTTCACTATTTTCATGAAAAATAACAGCTTTTTTGGGATAAAACGTTACTTACGAATGAAAATAAATAATTTTAAACTTGCTGCTATAATTTTTTCACTAAAATAAGTCACTTTTAGCCATTTTTTCTGTCAATGTTTCTTACTGAGCTCTATCACCGTACTGACAAGACATCACCTGCAAGTGAGGCCAAAAAGCCCGCTTCGTGGCTAAGGGGGCACAAGCGAAATTGTCCGTCATTGCGCGTCCAGTGGTTTATTCGTCCAAGGTATGAACTGAACACCAATGCACGTTTGACCAACGCATCGTTTGAGTTTCTGCAGTTTTATTTTATTTTATTTCATACAGTTATTATTAAATGAATATATATATAAATAACACTTGATCGATACTAATAAAAACAATTAAGTTTCTTTAGACTAA
The DNA here is from genome assembly GCA_963924145.1 of Pyrausta purpuralis. Classification (NCBI taxonomy): domain Eukaryota; kingdom Metazoa; phylum Arthropoda; class Insecta; order Lepidoptera; family Crambidae; genus Pyrausta; species Pyrausta purpuralis. The sequence continues at coordinate 6,723,693 of OZ001646.1, forward strand.
TATATCATTTTATTTTGAGCAAGCCAATACCTACGAAAGAATACATATCGAAAGAGAATTAAAAAAATCTGTAAATAAGTCATAATTATGATGTTAATGAAATTACACCACCAATACTTTTGGCATTTAATTATTTGATTCATTTTCAGCGGAAGGCCGGTCACTGGTGTACATAGGCCTTTCCACGGTTTCCCACAGTGACCGATCACAAGCGGTCTGCGTCCGTTTTCTTCCTCCGATCTTCGCGTTCTGCGTTCGGTTTTCTGTCCATCTTGTTGGTGGATGTCCTACGCTGCGTGTTTGGTCGAAGGGAATCTAGAACTTTTCTGCGCCAACGGCCATCAGTTCGTCGCACATTGCGACTTGTGCTTACTGATTCTCAGGGCTATATACGTTTTTTAAGTTCATTTACGTATATCCTCATTTCTGGTTCGATCTTGTAGATAAACACTAAGCATACGATATTAGTAATCTTGGATAGTTTAATTTGGGAAATGGATTACTGTTTACTACTATAATATGATCGATACCTGTGTTACCATCCTAGTCTTGCAGCGCGCGCTGCTACACACATCATTTTGAATACTTAACTATTTTTGCTTGTTTGAGAACCCCGTAAAGTAGTCGCTTTCGAGACGTTGTTTCTTTGACACTAACTCACCTACCAGGACTCAATTTCTCGGGTGTTTACCCCTGAAACCTTCCTGAAGATCTTTATAACTGTACCTGTGTCCTCGGTTTAACCCTGGAAACCAGCTATTGGAGGACAATAGGTAAGTCCTGACAGACAAAACTTCCCGTATATTTTTGCCACACCACGTTGAATCCACTGCCGATCTCGAACCATCGCATTGATAAGGAGTTCCAAGACCATAATTTAAAAACTCAGCAAAGGCTACATCCACCGATAAGATAGACAAATGACCTTGTAAAGATCGCCTAATGATACTTAATGCAGAGCGCTTTCAATCTATCAGTCGCTGAGTAAAACTGAAGGGGAGGTCTATGTTCAGCAGTTTACGTCCTTTGGCTGATAATGATAATGATGATGATGTTGATGATGATTGGTAACGTTATGTAAAAAGTGAATTATTTATATAACCATTTAAAAAAAAACACTTCAAACACTAATTATGACCAGCCAAAGTTCTTTTTACGGAAAAGGAACAAAATGGTGTATATTAAATAGGTAAGCCAAAAGTTTCAAACCCCTGTACCAGTCTACCTTCCTTATACGAGTATTACTCACGATACAATATACATATGTATACAGGGTATTGCCTGTAATAGGAGTAAGCATTTAAAATATGTACTTAGAGACCCTAAAGAAAAAATAATATATTGTTATTTTCGAGCAAAATAAATCCATCCAGTCATAGAACTTGACATTGTCATTTACTCTAACGCATAAGCGATTTTGATATACATTGATTCGTTTGGGATTAAAGCTTTGGATTTGTCATATCTCTGAAGGTACCTTCTTACAATCTGTAGAATCATTGAATAACATTTAAGCTCTTTACAGGCCACATGCTGTATATTCAGCCATCAATTATTAAGGCTGCTTCCTAATTTTTGTAGCTTTAGTGCGGTGTGACCTTTTACGCCTGCAATAAACACAAGAGAAATGAAGCTGTGCATAAAAAAAGCATCTCGGAAAAGTTTTCGTACATCTTCTTCGTTGTTTACGTAAAAGAGTTGAATCCAATAGATATGCTGACAACTCTAATTAATAGGTGCAGTTTTAATCATGTTTACAGATAAAATTACCTTCTACAAAAAAGTAAAAAAGAGAGCGCCTTTTTTTGCGTAATAAACGACAAATTTTTCCTGCGTAATAAACGACTTTTGATGAATAAAACATAAGTTATATTATCATGATATTTTGGAGATCCGCCATTCACACGGGTGTAGCCGTGAGGAACTACTAGTTTGCTCTCAATTGGTTATTACATAGAGACTTTACTGCCCTTATTTTGTGTACAAAGGCCTAATGCTAAAAACATTCTCTGCTAATCAAACATAAATAATATTATGAAAGTAATTCGTTATTTATTCATTAAGAAAAAAACAGTACTAGAAATATTTTTGAAATTCTGGAAATCCTAAAAAAAATGATGCTTGTAAAATAATCTTAATACTTGTCTTTTTCATCCAGACGCGCCGCTCTGCAAGCCATCAATTGAGGGCGAGATTTTCGGAGCGCTGAAACAGGAGACAGTACAGCTTTTATGTGAAGTGGACGCCAGCCCGCCGCCCTCCAGCTTCAGCTGGACCTTCATCAGCTCGGGGGAGCAGATACAGATACCCGCCAAGTAAGGGATATTATCCCACAATTATCACTCAAATTTCCCTCTGTAACCACGTTATGAAACCACAAATATGATAGCGCTAGTAGAACATCTCAGTGAAAATGGTCCATGATCATTCTTTTGAAGAAAACTCTAGTCGTACCTTCAATAACAAACCTTTATCCAATCATTTCACAATAATCCCTTTCGTTACAAATAAGATTAGCGCTTCGTTATTATTACGACCAACACTTCACTACACGATGATCGGATGAGAACTAAACAGTAATCTGAGCATCTGGCTTCCACCGCTCTGTTGGCACTGCCTCCACTACTCAACCCCACTACGACAGGTGGGACTGATCAGTGCTGCCAATATTTAAATTAACTTTTAAAACATCACTTTGACCAACAAGCATCAACTATCACAGCACCGACTCCAAAAATAATTTGTTTGCCTAAAACGGGTTCCTTCCCTTTCAATAGTCAAAAGTTTATTTAAGACTTTTTAGTGCATTTTGGTTTTGAAGTCGGTTTTTACTTTTTTTAAAGTTAATTTTATTTTTTTCATTTTTACATATAACAGGAGAGGGGGGGGGGGAAACTCTGTTCTTTAAGAAGCTACAAACTACCTATCATAAGTTCTGTCATTTTAATTACTGAACTCGTTAGCGTTAAGGAATTCCCACCATTAGCTCAGCTCCACAAGATGTAGACTACCAGACGTAACAACACGTCAATATTAAGATTCTAGAAAAGAAACACTATACGTGCCTTTGAAATTTGAGGGTTTCCCTCGATTACACCAAGATCCCATCATCAGATCCCAAATTGACAACAACGGGACCAACTAAAAGCTATACCCTCTAAGTAAGCGAAAAAATATTGTGAATTGGTTGACTAACGACTGAGATATGAGGTAACATAGATACAAAAAAAAAAACATAGTCGAATTGATAACCTCCTCCTTTTTTGAAGTCGGTTAAAAAAACAACTAATTATTAAAAAAATACTTGAAATTAAAATCATGACATTCTTCAGTTCAGTTTATATTAGGAAATCTTTAATTATTATTATTAGCTGTGAATTTTGCTGCATTATACTCTCAAATAAGGAGTAATATTAAATATTAACATTACTAAGAAAGTCTGACATAGTGAGCATCTTCTAATTGGCATCTAAAATAATGAAATTAGATAATATGCACAACGATGAAAGATTTAATAAATTATCGTTATACAGGTTGTTGTTTCGGTCAGCGACAAGCGACTCAGGGGTGGTTGTGCAAACGATACAAATCTCAAAAGAAAAAATGGGAACAACTACGCTAGCTACGCGCGAGAGTGCGAGTATTTCAATTCGATATGTTTTTTTAACACGCTTTTTTTATTATTAACTTGACCTGTATGTATGAATGTATATATGTATGTATGTAACGGAATCATTGAACTTCATTTTCACCACCATCCAGGGGTCTGATTAACATGGCAATTTGCACAGGGGTCAAGGACCGATGACAATACAATAATCTCATAACTTTATATGAAATTCCTGACTAGGATCATCAGGAAAAAAATATACATTTAGCCTATGCCACTAGCCGAAAGCCAATGAAAATGTTATTCTCTTTATCTTGCTGCCGATTGGCCCTCTGCTGCCTACGGCCTGTTCCTCTTTCTGATTTCCTCCACTTTCAAAAGACATATTTCCTTATTGGTTGCTGCTACAAATTGCCTTGCGTGCATGCACTCTCACTCCTCAAATATTATAATTGTCGCTGCTACCGAAATATTTCGTGCGCATCCGCGCTTGCATATTGAATTTTCTTTAATATTTTATCATTACGACAATTTTTAAAATTAAATGAATTCTTAAATTAAATTATTAATTAGATTCTTAAATTACTAATTGTTGTCTTGACACTAAAAATTCAGAAAATATATTATATTATAGTTTAAAATAAACTAAAAAAACCGGCTAAGTGCGAGTCGGACTCGCGCACTGAGGGTTCCGTGCCAACTTTAACTAAATTAGGGAATCCACTTACTTCTACTTAGTAAAATACCACAATATTTTGTTGACTGCAAATTTAACTTTGTTTTTCATAGTGTTTGTATGAAGTACAAAGTTATGTTTGCGGTAGTTGAAAATGTGCTATATCTCAAAAACTACTCGTTTGATCCTGTCCGAACCAATTTTCGTTGAAAGTATTTGTTAGGATCTACATTAGATATTTTTTTCAAAATTTACACTTGCTTGGTTTAGAAATAAGATGGGGGGGGACGCCCATTTTACCACTTTGGAAGCGTCTAGCTATGAAACGTTAGACTTTAAAAGAAAATGGTTTTAAAAACCTCTATGTTATTTTAAAAGACCTATCCATAGACACTCCATACGCATAGGTTTGACTAAAAAAAATTTTTTTGGTTTTAGTTTCATGTATGGGAGCCCCCCCGTTAACTGTCATAATTTTTTATTTATTGTATGAGAATGGGTAAGCGGTTAACAAAATACATCTTCCTACCAAATTTCAATTGTGTAGTGCTTTAATAGCAATCGAACTAAAAAGTTGAAAATATTTTTTGTTTAAGACAGTTTGTGATACTGCAATATCAAATTGAACAATTAATATTCAGAATAAGATTAATACGAATATTAAGATATTAACAAAAATTCAAATAAAGTAAAAAAGCGTGGGGTGCTTAATCATATTATTATAATAATTCTGATATTGCAAACAGTAACAAATAAAATAAACCTCACATTTGGTATCAAGCACCCCACGCTTAATAAAAAAGAAACTCTTCACAACATTAAATGTTTTTGCTTTTAATATTTAAAAAAAGCGTTACTCATATTATCAATCCTAAGTTGGATGTCACTAACCAAAACAACAACCTGTATATATGATTATGTTTGTTTTCTTATTAACCCTAATTGTTGATTATAGCAAGATTTCCTATAAAACACCTTATTGCATCTCTCTCTCTCTCTCTCTATCCCAATCCGTCTTTGTCTTACTGCTTGATGAAGCGTTTGATGTAGAAGGTAGCCAGACTACTATGACAATTGTCACGGGTTCGAATTCAGCAAACGGCAAACGTTTATGTTATGAGCTCAAACATTTGAACCTTAGTCATGGATATTTGGATTAATGGATGAAACCAGGCAATCGGTGTGCACTTTGGAAAATATTTTTTCTCTTTTTTTACCCAAACAAGTATCTACAGAGGCATATTTTTTTTTAAATGCCAACTCAAAAAACAATCTTATTCTTGATTCCAATTCTTTCAACTAAAACTTGACTCTCCTCCAGGTACTACACAGCGTCGGGCTACACATCCACGCTCCGCTACACGCCGACGTCGGACATGGAGTTCGGCACGATCGCGTGCGCAGCGAGCAACGCGGTCGGGAGGCAACAAGCGCCGTGTGTGTACAAACTCGTTGCAGCCGGTTAGTTTAAAAAAAAATAATGGACAACCATCGCATATAATATTGCTCTGATCTCATTGTAAGTAGCTAACGCACTTGTGTTATGGAAAGCAGACACAACGGTGGTACCACAACACCCAGACCCACAAACAAAAACTAAGTTTACACAATAGAGTAAACTCAGTTTTTCTTGGCTAGTCCAACAATGTAAACCATCTTTTTATAAAATTTAAAGTAATATTAGTCAATAAAATAATAAACTATTTGATTAAAAAAGATTTCATTATAGAACTATGAATTATTAATGTACGAGTAAGTTGTGAGTTTTGTTACTATCTCATTTTAAAATTAAGCATTTTGTTTAAAAGTTTAAATTTTGATTTTTATACTGGGAATCGAACCCGGAACCTCGGAGCGGCGACGCCTCTTTACCCAGCGTGCTCAGCCACTACACAACTGAGGTCGTCTAGATTATTTGACATTTTGAAGTGTTTTTGGTGTACGTTTATAAAAGAGATAGACAGACTCTTCCTCTTTATCATCATGCAAGTCTTATTTCAGGCTTGCTTTTGGTCTGCTCTGAAATTTCGGTACTGTTTTATGAAAAAGCAGGGCCAATTAGAAACTTACCTGCTGTAAGAGCTGTTTCGTTGATGCTATCACCTAGCTAGCCCTCGTTTAAAAGAAGTAAACCAAAGGACTTAAAAATGAATTTTAAACACTTTTGTATCAATATAAACTGGGTTAATTATGGGTGTTGTGGTACCACCGTTGTGTCTGATTTCCATAACACAAGTGCACTGGCTACTTACTTTGGGATCAGAACAATGTATGTGATTGGTGTCCAATATTAATTATTATTATTAACATATCAATTTAATCCAAAGGAAAGACGGTTCGGTTTTTAGCGATAACTATACATAATTGACACCGTAAGTCATCACAACGATATGGGGCCGATTTAACCAACGTCAGGTAATACATATCTAACTGAATAATAATCAAAAAACGACCGATTTAAATATGACATTTATATAAAAAATTGCTTACAAATAGGTATAGTGTTCAATTTAGGCGTTTTGTATTGTATTCGACAAATATTCCTTACCTGACATTGGTTAAAACGGACCTAAAATTCATTATAAATATCAGTTTCTTATTTCAATCTATTCTTTTAATTCAAATATATATTTATACTTCGCGGAAAACTCGGAAAAATAGTTGGATTTATTGATTGATTGTTTCAGATCTGTTAATAATACTCGTATTATTAATCAATCATAATCGCGATATCTTCCGCTGTTGTTGTGTTTACAAACCATTGCGTACAATCATGCGAGTCGGACTCACTGAGGGTTCCGTGTCAAATTTAACTGAATTAGGGGTTCACTTTACTGCCACTTAGCCAAAATATCACAATATTTTGTTGAAAGCAACTATAACTGAACTTTAATAGTGTTTGTATGAAAAACAAAGTTCTGCAGTTGTTGAAAATGCGCTATATCTTAAAAACTTGAAGTTTGATATCGTTCAAACCATTTTTTGTTTGAAGTATTTGTAAAGCACAACATTGTGCATTTTGTTAATATTTACTTCCTTCGTTCAAAAGTTAGAGGAGGCCGGGATACGCCCATTTACCACTTTAGAAGCGACTATCTCCTAAAAATTAGACTTTAGAAAATATGGTTAAGGAACCTACATATCGTTTTAAGAGACTTATCTATCGATTTTCTACACGCATAAGTTTGAGTTTTTTTTAGTTTTAGTTCCATATCATAAATATCGTATGGTATTTGAAGGTGTAACATGAACACAAAGAATATTCATTATTCAATGTAACAATCGAACTTCATTTATTATAATACATTGGCGTTTCGCTTATACGCCATAATTCTAATTTGAACAGCGAACCCATATTCGTTTGCACAAACCTCTTCGGACGTTAAACTAAGGACTGCCTTACCTACATTGGCGCCCAACACGTGGCCTAACATACAACACAACAGAAAAATACAGCAGGTTCTCTTGACACTACGATCGTTTGCTAACAATGTTGTATTTTGATTGTTTTGTTAGCTCATGCAATCTTTCAGAAAAATTGACGCTTATTTCAAATTATGAAATGAACCTATACTAAACTTGCGATTACATTTTAATGACATGTTTATGTAGATAGGTAGATGTTTTCACATCAAGTACGAAATCCTCCACATAGTTCCCTGTAAAAACCAAATTGACCCTCAGACAAAATTGTTGTTTTTGTATATTTAATTGATCGAGAAGAATTTTTGAATGAAGCTTAAAAAATTACAAATATTTGTTAGATTTATTCATATTTTAGATTATCGATACTTGATGCAGCAGGAAATAAAATTATGCAGCAATATTTGTGCGTAATCCCACCTGATAAACGATAATCATAAAAAAATATTTTACATCTAGCCAGAATGTAAATATTACATAATAAGCTCCTTATATAATAATTAAAAGAACAATTTAGTACACACTGAGTTTACTAAATGTACTTTAATTGTAATGTAGTCAAAGATACGGTACAGATTCAATTTACATAGAAACTATATAGCTTGTTAGAATTACGTTCGGAATAGTGATTGTGATAATTATTGTAAAATGCCTTTGTGGGTATAATGTAATTGACCTACCACTGCTAATGATACCTCGGTGGGCGTTTTGAAAAAAAAAAATAAAAAAAAATATCCTTTGGACATTCCCTTACATCGCCATCTAGCCCCAAAGTAAGCTACTCAAAGCTTGTGTTATGGGTGCCAGACAACGGATATTATACTTAAATACTTTTTGTTTGTAAATACATAAACGATATACATAGAAAACACCCAGACCAATACAAACAGACATGTTCATGCACACAAATGTTTGTATTGTGCGGGGATCGAACCCGCACCCGCTGCGTAGTAGGCGATTTCTCGACCACTACACCAGACGGGTCGTCAATAAGATTTAATAGTTATGGCAGGTGAAACGTATTGCACAACATTGGGTTGTGTAATTGTATTGAGCGGTGTTTTTTTTTTGCAAATTAATGTAATGTAATGAACATTTAGTACAATTGAACGTGTGAGATACAATTGACATTAAATGAAAAGGTTTTCGCCTCTCATAATGGGGAACAGAATTTTAGTATCCTTAACTGTTACACAGAACCGTCATTTACTGTAGTACCACGTCAATGTCACTGAACTGTAACAAAGAAAAGCTACGGACAACGCAAACAAATTTATAGCGTCGCTTTTACAAGTTCCGTGGTATTTACGTGCACTGTTTCGACGTACACCGACTATAAAAACAAATCTCGCCACATTAAACTAGATGTCACTGTGTCGAACTGCCAGCTATGGGATTAAACTAAACTGTTGCTTTGGCACTGACCCTTTAATAACTAAAAGCACCTAAATAGCCTGCTACTGCAAATGCCTTTTTCGCAATGTGCAGTTGTGAGGAATTTCTTACTGCGCCGTACCATACTACGACCGTACCATTGACAGCGTTCTGTCTCACCGTTTTAGCGCGAGAGTGAGCGCGAACGCTTTTTGCTGGTGCTTACACGCTCCGTGCATGGTACGCTACGGTGTTGATTGGTGACGAGACGGTCTAGTGGGCAATGTGTCATAGTTTTTAATATAAATACATATTTTTTTGCTGCACACGTTCCTAGCACGGTCAAGGTTTAGTCCGTAAGGTGGGAAAATGCCTTTAACCTTGATGTGCCGCCAATGACTGAAGAAAAACTAGAACTACAAACAAGTATTTTGACCTTACGAGAACGAAGTTAAAAAAGCATGGCTTGCCACAGTTTTCAGTTACTTGTACATTTATTTAAAAAAAAAAATATTAAAACAAATATCTTTGCAGGCCCGATGTCGCTGCAAAACTGCACAGTGCTAAACCACAGCTTTGCGGGACTGCAGGTGGATTGTGTTGAAGGCTTCGACGGAGGCTTGCCGCAGATTTTTTACATGGAGGTCTATGAGCTGCCTTCCATGATTGTAAGTTGTTGCTTTTTGGAATATTTGGAAGTTGTTTGGTTTTGTTTCGTCGCCAGAGTCTAATAATATCTTCGAAAGATATACTGCAAAGTATTTTTTTTTTACTTGATTGTGTTGTCAAAACTGAAATTTAACAATGACTGCTAAAATAACGTAGAACAAGGCTATTAAAATATAGTCCTGAAAAATCCTTTAACCCTTACAGCCATAGCAATATCTTTTATAGACTTGGTATCATAGATTTTTTGCTCCGACAAAACTGCTAAAAACAGTATTTAATTACAAGACCGATTATCAAATGAATTTACGCCTACGATTGTTCTTTTCCACCAGACGTTACAAATTGATTATCTTCAGGTCCGAGCTAACGTCTCATCGAACTCGACGCCGTCATTCGAGGTGCCAGGCCTGGACAGCTACACCAGTTACGGCCTTGTGTTGTACGCAGTCAACGCCAAGGGCAGAGGAGATGCCAGTACTCTCTATACGGTTGCTTTGAGTTCACCCGATAAGTATACTGGTAAGTGGTCTAATATGGTTAGTATTTGAAATTTCTAATTGTCAGATCTGGTCAAGTTGTAGTGTGTAGCTAGAATTTGTTTCTATCTCAAGATGGTGAACAATGGACTTATTTATAATTAAATAAATGATATGCGCCAGACAACACACTAATTGTCGTGGTTTCAGTAAGGAATTTTCTTCTTTGTGTTACGATTACCAGACAACAATTACGACGGGGGCGTCTCCCATAATTACTTGTATACATCCATGGCTTAGGTACAAATGTTCCTGCTCATCACATAAACATTTGCCCCTTGCGGGATTTAAACTCTCAACGCCTGGCGTTAAGGAGCACTAACCACTACACCGAACGCGTCGTTAAATTTATATTTTTTTAGTATCTTTATATATAAATTTATATTTTTTTAGTTCTATTTTTTTTGTATCCTTATTAATTGCCAGTCTTTGTCTTCAGGCATGTTGTATCATCAGATTAAATTAAATCAAAGGAAAAATATAGCATAAATATGTTAGCCGTATCACAGAGCTTGTAGACTTGTTGCGAAATACCTACCACACGTTGGGCGCCACGCACAAAATTATGATTTCACACTGACCAATTTTCAACAGGAGTGAGCACATCAATACCGCTGTCTCCGATGCTGATATCCCTCCTCGCTATCATCGCGTTACTGTGTTCCGGCGTATGTGGCGTCATCACCGCCCTCTACCGACGACACAGCGCGCGACGGCTTGATCGGGTCAAGCGGCCGCCTCCTGCGTAGGTATCAAAGACATACCGCTGTTTGATCATACACGCTTTATCTAAGATTTAGCACACCAGTACCGCTGTTCCCGATAGTGATATTCCTCCTCGCTGTTATCGCATTGCATTGGGTGTTATCACAATACCATACCAGCAACACAACGCATAATCACTGGACCAAGTCAAGAGACCGTCTCATGCGTAAGTAGCAAAGACGTTATAACTGTCGTACTGCTAGTTATCCAATCACTTTTTATCTCCTGGAGTCAGTACTTTGGTGTCTCCAATATTTCTCCTCGCTGACGTTTCAATATGTTCTGGGGATCGATTCTCGCAGCAATCGAACTTTTTTCGTGTGGTAATTCGATTGCGAGTTTAACCGTTTTACCTAAAAAATCAAGTAAAAGATCTACACGTTAAAAAAATCTGAGGTGGAATTGTGTGAAGCAATCGTATTCATTTGACAACTCATAACGTACGGTATGATCTGTCAAACGCTTTGTTCTTTGCCGTTTGACAGATCATACCGTACGTTTTGAACTGTTAAATGAATACGATTGCTTTACACAATTGCACCCCTGAACACAAAAAAACTTCGATTGCCGCGAGAACCGGCCTCCCCCTAGAAGGCCGGTTCTCTGGCCAATTCTCGTGCAATTCGTATACGAAAAAAGTTCACCGATCGAATTTTATTTATCGAAGACACAATAGTTTTTGATTTTTCAGGGTCGAGATTTCTATGCATTTAGATTTTGATCGTATGATAGTTTTTTTTTCGTGTTGTTTTGTACTTGATTTTGAAAGTAAAGTGGTTGATCTCGCAATCGAATAACAACACGAAAAAAGTTCCATCTCCTCGAGAATCGGTCTCTTTTACCAACCTATTTAATGATCCGAGCCGACAAAATTTTGAATATTAGGGACTGTCCCGTCCATAAGCGTAATCTACAGAAACTGCTTATTTTTATTCGATAAGATAATCATGATTTTAATAGGTAAAATACCACTCCTGTATTCTTTATTACCTTCAAATTACAAGGAAAACATCAATACAGCATAATAGTTGATGGAGGTAAAACTTAAAAGGTTTCAATTTAATTACGGAAAATTGTTTCATTATAACTGGAAAAGGGAAAGCAGTTGTTAATATACTGCAATATTTTGTAGAATTTAAGACTTTCCATATTAAATATGTCTGTTTAGTCTAAAACAAAGCTTTTTTTACCTCTTTGGTTCAATAAACATGATTTTTTTAGTAAGAATAAGTTAAACGAGCAAAATCAACAGTTGGTTGAATTTACAAAAATAATTTAAGTATCAGCGCACGACACATGTTTAAAGCATGATAAAAAAAACTTAGCATGTAAACATCTAACTGCTGGGCAAATGCCTAAGCTCAACTATGAGGTAGGATAAACCATACTCTAGCACGCGGGCTCAGTGCGGATTGGCGGAGGGGTGTTTGCAAGGCAAGCGGTGAACCTTGCTGCCAGATTTTATAACACAGCACATAGGGCATCTGACTAGGCTCAATGACTAATATCAACCGATATTAGCCGAGACTAACTGCTTAACGTACATTCTTAAGCACGGAGATGCTCGTGATATACGTCACGTCACGTCGGAATGGTCACCTATCCAAACACGACCGCACCGTAAGTTGTTTAACTTCGGTATCACTACCAAGCATCATTAAATCAACCAAGAATCGTTTATTTCAAGCCGTATATCATCTTCTACCTACTCGTGCTTTAGAATGTTTTAAACACTCACAGTGTCATATTTTATATTCATAAAGATGAAATAAGAAACCAAAAATTTGCGCACGGGCGGGACTTGAACCAGCAACCTTTTGGCTGACCGGGCCAAACGCTCTTACCAATTGAGCTACCGTGCTGTCAGTCCAACCCAGCGAAATTTGTGGTCTCTTGTGAAAACGTCAGTTGCGAGACGCTTAGCGCCATCTAGCCGTCTGTTTATGAAACAGATGGCCCAAGCAGTTATTCTTTACAGAATAAATTCAACTTGGAAATTGGTGACGATTCGCTATCTAATGCTTTAGAATGTTTTTAACACTCACAGTGTCATATTTTATTTTCATAAAGATGAAATAAGAAACCAAAAATTTGCACACGGGCGGGACTTGAACCAGCAACCTTTTGGCTGACCGGGCCAAACGCTCTTACCAATGAGGTACCGGGCAAATTTTTGGTTGCTTATTTCATTTCTATCTGCTCTTTTTCTGCAGAGCACTATACATTGAACAGAGGGTAGACTCCTTCTCAAAGCAAGACATGAACACGTACTGTGGGTCACCAAAGTTGGACTACTGCAGTCAGTACAAGCTGAAGATGGACGGGGAGATTGAGGAGACGGACCCCGACATTATACCTTTTCATTATGGTGAGATTCATGAGTTATTCTAAAAACGAACTCGCTTAATAATTTTAGTCCTGCACTAATATTATTATTAAACATTTGCGGAACCAGTGAACTTTATTTCCCCCCGGCCCCGTCCCGCCCCGACCCCGTAATTGTAATAATTATTATGTTACTCCGGATGCTGACAAATCTATCAAAGAAAATATCATGAAAATGGGTCAACCGCTGAATTTTATATATTTTATCTTTCTTTACACTTTTATTGACACGCCGTCGAGTGCCGGTTTTTTTTTTCGCTTACGATAAGGCACCGCGCCGACAGGCGGTGAACTTTTTAGCATGCTAAAATCGACGAACTGGCCGAAGGCGCTTAAATTTGTGTAGATTACTATGGAGTTGCGTGATCCTGTGTGATCCGTGATTGCACTTACTCACATTTGTTTAGTGTCGTAAGAAAAAATCTAGAGTAAGGTTTTGGTAGTGCCCCCTCGCCCCTCACAAACCTTTACTGACAGTAACAAAACACAACAATAAAAGAATACGCGTCATTGGTCCAGCCGTACACGCGTGATGCCATGACCAAGGGAAATTTGGATTCTTTTATGTATAAAGATTTCTTCCGTGGGGAAAGCATAACGTATACTTGACACATCGGGGTAGGTGGAAGCTAAATCGAAATATAAAAACTATAACTGTATAAAAACATTCTAACCTCCTGTCGTGGTATACCCACTAACTTCCGCGATGTTCCTACATCACCTGAGTGGCAGTGTCATGATTGGCTAAGCCTTTGAGTTTTCACAACACAACTGGCCACTGCCCACCTTACAGGGTGGACCCTACATACTCCCTAGCGGGATCCTGATGGGTACGGCCTGTGATGAGTTATTCCCATTCGGCAGTGGTGGAGACGCGTGCAATGCGGGTGGTTGTCCCCCGTACCTGCCATTGGTAGATGAGCTCTTCCCCTTTTACGCCTGCGGGGCAAAGGGCGTGAGCGTCATTATTAAATTCTTGACCCGCCGCCTTTCTGCATCATTACACTCTTGCAGAATGAGGCCGTGGCGGTCCAAGATTCGTCACTCCCTAGCATGGATTATTTTATTATTACACTAACCTAGCTGCACCAACTTTATGACATATACAAAGAAGACGGTAAATAGGAGTGTATTAGCAAAACCTTATAATTCTTTTCATTCAATTCTTTATCGTTATCTCAGATAAGAAGTCTATAAGCGGCTTCAGTAAGCTGCCCACACCGGGCACAGACACCGACACAAGTCGTGTTTACAGTGAGAGGTCGACGAGTTTCCCTACGAGCGCTGTAAGTTCTATTCTTGGTAATTTTTGATTTTAAACAGTATTGCTAGTCTACCGTAGGGGAACCCATCACTTAATCGCATTTTTTTTCATCGATTTTCATTCCCCATAAAACGATTCGCAGACGTTTCAAAATAATATTCAACAAATTCTAGAATCTTGTACATCACAATTTCATTTGGTCGAATGGTTATTATCTACATACTTACTTCATCGTTACTTCTTTTCATAAATTACGTTTTATATCAAAGTAACGTTAGCTTTTTATTTTGTTACCCATACTTTTATTTCCACGTTAGTTTCAATATGCAGAATTCTTGAATCATCGAATTTTACTTCACTAAAGTCCGTATTTCCAAACGAATTTGTTACAAATATTATATTGCATACTATATAAATAGAAAATTTAAAGCATAACTGATATAAACATGTAATAAATATTTGTCTAATAAATAAACTGCGTTAATCCCGACTCGCCGTGGTCTCCTCGCCGTGGTACTAGTCTGCCCGATACTAGAGTGTAATTCAAAAGCCGGAGGCGCGGAGGGAGAGCAGCCTCCGCCCGCTGTAACAAGGTGTAGGCACCCGCGTGAGCTGGAGCGGCTGAGGCTGGTCGCCGAAGGCGACCAGCAAGCCGAAGCTGCGTAGGTGACTGCGCCTTGTTACGTAAGGGCGACGAGACTGCTATTCCCGCGGCGCCGGAGACGAGGAAATCCTAATGCATGCTGCTTGTTTGCATGCCTGCTTGCTTGCTGCATGCATGCCTGTATGCTTGCATGCATGCCTGTATGCTTGCATGCATGCATTAATGCATGCATGTATGCCTTTTTTACTTGCATGCGTAAGCATGCGCATGCCTTCTTACTTGCATGTGTATGCAAAAATATATGGGAACCGTTACACATTGAAACACGTTTTTATGAAAGGTTATATCGATAACTTAATAATTCTATGAAACATTAGTTTGATATATCGTTATTCTGCTTAACAAAACAGTTGCGAATCATTTTTTTGGTGAACTGTTATTCGATGTTATGAAACGACGATTAATCAAGAAAAAAAGATATTTACATTCATTGAATAGTTTTCTGTGAAATGAAATTCGATATCAAAAAAATCTGTGTTATGATAGATACCCCTACCGTAGCCTACCAAAACGCACGGAATCTTTTTGGTAGGGATGGAACACTACGGTATAATACGTAGCTTTTGAAGATAAATTTTATTAGGGAATTCGCAAGATATCACAATAAATCATGGCTAAAACACGTTTTTCAACAACAACAAAAATCTGCGTCCAATTGCTTGTCGACCTCCGTGGTCGAGTGGCAAGCATGCTGGTTTCAAGCGTCGCAATCTCGTGAGGTTCCGGGTTCGATTTCCGGTCGGGTCAATGTAGAAAACGATCGTTTTCTATATTGTCTCGGATCTGGATGTGGTGGTCTGATTTCCATAACACAAGTGCATTGGCTACTTACTTTGGGATCAGAACAATGTATGTGATGATTGGTGTTCAATATATATTTATAAATATTTCTAGTAAAATTCTAAGCGTACGAGCATCGTCCGCAGCCCGTTATAGACATTGGAGGACATTTAAAAAAGTACCAAATGTAACATCCCAAGTCTCGCAATCGTTTTAAGTTGAAAGAAAATCCTCTTTTACTTCCTGTATAACTACTTTGCTTTGTCTGTATCGTCTCAGCCACTTAATAATGTTCCACTATATCCACAGGGCCCCCATATATTTAAATCTAATTTTACATTATCGTTTAATTATTTCATTTATTTTGTTTCTTTGTTATTCAGTCGTCGTCAAGCATAGCGGTAGTGAACCGAGGCGTGTGCGCGCGCGCAGCGGACATCAGCGCCGCGCGACATCTAGCGGCCAACGTGCGCGAGAGCTGTATATAAAATAGTATGGTTACCTTATTTAATATAAGAAACAATTCGTTCAACCACCGATGTCTGAGCTTGTAAGAGGTTAAATAAAACAACAAAAAATATTATACCTAGTTATCATAAATCCTGTCACTGTCACTAAGTGGTGAGAAAAGTGTGAAAAATGAACTGTATTGACACGAAGTGGATGAGCGGGGAAGCGGTAGGAATGATTATTCTTATGGCAACCGGGTTATATTAAAGTACGTTTTATTGTTTTAAGTCCTCATATTAAATGCCACGATATCGGTAAATGAACAATGTATTGTTGATTAGAATAAATACTTGTAAAATATTAACTGTGGAAGTGCTGTGCTATTTTGTTATCAACACCAGGGCAGGGCAGTATTATCAGACAGGGATTTTTCATTGTAACAAAGAAACTAAACATGTTCGTTTATCAAATAAGGTGTTTCATAACTATCCCTATGGAATGAAAGGAACTTTGAATCGGAAATTAATCAACTTTCACACTGGACAAAAAACATTTATTTTCGGTCCTAGCGAACTTAGTTTCGCCTCCGGCATCAAAATATCCTTTTAACTTACGAACTATCAAAATCTTATTTTCTACCTAAATTATTGGTAAAAATATTTGAATTTTGTAAGCTTAATGCAAATTTATTTTTTATCAATAAATACAGGATAACACAATTTTTTTCCTAGGGTTAGTCGAGCATCACCTAGCAGTTCTACAGAGAAATTATGTCAAGACTACCAACACGAGCATAAAATAACTTTCATAGTTTCATGGCACGTTTTTTAAATATTTTTTGTTACGCTAGTTACTTTCAAATAGTCAAATAAATATTGATAAGAGAATAGCACAATACAAAGTACGTATGGTGTTCAGCATAATAATAATGATACAAATAAATTGTACCTGGGGTTCATTCACAAAATCGGTTCAATTAATTAAATGTAGCAAGTCTCTTCGCTAGTATAATGGACAATATTTTTAAGTAGGTAGGCACAATCTCATATTCCGGCTGCCCCCGTGATCGTGGGAGGTGTTAGCAAGCCTGAGAATATTGCCAACTTGTTTGGTGACCACTTTAGAGTGAAGCCAATTCACCTAGAGTCTGAAGTTGAGGGTGGGCTTCCCGAGGGCATCGTGTCAGGCACGCCTGTCAGAGTTACCCCCACTGAAGTGAGGGCGATAATCAAAGATATGAGTAGGGGAAAATCACCAGGACACGATGGTCTCAGCATAGACACCTTCAACATGCTGGTTTTCACCTCCCTAGGGTAAGAACCCTAGGGAGGTGAAAACCTCAAAAAAAAAAGGTAATGAAAGATCATTATTATATACTTTCTGTATAAGACACTCTTACTTACCATCCGAGTTACTAACACAATTGTATGGATTGGATGAAATCTGAAATAAATGATTTATTTATTTATTTATAATTATTTATTAATATTTTGTATGTATAGCTTTAAGTTAAGATACACAGTTGTATAAAGTTAAGATATTGTGTGGATCCGCCCAGCTTCAGAGCCCGCTGTATGTATCTACTGTTAACTGTTACTGTACTAGAGTGTAATCAATAATTTTGTAGAGTAATTTAACATATGACAATGTCACTTTGTAAAATAATGTTGCCACGTTTATTGCATTAGTAATGTGTTTTATTCATTCTGTACCCCAATCACGAACTTTAGACGTATTCGTCACGTTATCGTAGCGAGTTTACGCAGTACAACGTTAGTCGGCATCACGAAGCACTCTCATGTCGTGTAGTAAGCTCGATAGCATTGACGAAGATGACGTCATACTAACGTAAATATGGCCGTTGAATGACACGTCCAGAAACTAGTTAAACGATCTTTTTTATGAATATTATCAAAATATATAATGATATTCCAGTAAAATCTAAGAGAAATCAATAACGAAACAAAATTACGATCAATATGTTTGGCAGGGTTAGCAAATGTAAAAATTTGGTCTATTAAAATATGAAGATATATGTTTTTCTGTAATCTTAAGATTTTTGAACTGTTTAGTAGACTGTCAATTGACAGATTGACGTTATGCCATCAAATTGTGACAAATTCAAAAGTTTTACAAAAGATTTAGTTAAAAATTATGAAAAAATATTAAAATTACGAGGACAAGTCGTTTGCAGTACACCGTAACAATATTTGAATTTTTGAAAAAGTAAGTATGTAAAAGTAATACGTGATTAAAGTGCTTTTATTCATTCGCTATTATAGCGAGATAAACTCTAACTAGATCTTATTTCTCAAGAAATTGTGATTTATCCAAGCCCCCAGCTCTCCAAGAGGACGCTGTTCCTAACAAATGGAATGAAAAGCATTAACGTCAATATTATATATATATATATATATATATATATATATATATATATATATATTATTTTTCAGAATGAAGACAGACCAAAGTACAATGTGTAGAAATACGCCTATATAGGCCAGCTAGAAGAAATAAAGTGAGTCTAGCAGTTCCGGCGGTCTTCGTTACTCCCATATTCCATATTTTATTTTATATCCCATATTTAGACCCAACAAGATCAAAATCGATACACCTGTTACAAGTGCCCTGCTACTAATTTCTTTTTAAGTTAAAAATAAGGTGTATAAGATAAAAAATATTGTAATAAATTTCATATTTCTAATGTAATTTCTTAATTTTAGAATTACAAATATGACCACTAACGTTTTCTTTATTCTACACGTTTCTGTATTTCTAGCCAAAAGCCAAAGCTCTGTCTGTTGTTATTTGTGATATTATGAGCACATATAGTAAGAAACTATGTGTCGAATCCGTACGTTCTCACTAGTACACACACACCCGTTGAAGACTTTCGTCTTTAAACACTGAGGTTAATGAGACATGGCGACGCTCTTGCGCTGTTTCCCGACCTCTGCCTAGCCGGCCGCGTTGGATTCGTTGATAGACCTCTTTCTTAGAACCATTTGCTGTGAGGCTCGGTTAAGGCTTTCGACTGTAGTTCCAAAATCTCATCTTTGCCTGCACGAATAGTATATTATCAATGAACTGGAGGTGAGAGATGTATTTGCTATTGACGTTGATGCCGAATCTTTCTCATTCCAGGAGCTTGAATCGGTCTTCAAATGCAGCTGAGTGATAATCTTAGAAAAAAAAAAACAATTTAGGCGGTCTTATCCGTAAAAGTTACCTAGTTTCTCTTCGCTCATTTTTGACATTTAGAATCTGAAGTAATCTTGTTGCAACTCACGATACTATACGTCAAAGAAAGGTTCGTGATCGCAAATCCAGTTTAACACTACAGAAAATGTTTACGCACAATAAATGTCAGGTATTTGAGCAGCCAAATTTAGTTTGTTTTACGTCCGATAGAGGCGCTTTCAGATTCTCATACAAATAATTACGTTAATATACGAATACTTTGACGCAAATTATTCGTAATAGGGGTACTGTTCACCCAAACATAGTCAGTACGAACTTACATAAATATCATAAAAAGGTAATTATGTATGGGAATTCTATTAAAGACGACGTACATAAATTTTCAGGGAGTCGAAAACAGAAAAGGAAATAATTAACCATTATTTATTAATTGTTATAAATCATTTTTATTGTAAATGTAATTGCACTTGCAAATAAAACTCTTTAAACCAGTACCGAACGATTGCTTTATACAGTAAAGAAAGTAAGAATGTATTGGACACCAATCACATACATTGCTCTGATCCCAAAGTAAGTAGCTAATGCACTTGTGTTATGGAAATCCGATACAACGGTGGTACGACAACACCCAGACCCGAGACAATCTAGAAAATTATGATTTATATATTGACCCGACCGGGAATCGAACCCGGGACCTCGGAGCGGCGACACCTTGAAACCAGCGTGCTTAGCTACTACACTACGGAGGTCGTCGTAATGTGATTTAATTCGAGGCGTAAAAACGGATCAATGAATGATTGGCATTGATGAAATTAATTCTTCAGGTTACAACATCATTTTTCATTATAAATTTTACAGAACTAATTATATTTTTGTCTCCTAGTGTTTTGTCGCTATATGAACTTAATAATATGAAAAAAGCTACTGAGCTAGACGAGGGAAACGACTTTCATATTATTAGTGCAGTTTCAAAAGAATTTCATATTATTAAGTGCAGTAGAACAGTGAACGTTATATCACTTCACGAAATTGTTGATTACACTTTAGCTACCCTCTGCAGCACTTTTGATAAAATAATGTAAATCAAACTAGAATAAGGATAACTTTTAAAAAAATGAAAGCACTTCATTCTTTCCTGATATCTTCAGATGATATAATTTTGGTATAAAAAAAAAATATACGAGTATTGTATACTGGAAACCTATAAAGCAAAAGAGTCAGTTTGTTAGTTTGAACGCGCTTATCTCTCGAACTACTGGACTGATATAAAAATATTTTTGTGTTGGATAGCTTTTTTATCGAGGAAGGTTATTATCACGCTGCAACGGGAGAAAGAGCAAACTCAAAACGCGCGGACGCAGTCGTGGGGGACAGCTAGTATAAGTAAACTATTATAATGATTTGTTTCGAAATACCGCTGAGCTAAACTCCTTGAATAAACTCATAATTTTCAATGGAGATTAATGTTCATGCAATTGTTTTGCTTTTAAAATCAGTGGAATATTACATGATACAAACAAACATGTTTATACTGTGAAATTAGTGGTAAATTTTACCCTTCTATTTGACTTTTACATGGTTGGGTAAAAAATATTCGTTTAACAGGTTAAGGACCGAGAATTTTTGACGATTTTTGCCAAATTAAATTAAATGCATATGGATAAAGAATCACTCAAATATGCTATACCTATTTTTAGTTTTTTGATTATGCAATCATATTAGCGAGAAGAACGTTTTTTTCATTGACTGTCACATTGGACCGCTAGTTTCAAAGTTTGACATTTAAGTCAATAAAAAAAGTAAAAACCGACTTTAAAACCAAAATGCACTAAAAAGTATTAAATAAACTCTTCACCATTAAAAGGAAAGGAATCCGTTTTAGGCAAACAATTTCTTTTTGGAGTCGGTGCTGTGATAGTTGATGCTTGATGGTCAAAGTGATGGCACCGACTCCAAAAAGAAATTGTTTGCCTAAAACGGATTCCTTTCCTTTTAATGGTGAAGAGTTTATTTAATACTTTTTAGTGCATTTTGGTTTTGAAGTCGGTTTTTACTTTTTTTAAAGTTTATTTTATTTCTTCATTTTTAGTGATTACATAAGAGGGGGGGGGGAGTTGCACCTTATGCTTCTATTTTTTAAAAAGCTACAAATTACCTTTCATAAGTTCCGTCATTATAATTACTGAACTCCTAAGCGTTAAGGAGTTCCACCATCAGCTCAGCCCCACAAAATATTGACTATCAGACGTAACAACACGTCAACATTAAGATTCTAGTAAAGAAACACTATAAGTGCCTTTAAAATTTGAGGGTTTCCCTCGATTACACCAAGATCCCATCATCAGGTCCCAAAACAAAAAAATGGGACCAACTAGAAGGTACACCCTCTAAGTAGGCGAAAAAAATTTTCGATTCGGTTGACAAACGACTGAGATATGAAGTAACATACATACAAAAAAAAAAATGATAAAAAAAAACATACAGTCGAATTGATAACCTCCTCCTTTTTTGAAGTCGGTTAAAAACAATGTAAGCGGTCCCGGTTCGGCGGTCCTCGGAAATGGCGCGAAAACGAAAGCGTGTAGTCCCTTCCCTGTACCATTTCGTACTAGATGCCACTGCTTGACTGACGACCCGTCAGTGTGACCAGATTAAGTTTTATGAAAATACCGAGGCACCTCAAAAAAATACTGAAATATACCGCCAAGCATACGACAGATATACCAATAAAAGTACTAATTTTCTTAACACGTTTTAAATTCCGGAATTTGTTCCAACTTAGCTAAATAACTTTGCTAAAACCTAGACATGCTGCCGGGTCCGGACAGTCCGGATGAATGCAACTAACTAAATATAAACAACGAAAATCAATTGCGTTCTATTTATATGATGACAAAAAAGCACGCGTGTTTAATATCTATGATTATGTGCCAAAAATCGGTGGAATAAAAATTGGTTGCCCGTAAAGTATACGGGCGAAAGTTTTACGTGACAACGACTTTTTATGTCTGTCTCTCTCGTTCTTACGCGTGCCTCTCACTCGCTCTCAGTGCTGCGCGCGCGGGCCTCTCTCTCGTTCGGTGACTCATCGTAACGTTACCGAGCGTTACACTTTTTCATAAGTGACTCCCAGCCGCAACCTAATTTAAGACGTTGTCACGTCAAAACATCTCCTATTTTGGGGGAATTCCCGAATTATCAAAAGAAAGTCCTCAAAGATTAAGTCGAATGCAGAAGAGAAAATCATTTGACTTCTTCACTTGAACCGTATTAGACGATTTGATACTAGTAATAAAGTATCTTTTAAGATTAACTACTATCTTTTCACGCAACTGAAAAAATAATAAACGAGATGTTGTTTTGAAAATTATAGATAAACTGGCGGTCCGTCCCAAATTCTTCTGGGTAGACTGATATTCATGAAACACAACGAATTTGAATGTATGCAATCTGAAAATTACGCTCTATCTAATAGTGAAACCGTATGAAAATCGGTCCAGCAGTTGTAAAGTTTTGGGCCAACATACATTCTGCAAGTCTGATTTAATACTATGTATTGATTGATAATCATTAACATACACAAAAAATAATGAAATTTTGATAATTGTCATATCTGTAAATTACTCATCTTTGCTGCTGTAACTTATTGCCTTACATGTGAAGGGCAACCTCATAATTGTCTTGATTGTTTCAATGAACACTACTAATTTTATATGACTCTCACCTAAATTTTGATCTCTTATTGACATAAATCTAATTATTTCTAATAAAAAATGTATTATTTTTTAATAAATAGGTACAACATATTTTAATTTGTAAGGATTCAATTTAAGTTTAGATACTTTTTTATAATAAAACGAATAATTTTTAATAAAAAGTAATGTAAAACTAACTCGACTTTCATATTACTAATTTCAAGTTTAAAAAATACATATTTTTCAAGAATTTCCATGTCCCCTTTCAATATGTTATAGCTACTAGCCCAGATGAGCCATGGCGGTCCGCGTTTCTTACATTTTCAATAGACAACTGGCGGTCAGGGTTATTCTAGGCAGGTGAGTCGCGGCGGTCCCAAGGCTAAGCTAATTCTGTTTTGGCAATGTAATAGTATCCACCCACAGGGACCGCTCCGGTCCTTAACCTGTTAACAGCTTTATATGGAACTCCTGAAATCAAGGGGATTTTGTATTGGCTATCCTGCGGCCCAAGTCTTAAGCAAAATTTCACGGACATTCCACGTAGTCTATTTAAATTTCCTATTTTTGTACTCCGTATTAAAACACCGATTTTGTCTCAGCGTTTTTCGAGCGAAACCTGGTGGTGTTACAAGGAACTAAGTCGAGACTTCTGTACCAGATTAGATTCTGGCGCTCACTTCAATGTCAGCCAAGCAACGCAAGGCAAGATCCTAGTCGCACTATAAGACCCCTTACACACTGCGACTTTTAGCATCTATGCAGTCGCGAGTTTTGTAAACGCGCTTCATCATCGCGACTAACGCAATGAACAGATTTAATTTAGCATCGATGCAGAAGCGTGACTGCATCGATGCAAACGCACATTAGTATTGATGCAGTCGCCAAAATTCAATACATACATAATTTGTAAATTTCCAGGTTCTGCATCGTGACTGTATCGATGCTAACGCGGGTTAGCATCGTGACTGCATCGCTGCTAAAAGTCGCAGTGTGTAAAAGGTCTAACTGACATCTGTAAACAGAATTTCCACTTTTTACTTGAAAATTTAACCACAACGTCAAAATTAAAAGAATGTAACCACAAGTGGTAACTTGAGAAAAATTTAAAGATGTTTTATCATTTTACTGTCACTAATGTTTTATTAAATAAAAGTAAGAATTGACACAGTACGATGTATTTAAAACTGCATATTAGAATAACTGCACCGCAAAATTTAAAAGTGAAAATGTTATGATTCTTGTTGGTTGTTAAGAAAAACTTTTCTACATAATGTTATTTTAGGTGAAACCTGACTGAAATTAATTATAGTGATATTTTTACGATGATTGTGACTGTTTTAATAAAACAATTCTAAAAATGTGTATTTATTTCTTCATATTCAGATTTCTTTTTGTATAGTTAAATAGTAGTAGATTGGAAGTCATACTCAGTTATATAAAGGTAATGAAATACATTTTTGACCATGGAAGTTAGTCGAAGAGCGAGATTATTTCATGTTTTTTTCTTAAACCACATCATACTCATTATAATTTAATATTATGAAGGCTAAGATTATTGTAGGTTTACAACCGGTCGCTGTGGAATACCGCGGGAGAGCCTATGTTCAGCCTTGGACGTTCTTTGGCTGATAATGATGATGGTGAAGGTTAAGACAAAAATATATAGGGTGTACCTATTTTGGAAATTTATTAGAAGTCAACAGTACTACTGTTGACTTTCCTCTAAAGAACAAAAAAGCTTGTTACCTCATTAACGCAATAACATTAAGTAGCCATGTAAATTAATGACAAAAAGGAGATAAAAGTATAGAACGGAATTATAAAATAAGTGACGGTGTGAAAACAATGATAATATATAAGAATAAGATATATCTGGAGAATGAGTTTCAAACTGGCAGATATTAAGGATAAGCCGGTGCGGCATGAGTGGTATGACCGCCAGCACGGCCGGCGGCACATGCCACCGGGCGGTGTGGTGTGGAAACACCATTATAGGATATAAGTGAAAAATCTCAATTAAATATGTGGCCAATGGATATCAGACTACGATCATTCCCAATTAAAACAAAGTTTATGAGTTTTGCTGATGGTGCATTCACACAGCCTGGCGTTTACTGGCGGCCATAAAATGAATAATTATAAAAAAAACTGATTTTAAAATGATATTTACATAAATGATTGCTGAAAAATAGGTGACGTTTTCAAGTTAGGCGTTTGGTATTATATTTGACGATTATTCCTTATCTGACGTTGTTAAAATCGGCTCTATAGCGAAGCTCTATTTAGAAAGTCATCAAAACTAGCTAATCATTATTCAAATAAAATTAACAGACTTTGGAATGATTATTAATAGTTAATTTTATTTCTATTCCTATCTATATTTTAAAATGTCATTTAAATAAATGATTGCTGAAAAATAGATGAAGTATTCAAATTAAGCGTATTGTACTTTATTCGACGATTATTCATTATCTGACGTTGGAAAAATTAGGCCAAAGAGCGACAGGTAAACGGTATTAAACAAAATAAAAAGTTTTTTTTTTGTCAAAGACTTCGTTTTATTTATTCGATTACATGAAAACGTGTCACTACATATGCAGGAAACGTTTAAAATGATAACAATTAAAAACTTTATTTAATTGTTATCTCTAAATACTTACCTGGGTGCAAAATTAAGAGATCATACCGGCAATCACCCCGGCTTCGCACAGTTGAAAAAGTCTATCTCTTTTAAAAAAACGCATGATAATCCGTTGCGTGGTTTTAAAGATTTTAGCATACATACAGAAAGCGGGAAGCGAAATTGTTTTATTGTTTTTTTACCTTCGTGGTGTAGTGGCTAAGTATGCTGGGTTTCAAGGCGTTGCCGCTCCGAGGTCTCGGGTTCAATTCCCGGTCGGGTCAATGCAGAAATCAAAATTTTCCATATTGTCTCGGGTCTGGGTGTTGTGGTGCCACCGTTGTGTCTGACTTCCATATCACGAGTGCATTGGCTACTTACTTTGGGATCAGAGCAATGTAGGTATGTGATTACTGTCCAGTATTTATGTTTATTTGTTAAATTTACAAGTTGTGGTGCTGTACTTAATTATTTTCAATGCCTAATCTCTAATTTACACTTTTAAAGCAATGTCCTAAAAATCATTGCAACGCATGGGTAGTATATTTGTAGTATAGTAACTGAGTGGAAAAATGACCAGGATTTCGGTCGGGTATTTTTATTTTTATATTTGAACATGGTTTTCATACAAAATAAATGTTTATTTGCGTAAAAACTTGTCTGTGAAAATATACGAGCTCAAAATTTGAACAGACTGTAATGACCTGAAATAGATATACCTGTATATTTCAAAAAAGTTTTCGTTATTTATGGATATCGATTTTTGAGTCGAGACTTATGGATATTTTTTTATTTATAATATTCACTATTACCATTTAGTCTCACAACTTTTTTCTAATTGTAACATAAAGAAAACCTTGTATTGGCTTACTATTTATTAGTACATTGTAATTTAGTATAAGTATTTTTTACTGTTAGTTTTCTTAACTCATTTTTTTTAAATGAAAAAAACTGGTTATTTTACTTCATGTTTCAGAAGGCCGGTTCAGCCGCTGGTCCCGGTTTATGTCGATTGATATTCAGCCTAGTCAAAGGCTCTATGGGCGGTTTGATATAATCTGACTGGAAGGTGTTTCGCTTGCTTTGAAACACCACTTCACCAATCCGCACTGTGCCTGCGTGTTGGAGTGGGGGTCATTGCGGTGAGGCGTGATTTGCCCCGCAGTGGGAAGATTACAGACCAATTGACCTTTTTTTCTGGTAATTTTGAAGGCCGTGTGATTTCGAGCTGTTTGTCTGCCTACTTGTGTTTGATAACGTATGAGTGGTTTTCGCAGGCATAAATAGATCAAGGCCTTATTTTTTCATGTTTTTCATAATGAAAATTTAGATAATATAGACAAAAAATTACATACAGATGCAAGGTATGCGTGCAAGCTATTTCACAGGGCATTTGATGAATAGACTACCTACCAACTTAAATATCTAGGTACTCACCTTTTCCTACTAAAGAAGCTTTTGTATAAGGAAGAAAACTTTTTAAAAAGAAATACAATACGTAGGTATTATTGAGGTCTTTGGCACTTAACCATCGTAAGATCAAAAACCGGCCAATTGCGAGTCGGATTCGCGCTCTATGGGTTCCATGCTATTTTTTTAGGTTTTAGTTTTGTTAGTAAGGAACGCGAGACGCGAGTGAAACCACTGCTTGCTGTAGACAAACTGATTTATTAACATAATGATGTCAGTCGCTGTCATTGACTGTTACGACACAATGTGTAGATACCTACATACACAACATCTCCTCCCTCTTAGTACAGAATACATCTAAGCAATATAACCAAATAAATATTAACTAAAGAACATAACAAATATGGCTTGTAATCATCACGGGGTATATTTCTCAACAACCTTGTTGGGTTTCTTGAATCGTGCTGGTAACTATCAACTACTGATTGCGTCTCATTAGTAGTATTCAAAGTCAATTCTCCATCTATCCTCTCCCCTCAACTGGTGGTGGCCGTTGTGGTTCCTGGACTTCTGGAGATTGCGCTTGAGGAGGAATAGACGGCGCAATAATATCATAAGTATCGAAGCTCTGATTCGGTTGCCCAAGGTAGCCTTTGAACATCATTATTTGATTTTTATGTTTTTTTACAGTAATGCCAGAGGAAAAATCTTTTAACATGTACACCACTTTGCCTATCTTTTCAGTAATAGTTCCTTTACACCAGCTAAAATGTTTATTGCCAAAATGTTTTTTATATAAGACAGTATCACCAGGTGAAAAACATTGTTTATTTTTGCCGCCATAGTGTTTACTCTGTAAACACTGTTTTTCAATAACAGTATTTTCTAATAAGGTAGGCGAGTAGTCCCCACACACCCTAACGGAGCCGTTGCGCTTAAGCACCGGCACAATAGGTGACGCATACTCAGCACTGTCAACCTGTTTGAGCACTCCAAGCTCGACTAATCGTTCTATCTCTTTTCCTACTTTGTCTCGCAGCGCAAACGCAACGGGCCGCGCTTTAAAAAATATTGGTTTAGCATCGTCTTTCAAACGTAGTGAAACTGTGTACTTAATAAATTTCCCTAGTTTGTCCGAAAACACCTGAGGGTAGCGCTTTTGTAGTGTTTCACGTATGGCTAAATTGTTCGTTTCGCTAACATAATTACAAGGGGTAAACTGAAGATTAAATGTAGATATGAAATCACGCCCCAGAAGCGGCGGCCCACCGACACGGACTACATACACATCGAGTGTGTGCGTGCGATTTCAATAAATAGCCTGCATCCTAGCTACACCAACACAGCTTATACGGTCTCCTGTATATGCACACAGTTTTTTATTAGTCGATGATAATGGTACATTCTTAAAAAGATTCAAAAATAATTTTTCAGACATTACCGTTACCGCAGAACCGCTATCTATTTCAAATTTTAACTTTTTGCCATTTAATAAAATACTTTCTGTCATAGGTTCTCCCTTGTGAGCACGAATAACAAACAACTTACCGTCATCGTCGTCCTCGCCCGTCTCATTAGAAATTAAGTTCACTTTGCACAATCTTCGCAAATGACCCTTCGCGTTACACTTTTTGCACTTATAATTTGCAAATCGGCACTGTGACGCTTTATGATTTGTATACCCACAAACACTACACTTTTCTTTTACTGCCTGAGATTTCGACGAATTGTTCGGCCGTGAATTAATCTTGAACAATTGTTCTGGCTGACACGTAGACGTAAAACTGGAAGCGGCGGCGCCGGCTCCCAGCCGTGCGCTGCGCACGCTCTCCGCCAACTCCACTGCTTTGGCCAGGTCCAACATGTCAGCGAGTGCGCTCAGCAGTATTGCTCGCCTTTTTACGCCTTTCCCATATGTTTCCGCATTGATGGCATTCGCAATGAACCACTGTGTAACGCGACTTTTATTGGTGGCCCATGTTTGTTGCGTGTGGTCGACGCTGAATAATATTCCAAAGGTCGACATTTTTATTTTTCTTATGTTGTGGGTACTCGTTGCCAATGTTAGTAAGGAACGCGAGACGCGAGTGAAACCACTGCTTGCTGTAGACAAACTGATTTATTAACATAATGATGTCAGTCGCTGTCATTGACTGTTACGACCATAAAATTATTATCCCTTTGGAATAGAACGACAAAAGCGAGATGTCACTAGCAGCAAACTGTGTGATAAAAAGAGATGGGTAGCAGAACCATTTTTGTCAGATGTCAAACAGTTGACCGCCCTGCAGAAGCTCGCTAAAATTACGTGCATTTGAATTTTTTATATTTAAAAGTGAAATTGTGTATATATTGGAGAAATAATGCGTCTGAAACATGGTGACTTGATCGGTGATTTATTATTATGCATTACAGCGGCATAACCCCAACAAATAATCATTTAACAGGTAGATTAGTCCAAATCGAAGCCTCTTAATATACGACTTATATTTACCAATGCGCTTCAAATTTAAAGTAGGCAGTTTGATTATTCTATTCTACAAACGTTAATTTACGTAAAAAATAAAGACAGAATAACACAGAGAATGTATATCGACGAATATTTTGTATAATGAAATAACATTTAGTTTTACACTAGAGCTGCATGTTTCCGTTCCGTTTCCGTTTTTTGCCATTCAGCTACGGAACCCTAAAAATCGTGTATCAAGCATGATTTTGACATGCTAAATATTGTACTAAGTAAAAAGTTTATTTCTTGCAAAAGAACAGTGAACTGAATGGGACATATTTTTCTATCCTACTCATCGACTTCCCCAAGGAAACTATCTTTAATCTGAATTGTTTAGGTAAGTTATAAATGTAGATATGTCGCTTACACATTTTTTACACAGCGTTTACTGTTAGAAAAGCTCTAACCTTATTTATCTAAATACTTTAAGATGTTTTAATTTTAATATTTTGAGTGGCATACGTACTTAAAAAGAGGTAAAATATTAGGAATGAAAAACAATTGTACAAAACAAAATGTGCACGAAAATAATTGCTATAGTTTAGAAAAACTGTGTTGCAATTATTGATGCCCACTTCGAGTAACATTAATATGCAGTATTATTACACAAACTACAGGTATCAATGTATAGATACCCTCTTTGCATCAATTTACGCACAAATAAAGATTTGCCGACATCATTAACAATGCTTTTGTTACTCAAAGCATGATTATTTCGATTTATATTGAACTACAAACCTTTTAATAATTAGTAGTAAGAAGCTTAATTAGGGAGACAATGTCAAACTGCTTATATTGAACTTTGAAAACAATTCAAACCAAGGTTAATACTACAAAAGTAGGCTGCGAGTCAAACAATCTAAAAGATTTGAAGCTAGGCAGGATTCGCAATTCGTTTGATCTTTTAAAATTTGTTGGTAACACAAGTTTATTTTTTATTAAAACACAATTACATGACGTATTTTCCTTATCATCTTCATTCATTTAGACCATGGACTTATGTATCAGTATACTAGACACGTGTTCGGAACAAATTTTGTGCCGCTTTTTCTAGAATGTAAGCATGCACAAACACGGCAACGCTTTGAAAGATACTCCATACCCTCTAAACTACGTCGTTGATTTAGATACTTTCTCGCACTGAATTTCTAAATTCAATCCCCATTGATGTGTTTTTTTTCCATAAACAAAAAGCAGGCTACTTGAGTCAAAAAGGCAAGGCTCAGCATAAGTCTCGGCAGCAGGATGGATGCCACGACGCAGATTTTCAGCGGGTGCCTTTGTGGGTAGAATATCTACTTGGCAATTAATTAGGTATATACAAAAATATAATAAAATAACGTAAAATTATTAATGTTTCACTTTCTTACTTTAAGAAACCAAAGCACTTCTATAGTTAATTAAATAATTTAACTACAGAAATAATTACTTGTAAGTCTTTTCTTATTATTTTTAATGTTAGTTATTTATTTACTTATTCGTAAAGTAAAATTAATATTTGACACAAAGAAACGCGAGGAGTTTACTTCGTTCACCGAGATGAAATGTTCCTAACAGAAATTCTTATTTTCTGAAATATTTATTTGCTTCCCCGGCATGAAGTTAATACTACGTACAGCAGGGAAATCAACCAACATTGAACTTTTTCTAGAGGATAATCTTAAATATTTGTCAAATCTGTAAAAACCGCGTAGCAAATCATAATACCATGTTCGAACACGCAAATCTTAGGAACTACAAGACCGATTTGAAAAAATATTTTTGTGTTGAAAATTTATTTATAGAGGAACTTTAAGACAAACATCTTTCGGGCTTTCACTACGCTGCGATTATGAGAGCAGAGCAACAATGAAAATTGTTGCAATAACGGGGGGAATCTATTATTTTTTGAGAGCTTCCGTTGCGTACGTAGCGTAAACCGTTAAAGATACACATATAGTGACCTTTTAAGGTTCTGATATATTTTTTGAGCTGAAAGTAAATGTTTTTTTTGTTACAAATATTATAGCAAAGCAATGGTTGCTCCACAGTCAAGTTGCAGTCTTTGACAAGATTTTATCAGTTACAAAAATAAACAATCGTGTTTCGGTAACTCTACAAAAGAAGTTAATGTCCTCAAGAATGAATTTGTAACAAAAACCCATTGTTTTAGATGGCTCAATATAAATAAAAATCATTTTTGAGCTCAAATAATTCATCAGAACTTGAAAAGGTCACTATTTATGGAAATATTATGAATGAATGAAAACGTAGTTTTCATTCATTCATAATATTTCCATAAAAAAAAGTCAGTTCATAAAAAAAAGTTCCGTAAAAAAAAGTCAGAATAAGTTTATTTAAAAAAAAAGGGAATTGAGTGGGTAGGCTATTTTATTATTTTATTTATTCATGCACGCATACTAGAAAAAGTTAGAATTTTTACTTTGTTAGATTTGTCAACTCCCGGAATAAAAAAATAATTATTAAAATAACGGGGCTGGGCGGGACGGGGCCGGGAGCGGAGCAAAGTTCGCTGGAATCGCTAGTTGCTTTATAAAGAAAACGATGATACTACTTATAGTATCATCGTTTTCTTTATAAAGCAACTAGCCTAGCTTAAAAGCAAAGTAACTATTGCTTTCACTGTCACGTCTTGTTCCATCTCTTTTATTCTTTCTTCATTTTATTCCACTGTAGAAATCAAGGGTTAATTTAGTGAGCATAATCTTGTGCCATAAAATAAGAGTAGGGAAATAAGAAAAGACAGTACCTGCAGATTGGAATACTTTGAAAGTGTAAGAGATAAATTACTGTTATATGAGAGTGAGAAATAAATTCTCTTGGAGTCGGTGCATGATGTCAAGCTTATCTACACCAATATGATACACACATCATATTTTTGTAATGGTGGTTTAATTTTTCTTTTTTTTTATTGTTCCACAGAATGTGTTGTGAACAGCCTGTCTAGTGTAACATAGAGGTCGTTGAGAAAAACTGTCTTTTTTCTGAGCTTGCTTTTTTTAATCCCGACTTTCTGTAACTTTCCCGCGATAATGCTGCCGTCTAGTGATTTGTTGGGTTCAACGATTATTTTTAAGCTTTATTCGCATAAACATTTACTTATTAAGATTTTGATAATATTATTAAGGTTATTGGCGTTATGCGTTTTGTAAGTTTGGTATAACAAGCAAGATATCGTAGGACCCTAAATTGCAGGGGTTATGGTAAATATTGTGTTACGTTCCAGAAAAATACACTATTAATGTGCAAGTTTTAGTATTATTTAATCCAAAACAGCCAAATATTGCTGTCTCATTGTAGCACATTCCTGGATTTATCAGATTTTATAATAAATCGTAGTCTAAATAATTGAATAGCCAGAAAGAAGTGAATTAGAAATATAAAACAAAAACAGGAATTCAATGAAGGCAACATACCCGAGTTTTCCTTTGATGTCGTTCTGAGTTGACTCGAATTGGCGAACCGAAAATGTACTTACTGTCTGTACCAGCAATCTAACACGAATCTTTGACGTTGAAAATGTATTTTTTTTAATGAATTAAAAATATATTAACTACATTTTTGACAAATTGATTACCTGTAGCTTACTAGAACGAGTACTTTCAAGCACTTTACTTGCATTCACAGGTACAGGATTTACCTTACTAACTTTTATTCCGTATTGCACCCCGTTACAATACCTACTGATACAGAGTGATTACGGATCTCATTTCTCACATCAATTGCCATTAATAGTCAAATGCATATAAATCATTTATTTATTGACTGCTTTCATGAGAGTTCGGGATTCATTCATTCGTCAACACTTAAGTGATTTAGATAACCTTTAATTAATTTTCGAACGTAGACCATTCTAACTATAGACGCGATTGTAAGATAGAACTCAAGAACCGCGTGCTAATGATTTTATAAAGGAAGTGAGATAATTTGAAATGAACCCACTTAGTCGATAATTGGAGAAGGGCAGCAGATGGCAAGCCTTTTAGTAATTAAGCAGCTGTTAATGTTCTTTGTCATTTTGAATCGACTTTGACGTAAGATTTCAAAATCACTTTGCTGACATGGGCTAAAAAATTGAATTATTAAGTTACTTGAATTTTCATATTTTTTTCTGATTCATTATATGTTTTTTAATCGAACTGGTGTTCGTACATAATTTAGACGACCTCCGTGGTGTAGTGGCTAAGATGGGTTTCAAGGCGTTGCCGCTCCGAGGTCCCGGGTTCGAATCCCGGTCGGGCCAATGTAAAAATCAGAACTTTCTACAATGTTTCGGGTCTGAGTGTAGTGGTACCACCGTTGTTTTTGATTTTTTTAACACCATTACACATCTACTTGCTTTGGGATCAGAGCAATTTATGCGATTGCTGTCCAATATTTATTCATAATATACACTTATTTTGATGTGGGTAACTAAATTTGGGGTATCCACGTGAATAAAAGTACTAGGCAAACATTTAACAACTGACATAAATCCAAATCAAAACAATATTAGCTTCAATTCGATTTTCACTGCATTTCCAACCAGTTTTAGTGGCAAATTGCAATCATAAGCCGTTAATTTCGTGTTACCTGTTGTAATTAGTTGTTTATTAACTATACTATTTGGTGCAGAATTAATTGCTTGGTGAAAATTAACGCGTTCGTCAGTTGATTAGGTAGGATTTGAGATTTTATTAAAAAAAAACTCAAGTATTTTTGGCTCGTTCAAGTTGAAAACTTAAACAAAGGAGCAAAGTTTAACGACACTTTCGCATGTTTTTTTTTTGATATACTTAAAAAAAAACATAGCTAATATTTGACTGTTAATACATTGCTGTATGACCCGGCCACAAGATAGCCAATCATGGCTGACAATGGAGGAAGCTTATATCCTACATCCAAGTCTGGATAACATCGGGATTATTATGATGATGACAATGATGGTTAACCATGGCAGCTTAGATCTTAAAATTGATGGAATAATTATAATGATTTTGATTATGTTCTGTCACTATACAAACTGAATAATATAAAGTGCACTTGAAAAAAGCAACTGTGTCAGACAAGGAACCGAACTCCGTGTCATACGCTATCCGGGCGTATGCCTATGCCACTCGGTCACCGATACATAGGCAAGCCTGTTGAATTTTTCAAGTGCTTTGAGATTGCTCTAACAATATCTCTAAGAATTTTTTTGTAAAAATATTGATTCAATCGATGATGGTTTAGAATGTTTTAAACACTCACAGTGTAATATTTTATATTCATAAAGATGAAATAAGATACCAAAAATTGCGCGGCGGGCGGAAATCGAACAAGCAACTTTCTGGCTAACCGGGCCAAACGCTCTTCCAATTGAGCTACCGTGCTATCGGTCCGACCGAGCGAAATTTGTGGTCTCTTATGAATACCTACGTCATTACGCGTGACGTATGCGCTATATACCCTAACTGTTCTACAACAGCAGTGGACCAAGTTATAATAATAATAAACACGCAGGGCAGCTTGTGGCTAGCTGTTGGGCAGTAGCGACTCCAAATACCTGTTTGCTCCTAGGAGAACGTCTGGTCTTCATCTCTGTCTTGCCTTTACTGACCGAGCGGAGTGAATGCTGACGAGGGACACGATCTCCCACCTCTTGCTTGCCTTCATGGGCTGGCTTGAGTGGAGACTCGCTAGAGCATCGATGCTTGAGGGAGGAAGTGTGCCAGTAAGATGCTTGTAGGGATCTTTGACGATTACCATGTTTCAATTCAAATAATTCAATATTCTATTGTATTCTACTCGAATTATCCTGAGAGCCGTGGTAGACCTTTCCACTCCCCTAGCATCTCAACTGGTGTTGCTCTCTTGTTTTCTACGTCGCTTTGTTCTAGGAACTAATTTAGGTGGCCCATTGACTGAGTGTGCAAGTCACCCACTGCCATTTTATCCGTGTGAGAAACATACGTAAGGCGGGGGCCATAGTTCTTCCAAAGTCCCAGATAGTTCCACCTAACACCCGCACCCATAATCCAGTTTATTTGTGTCCATATCTTGCAATATTTAATTAAATATTTAAGATTGTGTGTGTTTTTATGGAAAATATACCGTAACCAATGACGTAAAAGTATAGACACGTTCTACACCAACATTAAAGCATTTTAAAGTGGCGCAAGGATTACTCTATATACGAACGTATAGTTGTGTATTACGACACTAAGCGCTAATAAAGACAACAGATGGGGCATGCCTGTTGATAGAAAGAGATAAATATATAACATTCGTTACGTATTGATTGCTACTGAGCGCTCATTGGCGCGAGCGCGTGACATCTCGTTTTTTAGCCTAATCTCAGCCATTGCTAAATTGTGGTAAGCGTGTTTGTACGTGTTTTCATTTTTAATACTTTTAAATGAAAAAACTATACTAATGAATGTAATGACACGTTTTTCTTGTCTCTAACAGTTGCAGTGTAATTGGTACTACTCCTAAAAACACGGGAAGGCATTTTTACCAGCAAACGAGAAATAATTTAAGGCGTTGTCGGCACGTATAGCTATAAAGAGAAAGTGTGCCCGACTGAATGCACTCCGGGCAATTACCTGCCTTTCGTGTTGCCATTTTAGAGCGCATAGGACGTATCTATACAATTTAAAAACATCTTAGACCGTAACCAATGGTGAATAATATAGCCATTCTGACGTTTAGTTATGTTATTTTTTCCTTAAAACATACAAAATCATAAATTTTAACCACTATTTTCGATGAAAAAATTTGGCCTTATAGGTATTTGCTCTTTAATGAAGGAAACAACTCGATATTTCTAAATATTTTGATTTCATAAATTGACAATAATGATATTCTATTGAGTTTTCTTAGAAAAGTGTCGATAATATCGCTAGCTTGCCTTCTATACTATTATTATAAAGCTGAAAAGTTTGTTTGTTTGTTTAAACACGTTTATCTCAGGAACTTCCGAACCGATTTGAATAAATATTTTGTGATGGATAGCTTGTTTATTGAGTACGGCTTTAAAAGTTTTAAACATCACGTTGCGACGGGAGGGTAGGTAGCAAACTTAAAACGCGTGGACGAAATCGGGTGACCGCTAGTATCTTATAATAAGGTTATTGATCCAGACATCTAACACGTAAAATGCGGTATTATGTATATACATGCGGAAATATCGGGTAATGTTCTCGACAGTCTGCACTAATGAAGTCTTACAGGTGTAGCTAATCTGCTTTGTGGCTGCGCTAGGGCTGTCAACGATACTTTACAAAAGTACCATATTAGTTCATGCCATTCTAAACGCAGCCTGTATTTCCTTATCCTTGAGCTAGATTATTGTGTTAACTCCTAGAAGCTGTAACTCATATTAACATCTCTATCATGGCCGCCGTTAACATAAACAATAAATAACGCGACCCATTTGACAAAATACCGGCTAAGTGCGAGTTGGACTCGCGCACTGAGCGTTCCGTGCCAATTAATTCAGTTAATTAGGGAATCCACTTACTTCCACTTAGCTAAAATACCACAATATTTTGTTGACGCAAATATTACTTTGTTCTCGTTTTATTTATTTATCTACTATCGTTAAGTTTACGTTGAAAGTATTTGTTAAGATTTACATCATTTATATTTTTCAAAATGTAGTCGCGTAGTTTAGAAATCAGGGGAGAGGGGGGGGGGGGGGCATAGATAGATAGATAGATACTTTTTTATTGCACATCAGAAAGGTAAATAACAAATTAATTTCGAGAAAATGTACAATTTAGGCGGTCTTATAAGCGATCTCTTCCAGACAACTTTCGGGTAAAGAAATAATGAGCTTATAGGAAGGGGTATTATGTGCATAATAAATTAAGACAAATAGTTATTAATAATAAATTATATTACACAAACATATATTCGTATACAATCATAAAAATCAAAATCAAAATACATAATTATAAATAAAACAAATTAATGTAATTATATACCAACACAATATAAACCATATTCATACTTATACATACATACATATAAATCAATGTGAAATGAAAGAAATTTACCGAGACAGAGAAAAGGAGAATTATTTTGAAGAGAGAAGATGTTCTTTTAGGCATTTCACCACGTTATGCAATTGTATTAAGGCCAACTTAAAACAAAGCTGAATTGAATACATTTTACTTGTGAAAAACAATAGTAGATTGTTATGCAAGGGGAGAAAATGACCCAATTCACTCGAGAAGTTCTTGGCGCTCGAACGGAGTGAGAGCGCTAATAATTCTAGAGTGAAATGGGTGCTTTCACCCGATTTATACATACTATTTTTCATTTCGACTGTGAGGAGAAATAAATAAACTTATTTAGATATTATGTTGTTTGGCGAGAGATGAAATCTCAAGTTTTTACATCACATATCAGTTTGTTGACTGTCGTTATACATAAAACAAAAGATTAGGAGGACAGTTAAGGCACGGAAGACAACAGAGTACTAAATAAAACGCGGACGATAGCAAATATTTTAAATCATTGTTAAAAATATCGATCGATTTTTCTCACAGTCAAAAATAATAG
This sequence comes from Pyrausta purpuralis, assembly GCA_963924145.1. Taxonomy (NCBI): domain Eukaryota; kingdom Metazoa; phylum Arthropoda; class Insecta; order Lepidoptera; family Crambidae; genus Pyrausta; species Pyrausta purpuralis. Next base: position 6,762,256 of record OZ001646.1, read on the forward strand.
GAGAAAAACGCAACCTTGCGAAAACAAGGTTACTTGTCACCAAAACTACCACAGATTATGTCAAATTCCAGGTTTAATTTTGCCTCATGAGATAGCGCTATGATATGAATGACAGCTAAAGGTGGGAGCGAGTAAGAAGATTAATGAACAGCGTAAATGGCGGAAAGTCGCCTCCGCCCGCTTAATAATCTATGCATAATCGACCAAACTAAAAAAGTGTATCGTCAAAGACAAAGAAAATGTGACAATTTAAAATGAAAAAGGATGTGACACTCTATGTATGGCGGCAAACCGAAATATATTTGTAGATTTTAAATTGTAAAAAATTAGACCAATTGTATGTTTTTCAAATCAGTGACCATAATAAACACACTTTTAATGTTTAGCTAATCTTAAAATATGAAAAGCTTGTTTATTTTAATAATGTAATGTGACTCAATCACCTTTAGCTCCATGTCTGATCGCAGCAATTAAAACTAAATTACTTTCCACCCTAGGGATGGAAAAGCTATTTTCCACCCGTCTATCTTCACATGAAAGTTCAATTTTCCGAACAGAAGAAATGAAAAAATATTTAGCTGAGAATTCTTTGAACTTTATCTGATAAGTCCTAAAAAAAACAGTTTTCAACACAATAAATGTTGCTTCAGCCAGTTACGTAAACAAATAAGTTTTGATAAACAAAGACGTTAGTGATAATACTAGGCGTGCGGATAAAAGAACATATAGCTGTCGTTAAACATACACGAAACATAAAATCTGCAGTGCGTGAACATGCCTTAGACAAACCCAACCACTTCATACGTTTTGACCAACCCAAAGTACTGTCAAAAGAACGTCGGTTCATTCCACGTATGCTACGCGAAACTATAGAAATAAGAAAACATCCAAATTTGAACAGAGAAGATGGTTGGAAAATTCAACCTGCATGGGATCCAGTTCTAACTAGGACCCGACCTAGACCACTCACTGCAAGATCACAAGACACAGTTAGCTTTTTCTGCGTGGATAGGAACGTTAATTAAAATTATTGAGTGACGGTAGTGTATATTTTTCAAAACTCTGTAAATGACAAATAACATCTTAGTGTAATCGTGACCACGAACGCTGTAAAGTGTTCGAAACGTCGGGATAAAATTAATAAACTCGCGAAAAGTTAATCCGTAAAAAAGTTGTTTTATTTCAATAAGTAATATTCGCGTAAACTTCAGAAACAAGTATTATTAAAACCACTTATTAAGACTTCCCAATAGATGTTTAAGTCATTTATGAATAAATAATATCGAGACTAAACCATAAAGTAGTTGTAATAACTCGATATCAATGTGGGCGTGGTTATTGTTACTGTTGAAGATTTTAACTCAAAATGGACGACAACGTTTACGTTTTTCAAAGCATTTGAAACCGCTCCTGTCCCACTCAAAGCGCTACAGCAACACTATAAACATATTACTCATCGTCTTAAGTAATTAAAACCACTACTATAACGCCTTAAGCGCTACGAAAGAGTTCATTTCCTCAAATATAGCGCCTCTAGCGCTACTACAGAGTAATTTTTACTCTACTGTAGGTAACGACGCTACAAGAGTAGTGATAAACTCTATAATAGACCTTAAAAATTTATAGAGACTCTCTTTTCCACTCAAAGTGATTAAGTAGCATCCTATAGCGCCTTTCAAACACTCATACCTTCCAAAACATCATATGTACCTCTACTAGTGGTAAAGAATTGTTCACAACGCTACTATACCTCCATCACCAGTAGAATGACGGAACAAGATACCATTGTAACTGCGTTAGTGTAAATGATTACGATTGTATGGCCACTGTATCGCATACCTGTATAATGGCTTTAGAATACGTTGCTACACAGGCGGAGGAGCTGGTTTAAGCTTTTCAACGGCAATTGTATCGCTAAGAAGCTCTACAAAGACGTTGAAAGCTGCTTGTTGCTAGTTTAGAGGGATGTTATGATTGTTTAAGGTATGATTGTTTTTTTCACATCAAATAAAAAGTCATTGTGGACACAAAAACCTATTTTGTAGAGTTTCAAAAAATATATTTGAAGGAAAAAATGTTGAGAAACGCCAATACTCCTAAATAATGACTGCGTTTAAAAGTAAATAACAGTAAATTGGAAAAAATGCGTTTTAATTCCGAACATTTACTAATAGACTCACGTTGAATCGACCGTAACTCGATTATTATCTATTCCTCTTGTGGACTTTCAAGTGGTTTGTGATTTAATTGTGATATCTATAAGACTGAAAACTATTACTGCTGTTACGCGCACGGGCCTTTAAATTGACAAACAATCATTATGTAATTGGCATTTTTGTTTGTTAAAGTTGGAGTACAGTGAACATGTTCCAAACTAACTAAATATACTGAATTTCGGACTGTCATCACCCCATATTAACAAATAAACGTTTTTACCCATGATTTGGGAATTTACCTATATTTACCCACAATTGGTATTTACTCGGTATTTTTCCGTAGCCTATCTCTACGCTGAACACATATTGATCAATTTACTAAAAAAGATATAATAGATCTGTCTTTCTTAGTTCGTATTAACATTTTGAAGGGATTGTACTATTCGGCTTTTATAAGAATGGGCCAGTCAAATATATTATTGAAGTGAAAACTTCTTTAGCGGCGTTGAGCACTTTTGTGGGATGGGGGAAAAATGTGAAACTCGCGTCAGGACACGTGACCTGATCGAAAAACCGTAAGACGGTTGGCGAAATTATGGATTTAAGTTGATTTTTCTGAGAGATAAACTTTTTAATGTTATTTAATATAATATAAATTGTTATGTTTGTGTACGATAGCGCAATAAATAAATATTGTATTATATAAAAATCTATTCCAAAAAATCAAAAATGCACAACGTTGATATTCAAGTTTTCACTTCTGCCGGCACTCCCGGAGTGCTTTCACAGTTTTTATTTTTTTATAGTGTTTTGTCACTATACAAACTTAATAATATAAATAGCAAATTGCGCTTGTCAAAAGCAACTTTGGCTGTTGTGACAGACGAGGAATCGAACCCCGTGTCTTACGCAATTCGAGCGTATGCCTATACCACTCGGCCACCGTCACATTAGCAAGCCTGTTGAATTTTGCAAGCGCTTTCTTTAACGCGTAGGCTGCGTGGCGTAATCAATGTTGCGAAATTGCTCTCACAATATCCGAAGGAAATATTTTTACAAACATTTAATAATCGGTTAAGATGAACGAAGCCAATTTATAATTATTATTTTGTTTTTATAGTGTTTTGTCACTATACAAACTTAATAATATAAATAGCAAATTGCGCTTGTAAAAAGCAACTTTGGCTGTTGTGACAGACGAGAAATCGAACCCCGTGTCTTACGCAATCCGAGCGTATGCATATACCACTCGGCCACCGTCACATTAGCAAGCCTGTTGAATTTTGCAAGCGCTTTCTTTAACGCGTAGGCTGCGTGGCGTCATCAATGTTGCGAGATTGCTCTCACAATATCCGAAAGAAATATTTTTACAAATATTTAACAATCGGTTAAGATGAACAAAGCCAATTTATAATTATTATTTTGTTTTTATAGTGTTTTGTCACTATACAAACTTAATAATATAAATAGCAAATTGCGCTTGTAAAATGCAACTTTGGCTCTTGTGACAGACGAGGAATCGAACCCCGTGTCTTACGCAATCGTCTGTCACAACAGCCAAAGTTGCTTTTTACAAGCGCAATTTGCTATTTATATTACCAGTCAAATATGTCAAATTCCTTGCGTTTCCCCGGTAAGCAGATGATGCTGCTGTTCAAGCCAGCGCCGCTCTACATCCTCGACGAGGTGGACGCCGCGCTCGACCTGCCGCACACGCAGAACATCGGTCACATGCTCAAGCAGCACTTCAAGCACTCGCAGGTAAGCAGATAATGGTTGTACACATCTGGAAGAAGTTATGTTCGGTCATGCATGGAGTATTGCAAATATTGCAGTAACCTCTGCGAGATCAGCCAAGTACCAAGGTGAAATTTTAGATCCACATTTTCGTTTCATACCAAGATTCCTGGCGAGTCTCGCATGAGGTTTTAGGTCAGGCTGGCGAGCCGCACAGAGTCTCGGTGGGCCACATGCGGCCCGCGGGCCGCAGGTTGAGTATCATAAATAATAAAAATCTTTATTGTGGATCACAGGTTAAATACGTTGAACAATGGTAGAAGTACTGGCCGTGTTCTGCCTCTACCTAGGGCGTACAATGATAGAAGGGCACATGTTAAATACAGTTAATACAATAATAATTAGAGTAAATTCAATCGATTACAAAAATAAATTAAAATAAATTAAATCTCTCCCCGTCACAAAATTATTCATATTATAAAAGGGCCCACTCAGGGCGCATCTCAGGCCCACTGGAAGGAGTTCCGAGGTGGGTATCTAGGCCTTGATAGCTACGCTAATTTTGAGCCCGCTTTTCGGGCCTTCATTTAGTCAATCCTAAATATAACCAATAGTAATTTAATCTCACTCCCAGGCAGGAATTGGTAATCTCCACGCAGAAGACCAATCAGCAAAGTCTAACGGCCTTACCACAAATACATTAACAAAGATTGAACTATTGTTTAAATGTTTTGATTTTAAACTAGTCATATCTTATTTACATAGTTGTCCAAACCTAGTTTAATTATTACTGGCAAGGACTGGAATAGTCTCAAATAGTCAATACACGAGCAGACTTTTAACTGGTTATTCTGGGTTTCTGATTAATTTTAGCGATGAGCTTCCTATTTATTTTGTTGACCTTGCATAATACAACTCGATACGTATTTTACCAAAGGTAGATAAGGAATATTCGTCGAAAAACGTCACCTATTTGTCAGCAATCATTTATGTAAATTTCATTTTAAAATCGGTGGTTTTATACTTCTTCGATAGGAAAAGTCCTATCTGACGTTGGTCGGCTCTTAATTATGTAAGATCAATACACTAAGTATGCGCCCGTTTTCAGTTCATAATCGTGTCGCTGAAGGACGGCATGTTCAACAACGCGAACGTGCTCTTCCGCACGAAGTTCGTCGACGGCATGTCGTCGGTGCAGCGCATCGTCAACCAGAGGCGCTGAGAGAAGACACCACAATACGATTTCGGCATAGACTTATATGTGTTACCGTTTAATTGTAAAAAAGAGAGATTACAATGTAACGGTTTTGGATCCGTGAGATTGTAATCAAAATGGTTTAGCATTTACGCTTTTATTGGTAACTAGCGGTCCCCCGCGACTTCGTCCGCGCGTTTTGAATTTGCTCCCTCCCCTCCCGTCGCAGCGTCATGTTTTATATCCTAAAGCCTTTCTCGATAAATAAGCTATCCAACACAGATTTTTTTTTAAATCGGTCCAGCAGTTCCTGAGATAAGCGCATTCAAACAAACAAACTCTTCAGCTTTATAATATATTAGCGCAAGGGCACGTTGTACTTAAGCTGCGAACATTATTTTGGTGCGGAGTTATGTTAAAACTGTGATAGCTCCTAAGATATTTATTGAAATCAAATGATATAAAGGGCAACTTGGTTCTAAATGAAATGCTCGTGATGATGAATGTATTTATTTTGATAAGAATAAATACCTGTGTGTATAATACACCTCTTAAAATAATGCATTATTTTTTTACAAATTTATGAACATAATAAAGGTTGTAGTAAGTCAACTATAAAAGATAGACATATGCTGTAGCGGACTTTATTATAGAACTCCTAATGCTGAACAATCCTGTCAAACATGATTTTTGTGTAACTAAAGCGGTTTCCGCAGCGTATGCAGCGGAAGCTCTCAAAAGGAATATCTTTCTCCCGTTTTCGCAACATTTTTCATTTCTGCTGTGGTCTTATGAGTCGTATCTTTATGTTATATAGCCTAAAGCCTTCCTCAATAAATGGACTATCCAACATAAAAAAAAAATTTCAAATCGGGCCAGTAGTTTTTGAGATTAGCGCGTTCAAACAAACAAACAAACAAACTCTTCAGCTTTATAATATTAGTATAGATTAGACCCTTTAAACATTGCGCTACTTTTAGCATCGATGCAGTCGCGATGCTAACGCACGTTAGAATCGATGGAGTCGCGATGCAGAAGCTGGAAATTGACAAATAATGTACTGTATTTTTGGCGACTGCATCGATGCTAACGCGCGACTGCATCGATGCTAATTTAAATCTGTTCATTTCGTGAGTCTCGATGCTGAAGTGCGTTTTCAAAACGCTCGACTGCATCGATGCTATAAGTCGCAGAGTGTAAGGGGTCTTACATGTTAACCTGACATCTTCACCTACCCTGACATTGCCCACTGATACGTCATTACAGTTTACGTTATAACGTACGAAGTTAACAATTAATCGTCAGATTACAATCAAACGGATTTAAATCCTTTTGATTGTAATCACGCGGTTTATTACAATATTACGGTGACATGTGTATTTTATTCGCTGTTCAGAACACATTTTGTGTCACAATTGCTAAAATGACAAAGTATGCAATAACACGGCAATCACCATGGCAACGCTTTGAAAGATCATCTGACCTCAACTTTTTGGACCACAAAGTTTGTTCTGAAAAGCCTTTCTAGTGTAACATAAAGATCGTTGTATTTCAATGATAAAAGCCATGAACTATTACTTAGATGATGGTTACATACAAACAAACATTACTTTAGTGCTCGATGGTCGGATTTTGACTGAAGAAAGTGTTTTATAGACGAATGTCAATGCACGTTAACACATTTTTCGACACTCATAACATAACGCTCATTGGCATTCTGGTTCATGCAAAAATATAATGTAAGCCATCAGTGTCAAAACAATAAATAATGGTGCCGGCAAGCCGTCGCGTCGCCACTTTTCAGTGCGGTACGCATAAATGTAGCTTTAAGTATTTTTGTAAAATATAAAGTACAATATTTTTAACTGCTGTTTTATTTTTATCCAATGTTCCTAATTGATTATGTTAAAATCTTGCCCCCTTATTCATAACAACGCAAACAGTCTAGTAAACCTGTTTTAACTATTACACTGTTTTGTCTCGTTATTTCTTGGCGCTGTCTTCGTTTGAAAGAAAGTGACAAAACAGTGTAATAGCTAAATGGGTTTGTTAGACTGTTTGAGTTTTTATGAATAAGGGGGTTGTTATTTATTGCAATAATGCACAAAGTCATCTAAATACAAGGTTGATAAAATTATGTTCATTTTATACTTCGTCTAAATTGAAAAATACTTGTAAAGATAACAACAAGTACAACTTTAACCACATTCTAATAACCTGCCATTGAAAATTGTATACCAGTTTTTTTTGGACACCAAGTTTTTGTTTCGTCTGTAAAATAAACAAAAACTGGACTTTCAAAACAAAAGCCCATGAACAAAATGAGCTACGTAACGTTTGCAGCATGTGTTGCTGCAATTATTTCTAGTTGTTCTTTTTAGGGTTCTGTAGCCGAATGGCAAAAAACGGAATCCTTATAGTTTCGTCAAGTCTTTCTGTCTATGTGTCTGTATGTCTGTCAGTGTGTTACAGCCACTTAATTCTGAAACTATTAGTATTTCACAGTTGAAACTTAGTAGGTAGATGTAGCTCAATTGGTAAGAGCGTTTGGCCCGGTCTGCCAAAAGGTTGCTGGTTCAAGTCCCGCCCGTGCGCAAATTTTTGTTTTCTTATTTCATCTTTATGAAGATGTATCCTATTAACCTCTTGACGATTCTCATACAAAAAAGGATATTCAAAGGGGCTCCCACACATGAAACTAAAACCTAGATTTTTTGTCCAACCTATGCGTGTAGGGTGTCTATGTACGAGTTTATGTCTTTTAAAATGACAAAGAGGTTCCAAAAACCATTTTCTCTTAAAGTCTAACGTTTGAGAGTTCTAACGCTTCCAAAGTGGTAAAATGATCGTCCCCCTCATCTAACTTTTATAATAAGCGAGTGAATTTTGAAAAAAAAAAACATGATGTAGACAAAGACTTTCAACGAAAATTTGTTTGAACGAGATCGAACGAGTACTTTTTGAGATAGAGCACACTTTCAATAACCGCAAACATAACTTTGTTATTCATACAAATACTATGAAAAACAAAGTTATATTTGCTGACAACAAAATATTGTGGTGTTTTAGCTAAGTGAAAGTAATTGGATCTCTTATTCAGTTGAATTTGGCACGGAACCCGTAGTGTTGGAGTCCGACGCGCACTTGGCCGTTTTTTTTTCTAATATTAACACCAGTCAGCTGTGATTCTGGGACGTGCGACGTGTTAATTTTTGTACCTACTTCCAATAAAAATGTTGACAATAAGTGATCGCTCCGTGCTGAAAAAAATGATCAGCTCAAATAGTGTTTAAAAGCTGGTTAGATGTGCCTCAATTTTCAAAAGGATTTATTACAACGAAACAATATACAGTACTCATAAGTACCTTCACGTCGATGTAAATAAATATATTTTTCGCACTTTCCTTTGAAAGTGCGAAAAATATATTTATATATTTATTTCTTTAACCCTCCGCATACTAGGTGACTAAAACTCGCATGCCATACTAGGTGGGGTTTGTCATACCCCAAAAATAAAATGTAATATTTTCATTATATTAATGATTTTGAGAGTCAAACAATAGTAACTCTATTTAAGTAATTCATGAAGATTGGGTTAAAGTGAAACAAATATTATTTATTTATTACAAAATACCTTTATTAATAAAAATAGAAAACTTAACTTTTTTTCAACAAAAATAGTCCTCAAGCCTTTGCTCAATAGCTAAGTTCAAATGGCACATGTAACAATCAACAGTTATTCAATTAAACATGTAACATAATAAGTACTTCTAACCTGATAACAATTATTTCTACTTAAAGCAACATTGATTCAGATCTCCGTCATTACAGTTGCCACAATCTTGACAACAATAATTTTTATTTTTTTATTTTATTTTTAAAGGCACAGTAACAATCAAACAACCAAAATAATACAATTAGAAATGATCATACAGTAAGAAAATGGCCGGTCGAGTGACCTGAAAAACCATGCACGACATAACAATATTATTATAAAACTATAACTAGGTGAAAGACGATAACTGTAATTTTAATAAACAAGTTAGTTCATTTGTTGTTGAATACATTTTTTAAACGTCCAGTAGCTCTGGTTAAACAGATCGAGGCTGGACGTCAAGTTGTTAAATTCCCGACACATTCTGTAAACAGGGTTATTCAAAGAAACATTGTTATTCGCGAGCGGAACATCGAAAAGCTTAGGGTTTCGAGTTCTTGACTTATTGGCCCTAAAACAAAGTAAACTTAGGAGTTCACTACTCATTTTCCCGTTAGCTATTTTATACAGTGACGTTAAATCGCTAATCATTCTCCTCTTTTGTAGCGTTGATAGACCGAATCTTGCTAATCTTTCTTCGTAGGTAGGAAGTGATCTTCGTAAGCCCTGTTTCCTTGACAGAAATCTAAGGAACCGCTTTTGCACGGATTCCACTTTGTCAATGTGGACCGAATAGATTGGTGACCAAACTGATGAGCAGTACTCCAATATTGGTCTGACTAAAGTTGCGTAGAGTATAAGTTGGGACTCATATTTCTTGAAAGCTTTTGAATTTCTCCTAACAAATCCTAATATTTTATTGGCTCTACTTGTAATAGTATCGATGTGGTGCTGAAAAGAGAGTGTTGAATCGAATATGACTCCTAGATCCCTGACAGTGAAGACGCGTTTAAATCTGCTGCCCTGAATGCTGTAGTGAAAGTCTATAACGTTTTTATTTTTGGTGAATGTAATATATTGACATTTTTTAACATTCAGTGTCATTGCATTAGTCAGACACCATTCGTATATCAAGTCAACGTTGCTTTGTAACTCCAAACAATCACTCACATCTTTGACTCTGGCAAATATTTTTATGTCATCTGCGTACGCCAACGTCTCGCATGTTAATGATTGAAGGAGGTCGTTAATAAAAACAAGGAACAAGAGAGGTCCAAGATTTGACCCTTGCGGTACTCCTGAAGTAGGTACGACAGGACATGAATTATAACCACACAATGAGACTAGCTGAGATCGGTTCATTAAGTACGATCTAAACAACCGATGTGGGTCACCGTGAATACCTAGATGTTGAAGTTTCTTCAAAAGAATGTGATGGTTCACGCGATCGAATGCCTTGGCAAAATCGGTATAAATAGCATCAACTTGAGTTTTGTCATTGAACGCTTTGCACAGATAATTACTGTATATAAGTAAATTAGAATTAGTTGATCGGCCAGACACAAATCCATGTTGTTTTGGGCTAAGTATATGGCTAAAGTGCCTATATAGATGCGTGTACATTAAGCTTTCAAAAATTTTTGCAAAACAATTTAAAACACTAATTGGCCTGTAATTTGTCACATCGCTTTTATCTCCTGTTTTGTGTATAGGTGTAACTTTAACGATCTTCCACAAGTCTGGGAATATACCTTCTCGTAGAGATTTATTGAAAACAATAGTGAGAGGTTTGGCTAAAACTGAAGCACAAAGACGCACAAAAACTGGAAGTATGCTGTCAGGCCCTAGGCATTTTGTGATATTAAGATTTTTAAGTTGGGTAAGCACTTCGCTCTCATTAAATAAAATGGTTGTTAGTGTGTAGTTTGACGGAGAAAACACAGGTGTGTAATCGGCCGTATCTGATTTGCAATAAACGGAGGCAAAATATTCAGCAAACAGATTCACTGCACTGGAACCTGAGTCTGAGACTTTACTATTAAAACGTACTGTCTTAGGTACATCATTAGTAATATTTTTACTTTTAGTATATCTCCAGAAAGCCTTTATATTAGAAGATAGATCACTTTCGATAGAATTTATGTATTCCTTGAAACAAACACTCATTACCGACTTACATCGAGATCTCAATAAGGAATAAATATCATAGTCTCGTGGATTATTGTAAGTTCTATACCGGCGATGATATTTATTTTTTTCTGCAAGCAATCTTATTAATGGCTTAGTAAACCAAATCGGATAACGTGATGTTCTGTTTTTCCGTGCTGGTGTAAATTTTATTATACAATCCCATAGAGTTTTATAAAATGTATGTAAAAAGTCATTACACGAAAGCATTTCAAACCCAACCCAGTCAATATCACCTAAATATTTTATACATTTTTCATAGTCCGTCTTACGAAAGTTATATCGTACAGCCTCTAAATTTTCGCTCAATCTTTTAGAACCAACCTCAATATAAAAATCTAAAGGAGGGTGCAAATCATCAACCCTACTAAGAGGTTGTGCAAGATGCACACTAAAACATGGTTGTATATTCGAAAGCACCAAATCGAGTGTTCTACCAAGGGTATTTTCAATATAGTTATGTTGATGTAACCCAGCTGTAGTGATGAAATCGAGAAGTGCGTAGGATCTCGAACTGTCGGGATAAGGAAGTTTATCACTACTCCAGTTTAAAGTGGGGAAGTTGAAATCACCTATTATTAGGTTTTTAGTATTATCTTGTGAGGACCTAATTATTTGTTTACAACCTTTCAAGAACTGCGTCAATACTTCGTCAGAGATATAGGATGGAATATAAACAATACATAGATTTATAAACATACTCCCGAGCCTAAGTCGCACCCACAAGTCTTCCAACGAACTATGCCAAGCCGGGCGCAATTCAAAGTCGAGGTTCCTCGATATTGCTACCAACACTCCTCCGCCATGATCTTTGCTGTATCGAAGTTTAAATTCCGATTCCCTGTCTCGACGAATAACAACGTATCTTATGTCAAACAATTCTGAGGAAAAAACAGTGTCATCCAACCAGGTCTCAGTTAAGCATATTAAATCATAATCGTTATTAAGTACATTATTCAAAATTTCATGCGTCTTTGATTTCGTACCTCTCATATTTTGATAAAAAACTTTTAGACCCATAAACAAAATACAAATTCCATCCCTCGCATTAGAGGGTTTTGTGTTAAATAAGAAAAATATATATATTAAACAAAAACAAAAAAAAAACGAGGCTATCTAATTAACTTTAAGGAGTCCATAGAATTAATAACGAAGTATCTTGACTGTTCATTCTTCCGGACGTATATATGACCATTGTAGATCCAGACAAACTTATATTGCTGCTCTTTTGCTTTGAGCCGTGCTGCGGCGTGGAGCTTTTTGTTATTCGGGGACAGGTGTTCGGATACGTAAATTGGTACGCTGGCACCTTCTCGCCCAATCATGGTTGAGTTCAGTTTATTCTTGGGATTAGCCTTATTATAGCATGTAACTGCTGAGATCAGTCCGTTCCGACATTGGGGGCTGCGGAGTTTGACAACAATGGTTTTCGGCAGTTTGCTGTCCTTGTTAAGTTTAGCAACCCGTGTGCAGTTGAGCAGATCCTGGTCTTCTAGTTTAAAGGACACCGAGTCGGCCAGAGCTTTTATTGTCGTGAAGAGATTCTCACCTTTGACTTCACGAACGTTATGAACTTCAACATTACAATCTCGTAACTGTTGTTCTAGAGAGTTGATTTTTTCATTCAACTTTTCGATGTCGACCGTGATTTTCTGGTGGCCGCTTTCGAGATGAGAACAGTCCGAAATAACTTTATCAAGCTTAGGGCGAAACTCTTCATATTGCTCACTCAAAAAGCTAACCGAACTTTGCAGTTGTTGAAGTTGAGAGTTTATTGGAGCTAACTCAGTTTTGAGGTGAGCATGTAAGATTGAGGGCATAACTTCCCTTATCGCAGTTCCTCAGATCTGATGAGCAATACTAAATCAGAATTTATATTTTCGGTGCGTCCTTCCGGTGATATCTCACAATTCTCCCCATCATCAATGCTGCTCCCATCATATTCATGAGATTGACCTTGAGGGCGTACCGGGGTGCTCGAGTTGTCACCACCACGACGAGTTTTGGCCATGCACTCTGGACACAGCCATCCTGCGGCAATTTTCGACGTTGGCAATGTTCTTGTACTTTTAAAGTTGACACACTTTTGGTGGTAATCCGTCTTGCAATTAGGGCATTTAACCCTATCTTTTTTTATGTCACTGTTACAACCACCACATTGAAAAGTCATGATGTCATAGAACTATAGTTTTTATGTCCAAAAAGAGAAAAATAATAATAATTAAAACCAACAAACAAAAAAAAATTTTTTGGTCCACTAGGATTCGAACCTACAATTCTAAGTTTAAGGGTAAGTGCGGTATAAATGAAGTCGACACGCAAAAACAACGCGCCAACAAAGCAATGGTAAAGATAACGAAATGTTCGAATGTATTATACAGAGTACGTGTAAATCTTACAAAACTGAGAGTTCGTTGATATGTAAATCATTTACCGGCACTCGTTGAAAGATTTTGAAATTACCGACACTAGCACAAAATGTTAGTCAAAAATGTTATTGTTTTTCGGGTTATCACTTCCATTTCTATCACTTTTTTTTGTTCGTGGCTATTCACTTTAGTAGTTCAATTGGTGTAGAAAATTGTGGTATAAATTAATAAGTTATCGGATTGTTCTTAACCACTTGTTTAATATTTTATATCACAGCACACACTGAACACGTCTTTCTCCGCGCGACGTACCCGCCGTATTAAATATAATCTGGATGTACCATACATAAAGACGTGCAAAATTTTTTTATAAATGTGCCTAGTCTTTCTATCCTTTTGCCTAGGACAAACTGAACATTTGGATTGTATGAAAGGTTTTCATACGGTATGAAATCCTCTTGAGCAGTTCAAATAGTGCTTTCATTTCTTCCTATGTTGTTTCCGATTTTTGAGGATCAGTGGTAGACTGTAAAGGAATTTCTCATTGGTGCAATATACGATATCAGCAATCATATCATAATAAATAATGTAATAAATAATAAAACGCACTGAATAGGAGATCGTATTTCCCTTGCCACAGACTTTACGCCAGGTAGGTGATGCATAATATTTTCAGCTCTGGTACAAGACTGGATATGAATTTTTTCTTTCCAGTTTGTTACCCCATCTTTACATTTGTAGTATCCTGAATTAGTTTGTTACTCTGAGAGAGGTATGTCATCACTATCTGAATCAAAAGATGGTTCGTCAGCATCCACTTCACTATCTGTATTGCTATGATTACTTATATGGTCTGCCTCATCAGCAGAACCTTGTTTTGCATTTGTATTATATTAAAAGTCACAATCATCGTTTTCTTTCATCAATGCTCGTAATATTTCGTCATCCGGTCAGCAAGATTTTTTTTTTAGTATTGTTACCTGCTAACAATATTTTTCCACGTTAAATATTATAAAATAAACACATAAACAAATAAAAATAGATACACGTACCTTTTGAGCCACGCGCCACACCAGGTGGGGTGTACGATACCCAAGTACACTTTAAGCATGTGTTACGTGCTCGGAGGCTGACGCCGGACTAGATGCTTTGCACTAGTCGAACGGGCACCGTCACATTTGCAGCTATTGAGAAAACAAACTTCGTAGTCTTTATCATATAGTAAATATTTAAAATTTTCAACCGCTGGGGTATGTCACACCCCACCTCGTACACGGAAGGTTAAATGTGATGTGAATATGAATTCTATTTTACTTTTAGTATAATAGAATGAACGTGTGATATTAAATTTTGAGCGTCGACAAAATGCTTTCTCATGCAATATGCGTAATCCATACGTCCTTGTGTTGTTAAGAGGCCAATGCGCCGCGATTGAAAGACCAGACGAGTGCATTACACGAGAATTCGAGAATTCCACTCCACATCAATAAGATTAGTAATATTCTAGTCTGGGTCTGCTTCCAAGTAGCTGTATGTTAATTGTCTGCGTGGCTGGCTTAAAATAGAAAAATTGTAAATCCAGTAGGCTTGCTTCATCAAATGAACGCTGTCTTATCGCTAAGTGCGATCTGTTCCAGATCACCTATGAGTTTGGTCCTTTGTCTGTTATGCAAGTAAAACTGATGTTATCTATAGAGGACACTCATAATGGATATGTCGTGGGCTTATGGGTAATATCCGAAAATAGACAGTAAATGTTATCGAGGTTATTATTGTACAAGTAGGCAGTGGTATTGAAATTTTTGTTTGTCAATAAGTTCACACTTTATAGACCATGATATCTTATATTGTATATTACTTAATTGCTGCAGAGAGCCTATTGCATAGATATTTAAAATGTTGAGTCAGTGAAATAGTACATTATGATACAAGTGTGCTCAGTTGACCATTATATACAAGGCGATATTGTGTGCGCACGATCGAAAGCGAGTACGCCATAAGAAAGCCGTGTATATAATGGTCACAGGCACACGTGTTTCATACGACGTTTTTCAACACCCTTGCGAGGAAAAAGCAATACTCCAGTTATTTACGAAAAATGCGCGCCATTTTTCGTTCGTGTTTTCTTGTCGCGATACCGATGCGCGCGAAACTTGCCCGGAACTAAATCGGCCAACAGCCAGGGTTAAACATGTAATAATTCGTGTTTAAAACACAAATTACAGAAAATTTTAAATGAATTTGAGTTATTTTTTAGTAATAAAGCTGGATTAACCATTTATTGAAATAAATATGTACATACTGTTATTTTTCGCATAAATACTGTTTAATTAAAAAATTGTAATAAAAGTTATAACCCGACTAAATTATATCGCTTCTTCTTTCTACGAACTATTTGGTACTAGGGTACAAATGCAAATTGGTCGGGTTAATAAACTAAAGGCACTAAAATTGACAACAATTCCCTGCGAAATGTGTTCAAGCTGGCGTCTCTTAAGTTTTTTGGCAATTTGTTATAAATTTTAGGAGCCATACAGAAAGTGTGTATATGACGTCTACTGGATAGAGTGGGAAACAGATGCAGATTTCTCTTGACAAAGACCGCCGTCTCGTAAATGTAGAGCGAGGGAACTGTTAATATTTTTAATTCCTTGAAGTGTGGTTTGCAGCTGTCCCTCCAATGCAAGGATTTTATAGCTCTGATTCATTTTATTTGTGCTCTGAAAACTTGCAATTTATCAGTGCCGTTGCCCCAGAAAATAATTCCGTATCTTAAAATGGATGAGATATATCCGTGGTAAGCTGTTAGTACCATTCCGAGATTTGCAACTCTTGTTAATTTCCTTATTGCATAAACAAATTTGTTGATACGTGTACACAGCTCGTTTATATACGTCGTCCATTTTGTTTGATAATCTATATGTATACCTAAGAACTTTGTGGAGTCAACTGTTTCTACAATTTGGTTATTATATCGTATAGTCAAGTTAGGTGTTTGGGTATGTTGTCGGAAGTGAATTATTTTAGTTTTTTCAATGTTTATGTTCAGATTATTCAAGTCAAGCCATTCAATCACAGTATTAAGAGTCTTGTTTATTTCATTTTCATATGTCAAAATATTTTCACATTTTATTAAGATTGTGCAGTCATCGGCAAATAAAGTCATAGGATATTTGATACATGTCGGCAAATCATTGATGTATATTATGAATAAGAGGGGACCGAGTATCGTTCCTTGTGGAACACCGTACTCTACATCTCTATATTGGGACTGATATTCTTTTTCTAGAGGCCTTTGTTCATTCATTTCAATGTTTTTGATAGTAGTGAGTTACTTTCTATTACTAAGATACGATTCTATCAGATTCAGAGCAATTCCACGTATGCCATAGTGTTGAAGTTTATGTAACAGTAAATTGTGTTTGACATAATCAAAAGCTTTTGACATGTCCATAAATACTGCACATTTTTTTGTCTTTCATCTACAGAATCAGTTACAAGTTTTAATAAATTGTGTATGGCCATATTTGTGGATTTGTTTTGTCGAAAACCATATTGATATGGGGTGAATACATTGTGTTTTTCAAAAAATGTGTTAATTCTAGTGTATATTGCCCTTTCAAAGACTTTTGATAGTACAGGTATAAGAGCTATAGGTCTATAATTTGCCATATTGGTTCTGTCGCCTTTTTTAAAAATAGGCTTTATTATAGATGTCTTAAAAGCTTCAGGGAATATGCCCTGACTTAAGCATAAATTTATAATATGTGATAGAGCTGGGGCAAGATATTCAGCACAACATTTTATTGCTGCCGTGCATATATCACCATAGCCAACACTAGCTGTGTTTTTAAGAGACATTATTATATAACGAATTTCGAAACTGGGTGTTGGTGTAAGAAAAACAGAGTTCATGTTTGATTGAGTTGAAATTTGAATTTTGTTAATTTTTGATATCAATTTTGATGTGTTTTTAATTTGGTCAATAAAGTTATTGTTTAGTGCATTTACAATGTCAATGGGGTTAGATACAATTTTGCCTTCGTTATAGACAGCTGTAATAGTTTCCCGTGGAAGGTTATGTTTATTTCTATTAATGATAGCCCATGTAGCTTTAGACTTATTTTGTGATGAATTTAAAGTATAATTGTTTTGACTCTTTTGTGTCAAGATTATAATTTTTTTGAGCCGTTTTGTATAGTTTTGTAGTCGCTCTTTATTTTCTAAATAAAGTGGAATAAAGACGTCGTTATGAGCAAGTGTGTTGAAAACAAATTTATGTAGCGATGCTGAATATTCTATGAGAACCATTATCTTAAAAAAGTACCATGTCAGTTTTCCGACGCAGCCTGTCAATAACGCACAAGGGTTAGTCTTACTGGAATTACTATTTGGGTGTAATGAAACTATTGAACTGAGTAAATATGATATTATGCGATACTAAAATGAAATAGAGGTACTGAGGTAAACTTTGCGGTATCTTATGCGGTTGTAACAAGGGCTAGTTTGCAACAAAAGGGGGTACCTGATGTGGTGGCTACTGTACATACTTTTAATTTAAAACGATAAACCTCAATATGTTTTAAATTTTTTATTGAATAAATCATTGTTAATATTATAACTAAAGTCCAATGCTTAAAAGCGCTAAAATCCTAGTTTGTATTGAGACCATATGAAAGTTTACACCCTGTGGTGTATTATTCAATCCTTAGAATGTAATCTTATCATATTCCATCCACTCTAATCAAAAAAGATTCGGCTATGTAGAATTCAGACCACCTAGCTAGATAGGGAAAGGTGTTAATACTTTAGACACCTTCGCGTGTCGTATCGCGGGTGGCGCTAACATGTTAGACCGCGTGCTGCGTATTAGCATATTCGCAACCACACCGCGCTCACTGCACGCTTTCTCTGATTCACGTGCTGCCGTTATTTTTCCTGTTTACTGCTTCTGCCAAGCCCGCTTTTGGAATATTGTAATGGGAAACATGCATACACTCGTGTGTCTCATGATTGTAAAGAAAATTATCATTTTAGAAGTTTATTTAAACATAAATTTTTTTGCACAACCAGAATTTTTGTACAAAAGGAGGACTTAACACCATATGGCATTCTCTACCAATCATACCTTCAGAAGAAGTCAGTCAGAAGTTGTAGGTAGATAGGTAGATACGTGATCGAATACGGAACCTATACCTTCTACTTACCAATAGTCCAATGGGTTCATGCCCATCTAAATGATTGGTACCGAAATTTAACTTGCATTCCAATATTAAATTTAGATAAGTTTTAGGCAACAGGGTTCGAAACATCTGATTTTAAAATAAATATCAAATATCGGATTTTAAAAAAAATACAAATATATCTAATATATGTCCAGACTAATAAGCAAATTTCGTTCCGTAAGAAGATTAAACAGTTGAAAATGTAAAAGGCATTTGTAAAATAATATACCTATTTGTCAATTTACCACATTTGTTTGTTGAAATAAGTGACAAAGAATTGCTCTTCATTTGTGAAAGATTATTTTAATGATTCTTAAAAAAACAAGTTTCCAAATAAAAAAGAAACTCAGTAAGTTATAGGATAGCTTGACGTATCGTATTACGTAACATCCCTTACTTCCTTATCAATGAAGAATTTTCTTTTAACCATTTGGTTAAAAGAACTGCTGGTGTTTAGTTTAGATAACTGGCAGACAACATCTCTAAGCTGATGGTTAAGCTGCGTTCATAAAACAGAAACGACAAGAAAACGGAGTCCGACGTCCGTAGGTATTCATGAACCGAGCTCACAATTCATAGCGAGTAAAAATTCTATTACGTCGGCACTATAAACATTTGCCGACCCACCTGTCTCGTGGGAAATAAAACTTTTATTCGGAGCGGCTTTAATATCTCGGATTGATCCCGCTCGCCAGATATAATACGCCATTTTATTGGCCAGCAGTAAAGGTGCGGGAGACATTAGTGCTTCGAGGTCTTAGATGGAGCATTCCTCTGGGGCTATACTTTTAACGGGTTTGGGTTGTTTGGTAAGACCGGCCAAACAGAAACAAAATTGGCGCGTTGATTGAGGTAAATAATGTGAGTATAACCCAAGGTTAGTACGAAAAGTGTGTTAATTGCTTAATGCCCCAGATGCCTTTATATTTTTGGGTGATATTTTATTAGGTAGTATATGGAATAGCTAGTTGCCTAACTAAACCAAGAGAATTTGCTAGTTTTTTTTTATGAAATAAAGTTGCAGAAAGGTCGTTTAGGTTGACCGGTTTTGTAGTGTTGAATAGTTTGAGATGGGCTCGCCGTTGCGAGCAAAAACTGATTATAGTAAACGTTTGGGGAAGGCCTACACCAAGTCCACCAGACACAGAAGAACGAGAAGGAACTGGTGCAAAAAAAAGGTATGCTAAAATCATTTTCGTATTTAACTCTGCTAAAACAAGAGAATTGGTTATGCGCTGAATTAATTATCTTATTTAACTCTAGGTACAGGTAGAGAATCTAATGTTGATCATTAAACATTTAGGCGTCTGAACAGTTGATAACTACTTAAAGAGGTACTTTAATTTTTTCGATACTATTTTGTTTTTTCCTCGCATTTATTCACTTTGTGTAGTGACCAGTAAGAATACTATCAAGTGTCTTTGTTAGTTAATGATATCTGTTATAGTGTTGTTAGCAAAAAACTTATTATTACAATAAGATTTTA
This sequence comes from Pyrausta purpuralis, assembly GCA_963924145.1. NCBI lineage: Eukaryota > Metazoa > Arthropoda > Insecta > Lepidoptera > Crambidae > Pyrausta > Pyrausta purpuralis. The sequence goes on from OZ001646.1 coordinate 6,782,266, forward strand.
ATGGGCCAAAAGGGACTGGATTATGGATAAGAGACGTTATAAAACTGCTGCAAGATTTCATATCCGGATGAATCCCCAAGGCGTAGATGTCTGGCAGAAGGGAGTTAGACTTTTGTTCTCGATCTGGGGGCGAGCTTCGATTAATAAAGTCAAAGAAAGCCTTGGTCAAGCTCGACTTCAACGCTTATTACCCTCCTTCTTGCCTTCATCGCTTTTTCCATTTTATTAGAAGAAGCAAAGGTCCTACGCATCCAATCAAGCACACGTGTTTAACTTGCTCTCTAATCTTGAATTCGGAGGAAAAATAAAACTAAGTAGCGGTAGGTAACGTGGTAATCACTTGCAGTAAAAATTCTTGGCGATAAATCCATTCTCCTTCATTTTTCGTCACCAAATCGTTTCTATAAATCCACTTTGCAGCCGCACCCGATGTCAATATACGGTTCTGGCAGGACGACCGTCGTATGTGAGCAGTTGAGTGAGCCCATAATGTTCGGAACGTGTTGCAGATTCAGTCCGGTGAAAAGTTTCCAACGTTTAGTTGCTTAAGTCTTCAGACAAACTACTTGCGTAGTAGTTGGTAGAACTATTTGATAAAGTACCTAAGTAATCATGAAAAGAAAAAAAATACCGTCTTCTAAACTAATAAACTTTTGTCTTCTATTTAAGAAAAACCAATTCTTTTGGAGTCAGTGCATGATGTGCGTAGACTGTTGGTGAATGTAAGCAAACGAATTTGTTAAATGGAAGAAAAATAAGTTAGTTTGACCTTTTAGTTATAATAACAAACATACAGTTGCAAAATTAAACACACTTATGTGGTCGCCAAAATAGATCATTATACTCAAAAAGATAATTCCAACGATGTCAAAAAATTCAGGGCAAATTGAAAACCTGTCCTATTTTAAGTCGATTTAAAACGTGAATGTGTTTAACTTGTAGAAAAATATATCAGCTTTCATTTTGCAGAAGGTTTCATGTCGCTAAAACGCAGTTTCCGTTAAATAAGAGAAAAAAGTAAAATATAACCTTCAAATTCTTCCCCTCCTATCAGCTCAAGAGGTACGGGTGGGACTTTTGATACGTTGACCTCCTTACTAGTCCAAACAAAGTTACGAAATCCAAATAATTTTTAAGCGATTCCCTCTATAATCCTTCATTTCCTGAGCTTTATGGGAAATTTTCGCGAAAATATTTGCATAGCTATGAAGGATTTACACAAAAGCATTATGAATAATCTGGCCGTAGCAGCGTGGACATTAATGTGCCGTGTCGGCGCGCTTTTGTGGATTTGCAGTGCTCCGGCCTTGTGGCTGTGATGTGTCGGTGTTATAAATACTTAGTTCATTGTGAACGCAACGGGCCAAGCTGTCTGTAAGTATTCTGAATAATTATCCAGTAAGCCCAGTAAGTATATAAAGATTTAAGCCGTTCTATCTTACTTATCTACGCACCGAGAGCAAGGTTATTTGCGAAAAACTTTTATTAAATAGTTATTTTAGGTACCTGTGCCTAAAGGGGCATAAACTATACTTGTATACCTATACAGAAGTATAATACATAATGGTAATAGTCCCCCTAGCCGATTTCGACTACGGTAGTCAGTTCCAACGACAAACCGACTTCGTGGGACATATTATAATGCACAAGTTACTCTCATAGCCCGATGGGACAGCAATTTGTCACTACCAGAGAGAGATCTGTCGCAGGACTAACGGCTTTCCGAGACAAGGGGGTTAGACACCGTCAACTTCAAAACTCCTGGCTACTCTGAGAATTTCGAAACAGAAATAAACAGGTAAATATTTTGGCCCGACCGGGGATTGAACCGGGGACCTTTAGCACTATCGTCGCTTTATAGTGCGACCCTCAAACCACCACGCCACCGAGGGAGGCAGTTAAACAAGAACACAATCAAGTTGGAAATCCGAATAAACCACTCGATTGGAACAATATAACCTTTCATTCATGGTAGCTTCGATGATGTAGTTTACGATAAAAAGAAGTTAATAAGTGTAGGATCTTTCCCGCTCTCAAAGAACTTTGCATACGTTAAGAATAGCCATTGTCCAAGAATTGTGTAGTCTGTGCATGACTATAGCGGATCTCAAAAGCGGCACCGTAAGCGGCAATGTGGGCCGGTAAAAATTTGCTGAGCGCCCCTTAGCAGAATAGTACGATTTATTGCTGAGTGCAAGGCTTGCACGTCCGTAGTGTATTGCAAACTCTTTGAAAATAGATTTCAGCGCTGGTGTAAAAATATTAAACAGAATCTTCTTCATTGCTTCTACTAAAAAATACTGTAGAAACCTCCATTTTAAGTCATTAAAAATACGTGACAGTCTTTACAATGTAACGTTTGTGTGTCGTATAACAATGTCATAATAAACCCTTGTTTTTCATCAGAATTCCTTGGATTAAAATAAGGAAAATTACTTACATAACAAGTATATATGAAGAAATTTAAAAACACAAGTAAGTATCGATGGTGGGGCATAGCAAAATGATACGCTCCATAAGAACGGTCGGCCAGTACCGTTACCATGAGTTTACGACGGTTTTACTCGCTAGCGACGACGTAAAAAAAGTCTATGGAAAATTGCACAGTGCCTCTAGCGGTCACTGACAGAACTAAAATTTTCGATACAAAAAGTTACGTCGTCGCTAGCGAGTAAACTTATGGTAACGGTACTGAGTAGTGGTAAGTATATTATTATAATATGCGAGTACATGGGTAGTTAGTCGATGTCATCGCTTCTCTAGTTAGTCAAGCCACCACATAAGTGATCGTAAAAACCGGCCAAGTGCGAGTCGGACTCGCGCACTGAGGGTTCCGTGCCAACTATAACTGAATTAGGGTATCCACTTACTTCCACTTAGCCAAAATTCCATAATATTTTATTGACTGCAAGTATAACTTTGTTTTTCACAGTGTTTATATGAAGAACAAAGTTATGTTTGCGGTTGTTAAAAAAGGCCATATCTCAAAAACTACTAGTTTGATTCCATTCAAACCAATTTTGAAAGCAATTGTTAAGATCTATATTTTTTTTTTCAAAATTTACACTTGCTTAGTTTAGAAGTTAGATGCGGGGGTCGCCCATTTTACCACTTTGGAAGCGTCTAGACTTTAGAAGAAAATGGTTCAAAGAACTTCTATGTCATTTTAAAAGACCTATCCATAGACACCCCACACGCATAGGTTTGACTAAATAAAAAAATTCGGTTTTAGTTTCATGTGCGGGAGCCCCCCCTAAAAATACCATTATTTTTTATTTTTTGTGTAAGAATCGTGAAGGGGTTAACAGAATACATCTTCCTACTAAATTTCAACTGTGTGATGCTTATAGTTACAAAATAAAGTGGCTGTGACATACGTACGGACAGACAGACAGAACTGACGAAACTATAAGGGTTCCGTTTTTTGCCATTCGGCTACGGAACCCTAAAAAAAGTAGCTAATTGATTTTATATACCACTTGACAGAAGGGGTTGGAGAGAGATATTTCTAGATCGAGTCTTTATAATCAATTGAACTTATACTACTGCAGTCATTCCGAGTACTAAAGCTACGAGCTACGTGCTACGGTTTGTTTACATCCATCAAATTACTACGGAATAAGTTCTATGCTTGTAGTCAGGTCTAGCACAAAACGCGCCGCTGCGTAGGAAGCTCGTCTTAGCCCCAACCTTTTTAATCAATTAAACAATGAGTCTGCCTAAGTTTTAAGGATGTACCTAACGTTCAGCCGCCCTAAGCGTGACAGTAAGTTTGATTGATGCTGGGTATAGCTCTATCGCTGACGACCGACTCGGCCCGGACATTTTTTATGATTTACGTTACTATAATTTGGGAGAATTATGCCAGAGCTGATTTATATAACGGGACTGCCTATCTCGGCGTACCAAAGGTAGTATAGAAATCGGATATACATTATTGGTTCACGTTATTATGCTAATAATTTTTGAAGTGAAAACTTCTTTAGCGGCGTTGAGCACTTTTGTGGGATGGGGGAAAATGTGAAACTCGCGTCAGGACACGTGACCTGATCGAAAAACCGTAAGACGGTTGGCGAAATTATGGATGTAAGTTGATTTTTCTGAGAGATAAACTTTTTCATGTAATTTTATCTATACTAATATTATAAAGCTGAAGAGTTTGTTTGTTTGTTTGTTTGTTTGTTTGAACGCGCTAATCTCAAAAACTACTGGCCCGATTTGAAAAATTATTTTTACGTTGGATAGTCCATTTATCGAGGAAGGCTTTAGGCTATATAACATAAAGATACGACTCATAAGACCTCAGCAGAAATGAAAAATGTTGCGAAAACGGGAGAAAGATATTCCTTTTGAGAGCTTCCGCTGCATACGCTGCGGAAACCGCTTAAGTTACACAAAAATCATGTATGACAGGATTGTTCAGCATTAAGAGTTCTATAATAAAGTCCGCGACAGCATATGTCTATCTTTTATAGTTGACTTACTACAACCTTTTTTATGTTAATAAATTTGTAAAAAAATAATGCATTATTTTTAGAGGTGTATTATACACACAGGTATTTATTCTTATCAAAATTAATACATTCATCATCACGAGCATTTCATTTAGAACCAAGTTGCCCTTTATATCATTTGATTTCAATAAATATCTTAAGAGCTATCACAGTTTTAACATAACTCCGCACCTAAATAATGTTCGCAGCTTAAGTACAACGTGCGCTTGCGCTAATATATTATAAAGCTGAATAGTTTGTTTGTTTGAACGCGCTTATCTCAGGAACTGCTGGACCGATTTGAAAAAATATTTCTGTGTTGGATAGCTTATTTATTTATCGAGAAAGGCTTTAGGATATAAAACATGACGCTGCGACGGGAGGGGAGGGAGCAAACTCAAAACGCGCGGACGAAGTCGCGGGGGACCGCTAGTATAATATAAATTGAAATGTTTGTGTACGATAGCGCAATAAATAAATATTGTATTCGATAAAAATATATTATTATTATTGTATTATTATTATTATTATTACTATTATTATTATTATTATTATTGTATTCTATCACAAAAATGATAGTACTTTTATATTGATAATAACTATTCCAAAAAATCAAAAATGCACATCGTTGATATTCAAGTTTTCACTTCTGCCGGCACTCCCGGAGTGCTTTCACAGTTTTTTTTTTCTATGAAAAATGTTTGATAAATTATAACATTTCGTAATTTATTGCAATAGTTCACAAATAATAGTTGCAGGATTGTAAGAATTTTAGGGTAGTGTTACAGGATACTCATAATTCCCGATCCTAGTTTACCCCACATATTTACTTCGTTCTGTAATGCACTAAACCACATACTCACTATGTGTGACTTATGTAACACCACTGTATTCACTAAATTACACATTCTCTTCGTCATATGTTCAATACATCATAATTTATACACCTATCTAGATTTAACATAATAAAAACGTTTATTGTGGAAATTCCGGAAGTGTCCACCATGTTGAATGTAATTCAGCTATGATATAAGAATAACTTGGATTAATTTTGAGATGAATTAATTTTTAATTTATTGTAAATTTAATATTTAAAGATTATTGGGACACTTATTAGACCTTTATGTTTGCTGTTTATCAAATGTTAATTTTGGCGCCAAAGGAAGTTCACTCTGATTGGTTGATGAAGATTAGATTTATTTCAAATATTGTAACTATTATAATATAATCTAAAAGGCAAACTAAATTCAGTACGATTAATAACTAATTAATTAATGAAATTATATATAATTAATTAGCAGATTGTTTATCCCTACAAATAAATATTATAGTAAATGGTCACATATGGAAACGAATGTCGTCCCCACTGTTTTCTACCGTTGTTCAGAGTTTTGATTTGTATAAAAGCGAGCTTCGTGCCAGAATATGGCCTCTATTTGTACTCTCTCTGACTATGTGCCTTATCTTTGTACCATTTTGTTAGAATAAATCTATTGAAGAACCTGAAGATTTATACTACCTACGTGTTTATTATTCAAGCACCCCACACGCGGTCACAGTAGATAATATGATCTTACGTATTTTTGTATCAATGTCTGAAAGGTAAGTATATCCAACTATTTAAAACGTAAGTAACTCACGGCTGCGACTTTGTTCAATTGTGTTTTTAGCCAGAAACCAATTATCCGCAATCCTTAATTGTCTATTTACCTTGACTATAACATTCAAAGCTATCTGAATCTGAAGGTGTTTAACACCTGAAAACGGCATTGAGCTCTTAAGATGGCGACAGATAAGCACGACTTTGGCGATAGTGCTAATGTAGTAGCAATAACACTGCCAAGCCTTAGGCTTGGGAGAATGGACTTGGAAAAAAAGTAACCGACCCATTCAGAGAAGTAAGATCCTGGTAGTTAAGCTGTCTAGTTAGGACTAAAACTGAAGTTATAGGAGTTAGTTAGAGTAACCCTTCAGTTGACGGAAGTGCACTATCACGTCGTGATGCATTTAATTTGACCCCTTACACACAGCGACTTTCAGCAGCGATGTAGTCGCGATGCTGTTACGCGTTAGTAACGACGCAGAAGCTCGGCATTGACATATTTATCTGTAATATTGGCGACTGTATCGATACTAACGCGCCACAGCATCGATGCCAATATCTATTCATTGCGTGATCGATGCTAAGAGTTGGAGTGTGTAAGTGGTCGATTGCTTTAAATCACATAACAAAATGTTCTTTACAAATCCTAGTCGGACAATTCCAAACCATAATAAAGCATGCTGAGATAGGGACACTACCTCTAAGTGCCTAAAGAATCGTGTTATAGCAATTATTTAAACTATCTAGTGCGTTTTGAAGCTGGGTTGCGAGTTCGTACTGTCTTAACTTAAAAATATATAACAATATTAAGTAGCAGGTTGTAATTCGTGAAAGCCTCGTTTAATTAGCCCTTCCAGGGTACGCAATTCTTTTTGCAATTAATTTACTTCTTACGACGTAGACGCTTATCCACCTCATACATTATTCCCTCCTTTTACAATGCATGTCAGAAACTGATTTGGAAATTCATAAATGGGACCCTACCCGAAGTTAGTGTATCGAAATATTTCAACTATCAGGAACACGTTATTTCGGGAAACTCGAGTTTGAAAGTTGGTTGACGTTGACCCTCGGAAAATGGGAACGGTGCACAAGTTTGCGAAACCGAACAACGCCATCAAGTACTTATTGTGTAGTAAGTACGTGGTAGTGGTTCTCCGTTAGTCGGATTATAATATCGCAAATAATTATCCTCCCGCTAGGTTAGTTGAGGCGGTAAATCACGTATTAACTTTAATTACCCGCTTATAGACTGGACCTTTTGTTTTTATTTATTTTAACATCATGCACTAAAAATAATTATGGCGGTTTTTTTTGACAAACCTATGCGTGTAGGGTGGGTAGGTCATTTAAACTGACATCGAGGTTCCTAAAACCGTTGTCTCTAAAAGTCTAACGTTTAAGAGATAGACGCTTCCAAAGTGGTGAAATGGGCGTCCCCCCATCCAACTTTTAAACTTAGAAAGGGCAAATTTTGAAAAAAATACATGAGTATATCATGACAAAAACTTCCAACGAAAATAAGGTTAAACGAGATCGAACTAGTAGTTTTGAGATAGAGCACATTTTCAATAATTGCAAACAAAACTTTGTTATTATAGACGACCTCCGCGATCGAGTGGCTAGCACGCTGGTTTCATGCGTCGCCATCTCGTGAGGTTCCGGATTCCATTCCCGGTCGGGTCAATGTGGAAATCGATCTTTTCTATATTGTCTCGGGTCTAGGTGTTGTGGTACCACCGTTGTGTCTGATTTCAATAACATAAGTGCATTGGCTACTTACTTTGGGATCAGAGCAATGTATGTGATTGGTGTCCAATATTCATACGATTACTATGAAAAACATAGTTACATTTGCTGTCAACAAAATATTGTGGTATTTTGGATAATTGGAAGTAAGTGGATCTCTAATTCAGTTAAAGTTGGCACGGAACCCTAAGTGTGTGAGTCCGACTCGCACTTGGCCGATATTTATTTTTATTGGGAATGGAGTTTCCGAGTATGATCTCTTGAATATGATATATATTTGCTCTTGTCTCTAGACAATACCAGATGAGGAATAGACAGAGAAGACGATGAAGCTGATGATGAAGATGAATAATCATGTGGTTGCTTGTGTGGGTTACATCTGTTACTTTAGGTACATATAATATTGTTTGTACTCTTGTACCTTTTCAAAACAACACTGTTGTTTCTTGAAGGTATCGTTCGGTGTAATTAATTCCTTGGCAACAAATAACGTCAGTAAACGCGTCGATGTAACGACGTTAACTGCGCGCATAAAAACATTGACTTTAGTGGTATTGTAGCCATGATTTGTAGGTAAAAAATATGTTGGCTTGAAGAATAGGCTTTGACACCGCAAAATTATCAATTGATCAATGGAATGACACTTGTCTTCATTCAAGGTTAAGTTTGCAAAACAAAAACATGGTCGCGCTCATAAATGCTTATAAGGACCAGAAAAACAGAAAGTTCATTATCCATTCATAGTGGTCATTTTTAGGGTTCCGTAGCTATCCGTCTGTCTGTCTGTCTGTCTAAACTATTAGCATAACACATATGAAACTTGGTAGGTAGATATATCCAGCAAACCGCTTTACGATTCCCATACGAAAACGAGATTGAACAAAATTTTGAGATATAGCACATTTTCAATAACCGCAGATATAACTTTGTCCTTTATAGATATACTAAGGAAAACAAAGTTAGTTTTGATGTCAACACAATATTGTGGTATTTTGAATAGGTGGAAGTAAGTTGACTCCTAAAATAGTTAAAGTTGGCACGGAGGGTCAGTGCGTGAGTCCGACTCGCACTTAGCCGGTTTTTTCATATGCTGACGCTTAAAGATCAAGTTCAGTAACTCAAACTACCCTAATATAATATTTTGACAATCGATTCTTCCTAAAGGCTTCCATGGAGGAATGTGTTTTTTTACCAATTATAGACCTAACTAAGAGCAATCTATCAGTACCGGTAACAAGTTGCACTTTTGAGCTTTTTGGAAGAAAAAAATAAAAAGTTCAAGTATCGTAACTACCCTAATAAAATTCAATTCCTCCTAAACGCCTTCATGGTGGAATTTGGTATTTTTATCAATGATAGACCTAATTATGAGCAATCTATCTGTGCCGGTCACAAGTTGCACTTTTGAGTTTTTTGGAAGAAAAAAATAAAAAGATCAAGTTCAGTAACTCAAACTACCCTAATGTAATATTTTGACAATCGGTTCCTCCTAAAGGCTTCCATGGAGGAATGTGTTTATTTTACCAATTATAGACCTAATTAAGAGCAATCTATCAGAATCGGTCACAAGTTGCACATTTGAGTTTTTTGGAAGAAAGAAATATTTTTTGATCGATTGATGTGATAAACATGGGTATGTAGTATGGGGAAATTGTTTGCGCCAAAATCATTTTTTACTGCGTGTAACTCAGAAACGGTAGGATATAGGAAAAAATGATTCAGGTACAACTTGTTGATAATTTTATGGCCTTTCAATTTTTCCTTGAAAGTTTTTCTCTAACATGTACCGTTTTTGAGATTTAAGCGAAAAATGAAAAAATGGACCCTTTCCCCCCCTCCCCCCACTCCGGGGCTCCTCCTAGTGTCCCGGGGTTTTAGTGTGTTTATTACCTAGGGACTCTTGACATGTTTCCGAAGAAACATCTTACGTTACTAACTCACGCACTCTAGAACTTTTTTATTCAATGGACTATAAAACCTATAGTTTTTTTTTTATCAATTCCGACCAAAAAAATTATACAAGTTGCAAATACCACTTCCGCTTATGAAGGTCAACTTACAGACAGCACGAAGGAGACGTACTCGTATATCGCGGCTGATATTAACATACAAGTGGCGGCGATTAGTGTTCTGTCCCACTTGAAACGGGACATTTGCATTCAGAGCCCGGGAACAAAAAAGTATCCATGAAGTTGATACGGGGTAGTAATTGGATAAAACTGTAGCTATGTATCCACTTTTGAATATTAGTTTCTTTTTCTTCCTATCTATAAACCTTATATATGGCACCGTCATAAAATCCGCGTGATTTTAATGTATCGGTTTTCACGATTATAATGTATCGGTTTTTACAATATTACGGTGACATCTATATGTACCTACTTTGGTATGCCACGTAAAAAGCTTTAAAGCTTTTTACTAACCGTCAGTTTTATTATTTCTGGGTTGAAAATGTCATGATGAGATTTAGAAAATTGCTTTGATTTCATATACAGGATCTAATTATGTCTGGAACATATTTACGTCCATATTTTATTTAGAATTCCCACTCAGAAACAATGGTATAGTTATAATACATTTAATTTTATTATAGATGTTTTTTCAAGTCTACTCTTTGTCAATTTATTTATCCGCTTTCAAAACAACCTTATCTTATCGTTTTGTTCTCCTGACTTTAACAGAAATTTGGATACAAAACCTGGGATTACCTTAGCTTTACGTGAAGATTTTATTTATCTCACCGACTAAGTAAAAGTCAAAAGACAACCGGTGGGAAAAATTTGTTTTTGCTCCAAAAGTTCGGCCTAAGCTTGGTTCTATTCTGTAAAATAATGATCTAATTTAAACTCTTGTGGTCCCTGTCATTCATACCGGCAAGACAATGCAAAAGAGCGCGACGGTCAGACTCGCAGATTTACAAATATTACGTATCTTGCATACTTTATTTGCCATGGCATCAATTGCTTGAAGATATTATCTAAGTTATTAACTGAAGCACTCGTATTCTGAAAATTGGGAACACTGGTGGCACCGGTACCCCCCGTTTACAAACAGCAAGGATCATAAATTTGATTTCATTTCAGCTCAAGAGCTGAGATGAACATGTCCCGAGTCTTGACTTTCTGGATCATGTTTGGTTTCGAGACCTCAAAGAGGTTTAAAAATGTAACTTACGAGCCTTTTTACCAATAAGATCGTTTAATAATAGTTTTGTTTAATAAAATCATTTATTTCGTTCAACAAATCAAAATCAATAGTAAACAATACAAATACCAAAAAGGGAGTGAAAGATCCATGTCGTCCCTAATGATTGCAATACGACGTCGAGCGAGTTAGGTAGCCCTTAAAGCTCCGGTAGCTCCGAAAATAGGCCAAAGTGAAACTAGTAGGCCCTCTAGCTACGAAAATATTTTCGGCATAAGGGTTTCAGGACACGTAGTGCTTTGGGAAATTAGATTTTCGGCAAATGTGCGTAGATGCGTGATCGCGTTCGCATTTACTGAGTTGCACGGTCCAAGTGTTTTGACAATGGAAAGGTGTTAAATTCATTATGAAGACGTAGAAACAATCAAAGCACTGCGCAACTCGAAACGAACTCAGATAGCTGAGTTCGAGAGCAGCTAAAATTGAAGCAAAAATAAATTTCATAGGTTTATGGCCTGTTGGAAAGACTTTTTAGTCATCCGGTATAAACAAAACTAGTTTGTTTACTTAAAATTAAAGCTTGCCCAAAACTTAAGTATCGTTTTTAAGGGTCTAACAAGGAATCCTTATAGTTTCGCATGTCCGTCCGCAGTTCAGCGCAGAGACCATGAGGTGCCAGAAAACTGTAATTTGGCAAGTGTATGTATTCTAATCTCCCGCCAATGTGGTAGAAATAGTATAATGGGATATATTTTGTGGTACCTCACATGCAACTGACGTGTAGATTTTTTTTATCTTGCTAAACTCATCGTGTGGGGTATCGTAGAATAGGTATTCTAAAAAGATGATGAGTTTTTTAACAAAATTTTTGATAAAGCGGTCTGCTTCCGTAATATTTAGTTTTTAAGGACACTGTTTGTTAGATTCCAATATCTCCACCCTCTCCCAATTAAACGGTAGTAGGTGGATACGTGAAACATTCACAGCACTAGCATAAATGATGAATATAGAAAGAAAACTATCACGGCTATTTTATGTAAGAAAATACAGAGGCTAATATGTAGTCTATTAACTTAAACCAAAAAAATAAAAAGTTTTCACAAAAAAAATGATTACCTCAAAAACGCGTTATGATATGAAACCGAAACTGTTGCAAAATATTATTTTTTATTGTTTCTTATAGCTGTAAAAAAACAATATTTTGAGTCATCGCCATCAAAAGAAACATACTGTTTTGACTCATAATTTCAGATAATTTGTTATATTAAGGGAATAACAATCTCTTTACGCAATCTGTAGCATGTTTTATAGGCCAATAGTTCAAATAAAGCTTATGATAGATACGGAATCCTTCGTTCGCGAGTCCGGCTCGCACTTGTCAATTTTTTTTTAAGGTATGTCCACTATGAAACGGCGCAGAAAACATTGTAAGGACTCATGCAAACACGTAACAAAAATGATTATATTTTTCGAACACAGTTTTTCCTACTAAAGTTATTTGGTTAAAATCCTAATGAGTTTCATTTATTCTTATGGTTGTATTTCTTGTTCTGGGTATTTAGAGCTCGATTTGCGGTTCCTGTTATGATCGTCGAATAGAAAGAGCGGCAGTATATAGGAAAGTTTTTTACAATACCTAAAACATTGATTTACATGCTACTTAGAGGTCTTGGCAGCAATATCCGTATACAATAACTTGCCTAACTTTATTTATGTAACGTCAATATTTTCCTAAGTTACATTGGACTCTTGTAGCAAACTTTTCTATTACTCACACGCATGTTTTGACAAATCATTTCGCCAAACAAAACTGGTACACGCACTTCGATATCTTAGCATTTTTTTTCTATTTCAATATCGTCACCGCAAATACTTACTGATAAATCATGAAATATCAAAAGCTCGTGCCCATATTCAATGCGGAGGAATTCCATAGGAATGTGGTTTTTACTACCGTTGCTATAAGGTTGATATTAGGCTGTGTTGGCTGTATGAGGTGGTTATTGTCTTGAAGGAATCACACGTTGCATGAATACGTTAGGCGCGATGTATGTCCGCGGGGCGTGTCGACATCTCGCGGTTTTTGGTGACACTTGACACAACTGTTTCTGATAATATTGTTGTTGTAGGACTTTTAGATTTGGCCGCCTGGGTTTAACTAGAAATGTGTGTCAACATTCTATTATGTATTTTAAAATAAGTACTATTCCTGCATCAGCGTAACACAATGTGTTCTACGTTGACGTGATGGGATCGTAACCTTAATAAAAGCAATAGGCTTGTTAGCTTACAGTGTAGGTTTCAGTATTTTTATGTTATTCTGTGAAAGTAAAATGCGGCTTATTTCGATCGTCGTTAACCTACAGATATATTGAAAGTTTTGTTTTATCTGCTAGGTACTTAATTTTTAGTGCTGCTTTTTATATTTCTAAGAAATACGACCTTATCAGGATATACTACTACCAGGAACACCATCCTAAGATTAGAAAAGTATATTTTCAGAAGCGCCGTCCTTCGCGAACTCCCACCGGGTAACTATGAATGAATGAGCACGACGTCTTAGTATTCATGAGATTTTTCCACCTAAATTAAATCATAGAGGAGCAGGTGACACGAATCACAATATTCCCTCGTGTCAGGACAAACCCGTACTAATTGGTCGAATTTCAAAAACCTTAATGAACATGGAGACAAATTAGAACATCACCTACGCGTATAAAACATACACACATGAAAGTGCTATTATGAACCTTACCTGTATGGTATAAAGTGCAGCCGTGGAAATGATAAAGTGTTGTTAGATAATGATGCGCTGTGGTTCTCAAACTGTTATACGCTGAGTACTTTCGGGCTTAACCTTTTTACAACGTAACTTAAAGGTACCGATTATTTTGTGTACTGTCTGCACTAAGTTTGATCTAAAAATATTATGCTTCTTACATTTTCATGGTTGCCAAGTCCCATAGTCCCCTAGTTCTAGGAGTAACTTTTTAACTGATTCTGAGCAGCTCCCTTCATTCTTTACGAGTTGTTTAGAAACGCCTTGTATACAAATTACAAAAAAAGGCCTACCAAGTCCCTAGACTCAAACATGGTAGATATTTTGTAATATATCAACCATATATGTTGAAGCTGGCTAATGGGAAGTTTTATAATTATAGTTTTTAGTGCATTTGGCCATTCATGCACAACAAACTAACCCCCTTATTCATTATAATGAATTATTACTGTTTGTTTGTTTTACTAACCTGTTTACGAGGGAACGCAGCCAGCATCATAGCCTCCTTGCCGCAAGGAAATAGTTTCGTTTTTGAATAGGTAGATTTTAAGTTGTTTTTTTTTTTTTTTTTTTTTTTATGTTGCATGTCTTAGTTTGTAATTACATATTATCTACAAAATAAATAAATATTAACTTTGTTTGATTTAATTGTTAGTAGGTTCTAATAGAATAAAATGATGTAACCTGTTTTAGCTATTGCACTGTTTTGCCTCTTTCTTTTTTGGCGCTGTCATCTTTAACAGAAAGTGTCAAAACAGTGTAATAGCTAAAATAGCTTTATTAGACTGTTTAAGTTATTATGAATAAGGCTGTAAGTGTCGCTATAACTGCGATTCGCAGCATCCGTTCCAACTCCAAAGTTTTTCTTTTCAAAAGACTTTTGTATAACATTTATAGTGTTAAAGTGGTAAAGTAAATAGTGTTTGAGAACCGCTAAATGAGTATGTACACTAATTATAACTGCAGGCTGCAACAAGGATGAGCGAGATCTGTGTTGTTAGTCGCTTATTTTTCTTAATAAGGGCGCCCTGTTATTATGCGACATTTCTCCTAGTACCTTGTTTTTTCGTGTCTTGGAAATAATATACTTGTAGTTTATCAGGAATCACATGCTGTTTGCGCAAAGAAAAGTCAATAGTTTTGTACTACATCACAATTATGTGGTTAATATGCAAGGTGTAACGCAAGATTGTTTTAAAAAAAAGAGACATTTGTTTGTTTCTCTCGTGTAAAATTTCGTAGGCTGTGGCCTGTTATAGGTGCAAATAATTTAAATATAGGCCCTTTAAGTATCAATCCAAATTTCTTTTGTGATAAGTGTTAAGGCTTATGAGCACATTATCTCCATCGGTGGGCACCCACTCACAGCCGCAGTACTTTCAGTGTTCAATTTGTAATACCAACAGGGCTTTTAAAGGTAAGAGGGGCCTTAATATTCATATTGCCCGTAGTCATAATAGCACCAATTTACCCGCATCTCTCCCTCTACCCTCTACTTCAAATCCTATATCTTCTTCTCCATCTTTTGAAGCTATTATCACAAATCTCCACCAAACTACTCCGCTGGTTAAAAGAATCCCTAGGGGAGCGAGAATAGCTTTAGCTAAATGCCTCTCGTCTTGTATTGAAAAATGTTTCGATAATACTGAAACTGCCTGGCAAAATCTTTTTACGTTTTCATACTCGTTTTTTCATGTAAAGTCTCAGTCTAAAACTTTAACTCGGGCGCTTTTAGATAATGCTTCGAAATCCCACAATCCATCCCTTCCGTTCAGTTCGTCTGGTACGCTATCTTCCAAATTTAACGTTTATCGTACCGTTGAGAACAAGGTTATGGACGGCGACCTGAAAAACGCAGCCCGAATCTTGTTCTCCGATGACACTCTCGCTCCCCCTAATCAGGAAACTCTCGAGAGCCTTCGTAGTAAGCATCCTTCACGTCCAGATTCTCCATCTTCAGCTCTTCCTCCTCTTCAAAATTTCCAACCCTTACAGATACTTGATGACGGCGACACGTTTGCTGCCATCATGTCTTTTCCGGCTGGTTCTGCTGGCGGTATCGACGGCATCACTCCCCAACACCTTAAGGATTTGGTGAGTGCTTCCGCTGCTGACGCCGGTAGAATTTTGCTTTCCAATATTACAAAACTGTGCAACCTTCTCTTATCTGGCAGGGTTTCTGAAAGTTTTCTCCCGTTTTTATTTGGTGCTAGACTTTGTGCCTTTCGAAAAAAAGATGGTGGCATTCGCCCTATTGCTATTGGCTCAACGTTTCGTCGTCTTGCAGCCAAATTAGCCTGTCGTGATATTTTTTCTCCTTTGAAAGAGTATTTTCAACCCATCCAACTCGGTTTCGGCAGTAAGGGCGGTTGCGAGGCTGTAGTTCATTCAGCTCGCAATTTCCTCTCCTGTGACGAATCTGAAGTTTTTTTGAAAGTTGATGTGAAGAATGCTTTCAATTCTCTTGACAGGTCTGCCTTTCTGAATGAAGTTCAGACTCACACTCCTCAGATTTATCCCTTTGTTTTTCAGTGTTACAATAATCAATCAAAATTGCTTTACAATGAACATTCAATTGTTTCTGCAGTCGGTGTTCAGCAAGGCGACCCTTTAGGTCCAGCCCTTTTTAGTTTAGGCATCCATCCTGTCATTTCATCCTTAAATTCTAAATTCAATGCCTGGTATCTGGATGACGGCTCCTTTGGAGGCAAAGCAGATGTTGTTTTCCAAGATCTTGTCCTGATTATAGAGGGATTTAAGAAATTTGGCTTAGAACTAAACCTTTCAAAATGTGAACTCTTTATTAATGACCACGTTTCGCCTGGTTCCCGTCAGGATATCATTGATAAATTTAATTCCCTTGCTCCTAACTTAAAAATTCTTAATTCAGAATCGCTTTGCCTTTTAGGTGCCCCTCTTCTTGATCCCAGCATCGAACCTTTTCTTGATAAAAAGTTAAATGATTTCACCCTATCAGCCCCCAGATTAGAACACCTAAATTCACACATTGCTTTTACTATACTGAAATCGTGTCTTTTTGTGCCTAAATTTACATATTTCCTACGTGCTAGTCCTATCTGGAAAAATTATAATTATTTAAAACTATTTGACACTACTCTCAAAAATAGTTTGGAAAAAATTTTAAATTTACATTTTGATAACAATTCTTGGACTCAGGCTTCGCTTCCTATTCGTTTTGGTGGAATCGGAATTCGCCAAATTTCTAGTATAGCCCTCCCGCTTTTCTCTCCTCTTTGCATAGCACTTCCGTTTTAGCCGGAAAAATCTTTGAGCATCCTCGCCAGCTTTCTGAGGTGAGAGAGGCGGAGGAGTTTTGGCAAGGTCTCTGTCCTAGAGAAGACATTCCAAAGGAACGTCACCAACAAAAACTTTGGGATGTCCCTCTTGCGAGTGAGACCTTCAATTCTTTACTTCAAAATTCCGTCAGTGACAGTAGTCGAGCAAGGCTCTTGGCGGTTTCCTGCAAAGATTCTGGTCACTGGCTTCATGCTTTACCGTCAAAAAATTTAGGCACTCTTTTCGATAGTGAGTCTTTCCGGGTGTGTGTGGGTCTCCGCCTTGGCACCCCTATATGTGAAATTTTTATATGTCCCCGTGGCAAGGAGGTTGACAAATTTGGTCTCCACTGCCTTTGTTGCCAACAAAGCGCTGGGCGTCTCGCCCGTCACGCTACCCTTAATGACGCCATCAGAAGAGCTCTTGCCACCATTAATGTTCCTTCCACGTTGGAACCACGTGGTTTGGTCCGTGACGATGGCAAGAGACCCGATGGCCTCACGCTTATTCCCTGGGAACGGGGTCGGGCCTTAGTTTGGGATGCAACTTGTGTCGATACTTTGGCCCCTTCCCATCTCAGAGAATCAGCCCTTAAAGCTGGAGCAGCAGCGGAGTTGGCTGAAAACGCCAAGCGTCGCAAGTACGTTTCACTTGCAAGTGATTATGTGTTTGCGCCGTTTGGCGTTGAAACATTTGGGCCGTGGGGACCCTCTGCTAAATTGCTGTTTAGAAAAATTGCGCCAAAATTAAATTCTTTAACAGCCAATAATAAAGCTGGCTGGTTCTTAGCCCAAAGGATCAGCATAGCTATCCAACGCGGCAACGCAGCCAGCATCATAGCCTCCTTGCCGCAAGGAAATGGTTTCGTTTTTGAATAGGTTTTAATATTAGGTTATTTTTTTATGTTGCATGTCTTAGTTTTATTTCTTCTTGTTTCTGATTAATAAAGTATCAATCAATTAATTCTAAATAGTTTTTTTGTACAACAATGAAAAATACATTCATTTTTCTATTTTCCAACGAAATAAATAACCCAGCAATGTATTTCAATCAAATGTGTGACGTTATTATATATATATTACACATCTGGATAACTCGATGCATATAAAAACATCCAGTTATTGTATATTGAAATACATCGAGTTAACGATCTTGATATACATTGATTAGGGATTGTAACTTTGGATCACTATATCTATGAGTTATAGCATTTTGGAGCACTACGGCCAGGTGTAGGTAACTACGTATACTCTGTAGATTCATTGTTAAAAATATTTGCTCTCTTTACAGGCCACATGCTGTATTTCCGTAACGCTATGGCTACGAGATTTCGTAGTATCTAAGTCTATTTGGCTTCAGAAGTAAAAAAATATCGCAGCAGAATCCTAAAAGGCTCGTGCTTGATATTATGCCAAGGCCAGCCAAATATGAAAAAGCTCTACGACAATGGGCTTAAACATTTTATAAAAAATAGTCCTGAATGACATAAGAGACTTTAATATTAATTAGTTTAAATCAAAACTATATAAATGGTTTATTGATCAAAGTATATGACCTGAAAGATTTGATTCACAAATGTTAATATATATTTTCTCTCATTAGACATATCTTCATTATTTTCTATTAAAATCTAAAACTTTTATAAAATTGAATTTATAATATAGATGATAAATTTTGTTTGCCCTTAGTAATGGCGAAACATCCAAACAATGTTATCTTGAATGTAACCACCTACCATATCATATACTATGTTTTGCACAAAAAAGACTCATATTTCTGATTTCTGTAAAGACATCCGCCCCTCCCCCCCTCACTTCTAAACTAAGCGAGTGTAAATTTTGAAAAAAAATATATGTAGATCTTAACAAATACTCGAACTTCAATGAAAATTGGTTTAAACGGGATCGAACTTGCAGTTTTTGAGATATACCACTATTTCAACAACCGCAAACATAACTGTGTTCTTCATACAAACACTGTGATAAACAAAGTTATTTTTGCTGTCAACAAAATATTGTGGTATTTTAGCTAAGTGGAAGTAAATGGATTCCCTAATTCAGATAAAATTGGCACGGAACCTTCAGTGCGTGAGTACGACTCGCACTTGGCCGGTTTTTTGTTTGTGATTTTATTAAATAAAAAAGCAAATGGTGAATTCAATAATTATTAACTAATATACTCAATCGAATAGTTTTATTCATTTATATGTTTAATCTTCAAAGTAGAAATAAGAATCAAGTGTTCATAAACCTGTGATAAAAATAAGCAATTGGAATAACAAGGTTGGTATCAGCAGTTGCCACAGCTAATTATGCCCGGCGGTCGGCTAATGATGTGGAACCTGGCGATCATCCGCATAATGGCGGCATGAGCACCCGAGCTAGTTATAATAATATTAATAAAATATGTTTTTTTATGTACGTATGATTTTATCAATTTCTAGTGTTATAGACATTACATTATAGAACTAACATTACGTGATAAATTCGATGTGAAATCAACTGAAGCTTTATTGATCTCAAATAATAAAGAATTCGCACTGACTCTTGGTGTAAAGTTCGGTAAAGCTTAAGAAGCTTATTTGTGAATATGTTACTACGGTTGGATCCCAATCAAATACTTGTGTTATGGAAATCAGGCACAACGGTAGTACCAGAACACCCAGACCCGATACAATATAGAAAATTATGATTTCTTTATTGACCCGACGGAAAATCGAACACCCAGGTACTCGGTGCGGCGACGCCTTGAAACCTAGCTTTCTTAAACATTATACCACGGAGATTAGATATCGAAAATGCTGACAATGGTGTTTCCACTAATAAACATCACTGTGGAAAGGATGCTTAGCCCTCGTAGGTCGCCCAAAAAAAATATACGTGCCTAAATCATTAGGCTACTTGAAATGTTGGGGGGAGAACTTTGGTTAACATGGAAAAAAATGCTGGGGCCCTACTTTTTATATTCGTTGATTAATGGACTAATGTAAATGAAAATTAGTTGTCAGACAGACAGAAAACCGCCCATAAATTACTTATTTAAAAAATATTCCGTCTTAGTTTCACATAATGTACATTCCCTTTTAATTGGTTTTCGTAAATAATATTGCCCGCCATATTTAGTGTAGAGTGTAAAGGCATGATCTAACATCAGCCGCATTGTCACTTACGATTAGGTAAGATTGTGGCCAAATGTCTTTGTATCCAATATATTTCAGATCCTGCAATAGAAGTCACTCTACGGCAAGATTTTGCAAATGCGAACACATGTCGTGCGGGCGTGACATAGCTCAAACTATTGCCATGCGGGCACAATTGGCGACAGCAGGCGACTGCTGCGGTTCACAGGGCTGTCATTTTGACAATCACTGGGTTTATACAGCTGGATATGTTTAACTTATGTTCAGGCCATGGGTTTTAGGACTCGACAGACAGACAGACAGACTCGTGAAGACAGTAAGACCTTCCAAGTTTGGCCCATTTCCCATTTGGTTAAGATAGCGCTTACAATGAGTGATCACTAATCGTTACTGTCACTGACGAGTGCAAATGGTGTCGTACAAAATGTATGCTACAATATTATTTTTGACTGAGACCAATGGATACGTTACTGATCGGCACGTCTCGGGTCTGTGCCGGCACTGTAGTGTGCGGACGGGTGTTACTTAGCAGTTCTGACAAGTGCATGTTGTCTTCCCGTTAAAGCAGAATAATATGCAGTATTTAAATCCATTTGGTTGAGGCAAAAGTTTCTAAATGTTAAGTTGTTGTATGGAAATAGTATTTATCTCTTTGACCGCAGGGCCAGCCCTCCGGTGATACAGGAATACTTTAGAATCGTGTTCACGTGGCGTACTAGGCACCGCCAGTCCTGTTAGAGATGATACGATCTTTAATTCGGTCACCTTATGAAGCAGAAACTTTTGAGCACGCCTTCTTGTCAGCTTACACTCAGGTTTACCATGTATTGATTTTGTAACCTACATAGCCTAATAGAATCGCAAAAAAGCTTCATAGATTATTCATGAAATTTCGCTCAGAAACATGAATCTTAAAATGAAATAATAACCTCTTGTATAAAACAGAGTTATGTTTGTAAGGTGTCAGTATCTTGAATTACTTGTACTTTTTTTTTCTTTTTATGTCATTCATGAGTATAACTTTTGCTAAAATATGTATATTAAATGAAAAAAAAATCAGATTTCCTACATTGAACCTAGTTAAATCACCTTCACTACCATTTTCCAGATCTTGTTTCACAGAAAAGGTGACACCTCCAGTAAAAAAGAAATAAGCAAAATATGGAATGCCGTCAGCTTAACGACAGACTAATCTTCTATGAAAAATGAAAAAAGAAATAATTGAGGCTTTTAAATAAATGGCGTTTAAGGATTGAGTGACTTTCAAAAAGCCTTGTGAATCATTTGATCGTTAGTTGAAGTGTGTAAATTAAGTATTCGATACCTACTTACTTTAATTAATTGTTTGTGCGTTAGCCTGAACAAGTAGTATGCTTCATATAAAATGTTGCCAAAAAAATTTTTTCATACAAAGAATATAAGCAGGGTACAATAGGGTAGTTTCATCTATCAAAATTAAATTACAAAAGTGTGTAATTGATATGGTATTCATTATAGGAAAGACGTATACAGCACTGTTTTGTTTAATTATTAATCGGTCCTTTTAAAATTTCAAAAATAAAATTGATTTTTTATTATCTGTATATCACGTGACCGAAAACGGCAGCCGCCATGTTCTATTCGAGAGTGACGTCATAAGAACAGAATCAATGGTGTAGATTTCTTTGAAGGAATTATAAAATCTCTTGACTGCCAATTTGTAGCTTGTTTCAGTTTTTTGCACATTTAAAACATCGTTTTACAATGGAGGACGGATTCGTAAAAGCAGACAGTACAAATCTGGCTAAAATTGACTCGCTTTATGATAGCAAAATTCTTTGCGTGCAATAACGATATCTTTTCTGCCGAATTCAGAAATGTTAAAACAGCCATGTAAGTATATTCTGTTATTTTTTAAAAACTACATTATCACATTTAAAAATCTGAATCATTTGATTTTGGTGTTCCTGAAAAGTTTTGTTTACAAGGTTATTTATACTAATATTACAAAGCTGAAGAGTTTGTTTGTTTGTTTCTTTGTTTGAACGCGCTAATCTCAGAAACTACTAGCCCGATTTGAAAAAATACTTTTATGTTTGATAGTCCATTTATCGAGGAAGGCTTTAAGCTATATAACATAAAGATACGACTCACTGAAGCAGCCTACTACACCCACAGCAGCAATGAAAAATGTTGCGAAAACGGGAGAAAGATATTCCTTTTGAGAGCTTCCGCTGCGTACGCTGCGGAAACCGCTAAAGTTACACAAAAATTATGTATGACAGGATTGTTCAGCATTAAGAGTTCTATAATAAAGTCTGCAACAGCATAAGTCTATCTTTTATGGTTGACTTACTACAACCTTTTTATTGTTAATAAATTTGTAAAAAAATAAAGTATTTGGGTGTTGTTTTATTGTATCTACAAAGCTTTGACGTTTTGGACATTTTTTTGTTAAGTTTTGTTTATCTTCTCACCATTTTTAAATTACCTACCAAATTATATTTTTTGATAAAAAATTACCTACTGAATTAATTAGTAGAATGCTTAGAAAAAGGACTCGGCTTTCTCGGCAGTCTGCCACGTCTACAACGTCCATCCGTCTAAAACTGAATGCTACGAGTATTATTTGAGAATATTGCTGCAAAATATTCGCAGTATAACTTATTTGTAAAATAATTAGCTTAAATAATTAAAATTCTACCCAAAGTTACTATTTCACGCGGACGAAGTCGCGGGCACAGCTAGTTATATTATAAAGCTGAAGAGTTTGTTGGTTTGAACGCGCTTATCTCAGGAACTGCTGAACCGATTTGAAAAAAATATTTCTGTGTTAGATAGCTTATTTATTGAGAAAGACTTAAGGATATAAAACATCACGCTGCGACGGGAGGAGAGGGAGAAAACTCAAAACGCGCGGACGAAGTCGCGGGGGACCGCTAGTGTGTAAATAAAATATCTAAAAACTTTTTGTCTTTCCTTTCAGGCCTCTGATAAATAACTTTTCTGGAGTCTTTAATGTACGGACTATATAAGCTCATATTCGGAGTTTTATCGAACTTTAAAGTTAAGGAATTACCCAAGTATATTTGACGTTTACTTGTTGCTGTTCTTATGACGTCAAAAAAATGGAGGCTGTCGTTTTGGCGCAAACATTTATCGTTTGAATTTGAAAAAATATTTTAGTGCATAAAGAGGTATTTTTTCTAAGAAATAAAAATAACTGTTAACTATTGAATCAATACGAACATTTTAAAAAATCTTTGCAAAAATGTGGAATAGCCTATTCATTGGAATAGAATATTTAAAGTAATTAGCCAAATTTGAAATTTAAGATGCTGTCTTGCGTAATTATGTATATGGTGTGCAATAAAGTATTATTATTTCTATATGAAGGCTCAACACTACCGAGTAACATAAGCTTTATTATAAAAAAACATCCAGCAGCGTTTGTTAACGAAACGAGCTCTCTGATATTTTATTTATGACTACAGTTTTTTTTTCCGCTACCATCAGTGGCACAGTGCGTCATCCAGACTTCCTCTCATAACGTTGATTACAATCACCGAGTTGATTAATTTCCTCAAAACTTTCCGCTTTCGATTCCCGAAGCCGGACAAAGTTCGCGAAATAATAATTTTACGAACTCCCAGAGAGTATATTTGCAACATTGGAATTTATAAGAGAAAGTTTAAGAACAAGTATGTCGATTTTAATACACAAGTATATATTTGCAACATTATATTTGCACATAACAGCGTTTGCGATCGCAAATTAAAACGAATTTCGAAATGATTGAAGTTTAGAGGACTTTTATGTACGTAGGTCCGATTTTGCCAACGTCAGGTAAGGAATATTCGTCCAATATATTTTAAAATGCCTAATTTGAAAACGTCACCTACTTGTCAGCAATCATTTATATCGTTATGTTTTGTTCGAAATATGTTATTCTTATTCAGTCGGTTACGTCTTATCTGACGTTGATAAAATCGGGCCTTAGTTGGATTATTAAATCTATGTTAGTAGCTTACGGATGTTATCAGAATAAGTCCACATACACATGGTTAGGCATATACACCATACAAATAATAAAATTGTGTCTCTTAAGCTGAGCCAAATTACCATAATCCAATATAGGATATGAGTACACACAATTATGTGTTATGTGTAAAAAATACATAAGAAGAATATTAATAAAAACTGGGCAATTCCTCACGTCAATCGATTTTTTCCGTGTGGTAATTCGATTAATATTTTTTTTACCGTATAACAGAATCAAGTAATATATTAGAACAAAAAACAAAAACAAACGCACGGATAAATCGAAATGCATATAAATCGTGACCCTGATAAACAGACACGGTTCCCTCAGTTAGTATGAACTCAATTCCTCTGCAAAGGGTTACTGAATTTAAATATTACACGAGTACTCACCAACAACCTCAAAGATCATGTTTATATGGGGCAGTAGCGGAGGGCGATGTCGGTATGAGCCAATATGATGGCTTGCAGGTTAGCCAGGTGCTCAAAATGGGTTAAAACGACGCTATTTCGGGCATATTGTACCACGCTTTATTCGTGCAGCCTGTGGGCTAGTTATAGGGTAATAATATACAGCGCTCTCCGTGTTCAATTTTATAATGCGCAAAGAGCGGTGATGGATTTGTCCCGATTCTGCAGTACCTCGAGTGTGTTTGCGGAAGCACGCGTTGATTGCTTTCACTCGACCATGCGCAAAAGAGCATCTTTGGTGCGCAGAGTCCAAGCCAGCTATTCGTGCTATATTGTCTTCTGCCGTAAAGGATGTACAGACTGATATTTTAGGTTACAATTTCATTCGCGTACTTTTGTACATTACAATTAGAAAGTTAATAATTGAATTCTGCGAATTCATTGAGAGTTGTATTTGTATTTAAATTTTTATTATTAAATTATATTAGTTAAAATTTCTCTTTCTACGTAAAAGAAAACTCGATTGGTGAACTTTTTTCGTATGTGAAATACATGAGAATTGATCCCCTGTTCGTCATTTTTACAAACATCTGTATCTGAATACTGAATTTTACTTGTTTGTTGACACAGAAAACATACTGCGCTTACCCGCTGACCTGTAAAGTATCTTTATTTTAGTTTTATATTCCACAAGAGCAAGATGCTTCAGAAAACCTATATAGGTATTTCTCATCATCCAACACAAACTAACGTTATCAAATACCTTTATCTTTGAAATACAGGGGACTCCAATTTTATTTGCTAGCGTAGATTCTCAGATTGCAATGAAAACAATTTCAGCACTTGTACTATCATTCCTTCGGGAGTACGAAGACCCTCCGATCTCTGCACGAACAATGCCGTTCAATACATTACAATCAGCTGGTAGTTTATTGATTAAGTTTCTGTGAGTTCTAGTATTCTCTGTTGGGTAGATAAGCGATAACCTAAGAGTAACTTTACGGCGCGGGATACGAGTAATTAAGCGCTTGCTTTCGAAGATTCCTCATCTTTTCCATCGAAACTTATACATGGACACTTCAAGTTACTTTAGGATTCCGGATTATCGTTTCACTAGTACCGTTAGCATTTCACTTAATAGTTTGTGGGTTTTTATCTTATCTTGTTTATTTAAAATTTATTGCACAATCTTGTACAAAGGGTGGACTAAACGTCGAAATTAAACTTAACTTGAACTTGAGGCAAATTTTATTTTGCTGCCCTCTTCGCTCTCTAATAATCTATAATGTGTGTACCGCGATGTCTTTGTTTGGATTATTTCTCTGCAAATATCAGTACCCTAAAAACGATCAATAGTTTATTTAAGACTTTTAAATTTAAATTAAAGTTTAGTTTAAAGACTTTTAAAGTTAAAGTAAGTTAAATTGTTTTCTTCCTTTATAGTGCTTACAGGAGGGGAGGGAAGGGGGGGGGGGGGGTTGCACTTTATTACTACGTTCTTTAAGAAGCTACAAAGTACTTATCATAATTTCTGTCATTATAAATAAATAAATAAAATCCATTTATTTCAGACAATGTCCATAAAGTATAAAATTATATCAAAACATACAGTAATTTTAAATTTAGAAAATAATTATAGTAAATTGCAATTAAATTAAAATTAAAATTAGTTGAAATACTAAAAAGTATGTCAATTACAAAATTTAATTTAATTATAATTAATAAAGTTATTCATTATTCTATTATTATTATTTAATTTAAATATCGGCCACTCTCTGGAGCACCAGGCACACTAGTATGTATTTTCGTCCAGTGCTGCAGAAAAGGGGAAGTCTGGCTTCTGACTGAGGACATCCAGGAAGGTGTTAGGGCTCCCGCGCGCACGGATCATCAGCGAGGCGATACATATATATTATACTCACTGAACTCCTAAGCGTTAAGGAGTTCCACCATCAGCTCAGCTCTACACATTGTTGATGATGTGTTATCAGGTAACAACAGGACAACATATGAGGTAACACAGCTACAAAATAAACTAAATGAAATAAGGCAAAATGAAGTATTTTCCGTGTGTTAATTTATTGTAAGTATTACACATCCAATCTAATGTAGCCTTGTGACCTTACGGGGAATACTAGAAGTCGTTTCTAATATAATTCTTGAGAAAGTAATTTCCTACGGCTAACTGTAATGATTTACATCAAGACTGTCTGGTGTAGTGGTCGAGAAATCGCCCACTACGCAGCGGGTTGCGGGTTCGATCCCCGCACAATACAAACTTTTGTGTGCATGAACATGTCTGTTTGTATTGGTCTGGGTGTTTTCTATGTATATTATATCCGTTGTCTGGCACCCATAACACAAGCTTTGAGTAGCTTACTTTGGGACTAGATGGCGATGTGTGGGAATATCCAAAGGATTATTTATTTAAGACTTGCCTTGCAACCGCATTACAATAGAATTTGCATTGTGTCTCGTTCACATACGCTTGAGGGATTAAGGGCTGATTTTACAATAGTCAGATAAGAAATATTCATCGAAGAAAATACAATATGGTTAATTTGAAAACGTCACCTAATTCTCAGCAATCATACGTAAGTGTCATTTTATTTTAATCTGTCGATTTATAATATATCAGTCTGATAAGTTATATCTGACCATTGAAAAATCGGCCCTAAGATAACGTAAGGAATCCGTAAAATATGTAATTACCAAAGAGCGCGTAAGAAGTAGAATCTTTATTTATCCTACAAAACATTTATTATTTGAAAAAAAAATTATGTACAAAAGTGAACTAAGTAGAGCGTTCAAATCAATTTAAATTTCATTCTCATTTCCATATTATTTTTCTTTAGTTATTGCTCGACGAGGTAAAAAAAATTTGCCGACTTAAGCTTCCTAGTAATAAGGAAAAAATATATTCCTATCTCCTAAATAATAAACAAAACGTATTTATTCCACTAAAATCTCTAATCCGAGGTAATAATGTGTGGATTGCTTTGCGCATCTAACTGGTGATATAGATGTTTTTGGTTGAATAGCTACTACCCTCTAAAAATGCTTTGCATCGCAAATTTATGACAGTAAAATATAGAGAAATGCTTCAGAATAGCCCAACCTGCAGACTGAAAGCGACGGAGATAGCAAATAACTGAATAAAAACCGACCAAATGCTAGTTGGACTCGCGCACTGAGGGTTCCGTGCCAATTTTAACTTCCGTGACACACGCATAGGTTTGACAAAAAAAAAATCGGTTTTAGTTTCATGTACGGGAGCCCCCTCTTATATATCATTATTTTTTAATTTTTGTTAATGAATCGTAAAGCGGTTAGCGGAATACACCTTCCTATCAAATTTCAACAGTGTCATGCTTATAGGTACAGAATAAGGTGACTGTGATATACGGATGGACAGACAGACAGACATACTTGAAGAAACTATAAGGGTTCCATTTTAAGCCATTTGGCTACGGAACCCTAAAAACAACAGCTGCTACCGCTAAAGCAACTGCAGGAAAAACTGCCTTAAATGACGCTATCAACGAACAGTCATGAAAAGTTTTGCAACAATCAAAAAATATATAGTTGTTGCTGAAAAAAAAGTTGATATTTTTCTTTTTTTGGACAAAATTGTGATGCATGAATTTATAAAAAAAAAATTGACTGTATTAGTATGCTGAAACTATTTTAGTTATTACTTTTATAATAGCTCTTTAACGTTTATGCCGGATGAATACCTTGAATTTCTTTACAGTCCAGTATGTAGGTTAGCTACCTAGCCATTATGGTTAATTAGGTACATCACATTAGACAAAAAATGCAATTATTGAAGGACTTAGTAAGGCATAGGTTAGGTAGGATTATTTCGATCATGTAAAAGGGCCTGTTGAAGAACAAATTAAAGTTGTTAGCTTTTTTCCGTTGCTTTCAAATATAAAGTGGGGAATTTTGGAAGTGTATTTGAAAATTACAATTGCTTATTGCTACCAATGCAAAGGATTGCTGTATACTTGATTAGACGGTTGCACGGCTGTCATTCAAGCATAAATCAAAATATTCTTGTAAACATTCTTCTTCTTCTTTTCTTATTATTTAATTAAGAGCTATGCTGTTGTCGGTGGAGTTTTTTCCAATTTAATCGATCCCATGCCATTTCCTTTACTACTTGGTACGACTTGACTCCTAACTTTTCCTTAATTTGCGTCATATATGCCCTTCTAGGTCTTCCTCTTTTTCTCCACCCTTCAACTTTTCTCTCTATGATAATCCTTATTAAGTCGTCATGTCGTACTAAGTGCCCTATTATCTTTTCTCTCCGGTTTTCAATTGTTTTCAATATATGTCTGTTTTCACCCACAATTCCTAGCACTTCCTCGTTCGTCTTCTTTTCTGTCCAACTAATCCGCTCCATCCTTCGCCAACACCACATCTCGACCGCCTCTATTCTCTTCCTATCGCTGCGTCATTGTCCACGTTTCACTGCCGTACAAAGCGATGCTCCAGATGTACAATTTTATAAGTCTTTTTCGAATTAGCCTCAATATTCTGGCTTTGAATATATTTTTTTTGGCATTAAAAGCTTTGTTTGCCATGGCTATCCTTGTTTTTATGTCCATTGTACATGGAGTCATCCGTAATTATGCTGCCAAGATATTTAAAACATTTAACCTGCTCTATATTGTAAACATACGGACCCAAACGTTTTTTTTGCAGGTAACAATGCTTAAGTGTTTCATTCCGTCATCCAACAATAACACTAATCAAAACCCAAAAAATATATAAAATATCGAAAGTAATTTACCCAGTATTTGTCGATCATAAATCTAAGAAGTTTCCCGGGCAATACCCGCGCGGTGCACCGCCTTAAAATTCTCGCCACACGGGCTGTATCGTTAGCGGCGATCGCCGCATCTATCACCCATCGCATCGGGACTGCCATTACAGTAATTGAATTGCGACCGATTTGTTTCTCCTCAAGAAATTGTTTATATCTCCCCTCCAACGAGACGTCAACCCTCTTCAGTGACTATATCACCAGCCACTAAGAACCACTCTTGAGTAGCAACGTTTTTTTCGCGTTAAACAGAAGGTGGTTATCGTAACTCTCGGTTTTGATTTATTAAAGATACTATACGAGTTCGGTTATTCTCGATCACGCGTCGTAAGTCTCGAGATATATATGCTAACAAGAATTATTATCGATACGGGTTGAAAGATATATTTTTCTAACGCAAAATGAAAAGATTCGTGCTTTGCTAGGTTAGAATTTTTTATTGCTTTGTATTTTATTTCATTGTAATTTTAGACCCGTTACCTTACTCACTGCAACTTTTAGCATCGATGCAGTCGCGTGTTTTGAAAACGCGCTTCAGCATCGCGACTCACGCAATGAACAGATTTAATTTAGCATGGCTGCAGTCGCCAAAATTAAGTACATAATTTGTCAATTTCCAGCTTCTGCATCGCGACTGTATCGATGCTAACGCGCGTTAACAGCGCGATTTATCGATGCTGAAAGTAGCGCGTTGTGTAAAGGTTTACATTTTGCGACTGCATTGATGCTAACGCGCGTAACCATCGCTACTAAAAGTCGCAGTGTGTAAAGGGTCATATTCATGTTTTTAGAATTGTTGCTTCCTACGTATTATGTATGTATGACGCAGGTAGCGACATAATGAGGTCGAAATTTCGTCGTTGATTTCTAGTAAAAGACAACAATGTCAATTTAATATTACAGTGACAATAGATGTATAATAATATTAAAAGTATGTATTTCTTCACAACAAGTATTACATAATTTGTAAACTTAGGTTATATGAATGGTGTTACAGATAAACTTTTGTGTAGTCTGTTGCTTGCTTTGAATTGAGACAATCTGAAATACAAGACACCTGCCCCCCGATTCAGAACCATTCGGTTACGGATTGGGTTACGATTCGATAACTTTTACATATTAATTGAATTATAACTACGTGGATTTATCCGATGAAACTATTTTATTATGATATTTTATTATATTTGTAACCGAACTGACATATCGACATCCGATCAAAATGCGACATTAATTTAAAAATGAATAGAAAATCTAGCCGAAACCCAAACCGAATGACTTATCGAACGTTCTGAATCGCCCTTCAGGTCTGTGCTTACCCGGTGAGAACTTGTAATTTTTTCACCTCATTGTTTTGTCCTTTTAATTTATTTGGGACTAGCGGTCCCCCGCGAGTTATCCGGTTTGAAGTTTACTCCGTCCCCTCCAGTTGTAGCGTGATGTTTTATAGCCTACTATCTATCAATAAGCAATCCGAAAGAAAAAGTTTTTTTTATTTTAAATAGGCGCTAATCTGAGATTACCTTACTTAATTATATTTTTATAGATTTTCGTATCTGCTTGTTTAAAGATAGCATGTTCATCAGTTTTTAATGATATGTTTTGGTTTTAAGAGTCTATGCCATTTACATTGTCGAGAATAGCTGCATAAGTAATTTATGTCACGTGATTGTATCACTGATGATACTAAAAACTAATACGTAATTTATACTGAGCTGAAGTCATACATGAGAAGTAACACGATCTCCAGAGATTTTTCGTAGCAACTCGTAGCACCTAGTAGTTCGTAATAATTGCAAGCGAGTACCAACCCGTAACACGGCTACAGCCATTTCGTAGCAAGAAGATTCGTAGCTCGCTCCTAGTGTCAATGTTTCTGTAGCAAGGTTACACGTCGTAGCACGTTTCCCGTAGCAAAATGTTCGTAGCAAATAGATGCACGGTTCTCGCACAGCGTAGGGCGTCATAGACAAGCTACAGCTTGTGAAGCTTTGTAATACTTACTCTCATATAAAGATATTTTCAAATAAACACGTGATCTATAATGCTTTCATAGTGTTAATGAAATAATTTTTTTTTTCCTTATTTTCCTTGGAATCTGTAAAAGTATCTGCTTCTGAAAGCGTGTCGTCTACATAATACGGGTGATTGAATAAAAACACGAAGTTCGGGAAAACGTTCACTGTTATTACTGATGTCACCTTTGCTTTCATAGTTCGATGAGCAGCCACGTACAGATAGAAAATTGAAGTTAACATTGAATAATATTTATAGAGAAAATGACTAATACATGCGTTCACTAATTTGTCAAAGATTTAGTTAGTAGGTATATTTGAAATTATCTTGCGAATGTAACAAAAACGTGCTACACCGTACCGGTGCCGGGCCGGGCTCTGGCCGGGCGCCGGCCGGGGCACTGTCAAACATTATTGTATACTTTTTGTATGAAATGAGTCATGCCTGAACGTGCTCTGCCCAGGCTCGGACGGGGCACGGCGTTGGAATGTCTATGGCAATTTTTCCCAGCTCCGTCCCGTTGTAACGTGACTCATCCTTTATGTTTCTGTTCATAAATTCTGCCACCTCTTTTTTTGACCATTGATTTCGGCCTTACTTTGTTTAGTGTGACTCAGTGTCAATATTAAATCAAATCAATCATTCGTTTGCCTAGAATATAGTTAACAAAAAGAAACACTTCAAATTATGTTAGTGTGTGTATTCCGCCTGCACGCAGGCATGCAAAAAACCACTGGTTACAAGCTATCTCGTTAGAAGCGAAAATGCAACTATTTTTGTGCTTTTCCGTAAAATATGTAAATTCTTACCCTCATTTCTAAAGTTTGTGCAAATTTATAAGGCATTCATGCCTAAGGGAACTAATAAGTTAACTATACTATAAAATCATACTTGGATATTTTATGCTTTTAGAATGTTTTTAACACTCACAGTGTCATATTTTTATATTCATAAAGATGAAATAAGAAACCAAAAATTTGCGCACGGGCGGGACTTGAACCAGCAACCTTTTGGCATACCGGGCCAAACGCTCTTACCAATTGAGCTACCGTGCTGTCAGTCCGACCCGGCGAAATTTGTGGTTTCTTATGAAAACGTCAATTGCGTGACGCTTAGCGCCATCTAACCGTCTGTTTATGAAACAGATGGCCCAAGCAGTTATTCTTTACAGAATAAATTCAACTTGGAAATTGATGTCGCTTCGCTATCTAATGCTTTTAGAATGTTTTTAACACTCACAGTGTCATATTTTTATATTCATAAAGATGAAATAAGAAACCAAAAATTTGCGCACGGGCGGGACTTGAACCAGCAACCTTTTGGCATACCGGGCCAAACGCTCTTACCAATTGAGCTACCGTGCTGTCAGTCCGACCCGGCGAAATTTGTGGTTTCTTATGAAAACGTCAATTGCGTGACGCTTAGCGCCATCTAACCGTCTGTTTATGAAACAGATGGCCCAAGCAGTTATTCTTTACAGAATAAATTCAACTTGGAAATTGATGTCGCTTCGCTATCTAATGCTTTTAGAATGTTTTTAACACTCACAGTGTCATATTTTTATATTCATAAAGATGAAATAAGAAACCAAAAATTTGCGCACGGGCGGGACTTGAACCAGCAACCTTTTGGCATACCGGGCCAAACGCTCTTACCAATTGAGCTACCGTGCTGTCAGTCCGACCCGGCGAAATTTGTGGTTTCTTATGAAAACGTCAATTGCGTGACGCTTAGCGCCATCTAACCGTCTGTTTATGAAACAGATGGCCCAAGCAGTTATTCTTTACAGAATAAATTCAACTTGGAAATTGATGTCGCTTCGCTATCTAATGCTTTTAGAATGTTTTTAACACTCACAGTGTCATATTTTTATATTCATAAAGATGAAATAAGAAACCAAAAATTTGCGCACGGGCGGGACTTGAACCAGCAACCTTTTGGCATACCGGGCCAAACGCTCTTACCAATTGAGCTACCGTGCTGTCAGTCCGACCCGGCGAAATTTGTGGTTTCTTATGAAAACGTCAATTGCGTGACGCTTAGCGCCATCTAACCGTCTGTTTATGAAACAGATGGCCCAAGCAGTTATTCTTTACAGAATAAATTCAACTTGGAAATTGATGTCGCATCGCTATCTAATGCCCGCCCGTGCGCAAATTTTTGGTTTCTTATTTCATCTTTATGAATATAAAAATATGACACTGTGAGTGTTAAAAACATTCTAAAAGCATTAGATAGCGAAGCGACATCAATTTCCAAGTTGAATTTATTCTGTAAAGAATAACTGCTTGGGCCATCTGTTTCATAAACAGACGGTTAGATGGCGCTAAGCGTCACGCAATTGACGTTTTCATAAGAAACCACAAATTTCGCCGGGTCGGACTGACAGCACGGTAGCTCAATTGGTAAGAGCGTTTGGCCCGGTATGCCAAAAGGTTGCTGGTTCAAGTCCCGCCCGTGCGCAAATTTTTGGTTTCTTATTTCATCTTTATGAATATAAAAATATGACACTGTGAGTGTTAAAAACATTCTAAAAGCATTAGATAGCGAAGCGACATCAATTTCCAAGTTGAATTTATTCTGTAAAGAATAACTGCTTGGGCCATCTGTTTCATAAACAGACGGTTAGATGGCGCTAAGCGTCACGCAATTGACGTTTTCATAAGAAACCACAAATTTCGCCGGGTCGGACTGACAGCACGGTAGCTCAATTGGTAAGAGCGTTTGGCCCGGTATGCCAAAAGGTTGCTGGTTCAAGTCCCGCCCGTGCGCAAATTTTTGGTTTCTTATTTCATCTTTATGAATATAAAAATATGACACTGTGAGTGTTAAAAACATTCTAAAAGCATTAGATAGCGAAGCGACATCAATTTCCAAGTTGAATTTATTCTGTAAAGAATAACTGCTTGGGCCATCTGTTTCATAAACAGACGGTTAGGTGGCGCTAAGCGTCACGCAATTGACGTTTTCATAAGAAACCACAAATTTCGCCGGGTCGGACTGACAGCACGGTAGCTCAATTGGTAAGAGCGTTTGGCCCGGTATGCCAAAAGGTTGCTGGTTCAAGTCCCGCCCGTGCGCAAATTTTTGGTTTCTTATTTCATCTTTTTGGATATTTTAATTTAATTTATTCATGTAAGCATTTATTGCAGGCAACAAGCCTTTGTTGCCTGTCTTTAAGGTATCTATGGTATGAGCCTTCATATAAAAGATACCTTAAAGACTAACAATTGAATGTTGTGTTTATCCAGCTAGCAGTGCGTCGCCTAATTTCGGATTTTCCGTAAAATATTTTGAGGAAAACAGCGAATTTCCATAAGAAGTAAGAGGGCGGTGCGCAAACGCGAGCTGCGAGCATTATTTTCAGTTATTTAAAACTGTGAAAGTTTCTAAGACATGAAATGAAATCAAATTGTATTAAGGGTAATTTTGTTTAATACTTAATGCACTTGCTGCTAAATATGTTTATTTCGAAACGTTTCGAATTCGAAAACAGCTTTGAAAATAGTACATATTTAAAAAAAACACAAAAAGTTTGTGCATACCATCTCACGGCTATCGACGAAGGGGTAGACCTAAAATGAGGTGGTGTGACGATCTGTCCAACTTTGCGAGAGATTGGGAATTGTTGGCTGCTGATAGAGACATATTGGAAAAATTGGGGGAGATCTTTGGCCTGCTATTTAAAAAAAGATTGTAGAGTGTAAACCATATCAGATAGACATATGCTGTCGGGGACATTATTAAAAATCATACATGATTTTTATGTATCTTAATGGAATGGCAATGGAAGCTCTCAAAAGGAATATTTTCCCCGCTTTTGCAACATTCGATACGTATCGAGATGTTTTTTAGCCGAAAACCTTCTTCGATAAATAAGCTATCCAACACAAAAATAATTAGATTCGCACGTTTTAACAAACAAATTATTTCAGCTTTCCCTATATCATTAGAATTGATATTAATTTAACTTTACGAACTATTTCTTATCTGTGATTGCAGTAAGTTAAGAGTGACAAACATCATCCTTATTTCCTTGGTGCTGTCTCCAAAGAGTTATAAATATCAGAACGTCTTGTTAAAGTGAAAATGATCAACTAAAGAATTTCTAAAATTATTTATGTGCTCTATCTATGTGTTATTGCACGCTCTACTCGATTAATAATTTAACAAAACATGAGGTTCATTGTGATGTCACAGCGAGTTCAGAAATGTTCACTAATTATTCTATGCGTCCCGTGAGGTCGTTTCATTGCCGTCATCATTGCAGCCCGCAACAGGATTTCAAATAGAGCCGTGGTAATTCCGGTTATAATCTTTCACACCTGAAATGTGCCGCCCTGTGATGAATGATTTGAAGAAATACGCTGTTCATTGTGATACTAGCGGTCTCTGCGACTTCGTCCGCGCGTTTTGAGTTCGCTTCCTCCCCTCCCTTCGCAGCGCGATATTTTAAAGCCTTCATCGATAAATAAGCTATCCATCAAAAAAATATTTTTTTAAATAGGTCTAGTATTTCTTGAGATAAGCGCGTTCAAACAAACATTAAGTATAGATTTGTGATATCGCGCGCAATGTTTCCGTTCCGAACTGTCGGCTAATTACACCCAAAGAAAACGTTATCGTTACTGCCTCGCAACCGTATTTCAGATGTCCTTGGTAATTCTTCTTGTAATCTTTCACAATTAAATATGGCATGCATTATACAATTTAATATTTTAATTATTCGAGATGAAATAAGAAACCAAAAATTGCGTACGGGCGGGACTCAGGCTTACCGGGACAAACACTCTTTATGAGCCGTGCTGTCGAAATTACTGGTCTCTTACGGATACGTAATTGCGCGTGACGTTAGCGCTATCTACCCATCTGTTTATGCAACAGTGGAGTGGCGTTGAGTTAATTCTCACGCAGATTACACATTTTATGTATCAGTTGTTAAATGAATTAATATGAGAAAGAAAAAAGTTTGAGTTAAAAGCTTTAATTTCCTATAGTAGTTATAGTCCTGCGACTATAAGCGGATGGGTTGCAGGGGAATTGCTTGTTAGGTGTACCCTCCAGTGAGGGTACTCCCTCTATGTAATTACTGCTCTCTCCAGAGCAGCTTTAATATGTCGTGCCGTTTTAGGCGATTCTTGTAGCTTTGCTGTAACAGCTAGGTCGTAGTTCGTTCGGTTGTACAGTTAGCCGGTTTTGGTAAGATGCTGCAGCGATCCGTATCTCTTTAATCACTGTGTTCACCTGCAGGGCCTTGTGAATTTCGGTGTTTTTCACAAGCCATGGGACGTTAAATATTATTCTGAGAACAATATTTCGTCTTCACTTTTTGGTAAGTGTCATCACTGCAAGATAGCGAAGTAAATAAGGTACTTGAGTGTATGCGGAGATGATATGACAGACTATTACGACGTTGGAAATTAAGACGCTAAGGTACTTTATCAAGCTCATTATTTCTACGTGTCTGACGAATTACCTTCATTACTCAACATTACATGCAGATCACGGCTCTTCAAAAACATAAGGCTAGCTTAGGCAGTCTCCTTTTACGAACATTAGATACGTAAAGAATTGAGCTTTTCGCTTTTTGTTATTTTACTCACATTTCGTACCGATTATGTCAGCTCCCTCGGGATTGTTTATGTAATGTTTGTTTCAAATGGAGGATTACGCTTATAATTATAAATGTATGGTTGTATGTGACACAACATTATTTCGTGTCCTGAAAAAAGTATGAATTTTTAAGCTTAAAATTTGCTTCCTGTAACTTTGACTTATAAGTTTTGAAAATATTTATTCACAGTTATACCTTTTTCAATTTCCATTGCAAAATTGTAAAACTAGTTTGAAAAGTTCCTAAAATTTAGTTGGCACAAAGATAAATTAGAATTATTGACGTGTTCTTTTTCCAGTTAATAATTGAGACACATATTAGGTTAAAAACCAAAAAGGAACGTATTGTACAGTCAAATTCGCTTTCTCTCAGGTCTGTCTGCTGAAACACTAAGACCACTGCACACTGCGACTCTTAGTTGCGATGCTGTCGCTGCAGACGGCTGCATCACAAGTCGCACAATTCGCACAAACGAGTAATATGTTAATATCCAGCTTCTGCATCGCGACTGCATCGATACTGAAAGTAGCGCAAGTTTGTAAAGGTTGACATTATGCGACTTCATAGATGCTGCATCACTGCAAAAAGTCGCAGTGTGCAAACGGTCTTAAACAAGAAACAAAACAGACTTCATTACAACAATAACTCGAGCGGAGTAGTTTACCTTTGTTCCGAATCAATCATCTTTCATTCCTAAGGGGGTGATTCTTTAGTTGAGTCAATTATGAGGACTGTTCGCGGAATTATGTGAACGCTCACAGATATTGAATTATCTTTCTGCTAGTTACGGTTTTGGTGATTTATTGCTCGGCGAATGTTTGCGGAACGATATGGAAAAAAGAAATCATTTTCAGTTTTCCTATTGTTATTAATTGTAATAAGGACTTATTGTTTAGTTATAATTGATCTAGATGATTAAGAAACTGTTGCTCTCTTTTTAAATAACGTGGGCATATTTTAAATTCGTTACGAAAACTATCATTGTACGCTCCCAGATATTGATGCCAGTGATAGTTCTAGTGAATATAACTAATAATTTAGTATTGTAGTTTTTGGAAATACTAATATAATTGAACAAATTGAGTACGATCGACGAATACATTTCACTGGAACAAGCTAATTCTATTATATGGACGACTTCTCATGAAATGTTTTGAAATTATTGTGCTTTGTTCCGTATTTATTGTAATGTGAATGTAATTTTACTTTCATTCTAGCGCAGAATTTAAGTATCCGGAGTATATTTTTATTAGGTATAATAATACAGACCTAACAATATAAAATATACTACAAAACACTACAAAAATATAATTATAAAAATATAATTATAAGTCGGCTTCCTTCATCTTAACCGATTGTTAAATATTTGTAAAAATATTTCCTTCGGATATTGTGAGAGCAATCTCGCAACATAGATGAAGTCACGCAGCATACACGTAAAAGAAAGCACTTGCACAATTCAACAGGCTTATCAATGTGTTGGTGGCAGAGTGGCATAGGCATACGCCCGGATAGCGTAAGACACGGCTTCGATTCGTCGTCTGACACAGTTGCTTTTTTCAAGTGAATTTTATATTATTACGTTTGTATAGTGTCAAAACACTATAAAAACAAAAATATATTTATAAGTTAGCTTCCTTCTTCTAAAATAATAAATATTTGTAAAAGTATTTCTTCAGATATTGTGAAAGCAATCTCGCAACATTGATGAGGTCACGCAGCCTACGCGTTAAAGGGGGCACTTTCAAAATTCAACAGGCTTGCGAATGTGTCGGTGGCCGAGTGGCATAGGCATACGCTCGGATAGCGTAAGACACGGATTTCGATTCCTCGTCTAACAACCATGGAAAACTGAAAAAGCTACTGAAATATGCCACTATTCTTCTTAATTGAAGAGCTGTGCTCTTGACGGTTGAGTTAATTCCATCCCTTTCTATTCGATGTCATTCGTGACGCCCCTTTTATCTTTAATCTTGGTCAAAAAACATATTTAACGCTTTTACTAGTTGTTGAAACCTGTGGCTCAGAAAGTAGAGCAAAGCTCATAACGTTGTTTGTAATTTTAACTCCCGATATCTATAATTCATTCAACCACAGCTGCGCAGTATTATAACTGAATCATTATATCAAAACGCAACCACAATTGTCCCTACTGACTCTTCGAAATTCACCTCATCTATTGATGCCACGTTTTCATTCGCATTAGTTCCACTGATCGATGACTCACTTATTTCGGAAGTACTATTGCATATCCAAGTTGCTATCATAATGCAATCTTTTATGACCTGATACCTTAAGTGTTTGTCTCTGTTCGCTTCTTAAGTTTACCGAAGCATACCGTGACCGTGCCAGAAACGTGTCCGGCAAAAATGTATATCTATATTGAAAACTGCGACATATTGCCTAAATGACCGTTCCGACACCAAACAAGACCGTTGCGTAATTTTACCGGTGCTGACACGCTCCGTACATGTCGCGATACATTGCTATACCGATGAGCATAAGGGTTATTACCGCGTATGATGATCTTTATAAAGGCGTTAGTATATATGCATTGATAGTCCTGTCGATACAGGCTGTTGAACTGGTCACGATGGGGACTAAGAATTATGGGTCAGAGCCTTACGTGGACCTTGCCAACGAAATATAAAACGACGCGGTTCGTTCACCACTACCACCAAATAACAGACGGGTATCATGCGGGTTGCATACCGGTATCATACGCATTGCATACTGGAGACCGATTCTCGCGGCAATCTGACTTTTTTCGTATGGTAATTCGATTGCGAGTTTACCCGAATTACCTAAATAATCAAGTAATAGCCTCCTTGCCTCAAGGTATTTTTTTTATGTAGCATGTCTTAGTTTTATTTCTTCTTGTTTGTTATTAATAAAGACGACTTTCTAGAATAGTAAAATATTTACACGTAAAAAACTATAGCACAAACAAAATTTAAATACATAAAAATCGTGACTGAGAAATCAAAAACAATTTGAATGTCGAAAAAGAAAATTATGTACTTCTTTCGTACACGAATTGCATGAAAATTGGCCCGTCTCATAAGGATTATATACGGGCACAGAACGCTGTCGATCTGTTCAGTTTCTTCAAAAGCCTTTCACACACGAACCTTTCAGTGAAAGGTTTCTAGCAGGGTCATGGCAGGTACGGTGCAGTGGGGAAATACCTTTAAGAAACAATGTAAAAGGCAAGTATTTGAAGGCTGACAGTAAACCCTACCTAGCTTTTGGCAGCGATTATGAATTATACAACAAACACACTTTATGTCGTCTCTTGTTAGCACTTATTCCGACGTCCACCCGCGAAATGCAATGACAAGAGCGTGAGCGGCGCAGCGGTTAGTTATAGTTAGCATAAATTCCCGTCATGTGGCCGCCGCGGGCGCCGGTTAAATTGTGGCTTGCGTCGGATACATTTTCAGTTTGTATTAGGCTATGTTTGACAATCTAGGGTACTAATTATGGTTCCGTAGCCGAGTGGCAAAAAACGCAGCCCTTATAGTTTCGTCAAGTCTGTCTGTCTGTCCGTCTGTATGTCACAGCCATTTTATTCTGTAAAGCATCCCAGTGATGTAACCTATGCGTGCGGGGTGTCTATGGATAGGTCTTTTAAAATGACATTCTAAAACCATTTCCTCTAAAAGTCTAACGTTTCAGAGATAGACGCTTCCAAAATGGTAAAATTGGCGTCCCCCCCCCCCCTCTAATTTCTAAACTAAGCAAATTTAAATTTTGTTAAAAATATATGATGTAGATGTTTACAATTACTTTCAATGAAAATTGGTATAATAAAGTGATAAAGTAAATTTTCAACAACCGCAAACATAACTTTGTCCTTCATACAAGCACTAAAAAAAAAAACTTATATTTGCTGCCAACATAAATATTGTGGTATTTTAGCTAAGTGGAAGTAAGTGGATTCTATGTATTATTCAGTTAAATTGGGCACGGAACCCTCAGTGCGCGAGTCCGAATTGCACTTGGCCGCTTTTTATTTTTTTGTTTATTGTTATCTTACACTAATTTGGAGTCCATAATGTGCGTCATCTGTTCGTCTACAAAGCTTGACATCATGCACCGATCCCAAAGGAATAAATCTCTCCTAAATAAAAGACAAATGCGTTATTTTAAGCTTTAAAGTAAGTTTTTGGAAGACAGTTTCATTGTCTTAATTCTTAATTAAACCGCCTTTTTATTTTAATATATGTTGTTCTAAATATCTCAAAAACTACTCAATCGATATTGATGAAACTTACACTGTACCCTAAGTTGAAGTATACCTTATTGAACTAGAAAAAGAATCATCTCGCTATGACTTCTGATTTTTGAGAAATGGACAAATAACAAATTGTGTATGTAAGACTTACGAAGTAAGTGTATGTAACACTTACGAAATTCAGAAACCATAATTGAACAATATACTCATATCACATACATACATCACATACATTGAATCGATTACCTTCTTTTTTGAGTCGGTAATAATGTGTAGGTAATGTAAGGTACGCCACTAATAAGTTCCTGAAAAGTCGTCAACAAAAGGAAAGAGTCGTATGGAAAACACATTGTTCGAGTTGGCTAAAGTTAACGCACAATCAAAAAACTATGCATTTAATA
Organism: Pyrausta purpuralis; assembly: GCA_963924145.1. Taxonomy (NCBI): domain Eukaryota; kingdom Metazoa; phylum Arthropoda; class Insecta; order Lepidoptera; family Crambidae; genus Pyrausta; species Pyrausta purpuralis. Next base: position 6,824,000 of record OZ001646.1, read on the forward strand.
ACAAACAAAGACGCTAAAAGGCTTTCAAACTCCAATTTCCATATTCCAATATTGTGTTTGATCAAGTCAATACGACTTTAATACACATCCATATTTTACGGCGATTTAATGGCAGGCTTAATATTTATTTATAGGAGCCATAAAACCTTCGCTGTTGTTTTATGAGTATTAAAATTTATACAATGATACCGTATGAATAACTCGTATAAATTGATTTTGAAAAATTGTACCGGTTGCAGAATAATTACAACGCAAACTTTTACCAGAGGCTCATGTTTTTTTTTTAATTTTTGGACCATAGGCATGTTTTTAATTTATATTTGTATTCTGAGGAATACTTTTTAAGAGTATGAATAGGATGTTAGTTTTTTAAGGTTATACAAAGTGATTTTCGATCATATACTCCAGTCGAATCATGCTTTCTTTTTGTTGCAAACAGACAGCCTTTTAACAATCGCTTCATTGAACAATCAATATAAACAAGCGTTTACAAAAAGGGAGGCTCTCAACATTTGGAATTCAATAATGCGACGCTGAATAAACAGCGGCAATAATAAATTATGAGCTACTGGCGTTAACAAGCACCTTTAAAATACGAATCGCGAGGAAAAAGCGCTCATTTGCGAGAGTACGTTAATCCCGGATGATCCGGGGACCGAGATTTTGGGGGAAATAATGAGATACAGCCGAAAGATATGTACTTGGCCCTTCTGGGCTTCTGAAGTGATAAATATGAGGAGACGCCTTTGAAAGATCATAATTGAATTTCGCCGCTTCCGTTATAGGGAACGCGTAACGTCATCACAATCAAAGCTTTGTTAGGACAGTGGTGGTCTGAGTAAATAAAAAATATTGTCACAAGTGATAAGTTCAGTCTTTGAGTGACTTGCGGTACTTAAAGTTTCGTCATAGCTCCGAAGTCTCGATACCACCGCGCTTTGCGTCGTTTCCGTTTGCCTAGCACAAGAGTTTTGGGTACTTATGGATCAAAGCAATATAAGTGATGTGGTCAAATGTGTATTTTGTTATATTATTTATACTAGAATTATAAAGCTGAAGAGTTAATTTGTTTGTTAATTTGAACGCGCTAATCACAGGAATTACTAAATCGAATGGAAAAAAATATTGTTGTGTCGGATAGTTTATTTATCTAGGAAGACTTTAGGCAAAAATCATGCAGTCGCGGGGAAACTGTATCTAGTACTGTACAGTATCGTTGTGACCAACCATACGATTCGCAGTTGGAATGGAAAAATTGTTTACAAATATGCAAAAGTGTTTACAAATATGCAATCCGAAGCAGTAGAAAAATGCAATAAAACGCTCTTTGCTCTAAATTAAAGAATAACTAACAGTTAAACAATTCTGTTAAGCGGAAACTTAGTTGTCCACAATATGTACTCGTATTTGCATCTGTTCTAGGTGTTGTGGTACCACCGTTGTGTTTGATTTCCGTAACACAAGTACCGCAATATATGTGATCGGTGTATAATATACAGGGTAACTTTGTTATCAGTACCGCATTTTTGTGCAAAAACTCCACTGATGAATATGAACAACTTTTACTATGGGGGCAATAGTGAATTCGAGAAAAAAAAATCAGCTGTTCGATACATTTTGACCGCGCGCCAATTGAACTTTTGTATGGATATCGATTTCACTATTGCCCCCATAGTAAAAGTTTTTTTATTTTTTTTTATTTAAACTTTATTGCACTGTTAATGGTAAAATTGGCGGACTTAATGCCTTATGGCATTCTCTAACAGTCAACCGCTTGGGAAATGCAGAGAGTCAAATCAGTGGCGGAATATTTAAAAGTACTGAGCGGGACAAAAATTTAAAATGCATTCAAAAATTACATAGATAAACAAAAATATTTGTGAATATACAGGATGAATTTTTTTGACAAAAGTTGTTCATATTCATCAGTGGAGTCTTTACTCGAAATTTCGGTACTGATAACAAAGTCACCCTGTAAATTTATTTATTTTCTAGTTTTGATGCTAACGATTGATTTCTACTGATGTTAAAGTATTTTTGTATATATTAAAATATTACAAAGAGTAAACAGGATTATTTTTGAAATAAATGCTATTAAAATATCTTAAAAAGAGTAGGCGGTAGGCGTCTGGGTAAAGTATTAGCGATCAAATCTGTAACGTTTTTCATCGATATTATAATATTCCCAGACGGTAGTAACGAAACAGATTGTCTAGCCTCCTCCGCATTTAATATTTAATTCTATAGAGGTTTAATCGTGTACAAATTTTGCTAAAGATATTTCATTTCACGAAAGTAGAAATCACGCATAAGTATATGAATAAAATATTATGCGCAATGTGGCTAATTAGCTATGTGTATTTGTGAGAGCTCGGAGATGACCACTCATCGATTTTTTATTGTTATTTGGGGTTTGTGTTTAAAATTACTTCTTAAATGTCACCTTCTTCCAAATCTTTCATATTTAGCAAAATATTGAAAATAAATATGTGTATGCCTATATGTGTATGATCTCACTCGATTTTTCGCACAAAAATGCATGGAAATTGATAAATCACTTGCCTCGTTTGTAAGATGTGCTTGTTTTATTAGTTGCAATTTTTTCAACAAAGTCCTCTTATTTATAATGTTCTTATTATTATAGATATTAATAATCCATCTTATAGAATAATTCATTTTATAGGTATGAATAAAGTCTCATTATATTTAGCGCAGAAAATCATATTGAAAATGATACTTCTTTACTTGCCTAGATTACTAAATGTGCATGTTTAATAAACATTTACATTTTTTAACAAAACCTTGCATACTTAGCTTACATATCTCGTCCATGAAGATAAACAAAGATTTTATTGATGTTCATATTTTGCCACCAAAATACCCTACTTTTCTTGAGCATCATGGAACCATACGATTTTTTTCGCATAGCTCGCGGATTTACGTGACACGATCTATTCTAAAGGGTTGGAAGATTGTTTGTCGGTTGTTTTAGAATGTGTTTAACACTTACAGTGTCATATTTTAAATGTTGCATAAACAGACGGGTAGATGGCGCTAAACGTCACGCGTAATGACATATCCGTAAGAGACCACAAATATCGCAGGGTCGGACAGACAACACGGTAGCTCATTTGATAGGGCGTTTGGTCCAGTTAGCCAAAAAGTTGCTGGTTCAAGTCCCGCCCGTGCGCAAATTTTTGGTTTCTTATTTCGTCTTTATGAATGGTTTGTCGGTATTTTGCATCATTTTATGTCATGTACTACATAAGTGTTGATTTATCTTTTATTTCAAAGTATACAAGTATGGAGACATGAATTTAGTCATGACCTACAAAAAGCTGGGATCCATATTTCATTTTAGAGCGGAAAATGTCGTGCAATATGCATGTAGCTCTTAACAATATTAACTGAAAAAAAGATTTAAGCTTAAAAACACACAACGAAAAATCTTTCACTTTCATTAACAAATGCGTTTATTGTTAATCAAAGGATCCGCGAAACGAACGTGGTCGGTACAAGGGGATTAACATCTATGTTACTTTTCAAAGTATTTATTGTGTTTTCAACATATGTGAAAATTGTGGGTAAACCTTTTAAACTGATTATCTTGTGTAAGTTTGAGTGATAGTTATAATAATAACCTTGGACCTTCTTCGATAAATGAGCTAACACCAAAATATTTTTCCAAATTAGCACAATCACAATCAAATAAACTCTTAAGCTTTAAAATATTAGGATAGATTAGTTTCTAACCGTAAAAACACTATCACACTGTCTGTCGTTTTCATCACTTCCCACCCAGGAGCTCTCCATCTTCTCCTGATTTTTTCTTTTGAACAACTGATCATATTCATCACTAATTAACCTCAAATCTTTTTCACTTAACAATGATTTTAGTAAAATGTACCCGTTGTCTTTGTAAATTTTTTTCTGTTCCAAAGTTAATCGGCCCATTGCTCTCACAAAAAATATGACTGTTTTATGTAGCAGACAAACCGTGTGTGTTTATGCAGAAAATAAGTTTAACTATTTGTTCTACTATTGCTTATCATCAACCATGAAATAACACTTGTTTTTAAGACCTTGTGATGTCTCGCGACTTCTTTTGTATCAATTTAATTATTTCTGAAAAGAGAAAACTTTTTGTCAAGTATCCGAAAACAAAACCTCCCGATTTTGATTCTTTTTCATTTTTCAGATAATTAAATAATAAATAATTAAAATAACCAAAACTCATATATATTTAGCTTAAGAGCCAGTTATAAATTGTCATAAATTAAAATTAGATTAATCTTACTTACCCAACCTAAACGGAGACAAAACAAAGATTTCCCATTCCACAAAGAAACATTTGGTGAGACGATGCAAGCGTGCATATTCCCGGATAACTCCACTTGACACATTCGACCCCCAGCTCTCTACCAATCAAACCATAAATCAAGCTGGACGGCGAATTTCAAAGTTTACAATAATAAATCAAGGGAGAGCGACGAAAAAAGGTTTCAATGGAAAAAGAGTACAGGTATAATGGTTTAGATATTCTAACGCAGAGCTCTACCTAAAAAGGTTTTAATACGCTGGAGTTTTCTTTAAAATAATAATTCAGACATATTAAAAAATATACTTACCTATGTCTAACAGACAATTCAAATTATATGTTATGGGCTTATCAACATGGGTCAAAATGTCATTGAAGTTGATAAATATTATTATCAAATGTTACGCATGAAGAGATATTTAGCTCATGATTCAAACTGAAAGTAGGTCTTAAATACGAGCAGCAAGCATATATTTTTATTCCATTATAAGGTAATTATGTAATTAGTTTGTTTATACAACTGGTAAACGTCAAACATTTTAGACATGATCTCACCTGAGGCCTCTATGCGCATAACAGTGCCGACATGTGTCGATCAGTAACGTGATCACTGAAAGTCACTGTCACTGATGCTACAATATATTTTTCCCTGACACTGTTGGATACGCTACTGATCGGCACGTATCGGCACTGTTGTTTGCGGATCAGCCTTATGATGCGATCTCAGAGAACACCTTGTTAAGGGGCTCCCCGAATTTCTAACGCGTACACTAGTGCCACTTTAGTAGATAAATCATAACTCGTTAAATAAAAGACCAATCGAAAATCTGATTGATGTAATTGTAGCTCTGGGTATGTGGTTAAGATAAAATGTTTAAGTTGAATAAAACATAGTTATCTGCAGTCACAGTTAGAATAATTGCCAAAATATAGCCATATTTTGAAGATTTTCTAACTCACTCAACTACTTTTGAAACAATTTTAACGTACTAAAAAAACTATAGAACTTGTACTACAATCGTATCTTCCAGATTTTTGATTGTTTTTGTATTTAAGGAGTAATAATTATTTTAAATAGAGTGTGGCAGTGGTGTGTGCGGCAAAAATTCGGGGGGCCCCTTAATAAATGAAGCCAAGAACAAACGTTCCAATTAGAAAGCGCAGATGTGAAGGCATTTTTATTGCAATCAGAACGAAACAATACAAAGTAGGTACAGAGCCAGCGGCCTGGATTTCTACTATTTACAAAACAAACAAGAAGAATACAGCCAGTTCATTTTTAACGACTTCAAAAAAAGGAGATAATCATTTTAATGAGTATGAATGTGATATTGTTGGAATTTGATCATATTTGAGTATGATGATGTATAAAGGCTTCCAAACAAATCAAATTTAATAAGTGTTTGTATGTTTGTCCACGGTTTTCTCAAAATTGATTCATTCTTTTTTAGTTTCGATTTTGAGACATGGGTAATAACTTAAAGTCCTCAATAAAAAATACTGACATAAATATAATAAAGATTCGAATATCTTAATGGGGTATACTAAATCCTATTAGTTTTGGACTTTCTGTAAATCTCATTTGTGCTGGCTGTACTATTTAGGCTGTGCCTGAGTTCCCGGTAGATTTTCCTCTGTGTCGGGGATGCATTTCATGGAAAATGCACCCCCTTGAACCAAGCAACCCCCTCTACCCTAGCGCCAATACTTAATATTTTATATCTTACGACCCGATTGATTATTCTGTGAAGTAATAATACTTACGCTCTTACAAAATTTATGATGTAATATAAACGATAGATGTGTGACATAATATCTTATTTATGCATGTCTTTTAGCTTATAATTTTTAAAATTTATTCATTATTATACATATATAATTTTCTTGTAAGTTTTGCAATATCTATATAGTAAAAGGTGCTCCGGGTATATGTATACGAGTATACATATAGTCAATATCGTGGATTATATTCAATCGTGAGCACTAAATGTCACAGAGTAAGAGCGAACTCCGTATATTTCAGCACTTACGAGAAAGATCTCCTGACACGTATGTTCTCCAGCGTTTCAAACATCGCTACTGACAGTGTGGTAACAGGAATTGATAAGGATATTTGATATATTGACTTAAAGAGAAAACGGTGCTAGGATTCAAATTGTTTCACAACATAATGTCTTTAAAGGCAATAGAACCTAATTATCAATTTTAGCACAACGAGTGTATATTTTCCGACTTCAAATAAAGAGGTGTTCAATTCGACATGTATGTATATGATATCGTCAGAATTTGATGAAATTTTAGTATGTTGATCTTTTTAGGCTTCCTTATACGTGTGAATTTCATAAGTACATGTTTGTTTGAATGTTTGTATATGTGTATGTTTTTTGAAGGATTTCAAGAACGACTAGATTTCTAACGAGAAGTCATAGCGAGATAATATTTTTTAATTCAATCAGATATAGTTCAACTTAGGGTACAGTGTAAGTTTTATCAAAATCAATCAGAGATATGAGTAATAAATAAAAATCATGAAATAAACATATATTAAAAAAACAAATTGTAGAGTTGTATGCTTTAGAATGTTTTTAACACTCACAGTGTCATTTTTTATATTCATAAAGATGAAATAAGATACCAAAAATTTGCGCACGGGCGGGACTTGAACCAGCAACCTTTTGGCAAACCGGGCCAAACGCTATTACCAATTGAGCTACCGTGCTGTTAGTCCGACCCTGCGAAATTTGTGGTCTCTTATGTAAACGTCAATTGCGTGACGCTTAACGCCATCTAGCCGTCTGTTTATGAAACAGATGGCCCAAGCAGTTATTCTTTACAGAATAAATTCAACTTGGAAATTCATGTCGCTTCGCTATCTTATGCTTTAGAATGTTTTTAACACTCACAGTGTCATATTTTATATTCATAAAGATGAAATAAGATACCAAAAATTTGCGCACGGGCGGGACTTGAACCAGCAACCTTTTGGCAAACCGGGCCAAACGCTATTACCAATTGAGCTACCGTGCTGTTAGTCCGACCCTGCGAAATTTGTGGTCTCCTATGTAAACGTCAATTGCGTGACGCTTAACGCCATCTAGCCGTCTGTTTATGAAACAGATGGCCCAAGCAGTTATTCTTTACAGAATAAATTCAACTTGGAAATTGATGTCGCTTCGCTATCTTATGCTTTAGAATGTTTTTAACACTCACAGTGTCATATTTTATATTCATAAAGATGAAATAAGATACCAAAAATTTGCGCACGGGCGGGACTTGAACCAGCAACCTTTTGGCAAACCGGGCCAAACGCTATTACGAACGATTTACGAACTAATAAACATTTATTTAAAGTCACACTTTAAGCACCTAGTTCTTACTATAAAAGATACAATGTAACATTAATTAAATTAGAAAAAAAAAAAACTTTTTTTATTTAAGATTTATTTATTTCCGTCTGTAGCTACTCCGAAATATTGTACACAAAAGAACACAACCATTCACAGAGTGTTACCATATTCTTACCTTACAAGGCACTGGTGCAAACACATCACACATAGAGTATAGAACTGAAGTAAAATATCAACAATTAAAGAAACGAATCTTAGTAACTTCATCTGGTATTAGAAAACGTAGATTCACACATAAAACGGCAATTGTGGCTATCAAAGCCGCACATAAAGAGGAGTGATATAAAAAATCAGTTTCCCAACATTGGAACAAGAGCACAATGGGTCCCGAAGTATTGGCACTTACATAAAGAGGCTCGGATGGAGGGCATTCCGAGGGCAGGCCGGAGGGTCGCCGCGGGGCAGATAACGCCGACGTATGGCCCCATTACTGACCGCCACCGGGAATTATTTTAACTGCAGCCTCTCACGGCAGAAAAAACAGTCTGATCAGTTTGTACTTTATCATAAGAAAGCCATGCCATGCTTGTGTGTGGAAATACATAAATAAAACTCGATTGGTTGATTGACAATAATAAATACTTACATGTCTAACACAGTCGCTATCGGAATCACGTGCAGATTGGTTAATGCACCTTGAATATGTCGAATTGCTGTCTCATTATGATAATGATGTGATTCAAAGAACAGAGAGTGCATCTAAATTGCAACTAACCTCTCCGGAAAAAGGCTGACTTAAATGGCTGAATTAAATGCTGACAAATTTATTTTTATTTTTATTTATAGACAAAACAGTTTATAGTTGAGGTGAAACAAATTTTAATCATAATATGATTAATAAACTGTTAGCCAAACCATGTGCTTGAGGAATGTTCATAAGAATGAGTAACATCGTTTCGCACATTCAACTTTAATAACTATTTTTATTACACACGAATTTGTGAAGATGGAAGTTTGTTTCTTTTCAAACTGCTACTTATCATAATATTGATTTTGAAAATTTGGTAAAACATTAAGATATTATTGCAGTTATGCATAGGAATAGTACTAAGACTATCATTAAAAATGTTATTTTGTGAAATTTGATATTAAACGCGGGAGACTGTTACTATACTAAATATATTTAAACGAATAAAACAGTATAGAACATAAAACTACCACGTTTATGGTACCAAAATTATTGTATATTCACACCGCCCGGCGGCAGGTGCCAGCGGCCATGCCGCTCATGCCGCAGCGGTTTTTACAATAGTATCTTATTGTTAAATAAATAAATACATATGCGCCAGACAACACACCAATTGTCGTGGTTTCGAAGTAAGAAATCTTAATCCTTGTGTTACGAATACCAGACAACGATTATGACGGGGGCGTCTTCCATAAATACTTAAATACATAATAAACAACCATGACTTAGGTACAAATGTTCGTGCTCATCACACAAACTTTTGCCCATTGCGGGATTCCAACCCGCGACGGCGGCGTAATGGTCAGGAGCGCTAACCAATACACCAAACGCGTCGTCGAAGTAAATAGACGTATACCGCCGGCCAAGCCGCCGGGCGGTAAGGATACACCATTACAGTTAGTAGTAAAAATGGCGGTGTTTCATGCTCTATGGTGTTAATCCAAGGATTTGGGTATTGACAGTTTTACGTTGCGGTCTTACATAGAAACGGACAGTCTATGATTAATCTAAGTTAATGTTACTATAGACAACTTATGCCTATATTTTCTGTCAGTACATCCTCTTGGTATTAACTTTTACTGCAGCCATTGCAATCACTTGGTACAATGGTACATCACTTTTGACTATAGTGGACGGTTAATTTTAGTACTTTCATTATTCTAGAAAGTTAGGCCCATGGTATTTTTTTTAAAACTTTATTGTCTTAGTATACATGATCCATCCATACATACAACATTTGCATAAATAAACTTAGTATAAATCTGCAATCTCATACAGGCATAGTTTTGATCTTAGCGTAGGTACAAGAAAGAGAAGATCCCATCAAAAACAATACTTGTCAAAAAAACCAAGTCTCGCAACTCAGTTGTTCTGCGGTAAAAAGTTGTGAGATCCATGTAATACCAAGTCGGTTATTAATTTATTCAGTCTCTACTTAAGCGACTTTCTGTCTTAATACGTCCAATCTCTAAGACCACGATCGTGGTCCATAACAATTGAAAATCAATTGTGTCTGGAATCTCCGTACTCGAAGCATTAAGTTGTTACGTAATAATTAACAGCATCTTATAGTGACGCATATCAATCTTAAACTTCTTTAATGTTTTATGTAAATATATTGAGACTTGGCCATCGCCTGAAAACACGTGTAAATTCATTCGCCTGAAAACACATGTAAATTCAATTATTCAGTGCGATGGCCAAGTCTCAATATATTAACATAAAACATTAAAGAATTTTAAGATTGATATGCGTCACTATAAGATGCTGTTAATTATTACGTAAGCACGAAAACCAGAATCTTTTATTTAGGAAATTGTGTCCGTTTTTATCAATGACAAGTGGTCCCCCGCGACTTCGTCCGCGCGTTTTTTGATTTTTTCTCGCATTTTAAACCTTTCCTAGACCTCCACGAACATTTCAAGACTAAGAAGAGATAAATCCGCTCAGCCGTTCTCGAGTTTTAGTGAGACTAACGAACAGCAATTCATTTTTATATTTTTATAGACTTCAGTAAAGGAGGAGGTTATCGATTCGACTATGTTTTTTTTGTGGCTGCGTTACCACATACCAAAGTCATTTGAAGACCGATTTGTAAAATTTGTATGCCTTCCTAGAGGTTGTACTTTGTAGTTGGTCCCATTGTTGCCAAGTCGGGATGTGATGATGGGATCTTGGTGCAATCAAGGGAAACCCTTGTATTTTATAGGAACGTACAGTGTTTATTTACTTGAAAATTAATGTTAACATTTATGTGAAGCTGAGCTGATGGTGGAACTCTTTAACGCTTAGGAGTTCAGGGAATGTAATGAAAGAACTTATGCAAGGTAATTTTTAGCTTCTTAAAGAACAGAGTCATAAGGTGCAACTCTCCTCCCCCCCCCCCCCCCCTCCGGCAATCACTAAAAATTAAAGAAATAAAATAAACTCATAAAAAATGTAAAAATCGACTTCAAAACCAAAATGAAATCAAAGTCTCACATAAACTTTTGACCTTTTAAAGGAAAGGAATAAATTTTAGGCGAACAATTTATTTGGAGTCGGTGCCATCACTTTGACCATCTCAAGCATCAACTATCAGAGCCCCGACTCCAAAAAAAATTGTTCGCCTAAAATGGATTTCCATTTTGGTTTTGAAGTCGGTTTGACTTTTTTGTAAAAGTTAATTTTACTAAGTTCTCGATATTGTGGCACTATTGCAATTGTCAAGTTCACAACATTAAACGACGTCTTAGTGATCAGTAAAGTTTGAAACAATATGCACCTAACCATTAGATGGTATGCATCACAAATAAGCTACCACACATAAAAGTAATTTTGAAATCGAAACAGTAGTTCCTGAGATTGGCAAGGACAAACAAACTTTTCAACTTAAATAATTGGTATAAATGTACGACGATACTGACTCTCATAAACGCCAGTCCGGCATTGATGGTTAAGGAAATCGCAGTAGGTAGGGAAAGTCCGGAAGACGTTAGTAAACGCCTCCATCAGATGCTCTCCCGTGCATTCTCCCCACCAGCACTTGCCGAACTCGTACGTGTCCGATTTTTGTCCGCACACTTCTTTGATCCTGCCAAAATATATTCATTCAAATAAAATAAAATTAATTAAGCCAGGTTAAGGCCCGACTTTACCTTTTGACAGATAAGGAATATTCGTCGAATATAATACAAAACGCCTAATTAGAAACGTCACCTACTTGTCAGCAATCATTTATGTGAATTTCATTTTATGATCGATCGTTATAAAATTTTCGGTCGAGTAAGTCTTATCTGACGTTGGTAAAATCGACCCTCAATTCACTTATTTAAATTTAAATACGGTCTTCTTCTTCGTCGTTTCCTCATGTCTGAGGGTCGTGACCACTAAAAGCAGCGTTGCGGGTCAAGGCTCTCCAGGCATACCTGTCCTGGGCTTGGTGGATTGCCTCTTGGGTATTGCACTTAATGGACTGTAGAATGGCATCTGTCCACCGAGTGGGTGCTCTACCTCTACTCCCTCTTCCTTCGACGTGCCCAACCAGTATTAGCATCTCCAGATTTTCCGGCTCCCGGCGGGCAAAATGACCGAAGAAGGAAAGGGACCTTTGGAGGCATATTGTAGACAGGAGTGTTTCTATTTTGAGCTCCTGAAGAATAGAAAAGTTAGTGCGGCGTGCAGTCCACGGGACGCCCAACATTTTACGCCAACACCACATTTCAAACGCATCTATTCTATATCTTAATCGAGCTTTGAGTGTTCATGTTTCCGATGCAGAAAGGAAAATGGAAAATACCAAAGTACGCATAAGTTTCACTTTCTTGCTGCGATAGATGTTACGGTTTTTCCAGATGTTCTCCAAGCATTTAACTGCTGACTTTGCTATCTGAGCTCGGCGAGCGACTTCCTTTTCGCAATCCCCATCATTACGAACAAGGGACCCCAAATACACAAACTGTCGCACCGTGTCTAAGTCTCGCATCTCAAAAGATCTTTACAAGACTTCCGCTCTGTCAACGAACATCAGTTTGATCTTGCTCTGATTAATCCGCAGTCCGTACTCCATACTTGCGCTTTCAAGTCTTCGTAGCAGTTCGGCGAGCTCACCTTCGCTTCCACCTATCAGTGTGGTATCATCGGCGAAACGCAAGTTATGGATAAGGTGACCGCCAATCCAAATTCCTCCTCCCTAATTCTCTAGCACTCGTCTCATGATATGCTCTTCTACATGAGCTTGAAAAGTTATGGGGAGAGAATGCAGCCTTGCCGAACTCCGCGTTATGTTTTAAACGGTTCAGACCATGCGTTGTCCAATCGTACCTTCAATTGTCCATCCATATATAAATTTAAGACGAGAGATACCTCTGCCTTTACCGAAACCAGCCTGTTCCTTAGCTATCTGGCTGCAGATAAAGTTCTCTAATCTCTTATTGATTATGCGTAGAAGTACTTTACCTGCGTGAGATATCAGGGATATGGTGCAAAAGTTTTCACATTTTTGGGTAGACCCTTTCTTGTGTAAGGGTATTATGATGGATTCAGTTTAGTCCTCTGGCCATTGTCCAGTTCTCTAGACTTTAAGGCATATTGCGTGCATTAATTTAGTGCCTAATGGTCCTAAGCGCTTTATTGATTGTTCTGTGATTCCGTCACCACCACTAGCTCTTAGTTTAAGATTCGTGGTTGCAGTTTCAACTTCATGAAGCGATATGTCTCTAACAAGGAAAGCTCTCTAACAAGGAAAGTTTGCCTTTCCTCTGAAGCTTCATCTGTGTTCACCCTGCAAACTTCATGGCAGTAACATTTCATTCCATCATTCATTCCATCTTTGTAGCACAAGGTTTTTATCAAGTAAAGGATTCCTTTTTTCGTCTTCGATGGTCCATGACTTTGGATTATGCGTCTTAGTAAGGAGCTTCACCTTTTCAACCAGATCCTTGGAGTGAGATGTCTACGAGCTTTTCTCAATATCGCTACAGATAGAGTTGATTTGTGCATTTCTGTCATGTCAACAGAGACGTTGCACACGCGCATTAAGCTCTGAGTACCGTTGCTGACCAGGACCTGGATCAATACCGCGTTCTTTCTGAAGTCTTCTTTCCTCGACAGCAGCCCATGTTTCATCGCTCATCCAGCTTTTGGCCGCGTTATTGCGCACACCTTGGCAACAGCCTCAGCCGTTTCGACCACTATTGTTTTCAGTTGGCTCCATGTTGAGTGGGCCGAATCAAATGGATCAAACTCGACTCCGGCTAGTTTAGAGTGGAGAAGGTCTTCAAAAGGCTTTTCAGCACTTCCAGGCAGCTTTAAAGTTTTGATTGGATTGTATTTTTTTTAAGAAGTTCCGACGCATTATCTATTAGAGATGCCGAAAATGTTCTTCAAAAAGAAAACTTGAAGTCGGACTTGGACAAATTACGAAATTGTGCAACTTTCTCTTATCTGGCAAGGTAACTGAAAGTTTTGTCCCATTTTAATTTGGTGCTAGACTTTGTGCCTTTCGAAAACACGATGGTGGCATTCGCCTTATTGCTATTGGCTCAAAGTTTCGTCGTCTTGCAGCCAAATTAGCCTGTCGTGATATTTTTTCTCCTTTGAAAGAGTATTTTCAACCCATTCAACTTGGTTTCAGCAGTAAGGGAGGTTGCGAGGCCGTGGTTCATTCCGCTCGCAATTTTCTCTCCTGTGACGAATCTGAAGTTTTTTTAAAAGTTGATGTGAAGAATGCTTTCAATTCTCTTGACAGGTCTGCCTTGCTGAATGAAGTTCAGACTCACACTCCAAAGATTTATCCCTTTGTTTTTCAGTGTTACCATAATCTATCAAAATTACTTTACAATGAACATTCAATTGTTTCTGCAGCCGGTGTTCCGCAAGGCGACCCTTTAGGTCCAGCCCTTTTTAGTTTAGGCATCTATCCTGTCATTTCATCCTTAAATTCTAAATTCAATGCCTGGTATCTGGATGACGGCTCCTTTGGAGGCAAAGCAGATGTTGTTTTCCAAGACCTTGTCCTGATTATAGAAGGATTTAAGAAATTAGGCTTGGAACTGAACCTTTCAAAATGTGAACTTTTTATTAATGATCACGTTTCGTCTGGTTCCCGTCAGGCAATCATTGACAAATTCAATTCCCTTGCTCCTAACATCAATATTCTGAATTCTGAATCGCTTTGCCTCCTGGGTGCCCCTCTTCTTGATCCCAGCATCGAACCTTTTCTACAGGGTGAATTTGAAATCAGTCGACAAAACTTACGAGGATGTTTCATCAATAGTACTGATAAAGAAATAAAAATAGTAGTGTGATCGGAGCAGTACATAAAAAACAAAAAAAATATGCTATAGTACATTTTGGTCAACATGTTTTGTACGCAACTGTACAGGCGGAAAGTCGTGAGTTGCGGCCAAGAGACGATGCGTACCTACAACATTACGCCTCGTAGGTATTCGTATTACGCGGGCTTTTTACAACGTGTATTATGAATAAAATTTACAAGAGAAAAACAAAAACATCTATCAAAATTAACTTACCAGAGCTACGTGTATTTTAATAATTGTTCAAAGTGACCACCTTCCCTGTGAATGCACAAGCCCAACCGAGCACGACGCCGATGGTTGCTGGATTGTAAAACTTCCCTTCGAGAATTTTAAAACGTCAAATGCACAAACAACCCATTCCCTGAGCTGAACCACTGTTGAACATTCACCTGCGTACACCATGGTTTTAATTTCACCCCACAAAAAATAAAATCCAAAGGCGTGAGATCAGGGGATCGCGCTGGCCAGCTGATTGGGCTGACGAAAACGTCTCTGCGTTTCGCGGAGGTTATTTATCTGCGAGTACACGCTAACCATAAAAAAAGCTCGCGGTTAGAGTACGACATTATCACGAACCATGCACTATCACTTCACTGCAATCCAACGAAGGTCGAAGGTAGATCGCAATGATCTAACAAACTTATCGCAAATTCGCCTAATTAGGTCACGGTCGCGCGGTCACTGAACGGATTTTTTCTGTTTACGGGGCACGCCCGGGGCGCGCGGCAGCGGGTTCAAAGAGCTAGCCTGTGGGTGGGGCGAATCTTGCGCATCGTACGCTTTATGCGATTGAGATAAAGATTATATTTTCTTAGCACTTTCCGTACCTACACGTTTGGCGACACGCTTCATAGAGATATTGTTATTATAAACATGCCATTTATTGCAATGCGACTCTTGTGAACAAAAGTGCTTAGCATGTTTAATGTAATATTTTATGAGTTTTACTTTGTAAGCTTGATTTAGGTTGTTTTTAATTTGTATTATGCTTATTTATGGACTTTATGTCTGGCTAGTGCGAAAACACGATTACAGTTTCAACGCTTACGATTTTTAATTTGATTTCACAGAATGCATGTATATCCGTAATACAACCTACCCTTAAAGTTTGTCGATTGTTTTCGGGGTCACCCTGTAGATAAAAAATTGAATGATTTCACTCTTTCAGCCCCTAGATTAGAACACCTAAATTCACACGTTGCATTTACTATTCTTAAATCGTGTCTTTTTGTGCCTAAATTTACATATTTCTTACGTGCTAGTCCTATCTGAAAAAAAAAAATTATTATAACTATTTGACACCACCCTTAAAAATAGTTTGGAAAAATTTTTAAATTTACATTTCGATAATAATTCTTGGGTTCAGGCTTCGCTTCCTATTCGTTTTGGTGGTATCGGAATTCACCAAGTTTCTAGTATAGCCCTCCCCGCTTTTCTCTTCGCTTTGCATAGCACTTCCGTTTTAGCCGGAAAAATCTTTGAACATCCTCGCCAACTTTCTGAGGTGAGAGAGGTGGAGGAGTTTTGGCAAGGCCTCTGTCCCAGAGAAGACATCCCAAAGGAACGTCACCAGCAAAAACTTTGGGATGTCCCTCTTGCGAGAGAGACCTTCAATTATTTACTTTAAAATTCCGTCAGTGACAGTGGTCGCACAAGGCTCTTGGCAGTCTCCTGCAAAGATTCTGGTAATTGGCTTCATGCTTTACCGTCGAAAAATTTGGGCGCTCTTTTCGATAGTGAGTCTTTCCGGGTGTGTGTGGGCCTCCGCCTTGGTTTATGTGAAATTTTTACGTATCCATGTGGCAAGGAGGTTGATAAATTTGGTCTCCACTGCCTTTGTTGCCAGCAAAGCGCTGGGCGTCTCGCCCGTCATGCTACCCTTAATGACGCCATCAGAAGAGCTCTTGCGACCATTAATCTTCCTTCCACGTTGGAACCACGTGGTTTAGTCCGTGATGATGGCAAGAGACCCGATGGCCTAATGCTTATTCCCTGGGAACGGGGTCGGGCCTTAGTTTTGGATGCAACTTGTGTCGATACTTGGGCCCCTTCCCATTTCAGAGAATCAGCCCTTAAAGCTGGAGCAGCAGCGGAGTTGGCTGAAAACGCCAAGTGTCGCAAGTACGTTTCACTTGCAAATGATTATGTGTTTGCGCCGTTTGGCGTTGAAACATTTGGGCCGTGAAGACCATCTACTAAATTGCTGTTTAGAAAAATTGCGCCAAAATTAAATTCTTATAGCCAATAATAAAGCTGGCTGGTTCCTAGCTCAAAGGCTCAGCATAGCTATCCAACGCGGCTACGCAGCCAGCATCATAGCCTCCTTGCCGCAAGGAAATGGTTTCGTTTTTGAATAGGTAGATATTAAGTTATTTTTTTATGTTGCATGTTTTAGTTTATTTTTTTCTTGTTTTGTAATAAATAAATTACTTGGACTATATTGAGGAATATTTCAAGGATGTATAAATTGGGTTGTAACTAAAATTTAATATGTCTAGTGGAATCCTTAGAGATTTTCGACCACGTTAGAACTGTACTAAGCTGGTGTTCGTCTGAGTACATAAAATTAAAGTTGAAAATTTTATATCGAGAAATCCCGACCTAGATAAAATTAGAGACATATTTGACATATGGTCGTTTTGAACTTATAAATAGATTCTTAACACAAAACCAAATCACTTAACCGTTGAAAATAAATATAATTTTTTGATTGTGTGTTTTAGCTCTTATGACGTAAAAAAAAATAGATTCAGATATTGAGCTTGCGGAATCAAATTAAGATGATTAAAATAATATTTTGTGTATATTTACGGTATTTTAGAATGTAAATATAGGTAATATGATTGTTACAAATTGTATTCACTGTGTTTAATAGTTTTATTTTACGTTGTAGTTTTATATATAAATGCATAATACACAGTCTGATAGAGTATAATAATCTAAGAGATAGGCCCCCTCCGTAATATAGGTGGGATTTATATAGATGTATGTAGCTATAATACTTTTTAAGGTATTTTTAGGGTTCCGTAGCCGAATGGCACAAAACGGAATCCTTATAGTTTGTCTGTCAAGTCAAGTCAAGTCAATCTGTTTGTCTGTTTGTATGTCTGTCTGTCTGTCCGTCTCAGCCAATTTATTCTGTAACTATAAGCATCACACTGTTGAAATTTGTTAGAAACATGTATCCTGCTAACCGCTTTACGATTCTTATACAAAAATACTGGGTTCCTAAAACCATTTTGTTTTAAAGTCTAACTAAGCGAGTGTAAGTGTGTTTCGAAAAAAACTATATAATGTTCATCTTAAGAAATACATTCAAAGAAAATAGGTTTGGGCATGATAGAACGAGAAATTTCTGAGATATAACACATTTTCAACAACCGTTCTTCATACAAACACTATGAAAAATAAAGTTATATTTGCTGTCAACAAAATATTGTGGTATTATACCTAAGTGGAAGTAAGTGGATTCACGTGGAAGTTAAAAATGCCATAGAACCCTCAGTGCGCGAGTCCGACTCGCACTTGGCCGCTTTTTTTTCAATTTGTCGAGTCGTTAACTCAAAGTAAACAAAGATCGATCACTTATTTAATTTTTTATCTACCTTATTAACACATTTATGTACGCATACCACAATATTTAACTTATAGAGAACTCCTTACAAAATTATAAAGCAAACAAAATACCTTGACTGTTCTTATACAGAAATTTTTTTAAAGATATTTAAGGGAGGGCTCCCATACACGAAACTAAAACAAAAATTTTGTCAAACCTATGCATGTGGTGTCTATGGATAGGTCTTTTAAAATGACAAAGAGATTCATAAAACCATTTTCTTCTAAAGTCTAACATTTGAAAGATATACGCTTCCAAAGTGGTAAAATGGGCGTCCCCCTTTTTCTTATATTCTAAAATAAGCGAGTGTACATTTTGAAACAAATAAAGGACGTAGATCTTAACACATACTTTAAACAAAAATTGGTTTAAAGGAGATGATACTAGTGGTTTTTGAGTACTTCCAACAACCGCAAACATAATTTTGTTGTACACTATGAAAAACAAAGTTTTATTTGCTGTCAACAAAATATTGTGGTATTTTAGGTAAATGGAAGTAAGCAGATTTCCTAATTCAGTGGAAGTTGGCACGGTACCTTATATCCATAAAGTTGCATTCTTCGCCGCACACGAGCGGTAGCTTAGTGGTGGACGCGTCGGACGGGAGATCCTTAATCGGGTCGTGTAGCGCCCATCCCCCGCCCTCCCAGTACGGCTCGTACCCGTAGTTTGGCCAGTAATACCGGGCCGCTAGTAGCGGGTCCTTAGTGGCGTACTTCTTTGTAGCCGCAAATCTCGACCGGCTCCTACAAATGATATTTAAAAGTGGCTTCATTATTGTAATTTTGGATTAAATAGTACCTTGATGTTGTACAAGCGGGAAGTAAGCGATCCATTTCACTTGAGATGGTTCTGGTTCTCTCCCTGCGTTCCCGCACCCATAACGACGGTAAAATTACCCGATTTCACCTGAGTTAAACATACTCTTTTTCATTTCGACTGTGAGGAAAATCATTTAATTTACCTATCTGGTTGTAAATGTGATGATGCCGTATTTGTAGTTCAGCGAAAGACAAATCTCAAAATTTTGCACAAAATTACTGTTTATTTACAATTCTTTATTGATATCGAACATATGAGTGAAAATTTTGATTTTGATTTTGGATTGGTTGATGAGTAACGGCACACATAAAAACAGAGTACAATTAAAGCAGATGATATCAAATAATCAAAATCTTTGTTGAAAATGTCGACCAAATTTTCCCCGCAAATAATATTTTTGATAATTATATTTTTTTTAAAATAGAATAAAGTGACACTGGTAATGTTAAAAAGTGACATCATGGCACAATGGGCAGACGAATATTCTAATAACAAATAAAATTTTATGTAAGTTTTAAAAATAAGACCAATTCTTTTATATCTATCAATAATCACAATACACACGTTTTTCAATTATCTTTGAACCAAGCATAGACTCTGTGCCATCTATGCATGGTGCCGGAACACATTCAAAACACGGAGATGTTTGACGTAAGTCGTTACTCATATGATTGGGATGGTCGGATGGTAAACCCTGCAAACACAACCAGGCCACTGCTGCCAATATAGAACTACGAGATTAATTCTCATAATTAGGTTAGTATAAGTTATTCGTGCTCTTAGCGCAATAAATATCAAAGTTAATCAACCTACAGTGCGGTCGCGTTTGGATGGGTGACCATTTCGACCATTACGTGACGTATAACACGAGCATCTCGGTGCTTTCGAAGTTACGTTTAGCCGTTGGTCCCGGCTAATATCGGTAGGTAGGGGTGTGTAATATATGATAAATCAACATATCATATAAAGTTCAAAATATTTATACAGTCACATGATTTCATTTTGTTTAAAAGAACACTTTTTGAATATAATGATGGAATGATATAGTATTAAATTATATAATTTTGAAACTTATAACAAATGATTGACCAAAAAATATATAACAACATTTAATATATTATTTACGTGATATAATAATTAAAATAAATAACGTTTATTTAGTATAATTACATTTAGAATATCATTCATTGACGCTCATATTATTTACACTCTTTTTAAATAATATTAAAAACATAATAATCACATAATATAAACTCCAATTTATGTAACTTCATATAATATAATTTTTTTTTAAATGTAGCTGCTGGGTTTCGTATCCGTTTCCACGCACGCCAATCCTAAATTATTCACCAACAAATAGATCAATTTTAGGTGCGTTGTCGGGTCACTGTTTCGACTTAACCTAACCTCGATGATACCAACAAAGAAGGGTAGGCAATATGCAAGCAAGCATACAACATGCAAGCAGACATTCAGAATGCAAGCAAGCATGCAAGCAGGCATGCAAGCATGCAAGCATGCAAGCAGGCAAGCATGCAGGCATGCAGCATGCATTCAAGCAAACACACATGCATTATTATTTCCACGTCTACGGCGCTGCGGGAAGTGCAGCCTCTCCGCCTTTGCCCAACAAGGTGCGGTCACCCGCGCTCTCCTCCGCAGCTTCGGCTCGCATGGGTGCCTGCGCTTTATTGCAGCGGGCGGAGGCTGCTCTCCCTCCACGCCTCCGGCTTCTAAATTACACTCTAGTATCGGGCAGACAAGTACCACGGCGAAGTGACCACAGCAAGTCGGGTTCCAAATAATTATGTTTTTAAAATGTTTGTCAATTGAAATTATTTCAAGCGAAAATTATATATTAATTGACGGTTATTTATTTTAATCATTATTTGAAACGTGTATTATCTTAAATAACAGTTATATGAAATAATGCGTATGTCAAAGAAAAATATATCAAATGAATGATAAATAAAATGAGTTATATTTCAAACGGTGTTGTAACATGCATTCATACTGAATGGTATTATATAAAATGAATGTTATGTTAAGTAAACGTTATAATAAAATATTTGCTGCTGTAACAAATGATTCTTATGTAAAGTGATCGTTATTAAAGTTGAATTATATCAAATGATTGTAAAAGAAATGAGACGCACCCCGTTGGTAGAAGTCGCGGCTTGAAAAAACTGACAACAAGGTTATTCGCTTGCCTTGCAAACACCCCTCTACCAATCCGCACTGAGCCCGCACAGTTGAGGTAAGGCCCAAGCCTAGTAGTGGGATGCTACAGGCTAAATTTTTCATCTCTCCTGTTCAAAAAAGTTCAAAAATAATTTGTTCGCCTAAAATGGATTTGTGAAAGGGTAAGGATTTTATTAAGGATTTTTAGTGGATTTTGGTTTTGCAGTCGGTTTTACTTTTTAAGTTAATTTTGACAATTATTATCTGTGACGAAAATCCGATGAATATTTTGTACACCTATCACATACATAGCTCCGATCCCAAAGTAAGTAACCAATGCACTTGTGTCATAGAAATCAGACACGACGGTGGTACCACAACACCCAGACCAGACCAGCTCAGATTTTAAACAAGAATTTTATAATCATTTGTTATAGTCTGCTTTTTAGGGTTCCGTAGCCGAATGGCAAAAAACGGAACCCTTATATTTCGTCAAGTCTGTCTGTCTGTCTGTCTGTCTGTCTGTCTGTCCGTCCGTATGTCACAGCCATTTTATTCTGTAACTATAAGCATTACACTGTTGAAATTTGGTACGAAGATGTATCCTGTTAACCGCTTACCGATTCTCATTTAAAAATTAAAAAATAATGACATTCAAGGGGGGGCTCCCATACATGAAACTAAAACCAAAAAATTTTTTTTTCGTCAAACCTATGCGTGTCTACGGATAGGTCTTTTTAAATGACATTAAGGTTTCAAAAACCATTTTCTTTTAAACTCTAACGTTTCAAAGCTAGACGCTTTCAAAGTGGTAAAATGGGCGTCCCCCCCATCTAACTTCTAAACTAAGCAAGTGTAAATTTTGAAAAAAATATATAATGTAGATTTTAATAAATACTTTCAACAAAAATTAGTTCGGACGGGATCGAACGAGTAGTTTAACAGATATAGCACATTTTCTACAACCGCAAATATAACTTTGTACTTCTTACAAACACTGTGAAAAACAAAGTTATATTTGCAGTCGACAAAATATGGTGCTATTTTACTTAGTAGAAGTAAGTGGATTACCTAATTCAGTTAAAGTTGGCACGGAACCCTCAGTGCGCGAGTCCGACTCGCACTTGGCCGTTTTTTGTACTCTGTTTGAATTCTTCATCGTATCGGATATATTAGTATTGTAAATCAATTGTCGTTTTGTAAAAAATCTCGAGTTTTCGTCTCTTGCTATACTACACAATACACATCTACAACCAATTACGTAAATTTAAAATATAAAAAAGTATGTTCAACTTGGATGAATGCATCCATTTCACTCTTAGACTATTGGCGCTCTCACTTAGTTCGAGCGCCCGAAACATTCCAAATGAAATGAGCGCTTTCTCCCTTGTATAACCATCTACTATTAAAACAAAGCGGATACCTTTTCCTACTCTGTTGCAGCGTTAGTAATTACGCCTAAAACTTTAACCCACTGTAACATAATTTTCTTACCTCCCAATAACAACCTCAATATTTGATAATCAAATAGTTCTTTAGTTAGGTAAGTTTAAATGCTAGTGCATAATTGGTGGCCCCGTCCCCTTAAACTTTGATAGGTATTAGAATTTAGTATTATGGTATTTGTAATAATCGGTCTTGCCGTTTTAAGTTTGATTCGACCTAACATAGGCTTACACGCGCGTAACTATATGTTTTTTTCCGAACTCGTACTCGGAAACTCAGTCGTTTTTCAACGTAAATGCAATAGAAAATACATATAGGTTAAAAAAAAGCTTTAAGTAGCTACTAAACTCGACAGAACGAATGATTATGAGCACCAAAGAAGTATGGTGTGAAAATAAAAATCGTATTGTACGGTGAAAAGTATCGAGCTGACTAAACTTTGAATTTGATTATCATTTTGACATAGTTACATAAATCATAATATGGCAAGCAGACGTCAATGCGACCGTCGCGCTGCTAAAGCGCGCAAAAGTATGAAAGCTCTCTAAGAGTTACTTCCGTGTAAACGCGATTCTAGAACAGTAGATGGTGAAATGAAAAATAGATATTCTCTCGGATAGCAAGCAATTTATTCTAAGGTTCACATTATTTTTTTATCTATGACTGGGGTAGGCAAGTAAACACGACGGCTGCTATTGATGTACTGCTTTATTAACAAACATCATCGCGTGACGCAGCACGCATACACTCACACATTCATACATAACAATCCTCCCCTTATAGTTAATGAACTAGTAAGTAACAATCATTCAAAATCTGTGGGATAACAAGATCCATCTCAATCGACTGATGCCCGCCTAAGCACCGTCATCTGTCGCTTCAAAGAAGTCGTCGCCTTCATCTGAGCCTGATGGATGATGAGCGCCTCTCTTAGTAGTCACCCAGGTTGGTGATGGTAGCATTTGCTGTTGCTCGTCCTCGCTCGATAAGGCGCATGACGAAGCACGGTCATCTGATCTAGCGAGGCGTCGTACACCTCTCGATGTTGTCACCCAGCTCGGAGGTGACTCGGCCTCTTCCTCCCCTCCAGATGTAATATTACTTTCATCAATGGTTGAGGGCGTAAGCGAAGGGGTCGCTTTGGGCGGTGAATTCTGATCATTCAATGAAATTAGATCAATTTCATCCCACAAGGTAGTAATGGCTGCTTACTAAAGTAAATCTTGAGGCAAATCAGAGTCCAGTAACACAGCATAAGTAGTTCAAGGGAAAGAAAATAACGTCAACGAGAGCGAGCAGTCTTAACACGCGCGATGGCAAGAAACGACTAAAATAAAAATGTACCTTTGAACAGAATAGCACAAAGAGCGGGTCATGTAGCAGATAAAAGCCGGTCCCATTGCTACCAGATGGCATGTGCGCGACTATTTCACAAACATCACAACTTGAAACATAAAATTTACTGAGACCGAAATTATTGTTAAATAACACGAGCTACCGTAATTTTACAGGACTTTAAGTTAAAATTGACTTTTAATCACATTTTTAACTTAAACTTACCATATGAGTGATAAAAAGTAGATAAAAGAATTTTTAACGCTTTAATTTTATTTCAACGATTTTTAGCCTATCCGCCTTCGAAGGCCGATTACAACAAAAAAAGGCCAACTAAGTACCATTTTTTTAAAATGATCTTAGGAGCTTAGGACCCCGCAAAGTTTTTAAACCTAAGCAGAAGCTATGGAAACTACTTTTTGTATTTTTAAATTGAAGTAGAATTTTTGATTAAATCCTAATAAAAATCAGAGTTCGAACTTTCAAGTCTTTTTTTAGTGCCTTTTAGTAAGTTTAAAAAGATGCATTATTTTTATTATTAAGACAGCATTAACAACGACCACGGCACAAAAAAAATCGTTGCAAAATACATAATAGAAAAAAAGATATGAATTTTTGAATCCTCGCGGGTAGAGAATATTAAAAAAACACAAAAAAAAATCATAACTCGAAAACTACAAAAAATCGCGGAACATATATGGGGTATTTTCGGATACCCCCAGGTGAGAGGAATCTAAAAAAAATTTATTGACGTCACTACTTAGACCACCCTGTATAAAACAATTTGATTTTTATGTTTCTTAACTGTATTTGACGTCTGACAGTCTTGTATGATGTTCAGTCGTTTACCTAAATTCTTTACAATTATCCCTTTACACCAACTATATTTGTCTTTATTAAAGTACCGCTTATAAAGTACGTATTGTCCAACGGAAAATAATATATTGTTGCCACCACGTGATTAAACCTGTGAATACTGTTTGGATTTCACGACGTTAGCAAGTAAGGTAACCGAGGGCGCAGTAAGAGACGGGAGCATTAAGTCTAATCGTGATCTTAATTTTCTACCGAACACTAATTCAGCCGGTGATGAATTCGTTAATGAATGTAAAGAATTACGATAGTCAAACATATATTTAAACAAATTTAATCTGCTGTCTCTTAAATTTTTTGAATTTAATATACTTGATTTGATGCCTTTTTTACAACTTAACGTAAATTTCGGCCTGACCGTTACTGGCAGGATGGTAAGGCGGCGATGTCATATGAATAATTCCGTTTAAAGAACAAAAATGTTTAAATTCTTGTGAATAAAATGCCGTACCATTATCACTTACCAGCGTGTGAGGTAATCCGAACCTAGACATAAATTCATACATTTTTTCTTTCAACATGGTAGAAGTACAACTATTCATTTCAAATACTTCAACCCATTTAGAAAACGCATCTACAATAACCAAATACATCCGACCGTTCAGGGGACCCAGGAAATCTAAATGTACCCTATGAAAAACATGAGGTGGATGTGGCCACGGCCTTAGCGCTGCTCGCGGCGCAACTGAATGCATGTTTCGCATACCCCGATCATTTTTTCAATAGCCTCGTCTATGCCTGGAAACCATAAACGAGAACGGGCTTCTGCTTTGGTTTTCACTATGCCTAAATGTGAGGAGTGCAGTTCTCTAAGTACCTGTTGACGTAACGATTTCGGTATCACAGCTTTGTGTCCTCTCATGAGACAGCCATTTTCGAAAGATAACTGTGACCTACATAAAAAATATGGTTTTATTGTGTCATCTTTTATTTTTCTAGGCCAACCATTCAAAACGAAATGAACTATTTTATTAAGTGTGCAATCTTTGGTCGTCGCAGTTCATAATTCTTGTATAGTTATGGGCAATGATCCCTTTGTGACAAAATTAACGTATGAAGCGCGGTCACACGGTTCCTGTCCCCTCCCGCTCGCTACCAAGGTCGCGGCCGGCGCGCCCGGTAGGCTGGCGCGAGATAAAAAGTCCGCGCAATTATTTTTACTTTTTACGTATTCAATGATATAGTTATATCCGCTTAAAAATAAAGCGTATCGTTGCAATCTGTTGGCCGACATTTCTGGTATACCTTTATGAGGCCCAAAAATTGCGAGCAATGGCTTATGGTCTGTGCGAAGTAAGAAAGGCGTAGATCTACCGTATAAATATTGATGAAAACGGCGTACGCCGAAAATAATCGCCGTTGCCTCCTTTTGAATTTGTGAATATTTTTTCTCGGCGCTGCTTAGCGTCCGGGATGCGAAAGCGATAGGTTTCTCTTGATTGTTATCAATTTGTGATAAGATAGCCCCGAGGCCTGTAGGAGACGCATCTACTGTTAAAATAATTTTAGCGTGTGGATTAAAATGTGTCAAAATTTGATCGGATGTTAATCTCTTCTTAATTTCAAGGAAGGAATCATTTTCCTTTTTAGACCACTGCCATTTTGTTCCCTTTTTTAACAGGTCATACAGGGGGCTCAGAATTGACGACGCATCAGAAACAAAACATCTGTAATAATTGACAAGGCCCAAAAACGATTGCAGTTGACTGACGGTGGTAGGGACCGGTGCTTGAACTATTGCTTTAATCTTTTCAGAGGTTTTCTTCAACCCTTCCTTATTGATCACATAACCAAGGTAATTAATTTCATCTTTGAAAAATTCACATTTTGCTTTTTGCAACACCAGCCCTGCATCTTGTAACCTCTGTAACACTTGATGCAGCCTTTCCAGGTGTTGTGACCTATCCTGGCCTGTAACGAGGACGTCATCAAGTAGGCACGATACCCCGCTAATTCCCGCAAGCAACCCTTCCATGACACGCTGGAAAATAGCCGGTGCCGATGACAATCCAAACACTAATCTAGTATAAGCAAAAAGACCCCGATGGGTATTAATACACGTATATTTTTGTGATTCTTCACTTAAAACGAGCTGGTTATACGCCATAGATAAATCAAGTTTCGTGAACTGTTCTCCGCCATATAGTTTAGCAAATAATTCGTTTATAGTAGGTAGGGGATACTGATCTACTACCAATTGTTTATTTATACTAACTGAATAATATACACATATACGAACTGAACCATTTCATTTTAAAACGGGTACAATTGGAGACGTTTACTCAGCGTGGTCAACAGGCCTTATAACCCCTAAGCTAACTAGCCGATCAATCTCTTTATCCACTTTATCTTTAAGAGAAAAAGGCATTGGACGAGCTTTGAAAACACGGGTTTTGGGTTTTCTTTCATAACTATTTTAACTTCGTATTTATTAAATCGTCCAATTTTATCTGAAAACAAGTTTGGATAAAGCGACTGTATGGATTCAGATTCACTTAGGTGTTTTAGATCACAATTATATACTGGTGCCAACTGTAATTCAAATTTTGATATAAAATCGCGCCCGAGTAACGGTGGCCCTCCACCCGGTATAACGAACAATTGAAGGTCATGTATTTGCTCCCGCCATCTTAACGACAGTCGTACACAACCTACGCATTTTAACTTCTCACCAGTATAACCGATTAATCTATTGCTGGTATTTGGTAACGGTACGTTACTGAAATGCAGCTTATATGTTTTTTCTGACATCAATGAAACAGCCGATCCACTATCTATCTCGAATGAATATCGATTTTGTTTACATTTACCGTTTCAATTTAAGGCTCGCCTATCAGAGAACGCACATTAAAAATTAAATGCAATTGTGACTCACCATCCTCCTCCTCGTCCTCGTTTACCTCACCCTTTTGAACATATTTCACCGATTTACACATTCTACGTAAATGCCCTTTTTCATGACACCTTTAACACGAATAACGACACTCCGCGGTTTTATGATTGGAATAACCACAAACTGCGCACTTCACTTTCTCTTTTTTCGTGTTTCTGGCGTTGCTGTTAATCTTGAACACCCCTTGTTCGGAGGCGTTTGAACTGGCGGCGGCGGCAGCGCGAGCGCTGCGCAGGTTCTCGGCGAGCTCGACGGCCTTGGCGAGCGTCATCCCAGTTAGGTCTTGCACATACAGCTTTTCCTTTTCCACTCCTGGCAGCATACCCATAGTAAATCTGTCCCGCAGAGCCTCTTCTACGTTAGTAAAGTTGCACCGGGCCGTAAGCCCTCGCAATCTAGCTGCCCATTGTGACGCGGTTTCAGTTGGTAACTGCGTAGCCGAATAAAAACTATGCCGTTCACCAAACCCTACTTGCTTAGGTGTAAAATGTGTGTCTAGAAGCTGCATAATATCATCGAACGGCACTTGTTCTAACGTTTTCGGCAACGCGAGGTCAGCTGCCAACCCGTAGGTACCTTCAGTGAGTGCACTCAAAAGAATAGCACGCCTTTTTATTCCCGATGGATCCTTTGTCGCGTCGATGTCGTTCGCGATGAACCATTGAGATATCCTGCCTTTAAATGCCCTCCAGGTTGATTGAGTGTGATCGAAGGTTGAAATAACACCGAATGAAGTCATTTTGATTTGCCGACACGCGCACGGTTAACCTCTCGCCACTGTTTTATCTATGACTGGGGTAGGCAAGTAAACACGACGGCTGCTATTGATGCACTGCTTTATTAACAAACATCATCGCGTGACGCAGCACGCACACACTCACACATTCATACATAACAATAGGGTAAATAAATATCGCAATAAATTTAAATACAAAGCAGGTGCTATAAGTGTAAAAAATACTTACAATGTTGGTAGATTCCTCGCGTTTTGTTCTCTTAGAAACTGGTGATAACGGTTACATTTTAGAGTTGACAGACATAGCACTGCGTAAGAAATACACATAAGCTTAGTAAGATTCGTAACGTGGACCCACATAGTCCGGCGAACACAATCGGGCTCTCCACTGCCATTATAGATTAATACATACAGATAATTGATCGATTTCCGTATTTATATTTATTACTCTTTAATGTACACCAAAAAGGTAAATTACAAATCGATAAAATTAAACAAGCAAATGTCACATTTTTCAAGTTAAGCTGTACTTGCTGTGTTCTATTAGTTTATTTTGTTACAAAATAATTATCACTCTAATATTATAAAGGTGAAAGTGTGTGCGTGTGTGAGTGTGTGTGTTGTTACTCCTACCAAAAACTGCTGGATGCATTTTGATGGAATTTTGCAATAATATAGCCCAATTCATAATAGTTAGGGAGGCGAGGTAGCTAAATGGCGTAATTCAACGGCGCCGTCGAGACCTATCAAAATCGAAAGATAAAATAATTTCGAAAAGAAAAGCTCGTATGGTAAAAACCATTTTAGCGGTGGGTTTGGCGTGTACGGTATTTCAAAAATGTAAAAAAAAACAGTAACTTGGGCATTCTCGAGCGCGTCAGATAATCATACTACGTATGCCCCAAGTGCCTCTGATAACAACGGTATACTAATCTGCCGGTTTGCGTGGTGGGGGTAGGCATATAAAGTAGTCAAAAATGCAAAAAAAAAATACTCGAGCGCGTAAGATTTTCGGAAGGGGTGTTAAGTAGGCCCCAAGGAAGCTCCCTTAAAAAAAACTGACGATTTCAGCGTGACCATAAGCTACGATGAATTTTTGAAAATGCAAAAAAAAAGTTATTTTGAAATACTCGAGCGCGTCAGATTTTCATAGGGGAGGTTTATCTCGGTATCCTGAAAGCATATTTTCTTAATCTGACAAAAATGTTGGTGGGTTCTCTTAATCTGACCGGAATTCAGCAAACATTGTCGCAAAGACGATCAAAATATACCCAAAAATACTGACTGCTAGCAATATACCCGATAATATACTGATGTTCGGAAAAATCGATGAAATATACTGAAAAAGTATTAAAATACTGATTCTGGTCACACTGAAGATAGATACAGCGAGTGCGGGGCGAAGCTACAGGGGTAAAAGTTTCCAGCACATTCGAGAAATATACCGTCGGGTCTTTTCTCTCTCTTCAATCGGCGTCATACTGAGGGCACATAGGTCTACGATAGGGGACCATAAACATATATATATACATAAGGGTGTACCGAAAATTCCCTTCTACCGCTTCTTTCCCCACCATTAATGTCGCGAAATAAAGGAAAAATACTGGTAGGACGGCATATTTCCGCGAAGCGCTCAGTCTGTATTACATGTTTATGGCAAATTCCTCTTTTTTGCTTCAATTCTTCACTTCGTTTTGCTTACGGTACGTCCAAAAAACAATCTGAGGATCAACAGGCTATTGAATAATATACATACATGAAACTGTACATGTTAATATTACTTTTGTAAACAGATACGCGTAACTTTTTCCGAGTCCACGAAAATTGTCGAGAAGCTTTAGAAGAAAAAAAAATTGAGATATATTAAAAGTGACATAATTTAATCATCGTTATTTCATATCATTTTTTTTAACACCCTTTAGTTTTCAAGAAATACTCAAAAAACCGGGAGTTTGAGTTTTTATGATGCTTCAAGTCAAAAAGTTTTAACTTTGGACAAAAATGTAAAGAGACTTTTTTTGTGTAAAATAACATTAAATTTTTTGTTTATTTAATTTTTTTTTTGTAAAATGTATCGTTCGCGACTGATATGCCGCAACGCGTTTTTCGGAAGACGAAATGGCTCCTTCACACTCCCGGTCATGCGGAAACCGGCAGATTTTGTATTTATAGTACGTTTTAGATTATATTTTTCAAAATAAAAAAATCGCGCTCGAGAATGCCGGACAAACGTTTTTTTTTACAAGTTCGCGACCCTTTAAGTTTAAGTTCGTGGCGTTAAGGACTTATCGTCAGAAAAGTTAAATTTAGTCTTAAAACACTAAAATCAACCCCCAATATCTTAATCTAACGCGCTCGAGTATTTCAGACTATCAATTTTTTTTTACTAATCTGATCGTCTATCCTAGGCGCACGTCACTACATATAGAGCTAAATACTTTACAAGGTTGTTCTATTAGGTCCAAGGTATCTCTCATATCTTAAACTGCCACGCTCGAGTATTACCGAAAATTCCCCTATTCGCCTCCCTAACTAATATTTTTTGACATCGAACACTTACACTCGGGTGCAGCCGTGGAGAACCACTAGTGTAAAATATTCCGGAAATAAGTCGCGTCGTGATGTTACAAACATTTTAATTATTTCCTTTTTGTTAAATAATATTTCGCACCGGTTGGTGCGATGATGCGGTTGCTACTTGCGATTTTTTTTTGTGCATTATGTATCAGATATATTTGGATGATCAAACGAACTTACCTTAAGTGAAATTCGATCCAAATTGTCCTGACTTCGACGAAGAGATTTAATTGACCATGTAGTATGCCCTACTACGCGTCCATTCACTCGCACACAGGTTTAGCGCAAGAAAGAGAAGGTAAATGACCTCATTCCCTCCCACGCCTCACAGCACTGCCAGCCGCCTGTCGCTCATTCATTTCAGAGCAAGGAGACCGATTTATGAGATGTACAACATTGATTATACTTATTGTAAGGGTGACGATTATTTTTGCATAAAAACGTACACGGGAATTGGGAAGGGTGGGACCTTAAATCTCTTCGTCGAAGTCAGGACAATTTGGATCGAACTTCACTTAAGGTAAGTTCGTTTGATCATCCAATTGTCCTGCCTTCGACTCTGAGATTTAATTGACCATGTAGATGTTTGGAGTGAAATCAATGTTGTTACAATATATTAAGTTGACATCTCTGATGTTAGTAGTGATCATATTAAATAACAATTCATTGTTCATGTCACTATCTTTGACATATACATGTATCACTATTACTAAAAAACATTAGTTGTATGATAACTATGATAAGTTATAACTTTCTACTAATAAAAATATCTTTATTAGGAAGAAAGAAGATATTTGTAAGTATTTTTTAATAATGATTAACTAAAAATTGATAATTTATTTATTTTAGTAATTTCAAACTGAAATAAGGCATTTTTGTTTAATTGTGGCATGTTATAAAAATTGCAAACAATACAGAATACGTATTGTTGGGCTGAGACGGTTTGCGAATAATATAGTTTTACACACTGAATTTGGCACGTAAAACAAATGATAATTTTATAACGAGGAAAGCCACATACAGAAAACACTTTTTAGTTAGCGCCTTATCTTTGGTAAGTTAAAGGGCGTGAAGGTAAAGTCGTCTGACAAATCGTTATCTTATTCTTGCAGTATTTAGCATATTTTATAATTATAGTTTTGAAATACGTATGTACATGATATTCTATTGCTTTATATTTAGGTATTAATGCGACTGTTTGAAAAATATTCGAACGTATACCAAACACATAAATAATATTTTATACATTAAAATTTCGAATACCTGAGAAAATTTATATGCTTAATTTGGTTATAAAATGTGTTTAATGATTTGTATAAAAGCAATTGATTAAAAGATTCATTCTTAGGAATGTAATTCTTTTAAGATCATGATTATATTCACGGGTGTCTATCAATGATATATGATTATTTGCTGTGTTAGAAAAAGAACACAATAATTCAATGGCTTTGAAATATTATCGTTATCAGAAAGTTTAAGGCATAGGTAGGTAGGTAATGTTTTTTTTATGTATTATTTATAATTCATTAAGTATATTAGTTTTTTTTCTAAAAAAGATTTAAAATCGGCTTTTGGGAGCTTTATAAGGGCAAACGATCGCAAACGATTTCTCCGATATAAGTTTTGGTACCACCCGGCCCAGGAATATAATCGACCAGGAATGTTCGCCGAGTATTCGATAGTCGGCACATGTTCAGATTTATATATATATGATATATATGATAAATTTAATCATAATTTTATTGCCTGGGTAAATGTCTGGATTACTTTTAAGGATAACAATTATTTATTGTATTCCTTATCAATCCTATGTTTCGAGTTGGTTGCTATGAGTTTTTTATTTAATTAACTATATTTATATTTTTAAGGTTGACAAATATTTGTAACATATTTGGCTACAGATGAGACTTGTTTCAATATAATGAGCTGTGTCAAAAAAAGTCTGATGATGATTCAGAATAAGGGTACCTATTTTGACACGAAATCCAAAAATAAATGGATATCGTATTAAAAGTACCTATGTCATATCGAGATCCCAAGGGTAAACTGGTTTTATACATATTTAAACATCAAACATCCTTAAATATGGTTTATAAAAAACATAGATAATTTGGTTTGAAATAATTAATTGATTCAAATTTTAATAAATGGTCGAATCACATGACGTCCTCTGGCGTAAGAATAAGGAAAAGTCCTATATAAAAAAAAAAACATTTTCAAAATAAAATACTTTTTCTCAACTATACCACCCGACCTATTTTATTATTAATTTTTAATTTTCAATTGTTCCACCGTATGTAAGTAACTGGTGAATATCAAGACAAAATGTCCTTTGAAAATTTATTAAACACAGTTTATCGAATACTATAAACATCAAACCTATTTTATTGCTTATTAGAGCAACGTTTTCAAGGAATTGTTCCTTAATAACTTAGTGGCTTTCTGGGGAAGATTGTTGGGGAGTGGGTGGATGTAATTGATTACAAAAAACTGATGATTAGAGAATATATTTACTTGATGTAGTTTATTCTTAAATCACAGAATAAATAGTAGGAAAATAAACATAGTTCATATTTCCAATAACTCGAATTAGATTATTATAGTGCAATTTGATTCTAATGCTGCATTGGATTTAGGATATGTCAGTTTTTTTTTTAAATATATATAAATAATAATTTCCTAGCCCTTTGTTAAAAAAATATTGATAGTGATATTTTTGTAATAATGAATATGGCTTGTATTTATTTCACGTCAAACGTAGGTGTGTGTGTAATTGGCAAATAAAAATAACCGAATTATATGAAATATTGTAATAATACTTGAGAAAATAAAATTGTGTCAATTGATATGCTTTGCTTATGCATTTCCATAAAAAGCAAAAAAGGCATTATCTTCATAAAATGAGGTTGTTTCAATTTAATAGCTACCTACTCTTATGGTATATCTAACAATGTGTCGATAAGTTTTGGTTTGTGCTATCTGCTTCATACTTCAATACAATAGAACGTTTTATTTGAATTATTCTTAGGTGGTGCTCGTGGTAGGTAGTAAATGGTAACAAAAAAACAAGGTCATAGAAACAAAGGTCAATTCCAGGTGACCAAAGGTTCTCACAATTTTAACTGGGCGGTGGCTGGCTTTTCCAAAGATAAAGGACACAGATCTTTATTAAGTTTTCTCGACTCGAGATTAAGTACCGAACTTTGTGACGGTTAAATGAACGCATTTATAAATAAGCATATCACTTTCACAGCATATTTTTCGAAAAACGAAATAACCTCTAAAACAATGGAATACAGAGCACCCTAATAAATCTAATATGACGGTAGTACTATATTGATTTCGTGATTTTATAAGATGTCTCATTGGCATATTTAAAAAAAATACGCTTTCCAGGTAGTTGTTATTGCTTCAGTAAATACAATCTAAGCTTTACCGAATTATTTACTGAGAAGTTGATTTAATCTTAGTTGGATATAAAATAAATACGGCAATTTTTCTACCATTCAGAATCATACATTTGCCAGGTATTGAGCAATGCTCATTCTCATTTTTATTATAGCTGTTAAAATTAAATCATTTAATGGAGTTTTTAAACGGACTGGTTTTTATATGGACCCAACCACATTTTGGTACGTCCTGGGCAAGCTTACAGCTTGCTTGCTTGCTAGTTATAATCAAAGAGCCAACCACAAGCTAAATAGCTATAGGTATGAGCAGAAAGCAGAAATGTATGTAGAAAAATCTAGCTTTCTTAAAAAGTTCATTGTTTTCTTTTTACAAAATCTATTTAATTCAATATTTTAAGTAGTATTATTAAGCAATTTATGTTTACCATAGCATTGTCTAGTTAGACAATTTTATAGCCATTGGCAAGAAATAAGTACAAAAGAGTTGTGATCAATGGATAAGGACCCAAACCACATAACTATGTGAGCTATGGTGGGATGCTATGCTACCGTTTTTAGAGCTTTGTGGAAAACATATTAGGAACGTGTACTGCAGGTTGCAGAGTACGTGTATTTATGATTAAGGTCTAGGTTGTTAAAGTGTTTTTGAGTCTCTCATGTTTACTATTCTGAGTAAAAAAATACAAAATAAATATTAATTTATTCGATTTGAAATAAATCTTCTGCCACTATTATTTTTCGGTACTTACGAATAAGATACTTGGTAAACCATTTTATTGCTATTTTTGTTTGTACGTGTGATAGCTCACATTATGCTCCATTTTAATCTTTGCCTAAATATTGGCTGAGACAAGTGTTCGGTCGTGGTTTTGCCACGAGTGGAATACGGTAGCCCGTAATAAGTACATGTACTTACGGCCTTAAGGTGATATAACAAAGCATTCATAAGAACACATACCTTTTTTGGTCGGATTCTGATTCCGAGTGCGAGACGTTGAAAACACGCTGGAATTGTGACGGTAGATCACCGTTGCGAAGCAATTCGCGGCGCGTTGGCACAGGTATGGCCGGATGAGTGCGGGAGAGGACCGCTGATTCAAACTTAGAGGCCATAGTGGTGGCGCAACGTCAGTGCTGCTTAATATTAATCATGAATGTCTTTGGCTGTAATTTGCTGTAACTTCAGCTAACTTGTTTCCCTTTTTTCGCAATGAAAATAAGGGTAGGGTATTGGAAGCAACGCATACCAAAAGTCTCAGATAAGATCTAGAATAATCTAGATAATTAGGACTGGCTGACCTCACGTGTCAGCTCTGCCAGTATTTGCTACAGATCAATATCGCGTATTGATTCGGAGCGGAAAATGCGGACTGGCTAGCATCGCGTGCTAGCTCGGCCGCGAAGCGTAAAGCATGCATGGTGCAGCCACGCTGGGTAGTGCGTTTTACTTCACATTCACTTGTTAAATTAACAAAAACATTTTTGAACTAACATGTCACTATAAGATAAATTTCGTTTAGCACGAAATAAAAACTAACGGTTATGTACTGTGGTTACTGCGTGCGTTGGAACGGCGCGCGCGCACGGACACGAATGAGCGACAGGCGGCTGGCAGTGCTGTGAGGCGTGGGAGGGAATGAGGTCATTTACCTTCTCTTTCTTGCGCTAAACCTGTGTGCGAGTGAATGGACGCGTAGTAGGGCATACTACATGGTCAATTAAATCTCAGAGTCGAAGGCAGGACAATTAATATCAGAAATACTAACGCGCAACGAGTAGTTCCAGCTGCATAATCCGTGATTCTACGGCATACTTACAATCCTAATTGGCTTTGGTACTTGATTAATCAAAGGAATTAATTGTTTATTCAATAAACCATACGGTCCGAAATTGGAATTGATTTTATGACTTTGACTAAGTTTCTTGGCCATGTTAATGTTGTTTACTTTATATGAATTAACTTCTTGACTGAGCCGTTGGTGTAGTAGTTAGTTCTCTGGTTGCTACCCACAACACGACGTGCTGGGAAATTATGTTTCAGAGGTTTTATTGCTAAAAAAAAAAAAACATCATTTTAAATTCAAAATTCCCACCTTATCTTAAGGAACGCTTCCAATTTCTGCAGCCGTTGCGAGGTCTTGACGTGCGGTCATCGAGGAAACTCCACCTTGAATCTCCCTGTCACACAACGAGCTATTATTCAAACTCTTTAATTGTCCAGTCAGTACGCTTGTAAAACCCCTTACTCCTGGCTATCAAGCAATCAAAATCCATAACTGTTTTCAAAAAAGAACATCTACTCTCTCCAAAACAATTCTATTTACTCGTACGTCTCAGTCAATTTCCTTTCATGTCATATTGGTACGATAGGTCTTTTAAAATGACATCGAGGAATCTTAAACCATTTACTTTAAGAGTATAACGTTTGATAGTTAGACTTTTCCAAAGTGGTAAAATACGCTGTGGTGGTAATTCCCACGCTGATGGCTAAATTGATATTGGCCGCCTTGGTTAATACTAACTCATTACCTAGGTATTAAAACATTTATGCAAGGTTACTCTTTTAATCGTGGTTAACTTTTGAGTAACTGATATAATACTTATATTGGACACCAATCATGTACATTGCTCTGATCCCAAAGTAGGTAATGCACTTGTGTTAAGGAGATCAGACACAACGGTGGTACCACACCACCCAGACGCTAGACAATATAGAACATTTTGATTTCTAAATTGACCCGACCGGGAATCGAACACGGTACCTTAGAGCGGCGATCAGCTACAATTATCAACGTCGGAGCGCTGCTAGCCAAAAGCGGAAGACAGCTACAATGATCAACGTCAGAGCGCAACGAACCT
Organism: Pyrausta purpuralis; assembly: GCA_963924145.1. Classification (NCBI taxonomy): domain Eukaryota; kingdom Metazoa; phylum Arthropoda; class Insecta; order Lepidoptera; family Crambidae; genus Pyrausta; species Pyrausta purpuralis. Next base: position 6,861,460 of record OZ001646.1, read on the forward strand.
TACGCCGAAGACAGCTACATTGATCTACGTCGGAGCGCAGCGAGTCATAAGCGGAAGTTAGCTACAGTAATCAACGTCGGAGCTCAGCGAGTCATACACCGAAGACAGCTACAATCATCAACCTCGGAGCGCAGCGAGCCATAGCCGAAGATAGCTACAATGATCAACGTCGGAGTGCATCGAGCCATAAGCGGAATAGCTACAATGATCAGAGCGCAGCGAGCCATAAGCCGAAGACAGCTACAGTGATTAACGTATGAGCGCAGCGAGCCATAATCGGAACAGCGACAATGATCAACGTCGGAGTGCAGCAAATAACAGATACAGAAAACCACAATGGTAAGATAGCCCAATCCCTTGCAACATCAACGCTCACTACCCATGGATGATACCCGTCTTACCTACTCCTAGACCAGTTTAGGCTGGAATAGCTATTTAGGTTTTGGTCGAAGGACTGCGGCTTGCCGACCTTCCTCTCCCATCCCAGAGCGTGTCCCTCCTACCTTTAAATCGTGCCTTGGTTTGCCGGTTTTATCGGATCTGAGCCCTTGAGGCCTAGCTGAGTAACGCACTATCGAATAAAATAGATCGAATTGTCATGAAGTTGCATAAAAATGTATTACGATGAAATCAAGCATTGTCATCTATTTAAACTTTATTTTTTTACTTTTAGCTAATCTCAATTGGCTGTGGTCGAATACGACCAGAAAAAAATATTTGCCTCTACAAATAAGCAGCTCCAGAATATTTTTTTATTTTTTTATTTTATTGCTTGCTTGTGTTACGACTCGGGGGCTGAGTGGTGAATCCGAGCATATGCCAATATCTTTGGCTGAAGCGATCCAGAATGTTACTGGCGTTGATAATGGCTAGGAAGGGCGTGGAGACAGATGGGAGGTAGGTGTAGAAAAGAGGCAGCTCGGCTCGGCACGTGCCACGGTGCGCTATGTACCATTCTGAAACAAACATTGCATGATTAAATTATTCATTTCGCTATAGCAAATACTAGGCTGGATTTTTAGGTGCCACTGACTAAGACTTTACTGTTAACCAAACGGGTAACCTCTTCTTAGAAAACATAATGAAACAAACTTCAATAAATAAGCAAAATAGTTGTGTTATAAAATAAAATACGCGCAAATAGCAAGTGTCGCGGGCAAACATTCGTTCTTTTTTTTTTCAACACCAGCAGGAATCTTTTTTCGTTGAAAGTTACGTGGTTAATTAAAAATTCATGATATGAAATTCACGAGAAATATGAAAACGTTATAACTAAAGTTTTCACATTATTAATATTTAAAACACTACCACCTAGCAAGAGACATGGATAATTAATTCTATTTTTTACTTAATTTATTGATTATAATATTAAGTTCTAAAGTAATTATATATCTTATAAGATATAATTTGAAATAACAATTTATGAGCTCATATATTCATTTTGTTTTATTTATTTAAAAGCTTTCGTTTTAATTAGATTGTATGGCCATAGAAAAGTTGCGGTTTACAGACATGCAAATGAAATTACTCAAAAGTGGCAAATGAACACAAATCGATGAAAAAATTCTCTAAACAAAGAGATGAAGAATGGAATACATTACGAATGTGTTACAAAAATTACTAAATGTGAATGTTTTACAGAAATCTCTTAAGTTTAAAAATATTTTGATCAGTCTCTACGACGCTGGCGCTACTCCGTGGGAGAAATTCGAATTGAAGTTTCTTTTTGCCAATCACTTAAAATAATCCGATGGTCCAAATTAAAATTTTAATTGTAGAGAAATAATAATCTTTGTAAAAGAAAATTTACCGTTTTTGTTTCTGCAATCGTGGATTTTAAGCTCGCAGTAATTTTCGAAAGTTTGAGATTCATGTAATTTGTTTCTGGCGCATATTACTCCGTAACTGAAACAAAAACAGTTAATTTTAATCCGTCACGTCGTTGTTGACATACAAAAGTGTGTAATTTGAAACTTTTTACACTCAGTGTCATTACCGTCTTCAAAAAAAGGAGGTAATCAATTCAATGTGTGTGTGATATATTTGGAATTGTATGATATTTGAGTATCTAGTGAGGCTTCCAAACACGTGAGCAAAATTTCGTAAGTGTATGTATGTTCATAGCGAGATGATTATTTTTAGGGTTCCGTAGCCAAATGGCAAAAACGGTATAGTTTCGTCATGTCTGTCTGTCTGTCTATCTGTCTGTCCGTCCGTATGTCACAGTCACTTTATTCTGTAACTATTAGCTTCACACTGTTGCTTTACAATTCTTAAATAAATGAAAAGTAGTGATATTTAGAGGGGACTCCCAAAAATGAGACTAAAACTCAAAAAAAAAAACATACCTTGAGCGTGTGGGGTCTATAGATAGGTCTTTCAAAATGACGTAGAGGATTCTAAAACCATTTTCTTTTAAAGTCTAGCGTTTGATAGAAATGAGCGTCCCCCGTATCTAACTTCTAAACTAAGCGAGTGTAATTTTTGAAAAAAAAAAATTGGTTGCCTGTAAAGTCGGTATACGGGCGAAAGTTTTACGTGACAACGACTTTATATGTCTGTCTCTCTCGTTCTTACGCGTGCCTCTCACTCGCTCTCAGTGCTGCGCGCGCGGGTCTCTCTCTCGTTCGGTGACTCATCGTAACGTTACCGAGCGTTACACTTTTTCATAAGTGACTCCCAGCCGCAACCTAATTTAAGACGTTGTCACGTCAAAAACCAATGTAGCAAAGGAGCAAAGGAAAGCAAAGGAGTTCAGACAAACCTAAACTAAAGATCTACATTACGCATTTTTTCAAAATTTTCACTAGCTTAGTTTAGAAGTTAAAGGATGAGGACGCCCATTTTACCACTTTGGAAGTGTATATCTCGCAAACGTTAGACTTTTAGAGAAAATGGTTATAGAACCCTCTCTTCTTTCTTCTATCTATTTATTTTTAAAGACCTATCTGTAGGCATCCCACATGCATAGGTATATTTTGACGTGACAACGTCTTAAATTAGGTTGCGGCTGGGAGTCACTTATGAAAAAGTGTAACGCTCGGTAACGTTACGATGAGTCACCGAACGAGAGAGAGGCCCGCGCGCGCAGCACTGAGAGCGAGTGAGAGGCACGCGTAAGAACGAGAGAGACAGACATAAAAAGTCGTTGTCACGTAAAACTTTCGCCCGTATACCGACTTTACAGGCAACCAATTTTATTTATTTATTTTAGTTTCATGTGTGGGAGCAACTCCTTACATATCATTATTTTTTATTTTTTGTATAGTTTTCGTAAAGCGTTTAGCAGGATTCATCTTCGTACCAAATTTTAACAGTGTGATGCTTATAGTTACAGAATAAAATGGCTGTGACATACGGTCGGACAGACAGACAGACAGCCTTGACGAAACTATAAGGGTGCCGTTGTTTGCCAATGGCTACGGAACCCTAAAATAAGCCATAAATTAAATAAATAAACGAGGCCACACTTCTTGTATGCTTCTGTGCACTCGAACAAACAGGCCATCTCTGTCGTCACGTCGTCATCAGTGTCGGCGTTTGTGGTGGTGGTGCTAACGAAGACCCAGTCCCCGCCCGCCCAGTACGGCTCGAAACCCGGATTTGGGTTGTAAAGGTCACCGCGAGTTGGCTCCAGACCAGTAACAAAATGCAACGCTAGCAGATCTCTTGGTACAGTCGGCACACGCTGAAATAAGAATTGCTATTACACTAAGAATTGCACTAACATTAAACATAAACATAAAAAAAAAGATTTTTCTCTGCGACCATTTGCACACTTTTAGCGATGCAGTATCGATGCAGTCGCAAAATTTTACCTTCACATACTTGCGCTACTCTTAGCATTGATACAGTCGCAATGCTAACGCGCGTTAGTATTGATGCAGTCGCAGTCCAGAAGCTGGACATTAAAATTATGCACTGTATATTGGCGACTGCATCGATACTAACAAGCATTGGAATCGGTAAGTCGCGCTTCTGAATCGATACTTACGTGCGACTGCATCGGTGCCAAATTAAATCTGTGGTGCTGTCAGCATCGATGCTAAAAATCACACTGTTTAAGGGGTCTATGGTACAAGGTTCAATAGCATTTTATTCTCTCACAAGATGACGTCAGTGAGTCATTTTAAAAAAAAAACCTTAGCTCTGTTCTCAAAGCTAAAAGAACGCCATCTCTTGATGATTTAAAACCATCTCATGATAAAACCTTATGTAAACCTGCTTATTTAATTATTATAAGACAAGATGAAAAACATACTCTTATTATCACCATCATTCGCATCAGCAGTACTATGAATCATCATAATTATCAGCCAAATGACGTCCACTGCTGAACATAGATCTCCCTCACAAGCGGTCTGTTCTACGAAACGTTCTAAGAAGAACTGATGGCCGTTGGGGCAGAAAATTTCTAGATTGGACATCCTTAGATTAAGGACGCGGCGAACTAGGAATAAACCTATTAGTTCTATGCCACGAGTTGTGCCAATATCAGTCTACTTACAGTGTTTTGCCTTGCATACATTTTTGGTGGATACGTGTAGTACAAGCATCTGCCTGCCAAGGTTTGAATACATCGTCCGCGACTTGCCATCATGCCAGATGAGTCTAATAGCTTTATTCCTTGCACTATTAAAATAAAAACTGGGGATAAATAAACATATTTACAAAATACTTAGAAATCAAAATTGAAAATTTTCTTAGATTGACGATGTGCTGGTTGTAAATGTGTATTTATGAAAACGCGCCGTTGACCGATTCGATGTGACATTGCACGTCCATTGTAATAGAAGTTTAAAAAATAATATTTTTGGGTTTGTTGTTGTCTCTAGAAAATACCAGGCGAGGCATAGACTAGGACGACGATGAAGCGAGCTAACCCAGAACAAAGCTTTCTTATTTCATCTTTATGAATATAAAATATGACACTGTGAGTGTTAAAAAACATTCTAAAAGCATTAGATAGCGAAGCGACATCAATTTCCAAGTTGAATTTATTCTGTAAAGAATAACTGCTTGGGCCATCTGTTTCATATACAGACGGCTAGATGGCGCTAAACGTCACGCAATTGACGTTTTCATAAGAAGCCACAAATTTCGCAGGGTCGGACTGACAGCACGGTAGCTCAATTGGTAAGAGCGTTTGGCCCGGTTTGCCAAAAGGTTGCTGGTTCAAGTCCCGCCCGTGCGCAAATTTTGGTTTCTTATTTCATCTTTATGAATATAAAATATGACACTGTGAGTGTTAAAAAACATTCTAAAAGGGTTGTAGAAGATAAGAAGCGCTTTGTTCGAGTAAGTGGAATATCAAAGAGGTATGGGTTCGCAGTGCGTCCTGTTGTGCGATGTATGCGATAGAAAAAAGGAGCTGGTGGGATGAGCTCAAGGAGTTTCTTTGCATAGGCTTCAAAATAAAGCCGGTAAAAAACCGACAGGCGACTTTATGGCGGTGGCCCAAGCGCTTAGAGCATCATCACCGACAAGCCTTCTAGCTCTGCGCTCCACTGAATCTAGACCGGGTAGTTGGTACTTAGCTGATCCTTCCCAGAGATGACAGCAATACTCCATGCAGGAACCCCCTTGAGCTTTGTAGAGTGTAGAAGCTGTCCACTTGTACACGCTGTATCGCTTCACTCTGTTGAAGATGCCAGCTTTTAGGCGCAGTTTGAGCTTTGTCTTGCACCGAAATTGAGACTAGGCGTCAACTCCATGCCCAAGAGCTCGAGATGGTCAGCCACTACTACAGTTTGATAAAGAGAAGGTTCTACTTACAATTATTAATGTAATTTAAATAAAATTAAGCTTACTTAGGGCTAACGCCACAGCCCAATGGTAACAGAAGAACATTTTATTTTCACTTAATTCGCAAGCTTGGAATTTTGTTTCAAAATTATGTTTTCGTAAGTTCGTTTTGACGAATGCACTGCTCCGATCATCAGCGTGTAATTTTTAGAGTTGAAATTTTATGTAATTAAGATATTTGAGTAATGCAAGTATACGGCTTTAGCTATCAATCCTGGGCTATCAAATCAATACTTGTGGAGTAAATCATTCGTCTGTTGAGAATTGTTTGCCTTTTCAAACAATTGGGGTACTCGGTAGCTCTATTTAAGCCCAAATCCAGTCCACAGTATGTTGAATTGCCTTAATGTTATTCAAGATAACTTTTTAATTGCGTTTTATAAAAAAAAAAACTTTTCGCATATTGATGTATTTTTCTTATAACTTATTTTTCTTATAACGCACGCAAATTGTGTAATAAATATAACATTATATCGGGCAAGCCGCTCAGATACGTCGGCTTCGTAACTTAACAACGAAAACATAATTAAAATGCAATTTCACGATCAACTGCCTTCAGTTTTGTGAATACTGGCTCTGATGAAATGCTAGTGGTGAAGGTAACGATACAAATATTCAGAAATATGTCGATTTATGCTAATTGTATTGTTCGCGATTGCTGCGATGGCGCAGCAGTAGGAGAGTCGCCCTTTGAAGCGATAGCTGTGCTAGAGGCCCCGGGTTTGATCCCCGGGTCAGGCCAAAAATATGTACCTGGGTTTTTCTACTAAGAAATTCTTAGGGCAGCCCGGAGTTTGGAGGTTGGCGGTGTTTCACCCTCGTGCCTCGGAAAGCACGTAAAGCCGTTGGTCCTGCGCCTGATCTCTCTCAGGTCGTGTCAGATAACTATCCAGTCGGGCTATGAGGAGAGTGAGAGGAATAGAGAGTGCACCTGTGTTTGCACACACACTTGTGTACTATAAGATGTCCCGAGTAGTCTGTAAGTCGTGGTGACTGGCTACCGATGTCGAAATCGGCTAGGGGGACTATTATTATTTTTCGCGATTCGCGAAACTGCCTAACTAGCTTGTCTAAGCTGAAATGACGCGCCTCGCTACTTAATTAGTTGATTTCGCTGTGTGTTTATTGTGAAGTAGAAGTATTAGTAGTAGTATTCTTCTTATGAGTATGTCATTTGCCTTGAAGTTTTTAAAAACTATCCACTAAAAACAGATTTATTTTGTACAGCAGTGCTTTGTGTAAACAAAATGATTTGGATTAAACAACGAGAACTACGTTCAACATCGATGGTTTTCAAGGGACACCTCTGAAACTGTCAGATTAGTTTCATCCGACATTGTGGAATATTTTTTGATTGGATGCGGAATGAGTTCAACAGTGCATGTAGTCTGAATAATTTTGCATAGACATCGCTCAGACAAAATTGATGTTTTCATGTATTTATTGCTTGAGAAGATTTTTTCAATGAACGTTAAAAAAACATTAATTTTCTAATATTTATTATTGATATACTTAATATTTTTTATAAACAATGTCAAAAATTTGACTTCAACCGCAGCACAGTGTGCGTTAAAAAACTATTATTCAAAATAAATTAGCCACAACCACAGGACATGATCAGCGAACCAGTAAAATCACAAGTGCAAAATAAAATTACAAAGACAGTTACAACAAAACAACAGCGATCATACAATCACTTTGAGGTAATCTTTCTTTGTACTCCGCTAGCGAATCATTCTATTATTGTGTAGGATACAGCTTTTGTATTCTTTCAAAATAAAAAAAACAGAATGAGAATAGAAATGTTTTCTTTATTCTTCCATTTCAAAAGCGTTAGATGTCTCAATTTCCGCTACCTGTTTATTTCAATCATTCTATTCTGATGAATGCTAAAAAAAATATATTAAATACCCTATAGGAAATCGGCTGGCATGAGCCAGACAGATGTTGAGAGTACATTATTTTGTTCAAAAATTGTTTTCGATGACAAATATGTTTTATTTGCGACGCTGATAATATATTTTTTCTGGACGTATCCGACCACGACGGACATACAACTAAAGTTAGCCAGCGGTGGGGAACATCTTATTTAATTTTTTTTTTGATAAAAATACTAATTACTTTTTTATTTTATTTATATTTATTTAAGAAACCATACAGCGTTACATAATATATACTATGTCAAGGTAATAACAAAATGTAAAGCCAATTACAAGGTGTCCTTACACAAACTAATAGTGAGTACGTAGCTAAATCACCAAGGTGAGATAGGATAAGAACCGCTTCCCAGTACGTGCGTCTCTTAATGACCACTCCATTAAAATTGTATGTGAAAAACAGTGGTTTTGTTTTGCGCGTAAATGATATAATTTGGCATTTGTTAATGTTAATATTAATTTTATTTTTTACATAATTATGATGTAACGCGTCTAAATCCGACTGCAAAGCCAAAGCGTCCTGAGTGTTATTAATTTTAAGAAAATCTTTTTTATCATCAGCATACAAAAAATGTTTAGCAGATCTAAAACAGTGAACGATATCAAATAAGTAAGCATTATAGAATAACGGCCCTAAATGCGAGCCCTGAGGGACCCCTGTGGGTACGTTTACATAGTCCGATTTAAATCCACCCATTATAACGGCTTGTGAGCGGTTATACAGGTACGATTTGATCCATCTCAACAAATCACCATGAATTCCCAATGCCTGAAGTTTCTGAAGTAGAATGACGTGATCCACACGGTCAAAAGCTTTTTCGAAGTCCGTGTAAATCACGTCAACCTGACCACCCCGGTCCATGTTGGCGAGAACATATTTGGTGAAACATGATTTCCTCCTTAAAAAGCCCTGTTGAGTATCAGGAATACCTTTACATATAATTGGGTACATAGCGTTGTAGACATTTTTTTCAAACAATTTTCCTACAGTGGAAAGTATGGATATACCACGGTAGTTCTCAATTTCTGTTTTGGACCCTTTTTTATGAATAGACACAATGTTAGCCTGTTTCCATAAGCTAGGGTATACTCCTTCTATCAATGATAATTTAAAAATAATAGTTATCAGTTCCGCCAACGCGTCCAAGCACAAAGACCAAAATAACGGTGGGATACCGTCACATCCTGCTCCTTTATTAATATTGAGAGAACTTAAAGCCTTTTGGACGCCGTCCACTGATATATTTACAGTCGATAATGAATCACATGATTGATACCCTTGGGGTAGAGTACTACCTCCAGTGGGGTCGCCGAAAACACTTTGCAAAAACTTGTTAAATGCGTCACATATGTCCTTACCATTACAATAATGTATGCCATTATGCGTAAAGTTTTTAGGATAATTAGAAGAGCCTTGCATGGACTTAAAATAGTACCAGATGATTTTGGGGTTGTTTGCAAGAGACAGCTCAGTTTTGCTAATGATTTTTTTATAGCAAGTATCTTGAACTCGATGCTGTCTTTTACGAAGCAGTTTAAATTCGTCATAGTCCAGCAGATTACCAAACTTTTTCCAGTGCTTATGAGCACGAGTTTTTTCTTTTATATTTTTTATTAGAGAAGGGCTAAACCAAACTGGGTATTTTTTGTATTTAGTTTTTGTAATGGAACATATTTTTCGATAATTTCGTATAAACAATTATAAAAGGCCACAGTTGGGCGTTTTTCAAAAAAAATGGGCGCCCCAGAAATGTGTTGTCCACTAAATTAAACAATAAATTTCTAAGCAACCTTATTACATTTTACTATTGAGAGTATTTTTTCTTATACAGATATGATAAATTATTATGTTAAAATGTAAGAAGTGACTGAAACACATTGTAAAAATTAAATATTGTCAAAACTGTAATACAAAACAACACAATTTAATATGTCCACCTTACAGCTTTTCAACTTTGCAGTTCAATAAAATAGCCCCAAATGATATTTATTTTAATCTAGTTGTTTGCAATCGAAGCATAAATGTTAGTATTTTAATAACAAGTTTAATTTTATATTATTAAAAGGAATCTGAATAAACAATAATAGTTCAATGTTTGTCCTCCAAAATCGAACGTGGCGGAATTTCCGCTTAAGTAACGCTAAAAACTAGGTTTACAAAAAAAGAATACTCCCATTCTCTGGCATTTTTTTAGTGTTGGCGATATTAGTTCCATTCAGAATACCTCGTCCTCTTCTCCTCCGCTTGTTTTAGACGCATTCCGTTACGTTGTGTTGTGTGGTAGCTTGCTGCTAAAAAATTATCCACTAAGAACGGCTTATTTACTGGTAAGTACTGAGTATATTAATATGTTCTTGTTCTGTTGTTACTTTTGAATTATCTGTGAATACTTTGAATAACACAAATTAGGAATAATTATGATGTTTCATAAATAAACTTTGCCTACAATAGTTTGAAGTTATGATTCGTAACATCCATTAAGTAACGTTATGTATAAGCGGACCGAATACGTTACTTAAAGGAATTATAAGGATGGGTACATCATATAGGTTTTCTTTAATAGTTGCGTCCCGCGGTTTCACCCACGTAGTTTTGAGTGTCAAATGGAGTACCATTCGATAAATAGACAGGATGGAAAAAATATGAACCCTTGAGGTGCCATTTACCTTTTTATTACCTTTTTTTTTACTTTTCTGCATTTAATCTTGAACAGTACTGATTTGTGTTATAAAATAGCGACGGATTTTTTTATTTATGTTGATTCGATTCCCGGGCTAAACAAGCGAATTTGAGAAATCTGTTTCGTTTATTTTACTTTTCTTACACAATTAAAAATAAAGTTGAATAAATACATAATCCGAATGCCTAAAAACTCAACTGAAAAGACAAACGAATTAATAGTCATTCGGAACATCGCGACTTTAACAGTCGAGACCCGACTGAAATCTTTCCAATAAGTAATGGGTCCCGTCTGTTAAAGTCGCTATGTTCCGCATGACTATTAAACTTGTTTTCGTCCTTTCAGTTCACTTTTTAGGCAGTCGGGTTTTTTGATTGTTTGAATCGCATATTAATATATTTTTTTGTTTCAGATAAATAAATATTTCCAATTAAAATAAAATGCCTCTTACGGGAGCTGAACGTGCAAAGCGGTTTAGAGATAAACTGAAGCAAGACCTAGAAAATATGATGAATACATAAAAAAGCAAGGTGATAGAGTAAAAAAATGCCAGAAAAAAATTGATGATCTTAATGCCGAAGTAAATTGATTAAATGCGAAATATCCCTAGACAGTGTTGATGTGTGTACATTGTACACATAGCTTAATTTTATCCTATTAGTAACTTTGTGTTCCAACTAAGTAACTGTCCTATTAAAATGTGATTTTAATTGTAAGATTTCTTTAAATTGTATAAGCTAAGCGCTATATTAGAATATACAATTTTACTTTCATTCTCCAAATTTTATTTAATTGTACTTTAAAACTTTGTAAACTTACTGTTAAATTAAATAATAGATATTTTGTATGGTGTTACCGGCACAAAAGTGACGTAATGGATGTTATCCCGAGAAATTCTCTCAAAATTTAAATTAATCTTTAGATCTTAGTTCTGTTTTATTAAATATTAATATGATTAAAGTTAAATTAAACAAATAAGTAATAATAACAAATCGTTTTATTTGTCTAAATTCCAAATTAAAAAGTTACGTAATGGAACGAACTGCGGATAACTTTTGAAACCAGATTGATGATTTTGCGTTTATTTTCGTATATCTTATAGAAACTTTATTTAATTTAGTTAATTTCTTTCATTATCTATAGATTTACCATCAATTTTATGCAGACTTCCGTTCATTAGAAATAAGATTTCCACTTAAGTAACGGGCCATTTTTTTTGAAAAACGCCCAGTTGCATTTTCAGTTGAATGATGTTTAAATAAATCTTGCCAATTAATTGATTTCAGAGCATCGTTAATTTGTTGGTAGTTTGCTTTCCTGTAATTTCGTCTAGGTAAGTATAGTGGGTTCATCTAAAAAGGAGAGAGCGTGATCTAAGATGTATATGTTAAAAACGGAGTGGACTTTGTCAAGTTTCGTGAAAGGCAAAGTGTTTGGGTCTATATCCAGTGCAAGATTAGAAAATACTAAGTCTAAGGTATTACCGGAGCTATTCCTAATCGTGTTGTATTAAATTAACCCAAGAAGACTCAATTCATTCACCAATCTCTTACCAGCGTCCTGAATTTATTTAAATCCCTTTTTTAAATGAGTGTGGCCATTAGTATCCCACTGTATACACGGGAGATTGTAATCACCTATGATCAAAAAATTGTTACGCGGATTTCTATGAAACAATAAATTTGTCACGTATATTATATTATAAATACAATCGGGTATAAGTTCATCCTCCGAAGGTATGTTCGAGCACATAACATGTAGGTTAGTGTTACTTTTAAGGGTCTTACAAGATGTAGTAATAATCAGTAATTCTGTGTAAAAAGAAGATGAGATATCGACACGGTGAGCGTTTAACCTACGATGCACCAAAATCATCACACCACCGCCGGTCTCCTTCCCATAATTCTATACATTTGGAGCGAAGACCTCTAGTGTTTTGGTAAAAAATTCTTAATTTCTCATTAGCCATCTGGGCAACTGAGTTTTCCATAAGGAATCATAACGAAAGTGTCGCTTGTTACAATTCAAGAACCTATTTAACACAACAAAAATGAGAAAAAGCGCGACCGCTGGCGCTGCGACAAGGACTTCGTGGGCCACAGGAAGGCCGTTACGTGCGCTGTGAGTGGAGTCAGCACGTCAGGTTATACAGGGTGACGGCCACGGCAATATCAGTCACCAAATCCGGCTCGCCCGCTCCAGTCCGTCAAAACTACCGTCCGTGATAGATAGTAAGTCAGAACTGCATTCGCTAAATACATGTGCAATCGTGAAATGGAATTAAATTTATGTTTCGTGCTGTATTTGTTTTCATACATAAGTCTCTGTGTCTACATTGGTAAATTTTGTATGCTTAATCAAGAATAAAACCACAAAAACAACTCGACCATAACAAACATTTATAAATGAATATTAGTTTCTCGGTTTGAATTACTATTATTGACCAGTTATCGTAAGACACTAAGCGGCCACAGTAACAAAATATCATTTTATCAGCTTGAAATTCATCCAGATACGTTATACGGATACAAAATGCGCGCACTGTTTTTGTGAACTTATATTTTTAATAACGCAAGGTACAATTAAAAATATAATGGAATATTAAAGTAGAAAGACGTAATTGCTATCTCCTTGGCTTAATTATTTCCAATACCAAATTTTATGGGTTCGCTTCAACCCTTTTGTATCTTCTCAGAAATATCTAGCTACAGTTTTCAAGTGATTTTGACCTAAACGGGCTTAAAATTTCATCAGTGACCAAATTTTGAGTAAAGTAGTAAAAGTTATTCATATCAATCAGTGGAGTTTTCACACCAAATTTGGTCACTGTTATAATTTCAGTCTGTATATCGACCGCAAAACGGAGACATTTCTGACGTAACTTTTGTCGCCTTGGTTTTCATTTTCCTCCCACTTCTGTATTAAGCAATGATTCTTTTAACCTAAAAGGAGAACATTTATTCATAATAATCAATACGAAGGTCATAACTTGGGAGAAGAAGACGACAAAAAATGATAATTTGAATTGGTAATAACACTAATAATAAATTAAAATAATGTATTTGATTATATTAGAAATAAGCGAATAACATTATAGGTTTCATAATGCCAAATAATCATGATTCTGCTCATGATTTAAGGTTTGTATAATTCATTCTAATATGCGAGTTTTGGGTTAAAGATGGTTTACCTATTTTGAAATTTTGCTTTAGTCTTCTTTTATTTGCCTATTTAATAATAAAATATGTCATGTCTCGCACTTTGAAAGTTTGACTTGTACGAGTAAACCGTAAGTAACTTACTTATAGCGGCTTAAACACGAGTACCGATTTAAGCAAATTATATAAAGACATATGATGAAAAGGCACTCTACTAATTTTAAACATAATCTCTCCTTATTTCTGGGTACAGTTGTTTTTTTTTTAATAGGAGTTCTCTCTTCTTCAAGTAAAACAATAGTCGCGCACTTCATGCACCAACTTCAAATGAGTTTATTTCTCCTATAAGCGTTATTTTAGTCTTATAAGTGTTTTTTGAAGGCGGTATTTTTTGTGTATTGTTTTCGGCGCTTTTAGTTATTGTTTAGTTACAATTTACCTGTTTTAATTTAAATAGTTAGTGGACTAAATACTTTTCTGCACACTGCATCGTAATCAATTGTGTCAAACATAAGTAAATTGCAATATACAGGTATTGCAATATATATATATAGTGTACTTTAACACCCTATATGAGGCTACAGCCTGTATTTCATAGAATAATATCCGAAATGTGTTGCTCTGTAATAGAGAAGTTTATTTGTTTTAATAACAACTCAAACTTAAAACTACACACACCTTATGAACTACAATATTTACCTGTAATAGAGAAACAACATTTACAGATAGATACTCCAAATGTTATAACAAATCTTTAAATAAAATAATCACATCGTAACTTTCAAAATAAACTTTGTCTGTTTGGCATAATGTGTCAATACAGTCAAAGTTGTCAAATTATTAAAAGGAAATAAAACCATAAAGATTTATCAATGAAGTCCTTCATTACATCTCCCCCCCTCAGGAGTCTGTACTGGCTTCCAGTACAGGTACCAACTTTGTTATGTGAAACAGATTCGACTCACATTTTCTGTGTCCTGTGTCTATCTTATATACTGAGTTCGACAGTTTTTCTAAGATTTTATATGGTCCAATCTTCAATTCATCAAGCTTTTTCCTATTTAATCGATTTCCATTTTCGACATAAACCAAATCTCCACATCTAAATTCATATTCTCTTCGGTTTTTATCAAAACGTTGTTTATTATAATTGTGCGATTTTAAAGAATTCTCATACGCAATTTTTCTGTCATAAGATAAATCATCATTTGATATTTCCTTCATCAATTCAATTGGTAATACATCATATTTTTTTCCGTCCAGTAAATATTTCGGTGAAAAACCTGTTACAGTATGCTCCGTTTCATTATATTTCTTAACGCAATTGTGTGCTATTGTTGTCCAGGCTAAATTATTATTTTTCTCATTTATTTTACATCTTATTTTGTTTACTAATGTTTGATTTAATCTTTCATTCAAACCATTAGAAAATGGTGCATTCACTGCAGTAAAAACGATAAGTATATTTTCAGCTTTCAGGTACTCTTTAAATATATTTGAATTTATGCCTGGATATTGATCGGACAGTATTAAACCAATTTTATGATTTTGGGTTACTTTTTTAATTAATTTTATGAAATCACCAGCATTCTGGGTTTTCGAAGTTTCAATGAAAGCATATCTCGTGAAGTGGTCGACCAAAAGATGTAAGTATGTTTTCGTAGAACGTGATCCACCAAATCCCCCGATGGTGTCTATTGATACTATCTCAAAAGGGTAAGTAGCAGGACCCAAATGAGACATAAAACCGTATTTATAGTTTCCTCTTGATTTATTCTTTATGCAGATTTCACATTTCTCACAATATTTTCTAATGTTAGTGTCTAAATTTTTTGCTGTATAAAATGTTTTCATTTTTCGTTTCATTTGTTCAATTCCTAAGTGACAGTAGTGATAATGTATTTTTTCTATGATTCTTTTGCTAAATTCTTCAGTCAATAATATCTTATCCTTTTTCCCACTTTTCTTATAATATACCGTATTTTTTAATTCTAGCCTGTCTTTATTCTGCTTTATATATTCATTTTCCTCTTGATCACTATGTATATCTACCAAATTAATCAAGTTTACAATTTTTAATACATCATCTTGGTTTTCACTTGATTCCAAAACAGGATTTCTGCTCAAACTATCTGCTTCTAGATTATATTTTCCAGGATAGTACTTCACCTCAAAATTAAATTGTGATAAGTAGTAAGTGAGATCTCCTAGTTCTTCATCTGTCCTAGATTTAATATTCAACTTCTCCAAAGGCTTGTGATCAGAATAAACTATAAATGATCTCCCAATAAGCCAATGTTGCCAATACTTTAAAGCTTCTTTTATTGCCAAGCACTCAAGATATATGGCTTTTTTTCTTTTTTGCGTTTCATTTATTTTTTTTGAAAAATAAGCACAGGGCTTTTCTTCTCCATTAATTTGTGTTTGTTTTAAAACAGCCCCTATGCCTTGTATACTGGCATCTGTATAAATATAAATTGGCAAATCCGGATCAAATATGGCTAAAATTGGTTTCGAGCATAATGCCTCCTTTATTTTTATAAATGACTCTTGACATTTATCGGTCCAAATAAATTTCTGTCCTTTTCGTAATAAATTGTGTAATGGATCTAATATGATAGACATATTTGGCACATATTTTCCATAAAAATTAATTTTACCAAGAAATTGTCGAACATTTTTTTGTGTCTCTGGTGTCGGATATTCTTTAATAGCAACTAAATTATCCTTTAATGGTGTGACCGTATTATTCATGATAATATGACCCAGATATTTGACAGAATCTTTAGCGAAATTACATTTTGAAAACTTTAGTCTAAAGCCTTCCTGTGATATTGCTTCAAATAATGATGATAGATGTCTTACGTGTTCAGAAAATGTTTTAGAAAAAATTAAAATGTCATCAATATAGTTTACTGTAAAATCCGATAATTTATGCCTTCTTATAATGCTGCTTAGTACTCTTTGAAAAATAGCCGGAGATGTCTTTAAACCGAAAGGTAAGCAAGTCCATTGAAAGTGGCCATCTTGAGTTACGAATGCTGTTTTTTGTCTGTCTTCAATTTTCAAAGGTATGGCCCAAAACGCTGAATTTATGTCAAGCGTTGTGAAATATTTACAATTCCTTGTCTTCAACATCAAATCTTCAATCAAAGGGAATGGTTGTGATTGTGGAACTACATTCTTATTTAATTCACGAAAATCTATACAAAGCCTTGTTCTTTTTCCTTCTTCTCTTTTAAATGCTAATGTTACAGGGGCCGCAAAAGGACTATAAGATTCCTCTATTAATCTATTTTCTAACAATTTCGATATTTGCTGTTCTATCTCTTTTTTATCTTCAATAGTGCACTTATACGGTCTTTTACTGCAATATTTGTCTACTATTAAATCGATATGTGCTTCATAACCTTTCACAGTTCCTATGTCATATTTATCTTTTGCAAAAAGATGCTTATAGTTATCAATTAGTTGATCTATTTCATATTGTTCTTGAAGATTCAGTTGATTTATTTCAATTTCAAAATTTTTTTCATCTACATGTTCGTTGAAATTAATTTCATATTTTTTTGTTTCTTCCGCTTTCATTATAGATTCATCATTTATCTGATGTTCGAATTTTTCTTCCTTTTTCTCTTTATTATTTAGTATATTCTTATTTTGTGATATTTCTAACTTATCATTTTGAATAAGATGAAATTTTTCTATACAGTCTAATCCAATTAAAAATTCATGTTCAAAGTTTTCTCCGTCTATGACAAAAACATTGACACTCTTCTTGATATCAAATATTTTTATATCCAACGTCACCATTCCTGTAGATCTTTTTACGCCATTAATCGTCTTTAAATTTGCACATCTATCGTTCTCACTATCAGCATGATTACTTTTTAATAATAGTAACTTTGAGTTTATCAAAGATACATTTGACCCAGAATCATAAATCCCTGTGATTTTTAATGTGTCATTGATTGATAGGGGAACTTTGATTAATGGCGGAATTATCAGTTTTTTGGATTTAACTCATTCAATTCAGTTTCCAGTTCTGAGTTATTAACATTCCTTATCTGTTCTGATTTATAATTTTCACCATTCTTGTTCTTAAACCAACATATAGATTCAGGATGGTAACGACTTCCTTTGTTCTCTCTCTCACAAATCTTGCATGGCTTGTCTTTAACACTTCTTTCTTTTATTTTGTATTCATCTTTCCCTTTTGAATAAAATTTCCTGTCTTCAGTTTTTTTTGTAACTAAATGTTCTAGTCCGCGAATCTTGTTGAACAAATCTTTTGTGTCGTTAAGGCACTCTCTGTCAATACTGTCAGCGACAAAATAAGGGAGCCCAGTGGCAATAAGGTCAATTAAAGTTGATTCATTAATTGATTTATTCATATCAAGTAGGAGTCTTTCCTTTTTAATTGCATATTCTAGTAATGATCCCTGTTTATATCTAAATTGTATGGCATACCTGACAGATGACCATCCTTTGTCAGCATAGGTTTCGCAAAAAAAATCTTTCCATAATGACCACCTTGAATTAACTGTATACTTTATGAGCATAGACGAGTACCAGTCCAAACATGACTCATCCAAAAACAATCTGAAAGTTTTTATCTTCGTTGTATCTTCTTCTATGCCTAAACGGGTACATTCTGTTTCAAAAAAATTGATCCACTGTGTAACATTTGAGATTTTTCTGTTAAATTTTTGTATAACGAATTCTTCGACTGCTATTTTTACATTGCTGGATGTTGGCATTTCCTTCTTTTTTTCAGTAATGTTCTCAAGAATCTTTGTTAAAGTCTCCGCGTTTATTCCGGTCGTTAAAGTTTGCGGCTCTACATCTAAAAACATTTCCTCCAACAAAAAGCCGTTAAATTGCATGTTACCATCTTCATCCATATACGTATTCTTTATCTCAGGAGTCATAGAAATCCAGACTTTTCTTTTTTCATGTCGTTTTTGTAATGTTGATTTTACTTTTTCAAAAGCTGTGGTTTTAGTAACAGCATCATGCAGTCTTGCCGCTTGCAAATTATCAGGTATTAGAAACGTTTGATTGTTGACATCAGTAATTGACGTTAAACAAATGATATTCGTTTTCGGATCTTCATCCTTTTTCACAACAAATTCAAACCTTAATTTTTCCATTGTTGTTTGAAATATCTTCAAAAAATGTTGTTTTATAGTGTACTTTAACACCCTATATGAGGCTACAGCCTGTATTTCATAGAATAATATCCGAAATGTGTTGCTCTGTAATAGAGAAGTTTATTTGTTTTAATAACAACTCAAACTTAAAACTACACACACCTTATGAACTACAATATTTACCTGTAATAGAGAAACAACATTTACAGATAGATACTCCAAATGTTATAACAAATCTTTAAATAAAATAATCACATCGTAACTTTCAAAATAAACTTTGTCTGTTTGGCATAATGTGTCAATACAGTCAAAGTTGTCAAATTATTAAAAGGAAATAAAACCATAAAGATTTATCAATGAAGTCCTTCATTACATATATTAACGAGTCAAACTCAGAACCCCTTTTAATACTTTACTGAGAAACGCATCAAAATCGGTCCAGTCAAACGCGATATATTCGCGGATATATATACAGGTCGAACTGAGAGACTTCTTTTTGTGACGTCGGTTGAACAAAATTGAACTGCTATGGTTTAAAACTAATGATACTGGCTTACGATGTTTTAAACACTTACAGTGTTATTTATTTTTTCTTGTAAGATGAATCAAAATATCAACAATTGCGTATGGCAGTGACTCGAAACCGCAACCTCTGGCTAACTCGGCTAACGCTCTTTCCATTTGAGTTATCATGCAGTCGGACCGCGTTATATTCCTGGTCAGCTATGGATACGTCATAACGCGTGACGTCAGCGCCATATCCCCGACTGTTTTCGTAAAAGTGGCTGTTTTTGGTTTCTTTTTGCATCTTACTTACCCAGGTATGTACTATACACATATATTTCCGTGGTATGACCACATAATGACATAAAAAATGCTGCGATTTACCAGTAAAGTTGCACGATATGATTGTTCCAAAGAACTAATGTGTTTTCCTACTGAACGAGTGAAACCGAAATAACAAAACTTATGAATTAAGAGCATTTCTTGAGACGAAGTTGTGTGTCTGCAGCCTAAAATAACAGACAACTGTCTTAGATCTAAGTCGTTTGCCAAATTTGCTATAATTATGAAGGCAAGTAAACAAATACCTGGTGGGCTCGTATTTTCTAGAATATCATAAGTATGAGGTAATTATCCCGGGGTTTTATTACGCTGTATCTAAGTTAATCTGCCCGAGTGCCGGTTTATTTTCAGTTTAATATTACATTAATGGACTCATTAAAATCGTTTTTGGTAAATACAAAGTAATATAAAATTGATCTCATCAGCGTTAATATGTCTGTATCTCATACACTACACACATAAAATTTTACGCTCCGTCTCCCCTTCTCCATGAACACTTTGGATTTCAAAAAATATGAAGAATAACCCTGGTTCGGAAGTCTCGATAAAGTTCAAGTATCAGGTGACGCTTGCAAAACGATGAGAAAAAAATGGTGATTTTGTATATTTATTGTTTTTTTTTTAAACCTTCAAAAAAATGTTTGCAGCAGAAAATCAAAAAATTTAAATTTATCCACGCTGATTGTCAGAAATTTTGTCAATCGTAGGTAAACCGTATATCTCTAATTGGCGTTGTAAATATTGTTTATTACAAAGTTAAATTTATTTTTGATGTTTAATAGTGTCTATTAGACCTAGGATGTAAAGATGATTGACCCATTCAAATTTTGTGATATTTCCACTTATATTGCCACTTCGTTGGCTATCACATCATCTGTAAATTTCTTTTCCTCAGAAACGTGGAAGATGTCAAATTGGAATATTAGTCTGTTAATTAAATATAAATATATATATTTAATCATTGAATATGATAACTTATATGACACGTGATATAACCATACCAATCTGTATCATGAAATTCACAAAAAAATAATACAATACTGTATGGCTTGAATAAAGACAGAAAGTGAAATTAAATATGGAAATTCCTCGAATCCTAAATTAGAAAGGCATGGGAAATACTCGTTAATTAATTAATCCTTCCTAAGAATTTGATTGAATAGATACTTTTGAAATTAAATTAAATTTAATATTTATACCTAGAAAAAAAGGCCGTAATATCACTAACCTACTTCACCCAAATACGAGTAAGTGTGAAAACTTATATTGAGGTTTGACACTTTAAGACCAATATATTTCATATTTCTAAAATTTTCCCGTACTGGGTTTATTTTATGTTGAAACAGTCAGGAAGAAAAAGTAACGATTTTACATTCTTATTCCATATGGTTGTTGTGTCCAAAATTTACTGATCTCAGCACCTCAAACTACATAATATAACCTACTTTCTTCATTCAAATGTAACAAGACGTATCAGACCTTCGGAGCCACCAGTGTTGGCAGAGACGGAATTATTTCTCCTCGCGGGACTATTTTTTGCCTTTCCCCATCTGTCCGTATCCCGTCACAAAAAATATTACCATCCGGTAGCTAGAACGATCCGCCTCAAGATAATTAACTTTGCCAGGACTCGTCTTTGGGGCCTCTTAAATGTTTCTATCATTTAGTAATTATGGCTTATTGACGGAAATTGGTTTATTGAAAATCAGGAAGGATGAAAATGTTGGCTGTATTTGAAGTATTAAACAGAATCTCTTATAGAAAATCTTGACGTGTATGTTCGTCTACTTATCGTGTTTTCTAATTAAGTTACCTTTTACAGAAAGCGTGTAAGTAAACAGACTTTATAAACAAATCCCCTGACAGCCCTCTCTACATTTCAAAGGGCTTTACTCGTAAATGTTAAAGGAAGCCTGATTTTAACGCAGCAAAAAAAATAATTTACCGTAACGAAGGAAGACTGAGGATTTACCTCTTAGAATTTTCCCAGTATGTACATTTTTAGCCATCACACTAACTCTGAATGTTAAGGTTGAATGGTGCTAGCTTTCCAACCGTGGATAAAACCTCAGTTCAACTTTGGAAACTATTTTGTTCCAATTGTACAATCCTGAATGTCTTTACCACGTGTTAAATGTACTCTGGTCTATTTTAGTTTCTTTGATATTGACAGCGAAAGAACGATAAGTTAACATTTTAACCGCGTGTCGGATGTTAACTCTGGTCTGCGCTAGTAGAACTAAAGGGATGAATTACGGTAATTCTATCGTTATCTGACTAAATGATTTATAATAATACACTACTATCAAGCCAATTTCTAGTCTCTAAGTCGAATACCCGTTGATATAAACGAGTAAGTGACTTTTTGCTTTGTAAACTTAAGATAAGGACGAATATACTTAAAAAATCCCTGTTTTCTACATGATCTTTTAGAGTAGGGTTCAGGCGCGCAATTCGTGTTATTATTTCAAGAAACCAAAACGCCCAATTTTCAGTAAAGTTTTACGACGATTGTGCACAGATCTTTACCTCTTAAATGAACATCAGCACCTGTTTTTTTTCTAGTCCAACTATTTACGTTCTATTACGGTTTGGTTTACACAAAAGAAACTCGTTACGATAAACTAGTTACACGAATGTTGAGAGCTGAGGAGCATGGAATGGATAGAAAAAATAAGTTGACAATGATTAAGTTAATAAGTGTGATATACTTTACTATGTTTAATTTCATCAGAATCGCATTTAAACCGGCGAAAGAAAATTATTTTTATTTATTCTCAAAGCACAAACAACAAACAAAGTACACGATTTTAATATCGTGACCTAAGATTACGGAAGGTGCAATTAATTTTAATGTTTGCCTTATTAAGCGTATAAAATAAGTTCGTTTTTTATAAATGGCTAGTTGCCCCCTTTAATCCAATAGTCGATAAGGTCTAAAGTGGCGCTGAAATGCAACTCAGCTGCAGCTAGCTGCCATGCATGCCAGAATATGTTTTCTCTCTTTGTGCCCCATCTTTGTTAAAATAAATCTATTCTATTAACATGAAAATAGATACTAGGTCTTATTTATTCAAGCATCCCATACGCGGTCTCACCTCAGAAGTGGGATGTGCGAGAATCACGGGTCTGACGCTGCCAGCCCTGACCAAAGAAGATGAATGGAACAAAAACACTGCTATGATTTGGAAGTCCAGGAAGAAAGGTATCGTCGATTGACTCATGCTGACGTGGAAGTTATCCCCAAATATCCTCGAGAAAAAAGTACGTGTGACAAAACAAAATCAACCATCTTCGTGACCTTTATGGATACTTTTCTATTTGTCATTGCTCGAAAACTACAAGTAGAAGTCACGAATGAATTGCGAATTTGGAGAAGAGTTTTTTTTTTAAATAAACAGTATACGGCTAGTGATCCCCTTTACTCCAAAAGTTCCACTTCCACTTACATTGCGCGTAGCGCCGCGCCACTGCACCCCAGTTTGCATTTCAAAGTGTCTCTGTGTACTTATAAATAATTAGTGTACGCCCATTACGCTTGCTTTTATCTCCTCTTGAATATTTTACTTGCGTTAATTAATACTAAGACGACAGTGCTATCGTGGGTTATTGGAAAAAGTTACGTGTCAGAAGTTAGTAAGCCGTAATTAAAGTATATTTTTGCGGATATTTAATAGTTTTGTACGAGTACCACAAAATATTGCATTACTCACTGTTCCACAGCGACGCGACCTACTGCAAGCGGTCTGCATCCATTACTTTCTCACTATTACTTCGACGACCTCCGTGGTGTAGTAGCTTAGCACGCTGGGTTTCAAAGCGTCGCCGTTCCGAGGTCCCGGGTTCGATTCCCGGTCGGAAAATTTTAATTTCTTTATTGACATCAAGAAATCAAAATTTTCTACAGTATCTCGGTCCTGGGTGTAGTGGTACTACCGTTGTGTCTGATTTCCATAACACAAGTGGATTGACTTCTAACTTTGTAATCAGAGCAATGTATGTGTTTGGTGTCCAATATTTATTTATTATTTATCTATTTTTGAAGTTAAAACTTCTTTAGCGGCGTTGAACACTTTTGTGGGATGGGGAAAAAATGTGAAACTTGCGTCAGGACACGTCACCTGATCGAAAAACCGTAAGACGGTTGGCGAAATTATGGATGTAAGTTAATTTTTCTGAGAGATAAACTTTTTAATGTAATTTAATATAATATAAATTTTAATGTTTTTGTACGATAGCGCAATAAATAAATATTGTATTCTATAAAAATATTATAATTATTATTATTATTATTGTATTCTATCACAAAAATGATAGTACTTTTATATTGATAATAAGAGCAATTCATTCAAAATTATTCCCTAACTATTCCAAAAAATCAAAAATGCACAACGTTGATATTCAAGTTTTCACTTCTGCCGGTACTCCCGGAGTGCAATTTTTGTTTTTTTTTTATTAGTAAAATGAGGCTGATGTGGATATGACTGGTGAGTCATAAGTAGGATCAAAGACGGCGGGTTTTACCTCACGAGCCATCATCCATACCCCTTTTTGAGACTATCCAGGGCCTCTATTTTATAATTACTTGCTTGAATATGGCGTGTGATAATTGGTCGAAAACGAATTAGAAATCTACGATAATCACGCGTATTATTGACGTAACTTGTACTTACAAAATTAACTTTAAAAAAGTAAAAACCGACTTCAAAACCAAAATGCGCTAAATAGTCTTAAATAAACTCTTGAACATTGAAGGGAATTCTTTTTGGAGTCGGTGCTGCAACGGGTGAGGCTAAATTTTCAAAGTGATGGCACCGACTCCAAAAAGAATTCCTTTCAATGTTCAAGAGTTTATTTAAGACTTTTTAGCGCATTTTGGTTTTGAAGTCGGTTTTTACTTTTTTAAAGTTAATTTTATTACTCCATTTTTAGAGTTTACAAGAGGGGGGGGGGGGGGGGGGGAAGTTGCACCTTATGACTCTGTTTTTAAAGAAGCTACAAACTACCTATCATATGTTCTGTCATTATAATTACTGAACTCCTAAGCGTTAAGGAGTTCCACCATCAGCTCAGCCCCACAAGATGTGGACTTTCAGGCGTAACAATACGTCAACATTAAGATTTTAGTAAAACAACACTATACGTGCCTTTAAAATTTGAGGGCTTTCCTTCGTTTACACCAAGATCCCATCTTTAGATCCCAAATCGGCAACAATGGGACCAACTAGGAGGTACACCCTCTAAGTAGGCGAAAAAAAATTTCGAATCGGTCGACTAACGACTGAGATATGAGGTAACAAACATACAAAAAAAAAACATACATTTGAATTGATAACCTCCTCCTTTTTTGAAGTCGGTTTAAAATTAAGGTGTATTTTTGCCATGTAGATTTCAACTGATTTTCATTAGAAAATTCGTCTTTACTGCTTTTCACTCGCCATCTTGACGCGAGTGATTAAAAAATAGGGGCCCAGATGTGTACAATAAAGTCATGACTATCAGTGTTCTGAAAATAAAACAAAGATCAACATGCTTCTAAGCTTTATCTGCCGAATCTATGCGCACTAATAATTACTTGTACATAGAATTTATTAAAGGGATTAAAAGTAGGCGTGCTATACCGTACCAGCCAATATTTTGCGTTGATTTTTCTTAGCAAACCAGGAATATTTCTGCTTATTTTAATTCCCTACCAATGCAACGTCTCATAAGGCTTTAAAACAAATCCCGTCAAAAAATAAATATCAAGACTATGTAGGTCCGTATTCAAACGGATTTCTACCTAAATGCATTATCTCGAGTGTTCGAAACATCTTTCAAAGTGCCAAAATTATAGGAAATTCTAAACTCCCCTAATGGAATCGGGACGAATTAATTAAGTGTCCATTATGAGTGAACAGAATATAATTATTGTTTTACGTACTGCAATCTCATCCGATTTAATTATCCCTGTCATGCCCTTAGGACGGGGATGAAAGGCCGATGTGATAATTTTGTTTGAAAGTCGTTATTGTGATTACTAGATACATATTTAACGTACCTAAGATTCTTTACACACTTCAACTTTTTTTAGCAAAGATGCAGTAGCGATGCCAACACGCGTTAGCATCGATACAGTCGCGATGCAGACGCTGAAAATTGTCAAACTATGTACTGAATTTGGCGACTGCATCGGTACTAACGTACGTTAGCATCGATGCAGTCGCGCTTCTGCATCGATGTTAACGCGCCACTGCATCAATGCTAAATGTAATCTGCTCATTGCGTGAGTCGCGATGCTGAACCGCGTTATCAAAACGCGTGACTGCATCGATGCTTAAAGTCGCAGTATGTAAGTGGTCTAAGTGGTACTTTGTCGTCATCATACTGTCAGCTTATTCATCTGACAGTATGATGACGGCGTAGCGATTGTTGACAATTCACTGTTGAAAGATCGCCTCTTTTACCCTACAGCTGCCCATGTGTAAGAAATGCCTTACAAAGGGGATATCAAGTACAATATTTGTGCTTCAAACGGGAGGTAAAATATAAGGCAAACTACTGGTTTCAAAATCTCCTTTCTCAAGAGATGCTTTTACCTTCTCAAAGCTTTCCGAAATCACGAACGAAGCATGAGTCTCCTTCACTCTACTAAGAACTCAAAGTTATTGTTTAAATTAAATAATAACGAACTTTCAGGAAAGCATTTTGGAATAGGTAGAGTGCTCTTTGAGACTAAAAAACAAAACCTTTGCAGTTTGAGTCTAACGATGAGGGGACCTAAGACCCCTTACACACTGCGACTTTTAAAATCGATGCAGTCGTGCGTTTTGATAACGTGCTTCAACATCAATTCAATTCAAATCAATTCAAGTTATTTATTACAGATTAAAATACATATAGCATCACGACTCACGCAATGAACAAATTTAATTTAGCATCGATGCAGTCGCGCGTTAGCATCGATGCAGTCGCGCGTTAGCATCGATGCAGTCGCTCTTCTGCAGTAGCCGAAATACAGTACATATTTGTCAATTTACAGGGACGTAAGGTAGCTTAACCAAGACACACAGCTCCAAAGCAACCTCATCTTCACGCAGTGCGTCCTGTTTCAACAGATGAGGCCCTGGAGACCGACTGATGGCAGGATAACCATCCAATAAAAGGCGCAGTTAAATGTTGAGCTGTGACGGGCAACAGCGTCATAGCTGCAAGAGGCAACGCCTTTGCGCTCGCCAACCCGCCTGCCAAACGTGGCGAGTATTGGCAAATGTGGACCCAAACATGGTAGGACACAAAAAATCCAGGCCCTCAGTCTCCGGCAGCGCCGCTTTTCCTGACTCCGGTAGGTAATGGCGGAGCAGGGGATGCTCAGGATCTCCGGAGGCGATCGAGCTACCACCCCCAACGACATCTGGGCCTGGTAACTTATAATGCGTGCGCACTGAGGACGACGAGAAGTTGCTCCAGCTGGAGGAAAAATTAGCAGGTTACACTGGAATATAGTGGGTTTATCCGAAGTCCGCAGACAGAGACTCTGTGCGATGAACTCGTTCTTCTAGAAGCCGCATCAAAGGAAATTGACCTGATTGAGTCCGGATGGCACCACGAGAAATGAGATAGACTTCATCATCAACGACAAGAGACGGTTATCCAATGATGTTTCCGTGATCAAAAGGTTAAAAGACCGTATTGCATATCAGTGGACGAAATTAACAATGCATATGTAGTAATAAATGAATAAA
This sequence comes from Pyrausta purpuralis, assembly GCA_963924145.1. Taxonomy (NCBI): domain Eukaryota; kingdom Metazoa; phylum Arthropoda; class Insecta; order Lepidoptera; family Crambidae; genus Pyrausta; species Pyrausta purpuralis. Next base: position 6,888,764 of record OZ001646.1, read on the forward strand.
AAAATAATGCAATGAAGTAAACAACTTTTCAAATGGTGGGGTCTAAGTTTTTTTAGACCAGAAGTGAAATTGTGTAAAGCAATCGTATTCATTTGACAGTTCAAAACGTACGGTATGATCTGTCAAACAGCAGAGAACATAGGGTTTGACAGGCCATCAGGCCATTTGACAGTTCAAAACGTACGGTACGTTTTGAACTGTCAAATGAATACGATTGTTTTACACAATCGCACCCCTGGTCGTAAATTTAGACCTCAAAAACTCTCGGTCCACACTCTCGACCTTATGGCAAAACGTCGATGTATGGCACTGCAGACCTCCGTTAATACTGAAACTTACAGGCAGCTTGATAGACAAATATACGTAGAACAAATATACGTATATATGTAGAAGTCCCTGCGACATAACATTCGTTCCTTTAACACTAATTAGTGTGAAAAAGAAAACGATTGAGCGGAACCAAGGGTCGGAAATTTTTGCAAGGGACATATATATTGGGCAAAACCTGTTGACTAAGCTAAAGACAAATAACGGCACAGAGGTTTTGAGGGAGATCTATAAGTTCTATGGGCAGTTGTACACCTTAGTTACCAAACCCGTTGATACACTGTCCATTCTAATGACTCCAGACTAATGATAGAAGCTATAAAACAGGCGATAAATAAGTTTATTGTTAGTAGGAGTTATTATCGTTCCTATAATGCCTATAAGGCGATCCTGAGGGTGAGTCTAGGGAGCACCTACAACCCTGCTCGCGTCGCTTGCGCACACGAAGCAGGCCTATGAATTTCGATAATTCAATTACTTATTTTTTTTATTGACATTTCACTTAGATTATTTAATTATTTTGATAAGGCTTTTTTAGATTATTTTTGTTTTAGTTGAATGAATACAATTACTCTTTTTTTTAATTCAACTCAATAATGGTTTTTCGCAAAGTAACGCCTAATTCCCTTAATTATTATTTTCATTAAATATCATGTAAACATCAAATGAATATGTATTTGCTTTAATTTAATTAATTAATAATTTAATTAAATAAATTATTAATAGAACACTGGTCAGTTTATTCAACTATCAGATAATTGCAACTGTATCTGTAGGTATCTCTAAGAGTCGATTTTACCAACGTCAGATAAGACTTATCCGACCGAAAAAATATAAAACGCCTGGTTTTATAATGACATTTACATAAATGATTGCTGACAAATACGTTTCGAATAAGGCGTTTTTGTATTTTATTCAACGAATATTCCTTATATGACTTTGGTACAATCGACTTTAAATAAAATAGTTTAGTCAGTTTTTGGACTGTTATAACAGAGCTATGAGATAATATTTGGAATGAAATTGCTTTTCCTTTACACAATTCCGCACCCACTCTAATGAAAGTAATATCTACTGCGTCGAAACGTAATAATAATTTAATTTGTCTGTGTTTTCTCCTTCACGGCTCGGGGGGAAAGAAGTGGGAGAGAAAATGATAAGTATGCAGGCAGAATATTGTAATTAAGAGTGACGAAACGGTCGGCCTTCCTGAACCGAAAATGTTGAAGGCGAAAGATGAAAACCTGCTTTGTGTCACTCATTTCTGTGTTCATATTGCTCATATTTCAATACTAATGGTTTCCCGCGGCATCGCACGCATAATTTTCGGGTTTCCTATAAAATATTTCAATGCACAACACTTATTTTCATTGGAAGTAAGAGGCCAGAAACCAAAGCGGTAGGTGCAAGCGCGTATTGTATTCAAGCTGCGAGCATTGTTTTGGTGAGGAGTAATTTTTCAAAACAGTGATAGCTTCTAAGATATTTATTGAAATCAAATAATGTAGAGGGCAATTATGTTCGAAATAAAATGTTCGTGATGATAAAAATATTATTTTGAAAAGAATAATTACCCCTGTGGATTAATACACCTTTAAAAATAGTTCATTTTTTAAATTAAATTTATGAGCTTAAAAAAGTACGTAGTGAGTGACCCATATCATAGATAAATGCTGTCCCAGACTTTATTATATAACTTTTAACGGTTTTTGCTGCGAACGCAACGAGGAGCTCTTAAAAGGCATATTCAGATATACATATTTGTCAATGTAGTAAAATACGAAATATTTGTCAATGTCCAGCTTCTGCATCGATACAAACGCGCGTTAGTATCGCGACTGTATCGATGCCGAAAGAAGCGCAAGTGTGTCAAAGTTGACATTTTGCGACTGCATTAATGCTGCAACGCTGCTAAAAGTCACAGTATGCAAAGGGTCTAAGATTTTCACACAAAATGTTTAAAAAAAACATTGACTGATCTCAAATCACTAAGCCAAAAGCAGGTTCCGGGTGATTTTACGGACAAAATATTTACGCCATTATTAAGAATTGTTTTAGATTTATATATCAAGATATTTGGTAACTCTGCTTTCGCTGCAGTAACTTTAAATGGGTGCATTCTGTGCAGCGCGCAATGAGAGTAGTTGTATGAAATTGGACATACTCGACACAATGTTCTGACGACCTCTGTGGTGTAGGGGCTAAGCACGCTGGTTTCAAGGCGTCGCTGCTCCGAGGTCCCGGGTTCGATTCCCGGTCGGGTCAATTTAGAAATCAAATTTTTCTATATTGTCTCGGGTCTGGGTGTTGTGGTACCACCGTTGTGTCTGATTTCCATAACACAAGTGCTAGTTATAAAGCCATGCACAAAATTGCTGATTGGTTCGAACATTAAGACATTTAAAACCAAACGCCAAAATTGCAGCTATAAAGCAAACGTACAATAAACACGTAACGAATAGTCCCAACAATCTCGCGAGCGCTATAAAACAAAATGGTTGGTGCTCATCTGAGGGGAATATGATTAAAAATTAAGATTAATTAACAATGTGACGACATTAGCAAAAAACTATGACGAGTTTATACTGGTTAAAATATAATCTTACGAACCAGTATCGACCAGCTGACTTAAAACTTATTACTTAACCAATTTTCATAATTATATATTTTAGTAAGTTATACTGAAAGCTATTGAGTAAAGCCAAAAATACATAGCTTTTGATTGCTCTGCGTAAACGATCAAAATTACCTTTTATACCTACATAAATATGTCATTATTTCAATTTAAGTGTAAACATAAACATAAATTGAAATAATGACACGTTTATTGCATGAGGCAAATGGAACAAAGTGGGCTATCAGAAAAATAGAGTAAAAATATGACACAGAATCCCTGAAAATTCATAACGGGGAGGAAATAGTTTAAATTAAACACCGACCAGGCGACATAAAACGCGCGACCGCTGCCAAGACGAGGCCACACCGACCTGGGACGGACATTTTATTACTTTGTGTATGTCTTAAATAAGGTTAGATTTTTCAAAAAAAAAATGAAGTGAATTTGTCGCGTTTGGCTGGATTTCAATAAAGTATTTGTAACACCGAAGAGATGGTTATAGAAACTATTTTACGTCATTGAAGTACATTGTAACTTAAACAAAAACTAAAAACGTCAAAAATTTTTTGTTTCATAAAAAATGAATCACCTTAAAAAATACTTAAAAGACTACAATAACGCTTAAACGGGAACACACCATTGTCGTGGTCCTGAATAATTTTCGAAAAATCGCAAAAAGTGCGTTCTTACATGAAAGAACATGTCCTCCACCCATCTAATAAATAAATTCTAAAACGCCCCGACCCCTCTAAATCGTGGGTAAACCCATTTCTTGGCTGTGAATCGCTGTTCAAATTGGCCCGTCTCGGCTTGTTTCGTGGCTCCACGGATGTCTGTGAAATATGGCACCTGCATACCTATTCTAGTCCCTATGTCTGATATTGATGCATTTACAGTGTTGCAACGTACTCTTACGTTACTCTGGTGTAGCTGCGAGGAAATTGTTGATCAATTGGTTATCAATATGATCATTATCGAGATCTTGCTCAAACATGACGCATGACACCACAATGGCTAAATATTTGAATATGAATTTGCCAGCGGCCTTATGCAACTTGGACGGCTCGATTTTAACAACGTTTGATCAGAAATATTCTTAGAATATGATACAAAACGCCAAATTAAAAAACGACACCAATTTGTCAGCAATCATAAAATTTATGCAGGTAAATATAATTTTTAAAACGGTCGTTTTATACTTATGCAGTCGGATAAGTCTTATCTGACGGTAGTAAAATTGATACACATAGATATACTATTATAATGTTTAGGGTGGTTAAAACCAAACGAGAAAAAATATATTAACTTTTGAATATATCGCTAGTTATCCGAGACTATGTAAATTTTCCATTCTACCATCTATTTTAGAATAGCACGTTTATACGGAAGTAACTCTTATACCCACCTTGTTGGTTGAAATAAGAACTAATCGAAGTTTATCATCATGACGCATGCTTTGCATATGATTGATGTCATTATGTCAGAATATTTTGTCAAATTTAAAACTTTTGTCAGCTCGATACTTTCCCACGCTATAATAATATTATTGTTAAGTTGAGAGGATTTTCACTTTTACACCATACTGCTTTGTCGCAGCATTGATTTGCCGGATAATAATACAGTTCAATCAATCGTTCTGTTAGGCGAGTTTAGTAATTCTGATTTCAATTTTACGTCGAAATACGACTTTGATAGTTTAAAACCGAGGAACAAAATTATCTTTCAGTTGGTTACGCATATGTTTGGTCGAAATAAACCATAGTCTGGAGGTCAAATAGGCTTGACCTGACTGCGTTATAATTTCATCTTAATCGTGCATTGTCTTTGTAGATCATATTTCGCCGGTCGATTAATAAGTTGTTTAAATTGGCGCGGTTAACTAATTCTGATGTAAATCGAGGTTAACGAGACGGCAATTAGGGACTGTGGTAGAATTACTGCAGCAATATTATATGTAATGATGCATGAGATCTTATACATGCGTGACAGAAGGGAAAGAATTAAAGAGATGTCTACAGATCGAGTCTCTATAACCAACTGAACTTACACTACTACAGTCATTGTTAGTACTTAGGCTACGAGCTACGAGCTACGGTTTCGGTACATTCATCTAATTACTACAAACTAAGTACTTTGCTACGAAGGGTCGGTTGTCACAACACACTCCCTAATAATAGCATACATCGTGGTTAACAATAATATCTTTTTTTAATATTTTACGTATCACAAAGAAGTTATCAGAATGTCGTGTATAGATTTATTAGACTGTTCGAAATTTATTATGTCTAATTTGGTACTGACTGAAAAACGTAGTATCTGGAATCATATGAAATTGAAATGTGTTTTCCTTAGAAAAAGATATTGAAATTCAATGTCATAAAAAATCAAAGCATTCCTTTTTATTTATTGAATCATCATAAGTACATAAAGTAGAAAATTCAGGTATCAATTCAAATATTCGTCCTCAGTTTGAAATCACGTTGCAAAGTGAAAATTATAAGATTCTTTGGTTTTTACAACTCCAAAAAAAGGTTTTTTAATTTGACTTATATATATATGTGATAGTATGTATGTACAGGTATGTATTCAACATACGATTTTTTTTTGTTAGTAATGATCTAAATTTGTATTACGTGTTTATTAAGAATGTACCAAAACCGCTATTCACCGATTTACAAGTATCTTAATGATAAGATTATAACAGTTGCTATTTTCCTTGACTTGGTCAGTTTTTAGAGTCCTGCAGCCGAATGGCAAAATACGGAACCCTCGTAGTTCCGTCAAGTTTCTGTCTCCATCCGTATATCATAGCCACTTTATTCTGAAACTATCAGCATTACACAGTTGAAACTTGGCAAGTACTTGCTTAGTAGCACATTTTCAATAACCGTAAACATTACTTTGTTCATCATACAAACACTATGAAAAAAAAGTTATATTTGCTGCACTAAAATATTGTGGTATTTTGTCGTAAATTAAAGTTGGCACGGAAGCTTCATTGCGCTAGTCCGACTCGCACTTGATTGATTTTTAAATTGAACGCATCACTTATCTTTACCAAAGGCATCCAAAATGCCTCCCTAAAATAAACCTTTCTTAGTGTTACTTTCCCGTTTGTCCTTGTTTTATTTCTTCCGCGGGGTGTAATTTCTTGCAGCAGTTGCTGGAGTCAACGACGGCGCGGTAACGGTGACCGCCAGTCAAACCGGAACGAGACGAGGTCCCTGAGGACGCTGTGCTAACTGAACCCGGGAACAAATTAATCAGAAGTGAAACGAAGTTGTACGAATGTTTACGAGTACTGGAGGCCTATTAGAATAGCAAAATCGGAACCCTTATAGTTTCGTCAAGTCTGTTTGTCTGTCTCTAAAATTCTAACGTTTGAGAGATAGACGCTTCCGAAGTGGTAAAATGGGATTCGGAAAAAGAATTCTCAATTTTGTGGATACTTATGTCAAAAATTCACGTAAGTTTCGTTGATTTTAATTGGTTTTCAAACGATTTTCGCACGCCATATTTAAGCGAGTGATTCAAAAATAGGGGCCCTGTTGTACTGTGTCTTTTTCACTAAGCTTATGTTTTGTTACCATGTCAATGAGCTTCTAGAAAATGTTGTCTCCTGTTGACTCTACGGACATTAATTGGGCGCAGTGCGCATATAAAATCCGTGCGTGAAATTAGACTTATCTACTTGAGTGACTGTATTTGTCTTTCAGAACTGTCAGCAAAATTTTTTGTACTAAGGCCCAATTTCCTGATTGATGATAATGGTTAAATTTCTATGGAATATTTATAATTGTGAGTGTTTAAAAGAAAAAAAAAACCTTAACTTAGTATCGAAATACATAGTTATTTAAAAGACCATTGTGAAGGTTTTTTTTACATGATATGCACAGTCGTAAATATTCAACCGATGGTAACGATAGTTAACTTTTACTATCGATCTCGAAACTGGGCTTAAGTGGTGCAATAAAAACTGAATAAATTTCAAAAGACGCAAGAACTATTATCCACCCGGCTGATGACGGCATGTTTTTGCGCCTAAACACATACAGCCTTATTCATAATATTAATAACTTGAACAGTCTAATAACCTATTTTATGTATTACACTGTTTTGTCACTATCTGTCATTATGACAGCGCCAAGAAAGAACGAGACAGTGGAATAGTTAAAACAGGTTTTTAGACGGTTTTCTTTATTATGATAAAGGGGGATAGTCTTTTAACTTACAAATAGTCAAGCGTTTGTAAATATTATTATTTGAAAGCTTCGTCCAAAAACAAAAGTCTGCACGTATCATTTTGCGAACACACCGTGGAAGCAGAAACTATGCTAACAATCCTTTTGCGTATAAAACTAGTCGATTGGATACTAGGAATATGTTGAAAAACTTTTTCGCTTTTAGGTTTGTCGGTTTGTTGACCAAATAGAGTTGATCTAGGCTCCTGAAACGCAATATTTTTTTAAACAAGTATCGACGCAAATAGCGGGTATCCTTTCGGATTTGAGTGACTAATAAACTAACATTTGAGATTGCTTTATATTGCATGTGTATATATTTAAAAAAACTTGAAGTATTGTACTCAGAAAATCGAAACTATGATCCTCTCTTTTTAATATTTGCTTTACGATAAGGGACTGCTATGATTTTTTCTGGTACAGGATGCACCGACACTTTAATTTAATAAGGTGTTTCCAAAAACCGTACATTGGACTCAAAATCTTACACGGACGAATAACTGACATATTTCGACATAGTGAATCCGGAAAATGTGAAATACGCCTATAAACAGTTTCAGTTAGAGGTACGAGTCGATAAAGATTGTTAGCTCCTGCATTACAATCTCTGAATGAGTTTCTATTAGCGTTATCTGTCTTACTGTAAGAGATATCTTCTGGGAAAAACTACTGGACGCCATTTTTCGGTGTCCTAGTAACCCTATGTGTGGTGTCGCGGCTCAGGTATCTGTACTTGTGTCTCATTTGCTAGCCTACCAAAGTGGTGAGACTGGTTCCGCCGCTATAGTGTTCCAATGAAATATAATAAATTTAATAAAAAGATTATTAATCCCTCAAGCGTATGTGAACGAGACACAATGCAAATTCTATTGCTATGCGGTTGCCTGCAACCGCTCGGGTGTTGAAGCATTAAAATGGCCCGAATGGCTTAACCATGAGCTTTATTTATGGTCATTACGAAATAAATTTCATTAGGAAACTGCACGTTAAGAAAGTGAAATTGAATTTGAACAGGAAATTTGATGGTATATGATTATATTTCAAATTATTTCTACTTTGACCCGACCGGGAATCAAACCCAGGACCTGAAAGCGGCAACGTTTTGAAACCAGCCTGCTTAGCCACAACACTGCGGCAGCCGTAGGGTTAGAAATACAATGTAGAATGTAGATAATATTTTAATATATTTTATAAACAGGTACTCGTAGTGAAAGTCACACAGGGGTATTATTTTTTAACAACGTGTACACACGTATCAACTTTGGAGAAATCACCCCCAAAGTAACTTTCTACCGTTAATTAGCCCCGTTTAAAGACTAATTTCAATGAAATATGAAAGAGGACTTTCTTGAATTCTGTAAAATAATATGTATGCAAAATTTGAAGTTGATTGGACCAACGAATCATGTTATTCCATAGAAACTTTGCTGTCCCTTTTCATTCTCTTAGGGACAGAATTTTGGAAAATTCTTTCTTATCGAATCTCTACGACATACCTACAAAGAACACACACTCCAAGTTTCAAGTCTCTACGATCTGCGGTTTAGACTGTGCGTTGATCCGTCAGTCATTGAGTCATTCAGGACTAAGCATTTAATAGATTAATAGTTGTATTCGGTAAAATGTTGCGCTTAAATAGTTTTGTAGCAAACCTTTGTGGTCGTCGCATTAGTTCCTATGACCGCTAAGAGATGGCGCTGCATGTTACTTATCTTGCGCGCCGACTTGTTTTCTACGGGTCAACGTAAACTAGGGGCCGAAGTTTCTAATACGTATCAAGCAAGAGATGTTGTTAAAAGTCAAATATTTCACTTCACGCTACGTTCTGGATTCTTCAGATTTACAAAGTTAAAAGGGTGTCTCGCGGTTCAAAGTTTTCACCGTGGTGGGATATCTGTAGTGAGCCGAATTTTCCTTCCCTTCCAATGGTTGTCTGCACTGAGCGCATGCATGCATTTACCACCGTAAGCCACGTTGCTTAGTCCAAACTTTTGTGTAGTACGTTCACTACGCTCACCGTGTCAAGTACGTGGTTTTCACTTCTTCAGCACCTTCAACCGAATAAATTCATTGCAGTTTTCAAAAATTACGTTTTATACGGTTTTGGACTTGTGAATAAGGCTTGTAAACATTTTACTCGAATACCGCATTCATTATTTCAAATTTTTACTCAAAAAGAGTGCACAGTGTGTCTTGGTCCAGAAAAAGCATGGGCGCTGAAATTTTTAGAAGTCGAGGAGGCCACGCATTAAGGTTAATAATTCACTCTTTTGCGTTAAGAATTATAGCAACTTTTGTAGGCGAATGTATCTTGCGTTTTTTTTGTAATGCACTTATGTATGTAATAATGAAACATGTGATATTGAAACTTTATTTTAAAAAGTAGTAGTAATGCCGAGTATCATATTATATAAAAAAATAAAACAAGATAGGTACTTCTTGAATACTTTTATTCTTCAATCTTCAGAAGTAGTCACAACTATCTTAACTGGACGCCGCAAACCAACTGAACTACCGGACTCTGCGCTCTCCCCGAATGCAAAACACCCCTCCAAATTTTTTTATCGGTGTTCAGTAAATAAATTTAAATGACAAACTGACACAATGAATGCAAAAAGCTGCTATTTATTTGAAAATTACGAAACCTAATGTGTGCTTGGTGTTCAAAGCACGTAAAAACCTATTTTTAATGAACTTCAAAAATGAGGTGCTTCTCAATTCGACTGTTTGTTTTGTTTTTGTGATTTGGTGTACATCTCTAATTGTTTAAACCCGTTCGTTGTACCGACTCTGATACTGCCAGTGTGTTCGATTAAATAGCATTATAGTTTAATTTTAAACTCGTCAATCCTGGGCTTGCTTCACTCAAACCAGATCCACCTCCAAATTTAGAGCCTTCCTCAATAATAGAGCTGTCCGACACAAGAATATTTTTTCAAATCAGTCTAGTAGTTCCTGAGATAAGCGCGGTCAAACAAACTCTTCAGCTTTATAATATTAGTAAAGATAATCCCATCAAAAACAATACTTGTCAAAAAAACCAAGTCTCGCAACTCAGTTGTTCTGTGGTAAAAAGTTGTGAGATCCATGTAATACCAAGTCGGTTATTAATGTATTCAGTCTCCACTTAAGCGACTTTCAGTCTTAATACGTCCAGTCTCTAAGACCACGATCGTGGTCCATAACAATTGAAAATCAATTGTGTCTGGAATCTCCGTACTCGAAGCATTAAGTTGTTACGTAATAATTAACAGCATCTTATAGTGACGCATATCAATATTAAAATTTTAATGTTTTATATAAATATATTGAGACTTGGCCATCGCACTCAATAATTGAATTCACATGTGTTTTCAGGCGATTGAATTTACACGTGTTTTCAGGCGATGGCCAAGTCTTAATATATTTATATAAAACATTAAAGAATTTTAATATTGATATGCGTCACTATAAGATGCTGTTAATTATTACGTAACAACTTAATGCTTCGAGTACGGAGATTCCAGACACAATTGATTTTCAATTGTTATGGACCACGATCGTGGTCTTAAAGACTGGACGTATTAAGACTGAAAGTCGCTTAAGTAGAGACTGAATACGTTAATAACCGACTTGGTATTACATGGATCTCACAACTTTTTACCACAGAACAACTGAGTTGCGAGACTTGGTTTTTTTGACAAGTATTGTTTTTGATGGGATCTCATTTCTTTTTGTATTTTGTAGACAGTTCCTCTTTTTTCCTTTTCGGTACCTTCCCGAACAATGTCCAAATTGTAAGCAAATAATATCAGTAAACCAATGAGAGTAGCCTTTAGTCGTCAAACTAATATAGCAATCGAAATTATCAATGAAAATCGCAAACTTATAGGTAAGAATTCTGGGCACATCCGAATAGCATTGGGTCGCTCGCGCGTATGAGCGCGGCTGCTGCTCGCTCGGCGACATTCACCTTTCCGCGTGCCCCGCCACTGTCCCCGCCCCGCGCCCTCGCGCTAGCACCGCGCAGCGCGTAGTAACGGCCCGCGCTCACTCGCTAGCATCGCAGCGCGTGGTATAATAATTATTTTACAACCTTACGCACTCGTAATAAGTACGAATACGCACGTAGGTACGTTTTTTGCATTAAATAATTTAATTTACACGTGTTCTCATGACGGGAATACAAATTTTTACTCGATTTGGCAGGGGCACTACCATGTGCCTATATTTATATGGGACTAGCTTAAACCCGCGGCTTCGCACGCAATAATAATAACTGCCGTAAAACATCGTTACGAATAAAGCCAATATTGAAAAATTTAACTGAAGACTTGGCTGTATGGGCTTAATTTTCTTTGCGGTATTTTCTACATTTTTTAGTTTTTCCTTGATTCAAACAACAAACACTACTTATATTCCAAATTTGAAGCTTCTAGGTCTGCTAGAAGTGCCTTAGAATTTTGATGATCGGTGAGTCAGTGAGTGACAATATTAAGAAATTTGACCCGTTATAATTCTTAAAATACTGGTTCAAATTGAATGAAATTTGAAATATACCGTGTCTTTACAATGATGCATGGTTCCTGAAAATTTCAGTCTTCTAGTTTTATCCACAACGAAGTTACAGGTGGTCGAAAATGGTCTGAATTGCTTCAAGAAAAGGATGGTACGGCCGTGACGCTTTTTTGCTCGACTTGGTGGGGGCACTGCCGTGCCCCCAGATCTGACCGTGTATTTTATTCAGTTGCTTTAACTAAAAAACTGCGAATAGTAGACCTAGCAAATTTATCCTTACTAATAATATTCGAAGTTCAATTTTTGCGTCTTGTTAGCTTCCGTCTACTCGTAGTAAAACAACTCAAACAGCCAGATCAAGTAACAAGAAATTCAGCGCTGAAACATCCCGAGACTTTCATTATGATAGTTGTTTGATTAGGCTGCTTCAGAATAAATCGAAAGTATCGGCACACATGCAAATTACACAAAGCATGAATTATCTATAGCTCAAACAATAACTTATCGAGCGGGCCTGTCGGCTGAATAAACATATTGGTATTAGAGCGTCTAGTCTTTATATCTCTGCTACAGATTTATTACTGTTGGAGCGCTTTCACATATAGACAACTTTAGTAGCGCGAATGCCGCGCAACTGTCGTCCTCTTGTCAATTTCATACATAAAATGACAGCAGTAAGCCCTTTACATTGGAGAGACGCGCTGCTGTCGCTCTAATGTGAAGGCGCACTTATTAAAATACACAAATTTTATAACCTTCTCCTCTATATGATTTATATGTTTTCCTTGACGTGCTGTTGGTTCAGTATAGTTCGGTATTCCTGTTAGTGTAACTCACTAGTTACATTAGTTACGTTACGTACGTTAGTTAAGTGCTAAGCGTATCCTCGTGTCAGCATTCGCGCCAATTATTACATTGCTCATGCATTGAACTACATCGGTGGCGCAGCAGTCAGAGGGTCGCACTTTAAAGCGACGGCTGCGCCACAGGTCCTGAGTTCGATCTAGGTGGGGCCGAAATATGTAACTATGTTTTTCTGTTCATAAATTGACAGGGTAGGTCGGAGTTTGGAAGTTGGCTGTGTTGCATCCCCGTGCCTCGGAAAGCTGTTGTGTTTACAAAATGGAAATAGCCGACGACTATTTCCATTTTGAAATGGAAATAGTCGTCCGTGCTCCGCCGAGGCGACAACATCTCCTGAGGATGCCACGTGTAGTGGCGAAACGCGTCAAGGTTTTTTGCACGTTGGTGTTGGGCACTAATAATTGCATCAGATGTGCCGCATGCGTATTGAGGGAGGGCGGGCGGTGCATCCTGCATTTGCCTGAACTAATACTAAACGCGGTGACGGTTCGTGTTGTTAGTTGCCTGCGCTGGCGTCGCTTAGCGGAAATTTAAAGCAAAATAATTTTATAAATTTCAACTTAATAATGGATATCCGCAAAGTAACGCCTGATTCTATTACTAATCTAAAATGGAAATAAATAATATCAATATATATAAAATAAAAAAACTAGAAATTCTTTCTTTAACGACTGAAATTTAATATATAATAACTAATACATAGAGAAGAAAATAATAATGTGTTTAGATTTGAGACCCGGACGCTCTGTCGAGAGAGGAGTCGGTAAGTAGCATGTTTTATTAACCAACTTCAAAATAGGATTTTGGTTGGATTATAAGGAGTTATCAATTCGACTGTATGTTTTTTGTGGCTGTGTAACCTTACATCACAGTCATCTGTAGATCGATTTGAAAAAAAAAAAACGCTAACCTCGAGGCATACACCTTCTAGTTAGTCCCATTGTTGCCAAGTCGGGATCTGATGATGGGTTCATTTTGTACTAGAATCATAAAGTTGACGTCTTGTTACGTCTGATAGTCAACAGTGTGTGGAGCTGAGCTGGTGGTGGAACTCCTTAGCGCTTAAGAGTTCAGCGATTATAATGACAGAATTTATGATAGGTAATTTGTAGCTTCTTAAAGAACGGAGTCATAAAGTGCAATCACTAAAACTAAAGAAATAAAATTAACTTATGCACTAAAAAGTTTTAAATAAACTCTCGACATGTTAAGGGGCAACCCGAATTTTTAACGCGCATACTAGCGCCACTTAAGTAGAAAAATCATAACTCGTTTAATAAAAGACCAATCGAAAATCTGATAAATTCGATTGTAGCTCTGGTTATGTGGTTTAAATACAATGTTTAAGTTCAATAAAACAGATTTATCTGCAGTTAAAGTTAAAAATAGCCAAAGTTTTTCTAACTCTAACTACAGTAAACTACTTTTGAAACAATTTAAACGTACTAAATAAACTATAGAACCTAAACTACAATCGTGTCTACCAGATTTTTGATTGTTTTTGTATTTAAGGAGTAATAATTATTTTAAATAGAGTGGCGCGCGTGTGCGCTATCTATAGCTCAAACAATAACTTATCGAGCGGGCCTGTTGCCTGAGTAAACATATTAGTATTAGATTAGGCGTGATAATCTATATATCTCTGCTACAGATTTATTACTGTTAGTGTCTAAATACAGATGATATAAACTTCTTCTTTGAAGTTGAGTTGCTCCTAAAAAAATGTTGATCGTGTTCTACTCCTCAGATTCGCAATAAAAACACAACTCAAATGAATGTACAAATTGCAGGTAATGCAAACGAAATTTAGGGAACGCATAAAGTAACTTGCACAAGGTGTCGAAGTTTGTTATTCTTCCTTGTTGCCTTGGAAACAATAGATGTCACCATCTTTGCGCCGCCGTAGGTCTGGCGTACAGTACCCCAATCACGAACTTTAGACGTATTCGTCACGTTATCGTAGCGAGTTTACGCAGTACAACGATAGTCGGCATCACGAAGCACTCTCGTGTCGTGTAGTAAGCTCGATAGCATTAACGAAGATGACGTCATACTAACGTAAATATGGCCGTTGAATGACACGTCTAGAAACAAGTTAAGCGATCTTTTTTATGAATATTATCGAAATATATCATGATATTCCAGTAAAATCTAAGAAAAATCAATAACGAAACTAAATTACGAACAATATGTTCGGCAGGGTTAGCAAATGTAAAAAATTTGGTCTATTAAAATATGAAGATATATTTTTTTCTGTAATCTTAAGATTTTTGAACTGTTTAGTAGACTGTCAATTGACAGACTGACGTTATGCCATCAAATTGTGACAAATTCAAAAGTTTTACAAAAGATTTAGTTAAAAATTATGAAAAAATATTAAAATAACGAGGACAAGTCGTTTGCAGTACAACGTAACAATATTTGAATTTTTGAAAAAGTAAGTATGTAAAAGTAACACAAGGATAAGTGATTAAAGTGCTTTTATTCATTGGCTATTATAGCGAGATAAACCTAACTAGATCTTATTTCTCAAGAAATTGTGATTTATCCAAGCCCTCAGCTCTCCAAGAGGACGCTGTTTCTAACAAATGGAATGAAAAGCATTACGTCAATATAAAATAAATATATATTATTTTTCAGAATGAAGAGAGACCAAAGTACAATGTGTAGAAATACGCCTATATATGCCAGCTAGAAGAAATAAAGTGAGTCTAGCAGTTCCGGCGGTCTTCGTTACTCCCATATATATATATTTAGAGCAAAGGTGAACCCAACAAGATCAAAATCGATACACCTGTTACAAGTGCCCTGTTCCTGATTTCTTTTTAAGTTAAATATAAGGTGTATAAGATAAAAAATATTGTAATAAATTTCATATTTCTAATGTAATGTCATAATTTTAGAATTATAAATATGACCACTAACGTTTTTTTAATTCCACACGTTTCTTTATTTCTCGCCAAAAGCCAAAGCTCTATCTGTTGTTATATGTGATATTTTGAGCACATATAGTAAGAAACTATGTGTCGGAACCGTGCGTTCTCACTAGTACACACACACCCGTTGAAGACTTTCGTCTTCAAACACTGAGGTTAATGAGACATGACGACGCTGTTGCGCAGTTTCCCGACCTCTGCCTAGCCGGCCGCGTTGGATTCGTTGATAGACCTCTTTCTTAGAACCACTTGTTGTGAGGCTCGGTTAAGGCTTTCGACTGTAGCTTCAAAATCTCAATTTTGCCTGCACAAATAGTATATTATCAATAAACCGGAGGTTAGAGATGTATTGGCTATTGAAGTTGATGCCGAATCTTTCTCATTCCAAGAGCTTGAATCAGTCTTCAAATGCAGCTGTGTGATAATTTTAGAAAAAAAAAAAACAATTTAGGCGGTCTTATCCGTAAAAGTTAAGTTTCTCTTCGCTCATTTTTGACATTTAGAATCTGAAGTAATCTTGTTGCAACTCACGATACTATACGTCAAAGAAAGATTCGTGATCGCAAATCCAGTTTAACAGTATAGAAAATGTTTACGCACAATAAATGTCAGGTATTTGAGCTGCCAAATTTAGTTGGTTTTACGTCCGATAGAGGCGCTTTCAGATTCTCATACAAATGATTACGTTACTATACGAATACTTTGACGCAAATTATTCGTGATAGGGGTACAGTTGAAACTTTGCTGTGCGTTGCGATGCGATAACTATGATTTAGGAAAGTAATAAGTTTGTGTAGTTTTATTTGTTATTTATCTATGTGTTTATTTTATGTTTTAATATTTACAAGTTATTTTTGTACAGTGTTATACATAGTATCTGTAATCTGTATTTATGTGTTTTAAATAAAATATGTGGGATCTCGCAACATCGTCATTAAAACCTTGTAAGTTTGAGGGTTCAGTTGTCATTTTGCACATCAGGATACCCACATTTGTTGCAAACTAGCTGATTTATATGTTTTCCGTAACGTGTTTTTGTCCTCAGTATGTTTCGGTGTACCAGTAAGTGCGCCTTCACATTAGAGCGTCAGCAGCGCGGCAGCAGCGGATGCCTTTACATTAGCAGCGCGACGGTCGCGCGACTGGGTTGGTCCTACTACACCCATTACCCATAAATGCATATATCAATCTTTGAGAATGCGTCTAATATATCGATTCCCGGTTGGGTCAATGTAGAATTCAAAATTTTCTATATTGTCTCGGGTCTGGGTGTTGTGGTACCACCGTTGTGTCTGATTTCCAAAACACAAGTGCACTGGTTACTTACTTTGGGATCAGAGTGATTGGTGTTCAATAAAAAAAAGGTATCATCTACAAAACATTATCATCAAGTCCATCAAACTAATCATTCAAAATTACTTGTTATATATTAACCACACAGAACAATCGAAACGATTTTTAATTTGTGATCTAGAGGGCCGTAACGAAGAGAAAACGGTAATAATAATTAACTAACTTCCCGGAGATAACACTTTGGGATATAATAAAAAGAGTTCTATAAAAATATTGTTTTTAACAACCAAACTACCACGAAGTAGATTTTAAAAGTCGCAAACTTGTTTAGCGTACGTTGACTGTTAATAAAAAAAAAATTGCACTCCGGGAGTGCCGGCAGAAGTGAAAACTTGAATATCAACATTGTGCATTTTTGATTTTTTGGAATAGTTAGGGAATAATTTTGAATGAATTGCTCTTATTATCAATATAAAAGTACTATCATTTTTGTGATAGAATACAATAATAATAATACAATAACAATAATAATAATAATATAATATTTTTATAGAATACAATATTTATTTATTGCGCTATCGTACACAAACATTATAATTTATATTATATTACATTAAAAAGTTTATCTCTCAGAAAAATCAACTTACATCCATAATTTCGCCAACCGTCTTACGGTTTTTCGATTAGCCCACGTGTCCTGACGCGAGTTTCACATTTTTCCCCCATCCCACAAAAGTGCTCAACGCCGCTAAAGAAGTTTTCACTTCAAAAATTAGATGCAAATCCTTTTACATGCTACAGTATATTTATTGTGTCACTAGTATTAAATTGTACAGCAATGCAGGCGTGGTGTTCCATAAAAGTATGTTGCACAGCCTTTACCTTTCGTTAAGGTTGTCTTTTTTTTTAAAGTTAAATATTAATAGCTTGGTGCTATTACTCAAACAAATCAAGTTGGATAGCATCCTTGTGATATTTTGATCATTAAAAAGTAATTTACGAGTCTTTATGAGTGTTCACATAAGTTGCGTATTAAAATGTTTCCTTTAATTATAAAAGTTGTTTTACTACCAAGGTCCCATTCTGTAAGTATTTAACTGTATGTTCAGCTGATTGAATGATGTTACGTTTGATAAAGCAGGTGAAAATCGAAATTTAGATGTTGTCATACAGAGTAAGGCTACGCGTCACATCAAACACTAGCCGATGAAAATTTTGAAGACCTGTTTATAAACGAATGAGACTTTTTGTGTTGTCTATAATAGGCTTGTACTTCCAATCACCTGTAGAGTCGTAGCACAAAGCTACATTTGCTTGCAATCTTAGCACTCTGTAGCAAACGAAACAAAACTGTAATGTAAAATAAAATAACTGAAGAAAAAAGGGTTTTACCTTAGATGTATATAGTGAAAAATATAACAATGTGGTGTTTTAGTTTTCAGACCCGGACGCTCTGTCGAGAGAAGAGGCGGTAAGTAGTATGTTTTTTTAACCGACTTCAAAAAAGGAGGAGTTAAGGCCATCACTTTGTCCATCTCCATCATCAACAATCAGAGCAACGACTCCAAAAGGAAATTGTTGGCCTTAAATGAATTCCTTTCGTTCAAAGGGTCAAGAGTTTATGTAAAACTTTTTAGTGCATTTTGGTTTTTAAGTTGGTTTTTCCTTTTTTTCAAAGTTATTTTTTATTATAACTATCGCTACTAAAGAACTATTTTTTGCTCGTATACGTATTTTGGCCGGTTTGCGAACGTGATGGCTTGTATAAATAAAATAGACAGAGGGACATTATACTGAAGTTTTTTTTTAAATGTGACATAAATTAAAAAGCGGTTTCATTGATTTTGCTCATTATTCCTGTCAATTTATTTCCAAATTTTGCGTCTAAGATGTAACACGTTGTATATATTTACGTTCTGTGTTTGTACTCAGCTTACAAGTTGGCAGCGCTTGCTCAGTAACAAAGGTCGAACGAATTTCCGTATAATTTCCATGGAAGCACAGGGTCAACGCTCGCTTGCAAAAGACTCGTAGAAATAAATCTACATTAGTATATGTCAGGTCATGTCACATTGTAAATTGGAGGTGGGAACGTAGACTTTACCTTGAAAACATTTACAGAACGTGAGTACGAATCCTTATAGTATGTTTACGTAACTAACAGCCGCAGGACATCCGTTGCTGAACATATAAAAAAAAATGTAGGCTATTGTTAGCACTTATACTCGACCCAACATTGGCCCTACCACAGCTTCTAGACTATTTTGGGCTAATGTTGAGAAGAAGCTGCGCAACAAAATCAGTCATTATTGTCAATGCCTCATTTTATTTTATTTAAATTTTAATGTCCTGCAAGCAAGATCATACATTGTTATCGTTCATAAAATCATTTATTCTATAATGTTTTTTAGTCATTTAAGATTGTTTAACAATCGAATTTGAATTTAAGGTTATTTATGAAAGAAAGTAATACTCTTCCAATAAATGAGTGATTAACCTTTTGAAGTTTGTAGTTTGGAACGGCAAATTTATTCTTTTTTCTGGTATTGAAACCATGTTAACCACTTTTTGTAAGAAAATAAGCTTTTACAAATACAAATCAAATTAACTGTAATATATCTTGGCTTTTTTAAACAATTCCCCAAAAGAATCGTCAGTTTTGAGGTTGCAAATGGCCTAGCTCGCAACTAGCTTTTGCAGCCTAGCCCCATAACAAAATACCATAAGACAATACTACGGAAATAACTATCCTCGTGAATTTTCTTAGAGACGGGCGTTTTTATATTTGTGATAAAATAGGTATAAAAACTATAGCACTGAACGCCATCCCCCAAGAATGCTGATGGACGATGTCAGCGTCACACCCGCGACGCTCTGCGCGTGACATCCCGAGCCTCCGTCAAGGCAAGAAAAGTTGAAATTAAAATGCCTACATAGTATAATTCGACGCGCCTTGAGTGGCTGGGAACATCGGTTGAATAAATAATGCCTGTGTTGCGGATTTGAAACCCTTCGCATGTTGTTTTGTGAGTGCAAAGGTCAAGTTTTTAATGTAACACAGAGATGATGGCGGTCACTTAGAGAAGAAATGTCATCGCTTATTATTAAGGTCGTGGGTTTGATCACAAATTTCGATTAAGTTTGTATCAGCAGAATTAAAATCCCATATTTAATTCGAAGACCACTTACACACTGTGACTTTTAGCATCGATGCAGTCGCGCGTTTAAGAAACGCGCTTATCTATAGCTAGCTTAAAACAAAGTCTACAGCTTGATATCGGTAAAACTCTTCCCTTCAATGTCAGCTGTAGTTGGACAACTATTGATCCGAGTCCTGCACCAACAACGTTTTATTCCCGTCACGTGGCGGCGCGTTTCGGATAAATTGATAAGATGCAAAAAAGTAGGCTTGAGCGATCGCCGGCTCCGCCAATACGCCAAAGAGGGTTGAGCTCTTGGCAAACGGTAACTAATATCACTTGGAAGGCCCAAATGAAGGAATGTTTTTTTATATTAGCCAACCTTGAAAAGGAAGTTCATTTCTAGGAAAGTGGAGGTCTGAATTTGTGAGAATGTTTTTCTTATCAGCAGTAAGTAAGAACTCACGCACGAATTTTATTTAGTATGTCAAGATGTAAAACTAAGCACACCTTCTTGTATTTGGGGTGTAGTATGAATTATTTTATGTATAGGCTTTAAATCATTATTTCGTTGTAAATAGTTTTGCTATACCTAATCATCCAAAAGTTTTCTCATTTACGTTCTCATCCCTAATAAACATAGACCTTTTTTCATTTCATCACAAATTAATGAATGGAAACAGTTACTAACAGATCGTTTAGAAAACGGCTCAATTAAGCGATGAAATATGGACATGGTTCCTTTTCAACCTTATTGTTTTTTTTTTCCTTTAATCGAACGGGGCTCTTTTGTAATGACCTGGGAACAATGGGTCCTCCAATTAGAAGGCCACATGCGCTGAATAGTAATGACGGCTATAGTCACATTGACCCTTAGGAATTAAAGCAGCAATCTTCTTCTTCTTCTTATCGTGTCGACTTTGGCGTTATATTTTTGAGGACCAGTACTCGGCGACTGACACAGCGTTATCAGTGGCGTTGTACAGGTCCGCACGTGTGCAGGTGAAGGGACACGTAGGGCAAGACAACAGGTGTGCCATCGTCTGTGGAGAGACACCACACAAGCATGCGTCGTCCGCAACATAACCCCATCTGTACATATTCTCCTTGCTTCGGCCGACTTGTGTCCGCAGTCTATTTAAGGACTTCCAAGTTTGCCAAGGTAGACTATGTCCAGGGGGGAGCTGTTCCGTTAGCGGTATAGGTGAATTGTTGGGGTATCTCTCCTTCCAAAAGCAGCGCTGAATAGTAATGACGGCTATAGTCACATTGACCCTTAGGAATTAAAGCAGCAATCTTCTTCTTCTTCTTATCGTGTCGACTTTGGCGTTATATTTTTGAGGACCAGTACTCGGCGACTGACACAGCGTTATCAGTGGCGTTGTACAGGTCCGCACGTGTGCAGGTGAAGGGACACGTAGGGCAAGACAACAGGTGTGCCATCGTCTGTGGAGAGACACCACACAAGCATGCGTCGTCCGCAACATAACCCCATCTGTACATATTCTCCTTGCTTCGGCCGACTTGTGTCCGCAGTCTATTTAAGGACTTCCAAGTTTGCCAAGGTAGACTATGTCCAGGGGGGAGCTGTTCCGTTAGCGGTATAGGTGAATTGTTGGGGTATCTCTCCTTCCAAAAGCAGCAATTATAAAGCAGGCGTAGAGAAACAATGTGTCGAAGATCCGTAGTCAAATATTTATTTATTGAGGCAAAACAGAATAAGAGTTTGGTGTTAGAATTCATAAGTTGTGCGAAAACGCCAGGGATTCAATCAGATGACGTTTTATATCAAATAATAATGTAATATTTTATTACGGGGTCGGAGGTAATAATATTTTTTTCATTATATGGTTTGTTAATATTATGCCCCGAGCTATCATGCGCAAACAAATAAAATTCGGAAAAAGTTTCATTCTTGACATACCTAACATTGTCAATAATGAAAATAACATTGAAAATAATTGGTCTAGAGGTTGTACAGGTAAAAAAACACCTTTGCACCTTTTGACTCTGTTCTTTTATAAGCTACACAGTACCATACATAAGTCCTGGCATCATAATCACCGAACTCCTAAAAGTTACGGAGTTCCATCATCAGTTCAGCTCCACAAAATGGTGAATACTAGTCGTAAAGACTTGTTAACATTAAGATACTAGTACAAAAACAATTAACGTGCCATTATAATTTAAGAAGTTTACTACAATTACACCAAGATCACATAATCAGATCCCGACTTGTCTACAAGGGATGGGAAGGTGACGTACTAAAACCACTGGAAGATTTCTCAAGATAACGTCCAATGAGTTAGGCTAATTCTTTGATCTTAATAATACAGGCGCTAAGGGCTCACCAAAATTAGTTTTGAAATACTCTCATGTGTCCATCTAAATAGTCCACAAGACAGCTAACCAGATTATCTTTTACGAAACTTTCACGAGTTTGAACTTAAACTACTAAAGACAAACAACTTTACGACAAATTCTAGACTACGGAACCCCAAGATGTTTGGTGTTTGGAAACCTTGAATTTTCCATGAACAAGCTCAACAGACATTTCTGTGCTATTTGAGATACATTTTCGTTACTTTTAAATTGGGTCATGTAATTTATCTAAAAAAGGTGTTCTTATGGTGCGGAATTTAATAGTTGGATTCGAGGGGACAAAGAATAGTCCTCATAAATTATCTGAGACGTTTATCCAGCGTAGAGTGCTATCTATTTGGAATGATTTGGAAGATATTCGGACTACAACGAGTTGGGTTTGCCAATGTTTTTATGGAAACTTACATAACGTCTTGTAACACGTATTACGTACCTTTTT
Organism: Pyrausta purpuralis; assembly: GCA_963924145.1. Lineage (NCBI taxonomy): Eukaryota > Metazoa > Arthropoda > Insecta > Lepidoptera > Crambidae > Pyrausta > Pyrausta purpuralis. The sequence goes on from OZ001646.1 coordinate 6,911,500, forward strand.
AACAGACTTGAAAGAAAAGGAGGTGCTCAGTTCGACCTGCATGTTTGTATGTACGGACAACAGCACGTCAAGGTAAACACTGCGGTTTCTTATTCAGTTGTAATAAGGGCTAGTTTTCAACAAAAATGGCTAACCTGATATGGCCACTATACAAATGTTTATTTTTTCATTTTATAAAAACACATACAGAGTACAATCAATGCAAAAACAAAATGATAATGCTTTTGAACTTATAAAGGTGTAGATCGTAATTCAAAACAAGTGTTCCTAGCATGTTTAAAATATCTGAAAAAAAAATGGTTCGAGATAGGTAAAAAAAAAAAATACAATAAAAACGGTGCATGATAACCAATTACAGAAAGTGGTACCCAGTGTGTACAGTGCAATTTTATTTTGTCATGAAAACGTGTTCATTTATCTGAAAACATAAACAACGAAACAAATAACAAAAGAAAATGTAATGAAATTGAAAAGAAGATTCTTTACAAAGTTACAAAGAGGATTTGTACGTATATTTATATACTAACACAAACATTCACACATGGCCATACTTATAGGATCGATATTTGTAAGACATGTTATAAACAGCCTTGGTTTTTTAACAAAACTACACAACATTTACAATGAGGTCCATACCCCTAATCCCCTGGGATAGGCAAGGATGCCATAATTTTGGCAGGACTCAGTTATAAGCAAAGGTTTTATTGATGTACATATGTTGCCGCTAAACAATCTTATTTGAACATATTTTACCTGAGCTAAAAAGCTAACAGCAGTCGCCGCTAATAGACAACGGCTGCTGTCAAACGATGATTAATAATAATAAATAATAAAAATCTTTATTTCCAATATCTTGTTTACAATATTTTTGCAGAGTCTTCCCGGTAAGTAGTCTTAATGACACTTGTATTGGGAATGGCTCGCAACTTCCCTAAAGGTATAGCCGACAGATATAGGTAGGTAATTATAAAGTTAGTTACATTAGTGGTTACCGGCACTAAAAGGCTGGTACCGAGAAAAAGTACTTAATTATAATTATGACTAAGTGTGTGACACAGATTCAATTCTGTGCTATTAATTAAAACTAAATAAAAACAAAGAAAAGAAAGACAAACGCGCCACTTGGTATTCAAGTGCGCACAAATGTACAACTCCAGGTGCTATACCTATTATAGTATGTTTGTGTTTACCTACATGATGCCAAGGGATATCTGTAAGCCCTACGGATTATTCCTTGGGTTCGGTACGAGTAGTCCACTTACAGATTCCATGACTAAGTTTGAGTGTTAATTTATTTTATTGTGTATAATTTAACTAATTCTTATTAAAAGATTTTCAACTTCATCATAGGTCAGTGATGATAACCATTTGGTAACTGTATTCTTGCAATTGTGAGTCAGCATTGGGTATATTACTAATGTTTTATTAATTTTATTGTAAATATATGAAGACTGACCTAAGTACTGTCTTCTAGCAAAGGCTGTACGTAAAGTAGGAATGGGAGCTACAACATCCTTCCTTCTTTTATGAGAGCGATTGACATAGGTTAAAGTTTTGTGACAGTTTAAAGTAATGTTGAGAATGTAAAGTTTTCGAACTGAGAGAAGACCACTCATCTTATATAGCGTGTCAGTAGGAAAACGATAATGTTTGGAGTAAATTACTTTTATAAGAGATCTCTGCGCCCTTTCCAGTTCGAGAACATGGGTTTTGGCAGCTCCTCCCCAAATCGAGATGCAGTAAGTAAGTACAGATTGAGCCAGTGCCATGTAGGTTTTGTTTTTGAGTTTATTTGACATGACCCTACGTAGTGACTTAAACACCCATACAAGCTTCCTAGTTCGGTTCATTATTAACTCCAGGTGTGGGTTCCAGCTGAGGCGTTGGTCTAGTATAATACCAAGGTACTTAGTTTGGTTAACCTTGTCAATGAACGGACAGTTGCACATTAAGTTACTAGGATTTGAACAAGAGTGAATTTTGATTTGAAAAGTATTGTGCGGTTGAGATTTAGTTGAAGGAGAGAAACAGATAAAGTTTGTTTTCTGAATGTTCAGTGTTAAGAGGTTATCACTGAGCCAGTTGGATACTATTGATAAGCCCCTTTCAGTTCTTTCATGAACAGCATCCCAAGTTCTACCGGTAAAGACAACTGCAGTGTCGTCCGCGTAGGAAACTATCCTGCCTCCGACATCCCGAATCTTTCCCAATTCGTTTATGTATATAAGAAAGAGAGTCGGACCCAGGACACTTCCCTGCGGGACACCAAAGCTTACCCTGGCTTTATCACTATTGTAACTACCTATTTTAACCTCCTGAGTTCGGTCCTGGAGGTAACTTTCAAAAAGATTAAGTGGAGTATCTCTAATACCTATACTCTCTAACCTGTGTAAAAGAATTGGGACAGAGACGGTGTCAAAAGCCTTTTTGAGGTCTAAAAAGACTGTAAGGCACTTGTTGCCACCATCAACCTCCTTGACTAAAGTTGAGGTGAGGTCTAAAATCGCATCTTGTGTTGATAAACCCTTCCTAAAACCGTATTGTGTACTAGATAATATTTTAAATTTTGTTAAATAATCAGTTAATCTAATGTTAAGCAGTTTTTCAATAATCTTAGAAATTGATGTAAGGACAGAGATAGGTCTGTAATTGTTTACGTCCGCTCTGTCCCCACTCTTGTACACAGGAGTCACAATGGACCTCTTTAGAGAGCTGGGGAATACACCAGTGCTAAAACAGAGGTTTGCTAGGTTACACATGAGGGGGACAACGATCTCTCTAGCATGTTTCAAAAAAACTGTGCTGATACCATCCCATCCAGGTGAACTTCCAGAGTCAAGACTCATCAAGATGCCTTCGACCTCCCTGCAGTCAGTATTTAGCAGTACGAAAGAAGAAGGGTGAGTGAAGTTAGATCTGTGCACCAGAGGCACAGATCGGCAATTCCCTTGTCCCGATTCACCAGCAATGGCCTCAGCCAGCTTAGCGCCAATACTAATGAAGAAGGCATTCACGCAGTCTACCGAAACCAATAGTGACGGATGAAGGTTAAGTAGGGCTACGTTCTCAGTCTTGGGTGGTTTATACTGAGTGATCTCGTTAACAGTGTTCCAGAATTTACGCGGGTTGTGAGCTGATTTTTCAATTAATTGGCTTTGGTACTTTCGCTTAAGCTTTTTTATTAAATTAGAACAATAATTGCGGAAACGTTTATACGTAATTTTTAATATTATGTTGTGAGGGTCTCTATCGAGCTTCTGTTGCTTGTTATTTTTTTAGTCTAATACACCTAAGAGCACCTGCAGTTATCCAGGGTTTTATTGTCCGTTTATTATTAGAGAAGTAAGCTAATTTCGAATTTGCTTGGATAGCTGAGTTAGTTATATGAATCAAATTATTGGCAAAGACCTCTGGATTATTCATTGTGTTTAAATCCGTAAAATCTGTAGATTTAAGAGTATTGTAAGCACCGGTGAAGTCAGTTATTAATTTGGACTTAGCGACAGGCTTGTGTATTGATGTACTTGACAATTGAATGAAGACTAGGTTATGGTCAGTAATTGTAGTATTAATGACGGCTATGAAAGCCGTTTTGCAATTTCGGTCTAGTTTTAACATAACGTGATCAAGGCTGGAGGTCTTCCTCGTAGGAAGGCAGTGGCCAGGTAAGAGGCCATGCAAAGCCAGTACATCTAGGTAGTTGAGTCTGTTACGACGATGCTGTGAATTTTCGGTATCTTTAGGGAGCAAGTTTATGTTAATGTCGCCAATAATAGACACATTTCTATGTTGAGTAATAGTTTCGAGGTGAGAGTCAAGTGATCTCACAAAATCATCGGCGTTAAGAAATGAAGGGGATCGATAAATACTCAGGAAAACAAAATCTGTAATTTCAATCTGAAGCCCCGTGGCGTCTGAGAGGTTAAGGTCTGTAACCTTTGCCCGATGGTTGTTTTTGATATAAATCACCACACCGTCGTTCTGGTTTAGTAATTTAGTTGACTGAAAGCTGGTGTAGTTATGTAGCAAAGGTATTTGTTTGATTGAATCTAATCTACATTCAGTGAGAATTATAATGTCCACATCGAAGTTCAATTCCGACAAAGTAACTTGTAAGTCATCAAAATTTTTGTAAATACTTACTATATTTTGGGTAATTATACGTAAATGATTACGAGGTGAACCTGAGCAGTGATTAGATAAATCCTGTATGTTACATTTAACTGAATATGACGTTTGAATACAGTCTAATTCCTGTGCCGATTGGTGATGTCTATCCATTATAATTAGGTTTATAATAAAACAGAAAGTCGAAACTATAGTTATTATGTAAGGTAAGTAGGGCTATTTTTGTTAGGCATACTTGTAAGTTGATATAGTAAGAATTAGTTAAGAGCGTGAGTGTTAGGTTGTTTGTATTTACGTAATTCAGAGTAATCGATTTTAGTTTCGAGGTGGCAGTTTGTACGGACTGTATATTATAGTGTAGGTATGTATGTTTATGATTTGATAAGTAAGTGTGTTTGGTCGTAGGTATAGGTATGGTTATTTTATGTTTTGAGCTAAAAATTAGTTCTGAGTGTGTAAACATGTATAAGTATGTGTGTGTTTGTACGTTAAAATAAGTGTAATTATTTATTTGAGGTGGTGTATGTGTGATCATCTGAATACAGCTTACAAAAGGTATCGAGTCCAAAGCATATTTCTTACCAAATATATTGTGATACAAGTAGTAGGTATTCTTAAGATAGTACAAAAGAGGTAACATACCAATAACTAACAATAGTCACGTTTCTAGTAGGAGCTGGTGTACCTGGGCCTCACTTTGAACACAGATAATCTTAGTGAAGTCATCTTTCCTCACAAACACTCTGCCGAAGGAAGTCCAGCAGTATTTGAACTTTTTAGATTTGGCAAGATCACGAGCCAGGAAGAACAGGCGAGCTCCTTTAGCAGTGAGCTGTTCTGATATGTAGACGGGGGTGTCCTCACTCGTGGTAAGACCGAGATGTTTGGCCTGTAGTTTACACTTATTTTTATAGTTAAATTCATTGGACTTTCTCAGCAAATCGGTTCTAAGGATCGTGGATCCAAGTTCTACAATAATAGGGGGACTTTTCTCTTTGTCATTACGCGCCTTCAGTCTAAAAATATCCTTTATGTCACGATCACATAGTTCGAGGTTCACAGTTTTCGAGAGGCAAGTCATCATGTTCATCAGGTCAACTCTGTTCTCAGACGGTTTTCGAGGAACGTTTTTTAATTCAATACACGTTTTACGTGACGTCCTTTGGAGGTCCTCAACTTTATCCTCTAGTATATGTATGTACTCACGATCCTTCTTAGCTTGGGTTTCCAGATGCTCAATCTTCTTTTAGAATTCCTCATTTTGCGAGGTTAATAGGGCGACGTTTTGCTCAATATTTGAAGTAATTTGTTGAAGGGACTTAAGGGTGTTCGAGATTACCGCATATTACCTCTGTTGTCCATATGTAAATGTCGTCATAATTTTTGTAATCTCCTCTTTAAAGTCGTGAAACTGTGATGGTGACAGCTCATCTTCTCTCGGTCTCCTGTTGCGGAGAAAAACATAGCTAGGCGGAGTGTGTTCCACCTGTGCGTCCACCAGATTCTCATTTTGAGGCAAGTCTGGCTCTATTGTATTAGTCAAAGCACTTGACTGCTGCGATACGTCGTCCATCGGTGTTGTATAGGGTGGGGTCCTTTGAACCGACATATTGCACTGTGCGCGTAGGCCTAAATGTGATGCAGAGCCGACGGAAAAGTGAATGAACGGTGACGTAACGCAAATATGAGGCGCAGCGTGCGAGATAGGTCGAGGGGCGGGGCAAGCCGGTGCAGTTGCGCGAGCGCAGGGCTTGAGACAGTATAGCTGACTTTGTCTTGCGTGGGAATGTCCCTTTCACACGCTGGTTTCACCAACACACACTTATGTTCGCCTGGTACTTAGCACAGAATTTAGCAAAGTATTTATTACTTAAATTTACAAAAATCGAGTTATAAAGGTCGCCTAGTAAACGCGACCGCACTGGACGGCGTCCGAGAGGGGAGAGAGTTATAAACAGCCTTGGTTTTTTAACAAAACCACACAACATTTACAATGAGGTCCATACCCCTAATCCCCTGGGATAGGCAAGGATGCCATAATTTTGGCAGGACTCAGTTATAAGCAAAGGTTTTATTGATGTACATATGTTGCCGCTAAACAATCTTATTTGAACATATTTTACCTGAGCTAAAAAGCTAACAGCAGTCGCCGCTAATAGACAACGGCTGCTGTCAAACGATGATTATTACGTGTAGTTAAATATGTATTATTGCAATCCCATACTACCTCCAGAACATATTTTGATGCCAGCAGCGCATCGTTATTTATTTGATAAATCCTGAACATACAACTACATGTTTGACATTCAAATTTCGAAAACTACGTCACAATTTTGTCATAAAGTTGCGTATTCTTTTTTCTTGTCATAGATTCTCTATACGTAGTAGTAATAACAACTCACTGCCTCAATTGTGGGTTCTAATAGCGATCGGCCACAAACTGGTTATATCTGGCTAGCTAATGTGATTCTGCCATCTTCAAAATGCACCACCTCGTAACGGGAATGAAATGCTAGTTTTGAATTAATAGCTGTCCAGCTCCAGCTGACATGGAAGGAAAGAGTTTTGTCCATACTGAGCTGAAGGTTGAAGCTGTAAGTTGGACACTAAGGCGCATGTTACCAAACTAGTCCGAGGTTATAATGTATTGGCATTTCGCATATTACGTACATTGGTACGTATTTGGGTTAAATAAATCTACAGCCTGTTCTTCTGGTCAGTGACATTCAACTCAAGGATGATAGAGTTATGTAAATTTTAAAAAAAACTTTAAATAATATGCAAGTTTTATAAAAGAAAACTTCATCAAAACATCCTAAAAAACAAAACGAATGGAAAAACTCGCACCCTCACGCGAATCTACAAATTCTACGCCGTTGTTAGTAAGCTAGACAACGAAGCGACCTGCGCTGGTAGTCTGATGTTGCAAAAATTTGACATTTCATTATCACAAAAAATAGCTTGCAGTATCACGAAATCTGATAAAATTAACCGTATTCATATCGCAATCCTCAAACGTACACATTTGCCACGAATCGTACGCGATACACATCCTCCCATTATTTGGGGTAACCGTTATAACGAAAGATATTTTTATATTAGAGAGCTTTTTTTATATAGTCCTTACTGTCGACCTGATGGTTTTTACTGTCAATAAATATGCAACAATTCATCAAATTTAATTAAAGCTGTCTGAGTGATTGTAAATAGAGACAAAAAAATGGCATGAAATCATAATAAAGATTCAGAAAATAGTATTATGCAATAAACCTCATCTCAGCACAAGCACACAGCAATAAAACCGGCCAAGTGCAAGTAGGACTCGCTCACTAAGGGTTCCGTGCCAACTTTAACTCAATTAGAGATTCACTTCCACTTAGCCAAAATATCACAATATTTTGTTGACAGCAAATACAACTTTGTTTTTCATATTATTTCTATAAATATTAAAGTTATGTTTGCGGTTACTGAAAATATGCTCTATCTCAAAAACTGATAGTTCGATCTCGTTCAAACCAACATCTACATCATGTATTTTTTCAAAATTTACACTCGCTTAGTTTAAAATTTAGATGGGGGAGGACACACATTTTACCTAGACTTTTAGAGAAAATGGTTTGAGGAACCTCATTGTCATTTTAATAGACCATAAACACGCTACACGCATAGGTTTGACATTTTTTTTTGTTTTAGTTTTGTGTATGGGAGCCCCTCCTTAAATGTCATTATTTTGTATGGTTTGAAGGAGAATCGTAAAGCGGTTAACAGGATACATCTTCCTGCCAAATTTTAATAGTGTAATGCTTATAGTTTCAGAATAAAGTGGCTGTGACATACGGACGGACTTACAGACAGACAGACAGACTTGACTAAACTATAAGGGTTCCGTTATTTGCCATTCGGCTACGGAACCCTAAAAATAAGCTTTTTGGTACGGATATGACGATACACGAGCCTTATTTTGATAAGGTTTAAGGTTCGCGGTGAATATTAATTAAAGGAAAAATAAAAATAATTCCTGCAACACCGTTAATAACTAAATCAATACCTTATGTCAGTTTGACATTAAATAAACAACGTTTTGCAAATAATTTATCATTGAAACTATTAAATTAAATTCCACAAGAATTCCCAGCCAATACAGTAAAATACAAAATCGGAAAATATAAAAACACATTATCTTGAAGGATAGATAAATAAATAGATTCCATGCATGTAAGTAATAAAATTTTGCAATGTGTTTCTATGTGCATAAGAAGCTAGATATTCAGTGTCTGTTTATGATTTCATGATTTAAATATAATATTCAACTAGTGATTATTTAACTGAGTTTATATGGGGTTCTCACTTAATAAGATCCGAGCCCCTCATGTATTGGAGAACTATTTAAAAACAAGTTTTCAGCAGATTACAGTTAAAACGTCTTAAAAGACAGAGCAAGAACTTACAAATCCGAAAAACGAAACCAAAACGAGCGCATAAAGATGCAGGAGACATGTGAAGTGCATTAAGAATGATTTATAATAGCTTTTTCAATTATTTTCAGGACTTTTTCACGAATTGCTGCAGTTGAAAGTTTGAAGGAGTGACAAAGCAATAAAAAATGAAAGTGTAATAATTTAATTGAAAACCACAAAATACCTTCTACTAAACGATTCTACCTCTCTAATAAACGTTATTCCCTCTAATCGATGGTTGTCTGGAAGAGATTGCTCCCAGCGACAAAACCGCCAATATTGTACTACTAATGATTTGATTGAAATGTTTTTGTTTCTTGTGTCCTTATTTGTGCAATATCCATTAATATTATTATTATTATTATCATTAAATGCGAATCATTCCAGAATCTTTTATTTATCGTTTTTCATACGTTATGTATAGTAACAGAAAGTCGCGTTTGTTACAGTACTAATAACGGGGGCACAATTTTCATTATTTAGAGTTAGTTAAATTCGTCGTCGCGCCGAATAGGAAATACGACAGCTATCATTATAAAATGCTTTTGTATTTAATGTTAGTTTGATAACTATTTATCACTTATTCATAGATGCAACCTAGAACTTTTCCATCCTAATGACTGTCCTTTGCGATATGACTCTGCCCGTTGCTGCGACTTTTTTTAACATTGTTGCACTCGCGCGTGTTGAAAATGCGCTTCAGCATCGGGACTCACGCAATGAATAGATTTATTATAGCATCGATGCAGTTCGCGTTGGTATGGATGCAAACGCCAAAATTCAGTACATAATTTGACAATTTCCAGCATTATCATCGCGACTGCATCGATGCTGCATCGCGACTAAAAATCACAGAGTGTAAAGGGTCTATAGTTTCACTGGTCTAAGTCCGTTGCGATCGCAGGACCACACGGGATGCAACCCGCAAACGATTACTGTAGAAAACTGTGGTGGAGGCCTATTCTAGCTTATAGAATGATGATGGTGACATAAAAGTATTCGCTTAGATACAAACCATCCTAATGCGACGGAACCGTAAATAACTTTGGTTTCATAAAAAAATAAACAAGAACTCAAGAGCTTTAGAAGCTGTTATTTATATAGTAGTCTACCTTTTAGCTGTATTAATGAGAGCCAAATAAGGGTTGCAAATAGTGATCGAGTGTTCTAGTGGTTATCAACTTTCTTTTAAAAATTGTTGCCTCTCATCGTGCATTATTGTCTCAAATATATTTTAAAAATATAATTTCAAGTAAAGGTGCAATATTATAGATTGTTTTATCAGCTACATTACTAATTACTTCGTAAGTGCCTTAAAATTTGAGGTAATGTAGGTAAGAATATATGTAAATTTAGTAGTAAATACGTTGTAAAAATATCAATTATGGAGTTAAATTAGGGAATTCCGACGGGATTTCCTATTTTCTTATTATTCAACCCTCAACACAATTTGTTGTATACATCATTGGAATTGTTATCAGGCTTTTGAAAATAATAATAAAAAATACTGCATTATTTTAACCTTATTACCGCACAAATAATTTCTAGTTACTTATCTTTTTTCGACGATATTGAAAATGACATTAGAAAACTGTGCTTGCGAGATTGACATTTGTAAAAATTGCAAGTCCCGACGAATGGAGTTATCGTCGAAATTAGCCGTATTCAAATACAAATCCTAAGTAAAGGAAATGTATGAAAATTATTTAAAAGCATCATAATTTATTAAAAAGCATATCTCTAGAAGTTAGTTCCTAGAAGTATCCGCAAGAGGCTCTTTACATTCGAAAACAATAGTAACACCGTATCTAGGAATTAAACACCTGAATAAAGGTAAAAAATACATAGAAAAATCTTTTGATTTTTGCTAACATAATTCTAGCATAATTTTCGATTTTTCTGCTAAGATGAGCTTTTTCAGATTTTCATTACCCTCGACAGCGTTATCGTCAACATCTGTCAAAAATTAGTGTGTCGAGTCTTGTGTCGGAAGTCTCGACATAGTTCCCTGTAAAACCACCAGGTGGCGCTCGAAAAATGCCGTAACAAAATTAGTGTTTTCGTGTATTTATTGATCGAGAAAAATTTTCGAATGAAGCTTAAAAATTACATTTTTTTTTAAAGATTTATTGAACATACAAGCTACATAAGTTAAAATGATATTCAATGAATTAGAAAATTATAAAATGAAATTGTCTACGCGAAATGTCAAAAATGTTGCATCAGACTACCAGCGCTGCAAATTTGCGTTGTCGGCGTATCGACTGTCAAAACACGGTGTCGAGTCTCGCAATTCACGAGTTACTCGAGTTAGCATACGTCACTTCGCGACGAAACTACCACGCCTGGTGTTGGTAGTTTTGACCATAAAATTAATATTCCTATCGGAATAGAAGGACAAGTAAAAGCTGTCAAACGAAACCGATTTAAGATGTCAGTAACTAAGATAAGTAAGTAACATTTGTAGCTTTAAATGAGATAACCTTTCTATCAGGTGATTAAAGACAATGTTCCTAAGATAAACATATTAGTTTACTGCATGATAAACAGCCGACACAAAATATTGAACATGCAGCTCTAGTGTAAAACCAAATATTATTTCATTATATAAAATATTCGTATATACATTCCCTGTGTACAAAAATCAATCACCGATCAAGTTACCATGTTTCAACATAAATATTTCTTCAAAATATATACAATTTCACACAAAATTTTCAAAAACTCAAAGAAGAGAAATTTTCAGCGAGCTTCTATAAGGCTTCCGGCCTGACTGACAGCTGCTAAAAACGGTTCTGCTACTTCGCATCTCCCATCTCTTTTTATCACACAGTTTGCTGCTAGTGACATCTCGCTTTTGTCGTTCTATTCCAAAGGGATAATAATTTTATGGTTTTGACTCACTCACTAGTCCGCAATAATAAATGATTTTGTGGGATTTGAGTACAACCCCTGAATACAACCGGACCAAAACAACACTCTTTATATTGAAACCGGACTATTATTAGGTACTCAGGCGGCTGCTAAGTGAACATATTTTGATATTTTATGACAAGTTTAATAGATAATGACGATGAACTTATCAGTTCTAACTTCTAATAAAATCCCTCTCCCTTAAAAGTAATGAATCATAATTGACGACCTCCGTGGTGTAGTGGTTAAGCACGCTGGATTTCAAGGCGTCGCCGCCCGGGTTGAATTCCCGGTCGTTCGAGTCTATATATAAATTTGTCTCGGGTCTGGGTGTTGTGTTACCACCGTTGTGTATGACTTCCATAACACAAGTTCATTGGCTATTTAATTAAGGATTTGGGCAAAGTATGTGATTGGTTTCCAATATTTATTTATTAAAGCGACATAATATTCTCTTATTCAGAATTCAAATTTTGGCTAAGTGTTAACGGGTCTTCAGATCAGACGTATTATCTATTAGTGAAACTGATGGCAGACGTGACGAGAATATGTTATAGCAGGCTGCGTTTAGAATCAATAGGTCCAGCTGAATTCGCAAGGAAGGGATTTGGCACGTGACTTAAAACAATTGCAAATGTTTTTCTGCTCTTTCACTCCATATTTATTTGCAAAGAGAAATTATTGTGAAAAAAATAGTCCAGCATTTTGTTGCACATTTCTATAAGTCCGAGGATGTATCATATCAAATATAATATTGACAAATGACCATCACGTTTATACGTTTCTTGTATTAATATAGTGATTTGTGTCTTTAGCTTCAATAACCTTCTAAATTGCTCGTAGCGCTGTGGTTGCAGCGCTTTGGTAGTGATACCGAAGTGAAGCAACCTACGAGTACAGCGTGGTCGTGTTTGGATGAGTGATCATTCCGACCATATAAGTGACGTACATCACGAGCATCTCCGTGATTCGGAAGGCACGTTAAGCCGTTGGTTCCGGCTATTATCGGTTCCTATTAGACGTTAAGCCTAGTCAGAGGCCTTATGGGGGCTTGATAACATCTGACATCTGCAAACACTCCTCCACCAACCCGCACTGAGCCTGCGTGGTGGAGTATAACTCAAACTACCTCATAGTTGAGGTAAGGCTTTTGCCTAGCAGTGGGACGTTACAGGCTTTTTTTTTCAACTTTACTTAAACCTTCTTAAAACTATTCGAACGCAGTTGTGGCACGGTATTGTTATAAATAACAGTACCGTGGTTATAATAGAAAGTGACTTTTTTGTTGAATATATTTGCATGTTTTGATTGGTGTGTTCGGAATACATTAGCAAAATATTAGAATATTACTCAAAATTAAACGGCCTAAAATTTTTACCATCCACTCTGTTTTTGACGTAATATTTTTCGTTTTCATATCCTGTCGCGTCTCGAAGGCGTATTACAGTAATCGATGTCGTCACTTTGCGGGCGATGAATATTTCAGGTGAGCATATGCGCCTCTGCTATACTTAGGGATGTCAAAAATATTTTTTGAACGCGAATGTTACTAAAACGCCTTTCCATGAGAAGGATGCTTATGCTCTAGTTAGACATATTTTTATATAATGTTTCATGTGTATTATGCTATGGCATTTATTTATTTTATTTATTTATTATTTAATCTGTCTGAAAACAGTTACAGGAATGTTGAGATTCTCAAAAAGCATAACATTTCTCTACCAAACCATCATACTCGTAGTACTATTACAATACGTTACACAAATGTGTTTGATTAAATGTTTCTCTCTACTTAATGAATCCAGACTTTTCTACGTTATAGAAACCGCATAGTGTAGAGACTATAAATATTTTTCTACTTTATGTACTTTATAAGTAAATTGTGTAACGTTTGTGACACCCTTATTCCGTACAAATCGACAATCTGACCGCAGTGTCATTTCATGAATTGAAAGCTGAAATGTGGCAAGTACTTACGTAATACGAAGTTTCAGTAAAAATATATTGCTTAAATTTCGCCTGTGGTGTGTCATTTAACTATGACTCATGCAAACCACAAATTTAATTATCTTCCTTTGTCAAACTATGCTGCATCTTAACAACTGCTAAGAAATTCAAAATCCCTCCATTCTAAGTGCTGAAGATGTATTGCAAAAACGAAAATACATATCCATGAGTGGTTATGTAACGGGGTACAGTTCTATTGAGATAAAATAATGTTAAACTCCAGTATTTATGAAATCCGATATCCGCTAGCTGCGAACACATAAACCCGGTAAGCTCGCGATGGGAATTGAATTTCAAATGTACGCGTTGTTTTGCCGTAACGCGTTGCGCGGTGATCCGAAAAATGTGCCGTGCGTAATATGTTAATGTGAAAATGTGAAGTGTTTTATTAGACTTTTATTAGACTGTGCTGCTTTAGTTCCCTACTCGAGTTAACATGTTATTTTATACGAGTAACTCTAAACTCAACTCAACCGTGATGAAGAAGCGGCAAGTCCTGGTAAATATTTATTCCATCTTTCGCCGAAATTTTAAGCAGATAAAAGTAAACTTAGATCTAACCAAAAATAATTTCATGTAAAATGGCACCTAAAGCCGAGATTTCGCCTAAAGGCGAAAAAGTTTGAACTGTCATGAAAAGTCAATCTTCTAACCCTACGCTTCCTCACTTTACTCACAAACGTACTAAAAACGCCGAGCGCGACGCGTCCACGCTCCGCCGTCTGTGTGGCTACTAAATACGAACATCATATAACACAACACTTACCGTCCCGCTCACGCCACGCTCGGCGCGACGGTGGCCCGCCCCGCCGCGCTGTGTTTTGTATTCGCGCTCGGCGCGACGCCGACGCGACGCGCCAGTTACCGCCCCGCCGAGCGTGGCGGCGCTGTCTGTCATGTCTCCTATATTTCTATATTATACAACTCGTCCAACCCGCTGGCGTTCCGCCGGCGTCGCGTCGCCGTCCCGCCCCGCCGGCTGTGTGCCCAGACCTTAATGGATCCACTTAATAAAATTATGCCCTCCCTTTGGAGTCAAACGCTCAGAGCATGTAAAAAATCACGCTTGCTTAATTTAGACCCAAACAAAATCTCCGAAATCATGACTAAGGACACTACAAATAAAACACTCCATTCGCTCATTGAATTTCATTTCAACAGAGTCATTAAAAAAAAACAAGTGCGAATTAAACTCGCGCACTGAGGGTTCCGTTCCAATCTTAACTAAATTAGGGAATCCACTTAGCTAAAATACCACAATATTTTTTTGTAGACAGCAAATATAACTTTGATTTTTATAGTGTTTGTGGTGACGCCAAATATATCTAACCTTCTACAATTAAATTAAATTCAAATTTTTAAACGTGGTTCACATTCCCGCTCCTTTTACACCGAACCTTTAAAAGAAACATGCAGCGCCGATACGCCTAGCGCCATCTATCGGCCGCAAGAAAAAAAAGCCAGTTGCATTGAATACACCGGCCGGCTGTGTGACTCCTCCGCGATTTTGGAGTGAAAAAACTACTTTCCTGGACATTTGCGTCCTAGTAATTTGCTATAAGGTGTGTCGTGCCTCCCGTGGTGTGAGAGTGTCTTTTCGGGAATGTTGTGGAGTGCACATTGGCCGCGGGCTTCCCTGGCCGGACCTGGACTTCGCCGCGCCCGTTGGAGTTGGGCGCGAATATCTAGGTGGTAAGCCTGCATGTTTCCTGTTGCTCAACTCCTGATTTTGTCGTACCACGTGAATTTACAGTTTCAGCTCTCTCTGAAAACATATTTGCTATCGAAGGTTATTGGCGCGACCAGTTTGTATAAAGAACAAAGTTATGTTTTCGGTTGTTGAAAATGTGTTATATCTCAAAAACTACTAGCTCGATCTCATTCAAACCAATTTTCGTTGAAAGTTTTTATAAAAATGTGCATCATATTTTTTTAAATTTACACTCTATAAGTTAAAAAGTTAGAGGGGGCGCCTATTTTACCACTTTGGAAGCGTCTATCTCCCACATGTTAATCTTTCAGAAAAAAATTTTTTGGAACCTCGATGTCATTTGAAGAGACCTATACATAGACCCAACATGCATAGTTTAGACCAAAAATTTTAATTTAATTATTTAGTTCCAAGGGACCCCCCCCTCAAATGTAATTTCTTTATTTCAAACCAGTCGTTTTCGCGGAGTTAACGGAAGCCTCTACAGAGTTTATTAATAAAAGGCTTCTCGCTATCATGGATAACCATGCTTTTTCGAATGCTAAGTAGCTTTGTCTACCTTAGGATTACTGAATATTTATAAACATTACCTGAAATGACATCTTTGCGTGAAGTGGTAAGTGAAACAGAGCTGTTAACACAGTTTGCGCGGATGAAATCATAAAGAGCCCTTGTTTTGTGTAGTTTCTTTATGCAACCTTGTCCTAGTAGTCTGGTGTCTTCGCTCCAGTAGGCTATCTTAAACAGTCGGTTGAATGCTCAATTTACGTGAATGCTCGCGGTGGAAATGCAAAGTCGTTTTCTGTACAAACGTAAATCTTTACGACGCTGAAACAGCAGACTATACGGCCGTAAGTAAACTGTTTTCTTACTCAATTACCTTGGCAACCTGTGCGCCGATACAGAATTAAATAATTTTAAGAAAATGTGTACTACATATTTGCATAGTATGAAATAACTTCGTAAGTATAGGTAGGTACATGACATGAAACTTACATTATGTGTCGGTAGCGTTGTTTAATGTTATTAGAATGTAATTTTTCGTAATATTATAAAACTTTTCGAAAACATTTTGCACTGCATCCATTGCCATTGTTTCCTGCATGACCTTAAGATGGTGAATTGGTGATTACTGAGGGTACATAATGTATTGTCGGTATTTTTAAACCACACATGCAACTAATATTTAGTAAACCGATTCTTGAGGACATTAGCTTCTTCAGTAAAGTTGCTGAAACACTATTGATTGACTTTTGTAATAGAGAAACTCGTGTCAAAGATACCCCTTTTAAATATATATTATCAAATTACTGACAAACGAGGCCTTCAGCTTCTGCTCTCTATGTAGATACGTTCGCTCTCTGAAGTTTTTACATTTTTTTATTATTTTAATAACTTAATTTTATTGCCTCAATATCTCACTGGAGGGCTATTTCTGACTGACTTTTAGGTGGTGCTTGGAGGGGGGGCTCTTCTTGCGGGGATGCTGACATTGACTTTCAAAATAAATTGTTCATCAATGTGTCGCCTTAAGGTGTGACTTGTGGATGGTGCTTATATGGTTAAGTTTATTTTCTGCATTTAAACACTGGGCGTAAAGCTCAACTCCATAAAACATCAGTCCGAAATTCTACTTCGTCTATGTTTTCTTATTAATATATTGTGTCACGGTAAGTTTACAATTATATCTCAAATATCGTAACGACATAAACATAGTTTAAACTGAAGGTCCAATATAAGATCTAAAACACCGCAAACTAAACTATCTCCGGAATTTGATCCCAACCACGAGATACCGACAACAGCTACACAAATACAAAATCACTTTCCGAAGCGAGAGTGATATTCGCAGTTTAATAAATCGTAGGCAGAGAGTTGGACAGAAGTTTTCGCATTATCACTCGATCATTGTTGATCCCCTTGGGTCGCACCGGGCGCTTCCAGAGGGCGTAGTCTGAAGCAAAATTTTAACAGTTCGCGTAGACAATGCGGCGAAAAAAAATTGTGGTTCCGTGTATTTATTGATTGAGAAACACTTTTGAATGTAGCTTACAAAATTGCAAATATTTTATAAGATACTAAAGGTAAAGAAGTTTAAAGGATATTGGATAAGATAAGATAAGATAACTCTTTATTGCACACCAGAAAGGTTAATAACAAATTCATTTCGAAAAAAATGTACAATTTAGGCGGTCTTATCGCTATAAGCGATCTCTTCCAGACAACCTTTGGGTAAAGAAATAATGAGCTTATAGGAAGGGGTATTATGTGCATAATAAATTAAAACAAATTATGTAATTAATAAACAAACAAAAGCAAA
This sequence comes from Pyrausta purpuralis, assembly GCA_963924145.1. NCBI lineage: Eukaryota > Metazoa > Arthropoda > Insecta > Lepidoptera > Crambidae > Pyrausta > Pyrausta purpuralis. The sequence goes on from OZ001646.1 coordinate 6,929,036, forward strand.
GCTAAGCTATTAAGCTAGTTAAGCTTATATTAAATAAATATATTTTTTATAAAACAAATTGAATGTCGCAGACAATACAGAATAAAAATAGAAATAAGAAATAAAATATTATATTAAACATACATATATTCGTAAATATATAAATAAATACAATCATAAAATTGGATTCAGCAGAAAACAGAAAAAATGAAATTTTCTACGTGAAATGTCAAAAATTTTACTTTAGACTTCGCTCGGTGGGCTATTTTACTTAACTTAATGGGTTTTGTATTGCCATCGCTAATCAGTATTTCGAAATTTAACACTCTACGGTTTTTTTTATGAATAATGAAACTATTTCATTCGAAATAAATGCAACCTAGGATCGATTCAGTCGCAAATCTTTAAACACGTTAGAATAGCAGCAAAACAATTATATATGTATATACATATATATTTTAAAACAACCTTTGCTTAACTGCGTCCACCATTTTATTTGGAAAACCTGACTTTTCTTGCCATCAGCAATAGCTATCGCCATCGCTTCATGTAAAACCTCTGTCTACTTTATGTGTTGCTAATAGTCATCAGGATTTGTTAAAGTCATTATTTGCGCTCAATATTACATTTCATCAGAGGTGTTGGATCGTTAACAGTTGCGGCAAAACAAGAATGTTTATTTACTCTCTTTGACAACTATTTTGACAGTGAAATGCATACTTACCTATTGTAAACTGTAGTTTGATTAATAATAAATAAATTAATATAGTGTTGAAAATTATTAACGTAAAGATGATGACGAAATTTATGGCATTAAATTAATTAGTTTTGGCTAGTTTAGACAGCCTGTCTTATCTAAAAAGTTAAATAGAAGTTAGATAGAAGTTAAATATTCTTTTGATTAATTTTAAACAAATCGAAGTACAAGATAGATTTAATTGAAAATTATTTGATTGTTCTACCTTTGTGATCGTATTTTCTTTTAAGTAAACAGGGCGTGGCCTCAATAGGAGCAAATAAATTAATTTTAAATAAAAAATATCTCATTGTTATTTTCTAACAAAATAAATCGAACCAGCAAGGTATTGCAAACATATGAGTCCTAGGAATGAAATGAGAAGCCAAAAATTACGCAGACGTCACGCGTAATGACGTAGGTATTCAGAGACCAGAAATTTCGCCCGGTCGGATCGACGGCACAGTAGCTCAATTGGAAGAGCGTTTGGCCTGGTTGGCCAGAAAGTTTGCTGGTCCGAGTCCCACTCGTGCGCAATTTTTGCTTTCTTATTTCATCTTTAAGAATACAAAAAAATACACCGTAAGTGTTAAAAACATTCTAAAACCATTGGATAGCGAAGCGTTATCAATTTTCCAAGTCGAATTTATTCTGTAATGGATAACTATTTGGCCCGCTGCTGTTGTAAAACAGTTGGGGTGGATAGCGCAGACGTCACGCGTAATGACATAGGTATTCATATGAGACCAGAAATTTCGCCCGGTCGGACTGGATGGCACGGTAGCTCAATTGGAAGAGCGTTTGGCCCGGTTAGTCAGAAAGTTGCTAGTCCGAGTCCCGCCCATGCGTAACTTTTGCTTTCTTATTGAATTTTAAAGAATACAAAAGATGACACTGTCAGTGTTAAAAACATTCTAAACCCAACCACAGAACTTGACATTGTAATTAACTACAAAAAGTTAACGATTTTCATATACATTGATAGGGATTATAACTTTGGATTACCTTTTCTCTGAGTAAAAGCATTTTAGAGTCCTATGACCAGGTCAAGGAAACTACAAAAACTCTGTAGAATCATTGAATTTTTTTGCTTCTATTACAGGCCACACGCTGTATTTGTACTGTTATATATATCTGTTGTATCGAAAGTTTTCGCATTAACTCTCATTGCCCTTCGGGAGCGGTCATTGGTCATCGGATTGCGTCGCAACTGCGGCGAAAGACCCTTTACACACTGCGACATTTAGCAGCGATGCAGTCGCGATGCAAACGCGCGTAAGCATCGCAGTAGCAAAATGTCAACCTTTACACACTGCGCTACTTGTAGCATCGATGCAGTCACATCACACGCAGTCACGAAGCAAACACTGGAAATTGTCAAATCATCTACTGAATTTTGGCGACTGCATCGATACAAACGCGCGTTAGCATCGATGCAGTCGCGCTTCTTCATCGATGCTAAAATCTGTTCATTGCGTGAGTCGCGATGCTGAAGCGCGTATTTAAAACGCACGGCTGCATCGATGCTAAAAGTCGCAGTGTGTAAGGGGTCAGGCAGTCATTACTCAAGGTATGCCATAACTCTCCCGTGACCTAGTAGTGGGCTGGGTATCTGCGAATATGTCATAGTGAGTACTGTGGCATTATGAAATATTTGATTGTAGAATTGAATTTAAATGCGACTTCGATCTCTTTACTTGAGTGGTCTCACACCAAATTGTATGGAAACCATCCCTGTGGTATTATTTGGGACATAGACAATGTTCAAATAATTATTTAAAAAAAAAATGCTTTTGATACGACGTTTTTTGGCTAAAAGATCGAATATCCAGTGCAGTTATGAAAAAAATAGCGTATCATAGCGTAAAATATCGCGTTCTGACTTCAGATGGGTATGTATATGGTCGACCAATAAGTACCCATGTTTGAAACGAAAATACAATTTGTTTTATTTACTTTTAATCAAACCTAGTCTCATTTTAGGCGTATACACTTTTCTTCAAGTGATACCACTTCAGTTTGATAAATAACAATAAATAATATGAAGCCGTGCGGTAGTGGGGCTGACACATAGAGAAAAAGGGTTCGCTTTGTACTACATTCTATGGCTCCACATCACTACCCCTCACGGATGTCGATGACATTATTTTGACATATTTTTTTTATGAGCCGGCATATGGATTTGTGAGGATTTAAAATTGTGAAATTTTAAAAAGACATACGTCCATGAAGACAAGGAGGATAATACATATCAGACGGTAATGTATTGAACAAAAATAAAAACATGCATCAAAAACTCTCATCGTAAACTGGCACAGTTTGACGTGCTTCCATGGATTAAATGAGGGTGAAATGTAACGTGACAGGTACAAATACATTGATAACAGATATCACGCATTGCAAAGTTATAATTCAAACTGTGCAATCGGTTTGTGACAGACATATTTACGGAACGGCCGCAGTAAAAATGATATTATTCCTTACTTAAATCTGTGATTTTCATGTAATTTGTTTAATTATTTTGAACTTTTTGATATTTTTTAAATTGTTTTGTAGTTTTGGAACAAATTAACTTCATTTAATTTTTATTTTTAAATGGTACGATGGACGATACTAAAAAGATTCTCATTCACTAAAACTCATTAATATAGGTGATGAAATAACAAAAATATTTTTGTTGTGTTTTATATTGACAGAAAGGTAGTTTATAAATAACGATTTCCACGTAAGAATTGATTTAAAATGTTCATCTCATAAGAAATCTAGATTTATTGTATCTCTTTACATTATTCGAGAGTGTAAGTCATCCAGCTTTCACAAAATTCTTTTTCTTTTTGCAACTGCACCACAAAATAACCCTAGACGATAGTCTATAAGAGTAACTGATGATCAGACCAGACGCATCGAAGATATACCTGTGTAACGTCAATTGGCTACCAAATTGATTCAGTCGTGATTGTTTTGAGAGCATAAGATGGGTGGCTGATACCTTGATATGGATTTGTAGATTTATTTATGACTGCCGTGGTCATCGCATTCAATCAACTCATTCATAGTAAACCTCCTTCAAGTTTTTTTTAAATAATGGACACCAATCACATACATTGCTCTGATCCCAAAGTAAGTAGCTAATGCTATTGTGTTATGGAAATCAGACACAACGGTGGTACCACAACAGCCAGACCAGCGACAATATAGAAGATTATGATTTCTACATTGACCCGACCGGGAATCGAACCCGGAACGGCATCACCTTGAAACCAAGCGTGCAAGCCACTACATAATGGAGGTAAGGTGGTGCATGATGAGTGTAGACGGCTATTGTAGTTAAAAGCTTTATATCATGCACCGACTCCAAACCTTGTCATATATTTATTTTTCCTAAGCCAAGATACTAAGGATAAATGAGGCATTTGTATTTATTTATGCTGCCACTCGGTTGTCTTAACAGCTCTACGCTTTGAGGTTACTGACCTCGATTCTTTATTTATTTCCCGGCTTAGCAACTAAATCGTTAAGGCCTATTGTCAAAGGAGATAGAAATCATCGCGCCGCTTAATCGCAAACTATATAATAATGATGAACATTATAATAATAACATTGAATAAATATTATAATGATTCACAATAGTTCCAATAATTTTGTTAACAACCGGCGTGATACCTAACCAGCTTTATCAATCACTTCAGACCCTTAATCTTCGTAAGTATACATATACATTTAATTGCAAAAAGCAGCCATGTTAAATACATGTGAGATTGTCAAAATACAAGTCAGTAAGAAACGCAACTCCACTCACTCCATCCACCAACTTCTTAAATTATACATTGATATTACTTGGCTTCGGTCCGTACTCTTAAAATTACCAGTTTAAGTGACTGAGATATAAAAAATATAAATAATAATAATAACTTTTTAAGAATCATATTATTATTTTATTAAAAATAACTGTTTAATAATAACAATAACCTTTTAATAATAATAATAATATCCTTTTGTAATAATTAACGTCACGCACGTTCTTTTATTTTCGTTTTGTTACTATCTTCGCGCTGCCAGTATTTTCTCTGTTAAGACCTATGGTTGACTGGTAAAAAATGGTTTAGCATTAGGTCCATCATAATATGTGCCGTTTATTTGTGCATGAAGTTTAAAATAAATAAATAAATAATAGTTCCCTTGTCGATTTCGACCACGAAGGCCAGTCACAACGACTAATCGATTGCGCGTGACACACTATAGTGCACCAGTGTGCTACACCGCAAACACAGGTGCACTCTCTATTCCATTCGCTTTCATAGCCTGATGGAACAGCAATCGAGCACGACCGGAGGGAGATCAGGCGCAGGACCAACGGCTTTACGTGCTTGCCGAGGCACGGGGGTGAAACACTGTTGTGCACACAACGCACTAAGGAATGTTTGATCGAAAACTCTGTTGCATTGTGTACTAAACTAATCAACACTAGAGATTTCATGAAACGATACACTTATTCGTAAAAAGGTGAATATCGTATTTACCTTCTCGACGTTTCGACTCGGTTACACGAGTCATGGTCCCGGGGTGACTGAAGCAGCTCTTCGTCGTCTGCTGGTGCGCGTTGAAACATATTCTTCCGCATATTTTCAATATTTGTGAACTGTAAAAACATAATCTTGGAAATTGTATTCCGATGTAGGTACTATGAAATACTATAAAAATAATATATATTTTGATAACTCACCAGAATGCATCTGTAGTTGATATAACGGTATAAGCTCTTCATAAAATAACTGTTGAAGTTTATTACGTTAAATTTGCTGGAAAGTTGCTGTAGGTATTATCGACCGATTCGCATACAAGAAAAACAAAAGAAGTTTTCTTCTGTCAGTTTCTTTTTTCATCGCGCGGCGCTCTGATGGCCAGCCAGCCCGCGCGGCGAGGAGGTTGCATATGGGAATTACCGTATAAAATTTACATGTCATTTCGCAGCAACCGTCAACTCCTAAACCCCAGGCTATACGGAGAATTTCGGAACAGAAAAACCAGGGATCAATCCTGGGATTTCTGACGCTTGATACTATCACGACTCTTTATATGTCGATTATATGTTGATTATTTGTTATTCTTTAGGTGAGTGGAAGGTATAGTGTATGAAAACTGGGTGTCGCATTTTCTTTTTGTAATGTGAATGATAACCGGGTAATAATTACATTTTTGTTTTTATAGTGTTTTGTCACTATCAAACTTAATCATATAAATTCCACTTGTAAAAAGCAACTTTGGCTCTGTGACTGACGAGGAATCGAACCCCGTGTCTCACGCAATCCAGGCGTATGCCTATACCACTCGGCCACCGTCACATTAGCAAGCCTGTTGAATTTTCCAAGCGCTTACTTTAACGCGTAGGCTGCGTGACGTCATCAATGTTGCGAGATTGTTCTCACAATATCCGAAGGAGATCCTTTTACAAATATTTAACAATCGGTTAAGATGAACGAAGTTTCTTACGCAATCCGGGCGTATGCCTATACCACTCGGCCACCGTCACATTAGCAAGCCTGTTGAATTTTGCACAACAAAGAAAGAAGACACAGGGTTCGATTCCTCGTTTGTCACAGAGCCAAAGTTGCTTTTTACAAGTGCAATTTATATTGATAAGTTTTTATAGTGACAAACACTATAAAAACAAAAATGTAATTATAAATTGGCTTCGTTCATCTTAACCGATTGTTAAATATTTGTAAAAATATTTCCTTCGGATATTGTGAGAGCAATCTCGCAATATTGATGACGTCACGCAGCCTACGCGTTAAAGTAAGCACTTGCAAAATTCAACAGGCTTGCTAATGTGATAGTGGCCGAGTGGTATAGGCATACGCCCGGATTGCGTAAGACACGAGGGTTCGATTCCTCGTCTGTCACAGAGCCAAAGTTACTTTTACAAATGCAGTTTATATAGATAACCGGGTTTTCAAATCAGTCTTGTTCTTTAGTTTTAGAAGTCAATTAAAACTTTACGAGGACCAAAAAAGCAGTCATAAAGACGTTTCCAGATTTCCTCTTGCTGCTTTAAATCTCATTTCAAATTCAACACTAACTCTAAAGAGTCTAAGCCGTTTTTGTGGTTAGTGGAAAATTCAGTTTTATCTTTTGGTAACTTACCACAAAACTGATGAACGTACTGAACACGCAATGAATTTATGCGTTCCATGCCATTCCGTGTGAAACCCTAAAAATTATGGTTCCTCTAATCCATTTAGTGGAAGCATTACTCATTACACACACACACAATAAGGTAGGTTCTTCTTGCTAACAAATTGCGCAACAGGTGTGATACACTGAGTGTTTTGGGTATATACATTTGATTTATAGCGTTTATTTTAAATCCTAGTCGCGAGTCCTAATGTGACTGTAGTGTTTGTTGTATCTATACCACCTCGGGGCAAGCCACATAGGGTACCACGTCGGTGACATAGTCTCTTGAAGTCTAGATGTCTATGGTCACAACACGAGAGCCGCGGAATAGAGTTATCGTTATGTCGTTTTGTGTGCTTGTGAGGCGAGCCGGTGTTGGGAGTCATGTGAGGGTGAGGATATGAGGAACGATACAGTGACAATCTCGATTTCATGTAAAAAAGTGTACAGGTTATCTCGCTATTTCGAGAAAATTCTCAACTCTAGTTTTTAAGATAACTTTTGCCTATTTCAAATGGTTACCAAATGAATTAAATTTTGACACTGATTCAGTAGCAAACCGGTAACATGCCTTTTATCAGTGCGATATTAGAGCTCGATTCCCCAGCATGTTTTTATGTATTTTGGATTCATATTAAGGCCAAACAATAATTTTCCAAGAAATATGACTTAAACAGCAACAATATAGACAATAAAATATTAATTTAAAGAAAAATCCCTTGAAACTTGCTTTTGCTTGGAATGCTTCTAAGAATAAATAGCTCCTTCGTTTCAATGGAAGTACTCAAGGTATCTACTTTTTTTAGCTACGGTTTTAACCATTTCTGTGATTTTGCTCTATTTCAGGCAGCTAAGGAGAAGAGTAAAGAATAAATTGTCTTTCTTATTAAGAAGAAAAGATATGGTTGGTAGAGAATGTCCCATGGCATTAAGTCCACTTACAGTGTAAATTAATAACTAATTCGGAATTGTTGATTCCCAAAAATATTCCACACTGTGTTATGAAAACCCAAAACTATTATTCATAAAAAAAGGCTGTAACACAGATATAACATTTCGATTAAAATATATTTCCTGGCGAATTGACGATTGAAGTTACCTCAAACGTTTTTAATTTATGCATTGTTCAAACATACTAAATTTTTGGTTAAACACTCTGGTGGAATCACTTAACTTTATACGAACACTGAAATATTATTATATTTCCACGCATTGTGTATAGACTCGTATTATATGAGCCTATTTAATAATTTTAAAATTAAAAATAATTAATATTACATTAACTTTTTTTTTACCGAATCCTGTGATCGAGCTACCGATTTTTTCGAATTTGCTCCTCGGTATGTTACCTACTGGCTGGTTTATTTTTTTATCATTATATAAAATGTGATATCGATATTACATCGCAAATCTGAGCCTATGTTATAAGCTGATGAGTTTGTTTGATTGTTTAACTACGCTTTGAAAAGGTTTATCTTTGTTAAGGCTATATAATATCACGCTGCAAAGTCAAAACGCGTGGACACAGTCGCGGGGGATTGCTAGTAAATTAATAAATAATATTTATCTACAACATCATCTAGCTTATACTTCACAGTTAAAAATATTAAGTTTACTTGTATTTTTCTTTTAAGCCTGTGACGATTTGTGCAGCTTTGCGAGAGATTGAGAGTCCTTGGCCGCTGGCTGAGACAAGTAAAAGAACTGCGGAAGATTTTTGCCAAGTAGTGGGATCATCATCATAATGAGCCAATGGACGTCCACTGCTAAACATAGGCCTCCATCACAGCTCCACAGAGATCAATCGCAATCGTAGTCTGTATCCAGCGCGATCTTGAAATCTTTACAAGGTCGTCGATCTATCTTGTCGGTGAACGTCCTACGCCGTAGTCCTAGTAGTAGGATGATGTAGGTAAAATATAAAAAAAAGCCTTTAATAAAATGCATCGACGGCGAAGCTCATGTTAAACATGAGCTGTTATATGAATAGTGAAAGATACGCATAAAGATAGGGTTCATATTTTCGAAATTAAGAAGAGAAAATCTCTTTATTAGAAACTGTGTCCAGTGTTGGTATGCTCGTTCAGTCGGTCCGTGCCTCTAATTCCTGTGATCCCACACGTCGGCCGTATATCGCCAGCAACCTGCTTAGCCCCACCTTTGGTTGTATTACGTGAAGTGAAGGCAACACATACATACATATAGGAAACTGGTTACGATTTGCGCCACCTGGTTTATACTGTGAGCTGAACAATTAGTTCATCTATACTAAGCTGAAGAGTTTGTTTGAACGCGCTTATATCAGAAACTACTAGACCGATTTGAATTTATTTTTGCGTTGGATAGCTTTTTTATTGAAAAAGGTTTTAGACTCAACCAAATCACAAAAAATTAATAAGAATAGAGCTACAATGAAAAACGCTGCAAAAACGAAGGAACAATATACCTTTTCAGAGCTTCTGCAACGGAACGGTAGGCAGTGTAAACCGTTTAAGATACATCAGAATCATGTATAACAGGATTATTCCGCATTAAAAGATCGACAATGAACCCCTCTATGATTCCTAGCCTCTTACTTCCAATGAACATAATATGTGTTTTGCGTTATAATAATATTTTACGCGATTTACGCAGGCGACGCCGCGGGGGACCGCTGCTAGTTCCCTTATTTGTGGTAAGCGACGTGGGTACCGGCGTTGGCTGAGATAACAATTATTCAGCAAAACGAACAAACAAACAACTTAATTTGAATTAAAACTTTTTAAAGTTTGCTGTTTTTTAACGGCTTTATTAAGATAGTTTTTTGTAAAACTGCTATGTATTTTAACCATAAAATTAATATTCCTATCGGCATAGAAGGACAAGTAAAAGCTATCAAACGAAACCGATTTAAAATGTCAGTAACTAACATAAGTAAGTAACATTTGTAGCTTTAAATGAGATTACCTTTCGATCAGGTGATTTATAACAATGTTCCAAAGTTAAATATAGTAGTTTACTGCATGATAAACAGTCGACACAAAATATTGAACATGCAGCTCTAGTGTAAAACTAAATGTTATTTCATTATACAAAATATTCGTCGATATACATTCCCTGTGTTATTCTGTCTTTATTTTTTACGTAAATTAACGTTTGTAGAATAGAATAATCAAACTGCCTACTTTAAATTTGAAGCACATTGGTAAATATAAGTCGTATATTAAGAGGCTTCGATTTGGACTAATCTACCTGTTAAATGATTATTTGTTGGGGTTATGCCGCTGTAATGCATAACAATCAATCACCGATCAAGTCACCATGTTTCAGACGCATTATTTTTCCAAAATATACACAATTTCCCTTTTAAATATAAAAAAAACAAATGCACGTAATTTACAGCGAGCTTCTGCGGAGCGGTCAACTGTTTGACATCTGACAAAAATGGTTCTGCTACCCATCTCTTTTTATCTCTCAGTTTGCTGCTAGTGACATCTCGCTTTTGTCGTTCTATTCCAAAGGGATAATAATTTTTATTATTTTAACTAATAAATAAGGTTGGAAGAGACTATATCGTAAATTGGATAATGATGATAATCTGATGGTCCCTTTTTTTGAAAATTGAATTTAGCTATTCAAAAATTAGTAACATTTTAATCGCATCAGCTACCACCGTACCGTATTATAAGGTAAAATCGTTTTAAGTGAACATATTTAAACTGAGTCTTTGTTTATATTATAGAAACCGAACATTATCATATTTTTTAGGAAAATCGTAGTTTTCTTTTTGTTTTTCTCTAACAAAGAATATATTATTTGATTTAATACAGCACTCGGATGATTTTTAAAGTTCTACGTTATTGGCTTCGCCTTTCTCAATTCAATGCCTATTTGTTCCTTTTCTCTAAGCTCAACCTAAATGATAAATAAAATGAAAAAATCACCTTCATCTTTAATGTTCTTAAAAAATAGCAATGAACATGATAGTACAGAGGTAGGTCCTCTGCTATATTTATACAGAACCTCCCAGCCATCTCACCCCTCGTTAATCACACTCGGAGATTATGTTTGTTTCATTTTCAAAATTCGAATCCCCGCTACCACGCTACACGATTGTTCGCCCTATCGGTTTTCGATCAGTGGATTCAGTGGGCCTCCAGGCGCGGAGTTGCACGCACGTTACTACCTCGCGCTCCGACGCGCTTTGTTTACGGAGGACACGTGTTTTGTGCTCGAAAGTAAATCAGTTCTTGTTTAAGGTTCAGAATTCCGACTTTTTACGAAGTGTGTTTAAAGTTATGTAGTTCAAGAAGTTGTGTGCAGTGTTATGGAGATGTGGGCCAAGCCGTCCCCTGCTAGTACAGGACTTTCGTTTGTGTTGATGCTGCTGACTGTGGCTGAAGTGCCAGGATATGTGGAGACTGAGGAGTTCATCAGCGATCTCGACAAGCCAGGTATGTTTTAATGTTGGGTAAACTTTTAGGAAAATTATCAGGATTTTTCGTTGAAGTGTAGTGACTCGCTGTTTCTATAAAAAGAAAGGGAAAAATAACTAAAAAGCAGCTGCGCTGCACTTAAGACAATTTTTATGTACATTAAAATTAACACATACATTACATAAACCGTGTAAATAGTCAAGACATGAGAAAAAATATTCTTACAGCTATTGTTAAAAGATATGTACGTGTAATTAATAATTAAGCATAAATTTTCCCAAGTCTCACGTGCCTGAAACGAGTCTCTGAAAAATAATTAATAAGATTATTTTACGGACTTTCCAATTAAAAGTCTCCGGAAAAAATTGTCATTGTCCAATAAGTGGACTCACGTACGTGCCTTTTCAAGGACTCAAGGTGTTTGAAAATACTGAGCGTTATTAAAAAAGTAACAATTTCTTGCAACTCTTGCGTCTGTTGTTATTGAACAACTGCAATTAAAATTATCATCTTCTGTCTTTCTAAGCGTACTCCATTCATCAACATTAAACCATCGGTAAATATTTCACTCACTTACATCGATTTTAAAACTTCCTCTATGTATAGCGCTTTCACGAAAGAGGCCTCGATCGATTTAAAATTGATAAAAGAGACCGATTTAATTTTATATTATTAGATAGAGTCATGGAATTTAGGCTAAACCGAGAATTTATAGCATTAACTAAAGTCTGACTCCCACCCATAAATTTCGAAGTGCAAAGTGATACCATCGGGGATTCTACTCACGCCTAGGTTTTTTAGGAATGCGGCCTTCTAGCGAAATGCCGAGCCTCTTTCGCTGGACTGTTAAGCTTTTCAGGCATCTAGAATAAATTGCCGGTCACAGAAGTGTTTTTTTTTGTTTCTTGGGTTAAATGCGTCACTTTTTGTATCATAGCGGCCTTCGTCAGACAAAATGCTACGTTTAACACGCGTATAGAAATATACAGTTAACTACTTTTATTTATACACTAGCGGTCCCCCGCGACTTCGTCCGCGCGTTTTGAGTTTGCTCCCTCCCCTCCCGTCGCAGCGTCATGTTTTATATCCTAAAGCCTTTCTCGATAAATAAGTTATCAAACACAGAAATATTTTTTCAAATCGGTCCAGCAGTTTTTGAGATAAGCGCGTTCAAACAAACAAACTCTTTAGCTTTATAGTATATTAGCGCAAGCGCACGTTGTACTTAAGCTGCGAACATTATTTTGGTGCGGAGTTATGTTAAAACTGTGATAGCTCCTAAGATATTTATTGAAATCAAATTATATAAAGGGCAACTTGGTTCTTAATAAAATGCTCGTGATGATGAATGTATTTATTTTGATAAGAATAAATACCTGTGTGTATGATACACCTCTAAAAATAATGCATTATTTTTTTACAAATTTATTAACATAAAAAAGGTTGTAGTAAGTCAACCATAAAAGATAGACATATGCTGTCACGTCTTTATTATAGAACTCTTAATGCTGAACAATCCTGTCATACATGATTTTTGTGTAACTTAAGCGGTTTCCGCAGCGTATGTGGCGGAAGCTCTCAAAAGGAATATCTTTCTCCCGTTTTCGCAACATTTTTCATTTCTGCTGTGGTCTTATGAGTTGTATCTTTATGTTATATAGCATAAAGCCTTCCTCGATAAATGGACTATCCAACGTAAAAAAATTTTTTCAATTCGGGCCAGTAGTTTTTGAGATTAGCGCGTTCAAACAAACAAACAAACAAACTCTTCAGCTTTATAATATTAGTATAGATTAGCGCAAACGCACGTTGTACTTAAGCTTCGAACATTATTTTGGTGCGGAGTTATGTTAAAACTGTGATAGCTCCTAAGATATTTATTGAAATCAAATGATTTAAAGGGCAACTTGGTTCTAAATGAAATGTTCGTGATGATGAATGTATTTATTTTGATAAAAATAAATACCTGTGTGTATAATACACCTCTAAAAATAATGCATTATTTTTTTACAAATTTATTAACATAAAAAAGGTTGTAGTAAGTCAACCATAAAAGATAGATACATGCTGTCGCGGACTTTATTATAGAACTCTTAATGCTGAACAATCCTGTCATACATGATTTTTGTGTAACTTAAGCGGTTTCCGCAGCGTATGCAGCGGAAGCTCTCAAAAGGAATATCTTTCTGCCGTTTTCGCAACATTTTTCATTGCTGCTGTGGTCTTATGAGTCGTATCTTTATGTTATATAGCCTAAAGCCTTCCTCGATAAATGGACTATCCAACGTAAAAATATTTTTTCAAATCGGGCCAGTAGTTTTTGAGATTAGCGCGTTCAAACAAACAAACAAACAAACAAACAAACAAACTCTTCAGCTTTATAATATTAGTATAGATTTAGGTATAAAACAGGATATGGTTTATGCTTAATTTATATAAAATTAAAACTTCAATTCATAACTGGACCATAACTCATGAAAAGTATGTAACACAACATGAGTATTTATAGTACGCTAATGGAATATTATTTACATTATTATAAATCGAAACAACTTATAATAAAAAAGTGTGTTAAAACATTATGGCATCAAGACCAGGCATGATCCTCACCCTTTAAGGTGTTGGTTAAGGCTTTTTGTAAGTACTGAAACTAATATTGACAATACTGAATAAGTAAATAGAAATAAGTCTTCGCTACCGTGGATCAAATCGTTAGACGTGCGGCACATACTAACTAACGGGTTTATAGAGAAGGTGCTATTTTTATACAATCAAATATATTTGGGTTCCAGGATCTATGTCGAACGTTAATAATGATTTCTAAGTTTCTTATTGACACTACCTTTTCTGATGCCAGTCAAATTCTGACTTTGGTGTGTAAACGATTGCCCAAGTAAAGAGTTCACACTAATTTTGTCTAATACGTATTGATGTTCGTTTAAATACGTTTCTTTGAAAACCATGTATGTTTTTATTGCCACTAATTACCATTAAAAAATAAATGTTTACAACTGACTCTACGTATATCATGAACGATAACTTTAGTTTGCGTTAGCTAGAGTCTCTGAAATTGTAGTTTTTTTTCCTCTACACGAAAAAAGTAACTGCCTCTATAATTGTGAAATTTAAAATTTTACTGACACGATCGATTTCCTTTGAACGGCTGTCAGGAAAATAGCTAATAAGCGACGTGTGAATACAATGTAAAATGGAGCAGTGGGCTTATGAAATGGTCTTGTATATTTTTTGTAGCTATAGACAAACTCACCCTACATGTCCACGTACTGTTCCGTAATAGAAAAAGAAAACGTGATTAAATTAGAAAAATAGATAACTATTTCAGCAAAGTAATCCTTAATATTAGTTGTGCTGTCTAATTCCTCTATAGTTTCTGTATAAGAGATGTAAAAACTATTGAATGATTTTTTTTATGAATATTGGACACCAATCACATACATTGCTCTGATCCCAAAGTAAGTAGCCAATGCACTTGTGGTATGTAAATCAGACACGACGGTAGTACCACAACACCCAGACTCGAGGAAATGTAGAAAATTTTGATTTCTATATTGACCCGACCGAGAATCGGATCCGGGAGCTCGGAGCGGCGACGCCTTAAAGCCTGTGCTTAGCCACTGTACCACGGAGGTCGTCAAGTATATAATAGAGATAAGTTATTTTTTTCGTAAGCTTTAGGACTCGTTAGTGTGTTTTGCATTGGAACAGGATGGGGAAGGTACGAGTATATACCGTTTTCTGACTTATGGGTAAAAGAAATACGTTTTTTTACTGGATGTTACCTCCCGTTGAAGTGAGTTCACTGTGTTTTATTTTATTGTATTGTGACATTGTGTTCACACTAGCTTTTAACAAGTGAGGTCTTGCGTGCCTAAGTGACACGTGTCAGGAGAAACACGGAATGGACCAGTCAGAGGTCTTGAATAGGTGTAGCTTATACCCGAAAAATATTTTGGCTAAAAAAGCTTTTTTCTACTTTAACTGCACGGTGAAAAACACATCATTCAATCACTGTATTATACATATTAGTTTTTTTTGTAATAAATATAGTAAGAACATAGCACCTATTTTATCCTTGTACAAAACCTACTTTTATAAATACCTTTATAAATGTAAAAAATCTTTATGTTGACCGTAAAATCAACCCCAATCAAACCTTGGATTTGAGTCCAATCGCTCAGCCTATAAGATTGCCAATAAGCCACAGGATGAACGTACCGTAACGTTTCGTCTTTAAATTTACATACGGAGTTTGGGCAACGTTTCTCTAGAAAAAAAAAGCTGTAAAAGCAACCTTTACGACGTATCTTAGAGTTCCGTACATTCTGCACACCATCTTTATCGCTCTCAATTACTCCCAGGAGATGAGACTGGTTGGGTATTACGTATCTTGATAGCATGCGGTCTGAATGCGATTGTAATCTTAGGATCGATTTTACCAACATTAGATAAGACTTATCCGACTTAACAAGTAAAAGCGACTGATTTCAAAATGAGATTTACATAAATGGTTGCTGACAAATAGGCGAAGTTTTCAAATTAGGCGTTTCGTATTATACTCGACGAATAATAGTAGTAGTAATAGTCCCTTTAGCCGATTTCGACTACGGTGGCCAGTCACAACGACTAACCGACTGCGCGGGACATTTTATAGTGCACAAGTGAGTGCAGAAACACAGGTGCTCTCTCTATTCCTTTCACTCTCATAATAGCCCGACGGGACAGCAATTTGACACGACCGGAGAGAGATCGGGCGCAGGACCAACGGCTTTACGTTATTTTCCGAGGCACGGGGGCTACTCTAATAAATTCTGATCAGAAAAACTCAGTTATATATTTTTGTCCCGACCCGGGGATCGAACCCGGGACCTCTGGCGCAGCCGTCGCTTTGAAGTGCGACTCTCTTACCTCTGCGCCACCGAGGCATACTCGTCAAATATTCCTTACCTGATGGTAAAATCGATGGAAGCGCCGGCAAGCAAGCCTAAGTAGATTGCGCGAAGGCACATGCCAATAAGTTTACTTATCATCGTAAATAATATCAGAATTGCAAATTCATAGCAATTTAATTAGGTAATAGGCGATCATTAAATCATACATTTTAAAAATGCTTTGTATATCTTCTTCATAAGTAAAATTTGTAACAGGAAGTTGTTCTTTAATGCATTGTTTAATACCACCAATATTACCATAGTACTTTTTCATTTAGAATTTGTGTTATATTGGTTAATATCAGATTAATCCAGATCAAATTATCAGACTGCATCTTTGATGACAAATTAGGATCTGATCTGATATTATTTGTCACAATAGTAACATCTATACGTGCTTCTTTACTTCATATATGTATACAGCGTGTGGTCTGTAATAGGAGTAATCATTTTAATCAATGACTCTACAGAGTATACGTAGTAAAAAGTAATAAAATAGAAATAACATAGTAATAACAGTTATATTGAACACCAATCACATACATTGCTCTGATCTCAAAGTAAGTAGCTATTGCACTTATGTTATGGAAATCAGACACAACGGTGGTACCTCAACACCCAGACCCGAGACAATATAGAACATTTTGATTTCTATATTGAGCCGACCGGGAATCGAACCCGAGACTTCGGAGTGGCGACGCCTTGAAACCAGCGTACTTGGCCACTACACCACAGAGGTCGTCAAACGTAGTTATTTTGACATGTGCTATAAAATTCTTTAAATCAGGTTGGATTCTACCAAATATAAGCTTACACCAGCGTCACTATTTGAATAATAATTTTCTCTCTCGATTTTATACTCGAATAACTCAAAGTCGTTTTTCAACGTAAAATGTATCAGGAATTACTAAACACGCATAACGAACTTCATTTTCAGTTTTTCAGCCGTACTGAAAATTTTTCTTCGACAACCCTGTGTGCTTTCTTCTTAGATATTGTGCGCCTAGCCGAGACCTATCCGCGGACACCCCGTTTGCGCCGCTAACATCAAAGGAACGCAAAAAATTCGCAAAACATAAGTTACAAATGACTGAACAGTTTTATTATCAGGCAAATCAATGCTCAATGAGTGTGACAATACACTCGGAGGGTAGAATGCTTTTGTGAAAATTATGTACAAATGTTTGTTTGAGACACATTGTATATTATTTGACAAAGAATACAAGTAAAAATTAGCTACATAAATAACTAACCCGGTTGCAAAGTGCGATGTTGCTTTAATAAGCAGCTCTCTTGTATGAATAATCAAATTCGTATAGCAATTTCGTATAATCCGCTAAGCAGACTCGTGTGGGACAGCACTACACTAGTGAATGAACTAGAAATACTTAAAAGTTTTCCTGAAATGCATCGCAATATTCGTAATGCCAATTTGGCAACCTAAATATTGAGTGGAAATGGAAGTGCCTGGAACTTGAACGGATTAAAACAAGATTGCAATACACCAAATATTACACAAGTACTATAATAGGTAACACAGTACTCACATTCATACAATATTAAAATCCGTATTCTATCACGATTCTGGTTATAATGCCGATTCAAATTCACTGTTAACTACATGATCATTATCTGTATGAGTGGAATTATTCACCCTTTTGCTCCGCTATTAAATCAGCATTACTCTAAAATATGAATTCATCTCATTAATCGACTCAATAAGCGGAATTAACAGCCAATAAAATCGCTCCGACCGTCCATTCAGCGCTACTAAATGAAAATGCCCGTTTTAATGCATTTTACAAAATGTTGTTAAACTTGAGCTTTGCAGTAAGACTGAAATCAAGCAGTGATAAGTGTTTAGGGGAACCATTTTTAGTCCTTTGAATATATTTACTGACTTCAAAAAACAAGGAGGTAATCAATCCAACCTGTATGTTTGTGGTATCGTCAGAATTGGATAAAGTTTTAGTTTGTTGATCTATTAAGGGTATCAAACAAGTGTGCAGCATTTCGAAAGTGTATGTATATGTTTGCCTCTAGATTTTTCAAAACGAGAAATCAGAGCGGGATCATTCTTCTTTAGTTTGATCAGGTATAGTTCAACTCGTAGTAAAGTGTAAGTTTCATCAAAATCAGTTGAGTAGTTTTTGAGCAATCTTTTTCTTCCTTCTAGACCAGCTCCCACATTTACTTGGGGTCGGCCTTCCTCGTCCGCATTCTCCATTTAGCACGGTCTTGTGCTGCGTCCCTATCTAAGTGAGCTTCCTTCAGGTCTATTTCGATCGTCGTCATCCAAGTGGCGGGTGGTCTTCCACGAGTGCGTTTCGTCACTGTTAAGTCTAAGGCAAGCTTTACCATATTATGGTCCTTTTGGCGCCTCTGGACGTGACCGTACCACCGCAAGCGTTTCTCTTTAACCTTATTCACTATTGGGGCTATTATGAAACTCCCCTGATGTACTCATTTAGGATTTTGTCCAGTTTTTGAGTAATAACTAAAACTTATAAAAAAAACCTTCAAAAACTGACTTAAAAGCTAAAAGTAACGCATTCGTCTTCTATTTACGAGAACCAAACATTTTGGAGTCGGTGCAAACTTATCTACAGTACCAACAGTTTTCTCTAATACACGCACATTATTCAGTGACTCCAAAAAAAAAATGTTTCTCCTAAGCCTAGCCTCCTTGTAGCTTTTAATTTTTTATTTGTTCTAAAAGTACTGTAAGTCTTATCAGACTTTAAGTCATTTAAATGTTCATGCGCTCACATGTATGTGTTCCTGTATTTGAACCCGCGACCCTTGGTTTAAAAGATGCGTCACTACCATGCACCAAATAGTTTGTTCGACTAGATTTCAGCTAAGAAATAAGAGAACTCAGTCGTACCAATTTGCGGAAAATGTCTACTCTGTTATTAATTTTCATAGTCTGTTCTCAGTTTTTTTTAAACAACTTGTAGACCTAAACTGGTCTCAGACTCAGACAAACAGAAAAAAAATAGTTGTAGACAATACACAAGTTCTATTATTATTTTTAGACTTAAGAACTCAAGTCTCGTACAACACTAGTTTTACAGCCGATCTCTTTCCCTCTTCCGACGAAGGGGCAAAAGTGAATGAGATGAACAGGTTTGGAAATACAGCTTATGTATTGCATTAAAATCCAGGTTATGTATTGGAAACAAGTGGATTCTTAGTTGATTATATAAGTCTTGGATTTGTGGACTTGGAAATTTATTTTCAGTGCTTTTCATTAAGGTTTCGCTTATGATTGTTTTAAGTAGTTTTTTAAATAAATTGTTTAAAACGTACCATAATTTGCGTAACTGTTATTAGTTACTTAATCATTTTGTATCCCACAATAAATCTAAGCCGTTACAAAAATATGTATTGGCGTTTCGCACCACGAAGTTGTTGGACCGCGAATCTCTCAAGTTCTGTTTCGGGAGGGGTAATTCGCACCGCACAGCGGTCGGTGAAATGTGTTGACTCAAAAGTTACCTCGGGCGATTTGCACCACTAAACCACTAGCAGTGCGAATGAACCCATTCTGGAACAGCACTTTGACGATAGGTACCGCGGTCCAAAATCTGTGCAGTGTAAATCGTCCAAATGCCCACAAAAATAAATAAGCCTGAAAACGCTTGAGTAATCTTTTATCCTAAAATCTAACTCACCAACTCGCGTTCCGGAAAGTTTCTGCAAATTTTTCGTCGCGTTCACTATACATTTTTAATGCGCCCACGTCCAATGATGTCAGGGATTTTAAACGCAACTTTTAGTCAAATCCTGTTGTGTTAACACAACAGGATTTGACTAAAAGTTGCAACTTTGCATGCTGCATGTAAAGTTGCAACTTTTAGTTGTCCAAATTTGGACGTGTTGCCAAGCAATATATTGCGCTTGGAGTTCGAGCCATATTGTGGTTTGAATTCATTTTTAAGCTTAGTCACTATAACATTCAAGTGTCAACTTCTCCTGAAGGTAACCTCCTGAAATGCGCTAGAAAATGTGGAAGCGGGGTGATGGCTTAAAATAAGGCTGTTCTTACATGAAATCGGTTCACGAGAATCGATCAACACTTGGTGGTTACGACTGGATGTGTGTATTGTGGCAAACAACGGCCCATGGGGCAGAAAAGTTCTAGATTGGAGACCTTTCAACCAAAAGCGCAGCGTGGGACGTTCACCGACAAGATGGACGGACGACTATGTTAAGATTGCAGGATCAACAGGTCTGGCTCTGATTGCAGACCGCTTGTAATCGGTCGCTGTGGAAAACCGTGGCGGAGGTCTATGTTCAGAAGTCCTTTTGCTGATAATGATGAATGATGAAGATGATTAGTGTATTGTGAAGATCGGGAGTTTTAGATTTGGATGTTTTTTTAACATTCATTGTAACAGTCATGCTTAGCTGAAGAGTATATTCAGTAATGCATGAAGTTGACAGTTTTGACACATCCGGCGACTATACCTAAATAGCAGTTTGGTGTGCTTAACGAAGATAATGATGTTATAAATTAGATAAACAATCTAAGCCCCAGATAAAGCTCTCATTACTACTTACATGGTAATTAAATGATTTGTGATTAGTAATAACATAGCAGTTTGAGATACATTACAGAAAATCTTAACAAACTTGTACCTCTAGACAGCTCGTGTAATAAAACTTCATTTTAAATTTTAGCCAAATTTAAGCTTAGCGCGTAGATTAAAGATAATATTGTTCATTTTATACTCGGCAAACTCAAAGTCGTTTTTCGACATAAATTTGTTATTTTAAGTTCTTAACTCGCATAACAGAACAAATGATTGAACTGTATTTTATCCGGAAAATCAGTGCGACACTAAAGCAGTATAAAGAGAAATTAAAAATCCTGTCAACTTATCAATTTAACATCAAACCGTGGGAAAGCATCGAGCTCCTATTGCCATCTTTGTTAAAGAACACGGAAACATATGAAAAAATATTTAAATACGTGATTTCTACATTTCAAACTGTGTAATTCACGCGTTTATAAGATATTCTGATGAATATTAATTCACACTTCACATCACTTTACAATAACGACAAAACAACAATTATGGTTTAAAAAAGCTAAGAAATGATAGCAACATTTAAGATTTGGCAGGAAGGATTCGTCTAACGCCGTAAAACCTATTTGGAAAAAAATAGCATCGAGCTGTCAAAAGTTTTGAATTCGACAAAACATTCTGATCGGATGACATAAATCATATTGCAAGCAGACGTCATAACGTTAAACTTGAATTAGCTCACGCAACACGGTGAGTATACGAGTTAATTCCATATTAACGAGATATTCTATTACAGTTAATGGTAAAATGGAAAATTGTTAAGTATATTATCGGATAACTAGCGATTTATTCTAAGGTTATCATTTTTTTGCTGGTTAGAATCCACCCTTATTCAGAAAGTTTTGTCGTAAACCAATTGTAGTGCATGAAAAGGCACAGAAAAGAAGAACGTCGGTTTCACGGACAGCATTAAACTTGTTTTTAGTGCTGCGTATACGAGTAGCCCTCTTTTACGTTCTAAACCCATAACATACCGGGTTTTCGCCGGTTTTTATGTAACTTTCATCGAGGGTTGGCCGTCCAATTACAGCAGGTATTCGGCCGTCAAACCGACCCGCGGCAGGTGTAGAATGTTAATGTCTGCTGTGAAATATAATAAAATTCCGTCCCAATTGCATAATAGTGCGAAAGGTAATGAAAATGTAAGAATAGAACCAGGAAAAAAGTTCGAGAATTAATGCCGATTTTACCAACGACCGATTTTAAAATGAAATTGACATAAATGATCACTGACAAATAGATGACATTTTCAAATAGGGCGTATTATGTTGTATTCGACGAATATTCTTTATCTGACAATGGTGAAATCGACACTGAATAAGTATATGATTACTGACAATTAGGTATAGTTTTTAAATTAGGCGTATTGAATTTCATTCAACAAATATTCCTAGTTTTACGAATAATTCACAAATCGTAATATTTTGGCACCGGCACCCTAAGCCGTCAAGACGACGATGTATAGAATGGCTGCCTGCAGATACATGAATATGTTAAAATAAATGTATGTAGAGACGAGAATAGACAGGATAAAAACGAAAAAAGCAAGAGGAAGTTAGTGAGGTTGAATATGTACCGAATAAGATGATTGGCAGTTGACACAGAGGACACGAAAATCATGAGGCAAAAACGTTAAGCATTTCTCGTAGTAACTTGAGGTATTTTAATATTTATGATTTTGAATATGTGTAATAGATCTGTTAGGTCTGATGTGTTATTGCTAACGGAACAACGCAACCAAAGGTAATAAGAACCCAAATTTCCATTTAATTCAATGTATTTGCGGGATTTTTGATAGCTACTTATTCGGAAATTACGACAATTATAACTGAAATAAAGATAATACTGACTACGAACGAACGCTTGCAAATTTATAACATTCCACAGAAAAATATGATTCTTATTTATTTATTTATTTAAACTTTATTGCACTGTAAGTTGTACAATTGGCGGACTTAATGCCTAGTGGCATTCTCTACCAGTCAACCACCAGGTAATGCAGAGAGTTTAATCAGTGGCGGAATATTAATAATATGTGAGAAGAGTGGTAAGAAAAAGAAGTAAAATGCACTAACATAAACATACATACTAATATTACACAAATATATAATAGGATACATAAGCAAAATAATAATAAACATACAAAGAATACATAAACTTAATAAATACAAAATTATGAATGATGAAGCTGATGATAATGACGACATCCAAAGAACACAAGTAAAAGAAAATGGCTGTTAATTCTAAAGAGAGCCAAGATTAAGATAGTGGGTGCGTAGAGACTTTTTAAAAGTAAATTTGTTGGGGGACATTCTGATTTCATTGAGGAGAGAATTCCAAAGTCGAATCGCAGAGATGGTGAAAGAGTCCGACATAAAGCCGGTCTTAAAAAGTAGTGTAAAAAGAGTGAGATTATGGGAAGAGCGAAGGTTGCGCGAAGTAGTGGAAGCCAGATAGTTGAAGCGCTGTGCCAAATAGGTCGGAGAGTGAGGGTTACGAAGTATGTTGAAGAGAGTGCACAGGATTCTTATTTCTCTGCGATGTCGGATGGGAAGATTCTTATGTACAACTGTCGACGTGTTGACTGACTATTACGCCGGCCGTCGCGGGTTCGTATCCCGCAAGGGGCTAATGTTTGTGGGATGAGCAAAAACGTTTGTACCTGAGTCATGGATGTTAAAAATGTTTTTAAATATTTATCGGAAACGCGCCCGTCATAATCGTTGTCTGGCATTGGTAACACAAGGAAAGAAATTCCTTACTTTGAAACCACGACCATTGGTGTGTTGTCTGGCACGTCAAGGTAATCACTACGGTTACTTATGCAATTGTAATAACGGCTAGTTCGAAAAAGTGGGTAACCTGATGTGCTGGTGACTGTACGTTTTCGTTTTAGCATTGATCGGAATTCGGGATTGCAAACTTTGATATCAGAATTTAATGCATATTGTTAAACAACTTTTACCGTCAGGACTAGCGTTTGGTCCAACTGGGACATAGTTAACATTTCGATCAGAAAAAGATTCTAGAAACCAAAAAAAATTCTAATATACAACGAAGGCATATTTTCACACATAAAATTGACAGTAGGTATTAGGCAAAAAAAACATTCATTCCACTATCTATAGTAATATTATAAACCTGAAGAGATTTTTTTAACGCTGGACCTATTTAAAAAATATATTTTATATTTAAAATTAATTATATATTTAAATTATTTTATATATTTAAAAAACGCAATACGAATTGCTAATCTATATTAAAATTTTCGTCAAGGGGTACGATAGACTCGATCGAAGCCTTATATGAATAACATAACATAAAAATATATTGATTTCTAGTCGACAACATATATCTGCAAAATTCGGATTATGGAGAATTTCGTTTAATTTTAGTAGCACTGACAAATAAACCACAGTCGCCATTGACAAGGCGTATAGTGCATAGATATGACAGATATAGATTGGAAAGCTCTTGGAGCGTTTAGGACCCTTATAAAGTTTGGGGAAGCAACCTGTGGTGTCGCTAGCGTCGTTTTATTTTTCTTTTATACGAATGATATACAGGCAAAGGTATAAAACAATCACACATTAATTAAGTTATGATATATTAATTCTCATTACAACCGGCTTAGATTTTAAATGACACCCTATTTTTTATATTAATAATTTCGTCAAGGGGTACGGAAGACTCGATCGGAACCTTATATGAATAAATTCTAATTCTCATTAACAACCGGCTTAGATAATCATTAATTTGTATTTAGGTATTTATAACTGGTAGAGAATGCCATTCGGCATTAATTCCACCTTATGTTAGATTTTCGTCAGATTTTACCAGTAGTAGTTAATGGGTCATGAAATGATATTATAAAAGCTTAAATTAAGCACTTTTCAATGTAGCCAAGCTTTACTCAACTCCAATTGGCTCATAATATAAGAGCTCATAATGGCATTCATAAAGATGAAATAAGAAACCAAAAATTTGCGCACGGGCGGGACTTGAACCAGCAACCTTTTGGCTGACCGGGCCAAACGCTCTTACCAATTGAGCTACCGTGCTGTCAGTCCGACCATGCGAAATTTGTGGTCCCTTATGAAAACGTCAATTGCGTGACGCTTAGCGCCATCTAGCCGTCATCTTGCCGCCAGATGGCCCAAACAGTTATTCTTTACAGAATAAATTCAACTTGAAAATTGATGACGCTTTCTCCTAAATCAATTTTTTCTTTGATTTATTTATAGACCTGACAGTAAAAGTGATTTTCATGTACATTTTCAAGCCCAAAATACATTTGTATTTGAGTTAATCTACGCAAATATTCTCTACAGGGAGATGATAAAAAATATCGAGAACAATTTTGTCTCGCTTCGTTGACACTCGCAAACAAACAACGAACCCGCATTAAAATTTAAGATCGTCCCCAACAATTCAAAAACAAAGCAAAGCAAGTAATCAATGGACCAAGCGATATACCAAGTTTATCTGTGCCGGTTTGATATTAAAATGACTTATTTGTTTAGTCACCGGACGGCTTACTGAGAGTTGCACAAAACGTTGTCGCCAAATCCCACGAAGTTATATGGTCACTTTTAAGATAATCCATGTTACATAAATTTGACTGCGTTGATTGGAATAATCAAAACTAATGTCAAATTGTCACCTTACTGAGAAAATAATGCTTCGTTATCTTCTAAATAACACGTGATTTTTATTACTATAGATGACATATCTGATTCGCAAAATTGTTTTTGATTTCCAAGGTAAATGCTAGCGGCAACACTCGATACACCGATCTCTCTAAGGTCATTCATATCCCTAGTAATGTCCTTGCGCTTCTCATCAAAGACTCTCCTTTCAAGGACGTATAAAAATACTCGTCAAAAGTGCTGTGGTTGGTTCACGTATGATTGATTTTAGTGCGTATTTGAAGCAGCGGCGAGCCAGCGGGCGTAGTCTGATGTATCATTTTTGACATTTCGCGTCGACAATTTCAATTTTATGATTTTCTAATTCATCAAATATCATTTTAACTTACGTAGCTATATCTTTAATAAATCCTAAAAAATATTTGTAGTTTTTTAAGCATCATTCAAAAATTCTTCTCAATCAATAAATACACGAAAACATCAATTTTGCCTCAGCATTTTTCGAGCGCCACCTGGCGGTTTCACACGGAACTATGTCGAGACTTCCGACACTGGTCCCTTGACTATACCCTTTTTGGACTTATAAAACCTTCATCAAATGTTAGAACAAGGTTAGCTGCCCGCCTATGTCCTCGGACACCACCAGAACTCAGATCCGTATAAATCTTCTGTGTAACTTGTTCCAAACTTTAACAAGTTTCGAGCACTTTAAAATTTTTGGCGAGGTGAAATTTCATAGTTTTAGTCCTGAAAATACGAGGAAAAACATTTGAAGCGAACTATTTCAACTGGAACTTCAATTTTACGGTCTACTCGTTGTATTTTCGTTATAAATTGTCCTCAATGCGCCAAACGCAAATTAATTATCATATAAAGTAGTTAATAGTTAGAATAAAATTTAATTCTCTACTCTGCAATGGTTATTTTTGGGATTTCAATCTTGGAAAGCTGGGCTAGTTGAGCTATTAAAAATTTAATACTACTCGTAGTCACAATAAAATTGAAAAAAGCTTTTGAGGGTTCCTTATTCAAACAAGGAGTCCAACCGCAGTTAGCTCAGGGACCTTGAGTACTAGGAAATCAGACACAACGATGGTACCACAACTCCCAGGACCGAGACAATATAGAAAAGTTTGATTTCTATGTTACGGGTCTTGGTATTAATTTCCAAAAAATGGTCTATTTGCAGAGGTATTACACAAATATTTTTTTCCACTGTAGTCACAAAACGTCTTTATATATTTAGTAGATAACACTTTCACGCAATATTTGTCCATCACTGTACGCTTAGTTTACAAAAAAATACATTCTTTTTTCAATTTATAAGTTAAGATAGACCACGAAACCGATGTTAACGTGACGGCAGCGCCATCTGTCAATGTAGAAAGTTATGACATTAACCAGACCGGGAATCGAACCCGGGATCTTGTAGCGGCGACGCCTTAAAACCAGCGTGCTTAGTCACTGCACCACGGAGGTCGTCAAAACAAAGCAAAGCGAGAAATCAATAGATCAAAGCGATATACCAAGTTTATCTGTGTCGTTTCAATATAATAATAACTTATTTTTTTCATCACCGCATTTTACAAAGATGAAGTTATATGTTTGCTTTCAAGATAAAAATGGTGTATCAGCTAAAAGCTACCACCAGGCACTGATGAGATTGACATAATATTGATTGCGTTGAATGTAATAATCAAAATTATTATTGAATTGGTACGTTACTGGGAAAATAATGCAAAGTTATCTTCCATAAAACACTAAAATTTTATTAATATCACAATATTATATTAAGGCTTTGATATAAAATGTTTTACTTCCCTTTGTTAATGATTGTCTTTACTCTAGGATTAACATATTCTTATTATCAATCTAAACAACAACAAAATCAATTTGTATTTTTAACTCAAAATAAAGTAAATGTTGTGGTATAAACTGCAAGTGCCAAAAATTTAAATCCCAAACCTAATACAATCACAAAACATGCTATATACGAGTATATTAAGTGTCTAAATTATTAATTAAACTTTTAATTACTAGCCTTGCCCCGAGGCTAAGCACACAAAACTTTTATACGCGAGTGTACCCAATTAGGATGTAGTTTCGAAAACTTATCTTGGAACTTATTTTTGAAGTAAAAACTTCTTTAGCGGCGTTGAGCACTTTTGTGGGATGGGGGAAAAATGTGAAACTCGCGTCAGGACACGTGGGCTGATCGAAAAACCGTAAGACGGTTGGCGAAATTATGGATGTAAGTAGATTTTTCTGAGAGATAAACTTTTTGATGTAATTTAATATAATATAAATTGTAATGTTTGTGTACGATAGCGCCATAAAAAAATATTGTATTCTATAAAAATATTATATTATTATTATTGTATTCTATCACAAAAATGATGGTACTTTTATATTGATAATAAGAGCAATTCATTCAAAATTATTCCCTAACTATTCCAAAAATCAAAAATGCACAACGTTGATATTCAAGTTTTCACTTCTGCCGGCACTCCCGGAGTGCAATTTTTTTTTAACCATTTGTTAGCAAAAGGCTCATATTATAGGTATCGTAATTCTGAAGTTGATCTTAATTAATTTAATTATTTATTGATTTTAAGTCTTAAACGGTCTCAGTTGGAGATACTCTAAGAGTATATTAAAATAACGTTTCAAACTTTTTCAGAATAGAATAGCATTTAATCATTTTATATAATAGTCATTCATTATTTGACGACTTCCATGGTGTAGTGGCTAAGCACGCTGGTTTCAAGGCGTCGCCGCTCTGAGGTCCCGGGTTCGATTCCCGGTTGTGTCAATATAGAAATCAAAATTTTCTGTAATTTATGTGAGTGGTGTCCAAAATTTATTTATTATTTATTATTTATCATTTATATGGGAACACAGAAGGCACATTTATTTATTTCCAGTCACAATTTAGGTATGGTTTTAAAAGGTATAAATAGACAGCTTGTACTAGTGGCGCCCTGCAAGCTTACAATAATAATAATATTATAACTCTTTATTGCACAACACAAAGTAAATTACAGTTTAGAAGCTTAAAGTAAATGTCCAACTAAGGCGGTCTTATCGCCAAAAGCGATCTCTTCCAGACAACCTTTCGGTAAAAGAATAGACTATTCGTAGAAAGGGTTTTGTGAAATAAATTTTACAATAAATTTTGTTTGGCCCATTAAGCTATCAATAAATAGCATGCAAATATTTTTTGACAATACTTAGGTTTTTATATGCCTAGGAGTAGGTATTACGTAGGTTGCATTAACATTTTGCTGACTTTGATATAATAAGGCCAGATAAAAATCTTATGATACGTTGAATCCGACGAACGGAACCCTTATAGTTTCGTCAAATCTGTCGGTCTGCCTGTCTGTCTGTCTGTCTGTCCATCCGTATGTCACAGCCACTTTATTCTGAAACTACTAGTTTTACACAGTTGAAACTTGGTAGGCAGATGTATTCTGTTAACCGCTTTACGATTCTCACGCAAAAAAAAAAAAGATATTTAAGGAGGCCATAACCCCATACATTATAATAAAACCGATTTTTTTGGCAAAACTATGCGTGTAAGGTGTCTTTGGATAGGTGTTTTTAAACGGCATCGAGTTTTTAAAAGCATTTTCTCTAAAAATCTAACGTTTGAGAGATAGACGCTTACAAAGTGGTTAAATGGGCGTCCTTTCCATATAACTTTTAAACTAAGTGAGTGTAAATTTTGAAAAAAAAAAATACATGATGTAGATCTTGACACAAACTTTTAACAAAAATTGGTTCGAATGATATCGAACAATTATTTTTTGAGATAGAACACATTAACAAGAACCGAAAACATAACTTTTTTATTCATACACATACTATGAAAAACTAAGTTATAATTGCTGTTAACAAAATATTGTAGTATTTTGGCTGAGTGAACGTAAGTAGGTCTCTAATTCAGTTAAAGTTTAATGTGTAAGTCCGACTTGCTTTTGCCCGTTTTTTTAAGGCTAAGTGTATCGAACTTGACTCAGATGTAAGCCTTGTGAAAGAAGTACCTACAACATTGTCTATATTTTTGATTCATTTAAATACATTTCTGGTCACCATTTTAAGGACACCTAAATACAGATGCCCTCATGTTATCTTCTTTATCATTTTACAGTATTATAAGCCGCGTAGTCGTTTCTGATTTCCCGTCAAATCTTGCGGAATGCACAGCTTCTGGGTCTTTAAATGTGCTAGCGAAAGCGAAGTTTCTCATAGTAAAGCCTAATAACATACTAAATCTGGAGGGTTTATTACAAACATTTTTATTATACGACGTGTAATGTTAAATGTGCAAAACTTCAGTCACCCCAAATGATTTTAATTCGACTGAATTAATTCTAGAAGAAAAAAATATATATTTATGTGGCGTTTTAATTTTTCTGGCACTTCAGATCATTTCTAGCTCTGGACGAGACGCTCTGTCGACAGCAGAGTGGTAGGTCATCACTGAATCGCTGCGACGTGCTGACATTATGATTATCTATTATCATATGAACTTACCACTGCTTTTCATATTGCGCACGTGATGGTGTGTCTTGTTAATAAATGTACAGGCCATCATTTTAATATAGTTTTTTTTTTTTGAATAATGTGACCCATGCCCCATATTACAAAGTCAATCAATTGATTTTACTCTTTATTTTTCAAGTTTTGCGCATTTAACGTTTTACGGTTTTCGCAACTTTTCCTTGCGCTAGTTGACGTCTAAAGTCAAATATTGTATAACTTTTAAACGAATATCTGTGACTAAAATTCATTTACAATTTGATTTAATAAGATCTTAGTGCTAAATGATGAATTTACCTATGCAGTTGGTGAGTTTTGTGTTTATCTTATTTTAAAATGAATTATTTCGGTAAAAAGGGTTGTCAAAATTGTTTACAATATTCGACAAGTAAAAAGAAATCCACTTTATTTACTTTCTTCAAAATACTGAGTTAACGAGAAGTACCTTGTTTGATTTTTTCGCGTGTTGCTAGGGATATAAAAATTGGCATAAACGACTGTATTTTTAATTGCATTGGTTTAGAAGTTTGATTATGGTATAACATAAATGTAGTATAGACTTGAGTATTGACATATCCATAATACTTCTACGCGGCCCCCAAGGTAGTAGAGGGGTGAAATAAGTTTAAAATTATTTTAAAAAAATGTATGATATAAACAAAAATTTAAAAATTTCGCAATTTTTCTCGATCTGTGCTGTAAGTAAATTTTGAGTATCGAAGATTTGCGAAAGTTTCATAAACGGCTGAATCTTTTGATTGCGTTGCCTTCGAAGTTTTTGTTTTTGAAGTGAAAACTTCTTTAGCGGCGTTGAGCACTTTTGTGGGATGGGGGAAAAATGTGAAACTCGCGTCAGGACACGTGGGCTGATCGAAAAACCGTAAGACGGTTGGCGAAATTATGGATGTAAGTTGATTTTTCTGAGAGATAAACTTTTTAATGTAATTTAATATAATATAAATTGTAATGTTTGTGTACGATAGCGCAATAAATAAATATTGTATTCTATAAAAATATTATATTATTATTATTATTATTATTGTATTATTATTATTATTATTATTGTATTCTATCACAAAAATGATAGTACTTTTATATTGATAATAACAGCAATTCATTCAAAATTATTCCCTAACTATCCCAAAAATCAAAATTGCACAACGTTGATATTCAAGTTTTCACTTCTGCCGGCACTCCCGGAGTGCAATTTTGTGTTTTTTTTTATGGCTTTAAGGGACCGTAGTCCTGATTATTAAATATCGCTTTCACGCGTTCCTGAGAATAAGGGTAGAAACAGACAGGGGGGTGGACAACAAACAAAGTGATCCTATAACGGTTCCGTTTCCTTCCGAAGTACGAAATCCTAAAAAGTTATATTCTCATATTTCATCTCAAATATTATTATTAATCATTTTTTGTTAATCTTCTACCTTGTTTATTATTTATTTCCTTTTTCCACAATTACAGTAGCTGGGTTTTCTTCCATAAAATAGGTATCGCCGCTGTTGCCAGGCAGAAATGTTTATTTAAAAGATAAAAGGTGTTAAGTTGCACTTACCCTATGGCAGGCGGCAGTTAAAATTACTTAAAAATAGGTACATAATATAGCATAGACACAATAACCACAACAGTATACAACTGGAAGTTAAAATATTTATACTAAGTTCAGTTATAAGTTCGTCTAAAAGATGGCGTTGTATGTTGTTAGCCCGCGGTATTTTTCTGGAATAATTTAAGCAAAATGTGTCGTGTATTTACCTCATTGAAATATACTGTTGTGTTAAAACTAACATTGCCTTTGATTTATACCCCGCAGGCTACCAATTGATGTTTTATTTAAAAAGAGACAACGTCATGTATTTTTTCTATACTAATATTATAAAGAGGAAAGATTTGTTTGTTTGTTTGTTTATTTGCATCGAATAGGCTTCGAAACTACTGGACCGATTTGAAAAAATCTTTCATTATAAGAATCCTGGTTTATCTACGATGGACATAGGCTATATTACATTATCAAAAAAGTAAGGGATCCGTATGAAAACTTCGATTATGTAACCGAAGGTGTGAAAGGAAAATCATTAAATTGCGAACGCTGCGAAAACTATTGACAATAGAGCAAAATAATTTACTACATTTCTGTAGAGGACATCATTATCTACAATAAAGTCCGTGATACTATATATCTAACTATAACAGATACGCCACCATAACTCATTTTTTAATGTAAGATTAAGGACGGTACAAAGTAGGTTACATTAGTCGTACCTTGGTATTAATCCTTATCCAAATAAACAAATTCATATCCAAAGTTATATCAATAACTTCTTGAATTATTCTAATCGGACATACTATTCAAAGATATCATGAGTTTAATATTTATCAAAATCATCCGTTGATTCAACTGCTCTTAGTGACTCTGGTTCGGTTTATCGGTCATAGATGGCGCTGTACCCTTTTAACTCGCGGTAAAACTCGATTTTTTCCCAAATACCTAAATTGGTAAACCTGACATATAGTGTTATCGTTGTACCAAACTGGGTATCACAAATTAAAATTATGCTAAAATGCATCCATCTGGGTAATCATGCTGTACTTATTTAGTGACTCTTAAATGTCGAACTATAATAAACATAAAATCTAAATATAATTATCTAACCCATTAAGTGTTGTTAGTATAAAGTTATACTACATATCCTATAACTGAAAATTAATTATAAAGAATGAAAAAAACATGAAGGTTGAAATAACTCCCGTTTAATATTTGGCACTTTTTAGGATTCCGTAGCCAAATGGCAAAAAACGGAACATTATAGTTTCGTCAAGTCTGCCTGTCTGTCTGCCTGTCCGTACGTATGTCACAGACATTTTATTCTGTTACTTTAAGCATCACACTGTTGAAAGAAATTTGGTAGAAAGACGTATCCTGTTAACCGCTTTACGATTCTCATACAAAAAAAATAATGACATTTAAGGGGGGGCTCCCATACATAAAACTAAAACCAAAAAATTTTTTTTTTGACAAACCTACGTGTGTGAGGTCTATGGATAGGTTTTTTAAATGAGACAGAGGTTTCTAAAACCTTTTTCTTTTAAAATCTAACGTTTCTTAGCTAGACGCTTCCAAAGTGGTAAAATGGGCGTCCCCCCGTCTAACTTCTAAAATAAGCGAGTGTAAATTTTGAAAAAATTATAAAATGTAGATCTTAACAAATAATTTCAACGAAACTTTTGGTTCGGACGGGATTGAACAAGAAGTTTTTGAGATATAGCACATTTTCAACTATAGCATATTTCAACCGCAAACATAACTTTGTATTTCATACAAACATTATAAAAAACAAAGTTATATTTGCTGTCAACAAAATATTGTGGTATTTTACTGAGTGGATTCCCTAATTAAGTTAAAGTTGGCACGGACGGAACCCTCAGTGCGCGAGTCCGACTCGCACTTGGCCGGTTTTTTTATCATTAAATTTTATTAGTTCCTGCTGATATCGCCATTTCATTCCTGTACAACAAAGTAAATAATACAACTTTTTTATTCTTACGTGCTTATTATTTTATTAAGTAAAATAATATAACTCAATAATGCAAAATGACTAAACGACCAAAATCGCAGTACACACACATAATTGAAAAATATCATAGAAAATTAAAAAAGTAATAATAATATAAGACAATAAAATAAAAAATAAAAAAATGTGTGTGTGTTTGTGTGTGTGTAGTTTGTTTTTCAGGAGCAGACTTATCAGAGACAGAGAGTATTATTAGTATAGTGAGCTGAAATGTATGTTCCATTTATAGTCGTTGACTGGTATTTATATAATACAAGGAAGAAATTTACTTTATTTTTTTAATCAAAATATAAACATCATTTGATCTCAATAGCTATCTTAAAAAGGTATGAGTTTAAAAAAAAACTCCGCGCTAAAAATAATGCTCGCAGGAAATCCAAAATTTACGCGGACGAAGTCGCGGGGGACCGCTAGTAGATTCAATAAAAACAAGAAATATCGTCGTCCTCCGTCCGTCGTATCTTATATTGTTTACAAAATTAAACTCGATTACTAACATTTTTGGGAAGTCACACAAAAATGGTTACATCAGCTACAGCTAGCTTCCTCTGAATCCTAAGTCTAAAGTAAGAACCACTTCACGCCAGAACTCCATCTTATTTCATAAAAATAGATGTCGTTTGTTGTCTGCCTCATAAACATATGCCAATCTGGTCCAGTCCTCTTCACGAAAACCCAACAATAATAATAAAAGTTTTCGACAATAACCTTACCATTCACTAATGTAAACATCAAGGCACACGAAAATAAAGGTCCTTTTCTCTAATTGTACGTACAATTCAAGGCTTGTATAAACAACTGACGGGATACCTAAGTGCTTTCCCAGCCCTTTTCAATAAAGTTCTCTATAAGTTTCTTCGAACTGTGTTTTAGTGCTGTTCCTCACTTTTACCTATAAACGATATCGATTATCATAAAATATAGTTTACATAAAATTCGCATCATTAAAGCTTTTGATTTATCATGACAGTGCTATGATGCAGCACTCATCAAAGACACAAAAATTGATTATTATATTTTGTTTAATTTGAATTGTACTAACATAGTTATAATCTTCCATTGTTACTGAGACTATGCGGACTCTGGGTGGAAATAAAGTTATTCAGCTTTTTTAACTTATCTGGCTAGTAGCAGCTTCAACATTTTTTTTAATACTATAAATCAAAGTTTTAGTTAGGGTATACCTTAATCGTTGGTACGCATTAAATATGAAGATACTTTAATTTATTAAAAAAATAAAGAGCTTAATATTACGTTAAACCTATGCTACATACTTTCAAAATACATAAAAGTACATATCTTATGGTGTATAAACACCGCCCAGCGATCGTGCCGTAGGCCATGCCGCTCATGTCACATTAGCTGGTGCCGATGCTGTAGGGGCATTTTTCATAGAATCAGACAGTTAATTGACGTATGCCGCCGGCGATGCCGCCGGGTGGTGTGGATACACCAAAGATAAGATGACACTTTGAAGTTTTAAAGTAGGTAGTGTTACGACACTTTCTTGAGAGAGTAATCACATAACATTGACGACATCTCGCAGCCTTCGCGTTATATAAAGCACTTGCAGAATTCAACAGGCTTGCCAATGTGTCAGTGGCCGAGTGGTATAGGTATGCGCCCGGATAGCGTAAGACACAGGGTTCGTGTGTGTCTGTTAAATTAAAATAAAATTGCCTGAACTTCGGACATCACTAGCTAACCAGAGCTACAATGTTTATTATGCTAAAATTCCGGATTTATGAAGTTTCATAACTCGTAACAGATGGAACAGACTAGTTGGTTTATCTAGTTTGCGCTTTGATTTTCATTAGCAAGCAAACAGGTACGTAATAGTTATTCGTATCATTTTAACAAACAAACTGCTGTTACACAGTTACTTTTGGACATTTTTTTTTAAAATTAAGATGCTTATCCGTCTGGGTAACTTCAGACGTTACAAAAAGTCTAAGACCCTTAACATAATGCGACTTTTAGCATCAATGCAGTCGCGCGTTTTGAAATCGCGCTTCAGCATCGCAACTGAACAGTTTTAATTTAGCTTAAATACAGTTGCGCGTTAGCAACGATGCAAAAGCGCGACTGCATCGTTGCTAACGCGCGCTAGTATCGATGCATTCGCCAAAGTTCAGTACATGATTTGTCAATTTCCAGCTTCTGCATCTCAACTGTTTCGATGCCAATGCGCGTTAGCATCGCGACTGTATCGTTGCTAAAAGTCGCAGTGTGTTAAGGATCTAACATCTGTTTAATTCCGCAACAGTGGGTACTTTTCTTTCTTGATGTAAGGTTATAACAAAAGACAAAATAAACTTAACCATCATGCATCATCATAGCCCAACCTAACTGGGAGCAAACTCAAAGCGCACGGACGAAGTCGCGAGGGGCCGCTAGTAAGAAAAAAGTAAGAAAACATCAAAAAAGATATTTATTGCCGGTATCATACAAATAGCTATCGGATACTATTTTTAGGACTTCCTTGTGTGATATTTAACCAACTTCTCAGAGTGTAAAGCTTTTGAAAGGGTTACCGACACGTATCAGTATGGTTATACTTTAATTATATGACTCTGCAGTATGTACTATAATAAAATGAAAATCTTCGTTACAATTTCGCAATTTAAGAAGTTATTTTGTTTTAATTAATTCAGTAGTATTTTCGTACACTTCAGGAACAAGTTCATTTTAGTATATTAAAAGACGGTTTGCCTTACAATAGACATTTCATTGCGCTCTATCTCATGTATTTGATATGTATTCGATTTTTAGCTTCCTCAAAATAAACCCGTAGGTAAAATTAAGTTTAAAATATAAATTCAATTCGTAGAATCAAATCTTCTTCCTCATAAATCAATCCAATCGACTAATTTGTATCAATTTCGTGGAGAACAGATACAAAAATCAAAAATCAAAATCAAAATCAAAAAATATTTATTCAATTTAGGACACAATATGCCACTTATGAACGTCAAATGTACAGAGAAAAATAAAATAAAAATAATTGTGCCCTGAAGGGGCCGGATCATGTCTCCTTATCTTTTGGGCCCTACCAGCGCTTCGAGACAGAACACAGACAATTAGGCAAGTGCTGAGTAGAAACGCCGGAACAAACTCAGTCACCACTAGCTGCCGTAAAATCAAAATCATCAAAGGTAAGTACATCAGTCGGTGCAGGCTGGACAGACCACACATTCGTGTCGTTCAGATAGTCTTGAACCTTATAATAGCCTTTAGACATAAGCGTGTTTTTAACGTGTTTCTTAAATTTATCAACCGGCAATTCGACAAGATTGTGTGGTATATTATTAAAGAATTTTATACAAAAAGCAAAATTTATTTACACATAATACGTTGTAAATAGATATGGATTTTTTTATTTATTTATTTAAAACACTTCATGCACAAACAAAAGGTACATATGGCGGATGCTTAAAACTTTCTCTACCAGTCAACCATCGGTCTATACAGAGAACATGCTGGCGGCGCAATAATATTATATGTACATTACTGTACCGTTACCATGAGTTAATGACAGCTTTACTCGCTAGCGACGACTTAAAAAAGTCTATAGAAAATCGCACAGCACCTCTAGCGGTCACTGATAAAATGAACTAAAATTTTCCATACAAAAAGTTACGTCATCGCTAGCGAGAAAAACCGTCGTAGCTGGTAACGGTACTGTTCGTTCTTAAACGAATGTTTTTTTTTCCTTTTTTCCGTTGTCCTACTCGCAATACAAAGTGTTTATTTAAACACCTCTGATTCACCTTCAAAGAGTATGGTAATGTTATGGATGTGGATGGGATTAGAGTGTATCTCGCCGTTAAGAAAGCTTATTTTCTTACGCGGATACCTCAGGAAAGTAATGTTTACTTTTACATATTGCACAGGTATAATTAGAACCGTACGTAGGCTCGTATAAATGGTAACGAGATTATTTAGTGTTCTAGCAACGTTTTGTATTAAGAAAAAACAATAATTATTATATAAGGTAATTGGATCTTATGTTTGCCAGATAAGTAAACCTTTGATTTGGATGTAAATACCTACGTATAATAATACAATGTGAAATTGTATTTTTATATTTAAATGTAGTAAAGTTTATAAGGAGTTGTTGGCATCAACCTATTCCGTTGTAGATAATTTCATATTTGTGTTATAAGTAGACATTTAGGGTTTCGCTTTGAGCCTAATGATGAAATAAATGCACTTCAAAGATATTCCTTTGATGTCTAAATATAAAATAACTATTCTGACTTAACGGTACTATGTGTATAAGAAGTCTAGTAAAATAAATTTGAAATAAAGTCCACATAAATGGATTTTAAAATTAAGATGGCCGTGCCAAAATGGCGTCGCCCAGTCGGTCCACGGTTGAATGAACCTAAGATGTTTTTAAATTGTATAGATACGTCTTATGCGTTTGAAAATGGCAACACGAAAGGCAGGTAATTGCCCGGAGTGCATTCAGTCGGGCACACTTTCTCTTTATAGCTATACGTCCTGACAACGCCTTAAATTATTTCTCGTTTGCTGGTAAAAATGCCTTCCCGTGTTTTTAGTAGTAGTACCAATTACACTGCAACTGTTAGAGACAAAAAAAAAGTTTCATTACATTCATTAGTATAGTTTTTTCATTTAAAAGTATTAAAAATGAAAACACGTACAAACACGCTTACCACAATTTAGATTGCTAAAATTTTTAGCCTAATGTCAGCCATTGGGCTGACATTAGGCTAAAAAACGAGATGTCACGCGCTCGCGCCAATGAGCGCTCAGTAGCAATCAATACGTAACGAATGTTATATATTTATCTCTTTCTATCAACAGGCATGCCCCATCTGTTGTCCTTATTAGCGCTTAGTGTCGTAATACACAACTATACGTTCGCATATAGAGTAATCCGTGCGCCACTTTAAAATGCTTTAATGTTGGTGTAGAACGTGTCTATACTTTTACGTCATTGGAATGAACGCATTTTTATGAATAAGAAATATGCTATCAGATTACCTCGCTGTTCTGCCGCGGGATAACAAAATCACTATTTTCAATTGGAATGAAATTCAAAACGCGAAAAGATATTGCCAAGACAGCGAGAAATAGGAAAGTTACTATTTAAGTTTTTAAAAACAATTGTACAGCAGATTGTCGAAGTATGTCAATTAAGCATCTAAGTTATTACCCTACATAAGAAACAAATAACAAAAGACTCCAAAAATCTCTGTACTATTTTCTGAAACAATATTAGATCACTAGCTGACTGGAACCAACTCAAAATATATGCTAGCAAAAATTATTAAATTTCAAGCGCTAGATACATTTTTTTAATTCAGTGTAGACTGTACTGTGGTCAGCACATCAGGTTACTAACTTTTGTTGCAAACTAGACCTTATTACAACGGCATAAGGCACCGCAGTGTTTACCTTGTCGTGCTGTTGTCTATACATCAAACTGGTAAAGCAATTTGTATTCAGTTGAATAGTTCGAGAGTTCTTGTAGAACAATCAGCTTCAGTTTCAGGTACAGTATCTAGAGGATACTTCAAAAGATATTAACATACCCCATAGCGGAATGATATAGCCCTATGAAACTAAACAATATGAAAATTATATAAAAATAAATATTGGACACCAATCACATACATTGCTCTGATACCAAAAGAGGTAGCCAATGCACTTGTGTTATGGAAATCAGACTCAGCGGTGGTACCATAACACCCAGATCCGAGAAAATATAAAAAATATGATTTCTACATTGTTCTGACCGGGAATCGAACCCGGGACCTCAGAGCGGCGACGCCTCAGCGTGCTTAGCCGTTTCACTACGGAGGTCGTTAAATTAATAATTTTATGTGAAGAAATAACTAAATTAATTACCAATGATTATGTAGGAGTCACGTTGTGCATACGTAGCAATAAGCTACAAGCGACCGCGCCCGATCGCCTGTCGATCGCCGGAAACTTAGACGAACATGCGTAACATAGAATCTAACATATTCGCATGTACAGTGGCTACCCACTACAGCACATCAGGTTACCCACTTTTATTGCAAACTAGCCCTTATCGCAAATGCATAAGATACCGTAGTGTTTACCTTGACGTGCTGATGTCCCTACCTACTGCGTGCATGGTCAATAAATCAAGTCGTGTTATATATCAGTGGTGACACCGAAGTGATAATCCGGATCAGAAAAATAACTATTCGAAGTCCTAAGACAGTAATGTGGAAAGATGGTAAGCTTTTTATCAGCGTTTCTACCGGTACGATTCTGTCAAATGAACATAATGTATTATTTTGAATGCTAAGTGTATTTAATATAATCACATACAACGCTAAAATTGAGTCAGTAATACAAAACAACTGTTTCTGCCTTACCAAATGGTTGACTGGTAGAGAATGCTTTAAAGCATAAATCCACCATTTGTACTTTATTTTGTTTGTGCCTAAGAATATACCTTAAATAAATAATCAAAACAATGAAAAATACCTTAAAATTATATTTAAGAGAAACTTGTTCTTTTGGTGCATGATGTGTAAAGACTGTGACGCCAAAACAGATCTGTTTCTCCGAAACAGAAAACGAATGCGCCATTTAAAGATTTTTAGTTAGTTTTTATAATTTAGTAATTTTTAGTTACCTGTGAGTACCTATTAAGGTACTCATATCTCAAAAACTACTCGACCAATTTGGTTAAAACTGGACCCGTAGTTGAAAAGAAGTTGGTTCATCTAAATAAATTAAAAAAGAATCATCTCGCTATGAGTTTTCTAAGACAAAATACAAACATACATGCAATAACGAAATTTGGCACACGCGTTAGGAAGGCCTGAATTGATCAACATACTATTTGTTTTCAAATTCTGACGATATCGCTTACATGCGGGTCTAATTGGATACCTCCATGTTTTGAAATCGGTATAAATCACGTCAAAAATAAAATGAATATCTTGTTTATTTATTACGACGTAGTTATTTGATATAACGTGACACTACGAAGAACACGACGTCAAAATAGTGTGTTAATATGCGCCAGACAATACATCAATTGTCGTGGTTTCGAAGTAAGGAATTTACTTCCTTGTGTTACAACTGACAACGATTATGAAAGAGCCTTAAATACTTAAATACATATTAAACATCCATGACTCAGTTATAATACAATAACAATAAATTATTGTAAAATCTTTTTATCTTCTTTAGTAAGTAGAGCAAAATTGGTTGTTAAAACTGCCTTTGCTATTAAAAATAGTGTCATCTTAACAGATAACCGATAAGTTTCGTACTCACTCACGGTTGTGAACAAGACTATTATCATGGTACATTTGTCGATGTGCAGTTGAGTGTCACCTGATGACGACAGGGTGGTCTCCCTTCACGGTTCCGTGGGCACGTGCTGAAGGTTTTCCTTGAGGAAATTGTGAAATCCGTGTTTTTTTTTATTAAACCTTATGAAAATTTAGCTTCTTTGATCCTTTGTTACATAAGTTTCTTTATTTTTTTTAAAACTTCTATAAATATTTAAAAAAAATGATAGGATACGAATGTGCAACTTTTATTACCCAAACACCCTTGACCACTTTTCATAGTGTTTGAATAAAAGAGATATAGCATTTGAACATACGAAACCACAACCTACAGAAAAAAACAAGCATATTTATTTTCTTCTTACTCCCATTCAAGTTTCAGTTACCACTCTAAACAAAATTTTGAGGAATTAATAACTAATGCTAAAGAGGACGTGGCTACACCGTTATTCTCGTCTCGAGTAAAACAGAGCCGCTGGTAATGGGTATCAGTGATGCCAGACGTATTGTAAGTGCCGTATTTGTACGGTAACTTCAAGCCTCGTACGGTAATCCATCGCAGTTTCATAACGTTTTTTGTTTAATGAGCCAAAATTCAATCAGTTGTACGGAAATGTCAACATGCGGCCTAATCTGTGTACTAACACATTGTAAAATTGGTGAATAAGACCAGATTTGTGGTTAAAGATCTTTATTTCTCATAAGAATTACAAATTCACTTACTGAGAAAACACAATTATCAGTTAAATTAAACACAGATGAGCGTACGACACAATAAAACATGTAAATAGGGTACATTAATATTTTTAACGATCAGCCGACAAACATTAACATTGCGGGTTTGACTTCGCACTAACATAATACAAGTAGTAGACAAATACATTGATGTAAGCAAGAGCGGGCGGATGGATGCGGCATTGATGAGCGCAGTGACGTATAGATAAGAGATTGGTACGAGTTGAACAGCGAAGTTTATTTACGTGTTAATTTTTTTAAAATTATGTTTATTTATTTTGAATAATATATTGCTTTAGATGAGTTTTGAACAAATTTATAGTTAAGCTTAGCTAGCTTCCTTAATATGAATAGGCAACGAATTATATAATTTAACTCCCTCATATTCTACAGTTTTTTTGCCGTA
Source organism: Pyrausta purpuralis (assembly GCA_963924145.1). NCBI lineage: Eukaryota > Metazoa > Arthropoda > Insecta > Lepidoptera > Crambidae > Pyrausta > Pyrausta purpuralis. The sequence goes on from OZ001646.1 coordinate 6,971,107, forward strand.
GTTAGTTCTACATTTATAGGTAACTAATAGATTGGCATTTCTTAATTTCATTTTGTGGAAATTTTTTTTTAGTTTAATTTAAATTAATATTAATGTCTTCATTTATAATTTTTTATGTATGAGTATACACGTAAAATACCTATATGATTGTTTTACATTAAGAATTTTTGTCTCCTTGTAAAGTTTATTTGTATCTGTCCGATAATTGTAATTGAATAGTATTTTTATTAATTTGTTTTGAGCTATTTGAATTATGTCGAGATTTTTTTTAGCGGCTGAGCCCCATATTTCGATTAGATATTCCAAGTGTGGTTTAACCAGTGAGTTATAAATAAGATAACGTATATTTCTTGGAAGACACTTTGTGATACCGTGCAACATTCCTGTAAGCGACGCTAATTTGAGTTTAATTTTATCCAAGTAAGGACTCCATTTAAGATGGCGGTCTAAAATAATGCCTAAATATTTTTCTTTCGATTTTTGGTTAATTGTCTGCTCATTTATTTGTAACTGGATTTGGTCATTAATTTGTTTATTTATTGCGGAGAAGATTACATAGTTTGTTTTAGCTGCGTTAATTGTAAGTAAATTATAGCGGAACCATTCGCTTAGTTTGTTTAGGTCGCTTTGAACAACTGGCACCAAGTTCTCGGTGGACTGGCCAAAGTAGAAAATTGAAGTATCATCTGCGTATAGTGTAAGTTCACCTACAAGGACTATTTGTTGAATGTCGTTGATATAAATGAGAAACAAAAGCGGTCCTAAAATAGATCCCTGCGGATTTGTGATTGATTTTTGTGATCTTTTGTATTTTTATTTGATAAATTCATGAACGAACAGCGTAAAAACTTTCGAATTGAAATAAAAATGACTGAAGGGACATGGACGATCGACTAAAATCAAGTACAATAAAGTTACTTTAAGTGACTTTTTACGGAATACTTTATATTTTATGACATTATACGTTAATTTTGGGGTGCATGTTACGGTTATTCTGGCAGCACATACAAGCAACGCTTAAGTGAATAGAAAATTAAACCAATAAAGTACGAAACCAAATAAATAGGTTTCATCTGAAGCAATTTAATCCAGAACTGTACAATTTACTTTTATTCTGGTGAATTATATTGTGCTGAGGGAAATATATTTGGATATCTTTTAAGTGCCGCATTTGATCAATATCTTATATAAAACAACTTTTATTATTCTATCGTTAATGTTAAAGTTTCAACTTCCAGTATTAACAAAATAACTACATGTTTTTAGAATATCATCAAAATATTTTTACGGATTTTATTACGGGCTTATCAAACAATAGTAAAATTACTACTAACCCGAGTGGTAGGTTAATTATTAGTATGATCAATTTTATTTTTTTATTTATTACAGCCATCCAACTTTTAAACTTAATCTCAAAGTTTTCCAATGATCTCCAAGTAGCAGTAGTATATCTTCACTTCGATTCTTTTAAAGCGCACAGATTTATAAATTAAGCCAGATCAGGAGATTACATCGGAACTGCTTGATCCTCCCGGGATTACCTACCCGAAAAGGCTGGGATAAAACAGAAAATTCCAAAATAGATGATTTGGACCTGAGAGACCTAGTGTTTTAGCGGAGATTCGTCTTCAAAGAGAGCACGATCTAAATCTATTCCAAGGTATATTTATAGAACCCTCAGAATATCTAGCTTTTCTAAGAAAGTATACGTATAGGAGGTATGATTTGGAATATATTTATGTGTTTTACATACTTCTGTGTAAGCCTCTCGTAACTTAGATACTTATATTAGGTTTAATCATATTTCATAAGAACATAATTAACATAATTATAGCTTTGGTTCTGATACGCTCCGCTTATACACCAATAACATTGCTATGTCCATTGCACTAAAAATAGTGGAAATAGGAATTAGTTAATATAGAGCGTGTGGCCTGTAATAGGATCAAAAATATTAACCAAACTGATGTACCTACCTGTTCATTTGGATTTGTATCATTTTTGTAGTGACTGAGTTTGTTTCGGCGTTTCTTCTCAGCACTTGCCAGATTTTCTGTATCTTGTCTCGAAGCACTCGTAGGGCCTAAAAGATAAAAAGACATGTTCTAGCCAATAATTGATTGATATCAATTTATAATTTCTAAAGTACCTGCCTATTCAAAAGATCGCAAATTTGTCACACTGCTTGCTGAATTACTGCATAATCGTCGCTAACAAGTCCTCCTCAACCATAAAGAGAGTAGATGGCGCATCTAAAACAATGGCTTGCCTCAAGGAAGTGTACTGGCTCCTATTTTATTTAATATATATACAGATGACCAACCCACATACCCGAACACTTCACGATAACTTTACGCCGACGACCTTGCTTTGACCTGCCAAGCTAAATAAAATTTCCACCAAGTTCTTTAACTGGCAACAAATGTGTCTAAACTCCAAGCAAAGTTGATGGGTCGATTTATTTTGATAGAGAATATCGTTTAATTTAATTTTTGTGATAATAAATTAAAACCATTTGGAATTGGTTACTGGTAACTTATATTTATTTATTTAATTTTTTTTTTAACAATATTAATTCAAATTAACTAAATTGCCTCACAAACCACTTTCGTGGTTGACTGCGAGTGCGAATCTAGCTTAGTTTAAGTATGTAACTTTAACTAAACAATTAACATTAAATGTATCAAAGGACAACAAAGGACATAAACATGTTGCATACATACATATTCAAATGTATGCTACAACAAGCTCATGTACAGGGACCGGAACCGCTTACTCTTAAAGGTGTTTTTGATTGGGTATGTTTTAAAGTTTTCTCCAAGAACCCTTATCAATTCGGTAACCTAATCGGTAACTTACCCTAACGAAAGGTTAACCAAATTAATACAATTAATTCGGGTAATAGCTTACCATATCCTAAAACTCTATGAATAAGCTTATCCTATGAATAGGTTTTTAAAATCGATTAAGGAATTTAAAACTCTACGCTTACTACATTCGACTTTTGGCTGAGGCCCGTGAGTTTCAGTTATTTTACCTCCCATGAGAGAAAAACTTATCGTTTAAATATAATAATAGATTAATAATAATAATATATTAATATAATTATAATATTTATCTAGGTTGATACTAATATAATTATTATTTACGTTTCAAAGGTCGCTTAATGCACTTTTTTAATTCTTCATCAGAATCATGTTTGATTTTGTAAGGTTTCATGTTAAAAAGAAAAAGCAGCTGAAAATAATTATTGACGGGAACGTTAACAAGCAAACACCAGCCGCGACTCTCCGCAAGTCCAAAATTAAATAACTGATAAGGTTATTTTAAAGAAGGATTTAGAATGCGCGGCAACGATTATAGTAACCCTATTGTTGGTAATGGTTAGTGCTTAAATATTAAAGTTACTGAAACCCTATTTAATATAGTAAGCATATCAATAGGGTAACCCTATCTTTGTGTAACCTTTTTAATAGGCGTTCCCTAACAATTGGCTAAATCAAAAAAAGGGGTTTTCCGGTCCCTGCTCATGTAGTGCCGTTTTAGCTCAGTGCCAAATTATTTTTTACTTGTCATTTATTTCGAGCGGCGGGGCGTTGACGAAATATGGTAAGCGTTTATGTATAGGGCTTATATTTTAAAATGTTTCTCCATTTACAGGCCAAAACCTGTTAAATTTTATTATGGCCATAAATTAAATCAATAAGCTATTCCAATAATTGTAAGGTGTTCCCGTGCCTAAACATTATAATCGGCTTAGATATTGGTTGTTTATTTTTTTTTCTATTATTTAAGGTTCCTTTATTTAAGAAGGAAATAAATTTAACACGTTTATTAGTTTACACCACAAATACACACAATCACATTAATTACTAATAATAATCAAACAAAATACAAAGATTGAGAAAAACATATTTACACAGAAAAAGAAAAAATAAAGGTGGAATTCAAATTTGTGGCGTGACACGTGAATCCGTATCTCCTACATCTCTAGAGGTATTCATATGCTAATAAGCTACTGCCTTGTCCCGAAGAGTACCTGCCCATTCAGTTGTCATTGAAATGCCCAATTTGAGGTAGCAAAGATCATTAATAAGGATTCGATAAAGACAACCCGCTTCCGTCTAACCCTTAATTGATATGGGGTTCCGTAGCTAAATTGAGTGGAATCAGACGTTGCTTATCTGTAACTGTTATACGCGGCATAATCACACTTAGGCCTATTTTCAGCCCGAAACTTAGCTCCAAATGTACCAAATGGAACCCCGAAATCGAGATAAGAAGTTGCCGGTTGTTTTTGAGATTTACCCTGATGATATCCGCAGGGATTTGCTGGTATATTTTATTTTGGAGTTAGGCTCATAAGTTTAAGGGTTTGTCTCTAATAAAGTACCATGCTAGTTACAAAACAAGGGTCCGTGAGAGCTTTACAAAGAGGAAGATAGACCGTAATTAATGAAGTAGAACTGAGAGTCTATTCGAAAATAAAAACCTACGTGTTATCTGTATTTTTGTTTAAGCTTTACCAACATTATCTTTGTAAAGTAAATGAATAAGTAAAGAAAAAATACTACGTCATCTTTAAGTAGTAGTTAAAATGTAAGATGTGCGATGTCTAGAACCTATTTGAATGCTATTTATTTGCATAATTATTTAATCTGAATAAATTTATTATATTTGCAGGTAGTGTTCAGAACCGACTGGTAATATTTTTTTCATGGATCTTAGCTCTGCACAGTCTGCGAGTCCAAAAATATTGAGAAGAATTTTGTTATATTCAATTTTAATGACGGAAGTGGAGGAATTAAGTATTTTTTATGGCATAGATCATATGAAATCATGGACCCGCTTCACCATTAACCGACTTAAAAAGGAGGTCAATCAATTCAATGTGTATCAAAACAGATATTTTGAGTATGTTGATCTAGTAAGGCTTCCAAACATTTATTTTCCTTTTGAGTATGTGTGTCTGTATGTTTGTCCCCGGATTTCACGTAAATCAGAAGTCATAGCGAGATGAATCTTTTTTTAGTTGAATAAGTATATTTCAACTTAGGGTATAGTGTAAGTTTTATCAAAATCAGTTAAGTAGTTTTTGAGATAAGGGTTATAACCATAAAATCATTAAATAAACACAAAAAACTGCTTTAAAAAAATAACGCCTTAGCCTTCTATTTAGGAGGAAATGGTGCATGATCTCAAGCTTACGTGCACAAACAGTCTACGCACGTCATGCGCCGACTCCAAATGAATTTGTTTTTCCTAAATAGAAGGCAAATGCGTTATTTTTAACATACTTCCAAAAAAAGAAGGTTATCAATTCGATTGTATGTTTTTTTTATGTAGCTGTGTTACCTCATACCACAGTCATTATTCCTAGACCTACTCCTAGACGTGCTAGTTGGTTCCATTGTTGCCAAGTCGGGATCTAATGGTGGGATCTTGTTGTAACACAGCACCGACTCCAAAAAGAAATTGTTTGCCTAAAATGGGTTCCTTTCCTTTCAATAGTCAAGAGTTTATTTCAGACTTTAAGGTGCATTTTGGTTTTCCGGAGCTCGTTTAGTCATATACATTACTGGATATTCGTTCAAATATCATGAAACCCTTTTTTGGATATGATTTGACACCTGATTTTGGCACTTATGCGGATTTTGTTCGGAATAAGGAAATTTTCCGATATTGAAACGATCCCTTACCTCGCTAGATTGACGCGCATGAAAATGTTAAGCAGTGAACCTTGTCACATCAAAGTGATATTTAATAAGGATATTAGTAGGAATGCCTAGGTGTATAAGGTGGTGTGTATAAGGTGCTTTCATAGAACTTGTGTAACAAATGTCTGATTGACATAGTTGCAGCCCTAGACAATAGTTAATGTAAAAGCCAAATTGAGTGTCCTGCCATCGTGTCTTCTTGTCAACTTAACGTGGCTTAGTGAAGCTCGCGTGCCTGAAATATACTTTGCGATAACACAATGCAACTCCATTTCAGAGAGCCCAGGATCAGTGTAGTGTTCGCCAAACGTATGTATACTTCCTATAACTTAGTCATTAGTTTGTGACTTAATAACTATTTTTGGCTACAAAGGATATGTACAGCAGCGCCATGAAGAAGATGATGACCACCAATGACACTGTGATGAGTATTCCTGCCGTCATTCTTCTCTTGGAACTCTTCTTGGGCCGGGATGTCCCTGGACTCCAATGGAACCAGGCCGGGCTATACCCTGGACACCATCCTTGCTCCCGAACGCTTCTTTCTTCGTATCTCTGATTAGGTTTTTTATAATGACCTTCTTCTTACTATGGTTGGCTTGATTTTTGGGTGCTTGGTTTTCTTGTTACAATTTCGTGATGAATCTTCATAATTTTTCATTCAAAGTCGAAACTAAATCTTCAACCTTCCATAAGTTTGCAGTGTTCAGCTGGCAGTGTCACCATGTGATAGAAGGTTTTCAATAATTATGGAGGCTTGTCGAAGTAAAAGAGATGTTGTTCCGGTGGAAGTTGGGTTTTAATCAAGAGAATCTACGTATTACAAATCATTGTATTATAACTTACACTCTACGTCATTAGTACATAGGTCAGTACGGTCAGTGAGTTCACTAGCCTAGAAAGACGTCCGATGTACTCGCCAAAATGATACATGTTATAACTAATATTTTAATTACATACTACAACGCACACTCACTTCTCCCTTTAGTATATAAGGAATTTCATCGTAATAAATACACTTTTGATCGCAGTCAGTCGTATCATTTATATCGCTCCAAACGCCCATCACTGCATAAGACAATAATAAACTATTTCAATCCAAATGCAAAATGACGTCCAAAAAGAAAATCTTGTTTCTACAATTGTTTTAAAACCGTTACTAAATGATAAATAAACATTTAAATGAATCTAGAGCTGCTCATTTGAAGGAAAATTCAACATCGGGCACTTATTTAATTAGCTATTCGTTTGTAAAAGCCTTAAATTGGGTTAATAACAAAGCAATGCACTCCTCATAGAACCACAATAAATATAGAACACCAACTTAACAACAACAAAAAACTTCCGTCAAAATGTTTTTTTTTTCATTCGCCATCACGGTCGCCTGCACTTCCGATTATTTACGCAGAAATAAAAAAAAACAATTTACCACAGTATAAGCAATGGCAAAAATCTTCTTTCGCTAGGCGGTGTACCTTACATAAATTATATATCTTTCACCATACCACCAAAAAGAAATTGTTTGCCAAAAATGGATTCCCTTCCTTTCAATGGTCAAGAGATTTTTTTAAGACTTTTTAGTGCATTTTAGTTTTGAAGTCGGCTTGTACTTTCTTAAAATTAATTTTATTTCTTCATTTTTAGAGATTACAGGAGAGGGAGGGGGGGAAGGTGCACCTTAGGACTCTGTTCTTTAAGCAGCTACAAACTACCTATCATAAGTTCTGTCATTATAATTACTGAACTCCTAAGCGTTAAAGAGTTCCATCATCAGCTCAGCTCCCACAAAATGTAGACTATCAGACGTAACAACATGTCAACATTAAGATTCTAGTAAAAAACACTATGCATGCCTTTAAAATTTGAAGGTTTCCCTCGATTACACCAAGACCCCATCATCAGATCCCAAATTGGCAACAATGGGACCAATGAGAAGGTATACCCTCTAAGTAGGCGAAAATTTTTTTCGAATCGGTCGACAAACGACTGAGATATGAGGTAACATAGATACAAAAAAAAACATACAGTAGAATTGATAACCTCCTCCTTTTTTGACGGTCTGCTTAGAATCAATGTAAAATTAGAGGTGCACATATATTTTTTAAAAATACTGTTAAACTCTACCGATATAATTTAAATCAGTGGAAGCTTGAGATTTGTATTGTAATGATTAGTTTTTTATTGTTATTTTATTATTATTTTTCCTATGAATTCAAACACAATGTATTATTATTATATGAATAAATGAATTGAAGCAGCAATTCAAGTACGTCAGACTCACTGTCTTAGACCCTTGGCACACTGAGACTTTTAGCAGCGATGCAGCATTGATGAAGTCGTAAAATGTCAACCTTTACCCACTTGCGTTACGTGTAGAATCAGTGCAGTCGTGATGCAGAAACTGGACATGGACCAATTATGCACTGTATATTGGCTAATGTCACGCGTTTATCGATGCTAAAAGTCGCAGTGGGTGAGGGGTCTTAGCCACTGCGACTTGTAGCATCGATGAACTTGCAGCTTAGCTTTTTCTTTGCAAGTGGTGCCTGATGTCAACTTTAACGGACAACAGCAGTCTACGAACGCACATCATGCACCGACTTAAAATTAGTTTGTTTCCTTTTAGTATTTGTTTTTGAAGGCGGTTTTTTTTTAAAAAAAAAAAACGACATAATTAAGTGAAACATAGTACCTGCCTTTTCAATTATAAGATAAATAAAATTATTGAATTACATACAAATAAAAATAATTTCAATCGAATGTGACGACTGCCCAATAGTATTTTGGTATTAGTCCATATAAGAACCATATAACAGTGGTTGATAAATGGACAGTCAAATCTATGTGGGAGCACCCGTAGAATGCTAATAGCCTACTCATATCATAATGCGTATAAACTTATTAAAAAATAGCGCATAGTAATTCAGTCATTTTTGTATTCACCAAAATTTCCGAGCTGCAGCTATAAACAGTGTGTGAGTAAGCAAAAAGCTTTTGAAAGTTGCTGCTTTTCCGAGCTTTCCGCGCTGTAATTTCATAAGACTGTTTTCATCCCCTTTGTTCACGGCTCTTTCAGAAACCTGATGAGAAGGTTTAGTGTAGGTACGAACATATTGAGATTCGTCACTATTTAGGAAGTTCATAATGCTGTGGGTTTGATTCTTTTACATTTTGAGTAATAAAAGAGATAAAATATATTTTGAGGTTTCGCTCCGCCTTAACTCATTCTCAAATTGTATTGTATTGTATCTATCGTGTTTCTTGTTACCAGCATAGATTAGCAATATTTTTAATCGCCTTTTAAAGAAATCTTCTTATGTTTGATTAGTGGACACTATTTTGTTTCGATCTATTTAGCTTTCCAAATCATACAGTGTTTGGGAAACAACTTCTGCTTGTAGCTGATAATTCAATTTTATTTTTCTTCATTCATACGCAACATACATTTATATCCCAGACTTGGAACCCTGATGTGACAGTGCCATATATTTGTGCAGGCGCCGTAACCTCGACGTTTTGCTTAGTTGCGTGACTAACGTCTTCACATAACGCGACTCTGTATACATTTGTTTTGTTTAAATCGAAGTTTATTCAGGACGTTCTTCCTCATACAATTGAGTACATTTTTACCGATATCAAAAAGGATATAATCAATTCGACCTAGGTGATATCGTCAGAATTAAATAAAATTTAAGTATGTTGATCTAGTCTTTGCTAGAATAATTTAATAATAGAGATTCTTACACGTGTGCAAAATTACGTAAGTCTATGTATGTTTGTATATTCGTACGTTTGTCTCAAGATTTCTCGCAAAAGGAGAATTCATAGCGAGATGTTTTTATTATTATTGAGTATTAGAATAGCAACTAAGAGTACAGTGTAAGTTTCATCAAAATTGGTACAGTAGTTTTTTTTTAAATATGAGTAATAACTACCAACCCCTTTGTCGCTCAGTTCGCCAATCAACTGGTTTACATAAAGGTTGAAAAGTGAAGGAGACGTTAACCCCCCCTGTCTCACTCTACACTCCAGCCTGTACTCATCTGAAATATCACCAAGCCGCCTGACCTGGTTTGTTTGGTGCCCGTACCAATATTTGAATATATTGATCAACGCACCAGGCATGCCCGTTTGTTTTAATTTACGCCAAAGAATATCGTACTTAACCAAATCAAATGCCTTAGAGAGATCAAGGAAAGCTGCATACACAGGTATCTTCCTATCAGTGTAATACTTGACAGTCCGCTTAAGCGACAATATTGCGCATTCTGTAGAGAGTCCTGGTCTAAAGCCGAACTGAGCATCATTTAAACGGAGATGTTGTTTGAGTTGTCTCTCAAGCAGGCTGTCAAGCACTTTAGCCGTGATTGTCGCTAAAGATATCGGGTGGTAGTTGCACTTATCAGAGGTATCCCCTGTCCTGTTCTTTACAATAGGCACTACAACCTTCTTCATTAGTTCACTTGGTAGATAGGAATGCCTAATACAGAGCGTGAAAAGTAACCCCAACAGCCTCGGGAGATGCGGTCCAGCATGTCGCAGGTGCTCGACACTAAGGCCGTCGTGTCCGGGAGACTTACCTCGAGACATGTCTTTTATTATGAGAGCTACTTGTTTAGCTGTGACCCGATCCGGCACCCCCGACACCACGACCTCCGTATCAACAACCTGCGCACTCTTTAGCGGAGACTCCACTTGAAAGTGGCATTTGAACATATTAGCTATGTCCTTTGGTTCGCTTACGCCATTGACACTCACGGGAATGCAGGGCTTTGGGCTTAGCTTTTTCGTTTGTTGCCAAAATCCTTTAAAGTCTTTATTCATATGTTTCATTGCTAAAATGTTCAATTTTATTTCATCCTGATTATTTTGACAATACTTGAGTTTACTTTTGAAAGTTTTTCTTGACGCGGTCATTTCCTTATAAATGGTACCACTTTTAGGTCTACCACACTATACCCATGTTAGAAACTTTTGCCTTGCGTTCCCGTGAGCATCACGGAAATACTTGTTCTAACCTGTAATAGGACGACCACGATTCTGACCGCCACCTCCCGAACGACCAACATGGCGGACTACAGCGGCCTCCTGCAACGCTTTTACAATAACACTGTAAAGTGAGTCTATAGCGGCTAAGTGTGCCGCATCAGTATTGGTACACATACTGTCGCCACACTGCTGGAACTCGGGAGGAAAGCAAACGCCCCGAAGCTTGTTTTTACAATATTCTGTATAATTTTCTATTTGACTTAAGTCTCTTTCTCCCCATAAAATTTTGTTTAGGTTAGCGCGCGGCAGCTCAACAGTTCGGCTAACAGCTTTTAAGTTACAGCGAACCTCAAGTGGGAAATGATCCGACCAGTGCACGTCATAATACACTTTTACTGATAGTACCGTACTTCGTGCAGCTTCCGTAACAACACAGTGATCAAGCCATCTCCGGCTGCCGTGCGCTTCGCTAATAAAAGTATGCGTTTTGGAATTTATATGTAGCTTTGAAAATCTACACATGTCCAGTTTTGGACACAACAGAAGCCTAGCAATTCATTACAAAACAATTGCCCGGGGTGAGCGTTGAAATTCCCCAAAATATATACAGTTTCAATATTACAACTCTCCACAATTGATGCTATTTCACTTAAACATTGAACGTATTCTACGAGATTGTCAGATGAGTCAGTAGGCATATAAACAGAAAAAACAAGTATTAGTCTATCCGACACGCACACCTTAATCGCACTGATTCGATCACTTTTACATGGAATGACAGATACACAACTGAATTTGCTACTTCTCCACATGAGTGCTACATCACCGAATGGCCTTCCACGTAATATTCCATCAGATACGTCTACAGCGGATTTACCACTAAATCCGAAGTCGCAGCTCGTTTCACCAAGCTCCGGTATTTCATGCGGTAAGAGCCAAGTCTCTTGTAGCGCACCTATATCAGCACTTTGACAAAGCTGTTTTACAGAGTCTATAGACCTCTTAAAAGACTTACAGTTAAATATAATAAATTTAAGGCTTTCTTTATTTGACGTACTAGCCATTAATCATTATCTCTTCACCACTATCAGATTTTGTATATCTGTCTAGACCTCTTCTGCTAAATTCAATAAACCTAAACTTTAAACTTCTCTTTTTAGATCTTAACTCAACTATTCCATTGTAATATTTAATAAAATACAAATGACCACGAAAACTTCTTTCCTTAGCTTCTGCTCTTGTAATTTCCAAGTACTGGAAATGAATATCCAAGTGCTTGAAATAAATGAAACAAAGTTACCGGTTTTATGTTTCCTTTGAGCTCCAAGAGGCCGAAAACTCTTAACGAAAAGGGATTAGTCACACGTCAGTTATCTTCCACAATAGATCTCGGTACAGTGTGCTCATCGCTACATCATCTGTTGCTTTAAAAACACATTTAACAAATGCGCTTCGTAAAACGCGAAGTAATGATTGCACGACTACTCGCACGTATTTTTTGCAAAAATAAATAAATTCATTTTTTGATTTTTATATGATACGGTTTTCCTCTTGTCTCTAGACTATTATACCAGACGAGGTATATAGTAGGTTTAGGATTTTTAGGGTTCCGTAGACGAACAGAAAAAAACAGAAACAGTATTGTTTCGTTAAGTCTGTCTGTCTGTCTGTCTGTCTGAAACTTGGTAGGTAAGTTAACGGCTTTAAAATTCCTATACAAAAAAATAAAAATAATGACTTTTGAATGGGGGCGGCATACATGGAACTTAAACCAAAAAAGTGACTTTGCTCAAACCTATGCATGTGGGGTGTCTAGGGATAGGTATTTTAAAATGACATGGAAGTTCCTAAAATCATTTTATCTCAAAAATAAACATTTGTAAGATAGAAGCTCACAAAGTGGTTACATTAGGCATTCAAATACTATAAAAAAAAGTTATTTTTGCTTTCAACAAAACAGTGGTACCTATTTCGGCTAAGTGGAAAAATCTCTTATTTAGTTAAAATTGGTGCGGAATCCTCAGTGCGCGAGTCCAACTCGCACTTGACCGGGTTTTTAATAACACAATGTAACTGGGTCCTACTATACGTACTTACACTACGTACCTCATCACCCCAGAAGGTAATGAACTAGCAAATTTGCATAAACCGAAGCATGATTTATCGAGCACTTACCGCAGCAGCCGCTGAGTGAACGAACTTGCGTATCCTTATCTTCAGGTATAAATCCACTTACGGTGCTGTATCGAGCAATGATACATTACTGCCTGATTATAAGACACGTGCTTCAGATGTTACAGGTCGAATATAAGAAGATGAAGACCTAGCTATAAGCAGCTTCTAGATAAGAGATTAGAGAGACTTCTAGATAAGAATTATTATTTTTTCGTCACACATAGAGAAATAAATTACATTACCATTAGAAATAAAACTAAATGAAATAAAAACGAAGCCCCAAAGTGTGCCTAATAGATCACCGCTTTAAGTCGTGACAGCAGATCGTAAGCATGACACTGATTTTTAAAATTAAGTAAGGAGAAATAATAATTGTACTGTATGCGAGATCATTCCAATAATATTTATTTACTTTTACCATTTTGAAAATAAAGTTACTTAATTGCTTTATAGAGGAAAATAGTTTATCGTGGATCTCAATTTCGCGGAAGCTGTTTAAATTTATGCATATAAATTGATAATAACTAGCAGAGTTTGCACAATATTGCAATTATTAAAATAATTTCGCTTGAACTTGGTTATAAAACTTTCGTAGCAGCTAGATAATAAAGTCGATTAATTTAACGACGCGTCTAGCGATGGCGCTGCTATCAAAGAACCGTCGGGTAACTATACGAAAAAAATTAAAACGCCCTTTTTACTACCTTGCTCGCCAGTTAGTGACTGATTTCTGAATTGGGAAAGTTTACGGTGTGCTGAGTTTTATGTATTTTAGATCAAACGTTTTAAAATTCTTCTATGGTTATCTGTGTAACTGGGGTATAACAAGAAGCTCAAAAAAAAAACAGCCAACGAAATCTCACTTGATTAAATTTAGTTTGGGGACGCCCATTTTATCACTTTGGAAGCGTAAAAGACCTAGAAGCACAGAAAACCCACAAAAAAAATCATGCACCGACTCCAAAATAATTTGTTTCGCCTAAATAGAGGACAAATACGTTATGTGGAGCTTTTTAGCCAGTTTTTTGAAGTCTGTTTAATTTTTTAACTTTTTGTATGAAAAACTAAAAATAAGTTACGTTACGATAAAGCTCTTTTTATGCACCGTGCTTTAGTAGCTGACCTCCATAAACTATGATCGGCTTGTCCCTCCCCATAGTTTGCATTCCGTAGTACCAGTCCGGCTCAATAGTCGCCAAATGAGTCGGTAAGTGACTAGGTTATGTTCAACTATTCAGACCGCGAGTGGGAAGTGGCAGTTTCTGCTGCATTCAACTTACCTTCCATTAAGTAGGGGCAGAGGTACTCAACATAAAATTAATAGAATAAAACACTCATCATCATCATCATTAGCAGCCAAAGGACGTTTACTGCTTAACAAAGGCCTCCCCAACGGCTTTTCACAGCGACCGATCAATCGGTCAATGCGGTCTGCATCCAGTTTGGTGCTGCGATCTTAACAAGGTCGTCTGTCCATCTTGTCGGTGGACGTCCTACGCTGCGTCTTTGGTCGAACGGTCTCCAATCTAGAACTTTCCTGCCCCAACACTATTTTACGGCATAAAACAAAATTTTACGTTTTTTTTTGTATTCCGACGTTTTGAACCCTCAACAGCGCTCGTGGTCACGGGTAGACTAAGTTGTTATTTGACATTTACAGAGTTTTGATAAAATTATACTACCATCTCTCATTAATATTCATTAACGTTCCTATCCACGCTGAAAGAGCTTTCTGTGTTTTGTGGTCTTGCAATGAGTGGTCTGGCTGGGGTCTGCGATAAAAATAATAGTCATGTATATACATTTATTAAAGTTATTTGAATCAGACGCATATTCCTTTTTGACGTAGATGACAAATTTCAAGAGGTCAGCCATGTGCTCCTGAGATATAAGGTGCACAGATGTGTGTATGTATCATAAATCGGCAACAATCAGTTAAGAAAACATAATGTAGTACATCTGGTCGCTAAGCTGAACCACTCAAGCGGTGACAGACTAAACGTATCTCGAACGTCAGCGCCCTAACGCTAGCTTAGAAGTTGCGAACAGGTTGACAATCCCTGTCTTACGGAGGTTGTTCAACCGCTGAATTCAGTTACAGTTCATTGCAAGATCATTTCTGAAACATTTGGCCTTCTCTGTTGTGCACGGAGCTAAACGAATAAATTTTAGAAGCCCTTAAAATGCAGCAAAGCATCTTTTGGGGCCATGTCTACACAGTTAATAGTTAAAATACACTAATATTTTAATGGCGAAAGTTTATGAATGTTTGTTACTCCTTCACGCCAAAACTACTGAAGGGGTATAGATGAAACTTTACTATAATATAGCTCATACATCAGTAAAACAAATATGCTGTAATTCATAACGATATTTTCTGAGATCCCACATTAACGCGGGTGAAACCGCGGGGAACCGCTAGTTTAACATATAGACGAGCCGTTTTTTTCAAAGTAAACTTATATAACTTAGCTTATTTCATAACGTGCCTAGATAATTTAAGTTATTTTTTCGTTGAGCCTAAAAGTGTAGTTTAACGTTTTAATTATGTAGATCACATTCTTGGTAAAACAAATTTTCATATAAATACAGAGTACTAACTTACGAATACCTACTACGGGTTGATTTTACCAACGTCGGATAAGACTTATCCGACTTAGGGCCGATTTTTCAATGGAGACTGATAAATTATAAAGAAACAGATTTTAAAGACTGACAAATTATAAAGCGACAGATTTAAAAAAAAAATGACAGTTACATATGATTGCTGACAATAAGGTGACGTTTTCAAATTAGCTATTTTTTATTTTCTTCGACGAATATTTCTTATCTGACTATTGAAAAATCAGCTCTTAATAAGTGTAAAACGATATTTAAAATGTCAGTGTCATATTCGACTATTCATTATCTGACGTTGGTAAAATCGGCCCTTAGTAAGGTTACCCATCTACTTTGACGTTTATGTTTGAGAGTAGCATGTCATGTTCTTTACCGTCTATGAATTCATGTTTCATAGCTTTTCATCTCTAAGTGAATAGCTAAGTCTTATTAAATTCTCAAACGGATCCTGCTGAAGCGCACCGATGTACCTGAGTTTCTGAATTTTGAACACGAGAAAAGAAAACGTATGAGCTTTAAATGCCTTACACGTTATACGCCATGTGTATATGTTTGCACTAGGGTATATAATAACATATACATGTGGGAAGTAGGGGAAACTCTTGTTAGCTAGTGTACTTCTTTATTATATACAGCAGACTCTAACTACCTAATTCCCTCTGCAGCGCTCCAAAGACTCAGCATACAACTTCCTCCGATTATCACTATTGATATCACAGACCACTCTCATTTTTTTTAACATGTAGTCATAATATCAAAATTCACGTTTCTTATTCAAATTCAAATTCTTCTCCTTTCTCTTACTCTCTCTCTCTCTCTCTTCTGTTATGTTTTACTTCTTACGTTCCGTTTAACGTCCATATCCTATGAACAATGAAATAAAAAAGTTATGGAGGGTTATGATATCGGTTTCAGTCAACTAATAAGTACGTAAGAAATTCTGAAATAAGTTGAAGAGTTATTTGTTTGAACGCGCTTATCTCAGGAACATCTAGACCGATTTGAAAAAATATTTTTGTTTTCGATAGCTCATATATCGAGAAAGACTTTCTCAGCTTAAATCATTACGCTGCGACGGGAGCGGAAAGAGGAAATTCAAAACGCGCAGACGAAGTCGCAGAAACCGCTGTATTTCACAAAATCAGTGTTCCGATAAGACATATCTTATTAACTCTTTCACGGACAGTGACCGCCTATAGGCGTGATAACAATAAAAATTCTATTGTGTCTGGAGTGCTGTCCGTAAAAGTGTTAACTACTCATGTCAGCCTTATTACATGTAATACGGATGTGGTGTAACACAGCAAAAAAAAAAGAAAATAACAATTGATAGACTAATCCAAAAGTAATATCAGTTTCTGTTAGGTTAGCTTTTCTTTTTTTGGGAAATAGTTTGGGTTATGTCGACTATCGTGAAATAATGGCTAGAGAAATTGGAATACGTACCTTTCACGGATCATTTCATTTCTATTAGTTGTTTGTTGGTATAGGGAAGTTATTTTGTACATTTTTTTCCATAATGATATCTAATATTGTAGCTTATACATTTTGGTATATGATAATGCCTTTTAAAACCGGTTTTATTGACTGTCTTTTGTGAACTAACGAACGAAGTGTCTATTTTTATCAACTTCAAAAAGAAAGGAGGTAATTCCATGTATGTGATCTCTTTGGATTTTATCAATTTTTGAGTATGTTGATCTAGTAAGGCAAGCACGTGTGCTAAATTTCGTAAGTGTATATTTGTATGTTTGTCCACGGATTTCTCGAACATGAGAAGTGATAGCGATCTGATTCTTTTTTAGAATAATCAGCTATACTTCAACTTAGAGTACAATGTAAATTGTATCGAAATCGGTTAAGCAGTTTTTGAGATATGGGCAATAAAATAAATCATCATGAAATAAAAAATTACTATAAAAATTAAACCGCCTTCGAAAACCTGACTACAAAGCTTAGCTTAGTTATGATTTTTCTACTAAAGTGGTGCTTTAGTAGAAAAATCATTACTTGTTAAATAAAAGACCAATCGAAAATCTGATTGATGCAATTGTAGCTCTGTTTATTTGGTTTAGATACAATGTTTAAGTTCAATAAAACAGAGTTATTTGCAGTAACAGTTAGAAAAAATTCCAATAATGGCCATATTTAGCAGTTTTTCTAACTTTTTCTAAAGTAAACTACTTTTGAAACAATTTTAACGTACTAAATAAACTATTGAACCTGTAGTACAATAATAACTACCAGATTTTTGACTGTCTTTGTATTTAAGGAGTAATAATTATTTTAAATAGAGTGGCGTTAGTGTGCGCGTCAAAAATTTGGGGAGCTCCTTAAAATAACGCATCTTCTATTTGCCAGAAATAAATATATATAAATATAAATAAAAAAAGGGTCATAGTATAATTTCAAGCATAGGTGTACGTATGCTTGAAAAAGTCTACGCACATTGTGCACAGACTCCAAATGAATTTGTTTATCCCAAATAGAAGATTAATGCGTTATTTGAAGCTTTTTAGTCAGTTTTTTGTAAAGTTAGCCTGTAACATCCCACTGCTGGGCAAAGGCCTTACCTCAACTATGATGTAGTTTGAGACATACTCCACCACGCGGGCTCAGTGCGGGTTGGTGGAGAGGTGTTTGCAAGGCAAGCGACTAACCCTGCTGTCAGATGTTATAAGGCCTCTGACTAGTCTTAACGACTAATATTAACCGATATTAGCCGGGACCAACGGCTTAACGTGCCTTCCGACGTACGGAGAAAAATCATTTTTTGAAGACGGTTTAATTTTAATTATTAAGTATTTCACAGAAACAAAACAAATAACGCGAACGTTTCAAACTGAAAGTCTCATTTCAATATCAGAAACTTTTCCGAAGATATTAGCAAGAAAGACATTGTCTTGTTCTGCTAATAAAGGAGGTTATTAAAAAACTTTGCTCTCTGAAAGCGTTTTTTGAAGTCGTTAAAAGTGAGCACCTACCTATTTTCTCCACATTCCGTTGAAATTTTTCGATGCGTACGCGGAGAGCGTTACTCGACGGCTTTAAAACGGATAGAAACAATAAAGTCGGTGATATAGTTTTAAATGGCTGAAAAGGTTGGTACTTTATACGAGAAGAGTTTTTAAAGCGCTTTAGCTTGCCGTGGGTGGAAGTACTGAGCTGATTGATAAAGAAGATAACTGGATTCCATATTCATTTATTGAAGCTTCATTGAACCATCCTATAATAGTATTGTAAAATTAATCAAAAATTGTATTGACTTTTATTTACTATTCTGAGCAGTTTTAAACCTATCTTAAGTTACTCCTTGCTAGATAATTGGCATGATTACTTTTGCTCTCACTTCGATTAAATTGGTTATTTACTAAGAAAAATTTTGTGACTCAGTGCCAATGAATCTTTTTATGGGTTCCATTGGTTGGGTTTTAATGGCACTAACGGAACCCGTATAGTGTCATCAAGTCTGTCTGTCTGTCTGTTTTTCTGTCTGTCTGTCTATCTGTATGCCTGTCTGTCTGTCTGTCCGTCCGTCTGTATGACACAGCCACTTTATTCTGTAACAATAAGCTTCACACTGTTGAAATTTCGGAGGAAGATGTATCTTGTTGACCGCTTTACTACGTTATGTAATTAGGAATGGAAAGTGTTGAGATTAGATTGTTTTGCGCAGAGCAGGGCCTCTATTTCTGAATCACTCGAGTCAAAATGGCGTGTGATAATAATTGATTCATGTCCGATTTTCCAATAAAATGATAATTTCAGATAGGAGGAATAAAAAAATATAACGGAATTTTGTGAGTAGTAACGTCTATAATTGGCGTGAGCTCGCAGCACTTATTAATAGAATAGAATAGCAAGTGATTTAAAATAGGGCCCCGGGTAATTTTGCTCAGTATTTCTCCATCATGTTACTAAAACAATCTTAATGGACCAATATTCTGTAATTCCACTTTTTGTGATACGTGTGAAGTATATTAAATTCCATCAGATTTGCAATCATGGTCATATCCGTACAGTAACAGGACGTAAAGTTAACCACAATTAGGGTTATCGCGATACTCGATACAAAAGGTCGACCTGTGTAACCGTATTCAAACAAAATGTGAACTGCGAACTATTCGTAGCATGATTTCAAACTTAACTGAAGGTTAAATCGCGCGAATTTAGACAGTTTGAAATTGTTATACACGGTCCATTTATATGAAGAATGTGTAGCCAGCTAACTATATTAAACTCGTGCATCACTTAGAACTTTATTTTTATTGTCTCCAGTCTTTGTAAATACTGCAATTAACATTTTTGGTACACCATTAGAGATACTGTAAAGCTAAGTATAGTTTGGAATAAAGCCAATAGAAAAGGCGACGAAAAAAGGGGGGAAGAGAAGGTTTCATTAACAGTGTCGTCCAAAGCTAACCCTACATTGGGATGTTTAGAAGTAACCAATTTATAGTCAACGACTCGAATAAGGAAACCTATCTTGAGACTCGTAGAAGATTAATTGAGATAGAAGACAAATGCTAAGATGTTTAATTAATCTATTATATACTTGAACATAAAGCGTAGTAACATTGCTTGAATTGCCAGCAACGTTGGAAACATGAGGGAACATCGCTCTTTCTATTATGTTGTTAGTCAAAATGCTCCTTTTATAGCCTTAGTGTACCATTGAAGCAAAAACACCAGATATTCATCAAAGATTTACGTAAATTTCCAAAGTTGCCGGCAACTTAAGCAACATTCCCGGAAATATTACTGAGAATTTTTCATAAGTTTCCGGAAATATTGTCTGATATGGTGATTTACTTGCAAGACAATCAATGAAATGATTAATTATCTTGTTTTATATCTTTTTATCTAAACATTACAAAATTATAACACATACTGTTATAGTAGGCATTTACAAGGACTTAATGTATTTAACGTAATGGCAATTTCAGAAACATTACCGGCAACATTCCCATAGAAATGTCCTCGGCAGCGGCAATGTTTCATTGGCACATTTTTAGGCGGAATAGAAATGAACTTAGAAGTTATATAACGTGCTAATGTAAGAAAATACTAAGTTAAAAGTGTAGGTAGGTATAAGGTGAATTTTGCAGCGCGCCAGAAACAGCAAAACATAGTAAGGATAATGCTTAAAGCATCAATGGGAATCATATAGAGATACCTATATAATTGCGGGAGAGACACAAACAGAACCTTTTGTGTTAACAAAACATACATTCTCTGATAACTGTTCCTTCCTGCAGACCTCAGATTCTTACCTTAACCACAATATCAAGCTTTTAGGAGATTGAAAACAGCGACCTTCGATTCAAATTCTTGTCTCGTTTGTAAAAAAAACTGACACCTACCAGACTGTAATTTTGAACGAACGCTATCTGCGAGCGCTACGCGTTTTGATAACGACGTAAGTTTCGAGCTACGTGCTGTATCTCAACTACTCTAAACACTTACTCATTTTCATAACGTACTTTTTGAAAGTTGAGCTGCAATGTTTTGAAATATAGGTGTGCATGGGCAAATATTGCATTGTAATACACAGTAAAACCGTAGGAAAGTATGTATGTACCTACATAAATATATGTTGTAGCAAATTGTTACCGACTTTATGTACCGATTATATGAATATTTCATTGTTTTTCAAACCAGATCTTTTCCGGTTCTTTTTAAAATAAATCATCTTAGAATTGATCTCGCAATTTTATTGAATTTCCTTATATTTACATAGGAACTCGGTACATTTGGTAATTCTGCATTGAATACTTTATAAAGTAACCGTAGCAAATTAGTAACAGATATTAGAGCATATTATAGCGTTGCAAGTTAAATAATAGTGATTTATATTATGTAGAGCTACTTCACCCGATATTCATACACGTTAAGTTATACGTTTTCTTGATATGGACTACTTTGCCCTCAGAGTAAACCATCGTCATGATTCCATAAAACAAGTACACTCGTCCAAACCATTTTAAACCTGTGAACTAATTAAGAAGTTGGCCGTTAGTTTCTCAATAATGCAAATATCCGTAACTACGTAAAAGTTTGGATCTCACTAAGTTCGAGCAAACATACGATTGTTAGGACTATCGACGTGCCTTAATGCGGGTCGGACTGTCAAAGCTCAAGCAAGCGCATTTGAAATTGAACGTAATTGCTTATATTTAATAGCTTCAACGTTATAAATATAAATATTTATTGCACGTATATTTGGAACTACTTTATGATTCGGAGGATTTTTGTAGGTTTTTGAAAAAATAGTACTATTTAAAATAATGAACCAAGTATATTTCAAAACGATATAAAATAAATTGTGTTTTAAAGAGCTAGTCAAAATATTGGCTCATAAAATCTGACGCCAAAATTGGTAAAATAGGTAAGTAACGATCTCATAAATAATTGACTGTTTAGGAGGTACTCGCAGCTGACTGATAGTTTGGGTAAAAGTCAATGAACAGTATCAAATTAAATCCCTAAAAGTAATGTTCAATATTAATTGAGTTCACAAACGACAACGAAAACCACGAAATATTTTTTACAGTGCGAAAATAATAATCCCGATAATAACTATTTAGTTTTAATCGGTAACAAAGTTTGTTTAACGTTTTTGGTATTGTATAAGCATATTGTATTTAATAAGTGATCGTTGAAATCTATAATCTATACTAATATTATAAAGCTGAAGAGTTTGTTTGTTTGTTTGTTTGTTTGTTTGTTTGTTTGTTTGTTTGTTTGTTTGAACGCGCTAATCTCAAAAACTACTGGCCCGATTTGAAAAATTATTTTTACGTTGGATAGTCCATTTATCGAGGAAGGCTTTAGGCTATATAACATAAAGATACGACTCATAAGACCACAGGAGAAATGAAAAATGTTGCGAAAACGGGAGAAAGATATTCCTTTTGAGAGCTTCCACTGCATACGCTGCGGAAACCGCTTAAGTTACACAAAAATCATGTATGACAGGATTGTTCAACATTAAGAGTTCTATAATAAAGTCCGCGACAGCATATGTCTATCTTTTATGGTTGACTTACTACAACCTTTTTTATGTTAATAAATTTGTAAAAAAATAATGCATATTTTTAGAGGTGTATTATACACACAGGTATTTATTCTTATCAAAATAAATACATTCATCATCACAAGCATTTCATTTAGAACCAAGTTGCCCTTTATATCATTTGATTTCAATAAATATCTTAGGAGCTATCACAGTTTTAACATAACTCCGCACCAAAATAATGTTCGCAGCTTAAGTACAACGTGCGCTTGCGCTAATGTATTATAAAGCTGAAGAGTTTGTTTGTTTGAACGCGCTTATCTCAGGAACTGCTGGACCGATTTGAAAAAATATTTCTGTGTTGGATAGCTTATTTATATAAAACATGACGCTGCGACGGGAGGGGAGGGAGCAAACTCAAAACGCGCGGACGAAGTCGCGGGGGACCGCTAGTAATATTATAAAACTGAAGAGTTTGTTTGTTTGTTTGAACGCGCTAATCTCAGGAACTGAAAACCGATTTAAACATATTTTTTTGTGTAAGATAGCTTAATTATCGAGGAAAAATTAAAGCTAAAATACAAGCGGTCCCCCGCGACTTCGTCCGCGCGTTTTGAGTTTGCTCCCTCCCCTCCCGTCGCAGCGTCATGTTTTATATCCTAAAGCCTTTCTCGATAAATAAGCTATCCAACACAGAAATATTTTTTCAAATCGGTCCAGCAGTTCCTGAGATAAGCGCGTTCAAACAAACAAACTCTTCAGATTTATAATATACTAGCGGTCCCCCGCGACTTCGTCCGCGCGTTTTGAGTTTGCTCCCTCCCCTCCCGTGGCAGCGTGATGTTTTATATCCTAAAGCCTTTTTCAATAAATAAGCTATCTAACACAGAAATACTTTTTCAAATCGGTTCAGCAGTTCCTGAGATGAGCGCGTTCAAACCAACAAACTCTTCAGCTTTATAATATAATTAGCGCAAGCGCACGTTGCACTTGAGCTGCGAACATTATTTTGGTGCGGAGTTATGTTAAAACTGTGATAGCTCCTAAGATATTTGTTAGAATCAAATGATATAAAGGGCAACTTTGTTCTAAATGAAATGCTCGTGATGATGAATGTATTTATTTTGATAAGAATAAATAACTGTGTGTATAATACACCTCTAAAAATAATGCATTATTTTTTTACAAATTTATTAACATAAAAATGGTTGTAGTAAGTCAACCATAAAAGATAGACTTATGCTGTCGAGGACTTTATTGTAGAACTCTTAATGCTGAACAATCTTGTCATACATGGTTTTTGTGTAACTTTAGCGGTTTCCGCAGCGTACGCAGCGGAAGCTCTCAAAAGGAATATCTTTCTCCCGTTTTCGCAACATTTTTCATTGCTGCTGTGGTCTTGTGAGTCGTATCTTTATGTTATATAGCTTAAAGCCTTCTTCGATTAATGAACTATCTAACATAAAAATAATTTTTCAAATCGGGCCAGTAGTTTCTGAGATTAGCGCGTTCAAACAAACAAACAAACAAACAAACTCTTCAGCTTTATAATATTAGTATAGATTAACGCAAGCGCACGTTGTACTTGAGCTGCGAACATTATTTTGGTGCGGAGTTATGTTACAACTGTGATAGCTCCTAAGGTATTTATTGGAATCAAATGATATAAAGGGCAACTTTGTTCTTAATGAAATGCTCGTGATGATGAATGTATTTTTTTTGATAAGAATAAATATCCGTGTGTATAATACACCTCTGAAAATGATGCATTATTTTTTTACAAATTTATTAACATAAAAAAGGTTATAGTAAGTCAACCATAAAAGATAGACATATGCTGTCGCGGACTTTATTATAGAACTCTTAATGCTAAACAATTTTGTCATACATGGTTTTTGTGTAACTTTAGCGGTTTTCGCAGCGTACGCAGCGGAAGCTCTCAAAAGGAATATCTTTCTCCCGTTTTCGCAACATTTTTCATTGCTGCTGTGGTCTTGTGAGTCGTATTTTTATGTTATATAGCTTAAAGCCTTCCTCGATAAATGGACTATCTAACATAAAAATAATTTTTCAAATCGGGCCAGTAGTTTCTGAGATTAGCGCGTTCAAACAAACAAACAAACAAACAAACAAACTCTTCAGCTTTATAATATTAGTAAAGATTAGCGCAAGCCCACGTTGTACTTAAGCTGCGAACATTATTTTGGTGCGGAGTTATGTTAAAACTGTGATAGCTCCTAAGACATTTATTGAAATCAAATTATATAAAGGGCAACTTGGTTCTAAATGAAATGCTCGTGATGATGAATGTATTTATTTTGATAAGAATAAATACCTGTGTGTATAATACACCTCTAAAAATAATGCATTATTTTTAAAAACAAATATGAACATAAAAAAGGTTGTAGTAAGTCAACCATAAAAGATAGACATATGCTGTTGCAGACTTTATTATACAACTCTTAATGCTAAACAATCCTGTGATACATGATTTTTGTGTAACTTAAGCGGTTTCCGCAGCGTATGCAGCGGAAGCTCTTAAAAGGAATATCTTTCTCCCGTTTTCGCAACATTTTTCGAGTCGTATCTTTATGTTATATAGCCGAAAGCCTTCCTCTATAACTGGACTATCCAACGTAAAAAAAATTTCAAATCGGGCCAGTAGTTTTTGAGATTAGCGCGTTCAAACAAACAAACAAACTCTTCAGCTTTATAATATTAGTATAGATTAAGATGTAATTAATAACTTCTAAGAGAAGAGCAACAATTTTAAAAAAATGCGAAAACGGGGAGAATATATTTCTTTTAAGAGCTTTCGTTGCTTAATTAGCGTTAACCGCTTAAGATACTCAAGTGTCCTGTATGTCGGGATCCCGATTAGCATTTTTTATTAACACTTCATTGCACAACCAAAAATTTGTACAAAATGTAGACTTAACGCCATATGGCATTATCTACCATTCATACCTTTGGGCTAAGCAGAAATGACTGTGGAAAACACCTTTGAAAATAGTACATTATTTTAAATCAAATTAATAAACATAAAAAAGTTTGTAGTCAGTGAACCATATGATTTAGATAGACATATGCTATCGCGGACTTTATTGTTGAACTGGAAAGTGGAACAATCCCATCATACATGATTTTTACGTATGTATCTTAAGCGGTTAACGCTACGTACTCAACGGCTGCTTTCAAAGTGTATTATTTTCCCCCATTTTTGCAACATTTTTCATAGTTGCTCTGCTCTTATTAATCGTATCGTGATGGTTTATAACCTAAAACCTTTCTCGGTAAATAAATTTTCGTAAACTTCGGAAACAAATCAGATACAATAGCTTCAAGACTGTTTTTCTTGGCTAGTTAATAATGTAGACAATATTTTCATAAGTTTTAAAATAATGTCTGTGAATAAAATTAATTAAATATTTGATTTAAAAAGATCTCAGTATACAACGATGATTTTCCCATGTAAGTTGTCAGTTTTGTATTTATCTCTATTTTAAAATAATTATTTCTTTAAAAAGTGATGTTGAGATTGTTTACAATATTTGAACAGCGAAGACAAACGGACGGTAACGGACCTTCTGAAGCACAGATATCTTAAGTTATAGACATCGTATGTTTGAAACAGTCACCCATTCAAAAATGTCTGCATCGTAGATTGCGTAATATCGTTAATTATGTTTAATATGAAATTCGTTATATTTAATAGATGGTTTGTCATATAATTTATCTACATCGAAACACACTTACGAGAACAGGAAACGTACACTGTTATCTCACACGATCTGCCTTTAGCGTTATGTCAGCGTATTATGTTTTATACATAATGTATGTCTCATTTGAAACGTATTACCACATGATCCTACACAAGACCGTTTCTATGGAATTTTCCGACATCAATTCCCGAATGTTTATGTCGAAAATTTATATGTAAGGTTTTCGTAGCAGTATCAATTTGTTGTTTAAAGAAGAGTTATACTTTGTGAAAATAATAATTCGTCAAATATCCTAAAAGCGTGATACAACGTTTCTGTGAACGAGCGCTGTTTATTTTATTTTGTAATAGCGGAACTTTGTTTCGCCCCCATCCTCGTCTTGCCCGGCCTCGTCCCGCCCAGACACGTAGTTAGAGAAAATGTTAAGGGTGGACAACCCTTATCACTAAGAGGTATGAAAAAAAGATGTTGTCCGATTCTCAGACCTACTTAATATGCTCACAAAATTTCTTGAGAATCGGTCAAGCCGTTTCAGAGGAGTACGGGAACGAACATTGTGACACGAGAATTTTATACATAAGATTTACTCACCAACAACGCTTTGTGTTATTAAGAAAAACTCTTGCCAATAGCAACATTGTTGCAACGGAATATTGATACTTAATATAGTACAACCTCGTCAAAAGCTTGGTACTCGTAATTTTGAATTGATAAAATAGATAATTTTAGTTTGTTATTTCATCCTTCTTCCGATTTATAATTACTTCGTAAATATTCTCGTGTTCTCAGCCGCTTGCAGTGCTGCATCACATATAAAATGGCTTATTAACTAACAATTTATCCTTAGTTAACCACAGTTTAATTTATTTTGAAAATGTTGTGAATTCGTCCGAGATAATCTCTTTCTTCAGCATCTCCTTTTCGGAGCTGCTTGCTCGTTCGTAATAATAGAGTTTGGTCAATATTTGTGTTTCATTGAATCAAGACAATACGGATATATTTCGCGCACATTTATTAAAAACCATGCACCTGTCTAAGTTTCCACTTATTCAGTTAAAACATCTTTCATAGTATGTTGTTAAACAAAATAAATTAAATAGATCGATATCAGCTTTAATAAAACCTAAGAATACTCTTTCAGCCGTAGATTCGATTACAGGCATATCTTTTATTCATGCAATAAAAGTGTGCTGTGAAGGTGCTTATGTTAATCGAACCAGGGCCTCTATTTTTGAATCACTCTCGTCAAGATGGCGTGTGATATTCAGTGATTATTGCCCGATTTTCCAATTAAAATTAGTATAATTCCACGCAAAATTTCTATTTAGCGAAATTTTTATTGAAATGAATGACACATTTCTGATGTCTGTGAACTTAGCAGAGCAAAGTCTGGCAGAGCATAAAAAAATTGGAGTTCTATTCGCATGCACATGAGTTCTATAGTTCCTGATACTTGTTAGAGATAGTTCTACCATTTAAACCCACTAAAAAGTATGTGGTTGAAATGCTCTGCTAACTTCCGGTAGCAGAGCACTTTGTTGAAAAATATAAAATAAATATGCCAGATTAGTTAAAAAAATATAAAAAAGAGTTCCTCATTCTCAAATTAAATAGTTCTGGTGTATAAAAGACACTATTTAAAAAAAACTTCTAATTTTTTTTTCGTTAAAAAATATATATATTACAATCAAACCGACGAAAATAAAACTAAAAGGAAGGAAAACCATAAAAAATAAAGATAAAATAACATAGCCCTGTGTATGAGCCATCTTAAAAAATTACACCTAGACCTGGAACTCTCACCAGCATATCAGCAGAGCATACAGTAAAAACAGAGGTGTACCGAAAAAACTTTATTTTATTTTAAAAAATCACATCAATACAGGTAAACCATAAGAAAGCTAGAACTCCTCGAAATCAAACAGGATAAAACGTAAGCTATCTTAATGGTATTCATCTAGACCTGGAACTCTCAACAGCATATCAGCAGAGCATAGGTGAAGACAGATAGGTAGCGAAATATCTTAATTTTCTTCAAAAAAATCTCATTTATTCAGGTAGACAAACAGGAAGCAAAAACTTCCTGGAATCCAAAAGGACAAGACGTGAGCTATCTAAACAGTATCCATCTAGACCTAGAACTCTCAACAGTATGTCAGCAGAGCATAGGTGAAGACAGGTATGTAGTGAAATAACTTATTTTTCGTCAAAAAAATCTCATTTATTCAGATAGACCATAAAGAAGCTATAAGTTCTCATAATACAACAGGTCAAGACGTAAGCTATCGAGTTAGTAACAATTCAGACCTAGAACTCTCAACAGCATATCAGCAGAGCATAGGTGAAGACAGGTATGCAGCGAAAAAGATTAATTTTCTTCAAAAAAATCTCATTTATTCAGGTAGACCATCAGGAAGCTTGATCTTACCGAAATCCAAAAAGTCAAAACAAAAGCTATCTAAGTAGTATCCATCTAGACCTAGAACTCTCAACAGCATATCAGCAGAGCATAGGTGAAGACAGGTATGTAGCGAAAAATCTTATTATTCTTCAAAATAATCTCATTTATTCAGGAAGACCATCAGGAAGCTTGACTTTACCGAAATCCAAAAGGTCAAGACGTAAACTATCGAGCTAGTAACAATTTAAACCTGGAACTCTCAACAGCATATTAGCAGAGCATAGGTGAAGACAGGTATATAGCGAAAAATATAATTTTTCGTCAAAAAAATCTCATTTATTCAGGTAGACAATCAGGAAGCTAGAACTCCGCGGGATCCTACAGGTTTAGTCTTAATCTATCGCGTTAGTAGCAATTAAGACCTAGAACTCTCAAAAGCATATCAGCAGAGCATAGGTGAAGACAGGTATGTAGCGAAAAATCTTATTTTTCTTCAAAAAAATCTCATTTATTCAGGTAGACTATCAGGAAGCTAGAACTCCGCGGAATCCAACAAGACAAGACGTAAGCTATCGAGTTAGTATCCACCTAGACCTGGAACTCTCAACAGCATATTAGCAGAGCATAGGTGAAGACAGGTATATAGCGAAAAATATAATTTTTCGTCAAAAAAATCTCATTTATTCAGGTAGACCATCAGGAAGCTAGAACTCCACGGAGCCCAATAAATCAAGACGTAAGCTATCGAGAAAGTATCCATCTAGACCTGGAACTCTCAACAGTATATTAGCAGAGCATAGGTGAAGACAGGTATATAGCGAAAAATCTAATTTTTCTTCAAAAAAATCTCATTTATTCAGATAGACCATCAGGAAGCTATAACTTTCCAGAATCCAATAGGTCAAGACGTAAACTATCTCGTTGGTATGAATCTAGACCTATTAATTTCAACAGCATATCACCAGAGCATAGGTGAAGACAGGTATGTAGCGAAAAATCTGATTTTTCTTTAAAAAAATCGCATTTATTCAGGTAGACTATCAGGAAGCAAGATCTCCGCAGAATCCAACAGGACAAGACGTAAACTATTGAGCTAGTAATAATCAAACCTGGAACTCTCAACAGCATATAAGCAGAGCATATGTGAAGACAGGTATATAGCGAAAAATATAATTTTTCGTCAAAAAATCTCATTTATTCAGGTAGACCATCAGGAAGCTAGAACTCCGCGGGGTCCTACAGGTTTAGACTTAATGTATCGCGTTAAAAGCAATTTAGACCTAGAACTCTCAAAAGCATATCAGCAGAGCATAGGTAAAAACAGGTATGTAGCGAAAAATCATATTTTTCTTCAAAAAAATCTCATTTATTCAGGTAGACTATCATGAAGCTAGAACTCCGCGGATTCCAACAGGTCAAGACGTAAACTATCGAGGAAGTATCAACCTAGACCTGGAACTCTCAACAGCATATTAGCAGAGCATAGGTGAAGACAGGTATATAGCGAAAAATCTAATTTTTCGTCCAAAAAAATCTCATTTATTCAGGTAGACCATCAGGAAGCTAGAACTCTGCGGGATCCTACAGGTTTAGACTTAGTCTATCGCGTTAGTAGCAATTTAGACCTAGAACTCTCAAAATCATATCAGCAGAGCATAGGGGAAGACAGGTATGTAGCGAAAAATCTTATTTTTCTTCAAAAAAATCTCATTTATTCAGGTAGACTATCAGGAAGCTAGAACTCCGCGGAATCCAACAGGTCAAGACGTAAGCTATCGAGATAGTATCAACCTAGACCTGGAACTCTCAACGGCATATTAGCAGAGCATAGGTGAAGACAGGTATGTAGCGAAAAATCTTATTTTTCTTCAAAAAAATCTCATTTATTCAGGTAGACTATCAGGAAGTTAGAACTCCGCGGAATCCAACAGGTCAAGACGTAAACTATCGAAATAGTATCAACCTAGACCTGGAACTCTCAACGGCATATTAGCAGAGCATAGGTGAAGACAGGTATATAGCGAAAAATATAATTTTTCGTCAAAAAATTCTCATTAATTCAGGTAGACCATCAGGAAGCTAAAACTCCGCGAAATCCAACAGGTCAAGACGTAGACTATCGAGTTAGTTACAATTTAGACCTATAACTCTCAACAGCATATCAGCAGAGCATAGGTGAAAACAGGTATGCAGCGAAAAAGATTAATTTTCTTCAAAAAAATCTTATTTATTCAGGTAGACCATCAGGAAGCTAGAACTCCGCGGGATCCTACAGGTTTAGTCTTAATCTATCGCGTTAGTAGCAATTAAGACCTAGAACTCTCAACAGCATATCAGCAGAGCATAGGTGAAGACAGGTATGTAGCGAAAAATCTTATTTTTCTTTAAAAAAATCGCATTTATTAAGGTAGACTATCAGGAAGCTAGAACTCCGCGGAATCCAACAGGTCAAGACGTAAACTATCGAGCTAGTAACAATTCAAATCTGGAACTCTCAACAGCATATTAGCAGAGCATAGGTGAATACAGGTATAAACCGAAATATCTAATTTTTCGTCAAAAAAATCTCATTTATTCAGGTAGACCATCAGGAAGCTGGAACTCCCTTGAATCTAACAGGTCGAAACGTAAGCTATCGAGTTAGTAACAATTTAGACCTGGAACTCTCAACACCATACCAGCAGAGCATAAGTGAAAACAGGTATGCAGCGAATAAGATTAATTTTCTTAAAAAAAATCTCATTTATTCAGGTAGACCATCAGGAAGCTTGATCTTACCGAAATCCAAAAGAACAAAACATAAGCTATCTAAGTAGTATTCATCTAGACCTAGAACTCTCAACAGCATATCAGCAGAGCATAGGTGAAGACAGGTATGTAGCGAAAAATCTTATTTTTCTTTAAAAAAATCGCATTTATTCAGGTAGACTATCAGGAAGCTAGAACTCCGCGGAATCCAACAGGTCAAGACGTAAACTATCGAGCTAGTAACAATTCAAACCTGGAACTCTCAACAGCATATTAGCAGAGCATAGGTGAAGACAGGTTTATAGCGAAAAATCTAATTTTTCGTCAAAAAAATCTCATTTATTCAGGTAGACCATCAGGAAGCTAGAACTCCGCGGGATCCTACAGGTTTAGACTTAGTCTATCGCGTTAGTAGCAATTTAGACCTAGAACTCTCAAAAGCATATCAGCAGAGCATAGGTGAAGACAGATATGCAGCGAAAAAGATTAATTTTCTTCAAAAAAATCTCATTTATTCAGGTAGACCATCAGGAAGCTAGAACTCCGCGGAATCCAACAGGTCAAGACGTAAGCTATCGAGGTAGTATACACCTAGACCTGGAACTCTCAACAGTATATTAGCAGAGCATAGGTGAATACAGGTATATAGCGAAAAATCTAATTATTCGTCAAAAAAATCTCATTTATTCAGATAGACCATCAGGAAGCTAGAACTCCGCGGAGCCCAATAAATCAAGACGTTAGCTATCGGAAAAGTTGCCATCTAGACCTGGAACTCTCAACAGCATATCAGCAGAGCATAGGTGAAGACAGGTATATAGCGAAAAATCTAATTTTTCGTCAAAAAAATCTCATTTATTCAGGCAGACCATCAGGAAGCTAGAACTCCGCGGAACCCAATAAATCAAGACGTAAGCTATCGAGAAAGTATCCATCTAGACCTGGAACACTCAACAGCATATCAGCAGAGCATAGGTGAAGACAGGTATGTAGCGAAAAATCTAATTTTTCTTCAAAAAAATCTCATTTATTCAGGTAGACTATCAGGAAGCTAGAACACCGCGGAATCCAACAGGTCAAGACGTAAGCTATCGAGGTAGTATCAAACTAGACCTGGAACTCTCAACAGCATATTAGCAGAGCATAGTTGAAAACAGGTATATAGCGAAAAATATAATTTTTCGTCAAAAAAATCTCATTTATTCAGGTAGACCATCAGGAAGCTAGAACTCCGCGGAACCCAATAAATCAAGACGTAAGATATCGAGAAAGTATCCATCTAGACCTGACACACTCAACAGCATATCAGCAGAGCATAGGTGAAGACAGGTATGTAGCGAAAAATCTAATTTTTCTTCAAAAAAATCTCATTTATTCAGGTAGACTATCAGGAAGCAAGAACTCCGCGGAATCCAACAGGTCAAGACGTAAACTATCGAGCTAGTAACAATTGAAACCTGGAACTCTCAACAGCATATTAGCAGAGCATAGGTGAAGACAGGTTTACAGCGAAAAATCTAATTTTTCGTCAAAAAAATCTCATTTATTCAGGTAGACCATCAGGAAGCTAGAACTCCGCGGGATCCTACAGGTTTAGACTTAGTCTATCGCGTTAGTAGCAATTTAGACCTAGAACTCTCAAAAGCATATCAGCAGAGCATAGGTGAAGACAGGTATGCAGCGAAAAAGATTAATTTTCTTCAAAAAAATCTCATTTATTCAGGTAGACCATCAGGAAGCTAGAACTCAGCGGAATCCAACAGGTCAAGACGTAAGCTATCGAGGTAGTATACACTTAGACCTGGAACTCTCAACAGTATATTAGCAGAGCATAGGTGAATACAGGTATATAGCGAAAAATCTAATTTTTCGTCAAAAAAATCTCATTTATTCAGGTAGACCATCAGGAAGCTAGAACTCCGCGGAGCCCAATAAATCAAGACGTTAGCTATCGAGAAAGTATCCATCTAGACCTGGAACTCTCAACAGCATATCAGCAGAGCATAGGTGAAGACAGGTATATAGCGAAAAATCTAATTTTTCTTCAAAAAAATCTCATTTATTCAGATAGACCATCAGGAAGCTATAACTTTCCAGAATCCAACAGGTCAAGACGTAGACTATCTAGTTGGTATGAATCAAGGTACACAGTACACAATGAAAAAAATTCAAGGTGTACACAGTGATGACAGTTTATCCTCAGATTATGAAAATGATCATGAAATTGTAGCAGATCATGACGAGGACTTAGACGAAACAATTGAAAATGTTTCTCCAACTGGGTGGAAATCGTGGGCGGACACTTTACTAAATGAAGCCCAAAATATTGCTGAGCGATCTACAAGTGGGGACACTATTAATGCATGTTATAATGCTCAGTTTGGATGCAGATTAAAAAAAAAACTCCTGCCTTATGTACCATTGTGGACGGCATTGATGGTGCCAAAATTTTCCAAAGGATCTGTGTCTGCAACCTCCGCTGCAGTAGAGGCTGAATTTGCTGATTTAAAACACAGAGATTTTAAAGGGGAACTGCCTATGCGTATAGACCGATTTATC
Organism: Pyrausta purpuralis; assembly: GCA_963924145.1. NCBI lineage: Eukaryota > Metazoa > Arthropoda > Insecta > Lepidoptera > Crambidae > Pyrausta > Pyrausta purpuralis. The sequence continues at coordinate 7,005,052 of OZ001646.1, forward strand.
TTGGAGCACTTAGAGAAACTAGGAAATAAACTCAAAGAGCGCAGCAACGAATCCGACCGTCCAAAAAGTACTCAGATGAAAGTGACCACCACATCAGAACTAAATAAAATCGAGTTGGAAGATGACAGTGAAACTCATCAAGAAAATAGTAACTTTGTGAGAGATGAGAACATACCTGGTGATAACGATTGGAATGTTTGTGAAGAGTGGGGAGGAATAGGAAAAAATAAAAAAAGAACCGCAAAAGAAAAAAAAAAGAATTCGAAAAAACGTAAAGCAACATCATTAGATGATTGTCCTGAATGGAATTTTATAAAAAATGCAAAAGGTAATAGTATTCCAATTCTTCTGAACGGAAATATTTCAGGATCGGTGCATACAAAAGGCAAGTATTTAAATATTACATCAACATGTGCATTCGATTCGCTGTTTCAGGCAATTTTAAATGGTTTAGTCACAAATAAAATATACGCGGACTCTTTAAGTTCATCAAATTGCCCTATTATAAATCTCTGCAAAAATGTCCAAACGCGTAAAAAGATAACCAAAGAGCATTATATCCAACGCGCCGAAATACTGGCCACTATCCCCATATTTAAAGGAAAATCTACTACATTTACCCGAAACATTGAACGCCTGGACGTGGATTGTAATGTTGCTCATTTAGCGCAACATCTGTTTGAGAATGAACCAAGTACCGAATGCCAAGTAATATGTACCTGTGGTTATGAAAATGCTATATCAAATATATTTTTAAACATACATATCGACAAAATAATGACAAATGGTCTGAACTCATTACAAGAGGCTATCGATGAATGCATTTCGAACGAAAGAACATGCCCCGACTGTGGAAAAAAAATACATTGTGTTGTTGAATATGGAGCTCATCTTTTCATCGACACAAGCGTTATAAGTGACCCTGGCTACCCAAATAATAAAGATTTTAGTTTATTCCGTAGCAAATTAAACGATGTTACGAAAATAGTTAAATTATCTGGTGATATGTACATGGTATCTGCGGTGATAGATTACCAAATTAAACATAAGCACTATGTTGCATATGGGTTGATGGGGGAATATTGGCATAAATACGACGGTTTATTAAAAAAACAGAGGTCAGTAAACATGCACACTTGCGTGACGCCCCACTTAATAATTTATTCAAAATGCAGTACTTGATTAGCAGAATGATAGTAGGTAGTTTTTAAGTTACTATTAATTTGTCAAAATATTATAAAAATGTGCTTAAAAAATCAACAAAAAAGAAAAAAAAAGCTAAACAACAAAAAAACTACTAATAACACCTCGTATATAAAAACAAAAAAATATATATAAAAATAAAGGAATAAATATGAATTAAAAAAATATAACAAATTAAATTTACGAGAAAATGTACAGAAATCAAAATGAAAACAACGGAAGTGTCAATGAAAAATAAAGAGTTGACGGTGACAAGCGTATCAATCTTAGGAGCAGATAGTATTTTATGTAATAACGAGTTAATACAATGTCCGTAGATAATATTAATAAACATCAACAGCAAAAAAAGCATAAAACCTATATAAAGAATCATTTATTAGATTATCAAGAAATAAACAATATGAGTACCTATGTTGATTTTAATTATAAATTCATGTCAATTAATAAAAGTTGTACAACAAAAGAAAATTGATTTATAAGGTTAAATTAACATGTAAAAAATATATAATAAATATATTACATTCTGGTAGAATAAATGTGTACAAAAATGGAAAACGTAACCTTATATTAGTTTAAAAGGATGGTAACATGCACATACGCATGGTGCCGCATTAAAAAAAAGTGTATGCCTATATCTGACTAAAAATAAATAATAAATGCAAAAAAAATAATCATGTATACCTATATTATAATTTCATAATTGTCTTTTGAAAGAAATTAATGTTGTATGTAAAACCAAAAAATAATAAAAAAAAAACATGCCACAGAAAATAAAGAGAAATGAAATGGAATTAGAAAAAGTGATTGCAATATTTCTTTTGTAAGTAAATCAAAATATAAAAATAAAAACATTGTAAAAATATCCTATAAAAAACAAGAGGCAAATCAATCTAAGGCCCTTTAAATTCAGCGACTTTTAGTATTGATATTGTTGCGCGTTAGTATCTTTACACATGTCAATATACAGGCAAAGATGTGTATGGCCATCTTCTGCATCGCGACTGCATTGATGCAAAAATATTTATTTTTTTGCTGGGGCCACGATGCTAAGCTAAAACTCGCAGTGTGTAAAAGTCTTAGGAAAGAATCAACTTTTCCGATTGTTAAAAAAAACGGCCAGTATTAATTGTTAATGCGGCAACACATACAAATAACATATTTTATGAAAAGAAACGGATGAACGTCGGTACATTGTTTGCCCATTCAAAAGTAACATTCTAGCGTCCGACCAAAATAAACTACACTTCTGGACACATCTATTGGCCCACCTTGTATTTTCAGTTTTGTTTGGTCCTAGCTAAAATTTTATATTAGGTCGAGCAAAAAAAATTTATGCAGTTTTGAACCTGGCACATTTACAGTTTCATTCAATGGTATTTTTTTGAATTTCAAACACAGAATTAAAAGAAACAAAAGACAATTTGGAGCCTGTTTGTTGATATCAAACAATCGAATACTAAGAAAACTTGGTTTTATTGGTTTACTTGGATTTAATTCTTGAAAAAGTGATTGATATCTTTGGTTTTGCAACAAACATTACTTATTCTTAACATTAAGGTGTTGGTTCTATCAATAATCTATTGATACTTCACCTGAAGTCGCCGCCAAAGCTGTGGCACTTATTCAGGCCGGACACAGCTAAAGAAACGTGAGTGCTCAACTTAATTTAAGTCGATCTGCGGTCCGAAATGTTTATCGGAGGTACCTAGAGACTGGCGGCTTTGTTCGTCGCTAAGAAAGGCCACGATCTCGGGTCACATCTTTAAGGCAGGATCGATTCATCGTGACGACCAGCTTAAAATTGTCACCTTACCTCCAGTGAGATACAAAACCAACTTCGCGACTTACACGGAGTATCTGTGTGCGCTCGAACTGTTCGGAGAAGAACGCGATATGGTACCACACAAGCCAGCTAATGGGCCCAAACTAACGCGAGCCCACCGAACAGCGCGCCTTCATTTCGCACGCAGTCATTTAAAATGGACACAGCAAGATTGGAGCCGTGTACTCTTTTCTGATGAGTATAAATTTGTTTTACATGGCAAAGATGGAAAGAAGAAGGTCTACTGACGAAAGGGAGAGCGTTTCGCACAATGCTGCTTTGAAGAGAGGGTTGCTTATGGCGGGGGCTCGTGGACTGTCTGGGGCGGTATATCCGCGAGCGTCAAAAATCAACTTGAGGTTGTTACAGAACCACGGCTGCCAACATTAAATGCTGAAAGGTACATTCGTGAGTGCTAAGAATCTCACGTGATACCATACGCGGACTATGTGGGCCCAAATTTCCTTTTTATGCATGATAATGCATGAGCCCATGCGGCCGGCATCGTCAGGGAATATATTCGGGATGTGAACATCACCGTTATGGACTGGCCAGCCAGAAGCCCAGACATGAACCCCATTGAGCACATGTGGGACGAGCTAAAAAGACGTGTTAGGGCTCGTCAGTCAGTTGCCTAGACTATGCAGGAGTTGAAAACTGCCATAAAAGAGGAATGGGAGGCGATCCCCCAAAATTTCATAAAGCGGTTGATAAACTCTATGCCTAATCGTATGAGAGCTGTGGTAGATGCCCATGGAGGCAACACGCGTAATTAAATTAAACCCTTATTTGATAAAACATGTTTTTTTTCAAAAATCAATTGCCTTCAACAAGGCGCATATCCGACTTGTTAGGCATAGCTCCATGTCGTATGGTATTTTGAATTCAAATTTAAAACAATACGGTCGAAAAAGGTGGTAAAACGTATCAGGTTTAAAACTGCATCAACAGTTTTTGATCAATATAGCAATCATATTTCGGTAAGGGCCATCGAAACCTAAACTCTAAGGTGGGCCAATAGATGTGTCCAGAAGTGTATTTAAGAATATTAGTAAACGTATTTGAAGTAAGCAGGGTTTTAACACTTAACAAAATAACATTATGTACATATCTGTATTCACCTTTGCTTTGCTGATATAATGTAGAAAGTTCCAACTCTAAAAAGATACCATCTCGATCGCTTACATCTTGACCTGTTGGATTCCGGGGAGTTGCCGCTTCCTGATGGTCTACCTGAATAAATGAGATTTTTTTGAAGAAAATTCATCTTTTCCGCTACATACCTGTCTTCTCCTATGCTCTGCTGATATGCTGTTAAGAGTTCTTGGTCTAGATGGATGCCATCTAGATAGCTAACGTCTTGACCTTTTGGAATCCAGGGAGTTCCCGCTTCCTGATGCTACCTGAATAAATGAGATTTTTTTGAATAAAAATAAGTTTTTCGAAACATACCTGTCTTCACCTATGCTCTGCTGATATACTGTTGAGAATCCCATATCTAGATTGATATCCTCTAGATAGTTTACGCCTTGACCTGTTGGATTCCATTGAGTTCCAGCTTCCTGATGGTCTACCTGAGTAAATGAGATTTTTTTGACGAAAATTAAGATTTTTCGCTACATACCTGTCTTCACCTATGCTTTGATGATATGCAGTTGCGATTTCCAGGTCTAGATGGATAATACCTCGATAGCATACGTCTTGACCTGATGGATTCCGGCGAGACCTAGCTTCCTGATAGTCTGCCTGAATAAGTGAGATATTTTTGAAGCATGTATTTTGGCAAGATCAAGCTTCCTGATGGTCTACCTGAATAAATGAGATTTTTTTGAAGAAAATTAATCTTTTTCGCTGCATACCTGTTTTCACTTATGCTCTGCTGGTATGGTGTTGAGAGTTCCAGGTCTAAATTGTAACTAACTCGATAGCTTACGTTTCGACCTGTTAGATTCAAGGGAGTTCTAGCTTCCTGATGGTCTACCTGAATAAATGCGATTTTTTTAAAGAAAAATAAGATTTTTCGCTACATACCTGTCTTCACCTATGCTCTGCTGATATGCTGTTGAAAGTTCTAGGTCTAGGTGGATACTACCTCGATAGCTAACGTCTTAACTTGTTGGATTCCGCGGAGTTCTAGCTTCCTGATAGTCTACCTGAATAAATGAGTTTTTTTTAAGAAAAATAAGATTTTTCGCTACATACCTGTTTTCACCTATGCTCTGCTGATATGCTGTTGAGAGTTCCAGGTCTAGATGGATACTTTTCCGATAGCTAACGTCTTGATTTATTGGGCTCTGCGGAGTTCTAGCTTCCTGATGGTCTACCTGAATAAATGAGATTTTTTTTGAAGAAAAATGAGATTTTTCGCTACATACCTGTCTTCACCTATGCTCTGCTGATATGCTGTTGAGAGTTCCAGGTCTAGATGGCAACTTTTCCGATAGCTAACGTCTTGATTTATTGGGCTCCGCGGAGTTCTAGCTTCCTGATGGTCTATCTGAATAAATGAGATTTTTTTTAAGAAAAATTAGATTTTTTGCTACATACCTGTCTTCACCTATGCTCTGCTGATATGCTGTTGAGAGTTCCAGGTCTAGATGAATACTTTTCCGATAGCTTACGTCTTGACCTGTTGGATTCCGCGGAGTTCTAGCTTCCTGATAGTCTACCTGAATAAATGAGATTTGTTTGAAGAAAAATAAGATTTTTCGCTACATACCTGTTTTCACCTATGCTCTGCTGATATGCTTTTGAGAGTTCTAGGTTTAAATTGCTACTAACGCGATAGATTAAGTCTAAACCTGTAGGATCCCGCGGAGTTTTAATTCCTGAGGGTCTACCTGAATAAATGAGATTTTTTTGACGAAAAATTAGATTTTTCGCTATATACCTGTATTCACCTATGCTCTGCTAATATGCTGTTGAGAGTTCCAGGTTTAAATTGTTACAAGCTCGATAGTTGACGTCTTGACCTGTTGGATTCCGCGGAGTATTAGCTTCCTGATAGTCTCCCTGAATAAATGCGATTTTTTTAAAGAAAAATAAGATTTTTCGCTACATACCTGTCTTCACCTATGCTCTGCTGATATGCTGTTGAGAGTTCTAGGTCTAGATGACTACTACTTAGATAGCTTATGTTTTGTTCTTTTGGATTTCGGTAAGATCAAGCTTCCTGATGGTCTACCTGAATAAATGAGATTTTTTTAAAGAAAATTAATCTTTTTCGCTGCATACCTGTCTTCACCTATGCTCTGCTGATATGCTGTTGAAAGTTTTAGGTCAAAATTGTTACTAACTCGATAGTTTACGTCTTGACCTGTTGTATTCCGCGGAGTTCTAGCTTCCTGATGGTCTACCTGAATAAATAAGATTTTTTTGACGAAAAATTATATTTTTCGCTGCATACCTGTTTTCACCTATGCTCTGCTGGTATGGTGTTGAGAGTTCCAGGTCTAGATAGATACTACCTCGATAGCATACGTTTTGACCTGTTAGATTCCGGGGAGTTCTAGTTTCCTGATGGTCTACCTGAATAAATAAGATTTTTTCGAAGAAAAATTAGATATTTCGCTATATACCTGTTTTCACCTATGCTCTGCTGATATGTTGTTGAAATTAATAGGTCTAGATTCATACCAACTAGATAGTTTACGTCTTGACCTGTTGGATTCTGGAAAGTTATAGCTTCCTGATGGTCTATCTGAATAAATGAGATTTTTTGAAGAAAAATTAGATTTTTCGCTACATACCTGTCTTCACCTATGCTCTGCTGATATGCTGTTGAGAGTTCCAGGTCTAGATGGATACTTTTCCGATAGATAACGTCTTGATTTATTGGGCTCCGCGGAGTTCTAGCTTCCTGCCGGTCTACCTGAATAAATGAGATTTTTTTGACGAAAAATTATATTTTTCGCTATATACCTGTCTTTAACTATGCTCTGCTAATATGCTGTTTAGATTTCCAGGTCTAGGTTGATACTACCTCGATAGCTTACGTCTTGACCTGTTGGATTCCGCGGAGTTCTAGCTTCCGGATAGTCTACCTGAATAAATGAGATTTTTTTGAAGAAAAATAAGATTTTTCGCTACATACCTGTATTCACCTATGCTCTGCTGATATGCTTTTGAGAGTTCTAGGTCTAAATTGCTACTAACGCGATAGATTAAGTCTAAACCTGTAGGACCCAGTGGAGTTCTAGCTTCCTGATGGTCTACCTGAATAAATGAGACTTTTTTGACGAAAAATTAGATTTTTCGCTATATACCTGTATTCACCTATGCTCTGCTAAAATGCTGTTGAGAGTTCCAGGTTTGAATTGTTACTAGCTCGATAGTTTACGTCTTGACCTGTTGGATTCCGCGGAGTTCTAGCTTCCTGATAGTCTACCTGAATAAATGCGATTTTTTTAAAGAAAAATAAGATTTTTCGCTACATACCTGTCTTCACCTATGCTCTGCTGATATGCTGTTGAGAGTTCTAGGTCTAGATGAATACTACTTAGATAGCTTATGTTTTGTTCTTTTGGATTTCGGTAAGATCAAGCTTCCTCATGGTCTACCTGAATAAATGAGATTTTTTTTAAGAAAATTAATCTTATTCGCTGCATACCTGTTTTCACTTATGCTCTGCTGGTATGGTGTTGAGAGTTCCAGGTCTAAATTGTTACTAACTCGATAGCTTACGTTTCGACCTGTTAGATTCAAGGGAGTTCTAGCTTCCTGATGGTCTACCTGAATAAATGAGATTTTTTTGACGAAAAATTAGATATTTCGCTATATACCTGTTTTCACCTATGCTCTGCTAATATGCTGTTGAGAGTTCCAGGTCTAGGTTGATACTTATTCGATAGCTTACGTCTTGACCTGTTGGATTCCGCGGAGTTCCAGCTTCCTGATGGTCTACCTGAATAAATGAGATTTTTTTGACGAAAAATTAATCTTTTTCGCTATATACCTGTCTTCACCTATTCTCTGCTGATATGCTGTTGAGAGTTCTAGGTCTAAATTGTTACTAACTCAATAGTTTACGTCTTAACCTATTGGATTCCGCGAAGTTCTAGCTTCCTGATGGTCTACCTGAATAAATGAGATTTTTTTGAAGAAAAATAAGATTTTTCGCTACATACCTGTTTTCACCTATGCTCTGCTGATATGCTATTGAGAGTTCGAGGTCTAGATGGATACTACTTAGATAGCTTATGTCTTGAACTTTTGTATTTCGGCAGGATCAAGCTTCCTGATGGTCTACCTGAATAAATGAGATTTTTTTGAAGAAAATTAATCTTTTTCGCTGCATACCTGTTTTCACCTATGCTCTGCTGGTATGATGTTGAGAGTTCCAGGTCTAGATAGATACTACCTCGATAGCTTACGTTTTGACCTGTTAGATTCCGGGGAGTTCTAGTTTCCTGATGGTCTACCTGAATAAATGAGATTTTTTCGAAGAAAAATTAGATATTTCGCTATATACCTGTTTTCACCTATGCTCTGCTGATATGTTGTTGAATTTAATAGGTCTAGATTCATACCAACTAGATAGTTTACGTCTTGACCTGTTGGATTCTGGAAAGTTATAGCTTCCTGATGGTCTATCTGAATAAATGAGATTTTTTGAAGAAAAATTAGATTTTTCGCTACATACCTGTTTTCACCTATGCTCTGCTGATATGTTGTTGAGAGTTCCAGGTCTAGATGGATACTTTTCCGATAGCTAACGTCTTGATTTATTGGGCTCTGCGGAGTTCTAGCTTCCTGATGGTCTACCTGAATAAATGAGATTTTATTGACGAAAAATTATATTTTTCGCTATATACCTGTCTTTAACTATGCTCTGCTAATATGCTGTTTAGATTTCCAGGTCTAGGTTGATACTACCTCGATAGCTTACGTCTTGACCTGTTGGATGCCGCGGAGTTCTAGCTTCCTGATAGTCTACCTGAATAAATGAGATTTTTTTGAAGAAAAATAAGATTTTTCGCTACATACCTGTATTCACCTATGCTCTGCTGATATGCTTTTGAGAGTTCTAGGTCTAAATTGCTACTAACGCGATAGATTAAGTCTAAACCTGTAGGACCCAGCGGAGTTCTAGCTTCCTGATCCTCTAGTCTACCTGAATAAATGAGACTTTTTTGACGAAAAATTAGATTTTTCGCTATATACCTGTCTTCACCTATGCTCTGCTAATATGCTGTTTAGATTTCCAGGTCTAGGTTGATACTACCTCGATAGCTTACGTCTTGACCTGTTGGATTCCGCGGAGTTCTAGCTTCCTGATAGTCTACCTGAATAAATGCGATTTTTTTAAAGAAAAATAAGATTTTTCGCTACATACCTGTCTTCACCTATGCTCTGCTGATATGCTGTTGAGAGTTCTAGGTCTAGATGAATACTACTTAGATAGCTTATGTTTTGCTCTTTTGGATTTCGGTAAGATCAAGCTTCCTGATGGTCTACCTGAATAAATGAGATTTTTTTTAAGAAAATTAATCTTATTCGCTGCATACCTGTTTTCACTTATGCTCTGCTGGTATGGTGTTGAGAGTTCCAGGTCTAAATTGTTACTAACTCGATAGCTTACGTTTCGACCTGTTAGATTCAAGGGAGTTCTAGCTTCCTGATGGTCTACCTGAATAAATGAGATGTTTTTGACGAAAAATTATATTTTTCGCTATATACCTGTCTTCACCTATGCTCTGCTAATATGCTGTTGAGAGTTCCAGGTCTAGGTTGATACTTATTCGATAGCTTACGTCTTGACCTGTTGGATTCCGCGGAGTTCTAGCTTCCTGATGGTCTACCTGAATAAATGAGATTTTTTTGACGAAAAATTAATCTTTTTCGCTATATACCTGTCTTCACCTATTCTCTGCTGATATGCTGTTGAGAGTTCTAGGTCTAAATTGTTACTAACTCAATAGTTTACGTCTTAACCTATTGGATTCCGCGAAGTTCTAGCTTCCTGATGGTCTACCTGAATAAATGAGATTTTTTTGAAGAAAAATAAGATTTTTCGCTACATACCTGTTTTCACCTATGCTCTGCTGATATGCTATTGAGAGTTCGAGGTCTAGGTGGATACTACTTAGATAGCTTATGTCTTGAACTTTTGTATTTCGGCAGGATCAAGCTTCCTGATGGTCTACCTGAATAAATGAGATTTTTTTGAAGAAAATTAATCTTTTTCGCTGCATACCTGTTTTCACCTATGCTCTGCTGGTATGGTGTTGAGAGTTATAGGTCTAGATAGATACTACCTCGATAGCTTACGTTTTGACCTGTTAGATTCCGGGGAGTTCTAGTTTCCTGATGGTCTACCTGAATAAATGAGATTTTTTCGAAGAAAAATTAGATATTTCGCTATATACCTGTTTTCACCTATGCTCTGCTGATATGTTGTTGAAATTAATAGGTCTAGATTCATACCAACTAGATAGTTTACGTCTTGACCTGTTGGATTCTGGAAAGTTATAGCTTCCTGATGGTCTATCTGAATAAATGAGATTTTTTTGAAGAAAAAATAGATTTTTCGTTACATACCTGTTTTCACCTATGCTCTGCTGATATGCTGTTGAGAGTTCCAGGTCTAGATGGATACTTTTCCGATAGCTAACGTCTTGATTTATTGGGCTCCGCGGAGTTCTAGCTTCCTGATGGTCTACCTGAATAAATGAGATTTTTTTGACGAAAAATTATATTTTTCGCTATATACCTGTCTTTAACTATGCTCTGCTAATATGCTGTTTAGATTTCCAGGTCTAGGTTGATACTACCTCGATAGCTTACGTCTTGACCTGTTGGATTCCGTTGAGTTCTAGCTTCCTGATAGTCTACCTGAATAAATGATATTTTTTTGAAGAAAAATAAGATTTTTCGCTACATACCTGTCTTCACCTATGCTCTGCTGATATGCTTATGAGAGTTATAGGTCTTAATTGCTACTAACGCGATAGATTAAGTCTAAACCTGTAGGACCCCGCGGAGTTCTAGCTTCCTGATGGTCTACCTGAATAAATAAGATTTTTTTGACGAAAAATTATATTTTTCGCTATATACCTGTCTTCACCTATGCTCTGCTAATATGCTGTTGAGAGTTCCAAGTCTAGGTTGATACTACCTCGATAGCTTACGTCTTGACCTGTTGGATTCCGCGGAGTTCTAGCTTCCTGATAGTCTACCTGAATAAATGAGATTTTTTGAAGAAAAATAAGATTTTTCGCTACATACCTGTCTTCACCTATGCTCTGCTGATATGCTTTTGAGAGTTCTAGGTCTAAATTGCTACTAACGCGATAAATTAAGTTTAAACCTGTAGGATCCCGCGGAGTTTCAGCTTCCTGATGGTCTACCTGAATAAATGAGATTTTTTTGACGAAAAATTAGATTTTTCGCTATATACCTGTATTCACCTATGCTCTGCTAATATGCTGTTGAGAGTTCCAGGTTTAAATTGTTACTAGCTCGATTGTTTACGTCTTGACCTTTTGGATTTCGGTATGGTCAAGCTTTCTGATGGTCTTCCTGAATAAATGAGATTATTTTGAAGAAAAATAAGCTTTTTCGCTACATACCTGTCTTCACCTATGCTCTGCTGATATGCTGTTGAGAGTTCTAGGTATAGATGGATACTACTTAGATAGCTTATGTTTTCACTTTTTGGATTTCGGTAAGATCAAGCTTCCTGATGGTCTACCTGAATAAATGAGATTTTTTTGAAGAAAATTAATCTTTTTCGCTGCATACCTGTCTTCACCTATGCTCTGCTGATATGCTGTTGAGAGTTCCAGGTCTTAATTGTTACTAACTCGATAGCTTACGTCTTGACCTGTTGTATTATGAGAATTTATAGCTTCTTCATGGTCTATCTGAATAAATGAGATTTTTTTGACGAAAAATAAGTTATTTCACTACATACCTGTCTTCACCTATGCTCTGCTGACATACTGTTGAGAGTTCTAGGTCTAGATGGATACTGTTTAGATAGCTCACGTCTAGTCCTTTTGGATTCCTGGAAGTTTTTGCTTTCTGTTTGTCTACCTGAATTAATGAGATTTTTTTGAAGAAAATTAAGATATTTCGCTACCTACCTGTCTTCACCTATGCTCTGCTGATATGCTGTTGAGAGTTCCAGGTCTAGATGAATACCATTAAGAGAGCTTACGTTTTATCCTGTTTGATCTCGAGGAGTTCCAGCTTTCTTATGGTTTACCTGTATTGATGTGATTTTTTAAAATAAAATAAAGTTTTTTCGGTACACCTCTGTTTTTACTGTATGCTCTGCTGATATGCTGGTGAGAGTTCCAGGTCTAGGTGTAATTTTTTAAGATGGCTCATACACAGGGCTATGTTATTTTTTCTTTATTTTTTATGGTTTTCCTTCCTTTTAGTTTTATTTTCGTCGGTTTGATTGTAATATATATATTTTTTAACGAAAAAAAATTAGAAGTTTTTTTTAAATAGTGTCTTTTATACACCAGAACTATTTAATTTGAGAATGAGGAACTCTTTTCTATATTTTTTTAACTAATCTGGCATATTTATTTTATATTTTTCAACAAAGTGCTCTGCTACCGGAAGTTAGCAGAGCATTTCAACCACATACTTTTTAGTGGGTTTAAATGGTAGAACTATCTCTAACAAGTATCAGGAACTATAGAACTCATGTGCATGCGAATAGAACTCCAATTTTTTTATGCTCTGCCAGACTTTGCTCTGCTAAGTTCACAGACATCATATTCTGCATATTTTATTTAAAGGATAATGTGAATAAAATATAATTACAGTCATTTCATCCTATGAAATGTAGGATTAAAATTTACATAATATTCGTGTATTTTTTGACGACTTTCGTTGTGTAGTGGTTAAACACATTGGGTTTCAAGGTGTCGCCGCTCCGAGGTCTCGGGTTCGATTCCTGGTCGTCAATGTAGAAATCATAATTTTCCAAAAAAAGGTATGTTAATTGAAATAAATAATCAATGTTTACTCGGCTAAAACACAATTTCATAAAAAAAAATATTGGCAACGAAGTGAAAAGCTTTCATCATTCCTTGTAACTCGCTATTTGTATTCCCAAGCGTATGTGAACGAGACACAATAGATATTTTATTATTATGTGGTTGCCTGCAACCGCTTGGATATTGAAAAGTTAAACTAGTTCTGAGTTCAGCACCAAAAATCTAGTTATTATTTTACCAAGTTATCAATTTAATCCTAGATTGACACTGCATTAGTTCAAATTAGGTCAATCTTAGTGCGGATTAAATGTTTAATTGGACACGACATTTCAGTATGGTGTATCATTTACTAATGAGACCATTAAACGAGATTTAAATACTTCAAAAGTATATAAGCCCTAATGAATTCAGCGTAGAATTGTTACTGAAGATTTCTTCTATGAGTTTGAATCTTATTTCAAGGTAATCGGACATAGGTTTTTTAGGTAAATATGCTCGTCGAGTCAGTCTTCTTTTTAGCTTGGGCTTAGATTTCTAGATCGCCAGTCTAATTTCTAACCGCTAATCGGAAAAAAACCCTCGAAGGCTGACATTGCTAAGAGTATTGTGCAATGACCCTTTGAGGTACTTACTCTAGGATATCCTTATTTAATAAACTAGCGGTCCTTCGCGACTTCGTCGGCGCGTGTCGAATTTCCCCTCCCGTCGCAGCGTGAAGCTAGCCAACACAAATGATTTTTCAAATCGATCCTGCAGTTTCCGAGATTAGAGCGTTGAAAAAACAGACAAACTCTTCAGCTTAAAAATATTAGTATAGAAAACAAAACATCAAATCTGCCTATGCAAAAATTAAACCATTTTAAGGCAAGGAGACTATAAAGCTGACTGCGTTGCCACGTTGGATAGCTATGCTAATCCCTTAAGCTAGGATTTAGCCAGCTGTATTATTGACTGTTTCAAAATTTTGTTTTGGTGCAATTTTTCTATTTTAAAATGTCTGCCTTTTCCACTGAAGTGTCCCTAGGTATCTACTTTTTGTCAATGAGTCTTAAACTCCTTATCTTAAACTTATGTTATGAATATTGTTTAATTTCGGTCGAGTAAATTCATTTTCTTTCTGCCTGATGTCCATTCCTTATTTATGTTGTTACTAAATTTTGAGAAAAGCCCTTTTAAAGAACAAACGAACAAGTGAGTAAGCCAGATACCACTGAAGTAATATAGTCGATGCCTTGGAGATATAACGTGAATGACTTAGATCGTGATCAGATTTCAAAGACATATTGTATTTACTTCAATAGGTCCTAACTGGAATGCAGATCCATTTATAATACCTATTACACAGCACATCTGTGCCAATAGGGTAGTCAGTGCACAACGGCATAGCATCTAATTCAATGCACATAATGCAATGCAATGTCTGTTTGTATTGGTCTGGGTGTTTTCTATGTATACCATGTATGTATTTACAAAAAAAAAGTATTTAAGTATTATATCCGTTGTCTGGCACCCATAACACAAGCTTTGAGTACCATAGCACTCTCTTTGTCGCTCATTACAAGTTGCCATGCTTTTCGATATGTTAGGTTTTGCTCACTCATAATTTTGCGTATCTTTTTTTCTCTTAGGAAGTGTGGGCAAGCTTTATCAAGAACAATGTGGTTGCCTTTGCAATTTAGGCATCTAATGTCTTTTGTCTCACAGTTGACGTGGTTGTCACCACATTTTGGACATTTGATCTTCTTAGTAGGACAAAACTTCACTGGGTGGCCAAACTTCCAACATCCAGAACATTGCGTTACAGGGAAAACATATCGTTCCACTTTGAATCTGCAACTGTAAGCATAGACGTACGTCGGTATCGTTGGACTGTTGAAACAAATGCGTATGGTTTCACTATTCACCCATTTGCCTTGTGTATCTAAGCGTTTCAAGCGATTTTTTGATATAATTTCGACATCAGTTTGAATTATTTTTAAGAAGTCATTGTCTTCGATGTCTAGATCAACGCCTTTGACTACTCCGTATGATAGGTTTAATTCAGATAAAATTTGGCATCTGCAGCCTATTTCAGCAAGTTGGCGGCATTTGATTAGCTTTTCGGCCTCATTTTTATTTTGTACTTGAATAACAACCTTATATGGACTTTTGTACTTAATTTTCAAAATGTTATCAATCTTTTCTGTCTTAAGAAGTTTAGCTAGTGCCATTTGTTTAGGTGATAGCTGAAGAGAAGTTATACACACCTCAATTTCGTCCTCTGATCTGGCTGCGCTTGTAATAGTAGGTTGGTAATTGGAGTTACTTCTAATTAGGCGTTTTGGTTTTCTTCTTGTTACTGTAATAAAATCATCCCAGAGTTCGAGCCCAAGTAATAAACAACACGCGTGCGCTTGCTACGGCGTTTCACACGCCACTGAGTTACATTAATAAATTAGTGTCTGTCAATAAAAATAAAAAAAAATGCTTACTACAAAAATCTATAAAATACAGTACCTATATCGCTCTATCTATCCTATTGACAAACTTGTATAATGATTATACTATTTGACGATCAATGGTTTACGCGGTACAACGATTCAACTGACCAGTACTTGTTGCTGAAGAATCAAAAACCGCCCAAGTGCGAGTAGGACTCGCGCACTGAGGGTTCCGTGCCAATTTTAACTGAATTTGGGCATCCACATAGCGAAATACCACAATATTTTATTGACAGCACACAGTTTATCATAAACGTGAAACTAATAACAAAACAAAAATCGATTAAATTTATGCATGTTAATACGCAAAAATATGTTTAATGAATACATGCATATGGATCTTTTACATCGAGGTTCCTAAAACCATTTTCTCCAAAAGTCCAACGTTTGAGAGATAAACGCTTCCGAAGTGGTAAAAAGGGCGTACCCCTCCTCCAATTTTGTAACCAAGCGAATGTGAATGAAAAAAAACTTTATATGAAAATTAATTTATACTAGTAGTTTTTGAGATATAACAGACTTTCAACAACCGCTAATATAACTTTGTTCTTCATACAAAGACAATGTAAAAAAATGCTGTCATCAATATATTGTGGTACTTTGGCTAAGTGGATCCCTAATTCAATAAAAGTTGGCTCGTGGCCCTCAGTGCGCGAGTCTGACTTGCACTTTGCTGGTTTTTTATATAAGTATTATTTTTACAGCCAGTTATAGAAAAACCGTTCCCACAACTAAGTAGACTGTTATATCCCAGCTACGATAAAAAGGAATCCCTCTGTCTTTGCAGACGTAAACATAATTACTTGAATGTCAATATCACCACTGAAACTATCCGTTCTCAAGTGCGGTAATGTATGCTCGCGGTTGGCCGGGGGTCGACGGTAAACAATGCTCGGATATACGCGATAATGTGTGAGCAAGAGCGGGTGGTGTATGGAGTCGGGTATAGTTGAGCTGTGGTACAAGGGTGCTGTACCAATACCATGAGTTCACGGCGGTTTTACTGCGACGACGTAAAAAAAGTATAGGAAAAGTGCACAGCGCCTCTAGCGGTCGCTTGCAGAACTAAATTTGTTATGTCGTCGCTAGCGAGTAAAACGACCGAGAGTAAAACTCATGGTAACGGCAATGGTTGGATTGAAGCAAGTTAGGTCTAAGGCTAAAGTTTTCTTTGAATTTCCTTTAATGTAACGATTGGTCTGCGTAGTGTTTTGCGCAACGTTGCTACTAGCAGAAGTGTGACATAAGCGCTATAATTTGGACACTTTAATGAAGAGAGTAAAATGGTGTACTATTCCAATGTTAACTATGTCTGCTATTTTATTATATTTATAATGTTTTAAACACTCACAGTGTCATATTTTTTATTCTTAATGATGAAATTAAATCACAATTGAAAAAGGGTTTGGCCCGGTTGATGCATGTTGGAGTCCCGCCCTTGCGCAATTTCTGGTTTCTTATTTCATCTTTAAGGTTAGGTACTATATTTGTAAGTCGTGCGCCTACTACAACTCGTTTCATCACCCATCTTAGAGGGCAAGCTGTAACCAATTGTATAAACAATTCCCTGCGGGATTTCTTACAACCGCAGTTGGTCGTGTTTTCGCTTTGACATGGCGCAGCCGTTGTATGTAACCAGAAGTGCTACAAATAGTTTTTATCCCACTATAGTTTTTATTTTTTTACAGCCTAGGGTGGGGCTATTAAAAAGATAGACGAAGCAGGTGCGGCGGTCACCAAAATTTCATATTGCTTACAACACGTTTGGTATTTATGAATTGTGAAGCTTTGTTCAACAAAACTTTACCTAAAGCTTACTTTTAATGCCAAATTTACCCTAATCTGCGTATAATCATTAAAGTGAACTGTAGTGAGAGTAAAAAAAACTATTGAGTGAGTTATTCCAGTAATACGAATCTGCCTTGTTCATAGCGTACACCTAAATAACATAACGTTATAGAACGTAACGTATACCGATACAAATCCACGTACTAAATACTCCTTGTTTTTCTTGACATTAATTACAAAAAAATACAATGAGTACTTATTACTTAACATACGCAACATTTGATTAACAATAATCGTTGTTAATAGGCAGGTATTCCCCCATAAATTATTTCTATTAGGTAATATTTCTCTTTAAAAAAATCTATTGAATTGAATATAATTGATACAGGTTTATGTCACTGTATCTACATAAAAAAGGCTTTAGTGGGCCAATTCTCACGCAATTTTCGTTTACGAAAAAAGTTCACCGATCGTATTTTCTATATCAAAGAAAAAACAGTTTTTGATTTCTCAGGGTCACGATTTCTATGTGTTTAGATTTTTTCGTGCGATAGTTGTTAACGGGTAGATACTTTACTTGATTTTTTAGGTAAAACGTTTAAACTCGCATTCAATTACAATCAAATTAGATCATTTGTCGCGAGACTAGGCCTCCTAGGGCCCTATTTTTAATCATTCGCTTAAACATAGTGTATGATTTTCGTTCGATAACTATTCAAAAAACAATGAAAATAACGCAAAAAATGGCCATTAGTACTCACAAAATCCAGTGGAACTTTTTAGGGAAGGAACCCTTATATTTTTTATATGTCCGTCTGCCCATCTGTCCGTCAGTCCATCAGCAGTCCAGCGCAGAGACCTAAGGTGCTAGAAAACTGTTATTTCATATAGATATCATTCTAATCTCCCACCTCTCATACAAGTACCGTGGGTATGTTTTTTTATCTCTTGCCAAACCCATAGTGTATCATTATATAGGTATATTTGAATAGGTCTTTTAAAATGATTGATAGATTTTTAACATTATTTTTCGATATAGTGGCTTGTTTCCATAACATTCAGTTTGTAAAGGCAAGTTTCTGTTAGACTCCAACGTTCCCCATCTTCCTCAACTAAACGGTAGTAGGTGGATACGAGATAAAAAAATCACAACACTAGCATATAGAATGAGTTTTACTGCGCAACGTCATGATCATCATTATCAGCCAAAGGACGTCTACTGCTGTAAATAGGCCTCCCAACGCGGTCTGCATCCAGTTTGATCCTGCGAACCTTACAAGTTCGTCTATTCATCTTGTCGTTGCACGTTATTCTCTGCGTCTTTGGTCGAAGGGTCTCCAATCTAGATTTTTTTTGTCCCAAAGGCCATCAGTTTATTGCCCATTGCCACTTGAGCTTACTAATTCTCAAAGCTATGTCCGTTACCTTAGTTCTCCAA
Organism: Pyrausta purpuralis; assembly: GCA_963924145.1. NCBI lineage: Eukaryota > Metazoa > Arthropoda > Insecta > Lepidoptera > Crambidae > Pyrausta > Pyrausta purpuralis. The sequence continues at coordinate 7,023,739 of OZ001646.1, forward strand.
CGTATTTCTGATTTTCTGACTGGATCTCGAAGAGATAGTTGTCGTATAAGCCATTCTATCGCTCGCTGTTCGATTTAAGGCTTCTTTATACAGCCCATAGTAAGTGATATTTCATGTTAATACGCTCTGGATGAAGACTACAGTCTTCAGACACTGAGGTGATTGAGAAGAGAGAACACTCTTGCGCAATTTCCCGAATCCTGCCTAGCCGAATTGGATTTTTTTATTAACTTGTTTCTTAAAGTTGGACCCACCTAATTTGATTACTTGTCCCAGGTTGATGTTCTCGTCGACAACTTCGAGAATTGAGTTCCCAGCAGATACTGGAGTGGGCACAACAAAGGAGTTCAACATGATTTTCGTCTTTTCCATGTTCATTATAAGACGCACTTGTTGGGAGACTCGGTCAAGGTCTTTGAGCATAGTGACAAGGTCGTCTTGCGAAACGTAAGTACTTGCAAATAGGTTTCTAGCCTATTTTTGTCAAATAAACAACTTTTATCGCCAATGTTAGCAAGAAAAATATTTCTGGTGCCGGAATTCTCAATTTTCTTTATTCAAATGAGAAAGTTAAGCCTGCGAAATCGCCAAGATGTCATCTGCAAAAACTCAACTTCAGTTAACATTTAAGATTTGCCGAAATCTCGTGTTAAAGCGGAATACCAGCGATTTTATTATTTTTATGTTTTGTTGCGAGTTTAATCGGGTATCCAGTCTGTGTGTCTGATTTCGATTCTTTCTTAACCAAATATGAAACATACTTAGCGAATGACTAAGTTTTACAAAAATATTAACTCTAACTTTATGATTGATTGCAAAAATACTTGCTTTTGACTACAGGCTGAGTCAATAATCCGACGATCTTTTCTTTCGATGTGTAGACTGTAGATTCCAATTAAAACACTTTTTAATAATATAAATTGCAAATTGCACTTGTAAAAAGCAACTTTGGCTGTGTGACAGATGAGGAATCGAACCCCGTGTCTTACGCAATCCGGGCGTCTGCCTATACCACTCGGCCACCGTCACATTAGCAAGCCTGTTGAATTTTGCAAGCGCTTTCTTTAACGCGTAGGCTGCGTGACGTCATCAATGTTGCGAGATTGCTCTCACAATATCCGAAGGAAATATTTAACAATCGGTTAAGATGAAGATGATAATTTATCTTAACCGATTGTTAAGTATTTGTAAAAATATTTCCTTAACATGATGATCACAGACGCTGATAATGTATCCTTAAGTAGACAGACAGACAGGCTGAATGTATCCTAAAGTAGACAAACGTCTTCTTTAAGATTAAGTAAATAAACCATGAAACGAACTCAATACCAAGATTATGAAGTAATTTTAGCTAAATTTTATTTATAAGTATATTGTAATATTTAAATAATAAATTCCTAGTCAAATGTACTCGTGCTGACGATACTTTCATAGAAGTTGTTTCATTTGCAGGCTTTCTTGAGTGCCAATCGAGAACTCCCCGCTACATTAGAAGTCTCGTAAAGTAGCCGAATAGGTAAGAATAAGAGCTAAACTAATTTCGAAGTGGGTAACAAAGATTTACATAACTAGCCCTTAAGCCCGAGGACGTTACCTTTAATACATTTCACAGCCTAAAGCTTATAGCCAGATAACTCTCTGACTAATGCACGGAAATAATGATTGATAATGACCATTTCAAGAAAAATTATTTATCAAAAAGTTATGACACGGAATACGTAATAAAACTCGTTCGTCCTTAAAATTCTACAAATATTTTAATTTAAAACCAAAGTTTATATTAATTCCATGCACCCGAAGTTATGAGTTTGGGACGAGACTAATTTTGAACGAATTTGCCTTTTGACGGGTTTTTAAAACAAACACGCATCTTACTTTAATAATGTAAAGACTGTTTTCAAATTCAAATTTCATTTCCTAAATCTTAGATGCGCAAAAAACCGGCCAAGTGCGAGTCGAACTCGCGCACTGAGGGTTCCGTGCCAACTTTAACAGAATTAGGGAATCCACTTAGTAAAATACCACAATATTTTGTTGACTGCAAATATAACTTTGTTTTTCTTAGTGTTTGTTTGTATGATGAACAAAGTTATGTTTGCGGTTGTTGAAAATGTGCTATATCTCAAAAACTTCTCGTTCGATCCCGTTCGAACTAATTTTCGTTAAGAGTATTAGTTCATCTACATTATATATTTTTTCAAAATTTACACTCGCTTAGTTTAGAAGTTAGATGGGGGGACGCCCATTTTACCACTTTGGAAGCGTCTAGCTATGAAACGTTAGACTTTAAAAGGAAATGGATTTTGAAATCTCTATATCATTTTAAAAGACCTATCCATAGACACCCCCCACGTTTAGGTTTGACTAAAAAAAATTTTTTTGGTTTTAGTTTTATGTATGGGAGCCCCCCCCTTAAATGTAATAATTTTTAACTATTTGTATAAGAATCGTAAAGCGGTTGACAGGATACACATTCCTACCAATATTCAACAGTGTGATGCTTATAGTTACAGAATAAAATGGCTGTGACATACGGACGGACAGACAGACAGACAGACAGACAGACTTGACGAAACTATAAGGGTTCCGTTTTTTGCCATTCGGCTACGGAACCCTAAAAAATGAAGATACTCCTGATTTCACATGACGCAGTCGCTGAATTCTTTTATTTAATATTTTTAATTGCACTTGTAAATCGCAACTTTGTGAGGCAAGGAACACACTTTATCAGACGAATATGTTTATTACGAGTGCAATTTATAATTTAAGTTTGTATTTTGGCAAAACCAACGTAATAAAAACAAAAATATACCATCTGCTGTTATAAATGTAACAGTATAGGTAATAATAATAAATAAATAAATAAATATCCTTTGGACATTCCGACACATCGCCATCTAGCCCCAAAGTAAGCTACTCAAAGCTTGTGTTATGGGTGCCAGACAACGGATATAATACTTAAATACTTTTTTTTTAGGTATTTAATAAACTTATCCGCTCTTGTATCGTTGTTAAATTATGTTTTAATTACGTATTATAGACATAAACAGTGTTGCAGTGCTTTTCCAAAAGAAGAACTCTTCTAGAAACCCTGAAGACCCTTACACACTGCTACTTTTAGCATCGTAGCAGTCGCAAACTATTAACCTTTACACACTGCTCTAATTTTAGCATTGATGCAGGCATGGTGCTAACGCGCGTTAGCTTTGACGAAGCTTTGCAGAAGCTGGAAACTGAAAAATTATGTATTGTATTTTGGCAACTGCATCGATGCTAAATTAAATCTGTTTATTGCGTGATTCGCGATGCTGTAAGGCGTTTTTAAAACGCGTGACTGCATCGATGCTAAAAGTCGCAGTGTGTTAGGTATCTAAGGAGTATTAGACAAATGAATATTTGTATTGTTACTAGAAAGTTTAAGGAGTTTTAGACAAATGAGTAATTTATATTGTTACTAGAAAGTTTTGAGACGCCAACAGCGGCGCAACCGATTGGGATGTGGTCTCAAACACGGCTGAGGCAAAGATAGATCGCTGTCAACCTTTGTGTGCCATTCCATTCGTGTCTTATAAGCAGTCGTGGAGTGAGTAGATTGAACAAACTTGCTGTATACTAATCTGGTATTTGCCTTAGGGCCGATTTTTCAATGGTCAGATAAAACTTATCAGACTGATAAATTGACGTTTACAAAGGTGACGTTTTCAAATTAGCCACATTGTATTTTGATCGACGAATATTTCTTATTTGAATTTTAAAAATCAGCCCTTAATTATTTAAGTAATTCCCGATTTTTTTTTGTATTGTTGTTATGTGGAAATGTGTTATATCCTCTTTTTAATATTACAAATGCGAAAGTTTGAAGATGGATCTAGGTATGTTTGTTATCCTTCACGCGAAAACTACTTGATGGATTTTTACAAAACTACAAAAATATAGCTCTTACATCAGAATATTACATAGGCTTTAATTTATTGTATTTTTTTAATCCAACATTTACTTGGGTGAAAGCCTGGGGAACTGCTAGAATTAGATAAAATTTGAAATAATCTGCCAAAGATTTTTTGATCTTCTGCAAGTGCTGAATTCTTCCCGCTTTGCTCTACTTTGTAGAGCATTATTTAGGTGCTGATGCATCAGTTTATTGATTTAAATGAAGAATTCATAATAAAATATCCTTCAATGACAGTTTATAAGCTCGACGACCTCCGTGGTGTAGTGGCTAGGCACGCTGCTTCGATCTTGGTCGGGTCAATATAGAAATCAAAATGTTATATATTGTCTCGGGTCTTGGTGTCGTGGTACCACCGGTGTTTCTGATTTCCATAACACATGTGCTATAGCTAGTTACTTTGGGATCAGTCAGATCAATGTATGTGATAGGTGTCCAATATTTATTATTATTAAGATAACAATAACTGTTTTAATGATGAAGCGCACGTACTATTAAAGCTCGCTCTTGATACCTAATCTCGGTTGAGGGTAAATATGAAACTCCATGACCCAGTCGATCCCGACATCACTCGCGCGCCTAACAAAATATTGTATCTGAAACACTCATGTGGGAAGGAACCAAGATGGCGCGGGCGTTCGCTCCATTTGCCAAGAAAGTTATTTCTCGTCAGCCATAAAGGGGAGCGATGTGATTTTGGCTACAATATATGTGCATTATATAAGCCCCTATTTAAACATTGCAAATAAAAACATACGCGAATCTCGACTGTATGTTAATTCACTTAGAATAAACACTTAGAATAACTGCGGGTTATACGTGACGTATATTATGTTGTAGTATTGTTACTACTTACACCCTCGACGTTTCGACGGTGTTGCAACCGTCGTGGTCACGAGGAGACTGGCGCTCGGCGACTTCGTCTGCATCGGGCGGCCGGTTCTTCTGCTACCCTCCAACTATCCGATATTTGTTGTGCACGTGAACTAGAGTCAGTAGGTTCAGTGTGACACACAACACTCACAGTATCCGGGTTAATGTTTATTGATAAAGGCGACACACACGGTTTGCACTTATTAATCACTGGATTCCAGGCCGATGACAACTTAAACCCGTCTTCCCGATTGAAATTATTATACTTCTTGATTTCAATCGCTTCACGTATTACCCTAGTATGGTAATGGCGATCCGTGGAAAGGACGTATAGACCCGCAGTTATAAGTTATAATGCAACGCGAAAGTTTAAAAAAATATGTTATTAGGGTATTTCAGCAAGTAAAGTGTCTAGTATTAACTCTACAAAGTAAGAATATGAACAAATAATATATACTGTAATGATTTGGCAAAAAAAACCTGTAAGTTTCAATTTCGCTTTAATTAAATATGGGTTATTATAATAAAGGCCTTCGAAAGTGTATGCTCACCATTAAACTTCCATAACTAGCGTATGGTAATGGATTCAACGCCAATTGTCATCAACTCATACCAACGATTTCATATTCGAAATTTTTTTCAGCTTGCTTTTAGAAAACGACTGCACACACAACACCGACAAAATGATCTATGATTGATTTAATGTATTTTTTAACAATCTTTTATGCAACTTTTAAATTTTAGACATGTTTTCCAATTCCCGTGACAGTGGGTTTATTTCGACTTGTTTTCTTGTGCTTTTTCCGAAAACATATCGAAACTACGAAAATGTTAGTAACTTGCAGCTATACCGTTTACTGTGTGTACATTTTTAGCGAAAACATTGCAACGAAAAAGGAAGCTGCAAAAGTTTAAAATGTTCGACACCCGTGTTTATGCGGTATGGCGCACTTAACGCGAAAACATAAAATTTCCATTACTTGTCTTGTCTTCTAAAAGACAAATTTCAGATTTTTTTTAAGTGGTTATCATGCTGCAAGCGCATGTATCGCATCTGTTCACAAGGGACAGTCCGATAATTCCGCCAAAGTCAGGTTCAGAGCGACAGAATGACAAATTAAGCTTGTACTGCTAAAAAAGGGAAAAAAAACTATTTAAAAATAAAGACAAATAAGTAAGTGGTTCTGCGAGTAGGTGTCAACATTCAACAGTAAATTGGTTTTTATTATGTCAGCAGATGAGTGACACACACTGTCTGATGTCATAGCTATTAAAAAATGTGAAAGCTACCAATTCCATACGAGATAAATTGACTGCGAAAAAGTAAGTTTTTTATGATTGAAAAAATATTGAGATATTAAGATGCCCCTTTTCTCTCACAAGTTTCCTAATAATTCAATGTGGGGACATCGTAGTCAATTCAAACAATTTCCTCAAAGCATTTTGATGTCAATCGAACACACATAACTATTAATGTATGGTGATAAAAGACTATATTTAACAAATAAATAAATTTATGATTTTTATGCCATTGAAACGAATGTTAATGTGTTTTCCTTGGTAAAATGTGTCAACTTGTTCTAAATGTAGGTATGTTGTTACGTGAAGTAAGAATTTTACTAATAATATATTAATATAAATGTGAAAGCAACTCTGTCTGTCTGTCGCGCTTTCACGCCAAAACTACTGAACCGATTTGAATGAAACTTGGCACACACATAATCTAGAGCCTGAAAAAGGACAGGCTATTTTTAAAGTAAACAAAAGGGTTGTAAGGGGTAGAAAAAGGGGATGGGAGAAGTGTTGTAATTATCAACGCTAGCAGCTTGTTTTTAAGGCTTTTGACTAGATATTACCAAATATGTCATTCAATTAATCTTAAAAAATTACCCTTAAAGAGCCACTGTTCCACGCAGACCAAGTCGCGGGCACACGTAGCATTATCATAAATAATATTTACGTACACCATGAAAATCACTTAAGGTTAATGCTTTTGAACACTGTCTCATTAAATTACCCTTAAAAATATTATGGTTATTATTCTGAGAACTTCCCTGACTTTGCGCTTAAACTCATTTCCTTTATAACCGCAAAAGCTTGAGCTGCTTCTCACCAGGTTTTATAATTTAAACCGTGCATTGATACTAAGAGGAATTTCATATTACTTTTCATATGAAAATAAAACACATTCGAGTTAAACGTTTGATTTATTTGAAATAAATATTCGTATTTTAGTTTCGTTAGTTACTTGCGATTCGTAATATTCTTAGAAAGTTTGAATCAATGTTCCTATAAAATTGTTTATCAAAAGAAGCTGGAAAATATTTCCGCTACAGCACCCGATCGGTCGCATGAGACCGCATAACAATAGAATCTCTATTGTGTCTCGATCACATATGCTTGAGTAATTGACTTAGAAAGTCACAGATACGGATACCTTGATTTTTAATATTGTTTTTAAATGCTCTAGACACGGGTTGCCCATCGTGTATTTACTACCCTTTACACACTGCGCTACTTTTAACAGCGATGCAGTCGCGATGTTAACGCGCGTTAGCATTGATACAGTCGCGATGCAGAAGCTGTAAATTGTCAAATTATGTAATAAATTTAGGCAACTGCATCGATACTAACGTACTACTGCATCGATGCTAAATTAAATGTGTTCATTGCGTGAGTCGTGATGCTGAAGCGCGTTTTCAAAACGCGCGACTGCATCGATGCTAAAAGTCGCAGTGTTTAAGGGGTCTACGATGTCAATTATATCACTAATTGTATCTTCTATCATTATGTCCTTTTCAACAAAGTCATGTAAGCTCTGCGAGTCCAATAACAAAAGACAGTCACACACACGTGTCATAATTGCATGGACGCAATATATGGAGTCTATTGTATGACAGCGGCCGCTATTTTTGGGGCGCGTAGATGTGACCTTACCAAATTTTTATATCCAGCCACCGTTCAGGATTAGAGCGAGTGCTGCTGACAGTCGGACGGACGGATATGACAACTACTATCACATGTTTTAGGGTACCGCAAAATAATAACCTTACATAGCCCACTAATAAGTTAAATACATTGGTGAAAATATCTGTTAAAAAACTTGAGTCAGCCAATTGAATTGCCTTCACATTAGAGCGACAACAGCCGATGCCGGATACATAAGAACAGCGGCGCTGTGGTCACTTATGTATATGAAATTATTAGTTAGCAGCTTTAAAAACTTTAATTATGATATATAATTGATATCTTTGTTTGAGTAAAAAAATATATAAATTGTAAATCTTTTGAAGATCACACGATTAAACTGAATTTAGACCGCTCACGACCGGTCAGAGTGGAAACCGTACGTTTTTTTAGAAAATACCTACAAAAAAAAACTTGGCTCGAATAACATATAAGTCAATGGTAGATTTGTCATTTACTGAAATATTTTTTAAATATAACGAATATAGTCATAACATATATAAAAGTTAATATTAGTCTAGCTTAACAATGGAGTTTGCTTTTGAGATACCGAACAGTATGAAATACGCAGTACTGGTAAAATTAAACAAATAAAAACGAAAAATGTTACAGCCACGGGCACTGTCGTTATAAGGAGCCTATGAGTCAGATAATTACATAAAAAAATGGATGACTGCACGTCGTATTATTAGGAAGCAAGTTATAGCGGACCCAACACGAAATGATAAAAATGTAACGTTTCGGACCGTCCCAACCGGAAAATGTTAGAGCAACGGAACCTCAGCGTTGTCGTCAAATAGACGCACGAAATTGTTAGAAATCACACACCCGCCGGGTAAATTGGCTGTCGGGTTTCCTATTGAGTGATTTTTACAATTGTTGAAGCGTTTTCTTACAATTGTTGTAGCAAACGTCCGTGATGGTTTAAGTGATAATGTGATGATAGGTTTTTTGTGATGACCTATGATGTGAGGTGATTAGGATGGCTATTTTATGATCAACGTGCATTTGAATTCGCAGATGTCTTTTCTCATTGACCACGTAAACAAGTAGCGCAATTAATTCTTTTGTTAACGCAAAGATATGATAGATCACGACAGCAAATATTTTTTAAATAAACTAAAAATATTAATTCCTCACGGATGTGTTTATCAACAGTCTTTTGTCATGCTTTTGTTTATGCGACCGCCGGCGGCCTTTTGATCCGTGAGCGTCTACGTAAAGATACGGCGTGCAATGTTTTTATTTTTGCTTTGACAACCAATATTATAAACCAGGTTATCCTTCAAGGATCAAGGAGATTATCCTTCAAGAATAAAGTTCGCACATTTCTTAAAGAGTGAATAATTGCATAGTAATATATGTATGTATTATTGCTTTATTTGTGCTTAAGTACGCATAATTATATATGTTTATAATTAAAGTTACTATTTTAAAGTAGGTTTATCTATTTATACAATATATTCTAATATGTATATTTATTATTATAGGTTAATAGGATTATTGTTACTATGTACTTCTGTAATATACCCATCGAAACCACAAAACAACTTAATTCGTGCGCTCTGCATGCTAAATCACTGCTGGTATCGTGTGTTGACAGGTGTAACTCCTCATGTGATTTCACTAATATTGACCCTGTGATGATCGTTAAAACTTTCAAGGAATTAAAACAAAAAAAAACTGAGGATATATGGGGAATATCAACTGACACAATAAAACCCATTATACATCTCGTAGCATCTCACTTAGCACATATATTCAACGAATGTATTGATCAAGGTCAATTTCCTACTTTAATGAAATACAGTAAGATTACACCTTTATTTAAGTCAGGAGAAAAAAGTGACCCAAGCAACTTCAGGCCAATTTCCATTCTACCTGCATTTAGGAAAATTTTTGAAAATGTTATATTTAATCAATTGCTCTCTCATTTTAAACTTCACAAATTACTGCATCAGAAACAGTTTGGTTTCTCCAAAGGTAAAAATACAACAGATGCTGGGGTGGCACTCGTCAAACACATTTTGGATGCCTATGAAGATAAACATGATGCGATAGGTGTATTCTGTGACTTATCGAAGGCATTTGATTGTGTCGATCATCAAACACTCATTATAAAGCTGGAACATTACGGTGTATCTAATAATGCTTCAAAACTGTTGAATTCTTACCTCTCAGGCAGACTACAAACAGTAAACGTTAATGACATTAACTCCTCAGGTGCCCCGCTTCAAATGGGAGTGCCCCAGGGCTCAATATTGGGACTTTTGCTGTTTTTTATCTATATTAATGACCTTCCTTTTTATTCAAAGGACTCCTGTGAGATAGTTCTGTTTGCTGATGATACATCTTCAATCTTCAAATCAAGAAGAGGCGAAAAATCATTTGACAATGTTAGCAGAGCTCTCTCTAAGGTATTAAATTGGTTCACTAGCAATAACTTGCTTCTTTATACAAAAAAGACTAAATGTATTAAATTCACCATGCCTAACGTGAAGCAAGCTACCACAGAAATTGTACTTAACGGTGAAAAAATATATCTATCAAACTCCACTGTTTTTCTGGGCATTACATTGGATTCGAAATTGCAGTGGGGACCACACGTTGACGCTCTGGCTGGGAGACTCGCTTCAGCTGCCTTTGCGGTTAGAAAAATTAGACATTTAACTGATATTGAAACAGCAAGGCTTGTGTATTTTAGTTACTTTCATAGTATAATGTCTTATGGTCTTCTCTTGTGGGGTTCTGCTGCGGACATCGATACCATTTTTATTTTACAGAAAAGAGCCATTCGTGCCATGTACAAACTTAGTCCCCGCGAATCCCTGAGAGAATTCTTTACGGAAATAAACATCCTCACTGTCGCTTCTCAACACATATTTGATAATATCATGTACGTACGTAAAAATTTAGATTTTTTCATGAAAAAAAGTGACATACATTCGAATAACACACGAAATAAAAGCAAACTTGTCATTCCAAACTTCAGGTTAGCCAAAACAATGAATTCATTCCTGGGAAATTGTGTTAAATTCTTCAACAATATACCTAATAATGTCATCGGACTACCTATTCATAAATTAAAGTTACATGTCAAAACTACCCTAATGTCGAAGGGGTATTATAAAATTCAAGACTATCTTAATGACGAAATTGTATGGACAGTCCAGCCTGCACCAAACTGATGTACCTACCTGTTTATTTTGATTTGTATCATTTTTGAGGCAGCTAGTGGTGACTGATTTTGTTTCGGCGTTTCTTCTCAGCACTTGCCAAATTGTCTGTGTTTTGTCTCGAAGCGCTAGGAGGGCCCAAAAGATAAGGAGACATGTTCTTGCCCCATACGGGCTATAATTGATTGATATTACACTAATTATTGACGTTCATAAGTGGCATTTTGTGTCCTAAATTGAATAAATTATTTTTGATTTTTATGTTCCTTCTTTCTTTAGAAGCTTTTCACTGCACCCGTTGACACTTTTCTGCATGACCTAAAGGTTTGACAGGTAAAGAATGATTTTAGCATTAAGTCCACCTTTGTACACTAAATTTGTGCAATAAAGTCTTTAAATAAATAAATATCATTTTTTTGTTTTTATAGTGTTTCGTCACTATACAAACTTAACTTGTTGTGAGAGCAATCTCGCGACATTGATGTCGTCACGCAACCTACGCGTTAAAGAAATCACTTGCAAAATTCAACAGTCTTACCAATGTGTCGGTGGCCGAGTGGTATAGGCATGCGCCCGGATAGTGTAAGATACTGGGTTCGATTCCTTTTCTGACACAGTTGCTTTTTATAGATGCAATTTATGTTTAACCAATATTATAAATACAAATGTCTGCGTACATGCCCTGATAATAGAAGCTAAACGTTATTCACGTGGTTGAGATTAAAAACATTTCATAAATATTAATAATGTCACGAAACGATCGATTCCCACATCTCGAATTTCGGCGGTGTCTGACGATGCGACGTAGCCAGCCGCACGGTGTCCCCTCTTACGGACGAGTATCCAATTATTTGTAAAAAAGAGATTGAACACACTCAATGTAAAGTAAGTTACGATATATAAGTACGTACAAGATAACAAATGTTATGATTGGTTTGTAGAAAAAAAACGACTTCAAAACCAAAATGCACTAAAATGTCTTAAATAAACTCTTGACTATTGAAAGGAAAGGTGGGTTCTAGGCAAACAATTTATTTTTGGAGTCGGTGCTGTGATAGTTGATGCTTGATGGCCAAAGTGAAAGCTCACCGCTCCTCGTACATTTCTAAGTCATTTACAGTGACAGCTACACGACTCTGGAACTATCTTTCCCTAGATATAAAGAAGACTGATTCGAGGTTATTCTTCAAGAATAAAGTTCGCACATTTCTGAAAGAGTGAATAATTGCATAGTAATATTATTATTATATGTATGCTTTATTGCTTTATTTATGCTTAAGTACGTATAATTATATATGTTTATAGTCAAAGTTACAGTTACTTTTTTAAAGTAGGTTTATCTATTCATATAATATATTGTAATATGTATAATAAATAAATAAATAATAAATATCCTTTGGATATTCCCACACATCGCCATCTAGTCCCAAAGTAAGCTACTCAAAGCTTGTGTTATGGGTGCCAGACAACGGGTATAATACTTAAATACTTTTTGTTTGTAAATACATACATGATATACATAGAAAACACCCAGACCAATACAAATAGACATGTTCATGCACACAAATGTTTGTATTGTGTGGGGATCGAACCCGCACGCATGTATATTTAGTATTATAGGATAATAGGATTATTGTTACTATGTTCCTTCTTTCTTCAGAAGCCTTTCACTGCACCCGTTGACATCTTTCTGCATGACCTAAAGGTTTGACTGGCAGGGAATGCTTTTAGCATTAGGTCCACCTTTGTACACTAAATTTGTGCAATATAGTCTATAATAAATAAAAAATGTTTTTTTTTAATAACGTGTTTATATTCTATGTAATAGAAGCAATTTTTTTTGGAATCTGTGCACGATATGCGAAGACTGTTGGTAACGTAAGCTTGACAATCGCGCACCGACTCCAAAATATTTTTACTGACTTCAAAAAAAGGAGGTAAACAAATCGATCTGTATGTATGTGATATCGTCAGAATTGAATATAGTTTTAGTATGTTTATCGAATAAAGCTTTGTAAACACGTGTAAATTTTCGTAAGTGTATGAATGTTTGTCTCAGGATTTCTCAAAAACAAGAAGTCATAGCGAAATGATTTTTGAACTTGTATTAATTTTCCTTCTCCTTCATACACCATTAACCATAAATACAGCGGTCTCTTTCCATTTGTATCGAACACGCCTTTAAAAATATGTATGTCAGTCTAAACTTTTTTTTAAATTATACTAATACCTTACACTCGAATGAGCGACACAGATAGAGTTGGAACAAGGACATTGTGTAACAGAATAGGCATTCAGCTCACTGTTACTCATCGGGAACTTGCTCGCTCAGCGCACTGACATTGATATCTTTGCAGACCAAATTGGACATATATTTATTCAATCATTGACTTATATAATTCAATTCTGCCAAATTTCAGATGATATTTAATTTGATTGACTACTGTTTTTTAATACCACTTCTTTCTCTTGTATTTTACAAATTTGTAAATTTTTACTACTTTTGAATTGAAAATTCCGTGTTTCTTTATATTTTGTATGCTGTGTGTTCTATTATATTGTTTCATATTATAATTTAATTGCTAATTTTGACCTGATTTGTTGACATTTGAATTAATATTACGTTAGAATCTTATTGCATGACAATCATTATTGTAATTCTAAGCTTGTTAGTGTGTTGTAGTAGCTTTGTTTTGCAAGTGTTTTGATTGAAATTAACAAACTGCCCATACTTATCCAACGGGCGAGAGACGATTTGTCCAGTATGCGCTTACAGTGTGGAGTAATAGCTCGAACAGCTGTTACCGACCTACATTGCACGTAGAAGTGGCTGGTGGTGGAAATGGTAAAAGTGCTGAGATAAATTGCTTTCTTATTTGATTGGCAATTTCTACACTACCCCTATTTTTAAATCACTTGCGTCAATTCGCGATATTAATGATTAGTGTCCGATTTTTCAATGAAAATGAGTATGATTTCACACGATAGTGATTTAAAAAAAAAGATAACTGAACTTGGTGATTACAAACGTCTATATTTTGCGTGATTTCCATTTATATTTAATTGGTATTCAAACAAAAATCACATGCCATAGTCAAGCGAATGATTAATAATTGGGCCACCAGTGCTTTACCTCATTTCAATTAAGAAAAGTCTAAACGTTTGTACGTTAGAAAAAATATTCATGTATATAATATTTTTAGTGATATACTTTTATCGTCAAATGTGTACCGGGACCTCAATAAGACTGGTTCTCTGTGTACATTTCTTTTTGTTTTTCATTGTCTTTGCGAGTTATACCACCGGCATCTTAATCACTCAATGCTGCAAGCGAAGCTATCTATACAAGGTCCAGCAGCAAAACTTGACTTTTGATGCAAAAAAAAAACAAATACTTAAAGGACTAAAATAACGCTAACAGGAGAAAAAAAACTCATTTGAAGTCGGTGCATGATGTGCGCGTAGACTGCTGCTGTCCGTTAAGGTTGACATCGTGCACCGACTTCAAATGAGTTTGTTTCTCCTTTTAGCGTTATTTTAGTCCTTTAAGTGTTTTTTGAAGAGGGTTAAATTTTTAGGACTAAATTTTTTTCGACGTTTTTAGTTATTGTTTAAGTTACAATGTACTTCATTGAACTTATATAGTTATGAAAATCTTCTTCTCAGTGTAACAAACTTTAGTGAAACCTCATCAAATTGGTCTAGCCAAACTTAAGAATTTCGTGGACAAACATACATACAAACATGCAGATCAAACTGAGAACCTCCTTTTTTGAATTCAGTTAAAATAACCAATAAATCTTACCTATCTGCATCTACACGTCTGTATTTAGACGGTATTAAATCGGAAGTACTTAAATTCACATCAGTTACACTTTTCACAGTAAATGGGTACCGTCTCAAAGAAGAATTCCGAATCCGCAATCAGGAAATTACAGAATTTGCAATCTGCACACTGGAAATGTCAATTTGTCAAACGGGCGCTAATCCGTATTATTTTGGATCCAGGCCCCGCAGTGGGCACTATTTGTCATGCTTTATAGTTAGCTACTGTCGAGGCTCTGGCTCTATTTTTGAATCACTCGCTTGGTTATAGCGTGTAATTTTCGATCGAAGACGAATCAAAAAATCACACGAAATATAAACGTGAGTACCGACTTAAAAAATTGAGCAATCTTCTATCAAATCCCTTATTTTGTGAGTTGAACTTTAATCAATGAATCATACCACTTTGACGCGAGTGATTCAAGAATAGGGCCCCTGGGCGAGATTATTTTAAGCTCAGTATCGCACCAAACACACTGTGTTAGGACTGGATTCAGTGATAACATTCGATTACCGACTATTTTATAATGATTTGAAACTTTCGCGTTGCATTACAATAATAACTTAACATTTACTCATAATACTATTTCATGTTTAGACCCGTCATGTTTCGTTCTCATTGTATTTTTAATAAAACATTTTTTTCAACGCCGCTCTACACTACTTACCAAATTGATAAGTAAAGTAAGCCTGTAACGTCCCACTGCTGCGAAAAGGCCTTACCTCAACTATGAAAGAAAAAAAAAAAAAAAAAAAGAGAGTTCTAGCCATACTCCACCACGCGGGCTCAGTGCGGGTTGGTGGAGGGGTGTTTGCAAGGCAAGCGACTAACCCTGCTGTCAGATGTTATCAAGCCGCCCATAACGCCTCTGGATACGTTTAACCTACAAAGGCTACCAAATTAACGATTTTACAAAATTTCGAATCCTCAATCTGAATGTTTTGGTACAGCAAAGAAAGTTAAACATCTAAGTTCGCCATAAAGTGGCCTCTACGTAGTTATAAAACCTGTCTTTCAAAAGGGTTTTGAAAAGCGCTAAAGGTAATCTTTCAAATTATTTGCAATATTACTTTTACCGTTCAGAAAATAATTCAATGATATCTATTTTCGTAGCTTATTTCATGCAAAATTTTGTATATTACATGTTCTGTTGTAAAATCTGTATTGTGAAAAAATTGGTCGTATAAAAATTGAAATTTTATGGCTTTTAGTTAGTTACCTACTCTTAATAAGGCTCTTTTCAGGTTTCAAATACCTAAATTTTTACCAAAATAAACTGAAAAAGTACGTCACGCAAGCCAATGAAAAAACGTACTAGAATCAGATATCAAAGGTTTACGTAAAAAATATAGCGAACTCTGCCTCTGTTAAAAAAGAAAAGTACTAAAACCTGAAAAAAGTAAAGTTAAAAAATTACGTTGAAAATATTTGTTCCTAGTGGATTTTTTTTCTTGTTCCAGTTCCTACAGCGCACGTGCAGGGAGTCTTGGGAAAGAAAGCAGCTCTGCCCTGCGATATACAGCCTTTGGCAGCGGGCGACCACGTCTCCATGGTCCTGTGGTTCAAGGAGTCTGACGGAGAACCACTGTACAGGTAACCCACAACTATATTTAGTAAGGCTTGTTTCACAGCATCGTCAAACGTAATAATAGAAGATTTGCTCTAGATTATTTAAAAAGAGTCATGTTATAAGTTTGCACAGAATATGCGTGAAAAAAATATGAGGAAAAATCGGAAAATCACCTGCAAGAATGAGGAGATTTGGCTACACTCAATTTGGCAACCGCATTTTTGAAGAAGACAGCGTTAGTTCCGATTTTCGCCGTCGGCCAAAAGATCCATGCCACATTTTAAGCTACAGTGAAAGCAAGTCATAAAAAACTTTTATTTATGTCCTTAAAGACATTTATTTATGCAAATAGGCTCATTGAGGACACTTTTACATGTCCCAATATAAACCCTACCACAGCTTCGGGACAATTTTAGGCTAGTGCTGAGAAGAAGCTGCGCAACAAACTCAGTCACTACTGTCAATGCCTCTTTTCAAAAGGTTTACAATGTTTGTAGTATTCATGCAAATCCATACATTATTATCTTTTAAATATTCATCTACTTTATAATACCGTTTCGTTATAAGGGTTTCTTTAATGACAATTTTAAATTTATTGACTGGTAAGTTTACAATGTGTTCTGGTAGTTTATTGAAAAATTTAATACATTTCCCTATGAAAGAATTACCAACCTTTCGAAGCCTAAATTGTGGAATAGCAAGTTTAGACTTGTTCCTAGTATTATAATTGTGTATATCACTTTTTTTCGTGAATAAATGTAAATTTTTGAGTACATACATTAAATTTTCATAAATATACTGAGAGGCTGCAGTTAATATTTTAATTTCTTTAAACACCTCTCGTAGGGAATCTTGAGGTTTTAGACTATATCTCGCACGGCTCTTTTTTGGAATACAAAAATTGATTCTATATCAGCACCCGAGCCCCACAGTAAAAAACCGTAGGCAAGCTATGGAAATAACTTCAATAAACTAACCTAGCTGTTTCTATATCAGTCAAACGTCTAATATTTCTTAAAGCAAAAGCAGCTGAGTTTAGTTTCCCTGACAAGGCCTCTATTTTTAGGACCCCATTGTAGTTTGGAGTCTACAGTGATTCTCAAGAATATTGTGGAGTCGATAATATCAAGCGATTTGTCTTTTATCTTAACCTGAGTTGATGCCTGTCGGACATTAGGCATCGTGAACTTTACACATTTAGTTTTACTTTCATTAAGAAGGAGATTTTTAACAGTAAACCAGTGTAATACTTGTGAAAGAGTATTATTTACATCGTCAAAATTTCCTTCACCTCTTGGAATTTTAAATATAAGTGAAGTATCATATGCAAACAATTCTATATCACAAAGCTTCCCTACAAAATGCAGGAGGTCATTTATATATATCAAAAATAAAAGTGGTCCCAATTTAGATCCCTGGGGCACACCCGTTGTTAGAGGCGCTCCAAAAGACTCAATTCCGTTTACATGTACTTTTTGCATTCTACCTGATAGATAAGAGTTAGTTAAGTTTAATGAGTTTAATGATGTCCCATAATGACGTATTTTTTTGAGCAATGTTTCATGGTCCACACAATTAAACGCTTTGGATAGATCACAGAAAATTCCTAAAGCATCATGCTTATTATCATAGGCATCAAATACATGTGTTAAAAGAGCAACTTCTACATCCGTAGTGCTTCTACCTTTAGAAAAACCGAATTGTTTATTATATAGTAACTTATATGATGAAAAATGTGCTTAAATCTAGTTAAATATAATCTTTTCACATATTTTACTCAAGACTGGCAAAATCGATATTGGCCTGAAGTTTAAGGGGTCGCTATTGTCACCCGATTAAAAAAGCGGTATTATTTTACTTATCTTCATTAAATTAGGAAATTGGCCGTCATCAATACACTTATTAAAAATTATTGCTAGTAGAGGAGCTATTGTGTCGATAATTGATTTTATAATATGCACGGATAGTCCCCACAGATCCTCAGTTTTTTTCATATTCAACTCGAGAAACGATTTTATTATTTCTTCAGGTCCTACGTGCCTGAAGTGAAATTGAGAGTTACATTCGTTGACATAAAACTTTAGAATAGATTCGGCTATTACTGAAGAAGAGGCAAGTTGTTTAGTTGTAGTGGGCGCAATATGTGAAAAAAAACGATTCAAAAGCAGTTGCAACTTCTTGATTTGAATTAAGTGTTTTATCATTGATTTTTAATGTAAATTGATTATCTCTTAATTAATTTTTACAGGTTTCTTTATTTATGATGCTCCATGTAGCTTTTGCTTTATTTTTGGAGCTAGATACTATTTTATGAAGATGGTGTGATTTAGCTGTAGCACATACTTTTTAAAATATTTTTGAATAATTTCTAACGTAATCAATAAAGTTTGGGTTATGCGAGATTTCTCGAAGACTATATAATTCATATAGTTTATTCCTACTTTTATCAATCCCTGTCGTGGCCCAATTATTAAATTGACGTTTGGCCTTGTTTGATTTATTCTTTCTTAAGGGAAATATTCCATCAAAATCGTTTTTAATTAAATGAAACAGACCTTCATATTGCTTATCTACACTATCACTAGTATTTTGTTTAGTTGCATATACACTATCGTTTATTGTTTGCCTAAATCTATCCAACCTATTTACTGTAACAGGCCTATACCAAGTCTCAACAGGTGTTATTGCGGTATGATTGTGTTCAAAAAGACCTTTTGACCTCTATTGTCAGAACTGGGACCAATTAAGATACCTTTGTCAATGACACCAGCATTTTCGTCACAAAATATTATCTAAGTAGGTGGCCGTACTAGGGGTCACCCTTGGCGGTTCCCTAAAGAGATTTTTTAAATTAAAAGATTTAAACAGACTAAGAAATTGATTGGCAGTTTTTCGTTCCTTTAAAATATCAAAGTTAAAATCTCCACAAACAACTATCTTCTTATTCGAT
Organism: Pyrausta purpuralis; assembly: GCA_963924145.1. Classification (NCBI taxonomy): domain Eukaryota; kingdom Metazoa; phylum Arthropoda; class Insecta; order Lepidoptera; family Crambidae; genus Pyrausta; species Pyrausta purpuralis. Next base: position 7,043,050 of record OZ001646.1, read on the forward strand.
TTCGAAACCCTGTTTAGTGCTCCTTCCATAATTGGTTCAAAAAGTTGGTAACTAGCATCTAGAGGGCTATACACACATAAAATGATATATTTTTCTAGCTCGGTACACGCTAGTTCGACAGTACGTTCTAAAGAGAGCGATACAATGTCCTTGCGATTTTTAAAGTTGAATTCATTATTTACAAGTATGAGCGAACCCCCTCTAGTAGTGGTCTCTCTTGAAAATGAACTACCGACTGTATAATTTTCAATATTAATCATTATTTCCCAATTTCTATACCAATGCTCTGTCACACACATTACATGAACACTTAACACACATAACAAGAAACAACTATAAGTGACTACTACTACTACTACTATTACTTTTCTATACTATACTATACTATTATACTATACTATTATACTATACTATTCTATACTATACTAGTACTATTCAACTGTAAGTGACAAATGACGAATCTGGTTGATTTTAGTTTAATACAGTTATAACTTCAGAAAATTGTTAGAAAGAATAACTGCGTCCTCATGTTGGTATCTTTTGGTGGTTTGACAGGGCGAACGCGCGCCCGTGCGTCAACTCGTTTTTTGTGTGCGTCCTAGCATCATATTTTTATTTACACGGATTATCTCTTTCTATCATTATGACGAGTACTAGTTTTAATACTTTGAGATATCGTTGAACTATAACAGTGAGTGTTATTCCCTTATTAGTGCGAATACAGATAAAAACTGTAATACAGCAAGTTGAAAACGTTTATAAATTGTGGCGACTAGCTGCAATAATTACAAGTGAATAATATCTAGCAACAAGACCCATACCAGCGCGATAAGAAAGCCGGTTCCACTTCGGCTCCACGAAGTAAACCGACTGACACCGAACATTACGCACTGCTACAGCTGTCTACGGGAATAGGCTCCGCCCCTGGACTACAAAACTGCTACGAATCGGCTACGAACGATAATAATATTATAACTTACCTACAACCGCAGCCGCGCTTACTTCACTACGGATCTACGTTAAACATTATTGTAAACAACAATCTCGACGAGAAAGGGAAATACAACAATGCCACTAAAACGAACTTCCCCGTTACTTCTTCTATGACACAATCGGACTCAGATTTACCAAGCCTCTCAAACCCATCGATGGAAGTCTACACTGGAAATCCCCAAAAACGTCATCGGATGGATTCCACCTCGCCTCGTTCCGCGCCTCGTAGCGATCTCGATCATTTCATGGACGATATTAAGACTATGATAGAAAACCTGCAGGCAGGGAAGCTATCTATGATGACCAAACTAATGGAAGATGTTGCTCAAATAAAGCAACAAAATCAACAAATACAAAAAACGAATGAAATAATACAAAATAATTTAGACACTTTTAAAACCAGTAACGAAGAGTTAAAGATTAGGGTTGAAAATCGTGAAAAGGAACGATCTATAAATCAAACATACATACTCTCCCTTGAAAAGAAAGTTGAGAATCTTGAACTTAGTTCTCGCTCCTCATGCGTGGAAATACGTAATATTCCCAGTTTCCCCAAAGAAACGCGAGATGACTTATTGAACGTAGTCATCAAAACTGGGAAGGCTCTCAACCTTGACCTTCAGACTTCGGCTCTGCGTGATATCTACCAACTCCCTGCAAAACCAGGAAAGAACAGGACTATTGTGATTGACTTTTCCACTGTTGCCATGAAAAATACTTTACTGGCTGCCGTACGTTCCTATAATAAGACTTCCACTGAAAATAAACTAAATACATCGCAGATAGGATTGGAAGGGAAAAATATACCCATATATATCTCAGAAAACCTTGCTGGAAATAAAAGGAAACGATTCTACCAAACTCGAGAATACGCCAAAAGCAATGACTTTAAATTTTGCTGGACAGCAAATGGTAGAATTTACCTGAAAAAAGGGCCAACCTCGAATGTCATCAGAGTGGAATCGGAACATGCATTAAATGCAATATCATCGGATGAGACTTCGTGACTATATCTTTATTCGTTTTTTTATTATTATTTTGTTAAATTTTTAAGTGTTTATTTTTTACATGTAGTGAATACGACAACTGTACTGAATCACCATACATCATCACACAAATCACCCACAATCCAACACAATTACACACTCCAAACACAAAACAATTACACACTTCAAACACAACACACACACTACACTTTTTCCACACCCCTCATGAGCAATAGGTGCTTTATTCCTATTCATGCAGTAAAATTTATAAAATTATGCCAAATTGCGATAATGAACTTTCTTCCACTTCCGATCATCATAAATCAACTCCTACTTATAAAATATAAAAATAAATTAGAGAAATATAAAGAAAAATATGAATAATTTATTAACAGTAACATCGGAACTGGAGGAGTTCGATGTGTCGCAATCTTTTATATGTAGCCCAGATTAATGCCTTAAATATATTCAACACCAACAGAATAGATCTTTAAATCTAATCCATATGAACATCCGTAGTATTAATTGTAATTTTGATGAATTCGTATGTTTATTATCTCTTATAGACATTTGCTATGACATAATTGTACTCACAGAATGTACCCAACATTCAAAATTTCTTCTCAATGATACAAAATCCTCCCCCACTCGATAATTATGTACACTATCAGACTACTAATCCTGTAAATCAAAATGATGGGACTATCGTATACATACGCACTAACCTTGATTACGATGTAACGGAACCAAACATTATGGACGCCAGTAGCCTGTTACTGAAGGTCGGCTCAGACACGGCACTATTAGCAATATATCGACCTCCATTTGTTAAAGATACTACAAACTTCCTAAATAGCCTGAATGAAATATTATCTGGAATAAAATCAAGCAAGGTGATTGGTCTTGTAGGAGACATTAACATTGATATAAAGTTTAATAATAAAGATGCCAGATCTAGTCATTACCTGAACCTATTAGCATCACACGGTCTTTTACCAGCTCACATGTATGTTACTAGACCGGCACGGGGAACATGTCTAGATCACATCTTCCTTAAAAACAATGTTCTTACTACGACATTAGTGATCGAATCACACATTACAGACCATATGCCTGTAATGACTTCCATACCAATACCTGACAAAACATCTCCAATGAGGAAAACTTGCTCGAAGCTAAACTATCAAGCTATAGATATCGACATTGCCTCAGCCGATTTTTCTCCTATGTTAGAATCTACTGATGCAAACTTCGCTGCCAAATTTTTGGTGACAAAAATATCAAAGATAGTACTAAAACATACCATAAATTATAGCCCATCCAGAAGCAAAATAAACCTAAAACCTTGGATCACCCCAGGACTACTGAGATGTATACGAAACCGCGATCGAATGCACAAACAAGTAAAACAGCACCCAGAAAAAGTTACACTTAGGATTACATACACAAGGTACAGAAATTATATTAACAAAATACTTGAAAACGTAAAGTCAACCTATAATAAAAACATGCTACAAAACGCAAAAGGAAACTCAAAAGTCACGTGGAAGACAATAAAAAATATAACCCATTTAATGCCCTGTTTGCAATCAGCCAGCCCATTATTAAAAATAAAATAGGACCCCGGTACATCTAAAGACAATTAAATTAACAATTTTTTAGTCAATGTAGGAAAGGATCTGGCCGATAAAATTAAAAGCACACAGCCTCATCAATCTCTCCTCTCATCACAACCCACAACCATTTCTCCCTGCGCATTAATGGTACTCATGGATGTTACTTATGAGGAAATCAATGCCATAATATCAAATTTGAGAAGCGACTGCGCAGTTGGTTGGGATGCAGTCCCATCTTTAATATTGAAATCTTCACGGAACATCATTGTCCCACTCCTTGCCCATGTCTGTCAACTTTCTATATCTTCTGGCGTTTTTCCTAACGTTTTCAAAAAAGCAGTCGTTCACCCTATTCACAAATCAGGAGATCGTAACTCTGTAAACAACTACCGTCCAATTTCTGTTCTCTCTGCAATGTCAAAAGTAATAGAAAAGGTACTAAATATACGCCTCTTAGGATATCTAAAGGCCAAACATATCATCTCACCTAAGCAATTTGGTTTTAGAGAGGGCAAATCGACAGAGGATGCGGTTTTATCCCTTGTTCAGGACGTTGTAGATACTATTGACAGGAAAGAAAAATGTCTCAGTATATTCTTAGACCTGTCAAAAGCATTTGATACGGTTTCTATTCCAATTCTTTTATCTAAATTGGAGAAAATTGGCGTTAGAGGGATAGCCCTGGATATTTTTCGTGATTATCTCACAAACCGAACCCAAATGATAAAAATTGACAACCACGTAAGCCAGGAAGAACAACTCTCATATGGAGTACCTCAAGGCAGCATACTTGGCCCCACGCTCTTTGTGATATACATAAACGACCTGTGTAAACTGGATTTACCTGCCTGTAACATATACACATATGCAGACGACACAGCCCTGGTCGTACATGGTCGTAACTGGGAAGCTGTCAAGACAAATGTTGAGATGGCCCTTAAGGTGGTCATGACTTGGTTAGCTAGAAATTTATTAAAACTGAATCTCAATAAGACAAATTATCTCTCTTTCGCTGCTGTAAAATCGTCTCTTCCGCAAACTGAAAATTTTTCAATTAAAGCTCACACATGTAGTATAGGCCAAACAACTGACTGTAGCTGCATTTCCATCTCGAGTGCTCAACAGGTCAAATAAATTGGAAGTACCATATCAGTTCACTTACATCTCGGGTAAGAAAATTAATTTTCGTTTTTCATTATTTAAAAGGACTTGCTGACACTAACACACTCAGAATGACATACTTTGCTTTATGTCAATCGATTTTATCCTACTGTATATCAGTATGGGTAAGGTGCACCTAAAACCACACTTCTGCCTCTGGAACGTGCACAAAGAGCCGTTTTAAAGGTAGCTTTTGGGAAGCACTTTAAGTACCCTACTGTTGATCTGTACGCTGACACCTCAGTTTTAACTGTCCGTCAACTTTTTGTGTTAAATGTTGTTTTGAAAAAACATAGCCAAATTATATTCGACCCAAATCACTTCCAAAATAATAGAAGACAATTTAAAGTATGTCCAGTAATACCTCATAGAACAGCACTAGCTCGCCGTCACTTTTCTGTTTTGAGTTGCAAACTCTATAACAGTCTGAATAAAGACATAAATTTTTACCCATTAACAAAATATAACAGCAAGCGAAAAATTGAAGAGTTCCTACGGACACGTACCTACTCGGTCACAGAATCCCTCTTTGATAACCTTATATGATCAATCGAATCACACGGACGAAACCAATATGCAAAAATGATGTACATTCATATTCTCAAATTTATCACGCATACCTTTACTCAAACATACTTTTTACATACACTTTACGTCGTTAATATACAGTACACACCCACTTATTACCCAACAATTTCACCTCATATACACACAAATATCCATCCTCACTCAAAAGAACACACTCGCACGCGCGCGCGCACACACTCACACACTCACATACACGTACACACACACACGCACACGCGCGCACACACACACACACATACACACACACACACACACACACACACACACACACACACACACACACACACACACAAACACACACACACACACACACCTTTAAAATTTGTCTATTATTGTATCACAATCATAATCCCTCCTTTTTCCCAAATATCAGACGTGGTCTAGTTTGGGAAATAAGTTTAATAATTATTTTAAAACATATTGTAGCCGTACACTCAAAGTATAAGCCTGTATAAGTGTAGCATTTGTTAAAAACTATAACTAGCCACGTGAACTACTGCCGACAAACTGTTGCACAGTTTGGCAGAAAGCTAAACATTGTACACTTATTATTATATTATGTTAAATAAAATAAAAAATAAAAAAAACTCTGTGGGACCCGTCTCCCAAGATACAGACTCACGTCTAGTTTGGGGACGAGCTTCGCGAGTTAGGTAGTTGTTATTATATTTACAATGTAAACTATGTCATATATTTCATTTTGTAAACTGTGTTTTTGGCTAAAATAAATACTATTACTATTACTACTATTACTATTACTGTTACTACACAGACAGGTTATATTCGGTGACTTACAAAACATGAAAATGAAACTTATAGAACTAGACTATAACTTATAAACAGTGTACATAAAATAACATTACATAAAATTATTCACGATCGCAACAGTAAGTACATTTTGAAAATAATAAGAACTGTTTACAAATAAAACTAAAATTAAAAAATAAAAACTTTTACCAAATTTCACAATGTATTCAATGTTGTTGGCAGATATCGATTATTCTGTTAATTTTCCAAAGAAACAAGTGCAATTTAGACTGAAAGATCGAGGTCCGAATGGGACTCAACCAATTCATCATAAAAGCGACGCCAGCGTACAAGAGGATTATAAAAACGGGGTATTATTCCTGAAGACCTCAAGAGCGAACAAGTTAGATTTTTCGCAGGTGAATAAAGAAATAATCGTCTTTTAGACGGTAACTGCTTTAAGCGCAGCGACGGCGCGAGATTTGCCAACAGCGCGTTTAAACTGCGCGACTATGAATCGTCAATTACTATCTAGTGTATAATGCAATCACACACAACTGGATGGCGCTACTGTGAAACCAGCCGTTGCATTCCACTGCTGAGGTTCAACAATGTAAAATGATATCCATCTAATCCCCGCTCTTCGCCTCTCTTCTTCTCCGCAAACGCGAACCAAAACGGTTAGATTTCTCCTACTACTACTGTTGAGATTGTTTACTTTTTGGAGCATTTCATTTAGAAAGATGTAAATCTTTAAATCTATCTAGCTATACTTAGCTTTGTCTTCAGTTAAAAACAAGGCTTTTTTAAATAAAACAAAGGATCTTAATTAAAGCAAGCGGTGGAAAGAAGTAAAATGTTTTCAATTACCGTACCGTCGCTTTTAAGGAACTGTTATAATATCACGTAAGAATTATCATATTACAAGTATATCTGTATTTAATTTATGTGTGAATTCTTCCAGAACGAAGAAAGCTGTAGCAATAAATTTCGATACGCTTCCACGTGCAATTTTGAATTCATAAGATTCAAACGTATCTGACTGATTTATGATTGGAAACTTTCACATAATTTACTAATGCTTCATACCGTACTAACTACGCAGAAATATATTCGAGCTATGATTTTTTTACTAAAACCAAATAAGTCCAAAAAGTTTTCATGTCAGTCCAATAAATAGATAGGACCTATTGTTATGAAATAGCTTTTATTTATTTAAATAAAATATTACACAAAATAACAGCAAACATACATATTCTCTCCCAGTCATACCTTTAGGTTATACAGAAGGACTGTAATGGCCTTTTTAGGGTTCCGTAGCCGAATGGCAAAAAACAGAACTCTTATAGTTTCATCAAGTCTGTCTGTCTGTCGGTATGTTACAGCCATTTTATTCTGAAACTATTAGTATTATACAGTTGTAATTTATTAGGTAGGGTCTTGACAAATCATTTCAACGCAAATCGTTTTGAACGAGATCGAAAGAGTAGTTTTTGAGATAGAGCACATTTTCAATAAGCGCAAACATAACTTGTTTTTCATACAAATACTATGAATAACTAAGTTGTATTTGCTGTCTAAATGAAAATATAATGGTCTTTTGGCTAAGTGGTCGTAAGTGGATCTCTTATTAAGTTGAAATTGGCAGATAACCCTTAGTGTGCGAGTCAACTCGCACTTGGCCGTTTTTTTTTTGTAATGTTGCTTTTATAAAATATTTTAAAGCAAATATTAATTATTACCTTCTTACATTAAAATAAGCTTCCATTGAACAATTAATGTAATTCTAGATGCTCCTTTGTTTAAATTTTAGATTAAATAGTGTTAGTACGTAGTTATTAAAATACTTCCATGTAACAAGATCTGTTCACAGTACGGTGTCATAATATACCTTTCACGGAAAAGGCTTAAATGGTAATATATTTTGCTATTGCCCGTACTCTTAATCAGAACTAAACAACTATAGCGTGCACTTTATTAAAACTTTAACGGGCTAATGTAATGGAGTTCTCAGAGGTGCATCGTGTCTAATAGCTGTGTAAGTCTGACAAAAACTGTTTCATATATTAAGTTGTATAGAAGTGATTGACTAGCTTCTGCTCAGAGATTACTGAAGTAATGAATGTTCTGATATAAATGATAATTGTAGTGTATGGAACTTATTGACATTTTAAACTGTTCAGAAGTATTTGGTCACTTTGTCTGCTCCAATATATCTGACGGCGACTGTACGTGACATATTTAGTAAATACGATACTTTCGATAACCGGATATCATTAAATGTATTTACTTTACTCTTCTCCTTTTATTATAAATGTTAATGGTTGTGCAATGTGTCTAGTAAGTAAGTTTTAGTACGTTTTCTTTTAATATAGGTTTCCTAGAATTTGTTTTTGATTACTCAAACAGGCAAAAATAGCTTGGGTGAAAAAAAAAGACAGACAGAGAAATGGTGACAGACGTCCGAAGTCCTCCAAAGTTGTCTTTTTTGGCCACAGCGAGCGCTGGCATCGATTCTGGTTCCCCCACCACCTACATCGCACACAGCGAATATTTACATAATACTAGTAACTAGAGAAACCTCATAGGCATCTAACTAATGTTTTGATTGCGTAGTAAATGAGATAAAATAATTTGCATAAACAGTAAAGGGTGTGAGGAAAGGATAATAATCGTTTGCAAAATTGCGAGACCTACGTCAGTGAATGACATACGAAGGGATGACGTTACGACCTCATTATTTTCACGAGAGTCAATTTAGTTAGGAGTTAATGACCAAAACTATTTGGACCTGCCTTGGTCTTGCTTGATATTTAATCTGCATAATTATGGTTGCGGGTGAGTGATATCATAAAGGACACCTTAACTTTAAGAAATCACATGTAGTTTTATCAATTTGCTAACTATTTACCAGTTTACATTTATTACAGACCCAATTAGTAAAATTAATATACTTTTAATGTGTACATGAAACTCCTTTTAAAGTATTCAATTTAACTATACAAAATATATTAAGATAATATATTTAACTAACAAGTTTTGTTTCCGAGGCATAGTTTTTTCGTACTATCTGGGTTAAGAATACATCTGATTAATTTGCAATGTCGAATAAATAAATAAAACAACGACAGTCTATATCCATATAAAAAAAAATAGTGCGTGTCAATCGCAGTGATTTTTCTCCGCAAGAAGTGCTTTAAAAACGCTTTTCTTCAACTCTCATAATTGAGACCTTTCAATACAACACTCTGAATATAACACCGTTATGTGAACCGGCTTCACAAAAGGTGTCTAATGTACTTCAACCGCGAAAGGCTAGCCTGCCGAACTAACATCAGTCACTATTAGTTTGATGGACGTTTTAACTACCTCCTATCGCTCGATCTTGAGGTGAGGCCAGAATTTTTGAACTGCCTTCGTGCTCATAGGAGCAGATACGGATTTGATTTGTGGCTTTTTGACATGGTCTAGTATAAGATAATGTGTTTGGGTTTCGAATCCTACCTATAAGTAATAAAATATTCTTAAAGTGTATCTACAATGTTTCCCAGGCTCGTGTAGAGGTATAAATTAGGTCAATATGTAAATATAAATATCCTTTAATAAATATCCTTTGGACATTCCCACACATCGCCATCTAGTCCCAAAGTAAGCTACTCAAAGCTTGTGTTATGGGTGCCAGACAACGGATATAATACTTAAATACTTTTTGTTTGTAAATACATACATGATGTACATAGAAAACACCCAGACCAATACAAACAGACATGTTCATGCACACAAATGTTTGTATTGTGCGGGGATCGAACCCGCACCCGCTGCGTAGTAGGCGATTTCTCGACCACTACACCAGACAGGCGACAAATATAATAAGTCTTTAATCCCCATTTTTTTCTTTTCAACCTACAAAAAGCATATATAGGATGTTGATTTCGGTTAGCAACGAGCGACTCAGGGGTAGTTGTACAAACGATACAGATGACAATGTAATACAGATGACAATGTAATAAACCCACAAATTCAATTTATTATTGCGATATTATTGCGAGCGAGTCAAAATTTGCAACACCAGTACAGTTACCATGAGTTTACGACGGTTTTACTCGCTAGCGACGACGTAAAAATAGTATATGGAAAATTGCACAGCGCCTCTAGCGGTCACTGACAGAACTAAAATTTTCCACACAAAAAGTAACGTCGTCGCTAGCGAGTAAAGTCATGGTAACGGTACCTGTCACCTCTATGACTAGCTACGTAGCGTTGTAGTTTGTAAATATGCGCGAAGACGCGCGAGGATGCGAGTTTCCCCACTCGTTTTTTTAATGTTGTGAAGGTCCCACTAGCCCCCATTTTCCATCATTCGTCTAGGCGCACCGCGGGATACCACCCTTACCTTGTCGATGTCCCGCTGTTAAGGACTAAGCGCTTCTCATCAACATTTATAATGCGCACGGCAAAAAAATGGAACTCGCTGCCTGCGTCTATGTCTCCTAGTGATTACAATTCGAGTCTATTCAAATTTTGAGTGAACAGGCTTCTCCTCAGCGACTTTGTTTCATCTTCGGCTCCGTCTTAGTCGCAAAAGGCTTGGTCTGGAGCTAAGATCAAACCCATATTAAATTTAAAAAAGAGGTATTTTGTTTAATATTTTTTTTTAGAATTACCATTACTCGAATTATTATCCCTGAGTTGGAAGTCAATGACCAAAACAACACCCTGTAGACCTAATGTCATGTCGTATCAAAAAGCCAAGATGAAAGCTGAGCAGGGAGGCGTGAAGAATGTCGATTCATCGAACACAGCTTTTGGTTAAAGAAGATATAGCATAAAACTGGTATTTGCTAGAGAATTAAAACTTGAATTAACCCATTAAAGTTTGCTGTTACATATAAAGTCAAATGCTGTATGCTGAAACAGTGATCCCGCATTAAAGCCGGGCTATTTACGTGATAAAGCAATGCCATACGTAATGTTAATGACTTTTGACACCGGATACCACTCAACACCCAGATTAAATTGAATATCGAGGGTGAAATTATTGATATTCCAATGGGGCTATAAAGCTAAAAGTTTTGAAATTGGAAATTGCATTTTTAAGCAATAATCGGTATTATCATGCCAATAGGTTAACGTAGATTAATGTTGTCGAGATTGACAAGGGTAGTTCACACTAGCTTGACAGTGAATTTAGGTCTAGTTAATATAAATGACGTGTCATTATGTCGAAAAGCCCTACCCTAGCCCTGCCATAGCCCTGAGGCTATGCTCTAAGTAATATAATACAAGCTTTTTGTTTTGAACAGTTATGACGTCCGCGGCCGTCTCGCCAGCCAGCCGAAGCTGTGGTCCTCACCCACGGTGTTCGGCACGAGAGCCTACTTCAGGGCGGCGGCTACTCCAGCCGTGCTGTTCCTGGACAGCGTCGGTCCCGGGGATGCGGGAATCTACCGCTGCCGGGTCGACTTCAAGAACTCACCGACGAGGAACTCAAGGCTCAACTTTACCGTTATCAGTAAGTGTTTGGGTGTTGTTTTACAAATTCTCATTACAATGTCATCGTGATTTAAGTTCAACTAATTATACAAAATTACAATAGTGTAAAATTTTTACAAATGGATTCGCAAATGACGTTGAGGACTTTCATGTTTCAATGTACGGACAACAGCACGTCAAGGTAAACACTGCGATATCTTACGTAGTTATAATAGTTGAAATTAAAGTAGGTAACCTGATGCGCTGGCGATTGTACGTGGGGTGACAACTTTAGCCATTTTTTATCAGATTAAATCTTTTTCCAGCAACAATGTATTTACTCGTATCGATTGAACACGTTTAAAGTCCTCCTAACATTTTTTTTCCTGTCCACTTCACTATAATGTCGTATATTTATTATCTGTGGAAATTCATACTTTGCAACAATTGCAGGCCTCAACGGCCACAATACCGTGTGGCCGTTGAGTACCGTGAGGCGCAATTATGTAGAATCATTAGGCCGACCCGCAAACACAAAACGTTAGTTCTTAAACGGGGAAATCATAACACTTACTGGTAATACAAATGGAATCTAACACATAATAATCAATGTAAATATGCGTATTATGTACTACTACGTTAAATGTGCATGATTAGTCGAAAAAAATGATGCTGGTGAATTTTTATTTTAACCTTGGATAATATAATGAAATGGAGATTATAGTTTCTACGGGTAATAAAATATTTTGTAGAAACATAAAGAAAATAAATATGAAATTGCGTGATTGGTTACAATACCTAATTTCTTCAGCGTAATAAATCACAGATTGGCTAGTTTATTGACCATTGGTTACGTCATTTGACCCTTACTAATCGAATAAATTCAGAAGACCCAGTTATTACTTATTACTTTAATTGTAACGACGTTCAGCAGATCTTGACCCTCTTTCATAAATATTAATGTATAATTTATTCCAAATCTAATTTAGTACACAGCTTTAGGAATATTATATCAAGAAACATTACGGTTCTCATTGAGAGAACATTTAATCAGAAATAGTAAACTAATAGTTGCTCCTGAAAGTGGTAATTGGAGAGAACAAATTGATAATAACACAATTTGTATTGAATGTTGTAATTCATATCGGCTCATTAATACTTTATGGTTAGTATTTCATTGTTTAATCTATCGTAAACATTAATTTCATAATTGACCTCATACAGTTTAATAAAGGTCACGTATGTGAAATAGAGCTCATCATGCTTTTTTAAACTAAAATAATAGATAATTTATTTCAATAGGTAATACATTGATCAGAATCACTAACAGTGTCATATTTTATATTCATAAAAGGGGAAAAAGAAACCAAAAACTTGCGCACCGGCGGGACTTGCGCCCGGTTATCCAAGAAGTTGCTGGTTCAAGTCCCGCCCGTGCGCAAGTTTTTGGTGTCTTATTTCATCTGATAGTGTTAAAACATTGTAAACCATTACATAGCGAAGTGTCATCAATTTCTAAGTTAAATTTATTCTGTAATGAATAACTACTTGGCCCACTGTTGCATAAACGGACGGGTAGATGGCGCTGAACGTCACGCGTAATGATGTATCCATAAGAGACCACAAATTTTGCAGGGTCGGACAGGCAGCACGGTAGCTCAATTGGTAGAGCGTTCAGCCCGGTTAGCCAACAAGTTGCTGGTTCAAGTCCCGCCAGTGCGCAAGATTTTGGTTTCTTATTTCATCTTTATGAATATTAAATATAACACTGTTAGTGTTAAAACATTGTAAACCATCATATTATACCTTTAATTATAATTAATAATGGCGACCTCCGTGGTCATAAAATTTATTTATTTATGTAAATAGGCCCTCTGGGGCACTTTTACACGTACCAATATAAACCCTACCACAGCTTCGGGACAATTGTGGGCTAGTGCTGAGAAGCTGCGCAACAAACTCAGTCACTATTGTCAATGCCTCTTTTCAAAAGGTTTACAATATTAATTGTAGTGATCAAGCAAGTTCATACATTATTATCTTTTAAATAATCATCTACTTTATAATACCCTTTCGTCATAAGGGTTTCTTTAATAACAGTTTTAAATTTATTAACCGGTAAGTTTATAATGTGTTCTGGTAGTTTATTGAAAATTTTCATACCTTTCCCCATGAAAGAATTACCAACCTTTTGAAGCCTAAATTGTGGAATAACAAGCTTTTCCTTATTTCTAGTATTATATTTGTGTATGTCACTATCTTTCGTGAATAAATGTATTTTTTTGCGGACATACATTAAATTTTCGTAAATATACTGAGAGGCTAGAGTTAATATTCTAATTTTTTTAAGCACCTCTCGTAAGGAATCTTAAGGTTTAAGATTATAAATAGCTCGCACGACTCTTTTTTGTAACACAAAAATTGTCTCTACATCAGCAGCCGCGCCCCACAGTAAAATGCCGTAGGACATCAAGCTATGGAAATAACTAAAATAAACTAACCTAGCTGTTTCTACATCAGTCAAACGTCTTGTCTTCGTTACAGCAAAAGCAGCTGAGCTTTGTTTCCCTGACAAGGTCTCTATATGAGGTGTAGGTGTAGCTAAGCACGCTGGGTTTCAAGGCATTGCCGCTACGAGGTCCCGGGTTCGATCCCGTTCGGGTCAATGTAATCAGAAATGTCTACATTATCTCGGGTCTGGGTTTAGTAGTACCACCGTTGTTTCTGTTTCCATAACACAACTGTGATCAGTGTCCAAATATTAGTAGAAAGTTTTTTTATTAGATATTATGACCTTTGTACTGATAAGGCATTAACAATGAGATACATTTCAGATTTATAATACAATCGACTTAGAATAAAAAAAAACATCTGAGATCAAGTATTGTTCTAATTAAAGCTTCAATAATTATTGTCCCAGCGTTTGATTCAACCTTGTCCCCAAATTCTTTATTATACCAGCTCAGATTGAATAATCCGATATAAAAATTGTATAGGCTTTAGAAAACTAAGCAATAGCTCGTCAAAATTAAGTATTTTGAATCCGAATTGTTTTCAAATGGTACCGTAATGAAATTCAAAGCTTTACATAACTTGGGATCCAGTAAACACTTTCGTTACTTGCTTGAGCTGTAAATAAAATCTATAAATAAAAACAGCTAGAGTAGGTTTCCTGCAAGTGAGATATTGGCTTTGGCTGCTAGCGGTTGACCACCAAAGTTTGTGCGAACATTATTTCGCCCCGACCCCGTCCCGCCCTAGCACCTGCCCCGTCGAACGGAATAAAAAGTATCCTGTGTCCTTGTCCTAGTTCTAAGCTACCTCCCCACGTTTTCGCCCCGGCCTCGTCTAACGGGATCAAAATTATTTTTTGTCTTTCTCTTGGTTCTAAGCTACCTCGCCCCCAACTTTCAACCAAATCAGTTCAGCCATTGTTGATTTATAAATAGTTACTTTCGACTTTCTTTTATATATATAGACACATATAGATACACATTAATAGATGTAACTGAGTGCAACTGAAAACCGCACGTAATTATAATGGAAGAATGAGCACTTGATGGCACTCGCAAGAAAAAATGTGGATGCACCGTTGGGTGATTCTGAGCAAATCAATTTCAGACGCTGCCAAATGCTTGTTACCGCTTGCTTTGGAGTTTATCAAAATACTGTTATGAAGCACATGACGACTTCTATATATAAACAAAAATATCATTTTTTTTAAGGTAATCTCGTCTTAAAAAAAGGATTTAGAATCAGAATATTAACTTTGAACTACAGGTCTTTTTAGGCAGCTCGTGAGGACTCACAAGAAGCTGACTTTTTGTGTGTATGTACTAACTATATCTAATATGTGTCATTGTTACTAACCCATGTGGAGATAATAACTCTGAAATATTTTTTATTTTTATTTTTTATTATTATTTAAGCAATACAGTTATTGTTTGTTAATGAAAGCTATCGGTATCGCACCAATAAATACTTTGTGAAGCTGTTCAACGTTCGGTTTTTAGGATACAGATCTTACGTCAAAATTATTTTTTGCTAGTATAACAAAAGTAAAAGTTAATATTATTTACACCATAATTATTGCTATAATTTTTATTAGTTCGTATTTTAATGGCGCTTATAAACGATGTTTGTTACGCCAACATGTACACTACCGTCGCACATGACACTAATGGATTAATTATCGTCTAAAAGTAATTTCAGTTAATAGAAACACGTTTTCACTCGACCTTATCTACGAAAAGAATTTGCTATGGTCTGAGTGCCTTAAGTAACAAGTGATTGGTCGTTTTAAAAGTCATCGTCTTATCAGAGCTACAGTGGCTCGTAATTTCGTGCCAAAATAGAAATGGCGGCCTCAGAATGAGCATTTTAGGCCTATTATTAAACTAATGCTAAGAAAATAAACGCTAAAATTTTTTTTGCTTCTTCTATTTGAGGACCAAACTTTTTCTACGGCCAAGTCTGAATAAAAAAAAATATGAAAATGAAGCCTACATTTTTTGAATTTACTTCACATGTGTTATCAATATTTTTTCTCGACTTCAAAAAAACATTAATAATAAAAAATAGAATAAAATTAATAATTATATTGAGTTCTTTTCATTTTCAAGGCACTATTTTTCGACTTTCCGTATAAAATACGCAATAAATATCTCCTGCTGATTTAAACCTGGCCTAACCAGATGAAACGAAAGAAATACAAAATCAAAACCAGCCCTACAACAAATTAATAGCACAAAGCCAAATTTTTCTGTACATTTTGAAAACAAAAGGCCTGTTACAAGTCCCGTTTGTCCTTAAAATATTTTCCAAGCACCAACAAAAACAGTGATACAACTTTACACAAAAAAGAGAATACACGAAAATGGTTTGTGTCATTAAAACGGCACGATCAAAGAATGCCGATACCGCCTGTAACGCCATTACGCCGTATTCAATAATATTCCCCTCAAAATTAGTTTCCTGCGCCAATCGTGATAGGAAAGGCGAATAATAAAAAAATAACGCGCCTTTTCTCGGCACAATTTCTTGTTCATTCTCCCTTTTTTAATTTATGGCCAGTCTGAGCTTTGCGTGTACGAAGGGTCAAGATTCAGTAAACTCGGGTAATAGTCCTTAGAATGGGTATAATTTCCTATCCGTAACAGGCTGTCGCCCATAACGTATCCAGAAGAGATCAGCTTCGAGAAAAGAAGATTTTTAACTTTATAAATTGAAGTTAAGCATCAACAATGAATTTTTTTACGGACTGTTTTTCCTTTTTGTTGTTAGTTTAAAACATTGTCATTTTATCCTGTTAATTCTTCTACTGTTCATTTATAACACTTGATAATTCTCGTGCAACCGATTGTTGGATGAGCATTATAATTGACTGATTACCATTGCTTACGTAGCTATCCAACCATAGGTGATTTTTTAGACTTTTTCAAGGTTCCGTAGTCGAACAAGGAACACTTATATTTTTGCCTTGTCCGTTTGTCCGTCCGCATCCATTGAGAAGACTTTAAGTACTAGAAAACTGTTCTGGTCATGAATATGTATTCGAATTTCCCCGCCAAAGTGGTTAAATAAAATTAAAAATTATTTTTGTTACGTACCTCTCATACAAATATTGTGGAGATGTTTTTTATTTCTCTTTCTTAACCCATCGTGTGGGGTGGCGTCGAATCAGTCTCTTAAAATGACTAAGTAATAACATATTTTTTTGTTATAGTGTCTTTTAATATAAAATATATAGGCATACGCCAGGATAGCGTACGACACGGGGTTCGTTTCCTCGTCTGTCACAGAGCCAAAGTTGTTTTTTACAAGTGCAATTTATATTATTAAGTTTGTATACTGACAAAACACTATAAAAACAAAAATTTAAGTATAGTGTCTTTTTCCCATAACATTCAGTTTTAAAGGGCAAATTATTGTTAGAGTCTGACGGTCCCACCCTCTCCCAACTAAACCGTAGTAGGGTAGGTACGTGAAAAAAAACACAGTTGTAGCATATATGTTGAATTTAGAAGGTCAACTATCACAGCTATCATAAGTTAACAAATCGCCGATTTGTAATCCATTAATTTACAGCAAATTATTTTTTACTTATTTTATTGCCTCCAAAATGCGTTAAGATATGAAAGTGAAAGTGAAGTCAAATATTTGTTCAGTTTTTTCCTTTTCGCTGAAAATAAATCAATATTTTAAGTCTTCGCCATCAAAAGAAATTTATGACCGGTTTTATTTCATAATTTCAGATATTTTATTATTTTAAGGGAACTAGGGCAATACAAGTGCTTTAGTGGATGATACGGATTACGGAACCCTTCGTGCGCGAGTCCGACTCGAACTTTGCCGGTTTATTTTACCCCGGATGGGCGACTTTAAACCCTTTTGATGCTTGATATTAAAACCGTCTTTTGATTTTCAAATACCAGGTACTGTAAATATGCATTATGCATATAACTGCGTCGGTGGCGCAGCGGTAGGAGGGTCGCACTTTAAAGCGACGGCTGCGCAAGAGGTCCCGGGTTAGATCCCCGGGTCGGGCCAAAAATATATACCTCAGTTTTTCTGTTCCGAAATTCTTAGGGTAGCCCGGAGTTTGGAAGTTGGCGGTGTTTTACCCCCGTGCCTCGAAAAAGCACGTAAAGCCATTTGTCCTGCACCTGATCTCTCTCCGGTCGTGTCAGATTGCTGTCCCATCGGGCTATGAGAGTGAAAGGAATAGAGAGTGCACTTGTGTTTGCGCACACACTTGTGCACTATAATATGTCCCGCGCAGTCGGTTAGTCGTTGTGACTGGCCATCGTAGTCGAAATCGGCTAGGGGGACTATTACTATTATTGTAAATATAAGATGGCGCTGTGTTCACTGAAGCGCGAGAGATTGCGGGGTTTCCAGTTACCACTCAGCACTCTAAACTTGAAGGTCACCAACCTCTTTGCCCAGTACATCGTAGCATAAAGTCAGTTTATCTTGGATAGTCCTTTTACGTAAGCAATCTTTTCGTTACTTTTAATATGATATCTGTGAATAAAATTAAGTAACTAATTGATTTAAAAAGATCTCGGTTCTTAACAATGAAGTACCTATTTAAGTTGTGTATCTCATTTTAAAAATAATTTCGTAAAAAAGAATTATCAAGATTGTTTACAGTATTCTACTAAACAAGAAAAACGGATTGTACTTTGATCGTGCTAGGGGCGTGTCCGGCAAATTTTTTTTTTATATTGAAAATGATGACAACTTGCCCACTAGACAGTTTCGACACCGACCAACAACGCTGCGCGCCATGTACCAAGCGTCATTTTGTCAGTTCTAATACGCTCCATGCATGGACACGCTATGTGGCTGAACTGGTGAGCATACGGGTTGTAACCGCGTATGATGACCGTTATAATAGCGTCGCCGTTACTTAGTCTGTCCATTGATAGCCCTGCCGATATAGACTGTCGGACTGATCATGACACTTGGATGAGCCTTAGGTAGACATGCCATATGGCGTAAAGTCTACATTGTGTATACATTTCGGTTGTGCAACAAAGAATAAATAAAAAGACGTGAGTACTCGTTAAAGAAGAGATGAAAAGAAACAAAGTTATATGTTTGATAGCTCTATATGTGAGTTGAGGCCCTTTGTCATGATCTATTCAAGATACGGTAGCGACATCTAAAGTATCGTTCAATCTTGTATATGGAATTTTGAGGATCTACCATGGAAATACTATGAAATGAAAAAAACATGTTCAAACATTTCAATCGCTTTCATAACAAGGCTTAAAAGACACTCAATATTATTTTTTCCTGAACAAAAGACAAAGGTGTTTTATCGAGTTTTTTTAAGAGACAGTTTTAAAAATTCACACTTATTTGCATGCCTAAGTAGAGAATTCAAATTTTATCCTATATGTAAACTCATTTCATTTTTATCGATATATGTAAATGCAAAAAACAAATAATACCTTTAAGCCGCTCCACCTCCCGGCTCAAGAGGTACGGGCTGGGACTTTTGATATGTTAACATTAACTTAAAAATTGTATTTCAAGCGATTCCCCCTGGTATCTAGTAATAGGTGTAATGATTTATAAAAATGATCTCAAAATTTTGTTGTCTACCTGCGCTTAAAATGATATTGGTAATAATAAAAATAAAACAATTAATTATACATTTAATTTGTGTTGTTGTGTATGAAATATAACAACTCATTTGATGATATGCAGTTTTTTTGTGCAAAGAGATTTTGATTAATTATTTCAATACGCTGCAGTGTGTCTAGCCAAGTTTAAGCAAAAGAACTGGCCACTCAGCGCCGTGAATACACGAATTATTTCGAGCAACTTTTGACCTATCCATAACTCAAAAGCCATTCAGTGTAAACACGTCAAATAACATATATTTATTTATATCTATAAGGACAAGAAGAACTTTAAATTATCATAGCACGATTGCAAAGATATAAAGGTCTAAAAATCACAAATTTTCACTGACTGACCTAGATATACATCAAATACCAAAACTACTTCCAGATAAACTAGGTAGTTGAAATTTGACATTTAACCAAGGGGTTTTGTGTAAACGTAGAAAAAAAAAACGAAAACAAAAGATGGCTAATGGCTGGCGCGCGCAGTGCCACAATGTAAATACATACACATTATTCTAAATTCAATTTAAAATATCATTTTCTTTATGACAGATTGTTGTAGTTGATAATCATAAAACAAGAAAGAGAACTACATACTTGCTTATTTAAAATATGTTTTTTCTTCTCCTCGATATAATTTGCTTTTTTGGTGGAAGTTGCCAGTCCTTTAGTTCTCAATACATACTTTGTTCAAATATTCGATAATCCACTGTCAACAATCAAACACCGTCTGATTATTGAACTTGTCTGTTATTTTTCTTATTAGGTTATTCATAAACACAGGTTAGCTAGAAAGTTGCTGGTTCGGTCCCGCCCGTGCGTAATTTTTGGTTTTTTATATTCATCTTTATGAATTGGTATAAAATCCAGAGCTGCTCTCAAAGAAGGCAAATATACCTACTTGTTAAATTAACTGGCCAAACTCAATATACAATTAATTTCTTCATGCTTTTGCTTTCATAATTATAAAACCTATTAAAAAAAATTTGAAAAAATACTTCTCAATACAATGTCAAAAATTACAAATAAATAAACTTTACAATAAGAGTCAGATTATCTAAACTGTTTAAACGTAAAAAACAGAGGTAGCCAAAATTTATTATTAATTACAGTTATTTTACAGCAACTTTAGTTACAAAGCCACTCTATGAGTTTGCGTATTAAACATTTGGCAATAAAATTATGCCCTTGGGGATCTTGGGAATGGTCTTTGATATTGAACCAATTTTGGATTACTTGTACACACTATTTGATCTTGATCTTTTTAATTTTAATCGTGCTTAAGTATTCTTTTCTGAAAAAGGTTAGTTAGGAAAATTATATTTAACAAATGTTGTCACCTCGAGAATAAACATGCACTGCAGAGGCAATATTTGCAATCTTTAAAAATGTCTTAGAGGACTGCCGGGGCGAGAGTCCGATAAATTGCCCTTACACATTTTTCCATACCTATTTTAAACAGGCCACCCAAATCAGAAGAATTTCCCTAAACTTAACGTCCATGCCTCATTAGCGTCTAAAAAGCAGACATGTAGTCTCCTCAAAACGACAAAAATGTAATGTATCTATTTTTTTACTTTCAGTAACCAGTGTTATCGTCAATTACTATACCGAAAAACTTTGTATGACCTTTTCGAATCGTCAGTCCTTTCGTTTATAAACATCTGCGTTTAAAAGAGCCATAGTATGCTTTAAACGCATTAACGCTAATTTAATAGCAGTTCAATTGTTACATCAGGGCTGATTATGGTGTATATACCTAAACCACGGTTCCAAACTTTAAAGCGTCTTATTTCATTATTTACGGTGAGACGGTCTTTATTTCAAAACTTCCGAGATAATAAAGTTATCCGCCAAGTTTCTTTATGACGCTGGAATCCTGAATTTGCGAATTTTGTGATCGCAATTTAGGTTGATTAGCCGAAGAAAACAAAAAAAATATTTTGGCTCCTGATGTGACGACGCTTTTGACTTTTATAGCGTTGGGAGAAACTTTTTAAGACTTTGCGTAATTTATTTGTTTTTATAAAAGCTTGAGGTTACTCTTCTGATCTGTTGTAAATAATCCGGGCAAGTCAGCGAATATACATTGTTTTAATAAACATACGTAACAATTGGCGCATTTTTTTTATCCGCGATAATTTAATGTGTATACTTCTTCGTAAACTTCACCTTTTCTTAATTGATTACAAAGACTCCAAGATTGACCGTAAATTGTAATTGTTTTTTACGAAAAAAGCCCTTAACATGACAGGCTTATGCCTCTACGTCATGCGGTAAGACAATGAGCACGGTAATTAATGAGAGCACTAACAAAATGTATGTAAGGTAGATATGCCCAGAAGGCTTTGTCTTGAAGAATGAATGACGGTTTTGTAAGAATATCAAATATTAAATAGGGGAGATGATGGCAAGATGAGATACTTAAGCTTTAAAGGCCAAAATGAAAAAAAAAAATATTCTTATAATATTCGATATTAGGAACTTTAAGATGTCTGTTTTAGAAATAAATCACAAAATTGAAAAAAGTCGTTTACCCTGTCGTTTTGATGAAATAAAAATCTTTATCTTTAAAAAATCTTTATCTTATTTACCCTGTATTACCCAATTGTGCTGCTTAGATGGGGTACCCCCTAAGGTAAGATGGGGTAATGAAAACTATCAGGGAAAAAAAAGTTATTTGGATTGGCAGAACTCGCAGACATGAATGGCTTCGTCTTCATCATCATCATTTCCCGCAAAAGTAATAATGAGACCATCTTCCACAGTGAAGGCATCATATCCACCCCTTAGTCAAAGTGAAATATACTGCCCTACAAAACATACATAGTGTGACCCTTTCGTCTTTTTGCTGTATTTGCTTAAGTTTTTGTAGTAGTTATCTTCTGTTTTTTTTTTCAATTAATCTTTTTACTTATTTGTTTTTTGATACCCCATCTCACCTCCTTCCTTCCCTAGTTGAAAAAGTTGTCTGTGTGAAAATTAAAAAAGTAATGTTACAGCGAAATACCATGATAGTAATTGTGATAAGCCATGTAGAAAAGAAATGGTTTGTGAAATTTAATTAAACTATGTTCCTTGTTATAAATTAAACTCATTATGAACTTTCCTATCTTTTTTGTACGAGAATTGTTTTCGCAAGTGCAGATATCTAAGATTTTTACACTGGAAAATCCTTCTGGATCATTTTCAATAAGGTGACAGTGTGTTTTTGTAGCTAATGTTGGCAACAAAATCCTAAGACAGGAAACTTAATTACAGAGCAAAACGTGTCAATTTGGATTTTGACGTAACATTAGCAACTGTTTACCTTCCTCTTTATTTTTGATTTAGAAACCTGTTTGCTTGACCAAAATATTTTTTGTCTAAACAAGATTTTCTTTTTTTTTACGATATATTATACAGTGTTTACCTAAGGTACAAGTAAATCAAAATATTTTGTAATCATGCACAGTTCCTTGGGCCCTATTTTTGAATCACATGTTTGATTGAATAAACTTATTTAAAAAAAAAAACACACACACACACACAATAGTGTGAATTTTGTTCGAAACTGAATAAAATTAATGAAAAACACGCGAAACATAAATAAATAAATATTGGACACCAATCACATAGATTGCTCTGATCCCAAAGTAAGTAGCCATTGCACTTGCGTTATGGAAATCAGACACAACGGTGGTAACACAACACCCAGACCCGAGACAATATAGAACCGGGAATCGAATTCAGGACCTCGGAGCGGCGACGTCTTGAACCCAGCATGCTTAGCCAATATCCATGGAGGTCGACAAAAACATTAACGTGAAGACTTAAATATTAGTTATTTTGTTCCTAGTCACTCCATGTGTCATTAAACTGATTTTTATTCCAATATCGGGCATTAATCAATGACTATCACACGCCATCTTGACGCGAGGAATTCAAAAATAGAGCTCCCGATCTTTAACTTTTTTGACGAGGTCACTTAAGAGCACCCAAAACAAAGTCTGTGACATTATGGAAAAGTTCGTCTGATGCAATAACTCAATTTAGTTTCTACTTTTAAAAACGTATTTTTAACATTTTGTCGTGGAGCTCCAAACTTTTTTTACACCCACAATCCCCGGCGACTGGAGTTAACTTGCGGCAGAAGTTTGTATTGTCAAAAGGCATCATGAAACAAAAACACATTTACTTCAATTTGTATCCACAAAGACGTCCAAACAATACAGAATAGCCATTGTTACTAATTTTGCTAGTAAGTTTCTCTTTGTGATGAAAGAGACAAATCTCGGCACGTCGCGAGTTGGCACTTAAGTATCAGACGTGCGTGCGGCACAGCTTACTTGTGTGGCATTAATAAAATAAACAGATGAAAATCGTAGGTCATACAGTACTCGTAACGTGTAGGTATTTCTAACTTGAAGATTTGTTTAATTTAATTATATTTTACTATTCCCATATTATTTACTGTAGGGACTTTATGACCGTTTAGTAAGAAAAGTGACTGTCGTCAATCTTAGCACCTAACCAACTGCCTTTTATTATTTACAAATCTCCGTGCTTTCGATCAAGCCTTAAACGTTTCCCGGTACTTTTCTAAGTGTTTTTCACATTAGAGCGACAGCAGTTTAACCTATTAAAACACATACGAATAGCGGCGCTGCTCGCGTAAATAACAGAATGACAAAAGTCTGTTAATATAAAAACACATCCGTGAAAGGAGATGCATCCCTCACGGATGTGCTAACAACATTCTTTTGTTTACGCGACCGCCGACGTCCTATAGATCGTGAAGCCTAGAGAGTAAAATCATTGTTTTAAGTTTGATTGATTTAGCTTATGAGATTCTTTCTATCAATTGAGTATGTACAAGAATGAATATGAAAAGTCATAAAGATTACCAGACTTGCTAGCTGCGTTTTACAGAAGAATTACTAGAATTTTAATGAAACTTGACATGAAAAACAACTCATAAGGAAGGTGAAATGATTCGATAAAAATAATAGTCAATTAAATCACAAGAAATATCAAATGGCAATAACCGTTCTTAACATACAGAACTCAAGAACCTCCTTACGAATTGGCTACTGAAAATATGTTTTTATTCCGTTGAGGAATTACTAAAGACAAATGTTGACATACGTAGAACTAAATTATTGACTACGTGACGACTAGTGAGGGTATAATCATTAATAATAATATGTTTTATGTTTTCATTAATATGGCAATGAATTAAATTGAATTTATGTAACCAAAAATGTGCAAATTGTAATAATGAATGTTGATTTTATTAATTTTTTATGATGTTTTACAATTATTGTAATTTCATATAATTAATTGTATAACTTAAATATCCCAAGTTTGCATGCCGTCTTTAGCAAAACATGAGGTCTAAAATAAAATTCTGTAATTACATAAATTTACCATGTTTTACGCAAATAAACGAATTTTAGTTTTTTTTTTAAGAATGTGTAACAATTTAACGACAACCATTTTCGTTTAACCTCTCCCGTGTCCCGCCCGGCGATAACTCAACACATAATACAAGCAATTAGTCAAATTCTACTTGTAAAATGTCTCTGTATAAAATTACCGTATTATGTTGCATATTTACCTTCACAATCACGCTTTATAGCAAGAGTAGCGTCACTGTTAAAATTTCTAAATTGATCCATCATTTGAACATGCATACATTCACGTATTGTTTGCTTTATGATGATTATTGTTTAAAGAAAATCGTTAATTTGATCTTTGTTATTATAATGTACAGAATGATAATACGTATTCCAGAGAATCTTTTAACTAAATATTACTTAAGGAGTCGCCCCTGACACGCGCACTCCACACTCTTGATATTATAAGCAATAAATCCGATCTATTCATTGGTACTCTGAGTGAATCTAACAGAGTAGCAATGGCGGTTATTTTTTATAGTCATTAATTAATTAGGAACTCTATGCAATACTTTGTAGTTAAATTAAGCATGTCGGCTGTACTGTCGCATTGGGTAGTAAATCCTGTAATGATAGTATTAGTTAAGTAAATAAATACAAAAAAATATATAAACAGCATTTAAGATAACAAAATATTTGCAATTAAACTAATCACACTCGAGGAAAATATTTTTTAAAAATGTTCAGGGAAAAAACTGTTTTGGTGAAGCCATGATCATTGACACTATGATACCAAACTTTCATAAGCGATTGCATTTACTTATCATCTTTCTTTAGTGCAAAAACAAATGAATAAAACATAAAAATCATTTCATAATTATTTTTTAGGGTTTTCCCCACTAGAACGTAGCATACCATGACCGTGCTATGAACGTGACAGACAGTAAAAAATTGTGTTGAATGATCTTACCCACTAGACAGCTCTATCACCAACTAACACCGTCGCGTGTCATGCACGAAGCGTGTCAGTACCGGCAAAATACGCTCTCGCTCCACATGTCGTTGAGACGGAACGCTGTCAATCCGTTCAGTGGGCATAGAAGAGCGTATCGTGTTCCTAGCATAGGCATGGTATTGAACGTTATCATCATCATCACCACTATCATACCACATCCTTCGACGTTACTGCTGAACATAGGTCTCCCCCATGACTTTCCACAGCGATTGATCACAAGCGCTCAGCATCCAGTGTGATCCTGCGATGTTTGCAAGGTCGTCTATCTATATTGTCGGTAGACGTCTTCCGCTGTGCTGTGATACGTTGTAGTGGGAAAAAACCTTTATCATATGTTTGAAAATATCATTAAATACGACTACCTACCTCAACTTAATTTCCATTTACATTTTTAAAAACATATTTAAACATTATAGGTACCAAGTAATTTTCCTCAACAGCTCCACCCAACAGACCAGTGATAATGGACGCTAAGACCAGAGATCAGACGCGGCTGCTGGAGCCGTACAATGAAGGAGACACCTTGGAGCTCATCTGTGAGGTCTATGGAGGTAAGATTTATATTTTAGGACTTGTGTATCTTACCACATTAATCAAGTGCCTAATGTTGCTTTCACTGTAATATTTAGATAAAAAAAGTTGTTGAGGTTAGACAATAACTATTTTAAAATAGCATAGCAAGACTTTTAGCATCGCGACTGCATCGCTGCTAAAAGTCGCAGTGTGTAAAGGGTCTTAAGTTTTATTTTCTCACTTTGCTATTAATTTTTAAAACTTGTTTTTAATAATATACAATATTTTTTCTTATCAGCTTTAATTCTACAATGTTTTATTTGGTTTAATTTCCTTTTATTGTCTCTTTTTAAAATATTTATTTAAGAATTGTTTTTGTCTCGTTCCTCTCCCCAGGCGATCCCCGACCCCGTCTGACCTGGTACCTCGAGAACACCGTCATCGACGACTCATTTTCGTACCGTCCTGATGGCGCCACGGTTAACGGGCTAGCATTACCCAGCGTTGGGAGACAGCATCTTAACGCAAGGCTGGTGTGCCAAGCCTCTAACACTAATCTCGCTCCGCCTGAGACGAAGCTGTTGATACTTGATGTCAATCGTAAGTGGGTAAATGGATATTGACTCTCAGTATCAAGATCGTCTGGACTAGCTTGTTATTGACTTTCAAATACATTGGAGTTACTGGTACTCTTGGAGCATAGATTTTGGAATGCTATCTTTAAGACGATAGCATTCCAAACCGCAAACTGGACGGCCGGCAGTGCTGGCGCGCCGCGGCCCTCCAGAACGGTTAATACAAACTTAAGCATAAATATCAAATCGCGCGAGCCGCGCGATATACCGTAGTCGCTCACGCGGCCGTCCAGTTTGCAGCCTTAAAGTCATGCATTTTTGTTTCTTGAAATATGATGACACCCTTCAGGGCCTGGAAATTCATTATGTTTTTTTAAATCACTTTTAACTATTGAGCGATTCGTCGCCTAACTTACCTACGCATTCTAAAATCAATGAAAAGCTGTGTATGAAACAAGAAACAACTTTATTTCACTTACATTCGAACTAAACACGCATGGTAAAGACACACATATCAGCTCATACGTGAGATTAAGTCTTTGTCCATTCGTGGAATGTTTACAGGCTAACTTAACTTATTATTTTAACTTACATGAGTGTAAGTACTTTGCTTTTTCATGATCCTTTCCACTTAATATTCGCCCTCAATATATACATGTATATATAAATATTCCCAAGGTCATTAACGTAACCCTGTTGCAGTAAGACCACTGACAGTTCAGATCCTGAACAAGAGCGGGCAGGTGTCAGCGGATCGACGGTACGAAGTGGAGTGCAAGACCACTGGTTCCAGACCCGATGCTGTCGTCACGTGGTGGAAAGGCAGCCGGAAAATCAAGAGGAGTGCTAAAAATGTAAGCGGACTGTAATTTGTTTTGTGCTTTTTAGATGAGCGTAGGTCATCCGTGATATCAGTCTTCCGTGAAGTGTAATACTGGATCCTCAGTCTATACTAATAAGTTGATTGCTTGCTGTTGATTGTTGCTTAGCGGTGAGGTAAAACTTGTTTAGGTACCCACATACATCTAGTTGCTTTTTAGGGTTCCGTAGCCGAATGGCGAACAACGGAACCCATATGGTTTCTTGAAGTCTATCTGTCTGTCTGTTCGTCCGTATGTCACAGCCACTTTATACTGTAACTATAAGCATCACGCTGTTGAAATTTAGTAGAAAGATGAATACTGTTAATCGCTTTACGATTCTTATACAATAAATAAAAAACCGGCCAAGTGCGAGTCGGACTCACGCACTGAGGGTTCCGTGCCAACTTTAACTGAATAAGGGGAATCCACTTACTTCAACTTAGCTAAATTACCACAGCATTTTGGTGACAGAAATATAACTTTTCGACGACCTCCGCGGTCGAATGTCTAGCACGCTGGTTGAAAGCGTCGCCATCTCGGAGGTACCGGGTTCGATTCCTGGTCGGGTCAATGTAGAAAGATGCCGGTTTTCATTGCTATAAATTAAGACAATAACATATGGTAAAGATAATGCTTGAGGTGGGCAAAGCAATAACACCGATACTAAAAAGACATTGATTGCCTTGAATGAAGTAATTTCCTTTAAGAAGAGTGAAAAAAATATTTAAGACTTTTGAGTGCTTTCTGGTTTTCGGATTTGAAGTCGGTTTTAAATTTTTCTATTGTCTTAAATAGAGTCCTTTGAAAGAGTCAAGAATTTATGTAAGACGTTTTTGATGATAACGTAATTTTGTTATCATTATCTTTACAACGAAGTAACGAGATGCGACACTTATCCGTAGAGTTTCCATGCATTAATCTTGTACGGCGATAGTTCACCAACGATTTTTTATAACGCCAACACAACTTGTCATGCCGATACAATGGCCGCTTTGTGCGATATTGTTAATGTCTTCATACACTCGTAGCTCAAAAATGTACGCATCATCACGATTATTAATTAGTCAACGTCAATTTTGTGACTGCAAAAAATATAGTTATTTTCGTGAAAAGCGAAAATACAGCTTTTTTTGCCCTAGTTTCATTCATAGTTTTGTTTGATTGAAAATGTAAAAATAAAGGATTTTGTAATCCATTATTTAATTGAAAATGTTGTTTATCTATTGAATTTTCGAATTCTATTTAAGGTTGGGAATTTCTAAATTTATAGAAATGCAAAGTCACATTTCACTATTATATATACACTAATGTACAACCAAAAATTTGTACAAAAGGTGGACTTAACGCCATATGGCATTATCTACCAGTTATAATATGAGCTAAGCAGAAATGATAGTGGGCAGTGCGACATAAAAAAGAAAATGAGTTACTATTTCAAAACAAAGGGTACGTTTTACACATAATATAATACATAAACAGTATTATTATAAATACAATATAAATTAATATATTCTTACATATACTTATCCAAGCGATAAAATGAATGCAAATACCTATACATACTATAATAATTATATATTATGACGATGTTGTAGAAGGTTATGGATAACGATATGTTGGTGCTTCCGATAAACATATGTAGAAAGTAGGCACGGACAAGTAGAGACTTGACCGTGCAAATAAAAAAATTGTAACAGCCTGTTGAAATTCTTCCGGAAGGACATTCCAGAGACGAATGGCCTGAATAAGAAAAGAGTTTAAAAGGAAACCTGTGCGGTGAGAATGAGCAGAATCACATCCAGACCGCAAGTACTCAATCAATATATATGACATGTCGGTTTATAATTATTAATGTTGTGGTGAAAGATACAGAAACCTTACATGACGTGTTATTAATACTAAAGAACGTCCCCACGGAATTACAAACGACGCGATGACGCAAATGAAACTCATTAACATTTACATATTTTTCCGAAGTACCTTTATCAATATAGACGTGATCACAAGTTAATCATACTATTTCAATAACACCCATAATGTAGAGATAATATTAAAAAAATATGCAGTGTCGTCATCCATAATGCAATCACGCAGCATTAACACCCCTTCCACACTGCGACTTTTAGCACCGCTGCATTGGCGCGGCTTGAAAATGCTCATTAGCTTCGCGACTGTATCGATATGATACAGTCGTACATATGTTCTGCAACGGGCGTCCTTTAGCTGATAATTAGTAATGAATAACAAGTCGCAGAATAAGTCGCAGTGTGTAAGGGGTCTTTAAGTTGACATCTTGTGACTGCATCGGTGCTGCATCTCGACTGCATAGCTGCTAAAAGTCGCAGTGTGCGACTCACCCAATGAACAGATTTAATTTGGCATCGATGCTAACGCGCGTTACTATCGATGCATTCGCCAATACAGTACATAGTACCAAATTCTGCATCGTAACTGCATCGATGCTAACGCGCCTTAGAATCGCGACTCAATGCCTTAAGTAGTACAAGTGTGTAAAGGTTCAAATTTTGCGATTGCATCACTGCTAAAAGTCGCAGTGAGGAAAGGGTCTAAAGCGTCGATTCCTTTCTTGGGTTAGAATTCAAAATTTCCGTGTGGCTATGTTATTATTCTGGTGTTACTATACTCCTTTATTAATGATCGCGACAGACAACAGCCAGATTAAAACATGATTCAGAAATGTACGTTTGTTATTGAAAGGCCGAATTGGTTTATTTGGAAGTCGCTCAATCACGTTTGTAAAAACAGTTGTGTTTATATGTGATCCTGTTTTGACTGTTTGACGTTAGTTGAGATCGATGTGCATCGTTTATTGTTAAGTTTAAAAGGTCCTGGTCATTCATATTAATTAACGTTTTTTGCCAAAGGGATAAGATCACAAATAATCTTTTGCTGTGATTAATTTTCATGTAAATTGTTTGCTAGATTTAAAAAAAATGTTTACAGCTTAAGGCAATCTGTTAATTGTTTTTCATTTTTTTGTTCCTTTGATGAATTTTTTATTTGAGAACAGCATATATCCGTTGTTTGATATTTCTTAATCTGTAATCGTTAGCTGAAAAAAAGAAGGCTTAGTCTTCACTTCTAGAAACAGATTCAAAACATGTCAAAAACATACTTAATTCAGAAATAATAATAATAATCAAAATTATCATTATCACAATGTATAAGGTGAAATCGTTTATAGGTAAAATATTTTATCAGTGTCTATACATGTTGAAACAAGACAATATCCTATATATTATTTTGGAAAATCGCATTTTTTTAAGTTTATTTTCTTGTTTAAAACAACATTCTGAATTATTGTTTAAACAAACAACAAGAATTATTGTTTAAAACAACATTCTGTGAATTTTAAAAGCTAACTACTAAATTGACTTACTCTTCCCTAATCATGACCTTAATTAATAATTTTAAAAATTCATAATCTTAAATTTTCTCAAAAACTAGCGTTTAAAATCCAAAGGAATGTACTTCAAAAATGATTCAATAATTTAGCTAAATCGGCCCTTTTAAAGGTGACCTTATATCAGAGACTGTTAACATTATAAACTCATGTACAGTGAAGTCAATATAAAATCAAGTCTGCGGTAAGAGCCCCTAAATCAATTGTGTTTATCACAGCGCTAACATCAATTAGCCCAGTCGTAATGGTGATTTACACTGATTGACTTTGAAATTGAAATTCCATTTGTACATGAATGCTAGTTCATTGACATTGCGACCTGAATACCTGCATCGTGTAACGCTGTAATAAATAGTCCTTATTCTTTATTCCAGATGAAATTAGTTATAATATTAAATTAAGTTGTGACTTTACAGTAGATTTAACTTTTGGACATTCTTCTACGCATTCTTAAAAACGATATAACAATATCTTGTTTATCCGAACTTATTTATTGGGTACGTATGACGTGCATAGAATCGTCAGTAAAAATATACAAATTGACTTAAAATACGAACTAGCAAAAAGGTTTTTTGTACCCTTTTGCAGTTAGTAATTAAAAAGGTACAAGTGCCTTGAAGTCTAGACAATATGTCTCACCAGGAGTGTTCGCGTAAAACTAACGTTTTATAACACTTGAAATGTTTAAATGTGTTTTTTTTTAAATGATCAATTTCACTTAAATACTTGGGACAAAACGTTGTAGCCATATTTTTGAAGTGAAAACTTCTTTAGCGGCGTTGAGCACTTTTGTGGGATGGGGGAAAAATGTGAAACTCGCGTCAGGACACGTGGGCTGATCGAAAAACCGTAAGACGGTTGGCGAAATTATGGATGTAAGTTGATTTTTCTGAGAGATAACTTTTTAATGTAATTTCATATAATATAAATTGTAATGTTTGTGTACGATAGCGTAATAAATAAATATTGTATTCTATAAAAATATTATATTATTATTATTATTATTGTATTCTATCACAAAAATGATAGTACTTTTATATTGATAATAAGAGCAATTCATTCAAAATTATTCCCTAACTATTCCAAAAAATCAAAAATGCACAACGTTGATATTCAAGTTTTCACTTCTGCCGGCACTCCCGGAGTGCAATTTTTTAGTTAGAGAAACTATATTAAATCTAGTCTATCGAATATTTCAATAAATGAATTAATTTTATCTGCAATGAAATCCAAGGTACCTAAAATTTCACAGTTACAATCTTATATCAGCGGTCTAGAGTTAATAATTTTCTTACAGAGGGCTATAACACGTAGTTCAATTGATTAACTGAATATCGCAACCACTTGATCTTGATCCCAACTCATAATTTTATGAGAAAATGGCGCTCGTATTTGATCCGCCAAATATTTGGAAGTTCATCGCGATTATTAATTACAGCGCCACGTATTGTTCTCAATGTCACAATGGCCCCTTAGTCTTTTGTCTTTGACTTTTCAGTTAGCTTTACGTGACAAATATTTTTCATTGTATGTTATCTGAAAAGTTTCTATTGTTTCCACAAGTTCATGATCTAATTTTCTATTTGTAGGAATAAAGTATGAATTTCACTCTAAATAAATAAAGAAAGAAAATACATTTATTGATTAGGGACATCACAAACACATAATACAATCACTGACACAATTATATTATACTAGCGGTCCCCCGCGACTTCGTCCGCGCGTTTTGACTTTGCTCCCTCCCCTCCCGTCGCAGCGTCATGTTTTATATCCTAAAGCCTTTCTCGATAAATAAGCTATCCAACACAGAAATATTTTTTCAAATCGGTTCAGCAGTTCCTGAGATAAGCGCGTTCAAACAAACAAACTCTTCAGCTTTATTATATACTAGCAGTCCCCCGCGACTTCGTCCGCGCGTTTTGAGTTTGCTCCCTCCCCTCCCGTCGCAGCGTCATGTTTTATATCCTAAAGCCTTTCTCGATAAATAAGCTATCCAACACAGAAATATTTTTTCAAATCGGTCCAGCAGTTTCTGAGATAAGCGCGTTCAAACAAACAAACTCTTCAGCTTTATAATATACTAGCGGTCCCCCGCGACTTCGTCCGCGCGTTTTGAGTTTGCTCCCTCCCCTCCCGTCGCAGCGTCATGTTTTATATCCTAAAGCCTTTCTCGATAAATAAGCTATCCAACACAGAAATATTTTTTCAAATCGGTTCAGCAGTTCCTGAGATAAGCGCGTTCAAACAAACAAACTCTTCAGCTTTATTATATACTAGCGGTCCCCCGCGACTTCGTCCGCGCGTTTTGAGTTTGCTCCCTCCCCTCCCGTCGCAGCGTCATGTTTTATATCCTAAAGCCTTTCTCGATAAATAAGCTATCCAACACAGAAATATTTTTTCAAATCGGTCCAGCAGTTTCTGAGATAAGCGCGTTCAAACAAACAAACTCTTCAGCTTTATAATATACTAGCGGTTCCCCGCGACTTCGTCCGCGCGTTTTGAGTTTGCTCCCTCCCCTCCCGTCGCAGCGTCATGTTTTATATCCTAAAGCCTTTCTCGATAAATAAGCTATCCAACACAGAAATATTTTTTCAAATCGGTTCAGCAGTTCCTGAGATAAGCGCGTTCAAACAAACAAACTCTTCAGCTTTATAATATATTAGCGAAAGCGCACGTTGTACTTAAGCTGCGAACATTATTTTGGTGCGGAGTTATGTTAAAACTGTGATAGCTCCTAAGATATTTATTGGAATCAAATGATATAAAGGGCAACTTTGTTCTAAATGAAATGCTCGTGATGATGAATGTATTTATTTTGATAAGAATAAATACCTGTGTATATAATACACCTCTAAAAATGATGCATTATTTTTTTACAAATTTATTAACATAAAAAAGGTTGTAGTAAGTGAACCATAAAAGATAGACTTTTGCTGTCGCAGACTTTATTGTAGAACTCTTAATGCTAAACAATCCTGTCATACATGATTTTTGTGTAACTTTAGCGGTTTCCGCAGCGTACGCAGCGGAAGCTCTCAAAAGGAATATCTTTCTTCCGTTTTCGCAACATTTTTCATTGCTGCTGTGGTCTTGTGAGTCGTATCTTTATGTTATATAGCTTAAAGCCTTCCTTGATAAATGGACTATCCAACATAAAAATAATTTTTCAAATCGGCTTAGTAGTTTTTGAGATTAGCGCGTTCAAACAAACAAACAAATAAACAAACAAACAAACTCTTCAGCTTTATAATATTAGTATAGATTAGCGCAAGCGCACGTTGTACTTAAGCTGCGAACATTATTTTGGTGCGGAGTTATGTTAAAACTGTGATAGCTCCTAAGATATTTATTGAAATCAAATGATATAAAGGGCAACTTGGTTCTAAATGAAATGCTCGTGATGATGAATGTATTTATTTTGATAAGAATAAATACCGGTGTGTATAATGCACCTCTAAAAATAATGCATTATTTTTTTACAAATTTATTAACATAAAAAAGGTTGTAGTAAGCCAACCATAAAAGATAGACATATGCTGTCGCGGACTTTATTATAGAACTCTTAATGCTGAACAATCCTGTCATACATGATTTTTGTGTAACTTAAGCGGTTTCCGCAGCGTATGCAGTGGAAGCTCTCAAAAGGAATATCTTTCTCCCGTTTTCGCAACATTTTTCATTGCTGCTGTAGTCTTATGAGTCGTATCTTTATGTTATATAGCCTAAAGCCTTCCTCAATAAATGGACTATCCAACGTAAAAAAAAAAAAACCGGCCAAGTGCGAGTCGGACTCGCGCACCGAGGGTTCCGTACAAACCTGCAAGCTTTACAAAGTTCGTTCAGTACGACAATCGGTATCAATGGTTGTACTTTTGCGTTTTGCGTTTTTGCGTTGACTTAGTTTTTTTTTTTTTCACGGGTTAAGGGCAATTAGATCTTAGTATTTGATATGAATTTCAACTTGATAGCTCTACGCGTTCATGAGGAAAAAAGTAATAAGTTTATATTTATTAAAAAACATATATTTTGTAATGTAACTAAAAATTTAAGGTTTTCGGAATTTTTCCTTTATGTGTGCTATAAAACGTTGCTTCATGCCAAATTTCAAGATTCTAGGTCGACTGGAAGTACCCTTTAGGTTTTGATTCCCTTGCGAGTACTTGCGAGTTTCAAAATATGCAGCTTAAATTGCTGTTTCTTTTGATTGCGTTGACATAGAAGTTTGATTTTGTTACAGCTTAAAGGTATTATAGACTTGAGTATTTGGTATGAATTTCAATTTAATACCTTTACGCGTTTATGAGGAAATGGGTAGTAAGTTTAAAATTATTAAAAAAATATATATTATGTGATGTAACTAAAAATTTATGGTTTTCGCAATTTTTCCTTTATCTATGCTATAAGACGTTGCTTCGTACCAAATTTTAAGATTCTGAGTTCACGGGAAGCACCCTGTAGGTTTTGATTCCCTTGCAAGTGTCGAAAATTAGCGGCAAAAACGGCTGTATCTTTTTATTGCGTTGGCTTAGAAGTTTGATTTTTTCACAGCTTCAAGGGACAGTAGACCTGAGTAATTGATATAAATTTCAGCTTCATACCTCCACGCGTTCCTGAGAAAAAGGGTCTTGACAGACGGACGGACAGACGGACAAGAAAGTGATCCTATAAGGGTTCCGTTTTTTCCTTTTGAGGTACGGAACCCTAAAAATCAAATCGGGCCAGTAGTTTTTGAGATTAGCACGTTCAAACAAACAAACAAACAAACAAACTCTTCAGCTTAATAATATTAGTATAGATTAGCGCAAGCGCACGTTGTACTCAAGCTGCGAACATTATTTTGGTGCGGAGTTATGTTAAAACTGTGATAGCTCCTAAGATATTTATTGAAATCAAATATGATATAAAGGGCAACTTGGTTCTAAATGAAATGCTCGTGATGATGAATGTATTTATTTTGATAAGAATTAATACATGTGTGTATAATACACCTCTAAAAATAATGTATTATTTTTTTACAAATTTATTAACATAAAAAAGGTGGTAGTAAGTCAACCATAAAAGATAGACATATGCTGTCGTGGACTTTATTATAGAACTCTTAATGTTGAACAATCCTGTCATACATGATTTTTGTGTAACTTAAGCGGATTCCGCAGCGTATGCAGCGGAAGCTCTCAAAAGGAATATCTTTCTCCCGTTTTCGCAACATTTTTCATTTCTGCTGTAGTCTTATGAGTCGTATCTTTATGTTGTATAGCCTAAAGCCTTCCTCGATAAATGCACTATCCAACGTAAATATATTTTTTTGAAGTGAAAACTTCTTTAGCGGCGTTGAGCACTTTTGTGGGATGGGGGAAAAATGTGAAACTCGCGTCAGGACACGTGACCTGATCGAAAAACCGTAAGACGGTTGGCGAAATTATGGATGTAAGTTGATTTTTCTGAGAGATAAACTTTTTAATGTAATTTAATATAATATAAATTGTAATGTTTGTGTACGATAGCGCAATAAATAAATATTGTATTCTATAAAAATCTATTCCAAAAAATCAAAAATGCACAACGTTGATATTCAAGTTTTCACTTCTGCCGGCACTCCCGGAGTGCTTTCACAGTTTTTTTTTAATCGGGCTAGTAGTTTTTGAGATTATCGCGTTCAAACAAACAAACAAACAAACTCTTCAGCTTTATAATATTAGTATAGATTTGTTTGAGTTCAAAAGGGGGAAAGACACAAAACCAAGAATAAAAAGCAAAAAAATAATAATAATATTATTATTTTTCTCTAATCTATCCTATAGTGTGGGGTATCATTGGATATTATGTGATTGAGTATAGAGTCCACTCTTCCCAACCCGCCAACTAAACAGTTGGTTGTGGATACGTGAAAAAATCACGGCAGGAGCATACGAGTATACGGTAAATTTTGAAGGAAAAAGCTATGAAGGTCACGTTTAGTTAATAATTTACATAATAATAGATACTTAAGGTACTTTGTGCCCAATAGGAACAAAACTGGTTTATTTTCAATAAGTTATTACATAGTTTTAGGATATTTACTAAAATAATAAAAAAAAAAGCTTTAAACTAATATTGCCTCGTCGAATTTCTATTGTTTTCAAAATATTCCTTTCTTCGTCTACAATTTTGAGCACTTCTTCGTTTGTTTATTTTTTCTGACCAACTTATTCTTTCCATTCTCCTCCAACACCACATCTCAAACGCCTCCAGCCACTCTCTGTCTCTCTGTGTCAGTGTCCACGTCTCACTTCCATACAATGCTATACTCCATACGTACGTTTTTATAAGTCGCTTCCTAATTTTCTTAGAGATATTTGCTCTATATAAATACTTTTTGCTGTTGCACGTATTATCAACCTACAAATAAAAAATCTGACCCAGGTCACCGTCCCGTGGAAAGGAGCCCATGAGGCTGGCCACATTGCCTCTTTGAATGGCCAAGCTTATACGCTGGCCAAGGTAGAGGCTTAGCATTTGCATCGTGAGAATTCAAAACTAGGCGTTTTGAAATCTCACGATACAATATATGGGCACTTGGTCCCCACGGCCCAGAGTTTGGACCCCAAACGGCTCAAACATGTAAGTCTCACTTAGACATTCATATTTGCGCTAATTGCGTTTCAATTAGTCGACCATTACTTAGTATTTTTTTAACATATTTTATTCTAAAAATGTATTACTTCGCACCTCGTTAAGGTGTCTGCGTTTCCACCAGGTGAGCAGCTCCAGATTTAATTAAATGTATATTTATCATTTAGATGAAGGTTTAAAACAATTGTAAAAACAAGGTTTTCTTTTTGTAATGCGATTGATTGAAAGATATTTAGTTAAACGTGTGCTCACTCAGTCCACACAAGCGG
This sequence comes from Pyrausta purpuralis, assembly GCA_963924145.1. NCBI lineage: Eukaryota > Metazoa > Arthropoda > Insecta > Lepidoptera > Crambidae > Pyrausta > Pyrausta purpuralis. The sequence goes on from OZ001646.1 coordinate 7,081,403, forward strand.
TCAGCCATATCTTCATACTGAAATAAGTTGGTCGAGTCTTTCAGTGTTTTTTTTTGTTACACCTCTATTCAATTGAAGCCTGTAATTTCAGATCGTCAAGTTTCGTATTAAAACATTTACTATTAATTTATTGTGCTCACTCCATCCACACGCTATCTCTATGAACCAACTATTGATTCGCATTCCATCGTTTACATTGTATGAATTGGCTAGAAATAAGACTATACAGCATAAAAACAAACCAATTTTACTGGGCGTTCATGAGTAAAACGGATGCCTGGTGCTCACTCCGTCCGCCATCGCTAAATACTTAAATCTTTTGTGCTATGTTAACTTAAAAGAATGAGTGAGCATATGATTTTTTTGGACAAAAAAACTATAAAATATTCGGAAGTACCCAGTTTGATATTTCTTATTAACTTGAATATCAACGTTGTGCATTTTTGATTTTTTGGAATAGTTAGGGAATGATTTTGAATGAATTGCTCTTATTATCAATATAAAAATATTATCATTTTTGTGATAGAATACAACAATAATAATAATAATAATAATAATAATAATAATAATAATAATAATAATAATAATAATAATATAATAATATATTTTTATAGAATACAATATTTATTTATTACGCTATCGTACACAAACATTACAATTTATATATATTAAATTACATTAAAAAGTTTATCTCTCAGAAAAAACAACTTACATCCATAATTTCGCCAACCGTCTTACGGTTTTTCGATCAGCCCACGTGTCCTGACGCGAGTTTCACATTTTTCCCCCATCCCACAAAAGTGCTCAACACCGCTAAAGAAGTTTTCACTTCAAAATTTTTTTAGTCAAACCGTATAGGTTAGGTTAGGGGGATGTCTATGGATAGGTCTTTTAAAATCACATACTGGTAGGAACCAGTAGTTAGCAGTAGTAGTTAGCTTTTAGAAAAAAACATTTTATTTTAACCCTTACGTTTCATAGCTAGACGCTTCCAAAGTGGTAAAATGGGCGTCCCCTCCCCATCGAACATCTAAACTAAGCGAGTATAAATTTTGAAAAAAACATATAATAAAGTTCTTAACAAATATTTTCAATGAAAATTGGTTCGGACGAAATTGAACGAGAAGTTTTTGAGACATAGCACATTTTTAACAACCGCAAACATAACTTTGTACTTCATAGAAACACTGAAAAACAAAGTGATATTTGCTGTAACAAAATATTGTGGTATTTTAATAAGTAGAAGTAAGTCGATTCCCTCATTCAGTTAAAGTTGGCACGGAACCCTCAGTGCGCGAGTCCGACTCGCACTTGGCCGGTTTTTCAAAAGAATTAGCAATGTGTATAGCGATTCCACATAATATTGATAGTATAATATTATTATACATAGGTACATTATCAATATAATGTGAAATTGCAATATTTTATACAATAATTAAAATTACCAAATACTCAAATGTATCTTTTCTTACAATACAATCTTATAAAACTAAAAGTAAAATGATTTTTTATAAACTTTTAAAATGAAATAGAAATTTAGTCCTTATAACTAAAAAAAACCTTGTTCATTACAATTAATAACATATTATTCTTAAAACATTAAAAATATATATTAGCGGACCCGACAGACGTTGTCCTGTCTACACGTCTTTAATTTGAAAATTAAAAAAAAAAGTGAATCTAAACCATTCCCAGATCCCCTTGAACACACACAAAAAAATTCATCAAAATCGGTCCAGTCGTTTGAGAGAAGTTCAGTGTCATACACACTCACAGAAGAATTATATATATAAAGATTAAATGAGCAAATCACTTGTATGTGTGCGTGTGTGTGAGAGAGAGAGAGTGAGCGAAATATGGAAAAAGTGTTGCGTAGTGGGAACAATGTAACGTAAAGAAATGTCATGTCAACAATATTAGCGTTCGTACAAACTAAACCATACATTGTTATCGTTCATTTGATCATCTCGTTTATAATGTCCTTTATTTATTTAACATTGCTTAACAATTGATTTGAATTTCTCCAAGGGCTTCAATTAAAGTTTTAGGTTATTTATTATAGTCAGTAATACATCTTTTATTGATTATCCTTCTGAAGTCTTAAGTTTGGAACGGCAAGTTTATTCTTGTTTCTTGTATCAAAATCACTTTTAACGCTAAACCATCTCTGCCCTGAGGGTCTCAGAGCGGGAGTTCGGATTAAAACCGATCTCACAGATCAAGTGACGATGAGTATAATAACATTAATATTTAATTCATTGTAGTATGATTATCGAATCCCTTCAACCAAAGACGCGGCGTAGGACATCCACACGACGAACAAATGAAAGTGTTAAGATCGCAGGAGCAAACTGGATACGGACCACTTGTGATCGGTCCCTGTGGAAGGTGGAACCGCGAAGAGGCCTATGTCCAGCAGTGGACGTCCTTTGGCTGATTATGATGATGACGACTGCGGGTATCGTTTACATTGAGGGGGTTTTGAACTACCTGGAACTTGAACAGATTAAGCATTTTACATTTACATTTACAATTTATATTGCCAATAACATTGTTGTAATATTGATGCGTTCGTATTCACTTTGATAGTGCATTTAAAGTTTTTAATAAAAATTAAATTTTAAAGTAGATTTTTAATAAACTTTTTACAGCCTCTTATACCGACAATTAAATAAAAATGATTATAAACGCTACGTGTTATTTTATTTTCTATCACGCTCTTTCGGGAGCATAATATCGAAATCCCACGGAAAAGCTAATTATGTTTTACTGTGCGTAATCCTGCAATGGTGTAGAGTAAAACCCGGATAGTTGCCCCGCTTTTTGAAATTACGTCATATATCTTAGTACAAAAAGCGAGATTCTTTTTTTGTTAAACGGGTAACTTCTTTGGTTTATTACCTTCAAATTCATGAAAGGAACATATATTCTCTCTGATATTACCAGAGTATTGGAGATTTTTCCGGACCTCTAAATTTTGGGACAACTATTCCATATAGGGATAGTTGCCAAATCTATATAAAATTTAAGTTAAGGATAGATGCCTCATCGCGATATCAGGCATTTTACCTGCAAAAACTTTGATTGCACCTAGCCGTCCCATGCAATGGCACAGAGACATGCAATCAATCAATCAAATCAATCAAATATATATTTATTTAGCACAAAACATAACAGTTTGGAATATACAAATCGATAACCGCCTACACTAGGTAAAACCTGTATCGTAGGCAATTAATTACTTCCATTGTCATAAATTGGACTGCGTTACGAAAAAAAATACAAGAACGTTGAAAATAAGGGAAATTTGTATTATATTAAGCAAGATCGCAACATTCTTAGGTATACTTGTTTAAATTATTACAATTTATATAAAAACAATAAAATAATAATAAAGAATAAAACTAACTACTTATATTGATCAAATAAACTTGTTGCCTTGGGGAAAGTGCCCAAAAGGCTGGCCACATTACCTCGCTGGATGGCGAGACTAATTCTCTGGCCGAGGTAGAAGCCAGCCTTTGCTTCGTGAGAAGTCTCAACAAGCCGTTGGGACAACTCACGAAACAAATTAAATGAAAAGGTTTAAATGATAATTCTTTTTGGATATGTAATTGTATTAAGGCAGCTGGAAATAGATGTTACAACTGCTACTCGATTCCCAAGGCAGTATTTATGTTCGTCAAAACTTTAAGATTTCATCGTTAAAAGGATTTTTTAATAAGTTTCACAGATCTTAATCATTTCAAAGGGAGTAGACGTGAAATAGCTTAAATATCGTGAAGCAATAATTGTTTTTATATCAAAGAAGCAATAAAGTTAGAAATAGAAATATGTTTATTGACAATAATACATAAATCAATAACCTTAACTTAAAATGTAATAGAAAGCACCTTAAATCTCTCAAGTTATCAGAGGCTCTCAAACTAGGCTATGCCTGTATCTTGGGAGACCAGTAAGATTATTTGACTAGGTTGTGTCGCGCGTTCTATTTATAACTGAATTTATACAAATCTATATTGTCGACAGCGGGAAGAAATTCATGGCTATTAATAGTCAGGTATACAGGCTGTGGTCTTTAGTAGGAGCAAAATTAATACTAAAATATAGGCCTTTAAATAGCCAGTAATCAATTCTAATTCTAGTTTTAATTGATTATAACGAAAAATAAGTTTCTTGCAATTTTCTTAGGTATAAAATAAATCAAACCAGCAATGTAATGCAAAAAAAATGTGTCCAGTCTTACAACTTAACATTGACTACAAAGAGTTTGCGATTTTGAAATACATTGGTAAGGAATAATAACTTTAAATAACTGTATCTCTGAGTTACAGTATTTTATAGCATTATAACCCGGTCCGTTTCGGTTGGTCTATCTACCGAATCAAAAAGTGCCGTTAACATTACGCAAATCACTCGTGCAAAGTTGCGGTCAAGTGCGAGTCGGACTCGCGCACTGAGGGTTCCGTGCCAATTTTTACTGAATTATGGATCCACTTACTTCCATTTAGCTAAAATCCATTTAGCCACATTATTATGTTGACAGCAAATATAACTTTGGTTTTTCATAGTGATTGTATGAAGAACAAAGTTATGTTTGTGGTTGTTAATATGTGCCAAATCTCAAAAACTACCAGTTCGATTCCGTTTAAACCAATTTTCGTTGAAAGTATGTGTTAAGATCTACATTGTGCATGCATCTCATGCATTTTCTACTAAATTTGTAGGAACTTAGTAAAATTCACGTGGACACTACCTATTTTTTGTGGCCAAAATGTGGCTCTGCCAGTAAAATTTTCAGGGAGTTCATTTGTGGCTTAATTGACTTGAGTTGAAATTCACTATTGCACTTTGTATCAAATTTATATTAAAATCCAATGAGTTGTTAATACTACGTATAGAGAAGCCATGCTAAGCAAAAACTGTGTCGCAAATACGACGACAAGATTGTTACGTATTTCTTGAAATTTTAATTTCGAATATCAATCCGTTTGTATGAGTTGATGACAAGTGGCGTCAATTCATAGAGCACGAAATTTGTTCCATTGTTACAATTATACTCGCTTTTCAATACCTAATAACGTTACTATTTGCAATCCATTCGACCGTAAGCCACAGGGAATTCGTGTGACCGCTAATCATTCATTTACGTAATCTACACAAAACGTTCTGCGGTTCTTCTTTGCGTTAGGAAGTGTTGTTATAGGGTGAGCGCGGCCGCGAATATCACTCAGCTCAAGAGCTGTAAATTATTCCTCCTACGAGCCGGTGCTCGTGCTGACTAAGTGTCAGCCACGCTTCAGGCGCATTGCTCAAAATGTAAAGGAAAATTTTGTTCCATGTTCCTCATTTGTACCTAAGAATTTTATTTTAAGACTTAAAATGACAAAATTATCTTATACTCCTTGAGAAACTAAAATTTATTTATTAACCTTTGGTAAATAAGTTTGACATTATTTACCAAGATTTTAAGACTGACCGAAGTCTTCCTAGACTTCGGTCAGTCTTAAAATCTTGGTTAGTGATTAATAAGTGAAATTCATCTATTAGAAAATGGCTAGCTGAAAACGAAATGTTTCGTATGAGTATCTCATTATCGAAATAAATGGTATTTTTTTCCCATGAGCCCCAAGAGTTATTAGCATTGACCTTTCAAATTGCGCTGAGCTGGAAATATTTTTCCATATATCCATAACCGATATTTCGGATACTTTTCCCTTGTAAAATGCGAAATGTATTTGTTTAGGACCAGTCAACGCTCTAGCAAATAGTGTATTATCGAAACCTATTCCCGATCAAACTTCCACGGATAGCTTTATCCCAAAAATGATGGTGGGGTAAATAAGAAAATAAAAAAGGGACAATAAGTTTGCTTTAAGATCATAAACGAATTATTTTTTCTTGTATATTTTTTTCTGCGTAGTTAATGCATGACATTTACGTGTTCGCAACCGCAATTGCTTTGGAAAAGTGTAAGGGAAGCTTGTGTAAAGTTGTGGACATTGAATATATTGCGGCCGATACTGATGAATTGATCGATCATACTGATGAATTGATCGATCAATCAATGTTTACAAATGTGATATTGAAGATACCAGTTTTCTAGGAATGAATTAGGAAATCCACGGAGTAAAATACCACAATATTTTGTTGACAGCAAATATAACTTTGGTTTTCATAGTGTTTGTATGAAGTACAAAGTTTTGTTTGCGGTTGTTGAAAATGTGCTATATCTCAAAAACTTGTCGTTCGATCCCAACCGAATTAATTTTTGTTGAAAGTATTTGTATCTACATTATACATTTCTTCAAAATTTTCAGTCGCCTATTTCAGAAGTTAGATGGGGCGGACACCCATTTTACTACTTCGGAAGCGTCTAACTATGAAAGTTAGACTTAAAAAAAATGCTTTTAGGAACCCCACAACAAAAAATAAGGTTGCTGGTTCAAGTCCCGCCCGAGCGCAATTTTTTGATTTCTTATTCATCTTTATGAATATAAAATTTAACACTGTCAGTGTTATAATCATTTTAAACCATTAGAAACTATAAGGGTTCCGTTTTTTGCCATTCGGCCACGGAACCCTAAAAATAAGTAAGTGTAAGGCCAGACCATTGACATCGTCCTGAAGTAAAAAACAACCCTAGCCATAACAAAATTCAAATTTGTCCGTTTATTATACAAAACCTTGTATCAATTTACAATACAAAGCTTAAAGCTTTTACAAATATTTTAGCAACCATTCTCATGATCTATTTCTAGACTCAAATTTGTTCATTAACTATGCTGCATCTTCAGGTTCATATCTATTGATGATAGCGCATTTTGAATAGACTTACTCTATTTTATTTATGCTATGATAATAAGCCACCAAATCCACACAAGGTATATTGGCCACTCCGGCCAACTTCTGAGCGCTCATCAAATATTCACACACTAACATAAAACGGTAAAAAGCCACGCAAAAACAGAAAAAAGATATGATGGCAAAAAAATCACGAAGAATTTTATTCGGGATGTTTTTTGAAAGAATATTTTTGTTTAAACCTTTAATGGACACAGAAATGGGTCAAATGTATTTCATCATTTTCTTGTGTTATATTCCAATAGTTTTCTACGCATTTTATGAAAAGGTTAACTTACAGTTCATGATCATGCCTTGTCTCTCTTTGCATTCACCTTCTGTTTTAAATTGACAAAGTCATCAACGGAAAAGTAATCCGGTGATGACTTTGTCAAACGATCGTGGTAGAAATTTATATGTAGTGAGCCCTTGCACCTCTTGAAAATAAAATAGCGGACTTTCTTGAAACGTTCTTGTGTAAAAAAATCTCAGGAATTCTGTCGCTTCATGAAAAGAACAGATACAGATATAAATCTGATTTGGAATCATGGCTTCAAGCGCAATTTCATGATCCGACTGTAAATTTATTGGCGGTTATGACGTAATTAGCACCCCGCTTGGATTTTTATATTTTTAACATTTAGTTTGTTACGTATTCACACACACGTAAAATATATACGAGTACCACACACATGTAGAGTCCTGCATATTTATTTATATACTGGTTTTTAAATACCTACCACAGGCACCAGTCTTTGTCACCAGAATTTGTGTGTGGGTACCAACTTGTTGTAACATTGTCGCTGTGGTGAAATATAAACTTTTTTTTTAAATTTTAGTAATATAATAGCGCTGCTGAAGTCAGTTCGTTTTTTTATTTATATATTCTTTATTTCACAAACAAAATGAAGTACAAATCGCGGAGTTAAAGTTTTAAAGCATTCTATCGCTTCAAATGTTTCTACCACTCAACCATTGGGTAATGCAGAAACAGTTGAGGCGGCGGAAAATAACAAAAACAACTGACAAAATTAAGAATGAACTACATATACTTACATATATTATTTTTAATAAACATACGTAAATACAATAAAATCCATACTCAATCCGAATTCAATCAAACTACTCCTCCACAGTTCTCGGAGAACAACGCGACCAACAGCATCCTGAGTTTAGTACCGATGGCGGAAGACAACGGGAGATTTCTAATCTGCCGCGCAGATAATCCCAGGGTCGCTGACTCCGTCATCGAAGACAGGTGGCAACTGAACGTGCACTGTGAGTTCTTTGTTTCATTTAGTATTTTTATGTATGAATACAACACACACACATATGCACACACACATACACACACACATAATAAGTTTGCATGTAATATTTTATGTAATAAAATAAAAAAAATATTGTGCCGTGGGAAGAAAACTGGCCCTTAAAGCACAAGATTTTCCTTGTTTAAAGTCTGTATACATTTGATTATTGTCTATGTAATGCCTGTTCGTGTCTTGCAGTTACTTTGACTGTACCTGCTTCAAAAAGTGGTATATTGTTTACAGATGTAGATCGCTAGCAACCGCTATGGAAAATCATGGTGAGGCCTATTTTTAGCAGTGGACGTATTACGGGTGATAATTATGAAAAAAATAGTATATTAATTGAGCAATTATTTTAGTTTACTACATTAACGTTACATGAAGCCCGATACTATTCCGCTTATTTGTAAATGACATTAAAACCTATGTGTATGTAATAATTGTGATCTATTGATGACCATAAAATGTTCCCCTTCGTTTAGCTGGTACCATTATTTGGATAACCGAAACATTTCGTAATACTAGATTTTTAAAGCATCGTCGATCGTCCTTTCAGTTCTATTAGGACGTTAATCGAAAATCGTTTTTCAGAATTCCAGGTAAATTTAAAATGGTTTTAGATTCAGAACCTCAAATAATTAAATATACTGATCGAACTAGGATCCACCATCATGGTTTTAATTATAACATAGTTCTCAAAAGCTTTATGAGGCAGCCAATTTCTAATGGCTGATAGCCATTAGAAATGAATATAGCCATTGAAAAGAAAACGACAGAAACTATTTCCAGTATTGGTTTTCCGCTTGAAATGAACAAATCCTATCATCTTTTGATGGGTATTACATTAATCTCCAAAATATATAAAATAAAAGTTTGGATGTTAAATAATATTCTCTATACTGATCACAATGACTGATTAACTGCAGTAATTAGTTTCAAAAATTAGGTAATTGACTTACGGCCGGTTTCTGAAACGCTTGTCAAATAATGAATTCGTTAACAGTCAGTCATAATTGACAATCCGTTAAACAACTGTGGGTTGCTGAAAAGAAATTCATCCTAAAATTAGCGAATCGATTGTTAACAGGTGATATTTTTTTTGGTCTGACCACCCGTGCTTAAATCAGTCATCTTCATTCAATCATTCATATTTTGTTTCTGTTTAACGTATACCTTTGTCTCTATTTTTGATTATGATTGACAGATCACAGAATTTTCACAAGTCTATTAAAATATATTTTTAACCGACTTCAAAAAAGGAGGAGGTTATCAATTCGATTGTATGTATTGTATGTTTCTTTTTGTATGTATGTTACCTCATATCTCAGTCGTTTATCGACCGAATCGAAAAGTTTTGTACCTTCTAGTTGGTCCCATTTTTTCCATTTTGGGATCTGATGATGGGATCTTGGTGTGATCGAGGGAAACCCTCAAATTTTAAAGGCACGTATAGTGTATCTTTACTAGAATCTTAATGTTGACGTGTTGTTACGTCTGATAGTCAACATCTTGTGGGGCTGAGCTGATGGTGGAACTCCTTAATGCTTAGGAGCTCAGTAATTATAATGACGGAACTTATGATAGGTAATTTGAAGCTTCTTAAAATATAGAATCATTAGGTGCACCCCCCCTATCGGTGCTGTGATAGTTGACTATCAAGCATCAACTATCACAGCACCGACTCCAAAAAGAAATTGTTTGCCTAAAACGGATTCCTTTCCTTTCAAGTGTGAAGAGTTTATTTAAGACGTTTTAGTGCATTTTGGTTTTGAAGTCGGTTTTTACTTTTTTTTATGTGCATTTGTATTTGTTTTGTTAATCTTGTCATGATCTGCCAAAGATATTTGAAAGCCTCCAGAAGCATAAAAACTTATGGCCAGCAGCACTTGTTCCGCAGCGCTGATGGCATGGTTACGTTGGGTCATGGGTTCCAGATGTGACAGTAATCCCATTAGTTCAAAGAAAACAATTTTTGAAATTCTGTAGCGGGCCATAAATTCCAAATCATTATAGTGATCTATTTGATGCATTCGCACTCTAAACAAGCGAGTTGGCATCAGATCTTCCTCGTCGCTTGTTATGGATATATCATCAGCAGGTAAATCAGATGACATTGTATTTTTTCAATTCAGTTCATCAAAAAGAAGTATGTTAAACACCCGGTTTCTGAAACGCATGTTATCGTAAAAATTACGTAACAAGGTGTTAATCTCTATTTAAACGCAGTTCGGGTTTCTGAACATGCCAATTGACAGGTTGTCATTGCAAATGTCACATCTCTCATTAATCGCCAATTATGGAAGATTTGGGTTTCCGAAAACGTTTTTTGCATGTCAACTTCTTGTTAATACTAAATTAGCTAATAAGCGAAAATTGATCACTTAACGGAGTGTCAAAAGACTTTTGCATACTTCTTTTTTATGAACTGAATTAAAAAAAGTAAAAACCGACTTCAAAACCAAAATGCACTAAAAAGTCTTAAATAAACTCTTCACCATTGAAAGGAAAGGAATCCGTTTTAGGCAAACAATTTCTTTTTGGAGTCGGTGCTGTGATAGTTGATGCTTGATGGTCAAAGTGATGGCACCGACTCCAAAAAGAAATTGTTTGCCTAAAACGGATTCCTTTCCTTTCAATGGTGAAGAGTTTATTTAAGACTTTTTAGTGCATTTTGGTTTTGAAGTCGGTTTTCACTTTTTTTTAAAGTTTATTTTATTTCTTTATTTTTAGTGATTACATAAGAGGGGGGGGGGGAGTTGCACCTTATGATTCTATTTTTTACGGAGCTACAAATTACCTATCATAAGTTGTGTCATTATAATTACTGAACTCCTAGGCGTTAAGGAGTTCCACCATCAGCTCAGCCCCACAAAATGTTGACTATCAGACGTAACAACACGTCAACATTAAGATTCTAGTAAAGAAACACTATACGTGCCTTTAAAATTTGAGGGTTTCCCTCGAATACACCAAGATCCCATCATCAGATCCCAAAATGGAAAAAATGGAACCAACTAGAAGGTATACCCTCTAAGTAAGTGAAAAAATTTTTCGATTCGGTCGACAAACGACTGAGATATGAGGTAACATACATACAAAAAAAAAAAATGATGATAAAAAAAAACATACAGTCGAATTGATAACCTCCTCCTTTTTTGAAGTCGGTTAAAAATACAATATCATCTGATTTATCTGCTGATGATATATCCATATTAAGTGACGAGGAAGATCTGATGCCAACTCGCTTGTTTAGATAACGAATGCATTCAATAGATCACTATAATGATTTGGAATTTAGGGCCCGCTACAGAATTTCAAAAATTGTTTTCTTTGAACTTATAGGATAACTGTCACATCTGGAACCCATGACCCAACGTAACCATCATGCCATCAGCGCTGCGGAACAAGTGCTGCTGGCCATAAGTTTTTATGCTTCTGGAGGCTTTCAAATATCTGTGGCAATTCATGTTCGAGAACACAAGTCGACAGGCTCGCTGCATAATTAAAAAGGTATCTACTGAAATTGCCAAATTAAGGCCTCAATTTGTTAACATGCCAACGTCTGATTTAGAACAAACAAGGGTCATAATATATTTTAATAGACATAATATATATAAAAGACTTGTGAAAATTCTGTGATCTGTCAATCATTATTTCTTAACAGCACAGATTACACGTTGATGTCAAAAAATAGAGACAAAGGTATACGTTAAACAGAAACAAAATATGAATGATTGAATGAAGGTGACTGATTTAGGCAAGGGTGGTCAGACCAAAAAAAATATCACCTGTTAACAATCGATTCGCTAATTTTCGGATGAATTGCTTTTCAGCAACCCACAGTTGTTTAACAGATTGTCAATTATGACTGACTGTTAACGAATTCATTATTTGACAAGCGTTTCAGAAACCGGCCGAAAGTCTTTTGACACTCCGTTAAGTGATCGATTCTCGCTAATTAGCTAATTTAGTACTAACAAGAAGTTGACATGCAAAAAACGTTTTCGGAAACCCAAATCTTCCATAATTGGCGATTAATGAGAGATGTGACATTTGCAATGACAACCTGTCAATTGGCATGTTCAGAAACCCGAACTGCGTTTAAATAGAGATTAACACCTTGTTAGGTAATTTTTACGATAACATGCGTTTCAGAAACCGGGTGTTAGTTATTTACTACCGGCTTGAAACGTACATGTTCTTTGAAATAAAGTTGACGTATAAAGGATCGATAGCAATATTATTATAACAAATGAATTAAAAATAATAAAGGTAATGTTACCCGGGCGCGTAAAGTGGAAATGATAAAACCGGCCAATTGCGAGTCGGACTCGCGCACTGAGGGTTCCGTGCCAACTTTAACTGAATTAGGGAATCCACTTACTTCTACTTAGTAAAATACCACAATATTTTGTTTACAGCAAATATAACTTTGTTTTTATAGTGTTTGTATGAAGAACAAAGTTATGTTTGCGGTTATTGAATATGTGCTATATCTCAAAAACTTCTCATTCGATCTCGTCCGAACCAATTTTCGTTGAAAGTATGTGTTAAGATCTACATTATATATATTTTTTAAAAATTTACACTCGCTTAGTTTAGAAGTTAGATGGGGGGGGGGGGGACGCTAATTTTACCATTTTGGAAGCGTCTAGCTATGAAACGTTATACTTTAAAAGAAAATGGTTTTAGAAACCTCCATGTCATTTTAAAAGACCTATCAATAATCACCCCACACGTATAGGTTCGACTAAAATTTTTTTTATTGGTTTGTAAAAGGATCGTAAAGCGGTTAACAGGATACACATTCCTACCAAATTTCAACAGTGTGAAGCTTATAGTTACAGAATAAAATAGTTGTGACATACGGACGGACAGACAGACAGACAGACAGACTGACTTGACGAAACTATAAGGGTTCCGTTTTTCGCCATTCGGCTACGGAGCCCTAAAAACGTCATAATTAGGACGTCTTACCTTTATTCTGTGATTAGCTAAGTGTGACGTCTCTGTAAAATGCCACCGTGTATTTTAAAAGCGTACAAAACAATAATTAGAAAGTATAATAGGCTCAGGAATTTCGTATGACAAGTAAGTAAACGAAAATTACGTATAAATCATTAAATTTTAAATTATTTTACTTTAAATCCAATTCACTGTACGGTTACATAAGTTAAAAAGAACGTAAATTATTAATTTTATAAGTGCAAAAAGGACGCAATGTCTTTGACACCAAGTCGATCATAGATTCTCTAGATTAGTCAATTAAGTGTGCAGTACAGAGCAGTGATTGATAAATATGTGACATTTAGTTAGACTTGAGCGTGGCCGAGAATTATTCATTATCTCTTTTTCTTACTGTATAAATTATACTGTTTCTTTCACATCACGTCTACGTATGTGGTTATTTAGAATTTATTGCGTCTGTGTGCAGTCGCTCTCGACTAGCACAGATTTTTCGTTTGTTTTGTGAGCGTTTAATATATCAATTCTTTTTAAATATCATTGATTATGACGCAATTAAAGAAGATGCAGATGATAATAAATACAAACGCAGAAGTAGCATGGCATTAGTGACTTACCATCAAGCAAACACATGTTAAGGTAGGAATTAGAAATGGTGGCGAGTTTTATGAAAAACGTCATGTACTTCAGAAATTCAACTGTTGCGTTTCAAAGCACGCGCTATAATTCTCAGCTTATTATGTAAAACTATACGAAAAATGAAGCTTGATTTGTAAAAAAGTATGTTTATCGTATCGTAAAAAAACCGCACACAGGGTACGTGTGCGGTTTTTTTAAAATATTTTACGTTAAATAACGTTGACAAACAGTAAGACCGTTTTTATTTACATCGCAAAACAATCGATAGCTTAAATGCGAGTGTTTATTTAATGTTTAAAAACATACCAGCCAATCAGCGAAGTCGTGTGGCGCAGTGGAAGTATTCCCAAATATTTGCCAATTTTCAGCTTTCATGAATTCAAACGCGGTCTGTGGTAGCAGGGCCGGCGCCAACCTTAGATAGTATGAAAATAATCCAGTCCTTTCTTCGTTTTGGAATAGATAAAAGAGAAAATTAGGTTTTTAAAATAAAAATTAATTTTGTGTAACCACTGGCCGTGAGTTTAAACCCAGCTGGCATGGAATGGAAAATGCTTTGCATAAAAATAATGTCTTTGAAAACTTTTGACTTAAATTTGGTTTTTCTTTACTTTTCTAATGAAATAATGTTTTTTTTTGTTAAAAATGCTTGTTATTATTATTTACAATATTTGACAAGATAAGAAACACGGACTGAGTACTTGTAAAATAAAAATACATAATGAAGATATCTACAAAAGCTTTCAACGCAAATTGGTTCAAACGAAATCGAACTAGTAATTTTTGAGATATAGTACATTTTTAACAACCGCTAATAACTTTGTTTTTCATACAAGCATGGAAGTATGTGGATTCCTAATTCAGTTAAAGTTTCCTCGCACTTTGCCGGTTTGAATCGGTCCAGTAGTCCCTAAGATCGCGTTCAAACAAACCAAATCTTTAGCCCTATAATATTACAAGTAGACGTAGACTAGTGAAGCACGAGGATGTGGAAAACCTTAGTGGCTAAGATAGTTTCCTTTGAGACATCTGATAAGATTGATAACTCGGCAACTCACTGCAGTTCTAGAATATATGATGCTTGCAACAATATTCTTGATTAGCGGTCCCTTGCGACTAAGTCCACGCGTAATGAGTTTGGTACCTTAAGGCTTCATCGATAAATAAGCTACCCAAAACAAAAATGATTTTTCAAATTGGTCCAGTAGTTCCTGAGGTTAACGCGTTCAAACAAACAAACACTTCTTCAGCTTTATACTATTAGTATAGATTCGGTTAGCGTAGGAAGCACAATGCTACTACTTCGATTTCTTTTTATTTAGATATTGTTCCACAATTAGGCGTAAAAAGCATTATAACCAAATATTTGTTAAGTGTCGACCATTAAGTATCTCGTAGGTAGCAGTAACCGAAATGTATTTAGACACTGTGAAACAAGCCTTCGTTGACTTACAATAATACCCAATCCATAATTCGTAGACGATTTTTATATAAATTATTATATACCTATTAGCTAGCAACAATTGAAATACAATACGCCTAATTTGATGGAAAAGTTTTTTTCAAATCGGACATTTCATACGTATTCAGTTCCGTTACCTAGAGTTTACGACGTTTTAAAATTAGGCGTTTGGTATTATATTCGACGGATATTCCTCATTTGACGTTGGTACAATCGAACTTCAGTCGAATAAGTCCAACCAGACGTGGATAAAATCAGTCCTAAAATACAATATGACTACTTTGAAACCGGTTGTCTTAAAATCGGCGATTTTCAACTTTATTAGTCAGTTATGTTTCTAGTTTTAAGTGTAACAATGTCGTCGGAATTTCGCAATTAATCACCACGACAAATTTTACTAACTCACTTTTGTGGATGCTCCTTTAATTGATATTCCGAACAGAACCCTTCGGGAACGTCTAACTATTTTGCCAAGCAGATTCGATTTCTTGTGCTCAAAAGACTAATTTGGAAGTCCAAGAAAACTTATTCTATAAATAACTCCGTAATCACACGAAATCCACCGCTGGCCTCTAGCCTTATTGGAATTGTTCGAATCAGGATAGCTGAAGCTTGCTTCCTTCAAAGATTGTGTGAATGATTATTCTGTCATCAGGAAGAGCTTTGAAAGCTTCTCGTTTGTACGTTTTGTTGATTTTATTCTAGTTTTAATGAAACTTTTTTTTAATAATCATATATTTGACCACTACCCCACCTGGTGGTAAGTGATGATGTTGTCGAGGATGGATCGTGTCCGACTAGTCTATTCACTCTTTTCTTCAAAATGCCCAATCGTGGTTCCGGAAATCTTTAGTCGGTAGCGCGTTCCGTATATTAGCTTTCCGAAAAAATATATTTAAATCCTAAGTGAAGGAAAATTTTGTTTTTATTTTACTGTAAAACATTGCCTATTATTAATGGAAAAGGCATGTTCAGGCATTGTGAGTTCTAACTCCGAAATCTAGTGTTTTGGATCAGCTGCGGATTGCTTATTAGCACAGACTTAACAGCCATCTTTCCACAGATGTTCCGATTGTGTCTCTCAAGTTGGGCACGAGTCTGAACCCAAAGTACATCAAGGAAGGAGATGACGTGTACTTCGAGTGCAGCGTGAAAGCCAACCCGAAGAGTCACCGGCTGATGTGGTATGAAGGGGTGAGCCATTAAAAATATACATATCTTATTTTTGGTTTTCAGGAATAATATTTTCGGATTCAAAGAGATGTAGGTGCAAACATGTTTACGTTCAAATCAATTTACAGTTGCTTAAAACAAAATTACTACGAATAATATTTGGTTCTGAAGTTTACGTTTATACTACTCATTGAATTAAAACACTTTACGGCTATATTTCGCGCCCATTTATTTAAACAAACAAGTCTTGCAAGTCATGCCTGTGAACACGGATACTTTAAAAGCAGGTTTTATTTAAACAATAAAAAATATAATCTCAGGTTTTATTTAATAACATGGCAAATGATATGAATACGAAATAAATAAATATTGGACACCAACCACATACATTGTTCTGATCCCAAAGTAAGTAGCCAATGTACTTGTGTTATGGAAATCAGATACAACGGTGGTACCACAACACGTATACCCGAGACAATATCGAATCGAACTCGGGACCTTGGAGCGGCAACGCATATAAACTCAGCGTGCTTAGCCACTACACCACGGAGGTCATACAATATCATAATCATAAACATGAAATGACCGTTTACCTACTCCTAAAATCTATCTATGATATGTCTCGATTCTTACAAAAGTGCTTAATTGTAGAGATGTCCAAAATTGTCTTTACTTATCAATCTTGTCCCATCACGTGCTATTTATTTCCAGTTTTATACAAGTTTAATTATACAATGATCACAACACTTACTTGTACGTCACTTGTGTCACAGACCAAAGAGATCCACCACAACGCGAGTGCGGGCATAATCCTCAGCGATCAGAGCCTGGTGTTGAGGGTAGTGAACAGGACAGCTGCCGGCGACTACAGCTGTCTTGCTTCGAACAGCGAAGGCAGCGCCACCAGCAACGCTGTGTCACTTCAGATACGATGTAAGTTGTATATAAAATTCTCGTGTCACAATGTTCGTTCCCGTACTCCTCCGAAACGGCTTTACCAATTCTTACCAAATTTTATATGCGTATTCAGTAGGTCTGAGCATCGGCTACTATCTATTTTTCATATCCCTAAGTAATAAGGGTTGTTCACCCTTTATTTTTTTCATTTTTTTTTGGACGAAATGTTTTTTATGTTTTTATAATGTGGCATTAAAAAATACATACAACCCAAAAATTTTACATTTTCACACCAACCCCTATTTTTTTATAGCCATTTAAGTAATTTGATTATTTTCCATCCCGCCCGATAACTGATCAATTATAGTGAATTTATTAACTGTTAAAATTACGAGGCTGGGCGAGACGGGACCGGGGCGGGACGGTGCTAGGGGCGAAGCAACGTTCGATGGGTCCTCTAGTAATTTATAAAATAATCATTACTTTGAGTCTTGAACATGTTTTCTAAATCCATTTTACCAAATGATAGATCCCATAGTTTTTTTTTTTACTTCTTTAATTCTAACCGCATGAACTGAACACCAATGCACGTTTGAGCAACGCATCGTTTGAGTTTCTGAAGTTTTATTTTAGTTTAATTCATACAGTTATTATGAAATGAATATAAATAACACTAAACGATAATACTTTAACCAATTAAATTTCCACAGACTAATATATCATTTCATTTTGAGCCAGCCAATACCTACGAAAGAAAATTAAAAAATCTGTAAATAAGTCATCATTATAATGTTAATATAGTATTATGTTAGGTATAATATACCACGAAAACTATTGGCAGTCCTGACAGGTCGTGAATTTGCTTTTTAAATTAAATAAAGTTGAGGCAAATTTATCGACTCCTTGTGATACCTGTCATTGTGACTGCGGCAAGTACGCGGCGAAAGACTCATAAGCATATTCAATGTTATATGTTGCCCACATAAATATAAATATATATAAAATACTTTTATGATTCGGTTTACCGAAGGAATATTAGACTGTTAAACTATTTATACTTATTTTGTATAATGTCCTGCATCGCTGTTGACCGCAGAGATGATTGATCAAATAAAATTACAAAAAGATTGCTCGTAGGCCTCTTATTCGATACTCGGTATCAGCTAAGTCGTTTCAGTGTCATGATGTCTACCTCACTTGTGCTTACCGATATAGCGATGCGACGAAAAGTCCATCAAGTTTTCTTTTTAGCACTAAGCATTTCATTATTTGATTCATTTTCACGCAAGGGCCTGTCACTGCTGTACATAACCTTTCCACGGTTTCCCACAGCGACCAATCACAAACGGTCAGCGTTTGTTTTGTTCCTGCGATCTTAACATGGTCGTCTGTCCGTCTTATTGGTGGATCTTCTACGCTGCGTCTTTGGTCGAAGGGAATCTAAAACTTTTCTGCGCCAGCGGCCATCAGATCTTCGCACTATGTGCCCTGCACATTGCGACTTGAGCTTACTGATTCTCAGGGCTTTATACGTTTCTTATGTACTTTTACGTATCTCCTCATCCTGATTCGATCTTGTAGATAAACACTAAGCACTCCATCGTTCGCTATCGATTTTGAGCTTCCTTATTAGGCCCTTATTTGATCGGATATGTTTATAAAATCAAAGCACTTTAAGTTTAAAGTTTGTTTCGTAGTTTAGCAAATAGTAATTCCCTTATTATCATATAAGGTCACGCAAAAAAACTTGTAACTGAGCAATATCTACGCCCAGATCCATCATTGTGTACATTAGTACCATAATCTCTTCTATAATATAGAACTGCCATAAGAAAACCCAGTCACGATCCGTACGTGTGTCATGCGTTCGGTACGTGATCTAACAATGATGTTACTTCTAGGGTACCATCACATTAGGTACCCGTTAAGTATATTTTCTAACGAAAACGCAGGAAATTGACACGAGATTTTTCATTTAGGTATATTGGCTAGTTTAATTTGGGAAATAGATCACTGTCTACTACAATATTTTAATCGATACCTGTGTTGTCATCCTGGTCTTGCGGCGCGTGCTCCTACGGATATCATTTTGAATACTAACCTATCTTTGCTTGTTTGAGAACCCCGTAATGTAGTCGCTTTCGAGACGTTGTTCCCTTGACACTAACTGACCTAGCAGGACTGAATTTTGCGTGTGTTTACCCCTTAAACCTTCCTGATGACCTTTGTGACTGTGCCTTTATCCTCGGTGCAACCCTGGAAACCAGCTATTGACGGATAATAGGTAAGTCCTGACAGACAAAACTTCCCTTATATTTTTGCCTCACCATGTTGAATCCACTGCCAATCTCGAACAATCGCATTGATAAGGAGTTCCAAGACCATACTTTTAAAACTCAGCGTAGGCAACGTCTACCGATAAGATGGACAAATGGCCTTGTAAAGATCGCCTGATGATACTCGATGCAGAGCGCTTTTAATCGATCAGTCGCTGAGTAAAACCATGGGGGAGGTCTATGTTCAGCAGTTGACGTCCTTTGGCTGATAATGATCATGATGGTGATGATGATTGAAAACGTTATGTAAAAAAAAATATTATCTATTAATAAAGTAATATAAAAATACCTATTAAGTGTAATAAACAAAATTAATACTTTCATAAAGATGAAATAAAAAACCAAAAATTTGCGCACGGGCGGGACTTGAACCAGCAACCTTTTGGCAAACCGGGTCAAACGCTCTTACCAATTGAGCTACCGTGCTGTTAGTCCGACCCGTCTGTTTCCATCTGACGGCTAGATGGCGCTAAGCGTCACGCAATTGAAGTTTTCATAGGAAACCACAAATTTCGCAGGGTCGGCCTAACAGCACGGTAGCTCAATTGGTAAGAGCGTTTGGCCCGGTTTGCCAAAAGGTTGCTGGTTCAAGTCCCGCCCGTGCGCAAAAAATTTTTGGTTTCTTATTTCATCTTTATGAATATAAAATATGACACTGAGTGTTAAAAACATTCTAAAGCAAAATTAATACTACTAATAAATCACTTCAAAAACTAATTATTACCGGTCGGGGTCGT
Source organism: Pyrausta purpuralis (assembly GCA_963924145.1). Taxonomy (NCBI): domain Eukaryota; kingdom Metazoa; phylum Arthropoda; class Insecta; order Lepidoptera; family Crambidae; genus Pyrausta; species Pyrausta purpuralis. Next base: position 7,101,765 of record OZ001646.1, read on the forward strand.
TTTTTTCGGAAAGAGAACCTAACGGTGTATATTAAATAGGTAAGCCGAAAGATTCAAACCACTGTACCAGTCTACCTTCCTTTATTAGTCACGATACGATATATGTATACAAGATGTGGCCAGTAATAGGAGTTAACATTTTAAATAGAAGCCCTATTGAAAAATAATTAATTGTAATTTTCTAGCAAAATAAATCGATACAGTCATAGAACTTGACACTGTCATTTATTCTAACGTGTTAGCGATTTTGATGTACATTGATTCGTTTAGGATTACAGCTTTGGATTGCTATGTATCTAAAGGTACTTACTGATAATCTAAAGAATCATTGAATAACATTTAAGCTTTTATTACAGGCCACAAGCTGTATGAATATACAGCTGAATAGCCATCAATTAAGGCTGCCTCCTAATTTTAGTTGCTTTAGTGCGGTGTGACCTTTTAAGCCTGCAATAAACACAAGAAAATGAAGCTGTAGCTAATAAAAGCATCTTCAAAAAGTTTTCGTTGATTCCCATAGATATGCTGACAGTCTGATAAAAAAGTGCAGTTTTAATAATTTACAAACAATGGAAAAAAAATGAGATCGCTTTGAGCAATAAGACCATCTCAGTTACTTTAAAAATATAATTTGTTAATTACTTTGTGTAAAAGAGTTATGTTATTAAAAAACGACTTCAAAAGCAAAAATCATTAAAAAACTTGTATTGTATATATAACTCTTTTATTTTTGATGAAAATGAGGTACAAAAAAAACATACAATCGAATTGATAACCTAAAAATGAGATAGTCTGCTAGTGAAGCTGAAGTTAAGCAACTTATGGCGCGGTCCTCTTGGCTGGGTGACCATTTCGACAATATAAGTGACGTATATCACAAGCATCTCCGTGCTTCGGAAGACACGTTAAGCCATTGGTCACGGCTCTCATCGATTGATATTAGGCGCTAAGGCGCTTATAGACGACATGATAAAATCCGACAGAAATGTTTATTACTTTCCTGGAAAATACCCCTTCACATTGAGCCCGCAGCGTGGTGGAGTGTGGCGCAAAATGCCTCATAGTTAATGTGAAGCCTTTGCCAAGCAGTGGGACATTACAGGCTTACTTTAATCTAAGAAAATGCTTGATAATTTTGATTCGATGGCACGACTACAATCCTAATTTTGAAGAATATGCGAAGTCATCAAGGAAATTAATTAAGTCTTTTAATTAAAATAACACATATTTCGTGGTTAAAACGGAGGCCTGTGAGTAACTGTGTTAAATATTAACTGTGGTAAATTTAGATACAAGTATATTAAGGATTAAGATACAGGTGTATTTTGGAAGTAAAATTTTACTTTCGACTTATTAGCTGTCGAAGTTTATTTCTCGTTTCAAATTTACTAATAAAGGTCGGCATTGGTCTATTAAATTGAGGATATATTAATATGGCGATGGAAGTGATATTATGGTTTCTGAAAAACCTACTTTGTACAAGCGATACTCCAAGTTGAATTTAATGGTTAATTTAAAAGCTAACATATCATTTTTTCTTTATTATTGATGTATTTAAAGAGATTTATCATCTTAGTGCATCATTTCTAGAAATAGTTTATTATGTTCAAAGCAAAACAAACTCTACGTTGTCTTATAATTAATGTTTTATTTACTAAACATGGATGTAATTTTCCTGCGTAATAAACGCTTTTTAATGACATAAACATAAGTTATATCATCATATTTATATTTTGAAAATCCGACATTCACACGGGTGTAGCCGTGAGGAACAACTAGTTTGCTCTAAATTGGTTATTATATACAGGCTTGATTGCCCTTATTTCGTGTACAAAGGTAGCATATTATGCTAAAAGCATTCTCTGCCAATCAAATGAAAATAATATTTTGAAAATAATTAGTTATTTAGTCATTTAAAAAAACTTGGCACTAGAGATATTTTTTCACTTCTTGAAACCCTCAGAAATATAATGCCTATAAAATAATATCAATACTTGTCTTTTTCATTTAGACGCACCGCTCTGCAAGCAGTCAAGCGAGGGCGAGGTTTTCGGAGCGCTGAAACAGGAGACGGTACAGCTTTTATGTGAAGTGGACGCCAGCCCGCCGCCCACCAGCTTCAGTTGGACCTTCAACAACTCGGGGGAGCAGATACAGATTCCCGCCAAGTAAGGGATATGATATTATCCTTAGTCACAATCGTCGCTCAAGTTTCTCTCTGTAACCACATTATGATACCACACATATGATGGCGCTAGCAGAACGTCTCAGTAAAAAAACCGACCAAGCGCGAGTCGGACTCGCGCACTGAGGGTTCGTACCAATTTTAACTGAATTAGGGAATCCATTTACTTCCACTTATACCACAATATTTTGTTGACAGCAAATATACCTTTTTTTTAGTTATTGTATGAAAAACAATTTTGTTTGCGGTTGTTGAAAATGTGCTATATCTCAAAAAACTTCTCGTTCGATTCCGTCCGAACCAATTTTCATTGAAGTGCTTGTTAAGATAGTTAAGATATTTTTTCAAAATTTACACTTGATTAGTTTAGTAATTAGAGGGAGGGGGGGATGCCCATGTTACCACTTCGGTAGCGTCTATCTATCAAACGTTAGACCTTAAAAGAAAATGGTTCTAGTAACCTCGATGTCATTTTAAAAGACCTATCCGTAGACACATAGGTTTGACTATAAAAAAAATTGTATGTGTGCATGGCATGTATGGGAGCCCCTCCTTAAATATCATTATTTTTACTTTTTGTATGAGAATTGCAGAGTGGTTAACAGGATACATCTTCCAAACAAATATCATTAGTGTGATGCTTATAATTACAGATACGGACAGACAGACAGACAGACAAACTTGACGAAACTATAGGGGTTCCGTTTTTTGCCATTCAGCGGAATCCTAAAAATGGTCCATGATCATTCAAGTCTAAAACTCCAGTCGTAGCTTTAATAACAAACCTTTATTCAATCATTTTACAATAATCGTTACTTTTCGTTACAAGTAAGATCAGCGCTTCGTTATTATTACATCTGGTTTCCACCGCTCTGTTGGCTCAGCCTGCACCACTAAACCCCACTACGACAGGCGGGGCTAATAAAAAAAAAACTGCCAATATTAAAAAAAAACTACGAATAATAATAAAAAAGATTCTTAAGTTCAGTTTATATTAGGACATTCTTTAGTTATTATTATTACCTGTGAATTTTGCTGCTTTATACTCTGCAGCTCAAAAAAGGAGTAATATTAAATATTATCATTACTAAGAAAGTCTGACATAATTAGTAAGCAGCTACTAATTGGCAACTAAAATAATAAAGTGACAGTATGCGCAGCGATAAAAGATTTAATAAATTATCATAATACAGGATGTTTTGTTTTGATCTGCGACGAGCCACTCAGGGGTGGTTGTACAAACGATACTAATGTCAAATAAAGTTTATAAAACTAAAACCCGACTACTTAAAACACGCTCTTAAAAGTACGTAACAAGAAAATAGTGTTAACGGATAGCCGTGGTCACACCACCATTGTTTAGGATTATTTTCTTGTTTCGTACTTTAAAGAGCGTTTTTTAAGTAGTCGGGTTTTAGTTTTATAAACCTTAATTTAATTCATCTTATTTTGGAGTTATGTAAATTTGTGTTAGGTATAATTATTATGAAGAGCAGACCTAGTGTAGTATCTAACACCTAACTAGTTTAAAAATGAGTTTATAAATTCTTGCAATTATCAGGTAATTGCAAGCAAAGCCGTGAGCAATAGCTAATATTGTTTATAGATTTGAAATGTGCTAAACGAGCTCTTTCATTTGATAGCTCTCACGACACCGTAAAAATTTTTTTTTAGTTCTTTACTTTAAGTCTCCTTGTGGGCGCTGTAGTCAATTCAACGTAACTACATGTAGCCTATAACCAGCGGACAATCAAGAGGCTTCCAATGACCCCTCATTTGTCTAATTATAATAAAAAGTTTAGTAATTATGAGGGATCAGATGAACATCCATACCCACATACATACATACATTCATACATACTGGTCAAAATCATAACCCTCCTTTTTGCTTTGCCGTAGTCGGGTAAAAAAGTGAAAAACCCACTTCATCAATTAATCGCGATACAGCGAGCGAGTCAAAACTACAAACACCAGGTCTCTTCGTAGTTTACTAGCTACGGTGTAGTATTTCATAGATACGCGCTAGCTACGCGCGAGAGTGCGAGTTTCCCTATTCGATATGGTTTTTTTAATGTTGTGATTGATGAATTTTTTCTTTTACAAAACTTGCATTTGTTTTTAATCAGCGTAACTCATCAATCCTGAGTTGGATGTCACTAACCAATACAACACCTTGTATATATGATAATTTTTGTATTCTTATTAACCCTTATTATTGTATGAAACACGTAATTGCATCTCTCTCTCTCTCTCTCTCTCTCTCTCTCTCTCTCTCTCCCTATGTGTCTTTGTCTTACTGTTTGACGACACGTTTTGTGTCGTAGCGCTCCGGACTACTATGCCAGTGGTCGCGGGTACGAATCCCGCAAGGGACTTACTATTATGAGATGAGCACGACCATTCGTACCTAATTTAAGGATGTTTTTATGTACTTAGTAAACGCCCCGTTATAATCGTTTTCTGGTATTCGTAAAATAAAGAGAATAAAATATTTTCTTCGAAACCACGACAAGTGGTGTGTTGTTTAGGAAATATTTAAATATTTATTATTCACAGAGGCCACATTTTATAAAATGGCAACTTAAAACACCATCTAACTCTCGGTTCCAATTCTCCCAACTAAAACTTGACACTCCTCTCAGGTACTACACAGCATCGGGCTACACATCCACGCTCCGCTACACGCCGACGTCGGACATGGAGTTCGGCACGATCGCGTGCGCAGCGAGCAACGCGGTCGGGAGGCAACAAGCGCCGTGCGTGTACACACTCTTTGCAGCCGGTTTGTTATTTTATTTTAAATAATGAACACCAATCACATACATTGCTCTGATCTCAAAGTTAGTAGCTAATGCACTTGTGTTATGGAAATGAGACACAACGTTGATACCAACCACAACACCCAGATCCAAGACAATAGAGCTAATTTTGATTTCTATAATGGCCCGACCGGGCATCGAACCCGCAACCGCGGAGCGGTGAGACGCCTTGAAACCCTGCATGCTTAGCCACTACATAACGGAGGTCGTCTAGATTATTTGAAATTTTGAAGTGTTTTTGGTATAAGGTAATAAAAGAGATAGACTCTTCCTCTTTATCATTATGCAAGTCTTATTTCAGGCCTGCTTTTGGTCTGCCCTTAAATTTAGGTACGGTCTTATGAAATTGGTATATTTTTTGACTTAATTTAAGTCGACATTCATATGAATAATTGCTGACAAGTAGGTGACGTTTTCAATTTAGGCATTTTGTATTGAATTCGTCAAATATTCCTTACCTGAAATTGGTAAAAAAAGGCCTTAGATTCATAATACAAATCATTTCCTCATTTCAATCTGACGTTTTGTTTCAAATACATATTAATACTTCGCGGAAAACTCGGGAAAAATAGTTATAATTGATTGATTGTTTCAGATCCATTTATAATATTATTAATCAATCATAATCGCGATATCTTCTGCTGTTGTTGTATACAAACCATTGCGTATAATCATTTGGAAATTCCGATTTGTATTGCGATTAGAGGAAGGTAAAGTTAGTCATAAGTTTATATAAATGAATGAACGTTTTTCACATTGGAGGTTTTAGATCCTAATTTATATTTTTTTTAAAACCGGCCCATTACGAGTCGGACATACTGAGGGTTCTGTGTCAACTTTAACTGAATTTGAGGTTCACTTACTGCCACTTAGCCAAAATATCACAATATTTTGTTACCAGCATAAATAAACTTTTATAGTGTTTGTATAAAGTACAAAGTTATTTCTGCAGTTGTAGTAAATGTGCTATATCTTAAAAACTTCAAGTTCGATATCGTTCATACCAATTTTTGTTGGAAGTATTTGTAAAGCACAACATTGTGCATTTAGTTAAAAACATTTACTTACTTCGTTCAAAAGTTGGAGGAGCGCAAGGAAACGCCCATTTATCGCTTTGGAAGCGTCTATCTCCCAAGTATTAGACTTTTAGAAAATATGGTTAAGGAACCTCAATATCGTTTTAAGAGACTTATCAATCGATACTTTAAATGCATAAGTTTGAGTTTTTTTTGTTTTAGTTCCATATCATAAATGTCATATGGTATTTGAAGGTGTAACATGGTTTCCAAAGCATACATTACAAAGAATATTCATTATTCAATCTAACAATCGAACTTCATTAATTGTAATTAATTGGCGTTTCGCTTATACGCCATTATTCAATTTGAAAAGGTAACCCATATTCGTTTGCACAAACCTCTTCGGACATTAAACTAAGAACCGCCTTACCTACATTGACGTCCAACACGTGGCCAAACATACAACACATTAGAAAAGTACAGCAGGTTCTCTTGACACTGCGATTGTTTGCTAACAAAGTTGTGCTTTGATTGCTTTGTTAGCTCATGCAAACTTTCAGAAAGATTGAAGCTTATTTCAAATTATGACATGAACCTATACTAAACTTGCGATTACGTTTTAATGACATGTTTATGTAGATAGGTAGATGTTTTCACATCAAGTACGGAAGTCTCCATATAGTTCCCTGTAAAAACCACCAGGTGGCGCTCGGAAAACTCTAATTTTGATTGAAGTTTAAAAAAATCAAAATATTTTTTAAATTAATCACGATATTACTGAAAGGATATTTAATTTAGCAGAAAGTCAGAAAATAGAAGTTGTATACGCAAAATGTCAAAAAATTCGCTTTAGACTTCGACCGCTGGCTGTTTTCAGGCTTTTTCGAGACCCTACGAAAGGATATCAAATCTAACTTTTTAGGTACCACGACATTAGCAATCTGTTACACGCAGCAATATCTGGGCACAATCCCACCTGATAAACGATAATGATAAGAACATATTTTCTATATTTATCTATCTCGCCAGAATGTCAACATTACATAGTCAATTGTGCCTGAGCTCCATAAATGATGAAAAAAATAATACAATTTAGTACACACTGAGCTTACTACGTATACTCTCATTGTAAATTAGCCAAACACACGGTCCAGAGTCAATTTACATAGAAACTCGCTTGTTAGAATTACGTTCGGAATAGTTATTGTGATTATTATTGTGAAGTGCCTTTGTGGGTGTAATGAAATTGACCTAGCACTGCTAATGATGCCACGGTGGGGGTTTCGAATAAGATTTAATAGTTATGGCAGGTGAAATGTATTGCACAATATTGGGTTGTGTAATTGTATTGAGCGTTGCTTTGTTGCAAATTAATTAGTTAGGGAATGAAAATTTAGTACCATTGAACGGGCGAGTTACAATTTATACTAACTGAAAAGGTTTTCGCTATACATAGTTTGAAATATATTTTTTTAGGTATCTTTTACAGTTACCCTGAAACCTAATTTTCTATAGTGTCTCGTCAATGTTACTGAACTAAAACAAAAAAAAAACTACAAACAGCGCAACCAAATTCATAGCGTCGCTTTTACAAGTTGCGTGGTATTTACGTGCACTGTTCCACGTTCACCGACTATAAAAATAAATCTCGCCATAGGACAGGAGGTCAAAGGCATTTTTAAAAAATAAAAATGCCTTTGACCTTGACGTGCTGCCAAAAAATAAAGAAAAACTAGGATTACGCATAAATGTTTTGACCAAACGATAACGAAGTTGAAAAGCATGGTTTACCAAGGTTTTGAGTTAGCTGTACGACAGTTTTATTAAAAAAAATATTCAAACAAATACGTTTGCAGGCCATCCGATGTCGCTGCAAAACTGCACAGTGCTAAACCACAGCTTCGCGGGACTGCAGGTGGAGTGCGTTGAAGGCTTCGATGGAGGCTTGCCACAGATTTTTTACATGGAGGTCTATGAGCTGCCTTCGATGATTGTAAGTTGTTGTTGTTTTTTTAATATTTGGGAGTTGTTTGTTGTTTTGTATCGTCGTCAGAGTCTAATAATATCTTCAAAATATAGACGAATTGCTCGCTGCAAAATGTTTTTATTTTTTACTTGAGTGTGTTGTCAAAACTTAAATTTAATACTGACAAATAAAATAACGTAGTGCATGGCTATCATAAGATTCTCCTGATTTTTTTAAATCCTTATTGCCATAGTAATAATTTCTATAGACTTGATAGTATAGATTTTTTACTCCGAAAACATTGTTAAGAACAGTTTTTTGTTGTATAACTTAAAATGAATTGAATCAAAGGAATTAAGGCCTACGTTTGTTATTATCCACCAGACGTTGTTAATTGATTATCTTCAGGTCCGAGCTAACGTGTCATCGAACTCGACGCCGTCATTCGAGGTGCCAGGCCTGGACAGCTACACCAGATACGCCCTTGTGTTGTACGCAGTCAACGCCAAGGGCAGAGGAGATGCCAGCACTCTCTATACAGTGGCTTTGAGGTTACCAGATAAGTATACTGGTAAGCGGTCTAAAGTGTTTAGTCTTTGAAATTTGTAGATGTCAGATCTAGTCAGGTTCAATTGTCTTGCTACAATTTGTTTATATCTCAAAATGGCGACTAATTGACTTACTAATGAATAAATAATTAATATTGTTCAGACAACAAACCAACTGACGTGGTTTCGAAGTAAGGAATTTTCTTCCTTGTGTTACGAATACCAGATAACGATAAAGACGGGGGCGTCTCCCATAAATACTTATAAATATCCATGGCTTAGGTACAAATGTTCGTGCTCATCACAGAAACGTTAGCCCCTTGTGGGATTTGAATCTTCGACGCCTTGCGTTATAGTCAGGAGCAGTAACCACTACACCGAACGCTTTGTCAAATTTATGGTTCTAGTTTTTTATATATTTATCAATTGCGAGTCTTTGTCTTCAGGCATGTTGTATCATAAGATTAAATTAAATCAAAGTAAAATTATAGTATGAATAACTAAGCTGTATAAAGAGCCTGTAGACTTATTGCGAAATACCTACCCTAAGTTGGGCGCCACGCACAAAACTATCATTTCACACGAACCAATGTTTCCCAGGAGTGAGGACATCAATACCGCTGTCTCCGATGCTGATATCCCTTCTCGCTATCATCGCGTTACTGTGTTCCGGCGTATGCGGCGTCATCACCGCCCTCTACCGACGACACAGCGCGCGACGGCTTGATCGGGTCAAGCGGCCACCGCCTGCGTAAGTACCAAAGGCATACCACTGTTTGATCATACACGCTTTATCCAAGGACATCAATTATCCAAGGACATCAATACCGCTGTTCCCACAACTGATGTTCCTCCTTGCCTTCATCGCATTGCTTGGTGGTGGTATCACAGTACCATACCGGCGACACAATCACTATCACGGACCAAGTCAAGCGTAAATAAAATTTTGAATATTAGGTACTCAGTCCTATCTATTAGCGTCATCTACAGAAACTGCTTATTTTTATTACATAAGATAATCATGATTTTTAATAGGTAAAAAGGAAAGGTATTCTTTATTACATTCAAATTACAAGGAAAACATCAAATTTCATTAGCATGTAATGAAACATAATACTTGATGAAGGAAAAACTTAAAAGGTTTTAATTTAATTACAAAAAAAATGCTTCATTATACCTGGAAAAGAGAAAGCAGTTGTTAATAATATACTTTGCTATATTTTGTATGAAGTCACGATTTTCCATATATAAAATATGTCTGTTTAGTCTAAAACGAAGCTTTTTTTCTACCTCTATGATTTAATATTTACGAATTATTCAGTAAGGAAAGTTTAAACTAGCTAAATCAACAGTTTGTTGAAATTTACAAAAAATAATTTAACAATCAGCGCACGACACATGTTTGAAGCATGATAAAAACCGGCCAAGTGCGAGTCGGACTCGCGCACTGAGGGTTCCGTGCCAACTTTAAATGAATTTTGGAATTCATTTACTTCCACTTAGTAAAATCCACAATGTTTTGTTGACAGCAAATATAACTTTGTTTTTCATAGTGATTGTATGAAGTACAAAGTTATGTTTGCGGTTATTGAAAATGTGCTTTATCTCAAAAACTACTTTTTGGATCCCGTCCCAACCCATTTTCGTTGAAAGTATTTGTTAAGATCTACATTATATATATTTTTCAAAATTTACACTCGCTTAGTTTAGAAGTTAGATGGGGGGGGGACGCCCATTTTACCACTTTGGAAGCGTCTAGCTATGAAACGTTAGACTTTAAAAGAAAATAGTTTTAGGAACCTCGGTGTCATTTTAAAAGACCTATCTATAGACACCTCAAACGTATAGGTTTGACTAAAAAATTTTTTTATTGGTTTTAGTTTCATGTATGGGAGCCCCCCCATTAAATGACATGTTTTTTTGTATGAGAACCGTAAAGCGGTTAACGGGATACATACTTCTACTAAATTTCAACAGTGTGATGCTTATAGTTACAGAATAAAATGGCTGTGAGATACGGACGGACAGACAGACAGACAGACAGACAGACAGACAGACTTGACGAAACTATATGGGTTCCGTTTTTTACTATTCGGCTATGGAACCCTAAAAAAAAAGATGTAAACATCTCACTGCTGGGCACAGGCCTTAGTGCAACTATGAAGACGGATATACCATACTCAAGCACGCGGGCTCAGTGCGGATTGGCGGAGGGATGTTTGCAAGGCATGCGGTGAACCTGGCTGTCAGATTTTATAACATAGCACATTGGGCATCTGACTAGGCTCAATGACTAATATCAACCGATATTACCCCAGACTAACTGCTTAACGTACTTTCTTAGCACGGAGACGCTCGTGATATACGTCACTTATACGGTCCGAATAGTCACCTATCTAAACACGAGCGCGCCGTAAGTTGTTTAGCTTCGGTATCACTACGAAGCATCATTAAATAAACCTAGAAACGTTTATTTCAAGCTGTTTATCATCTTCTAACTACTCTTTTTCTGCAGGGCACTATACATTGAACAGTGCGTAGACTCCCTGTCAAAGCAAGACATGAACACGTACTGTGGGTCACCAAAGTTTGACTACTGCAGTCAGTACGAGCTGAAGATGGACGGGGAGATTGAGGAGACGGACCCCGATATTATACCTTGTCATTATGGTGAGATTCATTAGTTATTTTAAAAACCAACTTGCTTAATACTTTTAGTCCTGCACGAATATTATAAATTATTACACATTTGCGGACCCAGTGAGCTTTGTTTTGCCCCGGCTCCGTCCCACCTAGACTTACTTACTACTTACTTATTGTAGTAATTATTATCTTATATCCGACGGTGACAAATCTGACCAAGTAAAAATCATGAAAATCGGTCGACCTGCTCAATTTTCTAACTATTGTCTTTCTCAAAAACGTTTTCCTGACAATAACAAACAAAACCGTTAAGGCCGTTGCGGTCCAGGATTCGTCACTCCCTAGCACGGATTATTTATTTATTACATTAACTTAGTTGCACCAACTTTATGACATATACAAAGAAGACGTTAAATAGGAGTGTATTAACAAAACCCTATAATTTGTTTCATTCAATTCCTTTATCATTATCTCAGATAAGAAGTCTATAAGTGACTTCGGTAAGCTGCCCACACCGGGCACAGACACCGACACGAGTCGTGTTTACAGTGAGAGGTCGACGAGCTTCCCTACGAGTGCTGTAAGTTCTATTCTTAGCAATTTTTGATTTTACACAGTGTTGTTAGTCTACCGTAGCCTACCAAAACGCACGGAATCCTTTCGGTAGGGTACGGAACACTATAGTATGCTACGTAGCTTTCGGAGATAAATTTTATAAGGGAATTCGCAAAATATCACAATAAATCATGATCAAAACACGGTTTTCCAAAAAACAAATTATGCGTACAATTGCTAATAGAGTTCTAAGCACCGTCCGCAGCTTGTGAATGGGAAACGGGAGCACATTTGGAAAAGTATCAAATGTATCATCTCAAGTCTTGCAATCGTTTTAAGTTGAAAGAAAATCCTCTTTTACTTCCTGTATAACTTTTTTGCTTTGTCTATATTAAAAATCCACGATTTATTTCAAATTTCGATTAAAGAACATTAGAATTTATTCGCAACAATTGATTAATACAATTAAATGAAATCTACGAAAGCTATGTGCTGAATTGAAGGATTCCGAAGTCTACCTAACGGTAGCAGTCTACCGGAATGCTAATAAATACTTTGGAAGGCTACATTGGACTCACTACAAAACGCATATCATAAGTCAAATTGTAAAGTCAGTTAGCCCCTATGGTGTTTCCACATAGCGGTATGTGCCGGCGGCTATGCAGCTCATGCCGCAGTGGCATTTTAATAGTATCTAGTATCCGACTTTGCCGCCGGGCGGTGTAGATACACCATTAGACTATTAACTGATGGAAACTGCTGCAAATTTAGTCTTTTTATCTTGCTGGTTCTACGCTGATGATAAATAAGTTATGATGATAGCCCATCATTAATATCCCATCATCATAACATACAGCTTGTTAAATGACAACCGGACGGGCTGACAGTGGACCCTTACCGCTGTACCCACAGGGCCCCGTATATTTAAATCTTATTTTACATTATCGTTTAATTATTTGATTTATTTTGTTTCTTTGTTATTCAGTCGTCGTCAAGCATAGCGGTAGTGAACCGAGGCGTGTGCGCGCGCGCAGCGGACATCAGCGCCGCGCGACATCTAGCGGCCAACGTGCGCGAGAGCTGTATATAACATAGTATGGTTAATTTAATATAAGGAACAATGCGTTCAACCACTGATGTCTGGGCTTGTAAGAGGTTAAATCAAACAACAAAAATATTATACCTAGTTATCATAAATCCTGTCACTCTCACTAAGTGGTGAGAGAAGTGTGAAAAATGAACTGTATAGACACGAAGTGGACAAACGCGGGTGGATGAGCGGGGAAGCGGGAGGAATGATAATTCTTATCGCAACCGGGTTATATTTAAAGTACTTTATATTGTTTTAAGTCTTCATATTAAATGCCACGATATCGGTAAGTGAACATTATTGTTGATTAGAATAAATATTTGTGAAATATTAACTGTGGAAGTGCTGTGCTATTTTGTTATCAATACCAGGGCAGTGCAGTTTTATCTTTTGTGACGCAGACAGGGATTTTTCATTGTATCAAAGGCAACACACATGTACAATTATAATATAAGTGTTTCATAACTATCCCTATGGAATGAAAGGAGATACTTGGAATCGGAAACTAATCAACTTTCTATTAGAAACTTACGTCAAAAAACGAACCAGCGACTTTGTTTCACCCCTTGCATCAAATATCATTTTAACTTACGTAGCTTTAATCTTAAACTTAATGCAGAATTCTTTTTAATCAATAAATACACGAAATCAACAATTTTGTATTAGGATAATCGAGCGCCACCTAGCTGTTCTACAGAGAAACTAAGTCAAGAGTTCCAACACGGGCATTAAATTAACTTTCATAGTTTCATGGCACATTTCTTCATAAATTTCATATTTTTTGTTACTATAGTTACTTACTTTCAAACAGTCAAATAATTATTAATAAGAGAATAGCACAACGCTAAGCATGGTGTATAGCATAATGATAATGATACAATTAAATTGTATCTGGAGTTAATTCACAAATTTGGTTCAATTAATTAAACGTAGCAAGTCTCTTCGCTAGTATAATGGACAATATTTTTAAGTAGGTAGGCACAATCTCATACTTTTTGTTACATATTTCAATAATATAACATAAACAATTTGTTCACAAAGCTTTTTCATTAAAACAATTCCAATAAAAAAATATTAAGAATTATTTATTATTATTTAAATAAATAATGTTAGTTAACGGTCTTCATTTTCATGAAATAAAATAAGCTAATATATCACCAATTTCTAATATGAATATTTTGTAAGTATAGCTTTAAGTTTAAGATACACAGTTGTATAAAGTTAAGATATTGTGTGGATCCGCCCAGTTTCAGAGCCCGTTGTATATATCTTCTATTAAGAAAAAAGTAAAAAATATGTGCTGCAACAGAACTAAAGTGTAATCAATAATTTAGTTGAATAATTTGTCGTATGCTTAATATTACTTTGTAAAATAATGTTGACACATTTTTTGTACTAGTGACGTGTTTCGTTCATTTGATTCGTTTTGTTCATTCAGGTCACCCAAACAAAGTTAGTAAGAACTATTATGAAAAAGGTATTTATGTGTATTCGTTCAAAGACGAGGTAGACGAATTAACAGGAAGTCGGAAACATAGAAAAAAAAAATGATTTATTTACTGTTGTTTATGATCATTGTTGTAAATATAAATTTACTTACAAATGTAAAGTCTTAAACCAGTAACTGACTGAACTATAGCTTTATACGGTTAAGAAAGTAAGAAGAATAAGAGTTTTAATTCGAGACGTAAAAACGGGTAAGTAAATGATTGGCATTGATAAAGTTCTCTCTTCTAGTCACAACACTATTTATTTTTCATAAAAAAGTTGTCTGTAAACGTCAAATTATTCCACATGAATATTGATTATATTTTAGCAAGCTTATGAAGCAGTTTTGATAAAATAATGTAAATAAAACTAGGATAAGGATAACTTTTGATTGTGCTTTCATTCTTTTCCTGACAACTCCAAATGTTTTATTTTTAGGTGTAAATATTGTGTTACATTTTCTATACTTCAAAATTATATAGCTGAAGAGCTTGTTTGTTTCTTTGTTTGAGCGCGCTAAGCTCAGAAACTACTAGATCGATCTTAACATGTTTTTGTTTTGGATAACTTATTTATCGAGGAAGGTTATAATCACGCTGCAACGAGAGAAAGAGCCAACTCAAAACGCGCGGACGCAGTCGTGGGGGACCGCTAGTATAAATATATTGTTGATATATACAGTGCGACATGGATCTTTTGCTCGACGGCGAAAATCAGAACTAGCACTGTCATCTTCTATTATGTGGTTGCCTGATATAGTGTCGCCAGAACTCCCTAATCTTACAGACGATTTCCCGATTTTTCCTCATATTTTCGTACATGTTATATGTCAACTATGAAACTGATCCTTTTGAAATACCGTAGTGTTAAACTCCTTAAATAGACTAATAATTTTCAAAGATTTTGAAATTTTATACAAAATTAAAATAATGATTCACATGTAGTAACTTGACGAAATTAAAGGATGTCTCATCATTTTTAACCGACTTCAAAAAAGGAGGAGGTTATCAATTTGTCTGTATGTTTATTTTTTTTAATATTTTTTTTTGTATGTATGTTACCTCATATCTCAGTCGTTTGTCTACCGAATTGATTTTTTTTTTCACCTACTTAGAGGGTGTACCTTCTAATTGGTCCCATTTTTTTCATTTTGGGATCTGATAATGGAATCTTGGTGTAATCGAGGGAAACCCTCAAATTTTAAAGGCACGTATAGTGTTTCTTAACTAGAATCTTAATGTTGACGTGTTGTTACGTCTGATAGTCAACATCTTGTGGGGCTGAGCTGATGGTGGAACTCCTTAACGCCTAGGAGCAACTCTCCTCCCCCCCACCCTCTTATGTAATCATTAAAAATGAAGAAATAAAATAAACTTTAAAAAAAGTAAAAACCGACTTCAAAACCAAAATGCACTAAAAAGTCTTAAATAAACTCTTCACCATTGAAAGGAAAGGAATCCGTTTTAGGCAAACAATTTCTTTTTGGAGTCGGTGCCATCACTTTGACCATCAAGCATCAACTATCACAGCACCGACTCCAAAAAGAAATTGTTTGCCTAAAACGGATTCCTTTCCTTTCAATGGTGAAGAGTTTATTTAAGACTTTTTAGTGCATTTTGGTTTTGAAGTTGTTTTTTACTTTTACTGACACTAATGTAATATTAAATAAAAGTCTGAGTCGATAAAAGTATGATGTATTTTAAACTGCATATTAGAATAAGTGCACCGCAAAATTAAAATGTGAAAATGCTATGATTCCTGTTTGTTGTTAAGAAAAACTTTTCTACAAAATGTTATTTTAGGCGAAACCCGACTGAAATTATTTATAGTGATATTGTAACGATGATTGTGAATGTTTTAATAAAACAATCCTATAGATTTGTATTGATTTATTAATCGTATTCAGATTTCCCGTTGTATAGTTGACCAGCGACAGTTAGATAAAGGTAATGAAATATTTTTTTTGACCATTTAAGTCGGTTGAGCAGCGTGATTATTTCATTATTTCTTCTTAAAATTGACCACATTAATACTTATTATAATTTAATATTATGAAGGTTAAGGTTTACAACTGGTCGCTGTGGACTACCGCGGGGGAGCCTGTGTTCTGCAGTGGACGTCCTTTGGCTGATAATGATGATGAAGCTTAAGACACAATATAAAGGGTGTACTTATTTTAATAAAACTTAGTAATGTTGACTTGTCCTATGAAGAACAAAAAGCGTGACCTCATTAACACAATAAAATTAAGTAGTCATGTAATTTATAGACAAAAAGGAGATAAAAGTATCGAAAGGAATTATAAAATAAGTAACGGTGTGAAAACAAAGATATCTGGAGAACGATTTTCTAATGGAGTATTCCTACCGTCCGGTGGCTTTGCTGGCGGCATACGTCAATAAACTGGCAGATACTAGGACAAGCAGCTGCGGAAAGAGTGGCATGACCGCCAGCACGGCCGCCGGCACATGCCGCTGGGTGGTGTGGATACACCCAGAGTACGGAGGTACGCTCTTTGCATCAATTTACGCACAAATAAAGCGATTTGCTGACATTATTAACCATGCTTTTGTTACTCAAAGCATGATTTATATTGAACTACAAACCTTTTAATTATTAGCAGTAAGAAGCTTCATTAGGGAGACGATGTCGAAGTGCTTATATTGAACTTTGAAAACGATTCAAACGAAGGTTAATACTACAAAAGTAGGCTGCGAGTCAAACAATCTAAAAGATTTGAACTACGTAGGATTCGCAATTCGTTTGATCGTTTAAAATTTGTTGGTAACACAAGTTTATTTTTTATTAAAACACAATTGTACAAGTATTTTCCTTACCATCTTTATTTATTTAGGCCATGGACTTTTGTATCAGTATACTAGACACCTGTTCAGAACAAATTTTGTGTCGCATTTTCTAGAATGGTAAGTATGCACAAACACGGCTACGCTTTGAAAGATGATGATGTTGTTACAGGTTATGTAAAATAAATTGTTGATTTAGATAATTTCTCATATTGAATTTGTAATAACAATCTTATTAATGACACTTGTTTTTTTTTATTTTCTTTCAATAAACATAAAGCAGGCTACTCGAGTAAAAAAGGCAACTAATCTACTCTCGAGTGAAACATTTTACAGATTTATAATTTTATTTTAAAAGTTTTTATGATATTCAAAAATTTAATTAAAGTACGTTTTCGATATGATTTATCGACATTTGTCAAGCACAATTAAAACTAAACTGACAAAGTAACTACTGCAAGATTTCATATCCGGATGAATCCCCAAGGCGTAGATGTCTGGCGGAAGGGAGTGAGACGTTTTTTCTAGATCTAGGAGCGAGCTTCGATTAATAAGGTCAAAGATAGTCTTGGTCCAACTCAACTTCAGCATTTATTACCCTTCCTCTTGCCTCTATCGCTTTAACCATTTATTATTAGTAGAGACAACGGTTCTACAATCATCCAGCCAATCAAGTAAACGTATTTAATAAACTATCTCTTGAATCGTTAAGTCTGTGAATAAATAAAACGGTAAGCAGCGGTAGGTAAATCCCTTGCAGTAAAAATACCTGGCGATAAATCCATTCTCCTTCATTTTTCGTTACCAAATCGCTTCCAGAAATCCACTTTACAGTCGCACCTGAAGTCAATATAATAATATACTCGTCCGGCAGGTCAGCCATCAAATGTGAGCAGTTGAATGAGCCAATAATGTTAGGGAGCACACGCGGAACGTGTTGCAGATTTAGACCGGTGAAAAGCTTCCAACGTTCAGTTGCGTAAGTCTTCAGACAAACTACTTGAGTAGTAGTTGGTACAGCTATTAGATGAAGTACCCAAATAATAATAAAAGGAAAAAATAATATAAAAAAACGACTTCAACAATCCTTAAATAACGCATTTGTCTTCTATTTAAAACAAACAAATTATTTTGGAGTTGGTGCATGATGTGCGTAGACTGTTGGTGTATGTAAGTTTAATATTATGCTCCGACTCCAAGAGAATTTGTTTCTCTTAAATGGAAAACAATTTAACGTTATTTTGACCTTTTTGGTAATAAACATACACTTGCAAAATTTAACAAACTTATTTGGCCGTCAAAATAAGCTAATTCCAACGATGTCATAAAATTCACCTCAAATATAGAAACCTGTCCTATTTTAAGTCGGTTTACAACGTGAATATGTTTAACTTTAGAATATTATATCAGCTTTCATTTTGCAGAAGGTTTCAGGTCGCTAAAACAGTTTCAGTTAAATAAGCGAAAAACGTAAAAGGTAACCTTCAAACCCTCCCAGCTCAAGAGGTACGGGCTAAGACTTTTGATATCTTGACCTCCTTACTAGTCCAAACAAAGTTACGAAATCCTAAATTGATTTCCAGGCGATTCCCTCTATAATCTTTCCTTTCCTGAGCTTTATGAGAAATTTTCGCAAAAATATTTGCATAGCTCTGAAGGATTTAAACAAAAACATTATGAATAATCTGGCCATAGTAGCGTGGACATTAATGTGCCGTGTCGGCGCGCTTTTGTGGATTTGCAGTGCTCCGGCCTTGTGGCTGTAATGTGTCGGTATTATAAATTCTGAGTTCATTGTGAATGCTCTCCAGGTCAAGCTGTCCGTGAGCATTCTGAATAAGTATCTAGTAAGCCTAGTATATAAAAAATTAAGCCGTTCTTACTTATATAGTTTTTTTTTAATTCGATTTTGAAATGCTTTACCTATGTGAGCTCTTGCACACAGGCCAAGTTAATAAAAATAAACACTTATAAAGTAAGTATCCTGAGAGAAATCATTACTTTGTTAAGATTAGGTATTAATTAAATTAAATTAAAGTGAACGCACCGAGTGCAAGGTTATTGGCGAACCATTTTTTTAAAATAGTTCCTTTAGGTATAGGTAGATAGGATAAATACATAATGGTCATGATTCCCCTAGCCGATTTCGACTACGGCAGCCAGTCCCAAGGACAAACCGACTTCGTGGGATATATTATTATAGTGCACAAGTGTGTGCGCCATATACAGGTGCATTCTCTATTCCTTTTACTCTCATAGCCCGATGGGACAGCAATCTGACACTACCGGAGAGAGATCAGGCGCAGGAACAACGGTTTTTCAAGACAAGAGGGTTATACACCGCCAACTTCCAAACTCCAGGCTACCCTGAGAATTCGGAACTGAAATACACAGGTAAATATTTTGACCCAACCAGGGGATCGAACCCGGGACCTTTAGCACAATCGTCGCTTTAAAGTGCGACCCTCAAACCGCTGCGCCACCGAGGCAGTTACACAAAAACATAATCAAGTTAACAATCCGAATTAACCACTCGATTGGAACAAAAGTTAACCTTTCATTCATGGTACTCCACTTATGTAGTTTACGATAATAAGAGTTTAGATTATTTGCTGCGAAGAACTTTGCCTACGTTAAGAATAGCCATTGTGAAAGAATCGTGTAGTCTGTGCATGCCTATAGCCGATCTCAAAAGCGGCACCGTAAGCGGCAATGTGGGCCGGTAAAAATTCGCTGAGCGCCCCTTAGCAGAATAGTACGATTTATTGCTGAGTGTAAGGCGGGGCTTGCACGTCGGTAGTGTATTGCAAACTCTTTGAAAATAGATTTCAGCGCTTAGTGTAAAAATATTGAACAGAATTTTCTTCATTGCTTCTACTGAAAAATACCTCTACGAAAAAATACGTGACGGTCTTTAGTATAACAATGTCATCATAACCTCTTGTTTTGCTTCAAGATTCCTTGGATTGAAACATGAAGAATCTAGGTCCCAACGTCCATAGACGAATCCACCCCTTCAGTAAGCGGACTTTTAGCAAGACCAGACGAATGCTGACCTATAGCGGTTCTCAATCTTTTGGTGACGAAACCCTTTAGGAAAGTGTACTTCATAGAACCCTACAATAGTGTAGAATAGTGCGAAAGAAAAACAGGACTATCGCACTATTCTCCAACGAACTGCATGTTACGGAATTCGAACAGGCATGCAAGGTACTTACGAAGATAAGTGAGCGAGGGGAGAAAGGAACATCGAGACCGGTTAAGATCAGTCTGGATGCAATGGTCGTAAGCTACCAAACAGGCAAAACCGTGGACTACCTTGGGGCCGTGGCAGCTTCTAAATATCACGAGGTCGTGGTCTATGAGGACAGAGACCAAAACCTCAGATTCCTTAAACCACGACCAGCAGACCAAAACGCACCACCACCACCCACTGATTGCTGGGACCACCTTATAGTCAGAACTGACATCAGTGGGTCCGAGCGATTGGAACTCAGGATGAGAAGCGAAAAGTGCCAGACGAAACGTAGTGCGAAAGAGCTGAGCGTCGACGAGAAAGAGAAAACTCAAGACACACTCTCCACTATGACAGCAGCACTCAGCAGTGTTTTCAAGGCGATCCCGGAGATGATCACCAGAAAAATAACGAGGATGAGGAGTATAACAGCGATCGAGAAAGCAGTCGAAAAGTTTACCTCACCACCACCAGAAGAGGAAACAAACCCAAGAGTGGAACGCACCAGGGCAGACATGGGACAAGTAGCTCCACCAACTCTCAGACCAGCCTGTCAACCACAGGAGCACATGCTTAATGCTTTTATCGAGTTCGTAGCGGTAACTAAAGCCACTAGAAAAGTCAACGAAGACACTTGCAAGGGCATCATGCAAGCGTACAATCTTGACAATCTGGGACTGCTGCGAGCTAAATTAAGGGACGCAGAGGCCGCAATATACGATAGCGAACAATCCAAGGTTATCCATGGACAAATGTCGGGGTCGTATATGGCGGCATACAGCAACGCGTGTGGCTTCGTGGGACAGGACGAACAACTGAGTAACTTAGAGGAGGGAAAACTTGTCTTCAAAACACCGTCCGAAGACCCCATAGTCGTAGTCGCAAAGTGTACGAAGGTCATGCTCGACGACAGAATAATCGAAATGGCTAACACCATATCGGGAGATCTGTCGAAAGGTAAGGTCCCGGAACACTGGACTATACCGACAATTACATGGGTCAATGGAGTCCCTGGTTGTGGCAAAACCACGTGGGTAATGTCCCAAATAAACCCCGAACAGGACATAATAATCACAACCACGACTGAAGCAGCAAAGGACCTCCGAGAGAAACTGGCAACGAGAATAGGGGAAGAGAGGGCGAAAAGGAGATTCAGAACAATGGCATCTCTACTTGTAAATGGTATGAGTGAGGGAGAATCGTGCACACGCCTCATGGTGGATGAAACCCTCATGAACCATTTTGGATCCATTGTACTGGCTATCCAAATAGCGAAAGCCAGAGAGGTGACTTTGTTAGGAGATAATAACCAACTCCCATACATAGATCGCTGTAATCTCTTCACTTTGGAATACAACAGACCTAATAAAATCACAGAGGTAAGGAGTTACTGTGCACCTATCGAAACCCCCAGGATGTAGCGTATGCCCTTAGTGAAATCTACAGCGGCATATACTCAGCCAATACTCAAGTACAGTCCCTTTACCTCAAGCGCTTCTAAGGTTCAGTGATCCCAAAATCGGAAAGAACCCTATACCTCACTCACACCCAAGCTGAAAAGGCAAGCCTAATCAGCCAAGGATACGGGAAAGACGAAGGATCACGCACACTTACCATACATGAAGCACAGGGGCAGACTTTTGAGTCAGTGGTGATAGTGCGCACAGTATCAAAAAAATCCCATCTCCTAAAGAGTGTTCCCCACGCTGTTGTGGCCATCTCTAGACACACAAAGTCTTGTGTTTATTACACAGACAATGCCACCGACGACGCCACAGCTCGTCTGATAATCCGGGCAGAGAAGGCCACACCAACAATAATCCGGGACTACAACCTGCGGATGGCCATGCGCAGGGGCGACGAGCAAGTCCGAAACAAGATATTGGCCAATCCACTAACATAACTAACTCCATCAACCAAGTCACTAAGAACATCTTAGTACCTAAAGGCGACGACGTAGAGGGATTACTTTACTCCCCAAACACAAACACAATCACTAACACAAACTAGAATAAGAGCAATATTGTTTAATATTGTATAGCAAAATCACAAGGATAATAGAATTCCAAAACCTTATAGAATAATACAAATATGTAATAATAATAACAAAAAAAAAACCAATACAACAAAAATATATGCACATGTACAAATAAATATAGAAAAAGAAAATAGCAACTATAACAACAACACGAAAAAAAAAGGAAAAAAAAAACAAAAAAAAAGCAAAAAAAAAAACAAAAAAAAATCAATTTATCTTAAGTAGAAAAAAAAGACGATGTTTAACTTATAAGAGAGTAATAGCATAAACTAACAACCCTAGTAATAAGTATTGTAAAAAAGCACTGTAAATTTTTGCGCGGAGCAAAAATAAAAAAAGTAACCCAACATAAAAAAAAAACCTAAATCAAAAAAGGCACGGACCAAAGAGTCTGTGGACTGTAGTTTTATTAATGAACCCTACAATAACATACCTACTAGTTTTAAAAAGTGTATTTTTTATTAATAAGCATAACAAAAATATCTATCAGGAAACTTTTACTTATTACTTACTTACATAAAAAGTAAAATAAATGAAGATATTTGATACCGCTTGTAACTAGCAGGCACCAAATGGGAAACTCACCCAAGGAATTTTAAGGTTTTGTTAGGCCTAAATTGTAAATGTATAACGTGTGAACTGATACTAAACTCAGGTGGTTTCACAATCTACATAAAAGATGTTCAGAATGAACTCACCAGAGAATCAGCCGAGGACAGCCTTCAAGCTGCAGTAGCGGGAGTCCGTCGATTATTTATGATGGTTTAAATTCCACTCACGCAACACATTAACACATTTACATCATAATATATATATATATATATTATTTCCATCAAAACATAATGTTTTTACGTTGAAAGGATAAATAAAGTACAGAAAAAGATAGTCAATTTTTTATTTTTAGTAGTGTCAAATCAATAACTTTTCATAAAATTCACCAAAGAGTTTTATTACATTTTTGACGGGAGGTCTTAGTATGACCTTTTTTGCGCCGAGGGCAGTCTCCGGACAATCCAAGAGCTGATCTCGGAGAGCAAAACTGAATAGTCTCCAATGTATATTATGAAGACCACCAGAGCAATAAGTACAGTTACTATATAAATAAAACGTTAGGCAGTGAATATGCCTAACCAATATTGAAAAACACAAGTAAGTATCGACGGTGGCGGCAGAGTAAAATGATACGCTCCGTCAGAACGGTCGACCAGAGTATTACATATATACATACTAGTGCATAGGTAGTTAGCCGATGTCGTCGCTTCTCTAGTTAGACAAGCCACCAGATAAGTGATCTCAAAAAAAGGTAGCTTATTGATTTTATGTACCACTTGACAGAAGGGGTTAGAGATAATAGAGAGATATTTCAAGATTTAGTCTTTATAATATATGTAGCCCACATAAAAAATTTTCTAGAATCTTGGATGTCAATTTTGACTCCTTACAAAATTATCGAAAAGACATGTAAGATCAGTTAGTAATAACTAAGTAAAGTTAGTTCCGAAATGTATCAATAGATGGCGCTATGCCTAGTTAACTTGCACTAACGAAGTTTTTGGTTACACTCGTATATAGTAAATTGGATGTAATTTATTTGACTATCTGTCGAGACAATAAACCGTTGTCTGCGAAGTTGGCTTTTATTTAGCAAAGCAACCTAGCATTCCCTCGACTGTGACCTGTCAACCTGGCGGTTGTACATGGTCCTTCGAGTGCCGGGAAGGTTGTGACCAGACCTATACCGGAGGCGGAAGTCGTTCTGACGGTGACGCATTTTTGGAGCACTAGGCGGTGTAGTGTGGAGATACCAGGAGTGCTACTCTGATCTGGTGGAGGAGTAGCATCCTGAGGAGTGGTGTCACTGCAGAGGAGGTCCAGACTTGGTGGTGAATCCGGCTGGGGACTTCAGGCGCCGCAGAGCAGAGGTGACGTCAGGATCAAGTTCCGGTGCGGCACGGCCCGGGTGACGTCAGATCGTGTTCGAGTGACGTCGGGCGTCACGTCACGAGTGAGTGCAAAGGAGAAACTGTGAGTGCGTTTATATTTTTATGTCAAAAAAGAAAATAACTTTTAAAAAATATATCTCAGTGATGTGATTTTAAAACAAGAAAATTGAACCATATGTCTTAGAAGAAGTTAGCTTTGAAGATTTAGTGATTATCGTTGTATGAAGATTTTGGACTTAGAATAATTTTAAGTTAGTTAAGGGACTTAGAATAATTAGGAAAATTTGGTTCATACGGGGAACCTATGCCCAATTTTAGTTAAAGTTTTTTTAATGTCAAACACTTAGAATTATTTTAAATAATTTTGCATGAACTTAGTTTATTTTTATTGAAATCGTAAGTAAGTAAAGAGTAGTTTTTTAATAACACTGGTTAAAACGTTAAATTTTTACTCAGCTTTTTTTTTATTAACTGTCCAGTTACTTTTTTATTTACATAAGATTTACTATATTTTTCAAATATGGAGGCTGAATTATCGGTTCAAATGGACAATCAAGGAAGAATTGTTAAGGCTTTGGCAAACTTTAAAAAATCGCCTAAGACTAGAATTACAGAAATGTATTGCCAAACTAGATTAGAGAATTTAGAATGTATGTGGTCGGATTTTACTACGTTGCACAAAAAGTTTATTAGGGATTATAATGCCGAGATTAAGGAACTTGATTACATGAAAAATGATGTTTATGATGTAACATAGGAGACCTATATAGAGTATAAAACTTTGTTAAAAACCTCGTTACAAATGTTTGTAAAAGAAAGAGACCAATGGTGCGATGCTAGGGAAAAATCCATACCTGAAACGTCTAACAAAGAATCCTTTAAGTTACCAAAAATTGTGATTCCTATTTTTTCCGGTAAATATACTGAATGGATAACATTTAGGGATTTATTCATGTCTTTAATCCATAATAATGTTAAATTAGATAATGTTCAAAAGATGCATTATCTAAAAAGTTCTTTGTCTGGGGAAGCTGAACAATTACTCAGACAAATACCTATTTCAGAAGCCAATTATAAGAGATGTTGGTCTCAATTAAAAACGAGGTATAATAATAAACGCTATTTATCGCACTTTATTTTAAAAAGGTTATTGAGCCAGAAAAATTGCCAGAAATGTTGTTGAGTCCGCAAACGCTTTAAAAGAGTTAATTGATACAACTAACGATTGTTTGAGCGGATTGACTAATTTAGGCATAGATACTGCTAACTGGGACATAATAATAATACATATTTCATGTTTAAAACTTGATGCCGAATCGAGGAAGCAGTGGGAGTTTACCATAACAGCAAGTACTCCATCAGAGGACTTGCCAACATTCGAGCAATTTAAAGACTTTTTAACGAATGGGTATAGAGCACTCGAGTTTTTAGACACCAAACTAAATAGATTTCAATCAAGTTGTAATTTTAATACAAATAATAATGTTGTAAAATTTAAAACTATGCACACAACAAATAAAATTCAATGTGCATTTTGCTCAGAGGCACACAAATTGAGTGCTTGTAGGAAATTTGCTAGTGAAGCTGTTGACTATCGTCGTAATTTCGTTCAGTCTAACAATTAGTGCTTCATATGTCTAGGTTCTAACCATGGGGTGAAAACTTGTCAGTTAAATATAAAATGCAAGTTATGCCATCGGAAACATCACACGCTTTTGCATCCCAAAAATGCAGAGAACGCACATTCTAA
Organism: Pyrausta purpuralis; assembly: GCA_963924145.1. Lineage (NCBI taxonomy): Eukaryota > Metazoa > Arthropoda > Insecta > Lepidoptera > Crambidae > Pyrausta > Pyrausta purpuralis. Next base: position 7,127,848 of record OZ001646.1, read on the forward strand.
GGTTGCCAAGGTTGAGTCAGAGGGAACTGATAGTCCACTGGGAAAAACAGGGCCTAATTGTGAGGCAGGTAGCTCTACCAAGAGTAATTCAACGGTGGTTGCTTGTAGTTTTTCGACAGGTAACATAAAACAAGTATTGTTAGCGACGGCGCTAATCAATGCTGAGTCGAAAAATGGAAGCAATCATGTGTTTAGAGCCTTGTTAGATCAAGGTTCTCAGGGAAACTTTGTCACAGAAGCGGCAGTGAGTGACTTGAGATTGAGAAAAACTCCCATCCAAGGAGAGTTTTTAGGAGTGGGAGGAGACAAAGGACTGGTATCCAAAGCCATGGTGACTATTAAAATCATGTCACGAGTGAACCCTAACTGGAGTGTAACAGTAAAAGCCTATGTTCTGAAGTCGATAACTACTTTCCTCCCTAGTAGGAAAATAGATCAAATTGATTTTTCAGACTTCCAAGGAATGGAACTTGCCGATCCTGATTACAACCGGCCTAATAAAATAGATTTGTTATTAGGTGCGGAGGTTTTCAGCCAGATAATCCAAGAAGGTATCAAAAAGGGACCTGATGGATCGCTTCTTGCTCAAGCTACCAGTTTAGGCTGGATTTTATCTGGATCAGTTAATCCAAATAATTGTCCAACGGGAAGGATAATGGCATTGCATTGTCAGGTACAAGAAAATGAAGATATGTTAAAGAAGTTTTGGGAACTAGAAGATGGATTTGGTCTGACAAAAGCACAAACATATACTGAAGAAGAAAAGAAATGTGAGGAGATTTATGTAAAAACAACGCAAAGAGATAATGAGGGAAGATATATAGTAAAATTACCTTTTAAAACGGAAAATCCTGAGTGTATAGAAAAAAGATTCGAAAAAGATGAAAGATTGAAAGAAAATTACAAAGCAGTTATAAATGAATACATAGAAATGGGACACATGGTTGAAATTCAAGAATCAGATGCGAATAAGGATGAATACTTACTACCGCACCATGCGGAAGTAAGGGAAGATAAGGATACAACTAAGCTAAGAGTCGTTTTTAACGCATCTCAAGCAGGAAAAAATGGAGTCTCACTAAATGACAATCTCATGGTTGGCCCAACAATTCAACCGGACTTAAGACATTTAGTGATGACATGGAGATTATCGTGTATATGTCTCACAGCGGACATAGTAAAAATGTACCGACAAATTAAAGTTCACAAAGAGGATGCTGACTTCACAAGACTGGTATGGAGAGATAATCCTGATGAGGACATAAAGGATTACAAACTAGTCACAGTTACCTTCGGTACAGCATCAGCGCCGTTTTTAGCAGTACGAACACTGCAACAAGTGGCAGCTGATGACGGTGACAGGTATCCTTTAGCTGCGGAAAAAGTATGTAATAACTTTTATATGGATGACATGATGAGTTGTTGTGAAGATATAACAGAAGGAATCGAACTATACACACAAATGAAAGATTTATTAAAAGGAGCTGGTTTTACTTTACAAAAATGGGCGAGTAATAGCGAAGAGTTATTAAACATAATAAAGGAGAAGGAAAATGGAAATAAAGGAGAAAACTCAAGGGATGGAATTAATATTAAAATGGATGAGGTAATAAAAATTTTAGGACCTACTTGGGAACGGCATGATGACAACTTCCAGTACAAAGTTGATATTCCAGCACTAGCATCACCTATAACTAAAAGAAAAATAATAGTAGACATATCACGCCTCTTCGATCCGTTAGGATGGGCTACTCCATGTATTATAGTAGCCAAGGTGTTGATACAAAAATTATGGATAGCTGGTATTAGTTGGGATGAGGAAGTTCCTAAAGAAATATTGGAAGAATGGTGTACTTACCGCAATGATTTGAAAAGTTTGTCTGAAATGAAGATTCCAAGATGGGTTGGAACTAAAAAAGATGATGTGAAGAGAGAACTCCATGGATTTTGCGACGCTTCTAAGCTAGCGTATGCTGCAGTGGTATACATGCGGATTGTTGATGCAGAAGGGAGAGTCCATGTATCATTAATAACTGCAAAGTCCAAAGTCGCTCCGATCAAACAGGTGTCGATACCAAGATTGGAACTTTGTGGTGCCGTAGAGCTTACGCGCCTAATGACGGATACAGCCAAAGTTTTGAAAATTGAGCGTAATGACATTCATGCGTGGACCGTCTCGACAATCGTGTTGGCTTGGCTGAATAGTTTACCCAGCCGATGGAAAGTGTTTGTTGCTAACCGTGTTGCAGAAATACTTACCTCCATAGAACCTCAGCAGTGGTCACATGTTAGCACTCACGAAAACCCAGTAGACTGTGCATCTAGAGGTGTTTCTCCGTCTGATCTGAAAAATAAATCATTATGGTTAAACGGTCCGGCCTTTTTAATGACCGATAATGTGAAGTATGAGAAGCCCATGAAATTGACGACTGAAACAGAAGCAGTAAGAGTTCATCAAACGATAGTACAGGAAGAAGATTTATTTGAAAAGTTCTCGAAACTAAAGAAACTCGTACGTGTCGTCGCGTATTGCAGAAGATTTCTGGAACTGAAGAAGCCTAAACCTGAAAGAAAAAGAAATGATTATTTAACATCAGAAGAAATAGAAAAAGCATTAGAAGCTGTTATACAAAAAGATCAAAGCATGCATTTTAAAGAAGAGCTACAAGCTATAAAAAGAAATCAAGTTATTAAAAACAATTCTTTGAAATCGTTGAATCCATTCATAGATGAAGCAAATCAACTGTTGAAAGTTGGAGGAAGGTTAGAACAATCTTTACTGCCTTCAAGCCGCAAACATCCAATTGTAATAGCAAAAAACTCCAAACTGACAGCTTTGTTGATCGCAGATGTGCACCTTCACACATTGCATGGAGGTCCACAATTAACTTTAAATTACCTGCAAAATAAATATTTTATTGTTGGAGCTAAACAACTCATTAAAGCACATGTTAGGAAGTGTGTTCAATGTGTGAAAAATAAAGGAATAACAAAACCACAGCTGATGGGACAGCTTCCAGCTGTACGGACTACACCTGGTAGGCCTTTCGTACGTAGTGGCGTAGACTTCGCTGGTCCAATTCAAATTCGCACTACAAGAGGTCGTGGTCATAAATCCTATAAAGGATATATCTGTTTGTTCGTCTGCATGGCTACCAAGGCGGTGCATGTAGAAGCCGTAAGTGAACTCACAGCACAAGGTTTTCTTCAAGCCTTTAAGAGATTTGTTGCCCGGAGAGGTCACTGTGGAGATATCTGGAGTGATAATGGGACAAATTTTATTGGAGCCGCCGGAGAAATTCAAAAGCTATTTTCAGATGAAAAAGATAGCCTTCTGCCTGAAATCGCTGAACAATTAGCGACCAATAATACGACGTGGCACTTTATTCCGCCTCATGCTCCCAACTTCGGAGGGTTGTGGGAGGCCGGAATCAAATCAGTAAAATTCCACCTGAAACGAGTAATTGGAAACTCCACTCTAACATATGAAGAGCTGGCGACAGTTCTAGCGCAGGTATGCAGGTAGGCATGTCTAAATTTAAGGCCTTTGTCGAAGCTTACTGAAGACCCAGAGATTAATGTCCTAACTCAAGGTCATTTTCTGGTTGGAGAACCGTTGGTCGTACCACCTGATCGCAAATATGAGAGCTCAAACCTAAGCTCCCTTAGAAGGTGGCAGTATACTCAACGTATGAGTCAGGAATTTTGGCGCAAGTGGTCAAAAGAATATTTAAATCAATTCTTTCATAGGTATAGATGGTCAGGTGAAACACCACAGCCAAAAGTAGGAGATATTGTTTTAATAAAAGAGGACGGTCTTCCCCCATGTCGGTGGTTATATGGTAAAATTGTAGATGAACATCCGGGGCGTGACGGAATTGCGAGGGTAGTCACAGTCAAAAGCAAAAACTCTTTGTTAAAACGTCCTACAAATAAATTGTGTGTTTTACCAATAACTACTTAATGAAATTTATATAAATAGGTAAAACTGTGTTACTTTTACATGTGTTACTTGTTAGATTTTTATTTTATTTTTATTATGTATTTTAGTTTTAAAGTGTCAAACTTACATTTAATGGGACATTTTGTGCCTACAAAGATTTTTATCATGTTAAGTTATACATTCTACTCGGTTTTAATATATTTTAAAGTTTGTTATAAATTTAAAGTTTTTGTTAACCTTGCAAGGTAAATTGATATTTTAAATGGATATGGGGTTATTCTAAGTTTTATCACATATTTTAGAGTTATTTAAGGACTAAATATATCAATTTGTCCTTGGCGGATAGTAGATGTAAGATCAGTTAGTAATAACTAAGTAAAGTTAGTTCCGAAATGTATCAATAGATGGCGCTATGCCTAGTTAACTTGCACTAACGAAGTTTTTGGTTACACTCGTATATAGTAAATTGGATGTAATTTATTTGACTATCTGTCGAGACAATAAACCGTTGTCTGCGAAGTTGGCTTTTATTTAGCAAAGCAACCTAGCATTCCCTCGACTGTGACCTGTCAACCTGGCGGTTGTACAGACATGTTTTCCAATATTAGTCAGAAGTAGTAAAGTAAGAAATTATTTATGAGTGCACTTAATTGTATTTATTAGTATCTTAACGTGATGTGCAAATGTTTACAACTAAGCTAGCTAAGTTTGTCTATAAATCTGTAGAGCAATTACCTTATAACTAATAAGTTGTTAAATTAAGCAAGAAACATTGTAACAACAGTTGATAAACCTAATAAATAAATAAATAAATAAAAACAATTGAACTTATACTACAACAGTCATTGCAAGTACTTAAGCTACGGGCTACGTGCTATAGTTTATTTATTTATTTTATTTAAAAACTTCATGCACACAACATAAAATTGTAGGTACATATGGCGGACTTAATGCCAAAAGCATTCTCTACCAGTCAACCATAGGTCAGGACAGAGAAAAATATATATACAGGCGGTGCAAGTAAAGTTATAGAGGCAATAAAAGAGAAGAGAATAGCGATAGAGATAACTATAATACGATGATAAACATACATACTGCCTATTACTTATATACGATTATATAAAAAATAATGAAATAATATATTTATTATATAAACATACACATCATTTAAATATACATAATATGGTACACATAGATAAATTAATGTCAATGAGACGGGTCAGTGAGTTCGTCTTTATATAGTGTTCGCAATGCCTTTTTAAAGGTAAATTTCGAGGTAGATGTTTATAGTTATAGTTATAGTTTGTTTAGATCCATCAAATTACTACGGAATAAGTACTATGCTTGTAATCAAGTCTAGCACAAAACTAACTTCTATCAATCGCTCCGCTGCGTAGGTAGCAAGCTCGTCTTAGCCCCGACCTTTTTAATTAATTAAACAATGAATCTGACCTAACGTCCAGCCGCCCTAAGCGTGACGGTAAGTTTGATTGATGCCGGGTATAGCTCTATCGCTGATGACCGACTCGGGCCGGACAATTTTTATGATTTACGTTACTATAATTTGGGAGAATTATGCCAGAGCTGATTTATTGAACGGGACTGCCTATCTCGGCGTACCAAAGGTGGGTAGAGAAATCGGATATACATTTTTGGTTGAGGTTTTTATGCTCATAACATGTTTTCCTATGAAAAATGTTTGATAAATTATTACGTTCCGTAATTTACTGAAATGGTTCACAAATAATAGTCGCAGGATTGTAAGTATTTCAGGGTGGATAATATGATCTGACGTATTTTTTGTATCAATGTCTGAAAAAGTAAGTATATCCTAATATTTATAAGGTAAGTTGCTCATGGCTGCGTCTTTGTTCAATTGTGTTTTTTTGCCAGAAACCAATATTCCGCAATCCTTGATTGTCTATTAACCTTGACTATGACATTCAAAGCTATCTGAATCTGAAGGTGTTTAACACCTGAAAACGGCATTGAGCACTTAAGATGGCGACAGATAAGTACGACTTTGGCGAGAGTGCTAATGTGGCAGCAATAACATTGCCAAGCCTAAGCCTGGGAGAATGGTCGTGGAAATAAATTAACCGACATTCAGAGAAGTAAGATCCTGGTAGTTAAGCTGTCTAGTTAGGACTAGAACTGAAGTTATAGAAGTTAGTAAGCGTTACTCTTTAGTTGACCTTTGTTTTCACGAAGCAAGTGCACTTTCACATCATGATGCATTTAATTTGACCCCTACATACAGCGACTGTCAGCAGCGATGTAGTCGCAATCGAGCATCGATGTAGTTGCAAATTGTCAACCGTTACACACTTGCGCTACTTTTAGCATCGATACAGTCGCGATGCTGTCACGCGTTAGTAACGATGCAGCCGCCATGCACAAGCTCGACATTGACAAATTTATCTGTAATATTGGCGACTGTATAGATACTAACGCGCCACAGCATCGATGCCAATATCTATTCATTGCGTGATCGATGCTAAAAGTTGAAGTGTGTAAGGGGCGACTGCTTTTAATCACATAACAAAGTGTTCTTTACAAATCATAGTCGGACAATTCCAAACCATAATAAAGCATGCTAAGATAGGGACACTAGCTCTGAGTGCCTAAAGAATCGTATTTGACCAATTATTCAAACTATCGAGAGCTTTTTGAAGCTGGGTTGCGAGTTCCTACTGTCTTAACTTAAAATATATAACAATATTAGGTAGCAGGTTGAAATTCATGAAAGCCTCGTTTAATTAGCCCTTCCAGGGTACGCAATTCTTTTTGCAATTAATTTACTTCTTACGACGTAGACGCTTATCCACCTCATACATTCAACACCTCCTTTTACAATGCATGTCAGAAACTGATTTGAAAATTCATAAATGGGACCCTACCCGAAGTTAGTGCATCGAAATATTTCAACTATCAGGAACACGTTATTGCGGGAAACTCGAGTTTGAAAGTTGGTTGACGTTGACTCTCGGGAAATGGGTATGGTGCACAAGTTTGCGAAACCGAATAACGCCATCAAGTACCTATTGTGTTGTAAGAACGTGGTAGTGGTTCTCCGTCAGTCGGATTATAATAACGCAAATATCCTCCCGCTAGGCTAGTTTACGCGGCAAATCACGTATTAACTTTAATTACCCGCTTATGGACTGGACCTTTTGTTTTTATTTATTTTAACATCATGCACCAAAAATAATTATGGCTTTTTTTTGACAAACCTATGCGTGTAGGGTGCGTAGGTCATATAAACTGACATCGAGGTTCCTAAAACCGTTGTCTCTAAAAGTCTAACGTTTAGGAGATAGACACTTCCAAAGTGGTAAAATGGGCGTCCCCCCATCTAACTTTTAAACTAAAAAAGGGTAAATTTGGAAAAAAATACATGATGTATATCATGACAAAGACTTCCAACGAAAATAAGGTAAAACGAGATCAAACTAGTAGTTCTGAGATAGAGCACATTTTCAATAATTGCAAACATGAATTTGTTATTATAGACGACCTCCGTGGTCGAGTGGCTAGCACGCTGGTTTCAAGCGTCGCCATCTCGTGAGGTTCCGGGTTCGATTCCCGGTCGGGTGAATATAGAAAACGATATTTTCTATATTGTGTGTCTTTCTATGTTGTGTCTGATTTCCATAACACAAGTGCATTGGCTACTTATTTTGGGATCATAGCAATGTATGTAATTGGTGTCCAATATTCATACAAATACTATGAAAAACAAAGTAACATTTCCTGTCAACAAAATATTGTGGTATTTTGGATAATTGTAAGTAAGTGGATCTCTAATTCAGTTAAAGTTGGCACGGAACGCTAAGTGTGTGAGTCCGACTCGCACTTTGCCGATTTTTATTTTTATTGGGTAATAGAGTGTCCGACTATGATCTCTTGAATATGATATAGATTTTCTCTTGTCTCTAGACAATACCAGATGAGGAATAGACACAGACGACGATGAAGCTAATGATGAAGATGAATAATTATGTGGTTGCTTCCGTGTAGGTTACATCTGTTACTTTAGGTACATATTATATTCTTTTTAGTCTTGTACCTTTTTGGAACAACATCGTTGTTTTTTGAAGGTATCGTTTGGTCTAATTAATTCCTTGGCAACAAATAACGTCAGTAAACGCGTCGATGTAACGACATTGACTGCGCACCAAAAACATTAACTTTAGTGGTATTGTAGCTATAATTTGTAGATAAAAAATATGTTGCCTTGACGAATAGGCTTTAATACCGTGAAATCATCAATTGATTATTATAATGACAGTTGTCTTCAGTCAAGATTTTAGTTTGCAAATGAAAAACATGGTCGCGCTTCATGATGCTTAGAAGGACCCGAAAATCAGAAAGTTCATCATCCATTCATAGTGGTAATTTTTAGAGTTCCGTAGCCGTCTGTCTGTCTGTCCATCCGTATGTCACAGCAACTTTATTCTGAAAATAATAGCATAACACATATAAAACTTGGTAGGTAGGTGTATCCAGCCCACCGCTTTACTATTCCCATACGAAAACGAGAGTGAACGAAATTACAGTAAAAAGTATTTTTTTTTAATCTATTATTCCCGCGTGAAAAAGTATTTGCTAACCCCTATTTTTATAATACTACTTATAGTAACCCATGGACCTATGTAGTCTGTAATAAATAAATTTTGATTTGATTTGAAATTTTGAGATTTAGCACATTTTCAATACCCGAAAATATAACTTTGTCCTGCATAGATATATGTATATGGAAAACAAAGTAATTTCTGATGTCAACAAAATATTGTGATATTTTGACTAAGTGGAAGTAAGTGGACTCCTAAAATAGTTAAAGTTGACACGGAGGGTCAGTGCGTGAGTCCGACTAGCACTTAGGCGGTTTTTTGATGCTTAGAACTAGGACAAACACACACCGCAACATGGCTGGGTGCGACTAGATGGAAGACACTGATCCTAAAAAAGGATTTCAGTTCCTAGTGAGGATTTCAGTTCCTTAACCTTACGAATTTTGAAGGTTTCAGAATAACATTTCCAAAAACAATGTCTATGCGGCCATATATTATGATTTCATACATTTCGCAATTTAGACGGTGTTATCAAGAATTTTTATTCTCACCTCTCTTACCTAAAATTACATTTTCCCCGTATTCGCTGTCTGGCGTAGTTATCTATAGACCGATAGCCGGAGCGATCGAGCCGAAAATTAGCCCATACATCGGCGCGCCAATTCGTTCCCGCTCTACTTTAATAATCTCTATATATTAACCTTTGTTTATTGATGGGTTAATATAGTTATTAAATAAATAAGTAGCAAATATCCGCGAGTACGCAAAAGTGTTGTATTTTCCATGCAAATTTTGATTTCCTCTTTTCACCTTCTCAGATCCTTGGGCTAAAAACTATACTGTGTTCGTCTCCATGATCAAATAAACTTTAATGTTAATATTTATGAAAATGTGTTCAGCAATTTTACCGCGCAAATTGAATTGATTACATAATTACGCAATTTTATTACTCTTTTAATGTTAGTAGGGCTTCACATTTGTATGGAATCGCTTAAATGGATTCCAATTTCAGATTTTAATTTGGCAAGCAAAGGTAATACCCAATTTTCGGAGTTGATATGGCTAAATTAGACCTAGATAAACACTTGCCCCTTTGCCCTTATTCTAAACCGTCTGCGTTTGTAAGCAGACTGGGCTTAGGAGTACCTATTTCACCAGACTTAAGTTTTACTATTTGTGCAAATCACAATGTACAAAGAATTCTGAGCTTTAGATTATTATTCTGACTTTGACTATCCATAAGTGCAATAATAATAATAAATATTCTTTATTTCACCAGTAAGGACACAAGAAACAATAACATTGCAGACAAATAATTTGTACAATATTGGCGACCTTATCGCTGGAAGCGATCTTTTCCAGACAACCATTGGGTAGAGGAAACAACGTTTATTAGTAAGGAAGAAAATTGTTGCAATGTTCGTGAATTTAGGAAAGTAATCTAATAGTTTGCCAGCTAAAGTTTTCATGCGCCAATTTCGGTTTGAACGTGTCCCTAACCGCTGCACATTTCAGCACGTAATATAACTTTGAGTCATCGCAAATCAAAGTAATAAGCCACTTTCTAGACAATTAAAATACGAGTAATTATAGAACCGGTGACTCGCATTCCGTTCTGGTGCGGTAATAAAATGCTGGCCCAATTGCAGGGCTCCTGTGGGGCTGTTCCTGGATATCTGGGTAATAGTGTGCTATCAGCCGGTGCAGGCGATGATTTATGCCTGCTTTGGGTCATGGGACTTATGGTAACAGCAAACCATGTAGCTTAAAATACTCGATACGTTTGCAGCGGCCGAAATGGGAATCTCAATTTAGCTCGTTCTAAATACGATTAACTTTCAATCAGTAATATCATACGAACTAGGAAAAAAAAGATGTAAGACGACAATACGGTTAAATAAATATGCATATTTAATAAAAAAAATGTAAAACCAATACACTAAATAAAACCTGTAGTTTATTTTAACATCAATTCCGACCAAAAAAATACAAGCTGCCAATACCACTTCCGCGTATTTTAGTATTTGTATTGTTGAGTGTTACAAGACGATTCCCCATCCTAGTCAGCCCCACATATTTACTTAGATCTGTAATAGTATACTTCAGCACTAAACCACATACTCAATGTGTGTGACTTATGTTACCCCATACACTAACTAAATTACACGTTATCTTTGTCATATGTTCAATACATTATAATTGATATATCTCTAGACAAACGTTGAATGGAAATGCCGGAAGTGTCCACCATGTTGAATGTAATTCGGCTATCATATACGAATAACTTGGATTAATCTTTATAAAATTTAATTATTATGTTTTCATTTTATTAATTATAAATTGATAATTGAAGATTATTAGAATACTTATTAGATTTTTATGTTTGCCGTATAACAAATGTTAATTTTGGGGCCAAAAGGAAGTTGACTGATTGGTAGTTATCTGATGGTTGAGGTTAGATTTATTTTAAATATTGTATCTATACCCTCTCACCCTTACTCTCCCCATATGGGGTTCATTTTCACATTCGCATATGTCGTAGCGCCTTACTATCCCCATATCGGGTTCCCTGTACTTTTTCGTCACGTTTTACTCTCCCCATATGGGGATCGGTTGAGTAGTCGATTTTAAATCGATGATTTAGCTATGTGGTGCGGACAATTGAATACTGGGAAGTCTTCAACATGTAAACGGTAAAATGAGCAATCCATAGATACCAAAAAGTTGGGTGTTCCAACTAGTATTTAGAAGATGGGTCTTGTGAATAGACCCCATGTACTAAAATGTAGTCATTACGATTTTTATTTATCCTGTATTTATAAAATTTGTTCTATGGTGATAAGTTATCTTTTTTATATGGAAAATATTATGTTTCAGCTTTGTTTCGAGGTATTTGAAGGTATAATTGAAAATTTATAACGTAAACATTTATTATAAATACGATAAGTCATGTTTTTTCCCGCGCTACCTTCTTTTTCGCCTCAGTATTAATAAAAATATTTCAGTAACGTAATAATTATTAAAACAGTGTGATAGCTAATACAATAAACAACAAATCCCCGTTTACAAAATGATGATAGCTCATTCCTACCGCGAGATATTTATATTTTTGTAAATTGCGCGGCCCGCCCGATGGCGGGCGCTTGGTACCAGACAGAGTCGAGGCCACGCGCGCGTTTGTCTTACGACAGCGGCGCGCGTTTCTCGCGCTTCTCGAAGCAGATTGACAGGTTAAAAAAATAATCTAAAAGGCTAACTAAATTCAGTATGATTAATAACTTAATTAAAATGATTAATTAGCAGATTGTTTTTCCCTAAAAATAAATATTTTAGTAAATGTTCAGATATGGAAAAGGATGTCGTCTCCACTGTTTTCTACTGTGTTCAGGGTTTTGATTTGTACAAAAAGCGAGCTGCATGCCAGAATATGCGCTCTTTTGTACTTCCTATTACTTTGCGCTCTATCTTTGTTCTATTTTGTTGGAATAATGTATTGGAGATTTATACTACGTGTTTATTATTCAAGCACCCCACACGCGGTCACATTAGTATTGATTATGAACGTATTATCAGTATTATGAAAGTATTGATAATGAATGATATTAACGAAATAAATGATTTTATTATACCATGGCAAATAAATTATGCAAGATACGTAATACTTGTAACCCTGCTAGTCTGACCATCACGCTCTTTTGCATTGTCTTGCCGGTATGTATGACAGGGACCTCAAGAGCCTTAATAAATTAGATCACTGTTTTACAGAATAGAACCAAACTTAGGTTGAACCTTAGGAGCGAAAACAAAATTTTCCCACCGGTTGTGTTTTGATATTTACTTACTCGGTGAGATAAATAAAATCTTCATGTAAAGCTAAGGTAATCCCAGTTTTCGTACCCAAATCTCTGTTAAGGTCAGAACAAAACGATAAAGACAAATTGTTTTGAAAGAGGATAAATAAACTGACAAAGAGTAGACTTGAAAAAAGTCTATATCATTGTTGCTGAGTAGAACTTCTAAATTAATTATGGACGTGAACATGTTTAATAAATAATTACATCTTTAATATGAAAACAAAGTATAATTTTATTTCTCATCATGACATTTGCAACCCAGACATAAAAAAAAACTGACGGTTAATGAAAAGCCTTACAGCTGTCAACGTTGATACCAAAGTAGATACGTAAATAGGGTGCTGTTTTAGTCAGCGACGAGTGACTCAGGCGTGGTTGTACAAACGGTGTTGATGAAAAAAAATGGAAACGCCCACTTTTTTATTTTGATTTCGATACTAGCAATCAAGTCAAAACTACCAACGCCAGGACGCCTCTTCGTTGCTGACTAGCTACGGCGAAGTATTCCGGAGGTACGCGACTACGCGCGAGTTTCTCTATTCGTTTTGTTTTTTTTTATGTTGTGAAAAGGTTTTATTTTATAAAACTTGCATTTTTTTAATAAGCATAACTTATTATGTCATCCCACCAAAACAACAGCCTGTATAAGGTTTATAGATAAGAAGAAAAATAAACTAATATCCAAATGTGACTACATAGCTAGTCTTATCCAATTACTACCCCGTATCAACTTCATGGATATTCTTTGTCCCCGGGCTCTGAATGCAAATGTCCCGTTTCGAGTGGGACAGTACACTAATCGCCGCCACTTGTATGTTAATATCAGCCGCGATATACGAGTATGTCTCCTTCGTGCTGTCTGTAAGTTGACCTACAGTAGGGCGATTCAGAATGTTCTGTATGCCGTTCGGCTAGTTTTTCTATTTATTTTTAAATCAATGTCGCAGTATGATCGGATGCAGATATGTCAATTCAAAAAAAAATATAATAAAAGAAAAAAATGAAATAGTCGCATCAAAAAAATCGACGTTATTTTAATTTTAATAAAGTGTATAGGTTATAGAATCGTAACCGAATGTTGCTGAATCGGGGGGCCGGTCGTAGTGCTTTAAATCGCTTTAACTCACAGGTATCGTAATCGAAAGTTAAAATCCCCAATCAATGTTAATCAAAATCGCTAACTCGGTGTAGTAGGTGACAACGTCAACTCCTGAAGACTGGGCACATTTGTTTGCAATACATTGCTGGGTCGATTTATTTTGTCAAAAAATAAATATTTTTTCATTGGTATCAAATAAAACCATTAAACATTGATTACTAGATACTTAAAGGGCCTATATTTTTAATTTTTTGCTCCTATTACAGGCCACACTCTTTGTAAGTATGCTACGAAATTTCACACGAGAAAACAAACAAATGTTTCATTTTTATTAACAATCTTGCGTTGTAACTTGAATATTAACCACATAATTGTGATGTACTACCATACTATTGATTTTTCTTTACGCAAACAGCATGTGATTCCTGATAAACTACAAGTATATTATTTCCAAAATACGAAAAAAGGTAATAGGGGAAATGTCGCATAATCACAGGGCGCACTTATTAAGAAAAAGAAGCGACTAACGACTCAGCTCTCGTTTACCCTTGTTGCAGCCTGCAGTTATAATTAGTGTACATACTCATTTTGCGCTTCTCAAACACTATTTACTTTACCCCTTTGATACTATAAATGTTAACACTAAAAAGTCCATTCAGAAGAAATACTTTCGAGTTGGCACGGATGCAGCGAATTGCAGTTCTAGCTATCAACTTAGTGTTCAAATTCAAATATTTTTTAATCATTTTATTGTCATTAAATGTACAATTGTCTTAAAATTATAATTTTAGAGTTGTATACATGATGACCCTGGAAGGAGTTGCAACACTTATCTTAAAAACACTTGGTTTGTAGTGCAGAAAACGGCACTAAAAATTAACAAAATATGACTTTCAAATAACAAGCTCCAAAATACATGTTTGACATATCTCTAAACATCCAACAAATAATAATGTTTGATAGATTTTTAGCATATGAAAATGAGTATAGGAACCTTGTAGGACTTTTCCCACGACTAAAACACGTTTTCGTTTTTAATTTGTATACAAGACGTTTCAAACAACCCGTATATAATGAAGGGAGCTGCTTAGAATCAGTAAATTAAGAACTTTCTCCTAGAACTAGGGGACTGGGACTTCGCAACCGTGAAAATGTAAGAAACATAATAATTTTAGATCAAACTTAGTGCAGACAGTACACAAAACAATCGGTACCTTTTAAGTTACATAGTAAATGGGTTAAGCCCCGAAAGTACTCAGCGTATACCTAACAGTTTGAGAACCACAGCGCATCATTATCCAACAACACTTTATCATTTCCACGGCTGCACTTTATACCATTCAGGTAAGGTTCATAATAGCACATTCATGTACGTATGTTTTATACGGGTAGGTAGGTGATGTTCTAATTTGTCTCCAAGATGTTAATTAAGGTTTTTGAAATTCGACCCAATTAGAACGGGTTTGGCCTGAAACTGGGAATATTGTGATTCGTGTCACCTGTAGCGATGGGCGTTATTAACCGTAACTAGTTTTTTAACTAGTTACGAGCCCAAACAGTGATCACTCGTTATCCTCCACAACAATAACACGTTACATTCATAACGCCATTAAAACTAATAACTGCTTCTTATCTCACAACGCTCTGAAGTCAATTTGAATTCACTCTTAAGTAAAATTCATAGCGTAGATATTTGGGTGGCTTCACTCCTCACGCAAATCACTGGTATTACGTTATTCGTTACGACAAGTTGAAAACGACGTTTTACATTGACCATCCTACACAACGTTTTCTTAACATGAAGGAGTAAAACGAGAAATGGATAAAAGCACCGTAAAAAAGGTCGCAACATAACGTGTGATAGCTTTGTTGCGTGAATGAATGAAACAACTATAGTACGCGAACGTAAGTGTAAACGAAACAGGTATAGTAACACAATTTATTTGAGGCGTTGTAAAAATAGCTAGTTACAAAAATCACTAGTTATGAAACCAGTTATATGGAATCACTTAACGGTTACGTTACGTTATCTCAAAATCCGATAACGACCCATTGCTAGTCACCTGCTCCTCTATGTTTTAATTTAGGTGGAAAAATCTCATGAATACTAAGAGCTTGTGCACATTCAATCATAGTTACCCGGTGGGAGTTTGCGAAGGACGGC
Source organism: Pyrausta purpuralis (assembly GCA_963924145.1). Lineage (NCBI taxonomy): Eukaryota > Metazoa > Arthropoda > Insecta > Lepidoptera > Crambidae > Pyrausta > Pyrausta purpuralis. The sequence continues at coordinate 7,143,482 of OZ001646.1, forward strand.
GCTTCTGAAAATATACTTTTCTAGTCTTAGGATGGTGTTTCTGGTAGTGGTATGATAACGAATTATCCCAATAAGGTCGTATTTGTTAGAAATATAAAAAGCAACACTAAAATTGTGTAGCGGATAAAATTAAACTTTGAATATATTTTTAAAGTTGTTAGCTTATTGCTTATTACCAGTTTTATTTGGGTAACGATCCCACCACGTCAACGTAGAACACATTGTGTTACGCTGATGCAGAAATAGTAATTATAGAAACATAATGGAATGTTGTATAGAATAGAAACATAATGAATAAAACAAACATGTAAAGACAAAACCCAGGCGGCCAAACCCAAAAGTCATACAACAACAATATTATCAGAAACAGTTGTGTCAAGTGTCACCAATAGCCGCGAGATGTCGACACGCCCCGCGGACATACATCGCGCTTGATGTATTCATGCAACGTGTGACTCCTACAAGACAATAACCACCTCATACAGCCAACACAACCCAATATCAACCATAAAGCGACGACAGTAAAAACCACGTTCCTATGGAATACCTCCGCATTGAATATGGGCACGAGCCCTCGATATTCCATGATTTATCAGTAAGTATTTGCGGTGACGATATTGAAATAGAAAAAAATGCTAAGAAGATATCGAAGCGCGTGTACTACTTTTGTTTGGTGAAATCATTTGTCAAAATATGCGTGTGAGTAATAGAAAAGTTTGCTACAAGAATCCAATGGTACATAGGAAAATATAGACGTTACATAAAATAAAGTTAGGCAAGTTATTGTATACAGATATTGTTGCCAAGACCTTTAAGTTAAGTACCAGACATATTTTTTATCTTTTTTTTTACTTATAATACCCGTGATAGTTTTCCTTCTAAATTCATCATATATGCTGTGCATAGTGCTGTGATTTTTTTCACGTATCCAACTAATACCGTTTATTTGGGCGAGGGGGGGGGGGGGGGACATTGGACTCTTAGAAAAATGTGCCCTTTAAAATTGTATATTACGGAAGCAGGCCACTTTATCAAAGATGCAGTTAAAAACTCATAATCTTTTTGGAAGAACTATTCGACGATAGGTTTAGCAAGTCTGCACGTCATTTTCTTTTTTTTTCAAAATAATTATTATTTCTACCACATTGGCGGGAAGATGAGAAAACATATCCTTGCCAAATTAAAGTTGTCTGGCACCTCAGGTCTCTGCGTTGAACTGCGGACGGACAGACGGACATAGCGAAACTATGAGGGAGTTTGTTTTTACCGGATGACTAAAAAACCTTTCCAACAGGCAATAAACCTAAGAAATTTCTTTTGAACTTCAATTTTAGCTGCTCTCGAACTCAGCCATCAAGATAAATATTTACTTCCATAATCAAGTCAACGTCCCTCTTGATTAAAACGTAAAAATTTAATTTCCCCAATACGCCGTTAAGCGACTAACTAACTTAATAATTTGCTCGTCGTATTTTGACCTTCTTACAGTCTTCGTGAGGGGTTAAGTTTTGATTAAAATTAATCCTTTAGAGATACTTTCACATATGACGACTATACATATTTTTCTACTGATTTCTGTTATTGCAGCTAAATAACAAGTGCTTTTCTATCTTTCTTATATTAGTCCTAGAATGAGGAAAAAGCAAAGCTTTTGTCTTACTTATAAAGCCTTCTTTCGTGAGAAATTGCGGCAAATACAATGGTCTATCTTTTTAAGAGGGAGGAAAATGTAAAATATTTTTTTCATTTAAATGGCGGCCACAGTATTTATTTTTTGGTTACATGACCTAGCTCTACAAAAATTAATACCAAGTTTAGTATTCAATCACTGTTTCAAGTCGAACAGTGTAAAACGCGCTTTTCCGCCAGTCAACAAAACACAATAGACACAGCTTACCCACTGCTAATCCAATGTGATATTTATTGCCTCGTGTCAGAGCTCAATGTAGCAAAGAGTAATTGCGCAACCTTTAACAGGCTCACGTTGAAGTCTCGGATCTTGCTGATTTTCATTGAAACTGAACAATAAAAAAAAGGAGGGCTTTTAAGCAGGACAAGTCATTTTAACAGTAAATAGACACCGTTTTGTTGATTTAGAGGATTTCCAAGAAGATTATTTTTGAAAGACTCCCCTTCCCACTTTCCTACCTTAATTTCAAGGCTTTAATTTCCACCTCGCAAATCCATTAAAATTCTTGTAAATCATCCGTTTACGTTTTATTTGTCGACTTTAAAATATGACTAGTTACAATAATGTTTTTTTTACAGCAGTAGCTAATTGCTGAAAAGACAGACGTATATCACCTGCACATAAGGACCCACTAATATAATATTGATTCCTTTTTCATTATCTTTACCTATTTAACTCATAATAGGCACTCTGACTTGGCCACTACAAAACGATCTGAAATAAATAATTTCTTACCTAAGACTGAATGTAGTGGGAAGAAACATACACTATTGTCCAATTTCTTCATCGTTAGTAACGGTAACCGTCTTTACCAGTGATTAAATAATTACCACTGTGGGTTTTGAAGAAAAAATACCTTAACCAATGGTTGTTAAACTAGCCGATTTGACATTTGGTTAAGGTATTTTTTCATTAAAACGCACACAATAGGGAATATTGAAGCGCTGGTAACGTCATTTTACCATTACTACTCGTAACGATAAAGGAATTGGGCCTAAGACTGTCCTGGCAGTTCTAACAAAGGGATTTAATTGTTTCTACGTCTTCATAATGATTTAATACCTTTCCATTGTCATAAAACTTGAACAGTGCAACTCAGTAAATGCGAACGCGATCACGCATCTGCGCAAAATTTGCCGAAAATCTAATTTCCCAAAGCATGACGTGTTCTGAAACCCTTATGCCGAAAATATTTTCGTAGCTAGAGGGCCTACTATGTTTCACTTTGGCCTATTTTCGGAGCTACCGGAGCTTTAAGGGCTTCCTAACTCGCTCGACGTCGTATTGCAATCATTAGTGACGACATGGATCTTTCACTTTCCATAACGGATATGGACATTAATTAGATTTCGTAGTATCGTAATTCGGTTTCAGTAGTACAGATATCGCAATCTGTAAATGCCTGTATGAAAGCAAGTGTCAGGAACAAAATACTGCAACGGAATCCTAAAAGGCTCGTGCTTGATATTATTCCAAGTTCAGCCAACAAACAAGCTGCCTGACAAGGGGCTTAAAAATATAAAATGAAGTCCTGAATGACATTTAAAACTTAAATATTAATGAGTTTGAAACAAAACTGACTAATTGATCAAAGATCTCATTTCTTTTTTTATTTTGTAGACAGTTCTACTTTTTCCTTTTCGGTACCTTCTACTTATTGTATATATGTATATCTACCAGCAACGAATTTTCTTAAAGCCCTCTCTCTGACTAATGAACTTTTCGCCTCGCGCTAGCACCGCGACAGCTCGCTCGGCGACATTCACTCACTAGCATCGCAGCGCGTGGTATAATAATTAATTTACAACCTTACGCACTCGTAATAAGTACGAATACGCACGTAGGTGCGTTTTTTGCATTAAATAATTTAATTTACACGTATTTTCATGACGGGAATACCCATTTTTTGCTCGATTTGGCAGGGGCACTACCATGCGCCTATATTTATATGGTACTAGCTTAAACTCCCGGCTTCGCACACGATAATAATAACTGCCGTAAAACATCGTTACGAATAAAGTCAATATTGAAAAATTTAACTGAAGACTTGGCTGTATGGGCTTAATTTTCTTTGCGGTATTTTCTAGATTTTTTAGTTTTTCCTTGAATCATACACAAAACACTATGTAGCGACATCTATAAGCAACCACTGTCACTACATTTCAACGCAACACGCTGACTCGGCTCGACGCGACTAGATGGCGCTATAGTCGAAGTATGGAAACTGAACCGCGATATTAAAGATTTAGAGCGAACTAACTACATATGAATAAACCAAGACGGTGAACATCGGACCTTGGTCCCCGGCCATTACACCCGGTCGGTAGGAAGCGCTTCCCTTTGCCTTCCTAACCCTGTTGCGCCAAATTGGTGACCCCGACGTGATACTATCCATACCCGTGGAGCCGCACCGTCGTCGTCAGCGTCGCCTTCTTCTCCTCACCACTAGCCAGCAGCATCCAGCCAGCAGTCTCCTCCAAGCCAGTTCCAGCCTCAAGGACACCACCGCAGACCGCACCGGTTCTTCCTGGGTCCTCGGAAACCTCACCAGCTCATCATCCCGACTCACCGTGGACTTCGAGCTCCATCCTCACGCATCGTGGACATCTCGCATGTGCATCCCGACTCACCGTGGACATCACGCATGCTCATCCCGACTTATCGTGAGGACATCGCGCATCTCATCCCGACTCACTGTGGACATCGCGCATCTCGACGCACCGTGGACATCAAGCATGCCCATCCCGACTCACCGTGGACATCGCGCATGCACATCCCGGCTCATCGTCGAACACTGGCACTTGCAAGCTCACTAAGCACAGACTGCTGAGCTTTAACCTCCCTGGCCCAATCAACCTCCGGTTCTTCGGAGGGGAGTGATGTAGCGACATCTATAAGCAACCACTGTCACTACATTTCAACGCAACACGCTGACTCGGCTCGACGCGACTAGATGGCGCTATAGTCGAAGTATGGAAACTGAACCGCGATATTAAAGATTTAGAGCGAACTAACTACCTACATATGAATAAACCAAGACGGTGAACATCGGACCTTGGTCCCCGGCCATTACACCCGGTCGGTAGGAAGCGCTTCCCTTTGCCTTCCTAACACAGTTGCGCCAAAACTACTTATATTCCAAATTTTAAACTTCTAGGTCTGCTAGAAGTGCCTTAGAATTTTGATGATCGGTGAGTCAGTGAGTGACAAAATTAAGAAATTATACTCGTTATAATTCTTAAAATACTGGTTCAAATTGAATGAAATTTGAAATATACCGTGTCTTTACAATGTTGCATGGTTTCTGAAAATTTCAGTCTTCTTGTTTTATCCACAACGAAGTTACAGGGGGTCGAAAATGGTCTGAATTGCTTCGAGAAAAGGATGGTACGGCCGTGACGCTTTTTTGCTCAACTTGGTGGGGGCACTGCCGTGCCCCCAGATATGACCTGCAAGATTTTATTCACGAATGTTTTATGTTTGGACACATCTAACATCTGCCAAAGATAAGTATTTGTCGTATAGATTTTGTCATTTTAAAAATATTTTCCTCCTTTGTTCCTCTTCCCGGGGCCTCTCCATAATTTTCTTATTGTGTTTAGAGGCAGTAAGTTTGTGGGCAGGCCTCCAGAAGACCTCTCTGTATCATATTAAATTCTTGCATTTTTATGTTCCAGTTGACATTTAGCGTTAGCAGGGAGTCACTCCGGTTGCTAAGGCAACCTCCCCTACTGTCAGCGTCCGTCATCCTAGTTTATTTACTTTTAGTTTTATTTTTATTACGTGTTTTTGTATTTGATATTGTCTCGTAAGTTTTAATTTTGTGTTTTGGCAGGATTTTGCAAATTTCTTTTTGTGATCAGTGTTAAGGCTTATGAGTACTTTATCTCCATCGGTGGGCACCCACTCACAGCCGCAGTTCTTTCACTGTTCAATTTGTAATTCAAACAGGACTTTTAAAGGTAAGAGGGGCTTTAATATTCATATTGCCCGTAGTCATAATAGCACCAATTTACCCGCGTCTCTCCCTATTTCCTCTATTCCAAATCCTTTATCTTCTTCTCAATCTTTTGAATCTATCATCACAAACCTTCACCAATCTACTCCGCTGGTTAAACGGATCCCTAGGGAAGCGAGAATAGCTTTAGCTAAATGCCTTTCTTCTTGTATTGAAAAATGTTTCGATAATACTGGAACTGCCTGGCAAAATCATTTTACTTTTTCTTACTAATTTTTTCACGTAAACTCTCCTTCTAAAACTTTAACTCGGGCGCTACTAGATAATGCTTCGAATTTCCACAATCCGTCCCTTCCATTCAGTTCGTCTAGTACGATATCTTCCAAATTTAACGTTTATCGTACCGTTGAGAACAAGGTTATGGACGGCGACCTGAAAAACGCAGCCCGAATCTTGTTCTCCGATGACACTCTCGCTCCCCCTAATCAGGAAACTCTCGAGAGCCTTCGTAGTAAGCATCCTTCACATCCAGATTCTCCATCTTTACCTGTTCCTCCTCCTCAAAATTTCCAACCATTACAGATACTTGATGACGGCGACACGTTTGCTGCCATCATGTCATTTCCAGCTGGTTCTGCTGGCGGCATCGACGGCATCACTCCCCAACACCTTAAGGACTTGGTGAGTGCTTCCGCTGCTGACGCCGGTAGAATTTTGCTTTCCAACATTACGAAATTGTGCAACTTTCTCTTATCTGGCAAGGTAACGGACAGACTAATCTTCTATGAAAAATGAAAAAAGAAATAATTGAGGATTTTAAATAAACGGCGTTGAAGGATTAATGTGTATAATATAATAGTGACTTTCTAAAAGCTTTGTGAATCATTTGATTGTTAGTTGACGTGTGTAAATCAAGTATTCGATACCTATTTACTTTCATTAATTGTTTGTGCGTTAGTCTGAACAAGTAGTATGCTTCATATAAAATGTTGCCAAAAAAATTTTTTTTCATACAAAAAATGTAAGCATGGTACAGTCAATTGCAATTTAAATGTGAAACTATTTAGCTGAATTTAAAATTTATGATGCAATCTTGTGGAATTATGTATATGGTGTGCAATAAAGTATTACTATTTCTATATAAAAGCTAAACACTACCGAGTAACATAAGCTATATTATGAAAAAAACATCCAGCAGCGTTTGTTAGCGGAATTGCACCATGTAAAGCCGAAGCTCTCGAATATTTTATTATTGATGACAGAAATATATTTTTTCCGCTACCATCAGTGGCACAGTGCGTCATCCAGACCTCCTCTGATAACGTTGATTACAATCACCAAGTTGATTAATTTCCTCAAAACTTTCCGCTTTCGATTGCCGAAGCCGGTCAAAGTTCGCGAATTAATAATTTCACGAACTCCCAGAGAGTATATTGTTTGTATACTTGTTCTTAAATTTATAAGAGAAAGTTTAAGAACAAGTATGACGATTTAAATACACAAGTATCTCCTGAGCTATTAAAAGCTCGTATCTGCGTTTACCAATAGATACTGCGCGTTTTATATGCTGCGATAGCAAATTAAACGTAATTTTGTGAGAAGAGCCGGTTGATGTGTTGCCGGGGCAGGTAGTGTTGGTGATGGTGGTTGACGCTACCCGGAGTTCGTCCAGGTAGGTGACTCGATCAGGAGGCGTGAAGGTGATGACTAGATGATTGATGAGCTGCTTGGATCTCGCCAGAGGTGAAGATGTCGTCGTGATGTCGATGAGGTAGGTAAGGTCGTCGAAATGAGACAATCGGGATTAGATAATAACCCAAATTATATTCATAACGGAGCGTGGATACAATATTTCAACACTAGGTTGTTGTATGCGCATGGGTTGGTTGACAGATACCAGGCGAGAGGCAGGGGTAGGCACACCACAAAGTCTCAAGAATTGGGAGCCGAGGGCGTACCACTACTTAGCGCTAACGGTGAGTGAGGTCTGAAACCAACTTACAAATTTAATGCCCTACGAGACTATTTGAGGAATCGGGAAAACGCAGGCGTTACCGCGATGTAACTCGGTACAGCGCCATCTAGTGGCGTGATGCGGCAATCGACTCCTAAGATGTTACTATCAACATGGTTATCGTTTTTAGTATGCAATTGAGTGATTGTTCTTGTGCCTTTAGTTTATGATTTATTCGCTATGTGGTGTTACAATTTCGAAATAATTGAATTTTGGAGGACTTTTATGTACCTGGATCCGAATTTGCCAACGTCAGGTAAGGAATATTTGTCGAATATATTCTAAAACGCCTGATTTAAAAACGTCACCTACTGGTCAGCAATCATTTATGTAAATGACATTTTGAAATCGGTCGTGTTATTCTTATTCAGTCGGATACGTCTTATCTGACGTTGATAAAATCGGGCCTTAGTTGGATTAAATCTATGTTGTTAGCTTACGGATGTTTTCAAAACAAGTCCACAAACACATGGCTAGGCATATACACCACACATACACATGGTTAGGCATATACACCATACAAATAATAAAATTGTGTCTCTAAAGCTGAGACAAATTACCATAATCTAATATAGAATATGAGTACACACAATAATGTGTCATGTGGAAAAAATACATAAGAAGAATATTTATAAAAACTGGGCAATTCTCACGTCAATCGATTTTTTTCCGTGTGGTAATTCGATTAATACAAATTTTTACAGCAAAAAACAAGTAATAATCAAAACAATAAAAATAAAAACAACCGCGCGGAAGAAATCGAAATGCATATGAATCGTGACCCTGATAAAAAGACACGGTTCCCCCAGTTAGTATGAACTCGATTCCTCTGCAAAGGGTTACTGAATTTAAATATTTGGGGCATACACGAGTACTCACCAATAACTTCAAAGATCACGTTGATATGGGGCGGGAGCGGAGAGCGCTGCCGGTAAGAGCAAATATGATGGCTTGCAGGTGCTCAAAAGAGGTTAGAGCGACGCTATTTTGGGCGTATTGTACCTCGCTTTATTTGTGCAGCCTGGGGCTAGTTATAGGGCAAAAAGCTATAGCGCTCTCCGCGTTCAATTTTATAATGCGCAAAGAGCGGTGATGGGTTTGTCCCGATTCCGCAGTGCCTCGAGTGTATTTGCGGAAGCACGCGTTGATTGCTTTCACTCGACCATGCGCAAAAGAGCTGCATCTTTGGTGCGCAGAGTCCAGGCCAGCTATTCGTGCTATATTGTCTTATGCCGTAAAGGATGTACAGACTGATATTTTAGGTTAGGATTTCATTTACGTACTTTTGTACATTACAATTAAAAAGTTAATAATTTAACTCTGCGAATTTATTAAAAGTGGTATTTAAATTTAAATTTTATTAACATTGTAACAAAGACATTCGATTTAAAAAGTATTATGTAACTCTAAGAGTAAAATTCACCTAAAATAAATGATTTATTATCGTTCGGATAATAAATCATTTATTTCGGATAAGCTTTCTAATAATTTTGTTTGGATAAGCGGTCGTTCGGTTAAGCGACGTTCAGATAATCGACGCTCCACTGTATATAAAAATAAAGTATACTAAAAATTACTATGGGAACAAAATGTGGAGGATGCGAGGGAGGAATCTTCGACATTTCGTATATGGAGTGCTCACTTGAACCTTGCAAAAAGTTATACCATCTGAAGTGCCTTGGCTGGACAGTGGAAAAGTTCGAGGAGCTGATTCCAGAGGATAGGATTAAATGGGTATGCCCGGACTGTGTGCGCAATATGCCCAAACGGGACAATTCGGATACACCTGTTCGCGGAATCCCTATCATGAACAAAACATTCACGCCGGGCAGTTATGTAAATACTAACCGTGGCACTCGACAGAATCCTAATGAAGTGTCGATATTGGATAACGAGAGTAGAATTCTACAGGAGCTTCAAGAGTTACGTGCAGAGATGAAAATGAGAATGGATAACCAAGTAAGAGAATATTCTTTACTTCTAAATAGATTTTATAAAACAGAAACTGAGCTGCATGAATTAAAGGAAACATTGAATGTAGTGAAAGAAAAAGCCGATAAAGTTGAAAGCTTAGAATCACAAGTTAATAGAGAGAAATCAGGTTTTGATAAAGGATACGATGAAACCTATCCAAAGAGATGAACGGCAAACAGTATCTTACGCAAAGACTGTGCAGGTAAATCAACAAAAAAGTATCGAAGTCGCCTCGAATGATAAGTGTGTGGCTACGAAACCGGCGTGTGCATCAGGGAGTAGTAGAAAATCCAAGGAAACAAATACTGTAGAATTAAATAATACTGTAGAAATAAACAAAGAAGAGTGGTCAGAAGTAGTTAATAGAAAAAAAAAGCACTCCGGGAGTGCCGGCAGAAGTGAAAACTTGAATATCAACGTTGTGCATTTTTGATTTTTTGGAATTGTTATTATCAATATAAAAGTACTATCATTTTTGTGATAGAATACAATAATAATAATAATATAATATTTTTATAGAATACAATATTTATTTATTGCGCTATCGTACACAAACATTACAATTTATTTTATATTAAATTACATTAAAAAGTTTATCTCTCAGAAAAATCAACTTACATCCATAATTTCGCCAACCGTCTTACGGTTTTTCGATCAGGTCACGTGTCCTGACGCGAGTTTCACATTTTTCCCCCATCCCACAAAAGTGCTCAACGCCGCTAAAGAAGTTTTCACTTCAAAAAGTATCGCAATCGGAATAGTGAAGTGAGAAAAGGAGGAAATACTAGTCAGTCTGATATACGAGGAATGGAAAAGAAAAAGTATTTACACGTTTGGCGATTGCAAAAGGAAACAACGCCGGAAAGTATAGAAAAACATGTTAGGAATGTATGTGGTAATGACATCTCTGTTATGGTGGACAAAATAAAACATAAAACTGAAAGGGATTATTCATCTTTCATTATAGGTGTCCCAGAAAGCAAATATGACACCTTATGTCAACCGGAAAACTGGGCAGTAAATATAGAATTTTGTGAATGGATTTGGTTTCGCAAACAAGCCAGTAAACAATTACCCTAAACAAATTGAAATTACCTTCCAGAACGTAGCAGGTCTCCGCACTAAATTAGATGAATTTTACACTAGTGTGGCGTCATCATCATCAGATCTCCTTGCCATCACAGAAACAGGCTGCAACCCATCTATACACGATGCAGAATTAGTTCCACCTAGTTATACTATTTTGAGGAGCGATCGTATGGATGGGCGTAAAAAAGGCGGCGCGTGTCTCGCTCGTGGCCCCACCGCGACTGCAACTGCGACGAGTGCCGGTGCCGCGTGACGTCAACATTGACGAGCGAGTGTTCGAACTGGTTTGTGCGACGGTCTATCACAGTCATAGATTTTTCTTTCTATGTTGCGTTGTTTACATTCCGCCAAGTAGCAGCGACAATGAATACATGTTATTATTTAAAATAATTGAGGATTTCTGTAACCGCTACAGTGAAGTAATTGTTATAGGCGATTTTAATTTATACTCTTGTTCTTCATGTGTGAATAATTACTATGAATACTTATTGTCGTACTGTGGATTTACTCAGGGTAATAAAATAGGTAACTACTTAAATCGTACTCTTGATTTGGTTTTATATGCGTTATCTGGGGGCGAGTGCGTGAGTGTGCGCGCAGCTGACTCACCGTTGGTAAGTGCGGATAGGAATCATCCTGCGCTGGAAGTGTCAATATGCCTACGCGAAGGCCAGCTGATGCATTATAATAAGGCGACACAACCAGTTTTATCATTTACCTCGCTACTTAATAAAGAAAGGAACGAAAAATTGCGATGGAATTTTAATAAGGCAGATTTTTTCACACTTTACTCTAGAATAGGCGCCATTGACTGGACCCCAATTTATAATTTAGATTTAGATGGAAGTTTAAACTTTTTCTATGATGTTATTAACGGCATTATTGATGACTATGTACCAATGAAAAAAACGAAGTTGTGTAAACTCGAAGTACAATTACCCTGAGTGGTATACGAAGGAAATAATTCGGGACATTAAATTAAAATCAGTTCTTCATAAGAGGTACAAATCGAGCGGGGCTAGTAGTGACTATTCGGCATTTGCTAAATGTAGGTCAGAGGTTAAAAAGCAGATAGGAAAAGCTTATAAACAGTTTCAAGAGCGTCTTCAATGTCAGTTTCTCGAAAACCCTAAGTCGTTTTGGCATTATATAAAGTCGAGTAAAACTAGCCGTGCACCAAGAAAAATATTGAAAGATGGGAAAGAACTTGCTGATGATGAATGCGCGAAGGAGTTTGCAGAATATTTTCAATCGGTTTACAGCACACAAAGGGGCGAACTCAATGTAAATACAGCGGTAGATCTGTTGGGGGGCATAAACGAAGGAGCACGGGTTCATCTAGAGCGACTACATCTAGATGAGGTACAACATGCCCTTCGAAAACTCAAGCCCACAAAATCCATGGGGCCAGACGGCATTCCACCTTACATCTTTAAGGACTGTCGAGCTGTACTGGCTAGCCCGCTGTTACATATTTTCAACCTTAGTTTAAGCTTGGCGGTATTCCCAGAGAAATGGAAAATTACGCGAGTTGTACCTGTTCCAAAAGGTAGCGCCGGACAGGCGGTGGATGGATACAGGCCGGTAGCAGTACTATCTACCCCAGCGAAATTATTTGAATCGACCATCCAAAAAGCGATACTTGCTCAAGTAGGTGCGCAAATATCAGATGCGCAACATGGTTTCCGCCCGGGTAAAAGTACCACCAGTAATCTTCTTACGTACGTGTCAGACATCTTGCCCGTAGTAGATTCAGGGGGACAGGTTGATACTGCTTATTTTGATTTTAAAAAAGCTTTCGATTTGGTAGATAATGACGTTCTTCTCGGAAAATTAGCAGCCTTTGGTTTTACGCCACATTTACTGAGATTTTTTGGTAGCTACATGAGAGATAGGCGACAATATGTAGAATATGCCAATCATAGCTCGGAACCCTACCTGACATTGTCTGGGGTGAGTAAGGGAGCAACCTCGGACCTTTGGAATTCATTTTAATGATTAATGATTTGCCAAATGTAGTACAGCATTCCAAATGCCTCCTATTCGCTGACGATTTAAAGCTTTATCTCCCCGTTAGTAATTTAGATGACTGTATGAAATTGCAAGGCGACATTGATAGGGTTACAAAATGGAGTCAGGATAACCTTTTGGAATTTAATAACTCAAAATGTGTGGTTATCAGTTTCTCTCGTTCTCGAACTCCGCTGCAATACGCTTACAGCATTAACAGTATTCCCTTAGATCGTGTAGCTGAGGTTAAAGACCTAAGTGTGACAGTTAACGTTGAACTAACTTTTAAGGAGCATGTTATTAAAATTTGTAAAAAAGCTTATCGAAACTTAGGGTTTGTCCTACGTAGAGCGAAAAATTTTTCCAACATTAAGGCAATTATAGCTCTTTATAATGCTTTAGTTAGAAGTCAATTGGAACACAACGCAGTAATCTGGTCTCCACATGAAGCTAAATATAGTATTATGGTGGAGCGTGTGCAAAACAAATTTATCAGATATCTTTATTTAAAACTGTACGGTGTCTACCCGTTCTTTCCTCTGATGTATCCTACCTTGTTTATTCTAGGCATGGTGGGATATAATGAGCTTAAAGTACGAAAGGAATTTGCTCTTACACTTAATATTTACAAAGTTTTGCGTGGTAAGCTGCATAATGCAGCTTTGTTGGAGCGGCTGGGGCTCTGTGTCCCTAACAAATACGTTTCGCGCCGACGTCGCCCCCCGCTGCTGGAGGTGCCGACGGCGAAAACAAACCTGCTCAAGGAGTCGCCCCTGACGCGCGCACTCCGCACTCTTAATATTATAAACAATAGATTAGATCTGTTTATTTGTACCCTGAGTGAATTTAACAGAGTAGCACTAGCGGTAATTTGTTGTAATAATTAATTAAATATAAACTTTATGTAATACTTTGTTGTTAAATAAGCAAATGGCTGTACTGTCGCATTGGGTGATAAATCCTGTAATGTCAGTATAAGTTAAATAAATAAATACAAATACAAATACAAATTTTTAAATTATATTAGTTGAAATTTCTCTTTCTTCGTAAAAGAAAAATCGATTGGTAAACCTTTTTTCGTATATGGAATTTATGAGAATTTCTCTTCGTCATTTTTTCCAAACATCTGTATCTGAATACTGCATTTTACTTTTTTGCTGACAAAGGAAACATACTGTGCTCAGCCGCTGCTGACCTGTAAAGTCTCTTTATTTTATTTTTTATATTCCACAAGAGCAAGAGGCTTTAGAAAAAATATATTTCTCATCATCCAACACAAACCTACACAATCAAACACCTTTATCTTTAAAATACAAGGGCACTCCAATTTCATTTGCTAGCTTAGATTACTCTCAAGCCATTCTCATTCCACTTGCAATGAAAACAATTTCAGCACTTGTACTATCATTCCTTCGGGAGTATGAAGACGCTCCGACCTCTGCAAGAACAATGCCGTTCAGTACATTACAATCAGCTGGTAGTTTATTGATTAAGTTTCTGTGAGTTCTAGTATTCTCTTTTGGGTAGATAAGTGATAATCGAAGAGTAACTTTACGGCGTGGGATACGAGTAATTAAGCGCTTGCTTTCGAAGATTCCTCATCTTGGTTTCGGAGAGCTTTTCCATCGAAACTTATACATGGACACTTCAAGTTCCTTTATAATTTCGGATAATCGTTTAACTATCATCGTAAACATGTCACTTAATAGTTTGTGCGTTTTTATCTTTCCTTATTTATTTAAATTTTATTGCACAATCTTGTACAAAAACTTCATGCAACACACATCCAATCCCATGTAGAAATACAAATACAAATAAAAATACAATTGTTTATTTGCCAGTAAACAATATCATATAAAATTAACAGAAAAGGTCCAAAATTCGTCTTCGTTTAAGTTTAAAGATTTTACTTCTTACGCGGTCTTCGGCGAAGACCGCGTAAGAAGTAAAATCTTTAACTATACTACAAAGCGTTTCTTATTTGATTTCCATATTATTTTACTTTAGTGATTGCTCAACGAGGTCAAAAAATTTTTGTCGGCCTAAGCTTCCTAGTAATAAGGAAAAAGACAGATATACCTAGCTTTTATAAAATAATAAACAACTCGTTTTTATTCCACTAAAAACCTCTAAGCGTAGGCGATAATGTCTGGATTGCTTTGCGCACCACCTAACTGGTGATGTAGATGTTTTTGGTAGAATAGCTACTACCTCCTTGAAAAATTATTTGCATCGCAATGTTTATGACAGTATAGAGAAATGCGACGGAACAGCCTAACTTGCGGACTGAAAGCGACGGAGATACCAAACAAATGAAAAACAACCGCTGCAACCGTTAAAGCAACTGCAGGTAAAACTGCCTAAAACGACGCTACCAGTGCTACTAGGGATGGGAAAGATTCATAAAATTTGTGCAGCATTCGAAAAAAAATATTTGCTTGAAAAAAATTATGATATAGTTTTTTTGATTGTGATGTATGAATTCATAAAAAAATATCTTTATCTGTATTAGAGTGCTGAAACTATAACTAATAACTCTTATTTTTTATGCTGAATAAAAGAGTTGAATGTATTAAAGTCCAGCGTCTAATACCTAAGTTTCTAGGTACTTTTTGAAATTAAAGACTGTACTTGACTGTTACTGTGGATTTATTTTGCGCACGTTTAATTAAAAGTTTATGTGACACTTAATATTAATGGGACGCGGTAGTTTAATTTTTCATAACTATGTAATGACAAATAACACATTAGTTTTGCCTGACCACGGATGCTATAAAGCATTCGAAACATCAGGCATATAATTTAAATTAAATTTATTTCATTTCAATGAGTACCTAGTATTCGCATAAACTGAGAACCAAACATGTTTTAATAATTTTATGAAAAGAAAGTTAAACGTAGCGATAACGGTAAATCAGGTAAATTAATTTAATTACACAGTAGGGCATAGGAAAGGAAAAGTAAGGAAATTTTTTATTGATGTAATGTCTATGTGTCCATTTCTTGCTCTTATAACAAATAAATTGCTTGAATAACAAGCAAACAAAATAAAAAAATTGCACACCACTACACAGTTCCTGAAAGAACTAGCACTTGAGCGAGTGGCCAGAACAATGCAGGCTGCGCAATCCCTTAAACCAAACGCAACTAAATTGTAAAGGGATTGTTCAAAGTGCACAGATTATGTACGCGTAAAAATGCACTCCACTTTTATACGAATATGTTTACTTTCAAATTGATTTCTTCTATGCTGTCCTCTTGATCATTAACGGATCAGTACGTCGACATTTCATTTTTATGGCAAATTGACTTAAATTTAATTTCCTCATCCATCTGCCAAAACAGTCAGTGTTATTGACTTATATTAACAACTAGAGGTCCCCTGCGGCATCGCCCGCAAAAATTTCGGATTTCCCGTAAAATATTTCAACGCAAAACAGATATTTTCATTATAGTAAGAGGCCTGAAACCTTAGCGCTTAGCGCAAGTGCGTGTTTTTCTTAAGTTGAGTGCATTATTTTGACGCGGAGTTATTTTAAAACTGTGATATTTTATAAGATGCAAAGTGCAATTTAGTTTAAAATGAAATGCTCGTGATGGTGAATATGTTTATTTTGATAAAAATATGTACCCGTCCGTATCAAAACACCTTTGGTAATAGTATATAATTTAGTATCAAATTTATGAATATAAAAAAGTTTGTAGTGTGTAAACCATATCAGATAGATATTTCGCTATGTTTCGTGTGTACTAGCACTTTACAGCGAAACATACATGATTTTGATGTATCTTAAACGGTTTACGCTACGTAAGCAGCGGAAGCTCTCAAAAGGAATATTTACCCTCGTTTTTTCCACATTCATTGTTGCTCTGCTTTTATAAGTCGTGTCGTAATGTTTTATAGCTTTCTCAATAAATAATCTATCCAATACAAAAAAATATATATCAAATCAGTCCAGAAGTTCCTGAGATAAGCGCGTTCAAGCAAACAAACAAACAAACTCTTCAGCTTCATAATATTAGTATAGATAAACAAGCATCACAGCTTTTATGTGACGACGTTTAAGTAAACTACTGTAAGTTGAACGGCCCTATAAATTGCAAGTGCAAGCTAATAACACTTTAGATAAGCTATAGTTAGCTAGGAAATGCTTTCACCACCCCCAAGTGGAAGTAAATATCTTCTACTGAAATCTGACTGTAACCGTGCGATAGCGGTACTGAATCATTTATTAATGAGACGATATAGCTAGTATTTGTACCTACTAAGTCTTAATGGAGTCAGAGATAGGCAAATATACTGTATCTGAGAATGCAGGGTCTTAAAAACCGCGTTGCACCCAGCGTTATTTTAAGCTTTTTGTCGATTTTACCAACGTCAGATAAGACTTATTGACAAATGGGTGATGTTTCCAAATAAGGTGTTTCGTATTATATTCAAAGTATATTCCTTATCTGACGTTGGTAAAATCAAGCTTTAGTCAGCTTTTAGGAGTTGGTTTTTTTTTTAATTATTTTTTTATTTCATGGTTTTTAGTTATTACTCATGTTACAAAAACTACTAGACATATTTTGATGAAACTTACACTGTATCCTGATTTGAAACATACTTGAATGAAATAAAAAACCGGCCAAGTGCGAGTCGGACTCGCGCACTGAGGGTTCCGTGCCAACTTTAACTGAATTAGGGAAACCACTTACTTCTACTTAGTAAAATACCACAACATTTTGTTGACTGCAAATATAACTTTGCTTTTCATATTGTTTGTATGAAGTACAAAGTTATGTTTGCGGTTGTTGAAAATGTGTTATATCTCAAAAAATACTTGTTCGATCTCGTCCGAACCAATTTTCGTTGAAAGTATTTGTTAAGATCTACATTATATATTTTTTTCAAAATTTACACTTGCTTGCTTTAGAAGTCAGATGGGGGGGGGGGACGCCCATTTTACCACTTTGGAAGCGTCTAGCTATGAAACGTTAGACTTTAAAAGAAAATGGTTTAAGGAACCTCTAAGTCATTTTAGAAAACCTATCCATAGACACCCCACATGCATAGGTTTGCCAAAAAAAATTTTTTTTGGTTTTAGTTTCATGTATGGGAGCCCCCCCTTAACTGTCAATATTTTTTATTTTTTGTATGAGAATCGGTAAGCGGTTAACAAGACACATCTTCCTACCAAATTTTAATTATGTAATGCTTATAGTTACAGAATAAAATGGCTGTGACATACGGACGGACAGACAGACAGACAGACAGACTTGACGAAACTATAAGCGTTCCGTTTTTTGCCATTCGGCTATGGAACCCAAAAAAGAATAATCTCGCTATGACTTCTCAATCTATGGACAAACAGTTGCTTGGAAATTTTGCACACGTGTTGGGAAGCCTTAATAGATCAACATACTCAAAAATTATCATATTATAACGATATCACGTACATTGAAGTGATTACTTTATTTTTTAAAGTCGGTAAAAAGGGCCTGTTGAAGAGAAAATTGAGGTGGCTATTTTTTTCCCGTTACCTTCAAATTCAAAGTGAAGAAATTTGTATATAAAAATAACAATTACACATTGCCAACGATACGAGTAGGTACTAAGCATTA
Organism: Pyrausta purpuralis; assembly: GCA_963924145.1. Taxonomy (NCBI): domain Eukaryota; kingdom Metazoa; phylum Arthropoda; class Insecta; order Lepidoptera; family Crambidae; genus Pyrausta; species Pyrausta purpuralis. Next base: position 7,161,824 of record OZ001646.1, read on the forward strand.
ATAAGCACTTTATGAGACGGTTGCACGGCTAAAATTTAACCTTAAATCAAAATATTCTTGTAAATATACGGACCCAAAACGTTTTTTTAAGATAACAATGCTTAAGTGTTTCTTTCCAACATCCAATAATAGCACTGATCAGAACCCAAAAAATATATAAAATATCGAAAGTGTTTTCTCCAGTATTTGTCGAACATAAATCTTACAAGTTTCCCGGGCAATACTCGCGCGGTGCACCGCCTTAAAATTCTCGCCACACGGGCTGTATCGTTAGCGGCGATCGCCGCATCTATCACCCATCGCATCGGGACCGCCATTACAGTAATTGAACTGCGACCGATTAGTTTCCTCACAAGAAATTGTTTATATCTCCCCCCAACAAGACGTCTACCCTCTTCGGCAACTCTATCACCAGTCACTAAGAACCACTCTTGAGTAGCAACGTTTTTTTCGCGTCAAACAGGAGGTGGTAATCGTAACTCTCGGTTTTGATTTATTAAAGATTTTATACGAGTTCGGTTATTCTCGATCACGCGTCGTAAGTCTCGATATATATATGCTAACAAGAATTGTTATCGATACGGCTTGTAAGATATATTTTACTAACGCAAAATTAGATGATGTTTGCTTTTCCAGGTTAAGTATCTTTATTGCTTTGTATTTTGTTTCAGTTTGGTTTTAAACCCCTTACTCACTGCAACTTTTAGCATCGATGCAGTCGCGTGTCTTGAACGCGCTTTAGCATCGTGACTCACGCAAATGAACAGATTAAATTTGGCATTGCTGCGGTTGCGCGTTAGCATCAGTGCAGAAGCACGACAGCATCGATGCTTTCGCTAAAATTCAGTACATAATTTGACAATTTCTAGCTTCTGCATCGCGATTGTATCGATAATGAAAGTAGCGTAGTGTATAAAGGTTGACATTTTGCGACTGCATCGATACTAACGCACTTTAGAATCGCGACTGCATCGCTTCTAAAAGTCACAGTGTGTAAAGGGTCATATCCATGTTTTTAGAATTGTTGCTTCCTGCGTATTATGTATGTATGACGCAGGTACGGACATAATAATGTAATAATAATGTTGACAATATAATGTACGTCCGTAAAAATTTAGATTATTTCATGAAGAAGAGCGACATTCACTCATATAACACAAGAAATAAACACAAGCTTGTCGTTCCTAACTTCAGATTAGTTAAAACTAGTAATTCGTTCATGGGAAATTGTATAAAATTCTTTAATAATATACCACACAATCTTGTCGAATTGCCGGTTGATAAATTTAAGAAACACGTTAAAAACACGCTTATGTCTAAAGGCTATTATAAGGTTCAAGACTATCTGAACGACACGAATGTGTGGTCTGTCCAGCCTGCACCGACTGATGTACTTACCTTTGATGATTTTGATTTTACGGCAGCTAGTGGTGACTGAGTTTGTTCCGGCGTTTCTTCTCAGCACTTGCCTAATTGTCTGTGTTCTGTCTCGAAGCGCTGGTAGGGCCCAAAAGATAAGGAGACATGATTCGGCCCCTTCAGGGCACAATTATTTTTATTTTATTTTTCACTGTACATTTGACGTTCATAAGTGGCATATTGTGTCCTAAATTGAATAAATATTTTTTTGATTTTGATTTTGATTTTGAATAAGGTCGACATTTCTGCGTTGATTGCAAGTGGAAGATACCTTATTTAATATAACAATGTCAATAAATGTATAAGTTTAAGTAGAGCTAGATATTAAATTCATAATATTGTATCAAGAGAGTAGCCTAGAAATAGAGGTGAGAAACACTAAAATAAAAAGAAACCAAGTTTTTTCAGTAACTTGCAAAGATTTGGCTGCCGCAACACATTTGAGAAGTCACGAACTTTGACAGTTAACTCTGCGGGGCCCAGTCACCTCATCAAATATTACCGAAGGTGCTTCCCCGGTGAGATCTTGTAATTTTTTCATCGTATTGTTTTATCCTTTATATTTATTTGCGACTAGCGGTCCCCCGCGATTTCGGCGCGTTTTGAGTTTGCTCCGTCCCCTCCCGTTACATCGTGATGTTTATAGCTTAAAGCTTTTCTCTATCAATAAGTTATCCAACACTATAATATTTTTTCAAATCGGTCCAGTAGTTCCTGAGATTAGCGCGTCCAAACAATCAAACTCTTCAGCTTTATAACATGAGTATAGATTTTCGTGTCTACTTGTTTGAAGATAGTATGTTGATCAGTATTTAAAGAACCATTTTGGTTTAAAATAACATAACCTCTTTGTGTTGGCATTTACATGTTCGACTAAAGCCGCATAAGTAATTTATGTTACGTGTTGTCACAAGTACAACAAAACGCTGAAGCTACTATAACTAACACGTAATTTATACAATATTTATACAGAGCTGAAGTCATAGATGAGAAGTAACACGATCCCCAGAGATTTTTCGTAGCAACTCGTAGCCCCTATACTCTGATTTTTAATTAGATAGACTAAACTGACAGCTACAATCGTCCTTTTTCTTTTTTAATGTTGCTAGCGTAGTGCACTAGTGCTGTGATAATTGAATTTTAAGCGAGCAATTGAACTTGTTACATACATTTTCAACTGTGTGAGATTAATCATGAGTATATTATTCGTGTTAAATATTTAATAAATTTCGTAATAGCTAAGAAGGTAAAGGTCGCTAAGCTTCCACACTAGCACCAAAAATGATGAAAATAGTAATATGTCGCAAACGGAGACAGTTGAAAAAAAGACTCAGTCAGCTGACTTTAGAAGATGATGTTTTTATCGATTGGGGATGCTGTTCCGGAGTCAACAGCCTTAAATAAAACATTAATGGATAAAATATCAACAATAAAAAAACATGTGTTTGCAGGATTGATTTCAAACTGCATTTTTCTGCATTCTATCGATTTTAGGTTATTCGTTAGAATGTAATTCGAAATAAATGAGGCGGGTTTCCTTACAATGGCGATATTCTTATAGTGAAAATATTTTTTCTTTAAAATACATGTACATAAATTATTGGAAATGATGATGACGATGGTATCATGATTCTATGGTTTACTAACATGTTCAGCTTAAAAAAATCTATTTTTTTTCTCTGTGGCAACACTTGATGGCATCCGCCATTTTGTGAATCACCTGCGTCGCATCATTCGTCTTCCTTTTTCGCTTGCGATCGGTTGTACGAATATCCCTTGCGCTCTTAACGCTAACTCAGCTTGTTATTTCCTGTTACGTTTTTGTAGATATTTGCTGTTAAGTTTTTGTTACGTTTTTTGTTTGAGTTGTTATTCCCATTTGTTGTGTTTTTTTGTTAAAAATACGACATCTCCCATGTCGTATTTTTCCAACCTCAACCAAGCACCTCGGGTGCAGTTATGTCTCCTAAAAGGGGAGGCGCTCCGCTGGTGTAAGTGTCACAGAGAAGACAATGGTTCAAAACGTATTCAAATACGTGTTTAATGAAGAGGCAACTAAATTGGATTCCAAATTACATGAAAAACCGAACAAGCGCATATGTGCTCAAAAAACAGCAGCTATTTTGGGGATCGGAACTGCCACTATTTTTAACGTTTTAAAAGACATTAAGGAAAATGCTTCGCCCACGCCACCACAAAAAACTGGACCGAAGCAGACAATCAAAGATAAATTGGATGAATTCACTCTTTCGGCTATACGGCGTAAGGTGCACGGCTTTTTTATAATAAAGAAGTTCCTACTATTACGAAGGTTAGTCGTTTTTTACTTACTAATTTCTAAGAATTCGTCTTCTTTAGTTCAATCATCAAACAAATCATACCAAATGATATCCATACATTTTATTATGAGCATTATCAATATGACGTTTGTTCCAATCATGATAAACAGTCGCCATCTTGTTTGTCTTAGTGGTATTAGCTGAATATACTCATTTGAAATATACTGAATCTATCCTAAGCGCTAAATTGAGAGACCTATCTGTGAAGAACGTTTTGACTATATGTTTTTTTTTTAGATCACAGATGCCGTTAATGAAGATCTTGGGCTACCGAATCTTTCGAAAACCACAATGAGACGAGTTCTAAAACATTTGAATTTCAAATATACGAGCCTCAAACGACGCAGCTCCTTAATAGACCGACAAGACATAATTCTATGGTGCAAGAGATATTTACTTACAATAAAAGAATATCGCAGGCAAGGCAAGATGATTTACTACCAAGATGAAACGTGGGTGAATGAAGGCCACACAGTTAATTAGTCTTGGGTTGATATGAATATAAATACGTCACGAGAAGCATTCTTCGAAGGTATAACAACTGGGTTTAAAGCTCCTACAGGAAAAGGAAGACGCCTTATAATTAGCCACATTGGAAGCGAGGAAGGCTTTGTAGATGGAGGATTATTGATATTCGAATCAAAGACCAATTCTAGCGACTACCACAATGAAATGAATGCAGAACATTTTGAAGAGTGGCTAAAGGGTATTTTGCCGAATTTAAAAAAAAAAAAACGGTCTTAGTATTAGACAATGCCCCTTACCACTCTCGGAAAATATAAAAAACTCCAAATAGATCGTGGCGTAAACTCCAAATTCAAGAGTGGTTGAGATGAAAAAATATAAACTTTGAAGACACAATAGTGAAAGCCGAATTAATGAAAATAGTTGATAAAGAAAAAGTTAACTATCAAAAAAAAATGTTGATGAGCTCGCTGCAAGTTTTGGTGTCACCATCTTAAGACTGCCCCCATACCACTATGAACTGAATCCTATAGAATTAGTGTGGGCACAAGTAAAGGGGCACGTCGCCAAATATAACAAAAGTTTTAAAATTGCCGACGTCAAGCAATTATTTAATGACGGGCTGAAGTTGGTTACATCGCAACGATGGTCGAGTTGCATCGATCATGTTATAAAGGAAGAAAAAAAAATGATGCAACTCGATCATCTTATTGATGATGTGACAGATACATTTAAAACGAATGTTACAGACTCAGATTCTGAAAGCGATGATTCAGAAATATATAGTGATTAAGAATGTTTGAGTTTTATTCCCCCTCTCCATCACCCCGTCCCGTCCCGTAACTATTATTAGATTTTCAAACAAACTTAAGTATTAGTATGGGAAGTAAGTTACCAACTCACCCAGTTGGTTAATACTGACTTCCTTCACCTAGAATTTATCAGTATTTCAACAAATATGCGACAGCAATGTGTAGTATATTAAATTATCTTTACACTACACTGAGTAAGCTTTGACTTTTTTCTTTGTAATAACACCGTAATAAAGATTATATTTTATTATGCTTCATAACATAAAAACGATTACCAACTGAATAGTTCGATTACTAAGACACATCACTATTTTTGTGCAACGAAAAAGTGGCAACCCACCAAATGTCAGTTTAGTCTATCTAATTAAAAATCAGAGTGTAGTAGTATGTAGTAATTGCAAGCGAGTACCAACCCGTAACACGGCTACAGCCTTCTCGTAGCAAGGAGATTCGTAGCTCGCTCCTAGTGTCAATGTTTCCGTAGCATGGTACACGTCGTAGCACCTTCCCGTAGCAAAATGCTCTTAGCAAATAGATGCACGGTTCTCGCACAGCGTAGGGCGTCATAGACAAGCTACAGCTTGTGAAGCTTTGTAATACTTACTTCCATATTAAGATGTTTTCAAATATACACGTGATTTTTAAAATGCTTTCATAGTATTAATTGAAATGACTTCTTTTTTTCTAATTATTTTCCTTGGAATCCGTAAAAGTATCTGCTTCTGAAAGCGTGTCGTTAACATAAAACGGGTGATTGAATAAAAACACGAACTTCAGGAAAACGTTCTCTGTTATTATTGATGTCATCTCTGCTTTCATAGTTCGATGAGCAGCCACGTTCAGGTAGAAAATTGAAATCGAAATTGAATAATATTTAAAATATTTGGTAATCAGCTATATTAAAGTTATCTTGCGAATGTAACAAAAATCATTTTCTAAATAAAGGCTGATTCACGCTACCCCATGCCGGGGCACTGTCAAACATTATTGTATGAAGTGAATGATGCCTAAACTTGCTCTGCCCGGCCCCGGACGAGCCATGGCGTTGGAAGTCTATGGGTTTTTTTCCCAGCCTGGCACTGTCCGGCCCGTTGTAGCCTGAATCATCTTTTATGTTTTTGTTCATAAATTCTGCCACCACTTTTTTGACCATTAATTTCTGTATTACTTTTTTTCAATGTCAATATCATTAGTGTGTTGTCTGGCATATACTTATTTGTTCATATTTAATTAGATTCGCGCGTCCTAACAAACAAACTCTTTAAGCTTTACCTATAACATTAAAATAGATGTTAATCAAACTTTAAGAACTATTTGATTGCAGTAACTTAAGAGTGACAAACATCATCCTTATTTCCTTGGTGCTGTCTCCAAAGAGTTATAAATATCAGAACATCTTGTAAATATGAAAACGATAGACCAAAGAAATTCTTAAATTATTTATGTGCTCTATCTATGTGCCTACTTATTGTACGCTCTACTCGATTAATGATTTGACAAAACATGAGGTTCATTGTGATGTCACAGCGAGTTCGGAAATGTTCACTAATTATTCTATGCGTCCCGTGAGGTCGTTTCATTTCCGTCATCATTGCAGCCCTCAACAGCATTTCAAATAGAGCCGTGGTAATTCTGGTTGTAATGTTTCACACCTGAAATATGCCGCGCCGTGTTGAATGATTTGACAAAATACGCTGTTCATTATGATACTAGCAGTCTCTGAGATATCGTCCGCATGTTTTTGAGTTTGCTCCTTCCCCTCGCGTCAGAGCGCGATGTTTTATAGCCTAAGCCTTCATCGATAAATAAGATGTCCAACACTTTATTTTTAAATCGCTCTAGTACTCGTGTTTCCTGAGATTAGCACGTTCAAACGAACAAACTCTTCAGCTTTATAATATAAAGTATAGATTTGTGATATCGCAAGCAATGTTCAACGTTGAGGTGTTCCAAATTGTTGGCTAATTACACTCAAAGAAAACGTTATTGTTACCGCCATTGTTGTAGCTCGCAACCGTAATTCAAAATGTCCTTGATAATTCTTTTTGTAATCTTTTACAATTAAATATGGCAAGCATTATACAATTTAATATTTTAAATTATTCAAGCTGAAATAAGAAACCAAAGATTGCGCACGGGTGGGACTCAGGCTAACCGGGACAAACGCTCTTCCAATTGAGCTACCGTGCTGTCGGTCACACCGTGCGATGGTTCTGGTTTCTTACGGATACGTCATTGCGCGTGATGTCAGCGCTATCTACCCGTCTGTTTATGCAGTGGGGTGGAGTAAAGAATAAAGAAATTGACCTTTAAAGCCATTTTGATTATTCAGAGTTGGAAGATTTGACATTGAGGTATAGTTCCATAATGCTATTTGCAAGGTCTTCTTCTAACTGAAGTGATAGATCAGAACCTTTACTCTACCTTGTAGTTATGTAGTAGTTTTTTAAAATAGTACTAACATAGCAATAATAGAAAAAAAAAACAGAAACGTAGGTTGTAAGGCCGTACATGGGTTGATGTCTCCTTTTACCAGTGTTATGAGAGCAAATAATTTTAAATTCACAAGTAAAGTTAACAATCGACTATCTGTATCTTTGAAATTATTTACTATCAGCTCGTAGAGTTGGCTTGTTTCTTTATTATCATGTTATGTTTATATTTTGATAATACTTAAGTAGGGTTCAAGTATGCAGGGTAGTTTAGAAACTGTCTCCTTAAGATGTGATTCTCACGCAGATTACACATTTTATGTATCAGTTGTTAAATGAATTAATATGGGATAGATTCAAGTTTGTCTTAAAAGCTTTAATTTCCTAGAGTGTTTTACAGTAATTTATAACTTGGTTGCAGGTTAGTTAACATTTTTGTCTCTCTTTCGACTCCTGTTATTTATTATTCATGACTCCATGCGTGTTTTGTTGACAAACGGGATGTAAGAAGCCAAGATACAATCACGTAAAACTAATTATTTCGCAACACGCGAGGTCAAGATCTTTTTCTACGTTATACGATATGAATGATACGTTGGTGTTACACGTGTGCAGAACTTGCAATACCGCATATAGGTTAAGATGCTTGAGTTCAAGCACCTACTTAAAATGTTTTTTTTAAGCGTTATTTTAAGCTTTTTAATCAGTTTCTTGAAGGCATTTTTTTATGACTTTTAGTTATTACCCATATCTCAAATATTATTGGAACGATTATGATTGAACTTACACTGTATCCTATGTTAAAACCATAAAATTATTATCCCTTTGGAATAGAACGACAAAAGCGAGATGTCACTAGCAGCAAACTGTGTAATTTTTGTCAGATGTCAAACAGTTGACCGCCCTGCAGAAGCTCGCTGAAAATTACGTGCATTTGATTTTTTTATATTTAAAAATGAAATTGTGTATATTTTAGAAAATAATGCGTCTGAAACATGGTGACTTGATCGGTGATTGATTGTTATGCATTACAGCGGCATAACTTCAACAAATAATCATTTATCACGTAGATTAGTCCAAATCGAAGCCTCTTAATATACGACTTATATTTACCAATGCGCTTCAAATTTAAAGTACGCAGTTTGATTATTCTATTCTACAGACGTTAATTTACATAAAAAAAAGACAGAATAACACAGGGATTGTATATAAAACAATATTTTGTATAATAAAATAACATTTAGTTTTACACTAGAGCTGCATGTTCAATATTTTGTGTCGACTGTTTATCATGCAGTAAACTACTACATTTAACTTAGGGACATTTTTCTAAATCACCTGATCGAAAGGTTATCTCATTTAAAGCTACAAATGTTACGTACTTATGTTAGTTACTGACATCTTAAATCGGTTTCGTTTGACAGCTTTTACTTGTCCTTCTATTCCGATAGGAATATTAATTTTATGGTTAAAACCATAAAATTATTATCCCTTTGGAATAGAACGACAAAAGCGAGATGTCACTAGCAGCAAACTGTGTGATAAAAAGAGATGGGTAGCAGAACCATTTTTGTCAGATGTCAAACAGTTGACCGCCCTGCAGAAGCTCTCTGAAAATTACGTGCATTTGATTTTTTATATTTAAAAGTGAAATTGTGTATATTTTGGAGAAATAATGCGTCTGAAACATGGTGACTTGATCGGTGATTGATTATTATGCATTACAGCGGCATAACCCCAACAAACAATCATTTAACAGGTAGATTAGTCCAAATCGAAGCCTCTTAATATACGACTTATATTTACCAATGCGCTTCAAATTTAAAGTACGCAGTTTGATTATTCTATTCTACAAACGTTAATTTACGTAAAAAATAAAGACAGAATAACACAGGGAATGTATATCGACGAATATTTTGTATAATGAAATAACATTTAGTTTTACACTAGAGCTGCATGTTCAATATTTTGTGTCGACTGTTTATCATGCAGTAAACTACTATATTTAACTTAGGGACATAGTTCTAAATCACCTGATCGAAAGGTTATCTCATTTAAAGCTACAAATGTTTCATACTTAAGTTAGTTACTGACATATTAAATCGGTTTCGTTTGATAGCTTTTACTTGTCCTTCTATTCCGATAGGAATATTAATTTTATGGTTAAAACCATAAAATTATTATCCCTTTGGAATAGAACGACAAAAGCGAGATGTCACTAGCAGCAAACTGTGTGATAAAAAGAGATGGGTAGCAGAACCATTTTTGTCAGATGTCAAACAGTTGACCGCCCTGCAGAAGCTCTCTGAAAATTACGTGCATTTGATTTTTTATATTTAAAAGTGAAATTGTGTATATTTTGGAGAAATAATGCGTCTGAAACATGGTGACTTGATCGGTGATTGATTATTATGCATTACAGCGGCATAACCCCAACAAACAATCATTTAACAGGTAGATTAGTCCAAATCGAAGCCTCTTAATATACGACTTATATTTACCAATGCGCTTCAAATTTAAAGTACGCAGTTTGATTATTCTATTCTACAAACGTTAATTTACGTAAAAAATAAAGACAGAATAACACAGGGAATGTATATCGACGAATATTTTGTATAATGAAATAACATTTAGTTTTACACTAGAGCTGCATGTTCAATATTTTGTGTCGACTGTTTATCATGCAGTAAACTACTGTATTTAACTTAGGGACATAGTTCTAAATCACCTGATCGAAAGGTTATCTCATTTAAAGCTACAAATGTTTCATACTTAAGTTAGTTACTGACATATTAAATCGGTTTCGTTTGATAGCTTTTACTTGTCCTTCTATTCCGATAGGAATATTAATTTTATGGTTAAAACATACCTGGCTGGTCGCGTATTAGCTTTACTGTCAAATTACCAATTCGTATTGCGATATTTATAATACATATATATAATATATTAACATTCGTGTCATTGTTATATTGTTATAATATTATAACAATTATCAATTCAATAATATATTGAATTGATAATTCGTTTACACTGAATTGAGCTGCCTGGAAATTGAACGGCTAAAGTGAAATCGCGATACGCGCCCTGGGCCCTTATTTTTGAATCACTCGCTTGGATATGGCGTGTGATTTTGCGTTAGAAAGCGAACTAAAAATCAACGAGAAACAAGCAAAATATATAAGTAAATACTCACGATTAACAAGATCAAAAATCTATTTTACAAAATAATAACTTATGTTCGGCCAACATGGGGTGTCCATCCAGAAAATGTGAAAATTATATATAGGCAAGTTATCGAGCCTATAATATGCTACGCTGCATGTGTCTGGTCTAGCGCACTTAAATATAAAAAAGTCCGTGCACGATTTTTATCCCTCCAAAGGCTGTTCGCTATTAAAATGGTTCAGGGTTTTCGCACCATTAGTACTCCAATTACCTTGCACAACTAACTCCTCTTACAGCTCGAATAACAGAAGCAGCCAATGTCGAAACTGCAAAACTACTTGGGAATGCTACGTGTATCCCTGAAAATTTATCTATAGAATCTCCTGCGCCTACAAACACACTCTTACATCCATCGCTTAGACCTAGCATCACATTTCAAGAAGTATCCTCAAGAACTGAACTAAACCAAGCCATCACTGCAAATGTGTTGCAAGTATATACCGACGGCAGCAGGCATGACGATAAGGTAGGTGCTTCTTTTGTTGCTATATCCCCGAGTAACGACCGCACTGTGCAAGAATTAAAGCTCCATGACCACTGCCCGGTCTTTCAAGCAGAGCTGTTTGCTATCGAAAAAGCGCTCGAATGGATTCTTGCTAACCAGGTCCCTTGTGTCATAATACTCTCGGACAGCAAATCCGGCCTTGCAGAGATAGCCAACCGAAATACTCGCAATAGGATCGTCGTTAAAACCCATCATCGCTATAGCGAGGCTAGCTCCAATGGCTTAGATGTCAAATTTGCTTGGGTCAAGGCCCATATAGGCATAGAAGGAAACGAGGCGGCTGACTTTTATGCCAAGTCAGCAGCTCTTTTAACAAGATCACCTGATTTCAACGATGTTCCCGTAAGTTTCATAAAATATTACAATAAAACAGAAGCAAAACAAAAATCTCACGACCTTTACGCTACTCTGGATAAATGCTTACATACTAATTCATAGCTCCCAACATTTACCCAGCTTTCTGAATTTTTATCCCATATCCCACCTTCTTTTCCCATTACTCAGTTCCTTACAAACCACGGATATCACAAAGAGTATAAAGGTACTCTTTGTGATATCGATATTCGTTTCAAAATAACCAGGGACGACTGTTGTTCTTGTGACAACCTCGTCACTCAGTCTTTTTCCCATCTGATCCGAGACTGTCCAAGATTTCAGACCTCCAGATTAAACCACCTAATGACATGTCAAATGCTCAATATTAATCCCTACAACCTAACAGCAACTACCACCAAAGAGTCAAGCGAAAAATCGTTTTACACCCACGTCGCACACATAGTCAACAATCTCAAAACCTTCAACAGTTAAATTAATCACATCCAGGTTGTCGGAGGCAACGCGTAAACCGTAAGCGCCGCGCCTTCGATGGACAAATATTATGACCAGAACAAAAAAAAAACACAAAACTAAGTAATATTTATTTCAAGTACTCCTGTGTGGAACCTAACTGTTTTTAATTCGATAATTGGACATTAATCAAGGAGTGTCACACGCCATTTTCAAGCGAGTGATTCAAAAATAGGGCTCATGAACTAAAAATAATCATCTCGCTATGGCTCCTTGTTCCGAGAAATCCGTGGACAAATATTCAAATATACAAATAAACATACATCAATGATATTGTATTTAGAAGTAGATGACGCCTCGCGAACTTAAAGAGTACACAAATATGGCACTGTCTGATTAATGGATGTCAATGGATTGACATCTATAACATCAGACATCAGTTTCGGAACAGAGTCTTATAAGAGTAGCTTTCTTAATATATTTTTAAACTATGTAGGTACATTACAATAGACTCGTTCGCCTAATTTTAAAATTGTGTTTACACTTTAGCTCGGTAGTATATTAATCAACAAAAACATTTTATTTTCAAACTATTTAACATTTAAAATATTGAATAATTATCTCATACATGCAATTTGAATGTATCACGTGAATGCTTGATAAGTCATGGCGCCAATATCAGAGTCACGTTCACTGCTACGCATTCACGATCACGTGACAACACGTTTATTACAAAATAAATTAATGTAAATATTTACAGTCCTTATTTACATAAATAAAGAAATATTTATTAATATACCATAGTCATCTGGCATCATGTAAACAGGATGATTCCTTTAAATAACATGCTAATAGTTAGTGTACATATTTTTTCTACAATCGTGCGTGAGAACCATCCCTAACTGATGTGTCTATCAACAGTTTTTTGCTAACGCAAGCGCCGGTGACCTTTGATCCGTGAGCGTCTACGCTGTTACTTTAAAAAAAATGAAGGTGTAATTTATAGTTATATAACAGTCATATTAACATACATTTCCATAAACATATTTGTTAGGGTCGTGCGGACGGGATTCGAACCCGCGACTGCTTATCTTTGAAGTCCGGAACGTAAACCATCACACTGTGACGGTCGTTAAATTATTATTAAAAAATATAGTACCAAACTACTCCATGTATAGCACTGTCTTAGAATATGGACCATGTTAGTCCGTGGGTTGGCTAAGAATCAAAACTCACTAATTTTATTGAAAATACTTCAATCATGAATGATAGGCTTCATTAAATACAATTTACTTAACGAAAATATGATATTCGGACTGTTTTTTTTAGTTAGGTATTCTGCATTTTTTAAGGCGCACTGAGGCATTAAGACACTGCCGCCATCAAAAACAGACTACGTCAAAATTATGACCCCAATTTGAAGTGAGGTGTTGTTTAGCTGAGCCATCTTTCAGCCTCTCATCGGTGATCTAGTTCTTAATACAATATCATTGACATACATTTACGAAATTTACCACACGTGTTTGGAAGCCTTAATAGATCAACGTACTCTAATATTACTCTGATATCACACACACATTGAACTGATTACCGCTGTTTTGTAGACGGCGAATTTTACAGAACCTCTTAGCAAAGATCTTTCAAAAGCTGCTACTAGTGGACTATTATTTTCACTATCAAGAGAATTTTACATAACATCATTCTTTTGAAGTGAAAACTTCTTTAGCGGCATTGAGCACTTTTGTGGGATGGGGGAAAAATGTGAAACTCGCGTCAGGACACGTGGGCTGATCGAAAAACCGTAAGACGGTTGGCGAAATTATGGATGTAAGTTGATTTTTCTGAGAGATAAACTTTTTAATGTAATTTAATATAATATAAATTGTAATGTTTGTGTACGATAGCGCAATAAATAAATATTGTATTCTATAAAAATATTATTATTATTATTATTATTATTATTATTATTATTATTATTATTATTATTATTATTATTTTTATTTTTATTGAAGTGAAAACTTCTTTAGCGGCGTTGAGCACTTTTGTGGGATGGGGGAAAAATGTGAAACTCGCGTCAGGACACGTGGGCTGATCGAAAAACCGTAAGACGGTTGGCGAAATTATGGATGTAAGTTGATTTTTCTGAGAGATAAACTTTTTAATGTAATTTAATATAATATAAATTGTAATGTTTGTGTACGATAGCGCAATAAATAAATATTGTATTCTATAAAAATATATTATTATTATTGTATTATTATTATTATTATTGTATTCTATCACAAAAATGATAGTACTTTTATATTGATAATAACTATTCCAAAAAATCAAAAATGCACAACGTTGATATTCAAGTTTTCACTTCTGCCGGCACTCCCGGAGTGCTTTCACAGTTTTTTTTTTTAAATATCTGCGATCAGTCCTTCGACTATCAGCGGATGGGTTGTAGTGGAATTGCTTGTTAGGTGTACCCTCCAGTGAGGGTCCTCCCTCTATGTAATTACTGCTCTCTCCAGCGCAGCTTTAATATGTCGTGGCATTTGAGGCGATTCTCGTAGCTTTGCTGTTACAGCTGGGTAGGTACTTCGTTCGGTTGTACAGTTTGCCGGTTTTGGTAAGATGCTGCAGCGATCCGTATCTCTTCAATTACTGTGTCTACCTTAAGGGCCTCGTGAATTTCGATGTTTTTCACAAGCCATGGGACGTTAAATATTGTTCTCAAAATAGTACTCGGACAATAATATTTCGTCTTTGTATTATCGATAGATTTGCTTTGCTTGCACAGCCCCACAGTTGTACGCCATAATAAATGTAAATTATTCCACTTTTTGTTACGTGTCATCACTGCAAATTAGCGAAGTAAATAAGGTACTCGAGTGTAAGCGAAGATGAGATGACAGAATATTACGACGTTGGGACATAAGACGCCAATTAGGTACTTTATCAAGCTAATTATTCCTACGTGTCTGACGAATTAACTTCATCACTCAACATTACATGCATGTCACGGCTCCTTAAAAACGTAAGGCTAGCTTAGGCAGTCTCCTTTTACGAACATTAAATATGTAAAGAATTGAGTTTTTTTTTTAAACTCTTACTTCGTAGCGATTATGTCGGCTCCCTCGGGATTGTTTATGTTATGTTTGTTTCAAATGGAGGATAACACGTGTAATTATAAATTTATGGTTCGTATGTTACACAACATTATTTCGTGTCCTAAAAAATATGTGTATTCAGAGTAGATAACTTTTCTCAAATTTATGAAACTAGTTTTAAAAATCCTACTACCTAGTTGGCACAAAGAAAAGTTAGAATTATAAACGTGTTTTTTTTTCAATTATTAATTAAGACACATGTTAGGTTAGGTTAAAAGAACGCATCGTGCGATCAAATTCGCTTTCTCCTAAGTCTGCTGTAACATTAAGTACCTTACACACTGCGGCTCTTAGTCGCGATGCTGTCGCTACAGTCGGCTGCATCACAATGAACAGATATAATTTGGCATCAATGCAGTCACGCGTTAGTACAGATGCAGTTACCAATATACAGCACATACATGTAATATGTTACTGTCCAGCTTCTGCATTGCGACTGCATCGATACTAAAAGTAGCGGAAGTATGAAAAGGTTAACATTATGCGACTACATAGATGCTGCATCACTGCAAAAAGTCGCAGTGTGCAAAATGTCTAAAACGAGAAACTAAACAGACTTCATTACAACAATAACTCGAGCGGAGTAGTTTACCTTTGTTCCGAATCAATCATCCTTCATTCCCAAGGGGGTGATTCTTTAGTAGAGTCAATTATGAGGACTGTTCGCGGAATTATGTGAACGCTCCCTGATATTGAATTATATTTCTGCTAGTTACGGTTTTGGTAAAATATTGCTTGGCGATTGTTTGCGGAAGGATATGAAAAAAAGAAATCATTTTTAGTTTTCCCATTGTTATTTATTATAATAAGGACTTATTGTTTGGTTATAATTGGCTTTACCCTGCGTGCAACCATAATCTGGATGATTAAGAAACTGTTGCTCTCTTTTTTAAATAACGTAGGCATATATTAGATTCGTTACGAACACTTACATTGTACGCTCCCAGATATTGAAGCCAATGTAGTTCTAGCAAATATACCTAATAATTAAGTATTGTCGTACTTCAAGATTTTTTTGTTCTAAATATCTTCAAAAGTACTCAACTGATTTTAATGAAACTTACACTGTACCCTAAGTTCAAGTATACCTTATTTAACTTGAAAAGGATTCGCTATGACTTCTCATTTTTGAGAAATCCGTGGACAAACATACAAACATACAAACACTTATGAAATTTAGCACACGTGTTTGGAAACCATAATAGAACAATACACTACTTTAACCAGACTCTAAGTCACTTCAAACGTCAATTATTTGAAAAGCTTTTCGTTTTGCAACATAATAGATGTTCTCATTGACTAACCATTTTAACATGGTTCTAATTTTATTTGCATGCAATTAATCTAGTCTTTACCGCACTTCAATATTTTTTTTTGTTTTAAGTCAGTTCAAAACCTTATATATAACTAATTCAATAGAAAGTAATTTTGGGTACTCATTGTCTGTTACATATACATTTTTAGATTCAGTATTTCGATGTATTGACTGTTTTGTACTAAAATAAAAGAGAAAAAAATATACTCTTAAATTATCAAATTCCAACGATATCACACACATACACATTAAATTAATTACTCTTTTTTTTAAGTCGGTAATAATGTGTAGGTAATGTAAGGTACGCCACTATAAAGTTCCTGAAAAGGAGTCAACAAAAGTACAGAGTCGTAAGGAAAACACATTGTTCAAGTTGGCTAAAGTTAACGCAAAATCAAAAAACTATGCATTTAATAACAAACAAAGACGATAAAAGGCTTTTAAACTTCAATTTCCATCTTCCAATATTGTGTTTGATCAAGTCAATACGACTTTAATACACATCCATATTTTACGGCGATTTAATGGCAGGCTTAATATTTATTTATAGACGCCATAAAACCTTCGCTGTAATTGATGAGTATTAAAATTTATACAACGATACCATATAAATAACTCGTATAAATTGAGTTTGAAAAATTACATCAGTTGCAGAATAATTACAACGCAAACTTTTACCAAAGGCTCATGTTTTTACGATTTTTGGAACATAGGCATGATTTTAAGTTATATTTTTATTCTGAGTAATATTTTTTAAGAGAATGTATAGGATTTTAGTTTTTTTAAGATTATACAAAGTGATTTTCGACCACGATTTATTTTTGTTGACATAACAGACAGCCTTTTAACAATCGCTTCTTTGAACAATCAATACAAACAAACGTTTACAAAAAGGGAGGCTCTTAACATTTGGAATTCGATAATGCGACGCTGAATAAACAGCAGCATTATGAGCTACTGGCGTTAACAAGCACCTTTAAAAATACGAATCGCGAGGAAAAAGCGCTCATTTGCGAGAGTACGTTAATCCCGGATAATCCGGGGACCGAGATTTCGTCGGAAATAATGAGATACAGCCGAAAGATATGTACTTGGCCCTTCTGGGCTTCTGAAGTGATAAATATGAGGAGACGCCTTTGAAAGACCATAATTGAGTTTCGCCGCTTCCGTTATCGGGAACGCGTAACGTCATCACGATCAAAGCTTTGTTAGGACAGTGGTAGTCTGAGTGAATCAAAAATATTGTCACAAGTGATGAGTTCAGTGTTAGAGTGGCTTATGGTACTTAAAGTGTCATCACAACTCTGAAGTCCCGATACCACCGCACTTTGCGTCGTTTCCGTTTGCCTAGCACAAGAGTTTTGGGTACTTATGGATCAAAGCAATATAAGTGATGTGATCCAATGTGTATTCTGTAATATTGTTTTTACTAATATTATTAAGCTAAAGAGTTGATTTGTTTGTTTGTTTGTTTGTTTGAACGCGCTAATCTCAGGAAATACTAAAACGATTTGAAAAAATATTGTTGTGTCGGATAGTTCATTTATCTAGGAAGGCTATGAACAAAAATCACGCAGTCGCGTTGGAACGCTAGTACTGTACAGTATCGTTGATCAATTCGCCGTTGGAATGGACAAACATTCACTTTTGTCTACTAAACCTTCATTACCAACCGTTTGTAAATGTGTATACGAATATGCAGTCCGAAGCAGTAGCAAAATGCAATTACACAAATTCCATAAGATCCCATCAGTCCCGCAAGATGTCTACGACGCAGCCAAACCGCAGGGGTCTGTTGAGCCACAGCGCTATTTGAAACAGCCTTAAGTTCTAATGTATAGCTATATTTTATGTATTCTCTAAGACGCTCTTTGCTCTAAATAAAAAAAAAAAACTAACAGTTAATCAATTCTGTTAAGCGGATACTTAGTTGTCCACATATATTTGCATCTTGTATTGTGGTACTACCGTTGTGTCTGATTTCCATAACATAGGGATCAGAGCAATGTATGTAATTGGTGTCCAAGGTGTATTTATTTATTTATTAGTTTTGAAGCTAACGATTAGTTTCAACTGATGTTAAAGTATTTTTTGTATATATTGAAATATTAGAGTACGTAAACAGGATGATTTTTGAAGTAAATGGTATTAAAATATCTCGAAACAGTAGGTGGTAGACGTGTGGGTAAAGTATTAACGATCAAATCTGTAACGTTTTTCATCGATATTATAATCTTCCCAGACGGTGTTACTAACGGAGGCAGGTAGTAACAGAAGTATAAATGCAAAATAGATTATCTAGCCTCCCCCGCATTTAAAATTTAATTCCTAAATAGAGGCTTAATCGTGTACAAATTTTGCTTAAGATATTTCATTTCACGAAAGCGTAAATCACGCATAAGTGACGAATAAAATATTAAGTGCAATGCGGCTAATTAGCTATGTGTATTTGTGAGAGCTCGGAGATGACCACTCATCGAATTTTCATTGTTATTTAGGGTTTGCGTTTAAAATGATTTCTTAAATGTCACCTTCTTCTAAATCTTTCATATCTAGCAAAATATTGAAAATAAATATGTGTATGCCTATATGTGTATAATCTCACTCGATTTTACGCAAGAAAATGCATGGAAATTGATAAATCACTTGCCTCGTTTGTAAGATGTGCTTGTTTTATAGGTTCCATTTTTTAACAAAGTCCTCTTATACATAATTTTCTAATTATTATAGATATTAATAATTAATTAATAATTCATCTTATAGATATGAATAAAGTCATTAGATTGAGCGCAGGAAATCATAACATTGAAAACCTCTCTTCAAAACTCCTGCGTTATTATGATCGACAATCCTCTCGCGTGTCGACGTTCGGGATACGGTCTCGCAGGTGTTAAATATTGACGCTATACATCTCACTCGAGGGCGAACCTCTCGAGAAACAGATTGATTCTCGGGACGTCTCGACTGTAGTGGAGGTGGGAATGACAAGGATTACGTGTATGAGACGTAGCGATAAAAACGTTTGTTTATCCGTGAAATTATAACCGCAGTTTATTGCCTGGACGAACTAAATTATTTTAAAGATTTATAAAAGTCAATTGGTCTGAAATTTTGTTATTATATTTTTTTTTTATAGTGTTTTGTCAATAGAGAAACTTAATAATATGAATTGCACTTTGAAAAAGCAATTTTGGCTGTGTGACAGACGCGGAATCGAACCCTGTGTCTTACTTACGCTATCCGGGCGTATGCCTAAACCACACGGCCTTCATCATTTTAGCAAGCCTGTTAAATTTCGCAAGCGCTTACTTTAACGCGTAGGCTGTTTGCCGTGCCGTAAAAAACCGTTTGCCTTTGCGGCAATATTGCCAATATTCAGTTGAGCTTAAAAATGACAATTTATGCAGTCCTTTCATTCGTAAACAATCGCATGCATAAGAAATAGAGCATGGAAAGATTTGCAACTTATATTCTTTGAAAAATAAAATGGCTAGGAGGTTAAGCTTTTAAAAATAATTATGACGCATAATGCTGTAAATTATTGGGAGATTTGGGAAACTTAATTGACCGACTAAGGGAAAAGAAGCAGAAGTCACATGAAGTCTAAGCTTGTTTTTTTAACGTTTGTTATAAAAGAGCTAGGTATCAAAATCAATAATCTCAGAAGTCAGCGGCACGAGAACAGATACATGGAAGCTGAACACATGTAGACAACCAGAGTTATAGTTTCAAAAGAAAGAGGTTAGTATAATTATCTATTTTTAATTGGTTCAGCAGTAGTTTTATATTTTCCCAAATTATTGATTTATATGATTTTATTACCAGAAACAAAAATAAACTTGCAGGTCCGAAATTTCATTATTTTATTTCCAACTAGCGGTCCCCCGCGACTTCGTCCGCGCGTTTTGAGTTTGCTCCCTCCCCTCCCGTCGCAGCGTGATGTTTTATATCCTTAAAATCGGTCAGCAGTTCCTGAGATAAGCGCTTTCAAACACACAAACTCTTCAGCTTTATAATATATTAGCGCAAGCGCACGTTGTACTTAAGCTGCGAACATTATTTGGTGCGGAGTTATGTTTAAATTGTGATAGCTCCTAAGATATTGATTTAAAGATATAAATATTTAAAAGCAACTTTGTTCTAAATGAAATGCTCGTGATCATGAATTTATTGTTTTTGATAAGAATAAATACCTGAGTGTATAATACACGTCTAAAAGTAATGCATATTTTTTTATCAAATTTATTAACATATAAAAGTGTCGTAAATTTTAAATAAATAGCTGCTATCATTTATTTGAACTGGTACTTATAACTGTTAAACTTAAATTTATTTACTGGCAACACCGATATATTTTTGGAGGGGAGTTTTGTATTCGGGGAGAGCGCGGAGTTCGGCAGTTCAGTTGGTTTGTGGCATCAAGTTGAAGAGGTTGTATCTGAAGTTGTACCCTGTTCGAAGAATAAAAGTCTTGAAGAAGTCTCAGTGTTATAATTTCTCAACAAGTCCGAAGTGCGCAACAAACCTGCAGCCCACAAAGAACAAGGTACGTGAAATAGTGTATGCTTGAATTATGACCAAGTTAGTGAGAATATGAAGTGATACAGTTAACTATCAGCAAGTGAAATTTATTTTTAAATAATACGATTTTTGTAGCACGTGGTCGGGGCTACCCTCCGGTCGTGCTACTTAAATTCAAAGCTTTTGAATCCACGTGTGCCGTAGTGTGCTCTGTTTGAGGTTGGGGCTACTCTCCGATGAAACTGGCACAATATGAGGGCACGTGTAGTTGAAAGCAATGTTTAAAAATTGGTAGAATTATTTCTAAAACCTACGAGAATTATTTCTAGAAATACGGTCGCATATTTTAAAACAAATAGTTAAATGAGGTTTTAACCTGGTCAAAAGACAAAGCGTAGCTAAGATTAGGACGTGTAAGCTTAATTTAAGTGTGGAATTCGAATGCTTATACGTGACGTTATGTTTTGTGCATGGTCGGGGCAACTCTCCGACTGCGTTAAGCATAATGCGAAGCGCATTTGCATTCGAATCGAAGCTCGAAGAAGGAAGGGACCCCACGGTGAACGATGGAGGATGTCACTGAGAGGCAGAGCCCAGGAGGAAGACGTGAGTCTGGCTAGACCCACTCAAAACTTCAAATTATACTCTAATACAGCTTTAGGGCAGTTTTGGGGGGTACCCAATGCTGAGCAGCCCAAGAAACTGTCGCTATTGTCAATGCCTCTTTTCCAAGAGTTTACTATGTTGTATTATTCAATTTAAGTCTGTACATTGTATTAACTTTAAAATAATTTTCTGCGTTATAATACACATTTGTAATGACCTACCCTAATGAGGGTTTCCTTTTTGTAATAATTGTTTTAAATGTAGTATTGGTAAGTCTATATAACATTATAGTGATTTAAAAAAAAAACATTGCCCCAAAAGACATTCTTGTGAATAGTCAAAACAGCCTAAGCTTTTAAAATTTTGGACGAAATATTATTTAAAACCTTCAGAACAACAAAAATTAAACATAAACGCAAGCTTTCGTTTTCAATTCGTATACCTTATATTATTGTATATTTTTCTATCAATAAGTTCTATAAGCATGTCATAGTGTTACTGTTACTAAACTTTCTTTGTTTTCATACTATGAAAAAAAGTACCGCCTTACTTAGGTCTAAGTGGACTATTTAATATAATTTCCCCATCATACTAAAAAAACTATTACTTTATTTAGAATAAGGTTATTTAATTTGAGAAAAGAATGCTTATTTTGTGTGTATTCATCTTAATTAGCATTTGGTTGTTTTCGCTGGATTTTTGTTTCAAAATAGGGTGAGAGGGTAATATAAAAAGTACACCACAGCTTTTTGCTTGATAAAACTTAATCATTTATTGCTCCCTAAGAATACAATTCACTTAACCAGAGATGTTTAAAACACAAAAGGTGTCAGAAATTGCGAACAGGTGCATTCACATGTACACAAATTATTATTATTTTTATTATCTAACGATGACAATATTACTTTTGGCTTAACTTTAACAAGGTACGAGTCATTCGTTAAGTATCAATAATGTTGCGGGTGGGTTTGATAAAAGTTCCGTCCTAGCCGGTTCTCCGG
The DNA here is from genome assembly GCA_963924145.1 of Pyrausta purpuralis. Lineage (NCBI taxonomy): Eukaryota > Metazoa > Arthropoda > Insecta > Lepidoptera > Crambidae > Pyrausta > Pyrausta purpuralis. The sequence continues at coordinate 7,184,405 of OZ001646.1, forward strand.
TCGCATTTGCGAAACGTATTACGTAACTGAGTAACTGCAACTGCTATTTATTATTTATAATTTTATACATAATCAGTATTATAAACTTTATCTTTATCAGTGTTCTAATTTGATGATTTATTGGATTTGAAATAATTTAAACACTTTTAAATATCGGGATCTTTTAGGAAATGTCGTATGACGTATTTTAATTATTTTAAACAGATAAAGCGAATGTGTTTTTTTTCAAACAGTTTGGCAAATGATTGGTATATTACACCTTGATGATATAAATGCAATACACTGCACTTTGTATAAGAATTATTTAGGTTAAATTAAAAAAAAAACACAAATGTTTGAAGTATAGGAAATGTGAGATCACTATTTACAGATTCCTACTTAAACTCTGAAATCATTCTAAAGGGTACTTTATTTAATTTTTATACTTTATAATGTCCGCTTAGCGTTATATACATAACTTAATTAACAAATTGCACTTTAAACTTAGTAACCGCTAGTTAATGAGTAAAAATAAACAGTATTATGTAGTGTATCTACAAAGTCAGGTATAAGTAGCCGCTTATAAAGTTAAGGTACTTTTTTTTTAGAACATCTTGAGGGATTTTGAAGGTAATTTAATTTAAATTTTGTTTAGTTATGAATATTGAGGGGATATTATTAAATATTTTAACCAGTCATGTAGAAATGACTGGTATTTAGCATTTTAATCCTGTACTGTAGAAGGAAGTCTGTTTTTGTCTATTGTGTTATGTAATATTTTTTTGTAACTTTAAAGAAATGTCTCGTACTTCTGAAAGTGAAAATGCGGATATCATAACAAGGATGGTACCGCCGGTAGGATTTCTTTTAAAGTAAGGTTCACAAGTAGGGTTATGTATTGTTCAGAGTAATTATTATTACAAGGTTTTTTTTGCATTAGAATCGGGTCTGCCATGTCAGTGCTCTTACCCTTATAACATAATACCGTATTGGAGTTCAGAGTACGCAAAAGCAAACTTATTATAGTTGAAATCGCTGCTTTTTATGAATGATTAGATAAATTGACAGCCTTTAATAAAAACACAATTGGTTTTAAAATATACGTAAAATGCATAGTACTTAGTAGGTTATAAGCTTAAGGCAAAGTAGTATACAAAATCTGTACGATTCCATCATATTTTTTTAAATATTAGTTCTACGGCTTATAATAACTATTTGTCGACATTGTTGCTGTGTAATCAAATGTTTGAACATTTTTATTTCTTTATAATTTTAGATATTTATAGCATTTTATCTCTGTATCGTATCTTTCATAAATTATCACCATCTAGTGATGGCGTTGGCGACGCTATAGGAACAATATTTAGCAATGCCTTGCTGGCACATACATTTTCTCTGCCATGTTTAATGTTGTGTTATACAATAATGTCTCAATCATTTGTTTTTGTTTTATGACAAGACCCAAATAAAACTAAATTAATATTAAATTACAGTTTCAATTATTACTTAATCGATGGTAAATCTTACCTAATTGTAATATTGAAATTATTTGTATGCTGTTTTGTATGGCTAAGTAGGTCATTGTACTTTTTATTTATTTAAGACCACGTCTTTCATTGACTAAGGTTTAGTCACTAAGCAGATATATTTGTATTTAGATTTAACTATAGTACTAGACGACCTGGTATATACAAAATGTTGTAATATAATGTAGAATTTTTTCTATTACTGCGCGAATGTCGTAATGACTCGAGGAACTCATGTTATATTATTATATTTAAGGAAATTATTAATTATCTAAAACAAGTTTTATATATACTTTCTAAGCACATTGCAACTAAATTTTCATTATTATAAGTGTAAAATGAAAACGAAAATTTCATGTCTTATTTATTTAATTATTATTTTCTTGGCATTAACAATTATTTATGCACATGTATTAATTAATTGAATTCAGTTTGAAAACTTTAAATTAAACTTGGTTGCTATTTTTAATATTCAAAATCATAAGGTAATGTTTGGTTATTTATGTACTCGTTTCAACCCAACTGAACCGCCTAGCTATTCGAGCGCCAGGAGGCTGCTCGATGTAGGACGGCCGAATGTCGTAAATTTTAAATAAATAGCTGCTATCATTTATTTGAACTGGTACTTATAACTGTTAAACTTAAATTTATTTACTGGCAACACCGATATATTTTTGGAGGGGAGTTTTGTATTCGGGGAGAGCGCGGAGTTCGGCAGTTCAGTTGGTTTGTGGCATCAAGTTGAAGAGGTTGTATCTGAAGTTGTACCCTGTTCGAAGAATAAAAGTCTTGAAGAAGTCTCAGTGTTATAATTTCTTAACAAAAGGTTGTAGTAAGTCAACCATAAAAGATAGACATACGAGGGTCAAACTGAAAGTTCTTAGAAAATCAAAAACTGATTACATTAGCCAGTTATTAGTTTTATTATATCTTTTAAAAATATTGTCCATTGACGTCAATACACCGCTGCATGCGATGGAACCACTGGGAAAAGCACTTTGCCCACTCGTCCTTAGGGGTCTCTTCAATGGCATCGCGATACGCAGCCACCGCTTCTTCAGCATTCATAAAGCGCTTTCCTTTAAGTTTTTCTTTAATTTTTGGAAATAAATAAAAATCACAAGGCGCGAGGTCGGGGCTATACGGCGGGTGACCCAGTAATTCAACGTTTGATGTCGCCAAATAGTCGATCGTTCGCTTGGCGGTGTGCGACGAGGCGTTGTCGTGGTGAAGGAGGATCCTACTGCGAGGTCGTTTCTCTCGAACTTTTTCCAAGACAAGTGGCAAACAATTGGTAGTGTACCATTCTGCAGAAACTGTTTTTTGATCCTCTAACACAATTGTTGCGAAATGACCTATCCTTCCAAAGAACGAGGCCACCATTTTTTTCCCGCACTTCGATCTCTCTTCACTTTAGTTGGCAACTCCTCGAAAGGAAACACCCACTGAGCAGATTGTCTTTTGGTTTCAGGATCATAACAGTAAATCCAGCTTTCGTCACCTGTTAGTATGTCGAACACAGCATTTGAGTCACCTCCGTTAAATCTTTCAATCATTTTACGGCACCAATCCACACGATGGAGTTTTTGAGCCTTAGTCAAATTATGAGGTATCCACCGGGCGCAAAGCTTCCTGACCGCTAAATGTTCGTGGAGGATTTTGTGCACTTGACTCATACCGATGCCTAAGCTTGTCCGAATCTGCTGATAGGTCACTCTTTTGTCAGTCTCTATCATACGCCGCACAACACAGATGTTATTTTCAGTCGTCGCCGTAGAAGGCCGTCCCTCACGTACATCATCAGTGAGATTAGTGCGACCACGTTTAAACTCATTAAACCAGTTGTAAACAGTCGCACGAGATGGGGCTTTATCGTGAAAGGCCAATCGTAGTCTATCATAACTTTCTTGTTGACTTAAATGACATCGAAAGTCATAAAAAATCATTGCACGAAAATTTTCTCGTGTTAAATTCATGTTGACGTGACACAGACAATTTTCAATTTGCCGCCAAATCGTAAAACAAATGACAAATGAATGAAATATATACTCAGTAATATTGGCAAAGAGTTCTATTTTCAAATTTTAGAATATTTTTTTTATTATATTGTTTATAAGTGGCCAGTTCTAAGAACTTTCAGTTTGACCCTCGTATGCTGTCGCGGACTTTATTATAGAACTCTTAATGCTGAACAATCCTGCGATACATGATTTTTGTGTAATATAAGCGGTTTCCGCAGCGTACGCAGCGGAAGCTCTCAAAAGGAATATCTTTCTCCCGTTTTCGCAACATTTTTCGTTGCTGCTGTGGTTTTATGGGTCGTATCTTTATGCAATATAGCCTAAAGCCTTCCTCGATAAATAGACTATCCAACGTAAAAATATTTTTTCAAATCGGGCCAGTAGTGTCTGAGATTAGCACGTTCAAACAAACAAACAAACAAACTCTTCAGCTTTATAATATTAGTATAGATAGAAGAAAAACAGCAGGGTGCTGAACTCTTTTTTTTTGTAAATAAATATTGGACACCAATCACATACATTGCTCTGATTCCAAAGTAAGTAGCTAATGCACTTGTGTTATGGAAATCAGACACAACGGTGGTACCACAACACCCGGACCCGAGACAATATAGAAAAAAAATATTTCTATATTGACCCGACCGGGAATCGAACCCGGGACCTCGGAGCGGCGACGCCTTGAAACCAGCGTGCTTAGCCACTACACCACGAAGGTCATCTGAAGTCCGAAGTTTGACTTCAGTGTTTTTCTTTTATTGGAAATAAAATAATAGAATTCACACTTATATTGATATTCAAAATTAAACAATGTTAAATGACTAAAGGTTATTATAGAATAAATGATTATATGAATGATAACAATGTACGGTCTAGCTTGTAAGAGCATGAAAATTTCAAAATGTTAAAAAGAGGCATTGACAATAGTGACTGAGTTAGTTGTGCAACTTCTTCTCAGCACTAGCCTACAATTGTCCCGAAACTGTGATAGGGACAATTTTGGGACGTGTATAAGAGCTAACAATAGCCTGTCTACATTTTTTTAAAATTATGTCAGGTTTATGAGTCAAATCTCTTGCTAATGCTAGCGTCTCTATGCACATTGACGCCCCTCAGAAGCCAGCCCTGGCCAGGGCGCGCTGGCTGGGCCCCCAGTGGAGAATCATCGGCGGACGCCGTCTGAGCCAGCACCATCCGCCTTGTACGATTTGAGTTGTTGACAGAGCTTCCGTGGACGAGCAGGTATGAGAATATAACGACATCACCTCTTTCGGCGATCACGGGTGTTGCGTTGGAGAGGGGGAATTTCGTCTGTAAGGTTAAAGAAATACAGTTTTCTTTCCCAGTGTTCAGACACTGCACTGCTGGCATTATCGACTAACAGATTCAGATCTGTTAAGCGATAATGCCAGCAGTGCAAGCACAATAAGCCAACAAGGCTGGTTTGACAGACACGATTATTACCATTTTTACCGTCTTAAATGAAATTAAATAAGGTAGTTTTTTTTTATATGGTAATGACTAAACATCGTGAAATAAAAAAAATATTTAAAGAAAATAACCGCCTTCAAAAATCTGACTAAAATAGAGTTTGTGCATTATTTTGAGCTTTTTAGTAAGTTTTATAAGGGCTGCTATATTTTTTTAAATTATTATTCTATTTCTTCTATACTATTTCAACTAAACGGTGGATATTGTTCATAAATTGTGCATGTAAAGTAACTTCTATGGAATTGTCCTGTGTTGTGTGTAGCTATGAGCAGTATTGTTATTTATTTACAACAATTGGTCTTTATATTTGATAAGTAAATAAAAACAATGTTTACCTGGTCTACATAGTAAAAGTTTCCTTCTTTTGCGCCTTGATCTTCAAGTAGTCCTAACTTGTGTGATCCCGGGTATACGAAAAGTCCCCCATTTTTAAGGTCTGCTGCGTCTAGATGTAGAAAACTAGCTACCATTGAATCTTTCTCATACGGGAAATAGTGGTAATCCTAAAATGTAAATGTCACAATAATGTATAAATAAAATTGACCTGTCGTGATTGGTAGCTCAAACTTAAATCAGTAAAAAGCCGGAAAAGTGCGAGTCAGATCCACGCATTGAGGGTTCCGTGCCAATTTTTACTGAATTAGGGGTCCACATACTTCCACTTAACCAAAATACCACAATATTGTGTTCACAGAAAAAGTGACTTTGTAATTCAAAGTGTAAGGATAAAGTTATATTTGCGGTAGTTGAAAATGTGCTATATGTCAAAAAAATTTGGTTTCCGTTGAAATAACTTGGAATGATCTACATAGTATTAGCGATTAGCCAGAAAGTGCTGGTTCAAGTCCCGCTCGTGCGAAAATTACTGGTTTCTTATTTCATCTTTATGAAACAATGAAGGTTCCGTTTTTTGCCATTCGGCTACAGAACCCTAATAATTAGTTACATTTTACTTGTCAGGTCTTAAAACATCTTATAGGACCCCATGTTTTCTGATAGGTGACATGAGATCTTCATAGTATGAACTCCAGAGCTCATTTAAACCGTGAACACATCTACCACTGATATACTAAAGTATCAAAACGTCTGATTGATTACCTGGTGCATGGGATAAGCGGCTCCTCTCTCAGGAGGCTTTAGATGTGCCTTCGTGTGATGCAGTATGATGTTCTTCGTCTCCATGACGTCCTCTAAGGCATCTAAAAGATTCTTGTTAAACAGGAATAAATTGAACGCTGCTGAGTGATACTGCAGATTGTGTATGCCTTTAACCTGCCAATTATTTTAAATCGTGAACCTTTTATAATCCAAACATTTCAATAGTAATAATAAATAAATATCCTTTGAACATTCCCACACATCGCCATCTAGTCCCAAAGTAAGCTACTCAAAGCTTGTGTTATGGGTGCCAGACAACGGATATAATACTTAAATACTTTTTTGTTTGTAAATACATACATGAAATACATAGAAAACACCCAGACCAATACAAACAGACATGTTCATACACACAAATGTTTGTATTGTGCGGGGATCAAACCCGCAACCCACTGCGTAGTAGGCAATTTCTCGACCACTACACAGACGACCCGTCTGGTATAATGGTCGAGAAATCGCTATCTACTACGCAGCGGGTAATAGTGAAGAGCATAAGGTTGGAACCCGAAGATTTAATGGAGAGTTTCGACGTGGAATCACTTTTCACTAATGTACCATTAAAGGATTGCATTGAGGTCATCAAGGATAAATTGTGTGATCATGAGTTACCCAAGGAATATATCGTTCTTATTGAAAATTCTTTGGACGGGAACTACCTACTCTTCAGAGATCAGTACTACATCCAGATCGACGGCGTTGTAATGAGTAGCCCACTCGCACCAGTTATTGCAAATATCTGGATGGAGCATTTTGAAGACCGCTAGGTCTACTAGCTACTGGGCCGAATACTGTAAAACTCTGAAAAAAGGTACGTTGATGGCGTTTTTTGCGTTATCCATGGAGGTCAACAGGAAATAGAACAATATATTGACCACCTGAATTCCATCCATCCGAAAATAAAATTCACTTATGAGATGAAGAACAACAGATGCCGCGCGTTCCTTGACTTGGAGATCAAGGTGAAGGTGGATGGAACATTGGCACACACTGTGTATAGGAAGCACACACAGCTTGTGCGCCGTAGCGCGCGCGCACGCCGCTGTCGCACGCGCGGAACTATACCGATACAAATTCTTTATTCAGTAACAGGGTTTCTACATTTCTAAAGGACATACACACACACAGCCCGATACTAACACGCCTCTTTTCATCATCATCCTCGGCATATTCAATCGGTTGTAACGTCATTAACGAATAGAGCTCACAACCTATGTGACCCTGAGCATTTACATAAGGACCTTGCACATGTTCAGTAGGTACTACGACGAAATGGATACAAGGTGCCGAAGGAAAGAAGAGGGCGCAGGGAGAGTGGGAAGGCTTCTGAGGCTAGTCGTCAAGCAGCATTTTTACCGTATGTAAAAGGCGTAACGGACAAAATTGGATCAGTACTTAGTAAATACTCCATTAAGACTGTATATACTTCGTTACATAAAATAGCACAAATACTACGATCGCCTAAGGACGTATTGCCTTTTCAAACTCCGGGGGTTTACAAAATAGACTGCAGCTGTGGTAGTTCGTACATGGCCAGACAAAACGGACTATAGCCGAAAGTAATAAAGAAAGTCATAAAAGTCATTTATTTATGCAAATAGGCCCGGGAGCACTTTTACACGTCCTAATATAAAACCTACCACAGCTTCGGGACAATTGTGGGCTATTTCTGAGAAGAAGCGTCAAGTTTTTCATTTTTTTTTAAAAAAAAGTCAAGGAACACATCGCTGCAGTGAAAAATCGGCAGATTATTAATCCGCGGTGGCAGAACATCTGCTTAATATGGGGACTAATCACTGGATGGAGTTATATGACCCAAAAATCCTCTCCACGGATCGCCATTACCATACTAGGGTAATACGTGAAGCGATTAAAATCAAGAAGTATAATAATTTCAATCGGGATGACGGGTTTAAATTTTCATCGGCCTGGAATCCAGTGATTAATAAGTGCAAACCGTGTGTGTCGCCTTTATCAATAAACATTAACACGGATACTGTGAGTGTTGTGTGTCGCACTGAACCTACTGACTCTAGTTCACGTGCACAACCAATATCGGATAGTTGGAGGGTAGCAGAAGAACCGGCGGCCCGACGCAGACGAAGACGCCCAGCGCCAGTCTCCTCGTGACCACGACGGTTGCAACACCGTTGAAAAGTCGAGGGTGTAAGTAGTAACAATACTACTACATAATATGCGTCGCGTATAGACCCGCAGTTGTGTTGTGCTCTTTAGCCACGCCACCATTTATTTTTTTAATTTGATATAACCCATTTTTATGTACGGCTAACGGTCATGTCGTACACGTATTGTTTGTGAATGTACGACTTTTAATTTAAAAGAAAAAAGTAAATTAATGTGGCGTTGCTGCAGAAAATTCTCTGTAGCCACGCCACCTGTAATCAATATTTGTAGATACAATTTCAGCTATTTCTCTGAAGTTATATAATGTACGAACGCTCCGTATTATGTACAAATGATAAGAATATAAATATTAGTTAATTTTAAGGTTTAATTCTAAACTCACAAACTTCTATTATTTTTAGCGACAGGAAAATTTAAACAACACAAATTTCATGAACAGAAGTTATTTATTATAAACCCGTATAATACAGGGTTACAAATATTTTACCTTTATAATAATAAAGGTAAAAATTAAACAGAATGTTTTTTTTCAAGAAAAATCGGTAAAAATGTATGTCTGTATTATTTTATTATTATCATATTATATTATTGTAATTTCAAAAAAGTTCCGAGTTAAATAAACTCATGGAAATATATACAAATGGGAATTAATGTTTGTATTTTTTTAACGCGAATCACTTAACTAAACATGTCGTCATAACACTCCCATTCTGAATTACGACGGTAACAATATGTTTTATAATGACCCAATCCTCCGTTTTCTCTAATTTGGTTCTGATTTCCATAACATAAACGCTTCCCCGAATTTTTGACGCGCACACTAGCGCCACTTTAGTAGAAAAATCATAACTCGTTAAATAAAACCCCAATCGAAAATCACGGTTGTAGTAAAAGTTCTATAGTTTATTTAGTATGTTTAAATTGTTTCTAAAGTAGTTTACTGTAGTAAGAGTTAGAAAAACTGCTAAATATGGCCACTTTTGGCAATTTTTCTAACTGTAACTGCAGATAACTCTGTTTTATTGAACTTAAACATTGTATCTAAACCACATAACCAGAGCGACAATCAGATTTTCGATTGGTCTGTTATTTAATGAGTTATGATGTTTCTACTAAAGAGGCGTTAGTGTGCGTGTCAATTGGCGTGCTAAGTAATTGGGGTCAGATCAATGAATGTGATGTTGTCTGATATTTATGTATCCATTTACAATTAAGGTTTTTTTTCATTCGTACATACTGCATACCGCTATAATCAGATTGTTTATAAATAATTTCTATGTATGAAATTTATTTCGATTTAATTTTCTTGTCGCTAAAAATAATATAAAGGACAATTTGTGAGTTTAGAATTAAACCTTAAAATTAAAACATTTTTTTATTCTTATCATTTGTACATAATACGGAGCGTTCGTACATTATATAACTTCAGAGAAATAGCTGAAATTGTATCTACAAATATTGATGACAGGTGGCGTGGCTACAGAGAATTTTCTGCAGCAACGCCACATTAATTTACTTTTTTCTTTTAAATTAAAAGTCGTACATTCACAAACAATACATGTACGATATGACCGTTAGCCGTACATAAAAATGGGTTATATCAAATTAAAAAAAATAATGGTGGCGTGGCTAAAGAGCACAACACCCGCAGTTATATGTCTTAAGTTATAATGCAACGCGAAAGTTTAAAAAATATAAAGCCAACCTTCACTTTGAAGCGCAAGAAACTAATTAAAAGGTCATTGTTTAGAAGTGTTTTGTGTTGGTCCAGTAATTTTAGTTATACCAGAAATATACTCTTTTTCGCGCACGGAATATGAATTACTCCAGTGCGTTGATCACTAAGTGCGATGTTAATAGACGACCTCCGTGGTGTAGTGGCTAAGCACGCTGGTTTCAAGGCGTCGCCACTCCGAGGTCCCGGGTTCGATTCCCGGTCGGGTCAATATAGAAATCAAAAATTTATATATTTTCCCGGCTCTGGGTGTTGTTGTACCACCTTTGTCTGATTTCCATAACGCAAGTATGTGATTGGTGTCTTATATTTAAATAATAATAATAGCTTTGGGCCTTCTTCGATAAATGAGCAAACACCAAAATATTTTTGCAAATTAGCGCATTCACAATCAAATAAACTATTTAGCTTTTAAATAATAGGATAGATTAGTTTCTAACCGTAAAAGTGCTATCAGTTTGTCTGTCGTTTTCATCACTTCCCACCCAGGAGCTCTCCATCTTCTCCAGATTTTTTCTTTTGAACAACTTATCATATTCCTCACTGATTAACCTCAAATCTTCTTCACTTAACAAGTTTTTCAGTAGAATGTACCCGTTGTTTTTGTAAAAAAAATTCTGTTCCAAAGTTAACCGGCCCATTACTCTTACAAAAAATATGACCGTTTCATGTAGCAGACAAACCGTGTGTGTTTATGCTAAAAATAAGTAAACTATTTTTTCTACTATTGCTTATCATGAACCATGATATTACACTTGTTTATTAGACCTTGTGATGTCTCGCGACTTCTTTTGCATCAATTTAATTATTTCTGAACAGAGAAAACTTTTTGTCAATGATCCGAAAAAAAATTCACGAAATTGTTTTCTTTTTCATTTTTCAGATAAATTCTCTGTAGCACTAACTTACTTTAAATATTTAAAATAACCAAAACTTATCTATATTTAGCTTAAGAGCCAGTTATAGTTTGTTATGAGTTGAATTTAGATTAATCTTACTAACCCAACCTAAACGGGGACAAAACAAAGAATTCTCATTCCACATAGAAACACTTGATGAGACGATGCAAGCGTGCATATTCCCGGATATCTCCACTTGACACATTCTACCCCCAGCTCTTTATATTGAAACCATAAATCTAACTGGACGGCGAATGTCAATGTTCACAATAATAAATCAAGAGAGAGCGAGGCAAAAAGTCTTCAACGGAAAAAGAACACAGGTATAATGGTTAAGATATTATGACGCAGAGCTCTACCTTAAAAGGTTTTAATACGCTGGAGTTGTCTTTAAAATAATGATTTAGACATTTACATTAAAAAATATTCTTATATCTAACAGACAATTCAAATTATATGTTATGGACATAACAACATGAACGGTTTGGGTCAACATGTCATTGAAGTTGATAAATATTATTATCAAATGTTACGCATGAAGAGATTATTAGCTGATCATTCAAAATGAAAGTAGGTCTAAAATATGAGCAGTAAGTATCTATTTTTATTCCATAGGAAATTAGTTTGTGTATACAACTGGTAAACGTCAAACATTTTAGACACGATCTCACCCGAGGCCTCTATGCGCATAACAGTGCCGGCACAGTGCTGACATGTGTCGATCAGTAACGTCATCACTGAAAGTCACTGTCACTGATGCTGCAATATATTTTTTCCCTGACACTGATGGATACGTTACAGATCGGCACGTGTCGGCACTGGATCTGGACTAGATCGGCCTTATTATGCGATCTTAGAGAACAGCTTGTTAAGGGGCTCGCCGAATTTTTAACGCGCACAATAGTAGATTAGCCACTTTAGTAGATAAATCATAACTCGTCAAATAAAAGACCAATCGAAAATCTGATTGCTGCGATTGTAGCTCTGGTTATGTGGTTTAGATACATAGTTTAAGTTCAATAAAACAGAGTTATCTGCTAGATGCAGATGGCCATGTTTTGCAGTTTTTCTAACTCTAACTACAGTAAACTACTTTTGAAACAATTTAAACGTACTAAGTAAACTATAGAACCTATACTACAATCGTGTCTGCCAGATTTTTGATTGTTTTTTGTATTTATGGAGTAATAATTGTTTTAAATAGAGTGGCGCGTCAAAAATTCGGGTAGCCCCTTAATAAATGAAGCCAAGATCAAATGTCCGAATTAGAAAGCGCAGATGTGAAGACATTGTTATTGAAATCAGATCGAAACAATACGAAATAAACAGAATCAAGACAAAATATAAGTATGCAAAGAACAGAGACTGCGGCCAGCTGTGGATGTCTACTATATACAGAACAAATAAGAAGAATACAGCCAATTCATTTTTACCGACTTCAAAAAAAGGAGGTAATCAATTTAATGTGCATGTATGTGATATTGTTGAAATTTGATTATTTGTGTATGATGATCTATAAAGGCTTCCAAACACATGTGTAAAATTTTACAACTGTATGTATGTTTGTCCACGGATTTCTCAAAAACAAGAAGCTATAGATTGTTCGAGATGATTCTTTCGATTTGATTCGTTCGATTAGGTATATTTCAACTTAGGGTACCTATAGTGTAAGTTTCATTAAAATCGGTCCATTCATTTTTAAGATATGGGTACAGAACTATAAATCGTCATTAAAAAATAACTGACTTTAATAGCATAAAGATTCAAGTATCCTAAACGGGTTTACTAAATCCCATTATTTTTGGACTTTCTGCAAATCACTTTAGAGCTAGCTATACTATTTGGGCTGTACCTAATTTCCCGGTAGATTTGCCTCTGTGTCGGGGATGCCTTTCATGGATGATGCACCCCCTTGAACCAAGCAACCCCCTCTACCCTAGCGCCAGTACTTAATATTTTATATCTTACGACCCAATTGATAATTCTGTGAAGTATTAATACTTACGTTCTTCAACATGTATGGTGTAATAAAAACGATAGAAGTGACACAAAATATTTTATTTATGCATGTCTCTTAGCTTATACTTTTTATAATTTATTCATTATAATACATATTTTTTTCTAGTAAGTTTTGCAATATCCATATAGTAAAAGGTGCTCCAGTGTCGGAAGTCTCGACATAGTTCCGCTCCGAGGTGGCACTCGAAAAATGCTGAGACAAAATTGGTGTTTTCGTGTATTTATTGATTGAGAAGAATTTTTCAATGATGCTTAAAAAACTACAAATATTTCTTAAGATTTATAAAAGATGTAACTACGTAAGTTAAAATGATATTTGATGAATTAGAAAATCATAAAATTGAAATTGTCGACGCGAAATGTCAAAAATGATGCTTCAGACTTCGCCCGCTGGTAAGTCAATATCGTGATTAATATTCAATCGTGAGCACTAAACATCACAGAGTGAGAGCGTTCTCCGTATATTTCAGCACTCACGAGCAAGATTTCCTGACACGTATGTTGCTCCAGCGTTTTAAACATTGCTTCTGACAGTGGGGTGACAGGAATTGATTAGGATATTTGATAAATTGACTTTCAGGGAAAACGGTGCTAAGATTCAAATTGTATCTCCACATAATGTCTTTATAGGAAATAGAACCTAATGTTATATGTAATCCGCATGTCTAAATTTAGTACAACCAGTGTATTTTTTCCGACTTCAAAAAAAGAGGTATTCAATTCAACATGTATGTATGTGATATCGTCAGAATTTGATGAAATTTTAGTATGTTGATCTTTTTAGGCTTCCTTATACGTGTGAATTTCATAAGTGCATATTTGTTTGAATGTTTGTATATGTGTATGTTTGTTTTAGGATGTCTCGAAAACGAGAAGTCATAGCGTAATAATAAGTTTTAGTTTAATCATATTCAGTTCAACTTAGGGTACAGTAGGGTAAAATCATGGAATAGATATATATTAAAAAAACAAATTGTAGAGCTGTAGGTAAAAGTTTAGAGCGTTCTATTTCGCTGTTCCAATCAGCGGAGTATTATACGCGAACCGAGCAATGAAAATCGATAACGGTGCACCTATGATATTATCTTACATAACATGTATCAATTTAGATGAATCATAATAAGACGTATGTAATAATAAGCTCAAAAGACACACCAAAAATTTATTGTGACCGGCGCACAGTATTTTTTAATTTTTTCATTAAGTAATGTATTAACAAGTTGCCTTTGTGTGGAGTTATGAGTGTGCTCATAACTTATGAGAGATAACAAAGCAATTATTCCGTAGCCGGTTAAAAATAACGCATAAGTAGTGCACTCGCCGCTATGGCTGTTTTAATTTATGACAACGAAAATATTTTAAAAAAAGAAACTTCTCTGCTGGTTTTATAAACAGCCTGGAGCTAAACAGCATATTCACTTACTCATTAAGGTTTCGTCTTTAAAGTTTTTCATTTTCCAACTGTATTTTGTATGCAAGATCTCCCTATTATCCTGTGAATTTGTTATTCTTGTATATTCTTAAACCCTTTTTAGGGTTCCGTAGCCGAATGGCAAAAAACGGAACCCTTATAGTTTCGTCAAGTCTGTCTGTCTGTCTGTCTGTCTGTCTGTCTGTCTGTCTGTCTGTCTGTCTGTCTGTCTGTCTGTCTGTCTGTCTGTCTGTCTGTCTGTCTGTCTGTCTGTCTGTCTGTCTGTCTGTCTGTCTGTCTGTCTGTCTGTCTGTCTGTCCGTCCGTCCGTATGTCACACCCATTTTATTCTGTAACTATAAGCGTTACACAATTGAAATTTGGTAGGAAGATGTATCTTGTTAACTGCTTACCGATTCTCATACAAAAAATAAAAAATAACGACAGTTATAGGGGGGCTCTCATACATGAAACTAAAACCAAAAAAAAAAATTTTTGTCAAACCTATGCGTGTGGGGTGTCTATGGATAGGTCTTTCAAAATAACATAGAGGTTTTTAAAACCATTTTCTTTTAAAGTCAAACGTTTCATAGCTAGACGCTTCCAAAGTAGTAAAATGGGCGTCCCCCCCATCTAATTTCTAAACCAAGCAAGTGTAAATTTTGAAAAAAATATATAATGTAGATCTTAATAAAAACTTTCAACGAAAATTAGTTCGGACGGGATCGAACTAGTAGTTTTTGAGATATAGCACATTTTCAACAACCGCAAACATAACTTTGTACTTCATACAAACACTATGAAAAACAAAGTTATATTTGTAGTCAACAAAATATTGTGGTTTTTAACTAAGTAGAAGTAAATGGATTCCCTAATTCAGTTAAAGTTGGCACGGAACCCTCAGTGCGCGAGTCCGACTCGCACTTGGCCGGTTTTTTTTCCTTTTGTATACAGTAATCGACAGTCACAAGACTAAAACCTTAACGTTCACGGATTAAAAGGCCGCCGGCGGTCGCGTAAACAAAAGACTGTTGATAAACACATCCGTGAGGAATTGGAACAATTGATACCTTGTGGTGACCCTTCACCACTGTTAATGTTAGTCTTGCAATGGCTGATTTAATTTAACTTGCGTTATGTGTCTGCAGGTAGGGATTTACTTGCATGAGGAATGAAGTTAAAAATTCTTTTGAAATCACAAAGGGGCTGGCTTTTTCATTCAAGCTTATAATGATTTTTAGGAAAATAAACAGGTACACGCGGAATTTAAAACATTTGATACAAGGTTGCTGTATGCATATAAATAAAGAGGACAGACGTAGTATTTTGTATAACGACTTGTGATTTTGTGAATTATCAAACTATTGGTAAGTATCGATAGCAACAATTTAGTTCAACCTAAATTTTAGACTTGATGCGGGCGTAGTCCAAAGCAAAATTATTGACATTTCACGTAGAAGTTTTAAATTTTCTGTATATCAAATATCATTTTAACTTACGTAGCTATATCTTTAATAAATATAAAAAAATATATGTAAATTTATAAGCTGTATTCAAACATTAATCTCAATCAATAAATTGATGAATTTACGAAAATACAAATTTTGTCTTGTCAATTTTGTCCCAGAAATGACAAAATTTTTGCTTCAGACTATAATACACCCGCTAGTTTGACAGCTGTTACTTGTTAGTTATAGTTAAATTGAGGTGGCGTAAAGGAGTATTAAAAAAAGTACCTACATATTATAGCCTATAAGAAGGTAGTAACCGAAAGCTGCTTTCAGCAGTAACTATTTATAGAGTAGTCGAATTTGAGTAAAATACTTTCTCTATCACTTCGCAAGTACGTATTATTTGAGCGAATGAATCCGGTAAATAACACGCATAAAAACTGAAATGCGATCTGACGATAAAATATTCGGAATGCTTCTGACAGTTCACAGACAAATGGAAATATGTATATTGATGACTACAATCTGTGCATGAAAAATGAAAAAGTCCATGCAATGCTCTACAATGTGTACTCTATGGCTTGAATTTTTAATGAATAAGTTTGACTGAAGTGATGTACAAAAATGTTTGAAATGTTTAAACTCTACAATTTGGAACACGTGTGTTTGAAGCATAAAATTATTATCCCTTTGGAATAGAACGACAAAAGCGAGATGTCACTAGCAGCAAACTGTGTGATAAAAAGAGATGGGTAGCAGAACCATTTTTGTCAGATGTCAAACAGTTGACCGCCCAGAAGCTCGCTGAAAATTACGTGCATTTGATTTTTTATATTTAAAAGTGAAATTGTGTAAATTTTGGAGAAATAATGCGTCTGAAACATGGTGACTTGATCGGTGATTGATTATTATGCATTACAGCGGCATAACCCCAAATAAATACATCCACCCCAAATAATCATTTAACAGGTAGATTAGTCCAAATCGAAGCCTCTTAATCCCTCAAGCGTATGTGAACGAGACACAATGCAAATTCTATTGTTATGCGGTTGCCTGCAACCGCTCGGGTGTTGAAGCATTAATATACGACTTATATTTACCAATGCGCTTCAAATTTAAAGTACGCAGTTTGATTATTCTATTCTACAAACGTTAATTTACGTAAAAAATAAAGACAGAATAACACAGGGAATGTATATCGACGAATATTTTGTATAAGGAAATAACATTTAGTTTTACACTAGAGCTGCATGTTCAATATTTTGTGTCGACTGTTTATCATGCAGTAAACTACTATATTTAACTTAGGAACATTGTTATAAACCACCTGATCGAAAGGTTATCTCATTTAAAGCTACAAATGTTACTTACTTATGTTAGTTACTGACATCTTCAATCGGTTTCGTTTGACAGCTTTTACTTGTCCTTCTATTCCGATAGGAATATTAATTTTATGGTTTGAAGTCAAAGAAATACAGTGCCACAAACTTGTTGTGAAAAATGTAACTACAGTTGTCATGTTGAAAATATCATTGCTAGGTACCGTTATCATGACTTAACGACGGTTTTACTCGCTAACGACGAGGCTATGAAAAATTGCACAGCGCCTCTAGCGGTCACTGACGGGACTTAAATTTTCCATACTAAAAGTTTCGTCGTCGCTAGCGAGAAAACTCATGGTAACGGTAGTACAAGTCAGTGTTACCATTAACAAAAATAGATGAAATAAGAAGCCAAAAATTTGCGCACGGGCGTGACAAAAAATTTGGTTTCTTATTTCATATTTATGAAAATAAAATAAGACACTGTGAGAGTTAAAAACATTCTAAACCATTAACAAATATTTTCGGAAGAAACTTTTAAAGGGGTAATTTATTTATTTATTACGATAAAATATGTAAAATATTACTATGTTACTACATTTTTACACACTTAATAATATTTATCGAAGAAAACGGGCAAGGAGGCAAACAATAAAATGGAACACAAATTTTCTTTAGCCATTAGGTAAAAATGGCACCTGGCGTTAATTACACCTTTGGTTGTGCAGTTAAGTTAAATACACATATGTTAATCAGTTTCATCATGTAGTTACGGCGAGTATAAAAAAGCCAGAAGTGTTTATTTTAGTAAAAAAACGACAACTCTTGTGGTTCGATGCGCCATTCTGTCAATCTTCAGAAAGTTGGTGGAATCACTGGTCAATTTGCGAGTTGATATGGTTACTGTCAAAGGAATTCAGAATTCACTTCAACGATGTCCATAATAATATTTCACCTCGTGTCATGTACATACGAAAGTTTAAATGTTCTTTTAGGATATGACTTAGCACTGATCATTTTACGACGTAATAAACATTTATTTGAAGCAACACGTTAAGCACCTAGTCATCATTATAAAAGATAAAAGAACACAACCATTGACAAAATATTGTATTGAATCCTTATTTCTTGTAAGTGTTACCATACTCTTACTTCACATGGCACTGTTGCACACACATCACACATAGAGTATAAAACTTGAAATCATCTGAAGTAAAATATCAATAATTATAAACAAAGAAAGGTTTTTTTATAGTGTTTAATCACTATACACAATTAATCATATAAATTGCACTTTTTAAAAAGCAACTTTGGCTGTGTGACAGACGAGGAATCGAACAATCGAGAAGGAAAGGATATTGTAAGAGCAATCTCGCAAACATTGATGATGTTACGCAGCCTACGCGTTAAAGACAGCGCTTGCAAAATTCAACTGGCTTGCTAATGTGACGGTGTCCGAGAGGTAAAGGCATACGCCCGGATAGCATAAGACACGGGGTTCGATTCTTCGTTTGTCACACAACAAAAGTTGCTTTTTACAAGTGCAATTTATATAAAGAAACTAATCTTAGTAACTTCATCTTGCATTAGAAAACGTAGCCTCACGCATAAAACGGCAATTGTGGCTATCAAAGCCGCACATAAAGTGGAGTGATATATAAAAGCAGTTTCCCAACATTGGTACAAGAGCACAATGGGTCCCGAAGTATTGGCACTTACATAAAGAGGATGAAGGGGAATTCGGAGGGCAGGCCGGAGGGTCGCCGCGGGGCAGATAACACCGACGTATGGCCCCATTACTGACCGCCACCGGGAATTATTCTAACTGCAGCCTCTCACGCCAGAGAAAACAGCCTGTTCAGTCTGTACTTTATCATAAGAAAGCCATTGGGTCATGCTTGTGTGTGAATGGAATTCAGGAATAAGAATGAGTTACATCGTTTCGCAAATTCAACTCTTACTATATTTTATTTGAGTTGTGAGGATGCAAGCTTGTTACTTTTCAAACTGCTATTTACTATCAGATTATTTTACAAATTTGTTAAAACATTCAGATATTATAGCTTTTATACATAATAATAGCACATAGGCATTCCAAATGACATTTTGTGAAATTTGATATTAATCGCGGGTGAAGCAGCAAGAGAATACTAGTAACTTACTTATAAATATAAACGAATAAAACAAAAAAGAGTATAAAACTACCACATACATATTATGGTGTATCCATACCGCCCGGCGGCATGTGCCATCGGCCGTGCTAGCGGCCTTGCCGCTCATGCCGCAGTCGCAGCGGCTTTTACCATAGTATCTGACAGTAATTTGACGCCGGGCGGTGTGGATACACCATTACAGTTACAGTGCGACGTGGATCTTATGGTCAACGGCAAACGTGTCCTGTTTCAACTATCAAAATGGTTATACAAATAACGTAGAGTCAATGTTTTAAATGTTTTCATTGTAAATATAATTGTTTTACAATGATACGGTGGTGGGTTGAAAAGTGCTCGGCCTTATAAAGTACCACTCAATTATTATAATTAAAACTACTGACATTATTTTGTTTATTTCAATCTGGTTATTTAATCAATTTAATAATTAGGCAATCCACCGTGCCTTCACAAAAAGAGCAAACTGAGCAGCATTTTGTGATTTTTGGACCTCAATTCGAAGGAGTTATCAACAAAAACTTTCTATTATGTGTGTATACAACGGGATTCTGATCTGTCATATTCAACAGTCAAAAAATGAATATCAGAATTTCAAACGGTATAGAAAAAGGGTGAAAGAAAACAAAAGGTGAAAGAGGTTCAAACAATGTAAGTTACTAAATAAAAAAAATTACTAAATAAATAGACTCCCTGAATCAAGGGAAGTTTTCTTTCACTGGTTACTCTCATTTAGGGTTGTAACGGAGGCCTACTTAGCGGAGGCGGAGGCGGATGCGGAAGTGAAGAGGTTCGCCTCCGCGGATGCGAAGGTTAACGGAGGCGGAGGCGGAGGTGAAATTTGTTGGGAAAATATAAATAAATAAATGATTAATAGAGTCAGCAACATTTATTTATATTATATATAATGTGTACAATTGTACATACATGTTCATGATTCATCTTAGTAAACAAAATTGACAAGAGGCAAATTATATTTTACGAACAAAATCTTTGCGGCTTTTTCGCCTTCTAAGCGGTTTCTCAAGGGTTCGTAAATTAAACCAGCAGCACTAAATAACTGTTCGCTTGGCACTGAACTTGGTGGCGCCGATAAGTAAATGCGAACTATGGGAGCAAAAACTTTATATTTAATGTTATATCTCCACCACAATAAGGGATGTTCATTTAGTTGGAGTCTATTTTCTTTATTATATTCATCAATTAGTGTTTTCCATATCATGAGGTTGCTGTTGGTATCCATGCTGTCATTTTCCGATTCCTCTTCATCACTGCAATTCTTCAACATATCAGCCAGGTTGGAATGCACACTTTGTATTGGTGACAAAATCTCAAAACTTGTGCTTGGGTCAACATTACTTGCATTTGATGCTAATCTCGCTCTCTTGGCCACAGAAGGTTCATCATCGTCAACTCGGCTTGCAACATTCGTGTCATAAAGGGTTAGCAAACGTATTAGTTCGGACTGAACTTGCTCTTTAATAACGTCATTAAAAAACTTTAATTTGTACCTTGGGTCCAAATATGTAGCAAGCGAATACAGGGTATTGCTTTGTAGGTCACAAAATCTAGAATTGATATCTTCAATTAGTTTTTGCAACTACGCGGTACCGAACGCTTTGACAAGTTCTTTTTCTTAGCGTGTCGATGGAACCCGAGGGATTAAATCGTTGCAGCCCAGAATTCAGCCACTTGTATTGCGGATCGACTGCAGTTCATCAAATCCGCTGGCGTGCAGGTGTTAGGGCACGCCGGGCACGATGTTAAGTGTGCCATAGTTTGCACTGCACCGAAAACACAGTCCACATCGGATCTTGCCGAAAATCCCCACCTGGCCATGTTCTCCTTACTTCGGCCAACCTGAGTCCGAAGCCTGTTTAAGGACTTCCAGATCGGCCACGGTAGATCATGTCCAGGAAGGAGATTCTCGGCAAGTGAGACAAAGGGAGTTGGCAGAGAAGCTTTTACGCGCCAAAGATCACGTCTGGCCTGTGCGGGTTCGGTAGAAAGTGGGGCGACACACTTAATAAAACTGCGACGACTTTTGACAAGTTGATTCCTGTTATTCATTCACTCACACTCCTACCACCCGCTTGGCCGTGTTCCCGCGGCTTAAGCAAACTCTCGACCATTTCACTTGAAAACACGCAGCCGAGCGGCCGCGTCGCCTAGCGTCGCTCCTTGCGCGTTGTTTGTGATCGTAAATGAACTTCCGATGTGACTTCGCATTAATTTTGCGGAGGCGGATGCGGAGGCGGAGGTTAAATTCTTTGCGGAAGTTCCGCAGTAACGGAGGCGGAGGCGGAGTTCCGTTACAACCCTACTCTCATTGAATGCTAGCGCCCCCAATGTTATCTATTTGCCAGAAGATCCTTGTCGCACGGAAGTAGTGAAGATGGCCGTTGTTCATGCTCTACGGTGTTAATCCAAGGATTTCGGTAATGACAGTTTTACGTTGCGGCTTTAGATATAAACGGACAGCATATGATTAATTTATGTGTTACGGTTCCCAGTAAGCCAAGTTAATGTTATTTCAAATAACTTATACTTATGTTTGCTATCAGTACATCCACTTGGTATTAACTTTTACTGCAGCTATTGCAATCACTTGGACATCACTTTTGACTATAGTGGCCATTTCATTTTAGTACTATCATTATTCTATAAAGTTGGACCCATGGTAATTTATTAAAAAACTTTATTGTCTTAGTATGCATGATCCCCATACATGCAGCCTTTGCATAAATCAACTTAGTAACTACAAAATCTGCAACCTCATAGAGGCATAGTTTTGATCTTAGCGTAGGTACAAGAAAGAGAAGATTCGATATGTCAAGATATTAATTGACGTTGTAGTAGCAATATTATCTTTCTTTCATTCTTCATGCTTTTCCATACGTGAAGGTTGTCTGAAAGAAATTGCTACAAGCAATAAGACCTCCTAAATTGTATTTATAGCGAATATATAAGATACTATCCTGTGTTATAATTATGTTTTTAACCGACTTCAAAAAAGGAGGAGGTTATCAATTCGACTGTATGTTTTTTTTTTTTTATCATTATTTTTTTTTTGTATGTATGTTACCTCATATCTCAGTCGTTTGTCGACCGAATCGAAAAAAATTTTCACCTACTTATAGGGTATACCTTCTAGTTGGTCCCATTTTTTCCATTTTGGGATCTGATGATGGGATCTTGGTGTATTCGAGAGAAACCCTCAAATTTTAAAGGCACGTATAGTGTTTCTTTACTAGAATCTTAATGTTGACGTGTTGTTACGTCTGATAGTCAACATTTTGTGGGGCTGAGCTGATGGTGGAACTCCTTAACGCCTAGGAGTTCAGTAATTATAATGACGAAACTTATGATAGGTAATTTGTAGCTTCGTAAAAAATAGAATCATAAGGTGCGACCCCCCCCCCCCCCTCTTATGTAATCACTAAAAATAAAGAAATAAAATAAACTTTAAAAAAAGTAAAAACCGACTTCAAAACCAAAATGCACTAAAAAGTCTTAAATAAACTCTTCACCATCACTTTGACCATCAAGCATCAACTATCACAGCACCGACTCCAAAAAGAAATTGTTTGCCTAAAACGGATTCCTTTCCTTTCAATGGTGAAGAGTTTATTTAAGACTTTTTAGTGCATTTTGGTTTTGAAGTCGGTTTTTACTTTTTTTAAAGTTTATTTTATTGGTGTGCATTAAAGTCTTATTTTTTTATTAATATTTCCATACTAAATTTCCTGCAGAAAGAAGGCAAATGAACTTTTCAGCTGTTCTAAATGGAATCATAATACTAAGTGGTCTCTAGAGACACATTTCAATATTTGTCTTCGGATCGTGGTCGCTATACTAAATAATGTAAAGATCCCGGCTCACGTTTACATCATACGGCCACGATATTTGATGCACAGCTACTATCATTGGAAAGGTAGGTATTTATAACCGACTTCAAAAAAGGAGGAGGTTACGTCTGTATGTTTTTTTTTTTTTTTTGTATGTATGTTACCTCATATCTCAGTCGTTTGTCTACCAAATTGAAAAATACTTTCACTTACTTGGAGGGTGTACCTTCTAATTGGTCCCATTTTTTATTTTTGGTCCCAAGAGTTTATTTATTACTTTTTAGTGCATTTTGGTTTTGAAGTCGGTTTTTACTTTTTTTAAAGTTTATTTTTTGCATCTAATCACGAAGTCTCAACTCTCGTTCTGGTTCTAATTTTACGTAAAAATTTCGATATTTTTTTTTATCGACGATTGATCTGTCATTGCGTTTCGTTATTTTTATGCAGGTTTTTGATACTAAGAATTTCTTGCATTTTTGTCAGAGTTAAAATGAATTACTCATTTGTTAACCCCGACTTGCCGTGGTCTTTTGGCCGTGGTACTAGTCTGCCCGATACTAGAGTGTAATTCCAAAGCCGGAGGCGCAGAGGGAGAGCAGCCTCCGCCCACTGTATCAAAGCACAGGCACCCGTGTGAGCCGAAGCGGCTGAGGCTGTTCGCCGGAGGCGACCAGCAAGCCGAAGCTGCGGAGGCGAGCATGGGTGACTGCGTTTTGTTTCGTAAGGGCGAAGAGGCTGCACTTCCTGCAGCGCCGGAGACGAGGAAATCCAAATTGCTTGCATTACCCCTTAAATAAAAAACATGAAGGCTAGGTTAGGTTAGGTTAGATCTGCGACCATACAGCGCGCGAAGGCGAGCGAGCGTAGCGAGCATGCCGCGGCAGCGGCCGCCGAGCGCCATTTTCTAGTGCTTCGTTAGCGTCTTGTATGGGGGAGGAGGGGTAGGCATACATGAGTTGGGTACCCCCCGGGGGAGGTGGGGAGCCCCCTCCCAGATGGTAACCCTGCAAGCCCCCCATTTTATGTCTCAGAGGGATATCTGGGTGAATTTATTGCATTTTAAGTCATTTTTTTTTATTTTTCAAAAATTCATATCTCCCAAACTAAGCCCAATCGAGGGGCGGGGGAGTGGTGCAGGGGGGTAGCACAACCCTCCTCCCTCCCCCCTCGTCCCCCCTGCCCCCTAATTCGAGGCCTTACAATGCAAACTACTACCAAGATCCCAAATGATTTATTAATCCTATAAAATTGGGACGCGGGAAAATGCATAATAAAATTCAATTCCGTGTCAGTGCGTAATACCAAAGACATTCGCTTCGCATTATCTCACGAGATGTGGAAGCGGGCAATAAAGTGTGACCGCGTGTGGGGTGCTTTGAATAATAAACACGTAGTACAAATCTCCAGGTTCTTCTCCAATAGTTTTATTCCAACAAAATATCACAAAGATAGGGCACAAAGTGAAAGTAAGTACAAACAGAGACTATATTCTGGCATGCAGCTCGCTTTTATACAAATCAAAACCCTGAACAACGGTAGGAAAACAGTGGGGACGACATCCGTTTCTATATATGAACATTTACTATAATATTTATTTGTAGGGATAAACAATCTGCTAATTAAATATATAAATTCATTAATTATTTAGTTATTCATCGTAATGAATTTAGTTAGCCTTTTAGATTATTATTTTAATAGTTACAATATTTAAAATAAATCTAACCTCCACCAACCAATCAGAGTCAACTTCCTTTTGGCGGCAAAATGAACATTTGTTATACGGCAAACATAAAAATCTAATAAGTGTCCCAATAATCTTGAAATAATTAATTTACAATTAATAAAATATAATTACAATAATAAGATAATCTAAAGATTAATCCAAAATATTCTTATATCATAGCCAAGTAACATTCAACATGGTGGACACTTCCGGCATTTCCATAACAAACGTTAAATAGGTTTGACACCTAGATAGGTGTATAAATTATGATGTATTGAACATAATATGAGGAAGAGAATGTGTAATTTAGTGAATACAGAGGTGGTACATAAGTCACACACAGTGAGTATGTGGTTTAGTGCATTACAGAATGAGGTAAATATATTGGGCAGACTAGGATCGGGAATCATCTTGTAACACTCGGCCATCCTGCAACCACCGTGTCCCACGGTGCTCTGGTGGTGTTTTGGAAGTCTGCGTTTTGGTGTACTGAAAATGAGAAAGAGCAGAATCAACAAGTATAGTGGAAACTTGCAAGAAATTTGTTTTGATGGACACAGTAATAATTTGTTCATGTAAGTCACTAAGTTAGGAAATTTCAGCATGTGTAATAAATTCTAAAGGGGTATTAGCCGATACAAGTTACACAGACATGGCGTAAGTCACACTGACAATACGTAACGTAGATTACACAGACAATAATTTATATTGCTCACACAGCATTTCTCTACATAGTTCACACATTACTTCACGTTGGCCGCACAGACACTGCTTCTCACACAGACAATTTACGTAGCTCTACGTAGTTCACACAGTGCATGAAGTAGGCCACACAGATACTGCTACTCACACAGACAATTTACGTAGCTCACACAGCATTGCTCTGCGTAGTTCACATAGTACTTCACGTAGGTCACAATCAATCGATCAATAAAATCAATCAAAATCTTTACTTGCATAAAACCATGATACTGCTACTCACACAGACAATTTCCGTAGCTCACACAGCATTCCTCTACGTAGTTCACACAGTACTTCACGTAGGCCACACAGATACTGCTTGTCACACAGACAATTTACGTATCTCACACAGCATTGCTCTACGTAGTTCACACAGTACTTCACGTAGGCCACACAGACACTGCTTCTCACACAGACAATTTACGTAGCTCTACGTAGTTCACACAGTGCATGAAGTAGGCCACACAGATATTGCTACTCACACAGACAATTTACGTAGCTCACACAGCATTGCTCTACGTAGTTCACATAGTACTTCACGTAGGTCACAATCAATCGATCAATAAAATCAATCAAAATCTTTATTTGCATTAAACCATGATACTGCTACTCACACAGACAATTTCCGTAGCTCACACAGCATTCCTCTACGTAGTTCACACAGTACTTCACGTAGGCCACACAGATACTGCTTGTCACACAGACAATTTACGTATCTCACACAGCATTGCTCTACGTAGTTCACACAGTACTTCACGTAGGCCACACAGATACTGCTACTCACACAGACAATTTACGTAGC
Source organism: Pyrausta purpuralis (assembly GCA_963924145.1). Classification (NCBI taxonomy): domain Eukaryota; kingdom Metazoa; phylum Arthropoda; class Insecta; order Lepidoptera; family Crambidae; genus Pyrausta; species Pyrausta purpuralis. Next base: position 7,210,837 of record OZ001646.1, read on the forward strand.
TCACACAACATTGCTCTACGTAGTTCACACAGTACTTCACGTAGACCACACAGATACTGCTACTCACACAGACATAATTTATGTAGGTCACATTTCACATCAGCATTGCCTTACGTCATTCACACATATATTACTTTACGTAGCTGCATAGGTCATATAGACACTGCTGCTCACACTGACAATCATTATCCGTATGTGACACAGAAATCAGTTTATTTAGATCACACAGAGTTTGCGTAGGTAACATAGCCAACGATTTACTCCGGAATATTTGTAATATTGTAGCTAATCTATACTAATATTATAAAGCTGAAGAGTTTGTTGGTTTGTTTGTTTGTTTGTTTGTTTGTTTGTTTGAACGCGCTAATCTCAAAAACTACTGGCCCGATTTGATTTTTTTTTTTTACGTTGGATAGTCCATTTATCGAGAAAGGCTTTAGGCTATAAATTATAAAGATACAACTCATAAGACCACAGCAGAAATGAAAAATGTTGCGAAAACGGGAGAAAGATATTCCTTTTGAGAGCTTCCGCTGCATACGCTGCGGAAACCGCTTAAGTTACACAAAAATCATGTATGACAGGATTGTTCAACATTAAGAGTTCTTTAATAAAGTCCGTGACAGCATATGTCTATCTTTTATGGTTGACTTACTACAATCTTTTTTATGTTAATAAATTTGTAAAAAAATAATGCATTATTTTCAGAGGTGTATCATACACACAGGTATTTATTCTTATCAAAATAAATACATTCATCATAACGAGCATTTTATTTAGAACCAAGTTGCCCTTCATATCATTTGATTTCAATAAATATCTTAGGAGCTATCACAGTTTTAACATAACTCCGCACCAAAATAAAGTTCGCAGCTTAAGTACAACGTGCGCTTGCGCTAATATATTATAAAGCTGAAGAGTTTGTTTGTTTGAACGCGCTTATCTCAGGAACTGCTGGACCGATTTGAAAAAATATTTCTGTGTTGGATAGCTTATTTATCGAAAAAGGCTTTAAGATATAAAACATGACGCTGCGACGGGAGGGGAGGAAGCAAACTCAAAACGCGCGGACGAAGTCGCGGGGGACCGCTAGTACTAATATACTCCGATAAATTAAACTTCTTTTACTACTGCTCTGATATAAATGTTTATACCCTAATATTAATGTTCTTTTGTTTAAGGTTGAAGAAAGAAAAACTTCTCAACGGTGGTAAAAGAAACCCGAACCGTCGATTCCTCATTAAACAACTATTTATTTATTGCATAATGTTGTTTATTTTTCATACTGCAATAAAAATATATTGTATGCGTGGTTTTACTTACAATTAAATCAAATCTGTTGTAAACGGTACTTATAAAATATACAGTACACATAGTTATTGTTTCACCCAGAACAAAGTTATCAGGTTTAACAATTCATCAGTAACTACCCCCTTTTTCACGCACCAACAAAAGTATGATCACCGTTTATAGTACATTATGATACAAGTGTGCTAAGTTGACCATTATAAACAAGGCGATATTGTGTGCGCACGAGCGAAAGCGAGTGCGCCATAAGAAAGCCGCGTATATAATGGTCACAGGCACACGCGTATCATACGACGTTTTTCAACACACTTGCGAGGAAAAAACAAGAATCTTCATTTACTAAGTTTTTGATTATTAAAACATTTAGTAAAAATACATTTCACTCGATTTTGATGGCAAAGACTTTCGCACGCGTTTTTTGCCTCGTTACGTGTCCGGCGGAGTAAATAATAGGTTTTCTTCATTTTCTTCACTTGAATTAGGCATTTTCATTAATATTAAACATCTTAAATAATGCAAACTTCGTCACAGCCGACAATTATTATTTACGAAAAAATGGCGCATTGTTTTTTTTTTCTTGCCGCGATACCGATGCTCGCGCAAGGCTTAGGCGCGAACTAGATTGGCCAAAAGCCAAGATTAAAAATGTAATAATTCGTGTTTAAAACACAAATCACAGAAAATGTTAAACGAGTTTGAGCTATTTTTTAGTAATAAATCTGGATTTACCATTTATTGAAATAAATATGTAGATACTGTTATTTTTTGCATAAATACTGTTTGTTGCTAAAATAAAAGTATTGTATAACCCGACTAAATTATATCGCTTCTTCTTCTTACTTACGACTTGGTACTATAGGGTACAAACCTAAATTGGTCGGGTTAATAAACTAAAGGCACTAGTGCAATAATATAATGAAAAAGCACGCGTGTTTAATATCTATGATTATGAGCCAAAAATCGGTGGAATAAAGACGTCGTTATGTGCAAGTGTGTTGAAAAAATAATAACCTTACTAAGTTACTCAATTAACTTTCGTCTTGATTGATTGGATTATCTCTGTCTACCTCCCGTCACTAAGCTTTCAGCAAAATAATTTGGTTATAGGTTACCGAACACTGAGATCTTTATGAGCGTAATCGTAATGTATGCGTTATTATGAAACAATCACTCGAGCAAATGTTATCCATGTGTAAAACTATGTGTGATCCACCTAGCGACTGCGTGTAAGCATCTCGAAAGCTTCGCATTGCACTAGTCGATTACAAATGTGTAGTATTTAATAGTTTGTTCTGTTGTGTCTAAATACAATCGTTACTTAGGAGTAAACATAATGCGACTCACCTTGAGGTGGCTTGAGCGGCTGATGCGTTGAACTGGGTGCTGCGAATCATCAAGCGGTGCATATGTGGCCGCTGCGACGCTGCGCTGGTTGGTGTCGCGTCGTTGAGTGCTGCAGACTCGCATCTCTGGCTGACCCGCCGACAGATGTAGCACCGCCTCACTCCTGGTTGCTGCAGTATCGTTGCCGTAGGTCATGTTGCACTGGTTCTTTCTTCAGAGTTTCCTCTTCTCCAAGTTGATTTTCACAATGCCGTCGTGGCTTCTACTTGTAGTTTTCGAGCAATGATAAATAGGAAAGTTCACGCAGCTGGTTGATTTTGAGCAGTCAATTTGTGATGTTACACGTACTTTCTTCTCGATGAAATTTGGGGATGTCTTCCGCGTAAGCACGTGTCACTCGACGATGCCTTTCTCTCATGTCTTTCAAATCTGAGCAGTCTTCTTGGTCCTTGAATCTTCCTTGGTCAGAGCCGGCAGCGTAAGGCCCGTGATTTTCGCACATCCCACTTCTGAGGTGTGACCGCGTGTGGGGTGCTTTGAATAATAAACACGTAGTACAAATCTCCAGGTTCTTCTCCAATAGTTTTATTCCAACAAAATATCACAAAGATAGGGCACAAAGTGAAAGTAAGTACAAACAGAGACTATATTCTGGCATGCAGCTCGCTTTTATACAAATCAAAACCCTGAACAACGGTAGGAAAACAGTGGGGACGACATCCGTTTCCATATATGAACATTTACTATAATATTTATTTGTAGGGATAAACAATCTGCTAATTAAATACATAAATTCATTAATTATTTAGTTATTCATCGTAATGAATTTAGTTAGCCTTTTAGATTATTATTTTAATAGTTACAATATTTAAAATAAATCTAACCTCCACCAACCAATCAGAGTCAACTTCCTTTTGGCGGCAAAATGAACATTTGTTATACGGCAAACATAAAAATCTAATAAGTGTCCCAATAATCTTGAAATAATTAATTTACAATTAATAAAATATTATTACAATAATAAGATAATCTAAAGATTAATCCAAAATATTCTTATATCATAGCCAAGTAACATTCAACATGGTGGACACTTCCGGCATTTCCATAACAAACGTTAAATAGGTTTGACACCTAGATAGGTGTATAAATTATGATGTATTGAACATAATATGAGGAAGAGAATGTGTAATTTAGTGAATACAGAGGTGGTACATAAGTCACACACAGTGAGTATGTGGTTTAGTGCATTACAGAATGAGGTAAATATATTGGGCAGACTAGGATCGGGAATCATCTTGTAACAAAAGTTATTGTTAACCCAGATATTCCGGAAAAAATATGTCTTAGATACATAAGGTACTATGAGCCAAATAGAAACAAAACTTGTTTATTTTAAATAAGGTATTACATAGTTTTAGAATATTTTCAAAAGATCATAATATTTATGATAAATGGGTTGGTTAATGTATAAAGAAAAAATAGTTAATTTTTTGAACCTACTTTATACGGAAACACACGTAAAAGTGATAAATACTCAGCTCCTTGATAAAACTACATGTCATTTCTAATAACTAAGCTGGGTCTTTTAAGGAACAGTAGTAACATCTGGGTTAACAGTAACTTAATGGAAGAATAAATCACTTGAACACGGCCCATATAACGGCACGAAAGAGCCACTTTTCGCTGAATTCAACGCTAGTATATTATATGATTGGGATGGTCAGATGGTCAACCCTGCAAGCACAACCAAGGCACTGCTGCCAATATAGAACTACGAGATTAATTTTCATACTTAGTTTAGTATAAGTCATTGGTGCTTTAAGCGCAATGATGATTATGATTTATAAACATATCATATAAAGTTCAAAATATATACAGTCACATGATATAATTTTGTTTAATAGAACACTTTTTTTAATATAATGATGGAATGATATAATTTTGAAACCTAAAACAAATGATTGACATAAAATAAATTAATATAACAATAACTAAATAACTTGTTGTTTTACGCCCTTATTAAATAAGGGTGTACTACTCGTATAATGTTTTTTGATTACCAGCAAATGTGTATAATTACGGCCCTGTAGACATCCTGCCCTTTACAAATTTTCAATTTGTTGTATGATTAAAAACCTAAGTGTTTATTTATTATTATTATTATGTTGGTCATTTTTCAATCTCGGGACCGGTGAAACAAGCCCACGATTATCCCTGTATGCACTATACAAGTGCAACTTAGGACAACCCCCGGTTCGTGTAGGTTTATATGGATACAAGGATACTGGGTTATGGGTGTGGGTGTTATAGGTGGACCGGATAACTGAGGATATGGAAGAACTATGGCCCCCACCTAAAGTATGTTTCTCACACGGATAAATTAGCAGGGGGTGACTTGCACACTCAGTCTGACCCTGATAATCAACTAATTAAGTAGCGAGGTCACATCTTAGGATAGGTCCTGCGCCTGATCTCTCTGCGGTCGTGTCAGATAGTTGTCTAATCGGGCTATCAGAGTGAGAGGAATAGAGAATGCACCTGTGTTTGCGCACACACTTGTGCACTATAATATGTCCAGCGCAGTCTGTAATTCGTGGTAACTGGCAATAAGTTCAACAGCGCATGTAGTTTAAATGATTTTGCTTAGACAACGCTCAGAAAAAATATGTATTTCATGTATGTAATGCTTGAGAAGAATTTTTCAATGAACTTTAAAAAAAACATTGATTTTATTAGATTTATTATGAATATACTTAATATTTCTTATAAAATATGTCAAAAAAAATGATTCAGACTTCAACCGCAGCATATTGTGCATTTTATAGTTATTTTTCAAAATAAATTATTGAATATAATACCCACAGCCACAGGACGTGATCAACGAACCAGTAACATCACAAGTGCAGAATAAAATAACAAAGACAGTTTAAACAAAACTATAGCGATCACACAATCACTTTGAGGTGATCTTTATTTGTATTCAGCTAGCGAATCATCCTATTTTTGTGAAGGATACAGCTATTGTATTTTTTCAAAATCAAAAAACAGAATGAGAATAGAAATGTTTTCTTTATTCTTCCATTTCAAAAGCCTTTGATGTCCTAATTTCCGCTACCTGTTTATTTCAATCATTTTATTCTGATGAATGCTAATAAAATTTATAAATACCCTATAGGAAATGGGCTTCCAGCAATGTTAAGGGTAGGTACATTATTTTGTTTAAAAATTGTTTTCGTCGACAAAAATGTTTTATTTGCGACGCTGATAATACATTTTTTTCTGGATGTATCCGACCAAGACGGACGTACAACTGAGGTTAGCCAGCGATGGGGAACATCTTATGTATATTTTTATGAAAATACTAATTACGCAAGGAACAATTAAAAAATCTATTGCAATATCAAAGAAGAAAGATGTAATTTCTATCTCCGTGGCTTAATTCTTTCTAATACCAAATTTTATGGGTTCGCTTTAACCCTTTTGTACCTTCTCAGATACACCTCGCTACGTTTCAGTTTCAGGGCCCCTATTTTTGATTCAGTCGCGTCAAGATGGCGTATGATATTCATTGAATAATATCCGATTTTTTATAAATTGCAAATTGCACTTGTAAAAAGCAACTTTGGCTATATGACAGACGAGGAATCGAATCTCATGTCTTACGCAATCCGGGCGTATGCCTATACCACTCGGCCACCGTCACATTAGCAAGCCTGTTGAATTTTGCAAGTGCTTTCTTTAACGATTAGGCTGCGTGCGTGACGTCATCAATGTTGCGAGATCGCTCTCACAATATCCGAAGGAAATATTTTTACAAATATTTAACAATCGGTTGAGATGAACGAAGCCAATTTATAATTATATTTTGTTTTTATAGTATTTTGTCACTATACAAACTTAATAATATGAATTGCAAGTGCAATTACTTGTAAAAAGCAACTTTGGCTATGTGACAGACGAGGAATCGAATCCTGTGTCTTACGCAACCCGGGCGTATGCCTATACCACTGGGCCACTGTCACATTAGCAAGCCTGTTGATTTTCAACAAAATTTATATCATTAAGTTTGTATAGTGACAAAACACTATAAAATCAAAAAAAAATATTTATCCGATTTTTTTAAAGTGTACTTCATCACGGGATTGATTTAGAAAAGATCACTGAATTATTCATGTCGTACGTCTGTATTTAGCGTTATTTTCATTGATTTTAAATTAGTTTTGGAACAAAAATCATACGCCATGTCCAAACGAGTGGTTAAAAATAGGGCCTAGGTCATTTTGACCTAAACAGACTGAAATTTTAGTCAGTGACCAAATTTTGTGTATATTAGTAAAAGTTGTTCATATCCAACAGTGGAGTCTTCACTACAATTTTGGTCAATGTTTTAATTTCAGCCTGTTTGTCGACCGCAAAACTGAGACATTTCTGACGGAACTTTCGTCGCCTTGGTTTTCATTTTCCTCCCAATTCTGTATTAAGCGATGTTTCTTTTAAACCTAAAAGGAGAACATTTATTCGTAATAATTAATACGAAGTTCATCACTTGGTAGGAGAAGACGACATAATATGATAATTTGCATTAGTAATAATACTGATAATAAATTAAAATAATGTATTTGATTAAACTAGAAATAAGTGTATATCATAAAAGGTTTAATCATACCAAATAATCTTGATTTTGCTCATTATTTAAGGTTTGTATAGTTCCATCTAACATGTGAGTTTTGGGTTAAAGAGAGTTCACCTATTTTGAAATTTTGCTTTCGTCTTCTTTTATTTGCCTATTTGATAATAAAATATGTCATGTCTTGCACTTTGAAAGTTTGACTCATAAACCGTAAGTAACTTACTTATAGCGGCTAAAACATGAGTACCGACTTGAACAATTTAGATAAATACATGTGATCTAACAGGCACTCTACAATTTCTAAATATAATCTCTCAATAATTTCTGGTCCCAGTTAGTATTTTTTTTGAAAAGGAGTTCCTCCGTTTTGGAGAAACATTTATTTGGGGTACGTGCATGATGTGCTAGACTATTGATTTACTTGAGATCATGCACCGACCCCAAATGTTTTTTTTTTCTCCTACACAGGTTTATTTTAAGGTAAAGTCAATTTTTAAGGCGTATTTTTCAGACTCTTTGGACTATCCATATCTTAAAATGAACTATACCGATTAAGATGAAGCTTGCACTGTAATCTAAATTAAAATGAACCTGATTAAACTAAAAAAATATATCTCGCTATGGCTTCTCGTTTCAAAGAAATGCGTGGACAAACACTTAAGAAATTTAGCACACGTGTTTGAAAGCCTTAAAAGATCAACGTACTTTAATATTTAAAATTCTTACGATATCACGTTGAATTGATTTCCTCATTTTTTGAAGTCGGTAAAATCAGACGAAATCGAATTAAAAATGATAGCAGCTAATCGTACTTTCACAAAAACGAACGTAACGGCTAGAAAAATATTGTAGCTAACCGTTAATACTGATAAGTCATGCAAGAAAAGAGTCATAATGGAAAATCAACGAACCATATCAAACGTTTACTCACAGTCGAGAGTATTTGTATTTTTGCAAACTAGAAACATCGCGGGTGTCGCATGGTTATCATCACGCATTCTCGTCACGATTCAATAATACACCCTCTAAAAGGCGCGCAATAGAAAGGAACCAACGAAGAATGGAACCTACGCGTGTCTCGTGTGTATTTCTTACAAACAACTATGATCTCTAAAAGGGTTGAAGTTATTCCTAATTCAAATAGCATATTTAATGCTGTAAAGATGCAGACGCGGTGTGACGGTTTTAATGTAGCAATTTGGTTTTGCAGTGGTGACTGGTGTACGTTTCATTTTTAGGGGGGACGGGATCATGCGACACCATATAAAACTGTAATGAAACCTGCTTTGTCACAGTAAAAACAATTAAAGGACTAAAATAACGCTAATAGGAGAAACAAACTTATTTGAAGTCGGTGCATGATGTGCGTACGTAGTACTACTGCAGTCCGTTAAAGTAGACATCATGCACCGAATTCAAATGAGTTTGTTTCTCCTATAAGCATGATATTAGATAAAAAAATGTTTTGTATTTTTTCCGTGGCCTTTAGTTATTACATTTGAACTGATTTAATTTAAATAGTTACTAAAACTTACTTCTTAATTTGCCAAACACTTTTCTGATAACTGCATCAAAATCGGGTCGAAACAAATATATATACATATTAACGAGTCAAACTCAGAACCTCTTTTCTTGAAGTCGGTCAAAATTGTTAATAAAATACTTTACTAAAAAACGGATCAAAATCGGTCCAGTTAAACGCGAGATATTCGCGGACATACATTTTTTATTTTATTTTATTTTGTTAAATATGGTACACCAACAGCATATATAGATAACTTTACTAAGAAATAATTAGGTAGGTATCATTCTTCTACATATGCCAATTATAGGTATACACATCATTTGAAGGAAATCCACAAAGTTACACTAGTGCAAAAACAAACAATAAAATAGTTACCTACAGTTAAAAATAATTATACTGAACAGACAAAGATTTTAAAAAAAGTAGTTATAGTTAAGTAGTAGTGAAAGCAGCTAATTTGTCAGGTTATTGTCTCTGCTCTGAAAGTCTCTGAACGCGGCAAATGCTCTTGAATCTTGTGCCTGAATCCATTGAGTTGATCGGTAAACACGTCCAAGTCCGGTAAGAAACTGTTGATGCTGTTATACTCCTCGCTCATTCTCACAAATGGAGAGTGTCTGCCCAGGTTTGTTCTGCAAAGTGGAAGCTGGAATGTTTTTGTGATAGGATGTCTGGGTATGCGATAGGGAGTATGCAAGAAGACATGATTTTAGACCTGTTCACACCTCAGTGAACCATTGACAGTGCTGTGCAAAGACGTTAGATCGTGCAATAGGCGACGATCGCGCAAGGATGTCATTTGAAAAAAAGATAAACGTTGCTCATATAGACACCTGTGAGCGATACCGCTTGATTTGAAAACCAACTGTTTAGTGATTTTTCTTTTGACGTTCTCTAGACGCCCCGAGTGCACGACGTATTGTATACATACCAACAATTGCGAACGGTAGTGACTCGAAACCGCAACTTTTGGCTAACTCGGCTAACGCTCTTTCCAATTGAGCTACCATGCAGTCGGACCGCGTTAAATACCTGGTCAGTTATACGTCATTACGCGTGACGTCAGCGCCATCGACCCGGCAGTTTTTGCAACAGTGGCTGTTATTGGTTTCTTTTTGCATCTTACTTACACAGGTATGTACTATATACGAGGGTCAAACTGAAAGTTCTTAGAACTGATTACATTAGCCAGTTATTAGTTTTATTATATATTTTCAAAATATTGTCCATTGACGTCAATACACCGCTGCATGCGATGGAACCACTGGGAAAAGCACTTTGCCCACTCGTCTTTAGGGGTCTCTTCAATGGCATCGCGATACGCAGCCACCGCTTCTTCAGCATTCATAAACCGCTTTCCTTTAAGTTTTGCTTTAATTTTTGGAAATAAATGAAAATCACAAGGCTCGAGGTCGGGGCTATACGGCGGGTGACCCAGTAATTCAACGTTTGATGTCGCCAAATAGTCGATCGTTCGCTTGGCGGTGTGCGACGAGGCGTTGTCGTGGTGAAGGAGGATCCTACTGCGAGGTCGTTTCTCTCGAACTTTTTCCAAGACAAGTGGCAAACAATTGGTAGTGTACCATTCTGCAGAAACTGTTTTTTGATCCTCTAACACAATTGTTGCGAAATGACCTATCCTTCCAAAGAACGAGGCCACCATTTTTTTTCCCGCACTTCGATCTCTCTTCACTTTAGTTGGCAACTCCTCGAAAGGAAACACCCACTGAGCAGATTGTCTTTTGGTTTCAGGATCATAACAGTAAATCCAGCTTTCGTCACCTGTTAGTATGTCGAACACAGCATTTGAGTCACCTCCGTTAAATCTTTATATCATTTTACGGCACCAATCCACACGATGGAGTTTTTGAGCCTTAGTCAAATTGTGAGGTATCTACCGGGCGCAAAGCTTCCTGACCGTTAAATGTCCGTGGAGGATTTTGTGCACTTGACTCATACCGATGCCTAAGCTTGTCCGAATCTGCTGATAGGTCACTCTTTTGTCAGTCTCTATCATACGCCGCACAACACAGATGTTATTTTCAGTCGTCGCCGTAGAAGGCCGTCCCTCACGTACATCATCAGTGAGATTAGTGCGACCACGTTTAAACTCATTAAACCAGTTGTAAACAGTCGCACGAGATGGGGCTTCATCGTGAAAGGCCAATCGTAGTCTATCATAACTTTCTTGTTGACTTAATGACATCGAAAGACAGACAATTTTCAATTTGCCGCCAAATCGTAAAACAAATGACAAATGAATGAAATATATACTCAGTAATATTGGCAAAGAGTTCTATTTTCAAATTTTAGAATATTTTTTTTATTATATTGTTTATAAGTGGCCAGTTCTAAGAACTTTCAGTTTGACCCTCGTATTTCCTTGGTAATTCCACTTCACATAATAGTTAGGGAGGCGAGGTAGCTAAATGGCGTAATTCAACGGCGCCGTCGAGACCTATCAAAATCGAAAGATAAAATAATTTCGAAAAGAAAAGCTCGTATGGTAAAAACCATTTTAGCGGTGGGTTTGGCGTGTACGGTTTTTCAAAAATGTAAAAAAAAACGGTTACTTGGGCATTCTCGAGCGCGTCAGATATTCATACTACGTATGCCCCAAGTGCCTCTGATAACAACGGTATACTAATCTGCCGGTTTGCGTGGTGGGGGTAGGCATATAAAGTTGTCAAAAATGTAAAAAAAATAAAATTACTCGAGCGCGTCAGATTTTTGGAAGGGGTGTTAAGTAGGCCCCAAGGAAGCTCCCTTAAAAAAAACTGACGATTTTGGCGTGACCATAAGTTACGATGAATTTTTGAAAATGCAAAAAAAAATAGTTTTTTTGAAATACTCGAGCGCGTCAGATTTTCATAGGGGAGGTTCATCTCGGTATCCTGAAAGCATATTTTCTTAATCTGACAAAAATGTTGGTGGGTTCTCTTAATCTGACCGGAAAGGTTTTTTTGGTTTCTTGTTTTTTCCTTTCTTCTTTCTTTTTAATAATTCTTCACTTCGTTTTGCTGACGGTACGTCCAAAAAACAATTTGAGGATCAACAGGCTATTGAATAATATACATACATGAAACTGTACATGTTAATAATACTTTTGTATATAGATACGCGTAACCTTTTCCAAGTCCACGAAAATTGTCGAGAAGCTTTAGAAAAAAAAAATTTTTGAGATTAAAGTAACATAATTTAATCATCGTTATTTCATATCATTTTTTTAACACCCTCAGTTTTCAAGATATACTCAAAAAACCGGGAGTTTGAGTTTTTATGAAGCTTCAAGTCAAAAAGTTTTAACTTTGGACAAAAATGTAAAGGGACCTCTTTTGTGTAAAATAAAATTACCTTTTTTGTTTATTTAAACTTTTTTTTTGTAAAATGTATCGTTCGCGACTTATATGCCGCAACGCGTTTTTCGGAAGACGAAATGGCTCCTCCACACTCCTGGTCATGCGGAAACCGGCAGATTTTGTATTTTTAGTACGTTTTAGATTATATTCTTCAAAATAAAAAATAAAAAAATCGCGCTCGAGAATGCCGGATTAACGTTTTTTTTTTACAAGTTCGCAACCCTATAACTCGGCGGCGTCAAGGACTTATCGTCAGATTAGTTAAATTTAGTCTTAAAACACTAAAATCAACCCCCAATATCTTAATCTGACGCGCTCGAGTATTACAGACTATCGTTTTTTTTTTACTAATCTGATCGTCTATCCCAGGCGCGCGTCACTACATACAGAGCTAAATACTTTACAAGGTTGTTCTATTAGGTCCAAGGTATCTCTCATATCTTAAACTGCCACGCTCGAGTATTACCGAAAATTCCCCTATTCGCCTCCCTAACTATAATGACATAAAAAATGCTGTGATTTACCAGTAAAGTTGCACGATATGATTGTTCCAGAGAACTGATGTGTTTTCCAACTGAATGAGTGAAACCGAAATAACAAAACTTAGGAATTAAAAGCTTTTCTTGAGACAAAGTTGTTTGTCTGCAGCCTAAAATAACAGACAACTTTTTTAGATTTAAGTCGTTTGCCAAATTTTCTATAATTATGAAGTAATTATCCAGGGGTTTTATTACGCTGTATCTCAGTTAATCTGCCTGAGTGCCGGTTTATTTTCAGTTTAACCCTAGTTCGGAAATCTCTATAAAAATCTCTGTAAAACAACCAGACGCTTGGAAAACGATGAGAAAAAAATAGTGATTTCGTGTATATACTGATTGAGAAGATTTTTTTATTAAACCTTTAAAAAAATGTTTGCAGCAGTAAAGCAGGAAATTCAAATTATCCACGCGAAATGTTAAAAACTTTGCTTGACTTCAGCCGCTGCAAACCGCAATTTTTATGCGTAATTTAAAAAATATTTGCGCTATTATTATTTAAACAATAACATGCACACTCGGGCCCGAGTGGTCGGCTCACAGCGTGCTGGTGGGCACTTGGGTTTGAGTGCTATTTAAAACCATTTGTTTTACCATTTTAAATTTTATAAACCGCTTACTTTTCCTCTAGATTTTTGACCTCAATTATATGGCCACTAAGATGTCTTCAGCAACGGATGTGTCATATCGAGGTAACCACAATAAGTTTGTTTTCGTCAAATTCGTCGGTCGCGCTTGTCTGGCGGAGTTTAACGCTCGATTTGCATATCTTGAAGTTCACCTCCGTTTTTCCCTGAATTGCTATTTTCATGCGCCCGACTCTGAGCAAAATGGCGAGCGAAAATGAACTCTGAAGCAATCCGGTCTTATGCATTTTTCAGAAGTTGATTTTTAGTTTCAGGCAGATGGAAAACTAATAAATCATAACTGTCAAGCGTATATTAACTTCTATAAATGAACTCTTTTCCGATTCAGATGTATGTTGTATCATTTGTAACTACAATATAATACAATTATTTATTTATTATTAATACTTTTTTCCGTGAATTTGTGCAAATGTCCGTGAAAATGTCGAATAATAAAGGTGATAAAGATTATACTCCTGATAAATACAATAGAAAAGAAGTATCGCGCACTTACGCAAGAAAACACTCAAATAAGTCGTCTCAACCTAAGCACTATGATATTAAAACGGTAAAATTTTCACGCCAGGTTAAATTTTGAAGATAATTCATTTAAGTTTGGAACTAGAAGCGCAGAAGCTCATCTATTGAAAGAACAATGTGGTTTAGAGTATATCAGAATTTGTGTACTTTATACCTGAAAAGTTTAAATGTTTAAAGTTCGAGGAACACGAATTTATCGATTTACTTGTGGGTGTGTTGTTATTATTCCTAGTTGCTGGGCAGCTTAAATTTCCAAGAGGCCTTATGTATATTTCTTGGCGCTGTTAATTTTGTGCTATTAATATTTAACAGAGATTTTTAGTAGACCCATATTTTACTCCTACTTGAATGGTGCGTAGCAGGCGCGCTCGATTGCTTCTGAATGGTCATTGTCCATTTTAGGTAAACTCTATATCTCTAATTGGTGTTGTGAATATTGTTTAATACATAGTTAAAATTACTTTCCGATGTTTAATAGTGTTTATTGGACCTAGGATGTAAAGAAGGTATTGACCTCTTCAAATTTCGTGATGCTTCCCCTTATATTGCCACTTCGTTAGCTATCACATCATCTGTAAATTTCTTTTCCTCAGAAACGCGGGAGATGTCAAATTGGAATATTAGTCTGTTAATTAAACAGAAATATATATATTAAATCATAGAATATAATAGCTTTTATGACACGTGATATTACCGTACCAGTCTGAATCATGATTTTTACAAAAAAATACAATATTGTATGGCTTGAATAAAGGCGGCAAGTGAAATTAAATATGAAAATTCCTCGAATCTTTAATGAGAAAGGCATGAAAAATTCTCGAAAATTAAGTAATCCTTCCTAAGAATTTGATTGAAAAGATACTTTTAGAATTAAATGAAAATTAATATTCATGTATACCTAGAAAAAAAAGCCATAATATCAGTAACCTACTTCATCCAAATACCAAAAAGTTTGAAAATTTACATTAAGGTTTGACACAATCAATTTATAAGCTTGGGCTGGTTTCAATTAATTAATAAATAAATATCCCTTGGACATTCTCACACATCGACATCTAGTCCCAAAGTAAGCTACTTAAAGCTTGTGTTATGGGTGCCAGACAACGGATATAATACTTAAATACTTTTTTTTTGTAAATACATACATGATATACATAGAAACACCCAGACCAATACAAACAGACATGTTCATGCACACAAATGTTTGTATTGTGCGAGGATCGAACCCGCAACCCCCTGCGTAGTAGCCGATTTCTAGACCACTACACCAGACGGGTCGGTTTACTTTGAGACTAATGTATTTCAATTACCAAAATTTTCCGTTGTTCCGAGTTTATTTTATGTTGAAACAGTCAGGAAGATGAAGTAACGATTTTACATTCTTATTCTATATGGTTGTAGTGTCCAAAATTAACTTATCTAAGCACCTCAAACTACATAATATAACCTGCTTTCTTCATTCAAATGTAACAAAACGTATCAGACCTTCAGAGCCACCAGTTTTGGCAGAGGCGGAATTATTTCTTCTCGCGGGACAATTTTTGCCTTTCCCCATCTATCCGTATCCCGCCACAAAAAAGAATCTGGTAGCTAGAACGATCCGCCTTAAGATAATTAACTTTGCCAGGACTCTTCTTTAGGGCCTCTTAAATGTTTCTATCATTAAGTAATTATGGCTTATTGACGGAATTTGTTTTAGTGAGAATCAGGAAGGTTGAAAATGTTGGCTGTATTTGAAGTGTTAAACAGAATATCTTAAAGGAAATCTTGAAGTATTATGTTTGTCTACTTATTATGTTCCAAATTAAGTTAGCTTTTACAGAAAGCGTGTAAGTAAACAGACTTTATAAACAAATCCCCTGACAGACCTGTTTACATTTTTAAAGAGCTGTAAATGTTAAAGGAAGCCTGATTTCAACGCAGCAAGAAAAATAATTTCCCGTAACGAAGGAAGACTGAGGATCTACCTCTTAGAATTTTCCCAGTACGTCTTTAGCTATCTCACTCACTCTGAGTGTCAAGGATGAATGGTGCTAGCTTTCTAACCGTGGATAAAACCTCGGTTCAACTTTGAAAACAATTTTGGTCCAATTGTATAATCCTGTGTCTTAAACACGTGTCAAATATACTCTGGCCGGTGTAAGTTTCTTTGATATTGACAGCGAAAGAAAGATAAGTTAACATTTTAATCGCGTGTCGGATGGTAACTGTGGTCTGCGCTAGTAGACCTAAAAGGATGTATTACGGCAATTCTGTCGATATCTGACTTAATGTTATATTATAATACAATAATATCAAGCCAATTTCTCGTCCTTAAGTCAAATAACCGTTGATATAAATAAGTAAGTGACTATTCGCTTTGTAAACTTCTTTCTTTCTTTTGGTGAAGAATAAATTTATTTATTATTTTACTATTATTATTATTTATTATTAAACTTAAGATAAGGACGGATGAAGTTAAAAATGCCCTATTTTCTACATGATCGTTCAGAGTAGGGTTTTCAAGGCACTTAGGCGCTGAAACACTAAGCCACCGATATACTCGTTTGCTCTAACTACGGGCAAACATTTGCGCCGCTATGGACTAGCTCCTACACAGCTGTTAGGCTGCTGCCATAATGACAGGGTGAAAATGAAAAAAAAAAGCCTTTTAATCAAACAGAGCTCACATGAGCTGTGCGTTCAGTGTTAGTACACACAGGGACGAAAGGTCGACGGTGCGCCAGCATTAACAAACCGCCATCAACATAATTTCTATAATTTATACGGATTAATACGGAAAAGTATTCCGCCATCACCATTTAGGTAACTTAGACATTATTTCCTATCGTTTTAGCATGTGATACTTGAAATATATGTGACTGGGACAAAATACTCACGTTACAGGCACAACATAACTTTGCATCTTGCATGACAGAAACTAAGCAAGGT
Organism: Pyrausta purpuralis; assembly: GCA_963924145.1. Lineage (NCBI taxonomy): Eukaryota > Metazoa > Arthropoda > Insecta > Lepidoptera > Crambidae > Pyrausta > Pyrausta purpuralis. The sequence continues at coordinate 7,227,636 of OZ001646.1, forward strand.
GTTAGCTGCACTTAGGCGAACAAACACTAAACTCGATGCTTGCACTAACTTTAAACATTTGACGCTTAACCTGATAAGCACCGTACCGTTATAGAGCTGTATGCATATTAAAGGTAGAAATAGTAAGGTAATACATGTAGATATTTAAATGTCGTGCATCAAAATCGTCATGCATAGTAATTAAAAAATAGATAAGATTGGTTTCTAAGTGTTGTATTGGCAAAAAAATTGATTCTTAACAGAACACCTAAAGATAAATTTAAAATTTTATCTTTATTTTTATTTGTTGACGACATGGAAACAAAAAAGGTGTTTTAATCAGTTGCGAAAAATAAGTTCGCATAATCTTAATGATTGCTATCGAGAATCAGGCCCCGAGTCAATGACACGATGGGGAAAAATTAGCTCACCTCGCATAGGTAATCTTAATGAGTACTATCGAATCCAGACCCCGAGTCAATGACATGACGGAGAAAAATTAGCTTGATACGGTATTTTCTTTGTAATATTTTACACCAGGAATCTAGGTAATTACTCGTATAAAAGAGGAATATTGAGTGGGCTGTGTTCGTTGATGGACTTCTTGAGATACCTGAACCTACATGCCCTTGTATGTTTTATATAGGTAATACGAAAAGGTCATTGTTATTGAGTCTAACTTAAAGATGTCCAATGTCAAGATTTCTCGAGCCGGACTTATTTATATAAAGGAAATGTTTTCTTTTGTGTATGATGATTAAGTTATGTACTTACCGCATATTATCATACATGAATGATAAAGGGTTATTATAGTTATTTATTTATATGAACAAGGGTCCATTTTACCAACTTTAGATACGGAATATTCGTCGAGTATAATACAAAACGCGTAATTTGAAAACGTTAGCAATCATTTATGTGAATATAAAAAGGTCATCTTATACTTATCCAGCCGGATAAGTCTCATCTGATGTTGGTTAAATCGACCCTTAATAAGTATAAAACGACCGATTTTAAAATGACATTTATATAACCGATTGTTCACAAATAAGTGACGTTTTCAAATTACGCGTTTTGTATTATATCCGACGATTATACACGAACATAGGTCTAACCCACGGTTTTCCACAGCGACCGATCACAAGCGGTTTGCATCCAGTGTGATCCTGCGGTCTTAACAAAGTCGTCCGGCCATCTGGCGGGTGGAAGTCCCACGCTGCGCTTTTGGTCGAAAGTTCTCCAATCTAGAACTTTTTTGCCCTGAAGAACTGATGCCGTTGGCCATCAGTTCTTCACGCGATGTGCCCTGCCTACTGCCACTTGAGTTTACTGATTTGTAGGGATATGTCCGTTACCTTAGTTCTTCTACGTACCTCCTCGTTTCTAATCGATCTCGTAGAGAAACACCGAGCATAGCCCTCTCCATCGCTCGTTGTGTGATTTTGAGCTTCTTTATGAGGCCCATGGTTCTGGTTGGCGGTCTGCATCCATTACTTTCTCACTATTACTTCGACACCTCCATGGTGTAGTGGCTAAGCACGCTGGGTTTCAAAGCGTCGCCGCTCCGAGGTCCCGGGTTATATTCCCGGTCCGGTCAATATAGAAATTAAAATTTTCTACATTGTCTCAGGTCTGGGTGTTGTGGTACCACCGTTGTGTCTGATTTTCATAACAGTGCATTGGCTACTTACTTTGGGATCAGAGCAATGTATGAGATTGGTGTCCAATATTTATTTATTATTTGTTTTTTTATTTATTAGTACTAAAATGTGACTGATGTGGATTTGACTGCTGAGCCATAAGTAGGTTCAAAGACGGTGGTTTTACCTCGCGAGCCATCATCCAGACCCTTTTTTGAGACTACTCAGATATGTACAATAAAGTCATGACTATCAGTGTTCTGAAAAAAAAAAAGATGAACATGCTTCTAAACTCTATCTGCCAAATCTATTACAATTGCTTGTACACAAATTTTGATTGAAAGTAGACGTACTATGCCGTGCCAGCCAATATTTCGCGTAGGTTTTTCTTAGCAAGTCAGAAATATTTCTGCTTATATTAATTCTCTACCAATGCAACGTCACATAAGGCTTTGAAACAAATCCCGTCAAAAATAAATATCAGGACCTACATGTATTCAAACGGACTTCTACCTAAAAGCATTATGTCGAGTGTACAAAACATATTTCAAAGTAGCAAAATTATAGGAAATTCTAAACTCCCCTAATGGAATCGGGACGAATTAATTAAGTGTCCATTATGAGTGAACAGAATATAATTATTGTTTTATATACTGCAATCTCATCCGATTTAATTATCCCTGTCATGCCCTTGGGACGGGGATGGAGGGCCGATGTGATAATTTTGTTTGAAACACGTTATAGTGATTACTAGATAGATAGATATTAAACGTACCTAAGACACTTAACACAATGCGACCATTATCAAATTATGTATTGAATTTTAGCGACTGCATCGATACTAACACGCGTTAGCATCGATACAGTCGCGATGCAGAAGCCGGAAATTGTCAAATTATGTACTGAATTTTGGCGACTGCATCGATACTTACGCGCGTTAGCATCGATGTAGTCACGCTTCTGCATCGATACTAATGCGCGACTGCATCGATGCTAAATTAAATCTGTTCATTGCGTGAGTCGCGATGCTGAAGCGCGTTTTAAAAATGCGCGGCAGCATCGATGCTAAAAGTCATAGTGTATAAGGGGTCTAAGTGTTACTTGACGAATAAGCTGACAGTATGATAAAGGCGTAGCGATTGTCGACAATTCACTGTTGAAAGATTGTCTCTTTTACCCTACAGCTGCTCCTGTATAAGAAATCCCTTACATAAGAGATAACAAGAACAATATTATTTTCATCACAAACGGGAGGTAAAATATAAGGTAAACTACTTGTTTCAAAATTTCCTTTCTCAAGATGCTTTTACTGTCTCAAAGCTTTCCGAAATCACGAACGAACCTGAGTCTCCTCCACTCTACTAAGAACTTAAAATTATTGTCTAACTTAAATAATAACAAACTTACAGGGAACCATTTTAGAATAGGAAAGGTAGAGTGCTCTTTGGGACTGAAAAACAAAACCTTTCCAGTTTGAGTCCAATGCAATCGCGTGTTAGTATCGATGCAATTGCCAGAATATAGTACATAATTTGTCAATTTCCAGCTTCTGCATCCGACTACATCGAAGCTAAACGTAGCGCAGTGTGTAAAGGTTTTCAGTTTGCGACTGCATCAATGCTGAACGCGACTGCATCGTATTCTGCAACGTGACTTTATTTATTTATTTTTATTTGTTTTGTACACACAACACAGTTACAACCATTACAAAATAAAAGTATCCATTTAATGCTATTATATGGTTTGTTGCAGCTCCAAGGGCGAGTCTTGAACACGCAGTGTGTAAGGGGTCTTAGACTAATGAAAAAAACTTTAAAGCGGTCGGTAAATAGGTTTGTTGTTGGTACTATCGTGCATATAATGCCTATGACGTGATTCTGAGGGTGAGTCGAGGGAACACCTACAACAGAGCTCGCGCCGCCTGCGCACTCGAAGAGGAACTATTTATTTCGATCATTCAGTGATGATTTAAAATGTTTTTTTTCATTGACATTTCAATTTCATTATCAAATTATTTTGATAAGGCTTTTTTAGATTATTTTTATTGAGTTGAATACTTGGACGAATTAACCACTGGACGTGCAATGACGGGCAATTTCGCTTGTGCCCCCTTAGCCACGAAGCGGGCTTTTTGGCCTCACTTACAGGTGACGTCTTGTCAGTACGGTGTTAGAGCTCAGTGAGAAACTTTGACGGAAAAAATGGTAAATGTGGCTTATTTTTGTGTAAAAAATATAGCGGCAAGACAAAAAATATTTATTTTCATCCGTAAGTAACGTTTTATCCCAAAAAAGCTGTTATTTTTCATGAAAATAATGAAATATGTTTTCCAGGAGAAAAATAAAGTTGCCATTTAAAAAAGTGGTGGTCAGTTACTACAAAATCAACAAGATAACGTATACTTTATACGGTAGGATTGATGTTTATCATTCGTTCTCTTGTCAGTTTCATTTTAATAATGCTTGACAATTGTCGATAAATCATATCGATAAACATTTATGAAAATTTTATTATAAATTCTTTTAAAATAAAATAATTAATCTGTAAAATGTTTCACTTGAGGGTAGATTAAAAATACAACAGTTTAATTTCAAGTTTTAATCTTTATATTTGACAATACATCTTTATAATAATATTTAAGGTTTCCTGTAGATCCATTAAGGAAAATAAAGTGGGTAGAAGCAGTCCGAAGAGAGGCAAAATGGATCCCCACAAAACATCACCGAATATGTGGTATCCATTTTACGCCAAGCGTGATTAAATGTCAATGCAAAAAATCTACTGCTTTAGCTTAATTATCCCATAGGAGGATTTTAATGGTGTAAGGCTATATTGTTTACTTACGGGCTGTTTTAAAATGTCTTAGGAAGTTCACACTAACTAAGTGATACTTGCCAGACCGTTCATATAAAACGACGTTCTATGTTTCAATTGTTCATTTGATGGTTTGTGTTTGTGCATTACATGCCCTTAATGTATTTTATTGTTTTGGTGATAAAAAATATATGTCTTTTAACAAAAGATTCGTTCATTCATTCGTTCGACACATATCGATAAAAAAATATCGACACTTTCATGCACTAAATGTCAAAAATTGACACGACAAGCTCCCCCCGCCCCACAGAAATTGGCTAATGATGTTTTCATACATTCGCGCTTGCGTTTCATATCCAGTTAAATATAAATATTTACTTTAGATTTTTATTATGAATTAACTTTATGCTTTTTTAAACTAAAATGAATGTTATTTTGCTTAAATTACTTTATTGAAATAAATGATTATTTGAACTCTGGTCAGTTTATTAAACTCTCAGATAATTGCAACTGTAACTGATGCCCTGAACCAGATAAGCTATTAATATACCTCTAAGAGTCGATTTTACCAACGTCAGATAGGACTTATTCGACCGAATAAATATAAAACTACCGATTTTAAAATGAAATTTATATAAATGTACAATCGACTCTAAATAAAATAGTTTAGTTAGCTTTTGGACTAGTATAACAGAGCTATGAGATATTCGGTGTGCAATTGCTTTTCCCTTACACAATTCCGCACCCACTGTAATGAAAGCAGCAATATCTACTGCGTCGAAACGTGATAATAATTTCATTTGCCTGTTTCCTCCTTCACGCCTCGGGGGGAAACAAGTGGAAGAGAAAATGATAAGGATGAAAGCAGAGTATTATAATTAAGAGTGACGAAACGGTCGGCCTTTCTGAACCGAAATGTTGAAGGCGAAAGATGAAAACCTGCTTTGTCTCACTCATTTCTGAGTTCATATTGCTCATTTTTCAACCTTAGCTGTTTCCTGCGGCGCGGCAGCATCGCCGCATGTCATTTTGCGACTGCATTGATGCTGCATTGCGACTGCATCGCTGCTTAAAATAGCAGTGTTTAAAGAGTCTAAGATTTTCATAAGAAAGTGCAAGAAGTAAGTAGGTACGAAACTGTTTTAACAAATAAATAATATGATTTAAAAAAACATTGTCTGATCTCAAATCACTAACCTATGATATAAGCGGGTAATTTTTTGGACAAAATATTTACCTAACCAAAAGTTAGGATTGTTTCGTATTTTATGTCAAGATATTTGTTTACTCTGCTTTCGCTGCAGTAACTTTAAAAGGGTGTATTCCGTGCAGCGCGCAATCAAAGTAGTTGTATGAAATTGGACATACTTGACACAATGTTGAGGGAAACTCCCAGCACTAATTCTAAATCTATACACGAATTTGCGGGTTAGAGCTTGGAAAAGCATAATTTTTACCCCATAACACAGTTTCAAACATTAAGACATTTAAATCCAAACGCCTAAATTTCAGCTATAAAGCAAACGTGCCAAAAACACGTAACGAATAGTCCCAACAATCTTGCGAGCGCTATAAAACTAAATGGTTGGTGCTCATCTGAGTGAAATATGATTAAAAAATAAAATTAGTTACCAATTGTGACGACATTACCTAAAGGATATGGCATTTTTATACTGGTAAGAATTTCTTATGTAATAAGTTTAAAGGACTTTAAACTTTTTACATACCCTGATTTCATGATAGTATTTTGTAGTAAGTTATAGTAAAGGATATCGAGTGAAAGCCAAAAATACATATTTTTTATTTTCTCTTCATACACGATCAAAAAACTTTTTATACCAACATAAGTATGTAGTTATTTAAATTTAGGTATAAATATAAATTGAAATAATGACACGGTTATTGCATGAGGCAAACCAACCTTTACTACTATTCGGGAAATGCAAACGGAACAAGGCGGGCTATCAGAAAAATGGAGTAAAAATATGGTACAGAATCCCTGAAAATTCATAACGAGGAGGAAATAGTTGAAATTAAACACCGACCGTGCAACATAAAACGCGAGACCGCTGCCAAGACGGGGCCACACCGACCGGGGACGGACCTTTTATTGCTTTGTGTATGTCTTTAATAAGGTTAACTTTATTAAACAGACGTCAAATGAAGTGAATTTCTCGCGCTTGGCTGGACCGATTTTCACTAATGTGTTTGTTACTCCGAGAAGAATGTTTAAGTAACTACTTCAGTTCAATCAAGTACATTGTACCTTTAACAATAACTAAAAAGGAGGAAAATTAACCTGTTCAGCTTGATGTCATAAGAATTTTATTGTATGTATGCATGTTTATGTATGTTTATTTTAGAAGTATTTATGTAGGTTTATGTAGTTATTATATTTTTTTGTGTTCTTTTACTTGTTTGTGCAATGATTTTTTTTTTCATAATCATTTAACCGCCTTAAAAGACACTAAAAGGACTATAACAACGCTAATAGGAGAAACAGAATCATTTAAAGTCGGTGCATGATGTCAACTTTAACGGACAACAGCAGTCTACGCGCCTTGGATGAATTAACCACTGGATATGAAACGCAAGAGCGAATGTATGAAAACATGATTAGCTAATTTCTGCGGGGCGGGGGGAACTTGTCGTGTCAATTATTGACATGTAGGGCATAAAAGTGTCGATATTTTTTTATCGATATGTGTGGAACGAATCTTTCGTAAAATTATATATTTTTATCACCAAAATAATAAATTACGTTATGGGCATGTAATGCACAATAATTGAAACATAGAACGTCGTTTTATATAAACGGTCTGGCAAGTAACACTAACTAGAACTTCCTAAGATATATTGTAACAGCCCATAAATACACATAGCCTTGCACCATTAAAATCCTCATAACGGATAATTAAGCAGAAGATTTTTTGCGTTGGCATTATGTCACGTTTGGTGTTATATGGATATGATGTTTTGTGGGGATCCATTTTGCCTCTCTTCGGACGGCTTCTACCCACTTTATTTTCCATAATGGATCTACAGGAAATCTGAAATTATATTAGAAGGATGTAGTGTCATATAATATGAAGTTTAAAATTTTAAAGCAAACTGTTGTATATTTAAGATTACCTTAATCTACTCTCGAGTGAAACATTTTACAGATTTATAATTTTATTTTAAAAGTATTTATTATATTCAAAGATTTAATATAAGTACGTTTATCGATATGATTTATCGACATTTCTTAAGCACAATTGAAATTAAACTGACAAGAGAACGAATGATAAACATACGACAATTCTATTGTATAAAGTATACGTTATCTTGTTGGTTTTGTAGTAACAGATCACCATTTTTTTAAATGGCAATGTTACTTTTCTCTTGGAAAACACATTTCAATATTTTCATGAAAAATAACAGCTTTTTGGGATAAAACGATACTTACGAATGAAAATAAATATTTTTTAACTTGCCGCTATAATTTTTATACTAAAATATGCCACATTTACCAGTTTTTTCTGTCAATGTTTCTCACTGAGCTCTATCACCGTACTGACAAGACGTCACCTGTAAGTGAGGCCAAAAAGCCCGCTTCGTGGCTAGGGGGCACATGCGAAATTGCCCGTCATTGCGCGTCCAGTGGTTTATTCGTCCAAGCTACGCGCACATTATGCACCGACTTCAAATGAGTTTGTTTTTTTCTATTAGCGTTATTTTCGTGCTTTTATTGTTATTTTCATACACAAAAGAAAACATCCTCCGCCCATCTAATAACTAAATTCAAAATCGCCTCGATCCCTCTAAATCGTGGGTAAACCTTTTCCTGGTGAATCACCGTTCAAATTGGCCCGTGTCGGCTCGTTTCGTGACTACACGGATGTCCGTGAAATATTGCACCTGCATAGCTATTTTAGTCCCTATGTCTTATATTGATGTTATCAATTATGATAATTTTTCAAGATCTTTGTATAGTAGTAGTATTGTAGTATTGGACACCAATCACATACATTGCTCTGATCCCAAAGTAAGTAGCTAATGCACTTGTGTTATGGAAATCAGACACAACGGTGGTACCACAGCACCCAAACCCGCGACAATATAGAAAATTTTGATTTCTATATTGACCCGACCGGGAATCGAATCCGAGACCTTGGAGCGGCGACGCCTTGAAACCAGCGTGCTTAGCCACTACACCACGGAGATTGTCTAGATCTTGCACAAACATGACACATGATACTGCAATGGCTAAATATTTGAATATGAATTTGACAGCGGCCTTATGCAACTTGGACGGATCGATATTACCAAAGTGCGATAAGAAATAGTCTTCGAATATGATGCTCAATTCCTAATTTGAAAACGACACCAATTTTTCAGTAATCGTTTATGTAAATGTCATTTTAAAATTGGTTGTTTTATACTGATTCAGTCGGATAAGTCTTATCTGACGTTGGAAAAATCGACACACGTAGATATACTATTATTATGTTTAGGGTGGTTTCGACCAAACGATTTTTTTTAAACTTTAGAACATATTGCTGGTTATCCGAGAGCATGTGAATTTACCAGTGCACCATCTTTTTTTAAAATATCACGTTTATACGGAAGTAACTATTATACCCACCATGATTGTTGAAATAAGAACTAATCGATGTTTATCATAGTGACGCCTGCTTGCCTTATGATTAATAATTAATGTCAGAATATTTTGTCAAATTCAAATCTTTTGACAGCTCGATACTTTCCCACGGTATAATAGGTCATCATTGTGCCGCATGATAACCAAATAAAAAATGGTCGTGGTGTTGTTGACAGGTTTTTCACTTTTACACCATACTGCTTTGGTGCAGCATCAATTAGCCGGATAATAATACAGATCAATCATTCGTTCTGTTATGGGATTTTTGTAATTCCAGTTTTAGTTGTACGTCAAAAAACGATTTTTAGTTTTTCAAGTATAAAATTGAGGAACAAAATATTTTTTCGTATAGGCAGTTACGCACGTGTAAGCCTATGTTTGGTCGAAACCAACCTTTGTCTGGAGGTTAAATAGGCTTGACCTGACTACGTTATAATTTCGTCCTAATCGTGCATTGTCTTTGTAGATCATATTTCGACGGTCGATTAATTAGTTGTTTGATTAGCGCGGTCACCTAATTCTAATGTAAATTGAGGTTAATGAGACGGCAATTAGGGACTGTGGTAGAATTACTGCAGCAATATTATATGGAATAGTGCATGAGGTCTTATACAAAGGAAGGTGTTAGTGCGCTACATATAACACATTATTATTCTCATGCGTGACAGAAGGGGTAGGATAAATTAAAGAGATGTCGTCAGATCGAGTCTCTATAATCAACTGAACTTACACTACTCCAGTCATTGTTAGTACTTAGGCTATGAGCTACGAGCTACGGTTTTGGTACATTCATCTAATGACTACGATCTAAGTACTTTGCTACGAAGGTTGGTTGTCACAACACACTCCGTAATAATAGCATACATCGGTGTTCACAATAAACACATTTTATTATATTTTACGTCTCACAAAAGAGTAATCAGAATGTCGTGTATAGATTTATTAGATTTCCGGAAATTTATTATGTCTAATTTTGGTACTGAATTAAAGACGTAGTCTCTGGTATCATATGAAATTGAATTTGTTTCTTAGAAAAATATATCGAAATTAAATGACATCAAAAATCAAAGCATTCCGTTTAATTTATTGAATCATCATAAGTACATAAGATAAAAAAATCAGGCATCAATTTAAATCTTCGTCCTCACTTTCAAATCACGTTGTAAAGTAAAAATAATAAGATCCTTTGATTTTTACGACTCCAAAAGAGGTTTTTTTTTTATTTGACTTATATGTATGTGATAGTATGTATGTACGGGTATGTATTCAACATTCAACATTTTTTTTGTTAAAATTCATCGATTAAGAAGTATCTTAATGATTAGATTGTAACAGTTGTTATTTTCCTTGACTTGTTTTTTTAGGGTACCGCAGCCGAACGGCAAAAAAACGGAACCCTTATAGTTCCGTCAAGTTTGTCTGTCCATCCGTATATCACAGCCAATTTATTCTGAAACTATCAGCATAACACAGTTGAAACTTGGTAAGTACTTGCTTAGTAGCACATTTTCAACAACCGTAAAATCACTTTGTTCTCCATACAAACACTATCAAAAACAAAGTTATATTTGCTGACACTAAAATATTGTGGTATTTCGTCTAAGTGGATTTATGTGGATCTCTAATTCAGTTTAAGTTGTCACGGAATCTTCAGTGCGCGAGTCCGACTCGCACTTGGCCGGTTTTTTTTAAATTAAACGCATCACTTTTTTTTAATAAAATGCTTCCCTAAAATAAACCCTTCTTAGTGTTACTTTCCCGTTTGTCCTTGTTTTATTTCTTCCGCGGGGAGTAATTTCTTGCAGCAGTTGCTGGAGTCAACGACGGCGCGGTAACGGTGACCGCCAATCAAAACGGAACGAGGCGAGGTCCCTGAGGACGCTGTGCTAACTAAACCCGGGAACAAATTAATCAGAAGTGAAACGTAGTTGTACGAACGTCGACAGCCTAGTAAAGCTGACAAACTTTTACGAGTACTGGGGGCCTATTAGAATAGCAAAAACGGAACCCTTATAGTTTCGTTAAGTCTGTCTGTCTATCTGTCTGTCTGTCCGTCCGTATGTCACAGCCACTTTATCCGGAAACTTCTAGTAGGGTAAAACAGGGTAATATGCCCCAGTTTTTTTTAAAGTGAATAAAACTAGTTCTAGTTTAGTATTCAAAAAAGTGCTTTATTCTTATTAACGTTTGACATTTCAGAAATAAATTGGCACATATAGAGTTTCTATATGACTAAAATAACATACACAATATTATTATTTTTTTAACTTGGGGTGGGGCGTTTTACCTGACGACTGTTGGGTAAAATACCCTACGTAGTTTACAAAATGCCCCAGCATAAAAAATCAACAATTTTAACAAAATATTAAGACATCACTTATTATTTTAGATTAGGAAAATAACTATCTATGACATTTATTAACGATTAATGACAATTTAATATAAGGAACACTAGTATAGTCTTTTGTTTACTTATATCTCTACCTGTCACATTTTTTATTTTTATAATATCAGGTTGTAATTAAGTAATAAAGTCAACTTAGTACTAATCAACAACAAAATACTTCTCATTAACAATGTTATCATATTTGAGATCCAATCAGTCTATAAAAATAATATAGTTATCAAACACATCTTATTCTTAGGTATGTACGACGGTAGCTCTCTTCGCTTTTCGCCCACAGCGATTGCACAGAGGATTATACATAGTGCAAAATTCATGCAACCAACCCGAACAAGATGTGCACTGGATCCAATCTTCAGTAGATTGGGTTTGATAATAAGCCTCGGTACATTCTGCACACTTGTTCACGTCCTCGTCTGAGATTTCCTCTTCAGATAAATCAATATTAGGCTCATGCTCATGTTCATAGGAACTGTTTCCGGATGTTGATGGTGATATATTTTTACGTTTCTTTTTTGATTTAAGATGTTTTTTTCCACCTTTTTTATTTTTTCCTCCTTCATTCTTCTTAGCATTTTCCCCCCCTTTCCGTACAGCAACTTTTCTTTTTCTTGGCTTGTTTTCTAAATCAGATATTTCTTCTTTTGTTATTTCATCACTACTCTCTGAAATCAATGACTTATCTTGCGTTTTCTTTCTTCTGTTTTTCAAAGGTATATTTTGGGATATCTTTTTACTTTTCTTTGTATTTTTCTTCTTTTGGATATTTTCAGGAGAGTTGAGAATAACAGCTTTTTGTTTTCTTTTTGATATGTTCAAAAACAGTTTAGGAATGGGGTAAATATCCGTCAATACTTTGGTTGGTGTTTCCTGAGATTCAGTGTTATGCGAGGATGAATCTTTTTTTTGAGGTGTTATTTGAACTGATCAACTATTATTTCTGATGGATGAATTCTTGAAGTGCCTGGTTTAGGCTCGTTTATCTGATTGTGAGACTTATCTGAGGAGGGCTTTGAACTAGCTTTATCAATCAACTTTAAGAGTCCTGAATCGAACTCTGCAATATTCTTTCGAGGATTGTTTTGGATTAATTCATCAGTGTTTATTTGCGCTGGTAAACCATTTAATTTATCGCCAGATTTCAGTCCAGAAGACCCAGGTATTGGGTCAGTAATAGTACATGCTTGACAAGGTTCCAGGTCTTCTTCAACACAACAATCACGCAAGCTATTTGACTTATCTAAAACAAATTTCTTGCGGGGAGTTCCTTGGATTGCCTCTTTCCCGCTCATTTGCGCTGACCCAACATCTATCTCAACAGCATTATTTAGCTCTGAAGACCCGGGTATTGGTTCAATAAGACCACGTGGTTGTTGGTAACTTTGTCGAGTATGTCTTTATTAGCATCTTCAAGTAATGATGGAGATGCTATTGGAGGCCAGTTATCTTTGTATTCAGTCTCAATCACAACAAAATTTTGTTCTTGCCCCATATCTTTCTCAGTGGAATTTTGTAGCCGTGAAGGCCCAGGCATTGGCTCGATAATATCACGTACTTGTGGGAATGGTTCTGATTCTTTTTCATTTATTTCTTTATTGGCATGTTCTAGCAATGATGAAGATTCTGTTGGAGTCTCTTTATCTTTGTTTTGTGTCGCAATCTCCATTAAATTTTGTTCTTGCAATGAATCAGACAAAGAAAAGTAATGGTCAGGTAATGAGCTCGGGTTAAAGGGGAAAATTCCACATGATTTTAAAGCAGATACTCCGTTGGATACTGTGGCAGCTTTACCCCACGCCTTTCCAATCAATTTTGAAACATCATACCGTGTCAGCTTTTTGTCTTTATTTCTCACCATCCACGCTTTTGCTTCCTGGGTGAAATAAACCTTTAAAAGACCGAAAAAAGCTCTGTCAAGAGGTTGCAGAGCATGCGTGGTGTGGCTTGGAAGGCACAGCAGTATAACATCATTTTCTGCAGCCACTTCAAGCAAACGAACGTTGTTGCTGTGAGAGCTGTGACCATCAAGAATCAACAGAGTTTTTTGTGAGCTTTTGTGACGAAGAAAACTTCTTCAAACCACTTCATAAAGAGATCTGTATTTATGTAAGATGATTTCTTGTTCATAAAAACTTGCGATCCTGGGGGAGGCCTTCTGAAAATTGTGGTTTGCTGTATGTTCCTTTATATTTCAAAACGGGGTGGAGAAAATGACCTTGAGAATTACAGCAAGCAATTACAGTCACATTTTCTCCTTTTTCACTGCTGGTGAGGGTGTAAACATCTTTAGCGCCCTTTGTAGCTACTACTATTCCTGGCTTGTTGTTTACTTGTATTCCGGACTCATCCATATTATACACATCTTCGGGATGGTTGGCCAGATCATTTTCGTTGTAATTTTTTTCTAACAAATCGAAAAACTCTTCGATGTCTTTTCGGTTCACACCATATGCTCGAGCAAGTGATAAACCTTCTGATTTTCGTTGACTCAATTCACGATTGCGAGACATAAACCTATTGAACCACGTATTACCAGTTAATTTAGATTTTTCTGAAAAAGGGTTTTTGATTTTCAGTTTTTTGGCTAACTGAAAGGCCATTTCCTTAACATCATTTCGATCAGGAGCAAAACCCACCTTTTCTAACTTTTTTATGTGTGCGACTAGCTTTTTTTCATGCTCGTTACAGAAAACAGGAGTACGACCAAGGGGGACCTTCAACTTTCCAGTTAAAAGATGTCTTCTCAAGGTTCTGTATGGTATACCAAAGTTCCTTGATGCTTCGTTCACTCCCATTTTCTTACTTCTTACGGCACTCATAGCTTCTTCTAAGTCTTCATCTTTCCATGTTGCACGTAAAGTCTTCCTCACGTACTGACGAGGTATGGTCTGTAAACATTATACAAGAAACTTAATCAAACGAATTTCAATAAATCAATAGACAGAAAGATGGGCAGGCAGACACATTTTATAATTTATATTAAAAGTGGGGCATTTTAAATTCAGGCACATGGGGCGTTTTGTAAAAATGTGTCTTTAATATGCCCCACCGCGCCCTTGACGACAGCTTCAAGGTTATAACGCTCGTGTGTTTCGAAAACGAAAGGTTATTTTATCTAATTTCAGGGTATTTGGATGAAACTGATATGAAAATCATAATATTTTAATAATAAAAAAATGTATGACACTTACCGCAAATTGTCAAAACACCAAAAACCGAAAATAAGGAATAATTTTGTCACCAGCAAAGCAATTACGCGCAGTAGTCCGCCATCTTCTCATAAGACTGTTGCGTACTCAATGCGCGTCAGTGGCGCCGCCTTACTGTGTTAGTTTGCGTATGATAGTAGTGGGGCGTTTTATCAACTGGGGCGTATTATCCTGATTTACTAACACAGTCGATACTCAATAGGTACGAGTAGATGTATGTTATTAACCGCTTTGCAATTCTCGTAAAGTAAAACAAAAAATATTGTTTTTAAGGGGAAAGCAAAAAATTTAAAAATAATATATTTAAGGTTTCCCATACATGAAACTAAAACCTTTTTTTGTCAAGCCTATGCGTGTAGGGTGTTTATAGATATGTCTTTAAAATTGACATTGCGGTTCCTAAAACCATTTTCTCTAAAAGTCTAACGTTTGACGCTTCCGAAGTGGTAAAATGGAATTCGGAAAAATAATTCTCAATTTTGTGAATACTTACGCCAATAATTCGCGTGTTATTCGTTGATTTTTTATTTAATTAATTAATTTTTAATTGAATTGATTTTTATTATTTTTGGATTTCAAACGATTATCTCACGTCACATTTAAGCAAGTGATTCAAAAATAGGGGTTGTACTGTGTCTTTTTTACTAAACGTTATTTTACCATGTCAATGAACTTCTAGGAAATTAATGTTTCTTCCATTGACTCTACGGACATTGATTGGGCGCAGTGCGCAATGAAATTAAGTGAGTGAAATTAGACGTATCTACTCGAGTGACAGAATTTATCTTCCACAACTACCAGTAAAATCGTACCAACGCCCAATTTCGTTATCGATGGTTACTGGGGACTGTATTTGGTTCTCCACGGTAGATTAATTAAAACACTGGTCCATGTTTGAAAAACTGACTGTGTTTTATTCGAAGACCCTACTTATATACAAATCAGCCCTGTTTACTTATTAACTAAATCAATACTTAAAACTAACCAATCAGATTCACTTATTTACTAAACACTGTATTTCATTCTATAGTATTTTTGGGGTGTCAGTTCGAGTTACCTCCACGTGACGACTGGGATGTTACTGAATCCACTCTGACTCATCAGAGGGGAGGCAATAGCGCCTGTCGCGGTTCACCCTGGGCAACGCCAGGTAGTGCGGCATTGAAATTTCACTCTGGGATCTCAATGACGTGGTATCTGGCGGCTAAAGACTCGATAACATCCCCAATCTAAGGTGTTATCCGTACCGTGCCGAGAGATGCGTGGCTGAGGGGGAGCTCAGTCGTTAACGGTGGGCCCTCGATACCAGGCGACCTCGAGGTGTATCTAGCCTTACTCCGGCATGCGGGGCTCTGCCGGAGTGGACCTACTTTCCCTAGCTACTCGTGGCACCAACATGAATAACGATTTTAAAACAAACAAAGACGATGGTAACCTGGAAGACCTATGCCAGGAACTTATGCTTCTGATAGAAGGCGCAGAGCAACCTGCCCAAATATCGGAGCAACTCTCCATGGAGACAGAGGACTCCATCAGCACGGCGGAAAGGGCTGCTTGCGGCTCACCCTCGCCGACTGATGAATCCACCGCCTCCAAACGTAGTGACAGGAAACTGTCAAGTGCTTCCAAAAAGCGCTTCGTGGCTCTGAGACAGCTGGGTGTGGAGCCGAGTATGGCTTCAACACTAGCGTTAAAGAACTTCGCTGAGCTGAAGCAGATGGGGTATAAGTTTAAATCCTCACAGTCTGAATTTGTGCGCAAACCGGTCAAACGGGTTCGCGCAGAGGAAGAATCACCAAAGGGACATATCACCAAAGCCCCAAAGGTGAGTGAGGACTTAAGCACCCCAACCACCGTAGCCTACAGCGAGGCCGTACGCTCAATCCGCGTTGGCATAAAAGACTCCAAGTCCTTGATGACTGACACACAACTAGAGTTGCTGCGCAACACCATCCTGCAAAGCATTGCTCAATCCGGAAGGGGTGAAGGGCCTAAATTTAAGGGCTGCTCCTTCAAGCCAGGCTGGCTTCTCATTACATGTGAGAATGAGCGGTCTAAAGCATGGCTTGAGAGAAAAATACCCCCCCTCAGACTGCGCAAAGCGGCCCTTAGAACTTTTCGGTGCTCAGAATGAGGGTCTGAACACCGGACATTGGAAGGTCCTCAATACGAAGGTCGAAAAGGGAGGTCATACTTTGACCGTATCCTTGGACGACCACTCGTTTGAGGCCCTCAAGATTGCGGACCTAAAGGCCAACATAGGCTTTAAAAAGGTCCAGTTCAGGATCAGGGGCCCTATCACCTTGGCCATTGATCCACCTCACGCTGAACCCTCGACCTCCACCGCAACCAACACCACCCTAACCCCCACACCTACAACCACTCCCGCTGAGGGCACCGTGCAGGTCCGTGCAGGACCACAATGGAACATCCCTCCTCCAATTCCCTCCACATCCACTTCGACAGGGACCAATAGGGGAAGAGGTACGCGGTTTCCCCTCCATAGGGGGGCCACTAGGGGCGCACATCCGTCCAGAGGAAGGGGACACAGCAGGGGAACAAACCGAGGATGGCGGGGTACACAAGGGCGCCGCGGCTCCCACAGCCAGTAATCCCCACCAACCTCAACGCCCAGAGGGGCTGGCGGTGCTCCAGGCCAATCTACACCACGCTATTGCAGCCTCTGCGGTTGTAGAAAAGATCTTTAGCGAAGGTGGCCTGGACATCGCTCTCATTCAAGAACCATGGATAAACGCCGATTCCGTGGTAGCCGGTCTGAACAATGCGGGTAAGATACTTGTATACGAAAAAGGCCTCAAACCTAGGGCCTGCATCGTATTTAACAAAAATATTAACTTCTTACCTGTTCCAGAACTTTGCAGCGAAGATACAGTCACCGCATACGTAGAAGTCAAAGGGCCGAATAGGCCCAAAGTACTTTTCTGCTCGGCATATCTTCCTGGTGATAAGCAGGATCTCACTGAAGAACTGACTAAAGTCCTGGATTATTCTAGAAGACAAAAGTCGGAGCTGATAGTGGGATGCGATGCTAACGCCCACCATACCATCTAGGGGAGCTCGGATACGAACAAAAGAGGTGAGCTACTTTCCGATTTGACTAACTGTCTACATGTGCTGAACAATGGCCTCACGCCAACATTCGTAACAAAAAATAGACAAGAAGTATTAGACCTAACATTCGCAACAAAAAATGTGTCAAAGTGTGTAACAAAATGGCACGTCAGCACTGCCGTCAATAGCATAGTTACAGTAAGTACTCTCTCGACGGTTTTGAGAAAAACGCGCTAAAAGTTTTGGTATGAAAATTTTCCATAAATCCTTTGTTAGTTATCGGATCATGATGATTGTAGCTTTAAATGAAAGAGGACCTTAGCACCTGTGTGTTACTGATTTACAAACAAGTACCGGGCAATTGAAACTCACAATAAGTTCACTACATTTGTTAAACTAAGTATCTCTTAAAAACTCTCTAATGGGAACTCTAAGCATAAACACAGTAAGTTTGTTTTTTACTGTATTTATGCTTAGTAACCATGTAAATGTAAGCGTTTATAAGTTTTATTTTATTACGCTGGTGTTGAAAATAAAACAAAAGAAGCTAGGTTTTACTATGTATTTGAAAATCACAATGATGATCACATTTAATCAAAATTGTCATCATCCTAATTACTAACATTTTACTTAATAAAATCAGCCTTTCTAGTTTAAAATTGGCATAACCAAGAAGTAAGGTTTCTTAGATTTACTTAACTTAATATAATATTTAAGAATCACAGACGATAATGTAAATCGAACCTTAAGTACTTAGCTACACATTTTGAACAAACTAAATATTATTTCTTCGGTATCAAATCAACACTTCTTAAAACGTATATTCAACAACGTTTACGGATCTTATGAATACTTAAGGCATAAATAACAACAGTTATAAATTGGCACCACCAAGAACTCTGTTTCCTTCATTAACCACTAAAATCAAGTTAACTTAATATGTATTAATCAGTCTTCTTAGTAGTAATTATTTTAGAATATAATGAACACTTGTTAGTACCTATATCGAAAAACACATACGTTTTTATAGATACTTAAGTCGTAAATAACAGAAGTTATAACAATTTTAAAAAAAAAACAACATTATTCTTTAACATTTAAACAAAATTATAATATTCATTGAAACAAATAGTACCCAATCTTTCTTCTACGAAAACACGAAGTTGAGAACTAATCATCATCATCATTATCAGCCAAAGGACGTCCACTGCTGAACAAAGGCCTCCCCCACGGTTTTCCACAGCGACCGATTACTAGCGGTCTGCATCCAGTTCTTTATATGGCCCATAGTAAGAGACCATGTTTCGGATCCGTATGTCATCACTGGTAACATACACTGGTTGAAGACTTTCGTCTTAAGACACTGAGGTAAATGAGATGAGAAGACACTCTTGCGTAATTTCCCGAACGCTGCCCAGCCGAGTTGGATTCGTCGATTGACCTCTTTCTCGAAGTTGGACCTACCCAATTGGATCACTTGTCCCAGGTAGACGTACTCGTCGACAACTTCTTCGACGAAAATTTTAAGACCCACTTGTTGGGAGACTCGGTCAAGGTCTTCGAGCATAGTGCCAAGATCGTCCAGCGTCTTTGCCACAACGACTATATCATCGGCAAATCGGAGGTGTGTGATGTATTCGCCATTAACATTGATGCCGATTCTTTCCCATTCCAGAAGTTTGAAGGCGTCTTCCAATGCCGCTGTGAACAGTTTCGGAGATATAACGCCTCCCTGTCTCACACCTCTCCGCAGTGGAATCGCCCTCGTGTTCTGCCCCTGTACTCGGACCGACATGGTGGCGTTGTTGTAAAGGCACTTTAAAACCTCTATATACCTATAGTCTATGTGGCACCGCTGCAGAGACTGAAGCACCGCCCAAGATCGAATCAAAGGCCTTCTCATAGTCCACAAACGCTAAACATAGAGGCATATTATACTCCTCTGACTTCTGTATAATTTGCAAACTGTTCTGTGTAATGTACTTACTGTTCTATAGCCTTTTCGGAAACCGGCTTGTTCGGGAGGCTGGCAGTCATCAAACCAACGTGCGAGACGATTCGTGATGACCCTTGAGAACAGCTTGTAGACATGGCTCAGAAGTGAGATGGGTGTATAGTTCTTCAATAAGGTTTTGTCTCCTTTTTTGAAGAACAACATCACCACACTCCTGTTCCACGCCTCGGGCGTGATGCCCTCCAGCAGCACGGAATTAAAAAGTCTCTGAAGGACTTTAAGTACCGGTGTTCCACCCGCCTTCAGAAGCTCTGCTGTGATTCCGTCCTCGCCAGGTGGATCGCCTCATAGAGGCTGATGTCCGGGATGTCTTCGGTGTAGGATAGCTCATGGGTCTCTGGCCGAGCAATCAACGGGTTTGGCAACTGAGGTGTACAACTGTCCATAGAACCTTTCGATCTCTCTCAAAACCTCAGCTTTCGTCGACGCTACACTGCCGTCCTCCGTCTTAAGCTTTGTCAACAGGCTTTGCCCAATAGACATGTTCCCTGCAAACACTTTGGAGCCTTGGTTACGCTCTATCGTTTCTTTAACACTATTAGTGTTAAAGCAACGGATGTCGTGTCGCTGAGATTCCATATTGGTCTATTGAGCTGCCTGTAGTTTTCAGCATTAACGGAGATCTGCAGTGCCA
The DNA here is from genome assembly GCA_963924145.1 of Pyrausta purpuralis. Classification (NCBI taxonomy): domain Eukaryota; kingdom Metazoa; phylum Arthropoda; class Insecta; order Lepidoptera; family Crambidae; genus Pyrausta; species Pyrausta purpuralis. The sequence continues at coordinate 7,248,044 of OZ001646.1, forward strand.
TAGATCGACGTTTTGCCATAAGGTCGAGAGTGTGGACCGACAGTTTTTGAGGTCTATCTTTACGGCCAGGCCTAAAAAACTTAGACCCCACCGTTAGGACAGTTTCCACAAACCTGTTGTTTATTTCGTCCACTGATACGCAATTCTTTAGGCAATCGAAGCGGTTTGACAACTCGAGTTGAAAGCTCTCGGGATTTTGGATATGAGCACGAGTCGGTCGGAGCGTGGACTTCATCAGGCGGAACCTTTCCAATTTGAAATTTATATTCAATGTGCCTCGAACCATTCGGTGATCGCTACCGGTTTTCACCCTGTTGATCACGGAGACATCATTGAATAACCGTGCATTGAATACGCCGTTAGAGATTCCGTATCAGAGTCGGTTCTTTCAATAATATTATATTTTTTATTTATAGGTTCGAATTTAACGAACTTTTTACGACACAGTTTTAAAATACGATCAATTCTCAAATTATTATCACTTAAATCTGAATTTTCCACAAATGAGTTGCTAGTATTAGGAGAAATGGGCATTACTTCGGTGCACAGTAAATTAGGCGAAGTTTCAGGATCCTGAGAATTTTCCACCAAACTTACCTCGCCGCAAATCGTAGGTATTTGAGGACGAAACATTGAAATTATTTTTTCTCTGATCAAGTTACTGCTTGTATTATAGGATAAATTGAATGTCAGGTAAGTTACAATGACTTACTATATTTCCAGTGAAACAACTATACTGCACTGTATTTATGACGTAGCAGTTTACCGCAGCTAATCATACATACAGTAAAACCGACTTACAATTCTTAGAATAAGTTGTAATACCATTTAGTATGTATGGACTTCCATAGTATGATCACAGTAGAGCTAATTTACTGTTCCTATGGTTAGTACACCGTCCGTTATCGCTAAAATTGCTGTTTTAACATTAACACAAGATAGCTACATGCTCTCATTATATTAAGTAATCCTAAATTAGACCTGATTACGTTTTACATATAATAAACACAATATAAGTATTTGTGGTAAGTATAATCTGCATCCTCCAATTGGATCGTTCCTAAGCATACATGTTGTATCGCATCTTACTGTCTGTATTTAATGTAACCTGTAGGTAAAGTTTATGATATCTACTAAACATATTAACAGTATCGCAACATACCGTTTTTAAGAGTAGACTACTAATTTAGTCAATATTGAGAAAGTGCTAAGGAACAAAACAGTATATCTTCTTAGTGTTTATTTGCTTAGCATATATCCAATTTTTAGAACAGTAAATAACTTAACATATTAATGGTATAGATGTCATACTGTAGTTTTGCAGAGAGGCTCTGAATAAAAATTTTTGCAGTAAGTGTACCAACTGTAATCATGCTTGGTGACGTTACAATAATGCTCGACTTACTGCAAAATGTTAAATGTTAAATTTCGAATAAAAAACGATACAAACGTATGGGTTAGATGGAAATGTAGATCTCGTTATGGTGATCACGGCTATATATCTAACTCAGTTTTGCCAAAAATCCGACTTACTGTAACTATGCTATTGACGGCAGAGCAGCGAGAATTCAATGTCCGATCATTATGATCGGACATTATACTTTTTGATGTCTCCGGGTTAGCAGAAGCTCAACACATAAGAGTGAGAAATCCAAAAGACACCTCCTGGGATATGTATAGATCCATACTCAGCGAGAATCTAAAGGACATACCCAAAACTATCAAAACACCTGATTCTCTTAATGCCGCGGTCAAGATGCTCAACAATGGCATAATAGATGCCTACGAACAGAGCTGTCCCGAAAGAGAAATAAAGCCGAACAAATCACCCGTGTGGTGGAACAAAAAACTGGAAAAGCTCAGAACCACCACACGCCGTATATTCAATCGGGCCAAACCGTGCAATTGGGACCAGTACGGCAAGGCCCTTACAGAATATAACAAACAAATCAGAAAAGCCAAAAGAGCTTCTTGGCGACGCTTTTGTGAACAAATTGCCCAAACCCACAAAGGAGCATGAATTCACAAAATACTCGCTAAGACCCCAAATAAATATCTTGGACTACTTAAAAAGCCAGATAACACATTTACGAACACTGAAATGGAGACACTAGATCTCCTCAGGTCTTCACACTTTCCGGGTTCGTACCAAATCGACACACAAAGCTACACCCAAAGGAATGATGAATTCCATAAGGCAAAATGCTCAGACTGGAATAAGGCTGCTAATATCTTTAGGCCTAACCAGATTAGATGGGCTTTGGAAAAATTCCAACCATTTAAATCAGCGGGAGAAGATGGCATTTTTCCTGCTCTGCTGCAAAAAGGAAATGACCTGCTTCTTCCACATCTGGTAAAAATGTTCAGAGCAAGTTACGCCTGGGGTACTATACCAGAACCATGGAATTGGGTCAAAGTACGTTTTATACCAAAAACAGGGAAGAGAGACTACTCACAACTCAAATCCTTCAGACCCATAAGTCTAACATCCTTCCTAATGAAGACCATGGAAAGGATTGTACACCAGCACATTAGGGCCAAATACTTAGTGAACAGGCCATTAAGTATCAACCAATATGCATACCAAAAGGGAAAATCCACTGAAACAGCCCTCCTCGATCTGGTCGACAAGGTGCAAAAATCCCTAGAGGATAAGCAAACAGCCCTGTGTGCTTTTCTAGATGTTGAAGGTGCATTTGACAACACCCCTATAGAAACCATTCTTAATGGAATGGAGGCAAAAGGGATAGATGAAAGCACCATCAGATGGGTAAAAAACATGCTCTCTAATCGAGTAGCAAACATTACCCTCAATGCTTCAAAGCTTGAATTCCTTGCCACGAGAGGATGTCCACAAGGAGGACTACTGTCTCCACTTCTATGGACCCTAGCAGTAGACCAACTACTTGTTAAGATGGCAGAAAAAGAATATGATACCCAAGGCTATGCTGATCATCAGAGGTCCCTGCCTCAGCACAATTTCTAGTCTAATGCAAAGCGCTCTCAACACCATAAGTAAGTGGTGTAGAGAAAACGAATTATCTATCAATGCAGATAAAACAGTGATAATCCCATTCACAAGGAAGAGAAAACTGGAAAAACTGGTGAATCCGAAGTTGAACGGTAAAATTCTTCCATACTCTAGTGAAACCAAGTATCTACGGGTAACGTTTGACCAAAAACTTACTTGGAACTCGCACCTAGATAATATCATTCAAAAAGCCAAAATGGCTCTGTGGAGCTGCTGTCGAATGGCGAGGTCAAGATGGGGACTAAAACCCAAAATTGCCCTATGGTTGTACACAGCGGTCGTGAGACCAGTAATAACATATGCACCTGCCGTCTGGTACAGCAAGGTCAACCAAGCGACAACAATACAGAAACTGAGCAGCCTGCAAAGGCTTTCCTGCATTACAGCAACTGGAGCACTGTCTACGACACCAGGGGCAGCTTTGAACGCTCTGCTGGATCTAACACCTCTGCATTTACACGTACAAAAAGAGGCCAAGCAGAGCACCTATAGAATCTGCTCCCGCACGAAAGTCAGATGGGCTTCTCAAAATCTGATAAGACTCAAGGAATCAGTACTTGAAAACCGACTATTAAGCATGCCTAGTGACGACATGCACACGGAATGTAACTTTACTAAGCTATACTCCGTAAATATACCTTCCAGAGACAAATAGCTTGAGGGCCAAATGTCATTTAAGAAAGGTAGCCACGTCTGGTACACGGACGGATCCAAAAAAGGAAATGATGTAGGTTGTGGGGTCTACGGAGAGAGGCCTAAGCTCAAAGTAAGTGTAAACATGGGGACTGAAACCTCCATCTTCCAAGCCGAGGTCTTTGCCATAAACAAATGTGCAGAGATAAACCTTGAGAAGAGACTCCGGAACCAACACATCTACATCAACTCAGATAGCCAAGCTCATGCGGACCGCTTATGAGCAAAAGAAGTATCCATCTCGGGCGGCACATCATGCACCCGGTTGAGATAGCAGATATCACGCTCCAAAGAATCTGGCAATTTATAGACTCAACGGGACTAAGCAGTGCAATTTAAATATAAGGGCACCACAATAGATCATACCTGGTCGAGCTGGCAACATTAGAGCCCAACAACTAATAATAATAATAAAATCTCATTCTATCTTCGTTCTATGTCTTTTCCACGCTGTTGCTCGTTGTCCGCTACAGCTTTCCCCCCGGCGAAGACTCCGTCGAAGCCCTCTCCGTGGTAAGGACGACGAGCTTTGTAGTAGGTCGCCTAAAGATTCCCGCTCGGGTGCGGACATCTGCGCTGCGCACTCGACGGTCTGGTCCTGGGTACACCTTTTCGATGACTCCGCGCGGCCAGGTGTTGCGTGGTAGGGTATGGTCTACCACAAAGACCAGGTCTCCCTCCTTCTAACAGCGCTCTTCTGTGGCGGCTGCTTGCCTTGGCACGAGTGTGGGAAGATATCCTTTAATCCCTCGTCGCCAGAACTCCTCGGCGATTGCTTGGCTCACGCGCCAAGCTCTTCGGTCGGCGAGGTGACATGGACCGGTATGGGGCAGGCCCATCGATGACCCCAGCAAAAAATAATTTGGCGTCAGTGACTCGGGGTCGTTTGGGTCAACCGACACAAGTGTCAGAGGCCGTGCGTTGACAGAATGCTCCGCCTCCGTCAACACGGTCTGTAGAACCTCTTCTTTAGGGTGCTTGTTCTTCAGTACTGCTGTCAGTGCCGTCTTCACTGAGCGGACGAGCCGCTCCCAGGCTCTCCCCTGGTTTGGAGCCCCAGGTGGGATAAATCGCCAGTTCATGCGACGCAGTTGGCCCAGTTGTTCTAACGCAGGTGCCCATTCTTGATATGCTGCGCGAAGCTCCGCGTCTGCGCCTCGAAAGTTCGTGCCATTGTCACTCATCATGACTGCGGGCCATCCTCGTCGTGCTGCCATCCGCCTTATTGCCATGATTGCTGAGTCGGTGGAGAGCGAGGCCACCAGCTCCAAGTGTATTGCTCTGGTGGTGAGGCAAGTGAAAATGGCGCCCCATCTCTTCTCATTTCGTCTGCCCACGGTCACGATCATTGGCCCGAAATAGTCCACGCCACAGCTGCTGAACGGGCGTTGGTATATGTCCAGGCGCGCTGCGGGCAGGTCCCCGAAGATTGGTGCGACGGGCTTAGACCTTCGCAGGTGACAAGTGGTGCAGTTCTTGGTGACGTGGCGCACCGTCGCTCGTAGTCTTAATATCCAAAATCGTTGCCTGAAGTCATTGACTACTCGCTCTCTTTTGGCATGTCCTGCTGCTTCGTGCTCCTTTTGGATGAGTAGGCGGGTGAAGGTGCAATAGGCGGAGACCCAGGAGTGTGAATTAAACGTGTTGTTTGGTCGAACGTCCGTTTATTACTACTTATCTTACACTAAAGCCTAATATATAAACCTAACCTAAGAGAGGTGCGTCACACACTACATCTCCCCCGTATTTGAGAAAAAAAATTGAATAAAGTGCGATTTTTTTTACAATTTAAAATTTCAAAAATCTAAGTTTTTTTAAAGTTATGATTTGTATACTACAAACAAATGAAAATTAGGTAATGAAAATTTTACGAAGATGTCATGCGAAAAATACATTTGCCTGATTACTTATGCTGTGCAATTATAACTAAAACCTATATTACATTGTTTTAAAAAATTATACATATTTTTTTTAAACCAAAAAAGAAAATAAAGTTAATACAATCAGAAACCAAAATGTCAAATTAAGTAAATAATTATATATCATGTAACAGCAAGACTCTAATACATTTTCGTATCAAATTTTGTCGTCAAAAGAATCATATTTTAACAAATTTAAATCACCTTTAAGTTTATATGTACGTGACTGTCTATTTTACAAGTAAGTTTGCCAAATTTTATCTATGACATTAACCATTTCTATAACATGAGGAAATAAAAGTAAAATACAAAATCACAAGGATATCGAGAGGATATCGGGTAGGTAGTCTGCGCACGTAGTCTCGTACGCAAGCATGACGGCTTCTTCTTCTGTGCTAAACTCGTTGTTTTCTTCTCGTGGCCAAGTGTCTTCGGGTTCTCGAAGAAAACTAGGCCCGGTGAACCATCGATCTTCAGAGTTGGCTTTCATTCTCGTTGCGTCATCCGCCATGTTCAGCTCCGACGGCAGCCAGCGCCATTGGGTTGTCTTTGTTCTTTCTGCTATTTCACCCAGACGATGTGCGACGAAGGGCGTATAACGGCGTGCGTCGTGCCGAATCCATTGAAGCACGGTGCGAGAGTCGCTCCAAAAGATGATTTCGTCGGGTCGCCACCCGTAATCTGAGGTGACCGTGTCGGCGAGTCGCGTTCCGATCACGGCGGCCTGTAGCTCCAACCTCGGTATACATTGCATCTTCAGTGGTGCCACCTTAGCTTTGGCGGCAGCTAACATGACACACACGCTGTCGTCTTCTCTTGTGAGCCTCCAATACACGGCGGTTGCGTAAGCTTGTTCGCTGGCATCGCAGAAGACGTGTAGTTCTCTGCGGGGCAGGCGCAGCTCCGACACGTTGCCAGTCAGCTCTTCTATCCATCTTCTAAAGTTTTCTGCTTCAGAGTCGGGCAGTGGCTCGTCCCATCCGATCTTCGCTCTCCACAGGTTTTGCAAAAGTATCTTTGCCCTGATCGTGAAGTCGCTCAGAAGTCCAAGTGGGTCGTATACGGACATAACTGTGCTGAGGGATTCTCTTTTAGTCGGTGTTCTGATGTTCTTCACTACTTCCTGCGGCACTCGAGCAACGCGGCACTCAGTAGCACGTCAGCTTCTTGTTCATCGGCGGCAGCGACAGACATCACGGTTTCGCTATCAGCTGACGTGACTTCAGTTGACGGCGACGGCGTTACAGGTGGTGGCGTAGTGCGCTCGGCGTGCAGCAGCATATGATGAGGGCGTCTGCAACCATCTACTCCGCACGGCTTTGCACGGCATGTACCTCTCCTGTGTCGGCTTGCTATGCATTTGAAACATAGACCGGCTGTCTTCACTAGCTCCCATCTCGCGTCTGTGTCCAAGTTCTTGAACTTCTCACACTTGACTAGTGAGTGTTCACCTTCGCAACTGTGGCACTTCTCATTCGAAGTTGCGGTAGCTGTAGTCGTCGCAGTCGCGTATACTTCCGCAGGCTTTTTCTTCACGACATTCTTCATAGAGTTCTGCTTTGCGTTCGCTGTCGTAGTGGTCGCTTGCGTGAAAGTATACCGAAGCGCCAAGTCTGCCTCACGCATAAGGAAACGCGATAGCAAGACTATCTCCGGTTGCGATGAGCCTTCGTGATCGTAGGCGTAGTCACACCATCGAGACTTGAGATGCGGCGTCAGTTTGTCCATGACTTCTCTTATTAGCATCGGAAATTCCAAATATCCGCGTCGGTTTATGTTTCTTAGTGCACAAACTATGTTCTGTAGGCGCACTGCAAACATATTCAGGTCCTTTACAGAATTACCCAGTCGTGGTAGTCTCTTGATATCCTCCAATACTTTATCAATTATAAATTCCGGCCGCCCGAAGCATTGCTCTAATGTTCTCATCACTTGATCCGGGGTTCCTCCGCTATAGAGCAACTCGGCTACGGCTTCCCTTGCTTCGCCCTTGAGGCAATTCCTAAGGCGAGCCATGTTTTCTATGTCCGAGAATTTGTATACCGCAGTAGATTCCTTGTACGCAGCGGTAAACGCCATCCATTCAGTAAACGTGCCCAATAATACGGGTAAATCGATGACTTGTCTCGGCGCCGGTCGATTTCTAGCCATCTTCTCGATTTCCTCCGCTAATTGTTCAATGCCTCTTTGTTTCCTTGTCGGCGTCGGCGATCGGGCTTCACGGCGCGGCGGTTCTTCATATAGTACTGGCGCGGGCCGTTGCTACTCCCCCCGTTCGGGCCTCGATGTGCGCAGTTCGTGCGCAGGAAGCGGCTTATCTCTTGGTTCCACAGATTGCCCCACGGTCGTACTATGATGCAACCAGTTTTAAATTCTCTCATCTGGGTCTGCGATACTACTAGCGGCCTCTTCTCGTATAGATTCCATCGTAGCTGCAAGCCTCTACTTGATTAACTCCGCTTCTAACTGCAGTTCTTGTTTCTTAATTTCCACAAGTTGTTCTTCAGCAGCCAGCTTGATTGAACGTATACGCGCTTCCGTACTAGACCTTCTCGATGTATTAGAACGCGCAGGCGACGCGTCGCGACGCCTGCGCGCGCGCGCGGGCGGGCTCTCTAGTCCGAGAGTGAACACGGGAATTACGGGGTCCGTAGGGGTCGCGGGGTTCGCGAAAAACGCGTGCGCGGGATTCGCGGGCGCCACCGGGGGCGCGGGCGCTGCCAGCACCTCGGTAGGAGCGAGCGCCGCGGCAGGTACGGGCGACGCGGTAGACGCGGGCCTAGCGGGTTGCCACGCCTCTTTTATAGCACGGCTCGACCCAGCGGCGCGGCTTGACTCCCCCCGTTGTAGCCTCGCCTCGTTGTGCCTAGCCTCGTTGTAGCGGTTGATGGTGATCGGGACGGCGAGTGAAACACTCGTGCCCTTGCCGCGTTCGGTGGCTCTTCTTGGTTGCTCATTTTTCTACTTCTTGTCCGCACCATAGATTCTTCTTATATCCGGATCTATAGGACCAGCTACTGGGGACTGTATTTGGTTCTCCAAGGTAGATTAATTAAAACACTGGTTAATGTTTGAGAAACTGAATGTGTTTTATTCGAAAATGACCCTACTTATATACAAATCAGCCCTGTTTACTTATTGACTAAATCAGTACTTAAAACTAACCAATCAGATTCACTTATTTACTATACACTGTATCTCATTCTATCTTCGTTCCATCTCTTTCCCACGCTGTTGCTCGTTGTCCGCTACAATGGTAATGGTTAAATTTCTATGGAATATTTACAATTTTGAATGTTTTAAAGAAAACATACCTTAAACTAACGTCAGAATAGTTATTTAAAAGACCATTGTCAAGTTTTTTTTTTCAAAATACGCATAATCGTGATTATTCAGTCACTGGTAACGATAGTTAACTTTTACTATCGATCACAAAACCGGGCCTAAGTGGTGATTAAAACTGAATAAATTTTAAAAAGACGCAAAAGCTATCCACCCGACTGATTAGGGCATGTTTTTGCGCCTAAACACATACAGCCTTATTCATAATATTAATAACTTGAACAGTCTAATAAACCTATTTTAGCTATAACACTGTTTTGTCACTTTTTGTCAAATGATGACAGGGCCAAGAAAGAACGAGACAAAACAGTGTAATAGTTATAACAGGTGTATTAGACTGTTTGCGCTATTATGAATAAGGGGGATAGTGTTTTAGCTTAGAAATAGTCGAGCGTTTGTAAATAATATTATTAGAAAGCTTCGTCCAAAGACAAAAGTCTGCAAGTATCATTTTGCGAATACGCCGTGAATTCAAAAACAATGCTAACAATTATTTTGCGAATAAAGCTAGTCCATTGGATACTACCCAAGTAACATTTTTAGGTTTTCGTTAGGTTTTAAGAGCTAGTTTCCTGAACCTTTTTATGGAAATCTGCTCGTAAGTATTGATAGTTGTGATAACATTAAATTAACGTTATATTAACCTCCTGAGTGCAAAAAGGGCCCACGTTTTAGAACCTTTCTGAGAGCTACGGCAAAACCTATAGCTCAAAATGAGAACCATATGAACTACTTTCACACAACCTAAAAATAACCTTCCCAACCTTAATTTAACCTTAATATAACGTTTATTTAAACTTGCAGGCAACTATTGAGTTCTGAAGTTATCTTGGATGTAGCTCTTTGACAACTTAAAACCTTTTTGATGGGCGTGAGTAAATTATTTTCCAGCACTCTCAGGTTTTAAAATGTTTCTGTGTAGTTTTTTTTACTCAGAAACACCAATCATTTATTTTAATAATGACGTGATTTCCTGTCGTAACAACAAGTTTCAAAATGGCTACTTTCGAAGTAAGTAATTATATTCATACAATAAGGTAGCTTCTGAAGCTCGAAAAATTGAGAAACATAGTGCGACCGGCACTTTATCGTGAATTGTTAGGATGATACTGCTAAATACGAAACGGGCTTCTTATTACTTGAAAATATGAAAGATATTTTAACAAAAAAAATGTGTAAAATGAAAAAGTTGGTGGTAAAACGCATTTAAATTGAAAACGCTATGCATGCTTATGAAATCGCATGAGCAATTTAATTCAAATTTTTGCCTTATTTAATCGTAATATTGCCTATTTTATTACGAGTTTAATTTATATTAAATATAAAAAATATGGCTGCCGCAAATAAATAACTACATAGCATCGAAATTAACCTTCTCAGAACTGTAGTGGCCAAAAGCTCTTAATGTTTGCCAAAATAAGAGTTAAAAGTAACCTCGCGGAGCTTCCTGAATCCACAAAGCCTTGTTCAAAGCTTTAAGGCTATTGCCAAGAGATATTTAAGACTTGACAGTCGCGAAATTCACCTCCGAGCTTTTAAATATCACCCTGTGTCGGTTCATTTTTCAAGACAACTCAATGCTTTGAAGTCGCGGAAACAACTGGCATTTCTTGAGGATGCCTTTAATGCTTTGAAATATTCTTGAAAGACTTTAATCGTGCCCTAAGCTCTCAAACAAAAGCTAATGGTTTTGATTTTCTCCATAGAGTCCTACTTTGTTTGTCTAGACAACATTAATACAACTACAAGGTTACAGATAGGTTTTAGAAATTGCTTGTAAGCAATTTCAGCATTCCGTAACGATAAGGTTTTATCAAAGTTAAAAATGAAACCTCCGACTCCTACTCTTGCATGAAACTAGCCTTTTTAGGACTTAATCAAGAGTCTGCGAGAACTGTAAAGTCCTAGGACTACATGCTCTTGAAACACAAGTCAAAATAACGTTAATTTAAACTCTTGGCAGCGGCTTCTAGGTTCTAGTAATAAATAAATACACACATCAAAAGTGTCTAGGGATCAAGCATTTTTATGCGAATTTCTTGAGATTGAGATGTGGCTTTGTAATAAATTTATAATTTTATAAATTTATATGGATCCTTTTTGGTGCATTTCATAATTTGAAACAGGAACTGTCAATCAAATTCGAGTAAAAGATGAAAATCAGCTGTCAATATTTTCCCTATAAAAACATACAACGCATTGAAGACATTATTAGTGCTTCTGTTTCCCTACTACTGATTAAAACCAACGTTTATATGGAGCGGCGACGTCATTTAAGCAGGGAAGAAATGCTCAGAGCCGTGGGAATCATAGAAGCTGGTTCCCGGCAACGTACTGTAGCTTTAGCTCGGAATACAAGTCAGAGTGTTATCAGTCGACTTTGGACACGTTACCGAAGCACTGGTACCGTGGCTGAGCACCATGGAGGACGGTATCGCTGCACCACACGGAGACAAGACATTCAAAATCAAAATATATCATACATTCAAATCACAACTCGAAGAGCTCCAACAATAACCGCCACGATTTTAGCCGTGAGGCTTCATCACTCTTCAGGGAACTTAATTAGCGACCAAACAGTCAGAAACCGCTTGCATGAAGTAAACCTTCATTCCCGAAGACCGCTACGGGTACCACCTATAGCAATGCACAATCGTAGGATTCGATATCAATGGGCTCTTGAACACAGAAATTGGGCAGACGAACAATGGCGTTTCGTGTGCTTTTCTGATGAGTCTCGTTTTGGTATGAGACCGAATACAAGACGTGTACGACACTGGAGAACCCCTGGACGCCAACAGCGATTAAAATCCTGCCAGGAAGTCCATCCTTATAGTGGTGGAACCATCATGGTATGGGCGGGTCTTTGGATCGGCGGAAGAACTGATTTGATTCGGATCAGAGGCAACCTCAACGCTCAAATTTATGTTGAGACGATTGTATCAGACGTCATCGTTCCTCTACAAGTGCAAATCGGTCCCTTATTTCAGTTAACGCATGATAATGCACGACCGCACACCGCAAGAGTTGTAAGACAGACTCTCGCCGCAGCTAACATCAATGTCCTGCCCTGGCCTGCTCAGTCGCCAGACTTGAACCCGATTGAGCATGCATGGGATATGCTACAAAGAAGAGCTCTGCCGAATATGGAGTGTATCCAGTCGCAAAAAGACCTTTTTTTTGTTGTTGCAACGAACGTGGGCGGCCATTCCACAGCGTGATTTGGATGAACTCATTTTGAGTATGCCAAACCGATGTTCTTGTGTTGTTAGTGTTCGCGGTAGAAACACGGATTATTAATTGTTTAAGTTACCCAATAAAATTTTAAAGAAAACTGTTATTTCAGTCTTTTTTTCGAACTTTAATGTTAGTGGTTCAAATGTCAAAAATCCCTTTATTAGGAAAATGGAAAATTTCTTTATTAATGCAAAGGTGACTTGGTTTATTGTTACTGTAGACAAACGAAAACACTTAATTTGATGTATCCTTAAAGAAAATTTTAATTAATATCAATCAGGAGAAAAGTTATTGCAAAAATATGTGTTGATCCCTAGACACTTTTGATGTGTGTAGTTTTAAAACTAATTGATCATTCTGAAGTGCTAAATATGACCTGATAGCAAAACATTTACCTTTTTAAGAGCCTTATAAAACCTAAAGGCATTAATTTTAACCTCGGCCCAAACGAAAATGTTACTTGGGTAGGAATATGTTGAAAAACTTTATTCGCTTATAGGTTTGTCGGTTTGATGACCAAATAGAGTTGATCTAGGTTCCCAAAACGCATTTTTTTAGTATCGAAGCAAATATTGGGTATCCTTTCGGATTTGCGTGACTAATTTACTAACATTTGAGATTGCATTATATTGCATGGGTATGTATTTAAAAAAAAAGTATTGTTTTCAAAAAGTCGAAACTATGGTACTCTCTTTTTTAATATTTACTTAACGGCATGAGACTGCTATGTATTTTTCTGGTGTAGAATGCACTCACACTTTAATTTTGAAATGTGTTTCCAGAATAGTAAGAATGTACGGTACATTGGATTCAAAATCAGACACGGACTAATAACTGTAATATTTCCACATAGTGTATCCGGAAAATGTGAAATACGCCCATAAACTGTTTCAGTTAAAGGTACGAGTAGATATAGATAGTTAGCTCCTGCATTAAAATATCTGAATTAGTTCTTATAAGCGTTATCTGTCTCACTGTAAGAGATATCTTCTGGGAAAAACTATTGGGCGTCATTTTTCGGTGTCCTAGTAACCCTAAGTGTCGTGTCGCGGCTCTGGTATCTGTACCTATGGTGTCTTATTCGCTAGCTTACCATAGTAATGAGACTGGTTCCACCGCTTTAGTGCTCCAATGAAATATAATAAATACAATAAAAATATTATTAATATGGCCCGAATGGCAAAACCATGAGCTTTATTTAACACTTTAGTTGACAGTGAATGCTATAGCAGCCCACAACAATAAAATTTCTATTGTGTCTGGATTACGGTCTAAGAAAGTGTTAAGGACATTACGAAATAAATTTCATAAGGAAACTGCACGTAAAGGAAGTGAAATTGAATTTGAACAGGAAATTTGATGGTATATGATTTGATTACAAATGATTTATACTTTGGCCCGACCGGGAATCAAACCCAGGACCTTCGAGCGGCAACGGTTTGAAACCAGCCTGCTCAGCCACAACACCGCGGCAACCTTCGAGATAGAAGTAAAATGTATCATGTAGATAATATTTTGATATATTTTATCAACACGTGCTCGTAGTAAAATTCACACGGGGGTTTTATTTTTTTACAACGTGTACACACGTTGTATCAACTTTGAAGAAATCATCCCCAAAATAACTTTCTACCCTAATATATTTACTACTTTGACGACCCGTCTGGTGTAGTGGTCGAGAAATCGCCTACTACGCGGCGGGTTGCGGGTTCGATCCCCGCACAATACAAACATTTGTGTGCATGAACATGTCTGTTTGTATTGGTCTGGGTGTTTTCTATGTATATAATGTATGTATTTACAAACAAAAAGTATTTTAGTATTATATCCGTTGTCTGGCACCCATAACACAAGCTTTGAGTAGCTTACTTTGGGACTAGATGGCGATGTGTGGAAATGTCCAAAGGATATTTATATTTATTTATTTATTTACCATTTATTAGCCCTGTTTAAAATATTAATTTCAATAAAATAAGAATGAGGATTTTCGTCAATTCTGTTAAAGAATGTTTATGCAAAATTTCAGTTTGATTGGACCAAGGAATCATGTTGTATTATGCATACTTTGCTGCCCTTTTTCATTCCCTTAGGGGCAGAATTTTGTAAAATCCTTTCCTACTGAATCCCTGCAACATACAAAAAACACACTCTCCAAGTTTCAAGTCTCTACGATCTGCGCTTTAGGCTGTGCGTTGATCCATCAGTCAATCAGTCATTCAGGACTAAGCATTTTATAAGTATAGATTAATAGTTGTATTCGGTAAAATGTTGCGCTTAATTATAGTTTTGTAGCAAACCTTTGTTTTCATCGCATTAGTTCCTATGACCGCTAAAAGATGGCGCTGCATGTTACTGATCTCGCGCGCCAACTTGTTTTCTCCGGGTCGACGTAAACTATGGGCCGCAGTTTCCAAGAAATATCAACAGATGGCGTTAAAAGTTAGATACCTCACGCTACGCTCTTGATACTTCATATCTACAAAGTTAAAAGGGTATCACAAGGTTGGAAGGGTGCAACGCTAAAACTAGAAACTTTCAGCTGAGCGAACTTTCCTTCCCTTTCACGTTGCTTAATCCAAAATCTTCTGTAGTACGTTTACTACGCTCACGTTGTCAAGTACGTGGTTTTCATGTCTTCATGTTGTCAGCACCTTTAACCGATCAACTTCATTACAGTTTTCAATAATTACGTTTTATAAGGTTTTGACCTGTGAATAAGGCTTGTAAACATTTTACTCGAGCACAGCATTCATCATTTCCAATTTTTACTTAAAAAGAGTGCACAGTGTGTCTTGGTCGAGAAAAAGCATGGGCGCTGAAATTTTTAGCAGTCGAGGAGGCCACGCGTTAAGGTTAATAATTCACTCCTTTGCGTTAAGAATTATAGCCACTTTTGTAGGATAATGTATCTTGCGTTTTTTTTTGTAATGCACTTATGTATGTAATAATGAAACATGTGATACTGTAACTTTATTTTAAAAGAAAGTAGTAATCCAGAGGATCATATTATATGAAATAATTAAACTCTTAAACTACATACTTCTTGAATACTTTAATTCTTTAATCTCCAGAAGTAGTCACAACTGTCTCAACTAGATGCCGCATACCAACTGTATTCAGTAAATATGTATGGTTGTTAATAAATTTAAATGACAAACAATGGTTTTCAAAGGACGTAAATACCTATTTTTAATGATCTTCAAAATAAGGTGCTTCTCAATTCGATTCTTTGTTTTGTTTTTATATTTGTTACCTCGTTTAAACTGATTTAAAACTACTCTTATGTAGTTAGGCGTACATCTCTAATTGTTCAAACCCGTTCATTGTACCGACACTGATACTGCCATTGTATTCGAGTAAATATCATTCATCATCATCATCATAATCAGCCAAAGGACGTCCACTGCTGAACATAGGCCTCCCCCATGGCTTTCCACAGCAACCGATCACTAGCGGTCTGCATCCAGTTTGATCCTGCGATCTTTTTAAGGTCGTCTGTCCATCTTGTTGGTGGACGTCCTACGCTGCGTCTTTGGTCGAATGGTCTCCAATCTAGAACTTTCCTGCCCCAACGGCCATCAGTTCTTCGCGCTATGTGCCCTGCCCACTGCCACTTAAGCTTACTGATTCTCAAGGCTATATCCGTTACCTTGGTTCTTCTACGTATCTCCTCGTTTCTGATTCGATCTCGTAGAGAAACACCGAGCATAGCCCGCTCCATCGCTCGTTGTGTAATTTTGAGCTTCATTATAAGGCCCATAGTAAGAGACCACGTTTCGGATCCGTATGTCATCACTGGTAACACACACTGATTGAAGACTTTCGTCTTCAGACACTGAGGTAATTGAGACGAGAAGACGCTCTTGCGCAGTTTCCCGAACGCTGCCCAGCCGAGCTGGATTCGTCGATTGACCTCTTTCTCTAAGTTGGACCTACCCAATTGGATCACTTGTCCCAGGTAGACGTACTCGTCGACAACTTCGAGAGTTGAGTTCCCAATGGATACTGGAGTGGGTACAACAAGGGAACTCGACATAATTTTCGTCTTCTCCATGTTCATTTTAAGACCCACTTGTTGGGATACTCGGTCGAGGTCTTCGAGCATAGTGCCTAGATCATCCAGCGTCTTTGCGACAACGACTATGTCATAGAAATATCATTAAAGTTTAATTTTGAACTCGTTGATCCTGGGCTTGCTTCACTCATTATCGACCTGAATATTTAACATTACTGTCATTCAAAATCAATTTGACATTCATCACAAAATAATGAGCTAAAACAATGCCCGATTGTGATTCCTGTGTTACGATTACGTTAATTAACAATGGGTTGCTTATTAAAGTCCTCCTGCTCATTAATTATGAACTAAATTCAGTTTGACAATTTTAATATTAAAATTAAAACACTATAAGAGTGTCCTTGCTTGTTAGCAAATTTGAGTCTACGCCTTTGCACACTACTGTACTTAAAAGTAATTTCAGACACATTTTTAAGGAAAGTTTTAATAATAATCCTTAATGTCTCCCGTCATATTCTTGACTAGCGGTCCCCCGCGACTTTGTCCGCGCGTTTGGAGTTTGCTCTCTCCTCTCCCGTCGCAGCGTAATATTTCAAAGCCTTAAGCTTAAAGCCTTCCTCGATAATAGAGCTGTCCGACACAAGAATATTTTTTTTTAAAACACTCTAGTAGTTCCTGAGATAAGCACGTTCAAACAATCTAAAAAACTCTTCGGCTTTATAATATTAGTATAGATAATCCGGCCGTTTATTTTAGTCAGTTGCCTTAACTAAAAAACAGCGAATATTAGACCTAGCACTTTATCCTTACTAATAATAATCAAAGTTCGATTGTTTGCGTCTTGTTAGCTTCCGTCTACTCGTAGTAAAACAACTCAAACAGCCAGCTAAAGTAATAAGAAATTCAGCGCCGAACCATCCTGAGACTTTAATTATGATAGTAGTTTGATTAGGCTGTTCAGAATAAATCGAAAGTATCGGTACACAGGCAAATACAATGCGATATGATAACTATGGTTTAGGAAAGTAATAAATTTGTGGAGTTATATTTGTAATTTAAATTTGTGTTTGTTTGTTTAATGTTTAAATATTTATAAGTTAGTTATTTTGTACAGTGTAATACATAGTATCTGTAAATATTTATGTGTTTTTAATAAATAAATATGATGTGTGGGATCTCGCCACATCGTCATTAAAACCTTGTTAGCCCGAGGGTTCAGTTGTCATTTTGCACATCAGGATCCCAACATTTGTTGCAAACTAGCTAAAGAAATCTATACTAATATTATAAAGCTGAAGAGTTTGTTTGTTTGTTTGAACGCGCTAATCTCAGAAGCTACGGGCCCGATTTGAAAAAAATATTTTTACGTTGGATAGTCCATTTATCGAGAAAGATAACATAAAGATACGACTCATAAGGCCACAGCAGCAATGAAAAATGTTGCGAAAATGGGAGAAAGATATTCCTTTTGAGAGCTTCCGCTGCTTACGCTGCGGAAACCGATTAAGTTACACAACAATCATGTATGACAGGATTGTTTAGCATTAAGAGTTCTATAATAAAGACCGCGAAAGCTATGTCTATCTTTTATGGTTGACTTACTACAACCTTTTTTATGTTAATAAATTTGTAAAAAATAATGCATTATTTTTAGAGGTGTATTATACACACAAGTATTTATTCTTATCAAAATAAATACATTCATAATCACGAGCATTTCATTTAGAACAAAGTTGCCCTTTATCATTTGATTTCAATATATATCTTAGAAGCTATCACAGTTTTAACTATCACAGTTTTAACATAACTCCGCACCAAAATAATCTTCGCAGCTTAAGTAATAAGTTTGTTTGTTTGAACGCGCTTATGTCAAGAACTGCTGGATTGATTTGAAAAAATATTTCTGTGTTGGATAGCTTATTTATCGAGAAAGGTTTTAGGATATAAAACATCACGCTGCGACGGGAGGGGAGGGAGCAAACTCAAAACGCGCGGACGAAGTCGCGGGGGACCGCTAGTGATTTATACAGGGTGTTGTTTTGGTCAGCGACGAGCGACTCAGGGGTGGCTGTACAAACAATACTGATGCCAAAACAATATTATTATTTTTTTAATGAAAAAAACCCACTAAATCATTTTTTTTATGCGGTACAGCGATCGAGTCAAAACTACCAACACCAGGTAGCCTCTTCGTAGCTTACTAACTACGGCGTAGTATTTCGTGGAAAAGCGCTAGCTACGCGCTAGGGTGCGAGTTTTCCCATTCGTTTTATAATTTTTTGGAATGTTGTGAAGGGGTTTTCTTGTATAAAACTTGCTTAGAATTTAAAGAAAACATTTAACTATATGAGTTATCATCCCTGAATTGGATGTCACTGACCAAAACAACACCCTGTATGTTTTCCTTGACCTGGCGTGGTAGTTTCGTCGCGAAGTGACGTATGCTAACTCGAGGAACTCGTGAATTGCGAGACTCGACACGGTGTTTTGACAGTCGATACGCCGACAACGCAAATTTGCAGGACTCGACACACTAATTTTGACAGATGTTGACGATAACGCTATCGAGGGCAATGAAAATCTGTAAAAGCTCATCTTAGCAGAAAAATCGAAAATGATGCTAGAATTATGTTAGAAAAAATCAAAAGATTTTTCTATGTATTTTTTACCTTTACTCAAGTGTTTAATTTCTAGATACGGTGTTACTATTGTTTTCGAATGTAAAGAGCCTCTTGCGGATACTTCTGGGAACTAACTTCTAGAGACATGCTTTTTAATAGATTATGATGCTTTTAAATAATTTTCATACATTTCCTTTACTTAGGATTTGTATTTGAATACGGCTAATTTCGACGATAACTCCATTCGTCGGGACTTGCAATTTTTACAAATGTCAATCTCGCAAGCACAATTTTCTAATGTCATTTTCATTATCGTCGAAAAAAGATAAGTAACTAGAAATTATTTTATTTAATACTCGTGGCCCAGTTGTCACATTTGTGCGTTAATAAGGTCAAAAGAAACGCAGTATTTTTAATTATCATTTTCAAAAGCCTGATAACAATTTCAATGATGTGTACAACAAATTGTGTTGAGGGTTGAATAATAAGAAAATAGGAAATCCCGTCGAAATTCCCTAATTTAACTCCGTAATTGACATTTTTAATTACATAACGTATTTACTACTTTATTTACGTACCTACCTCAAGCTTTAAGGAAGTAAAATAATGTAAGCAGTGATTCATACTAATCATTGGAAATTATTTTATTTAGATACGATAAAACAACCTATACTGTTGCGACTTTACATGAACTCATAAATAAAAAAATATTAAAGACAATAATGTACGATGAGAGGGCGGACGGCAACAGTTATTAAAATAATGTTGATAACCACTAAAACACTCGTTCGCTTTTTGCAACGTCCCTTATTCGGACCTCGTAACTTAACAAATACCTACTACTACCTATTTTCAACCAAAATGACATTTACGAGTATTAAAGCATTTCCGTCCTTTGGAATTGAGTGGGGTTTTGTCTGGGGTAATACTTCTACTTTCACCATCATTATTCTACAGTATTCCACAGTAACCGGTTGCAAGCGGTTTGCGTCCAGTGTGGTCCTGCGATGATGATGATGATGCGAAACTATAAGTTCGAGTACCTAACAACGGGCGGGGTACATAGCGCGTCGGACTGATGGTCATTGGGACAGAAAAGTTTAAGGTTGGAAACCGATGAAGAAGTGGTAATTGGTTTTCCTAACAAACATTACATACAAAAATAAACTTTAAAAAAAAAGTAAAAACCGACTTCAAAACCAAAATGCACTAAAAAGTCTTAAATAAACTCTTCACCATTAAAAGGAAAGGAATCCGTTTTAGGAAAACAATTTCTTTTTGGAGTCGGTGCTGTGATAGTTGATGCTCGATGGTCAAAGTTATGGCACCGACTTGATTACATAAGAAGGGGGGGGGGGGAGTTGCACCTTATGATTCTATTTTTTTAAGGAGCTACAAATTACCTCTCATAAGTTCCGTCATTACTGAACTCCTAAGCGTTAAGGAGTTCCACCATCAGCTCAGCCCCACAAGATGGTGACTATCAGACGTAACAACACGTCAACATTAAGATTCTAGTAAAGAAACACGATACGTGCCTTTAAAATTTGAGGGTTTCCCTCGATTACACCAAAATCCCATCATCAGATCCCAAAATGGAAAAAATGGGACCAACTAGAAGGTACACCCTCTAAGTAGGCGAAAAAATTTTTCGAATCGGTCGACAAACGACTGAGATATGAGGTAACAAACATACAAAAAAAAAACATACAGTCCAATTGATAACCTCCTCCTTTTTTGAAGTCGGTTAAAAACATTAATGATGATAGCTGTCCTATGTCCTATTCGGTGCGACGACTAATCGTCGACCAGCGACGTCAAAATAATGAAAACCCGACTTCAAAACCAATTTTTCAAAGTGGTCTACGATACGAATGACTGCGATATGAGGAAAAACATTTACATAAAATACATGCAGTCAAATTAATGACGTCCTCCTCTTTTAAAGTCGGTTAAAAATCGTTCCCGTTCTCAAGTTATTAGTAGTGTAACTAACGCGACTTGCTGTTATGTAAAGGTATGAGAAAAAAAAGATTTTGTAATGATTCGTATATTATGTTATTTAATTAAATTTATTGTATTATCATTGTTTTTATCACACTGAAATTATGGCTTCGTTACTCCTACAATCTTGGCCTGCAGCAATTCGTAAAAAATCCTGAAAATAATTGAAAAAGTAATCAAGAAATCTTTCATATGCACATAACATGTCTCCCGCGTCTTCATGCGCTAAGCTTGGTTGCTATTTCCGATTTTATAAGTTTTTATGTAGTCTTTTTAACTGTTATTTACTAAAAACTTGTTTTAAATAGTTTTTCAGTACATGAGGGGCTCGAATCTTATGTAGTGCGAAACCGATCATAAACTCAGTTTGAAACTGCTACCTTGCGGGGATTTTGATCATTTAATAATTACTAGTTAAATTTTATATTTTAATCATGAAGCTAATAAACAGACACTGAATATTTAGCTATATATTATGTACAAAAAAACACGTTGCAAAACTTACATGCATGGAATCTATTTATTTATCCAATCTCTACATTAAACGATGTATCAAGAGTTAAGATTATGTGATTATATATCTTTCGACTTAGTATTTCACTATAATTTGCTGGAAATTCTTGTAGAATTTAATTAAATAGTAGCAAAATAAATTATTTGCAAAACTTTGTTTATTTAATGTCAAACTGACATAAGGTATTGATTTACCTACTACCAGTGTTGCAAGAATTATTTTATTTTTCCTTAAATGAATATTCCCCGCGAACCTCCATGCTGGGAGCCGTCGGTAACACTTATATGGTAAAAAGTCCATGTTATTTAGAAAGAAACATGATTGCTGCCTTTTATTTCGAATTTTCGAGTGACTCGATTCGACCTGTCGAAAACAAGTAGTAAAACAAGAACAAGTAGAAAAAAATATGGCTATGTTATTCAATAGCTATTATAGTATTTTCCATGCGGTTTTCATCTATAAATAAAGTGACTGATTTCTACAACATTATCGATTATTTAGATATACATACACGAATTAAGGCCGATTAGGTGTGTGGATCAATTCAGTTCGAGTTTCGTTGAAAGTATAATATTTGTGTAATTATTTATTTTTAAATAAAATGTAATGTTAATTTATTAATAATTTGGAAATGAATATATTTTAAATAATATTACATTATTGTAATTGATTAATTTAAATTGTAAGATGAGCGTTATTGCATAAGAATATTTCCTGAATGTTCATTATCATTTATTGCCATTTTTTTCTCTAATTACGATCAGTCAGACAGCTTTACTTAAATTGAATGATTTATACATAGTTACTGACAGTAAAAACCAACAGATAGGTAGGAAGGACTATAAGCTCTCTCGTATAAAAAAGCAGCGCGACGGTCGCGCGACTGGGTCGGTCCCACTACACCCATTACCCATTTCAGTGCTGATAAAGGGGTAAGTATTACCACTGCAATGGGTAATGCGTATAGTGGGAAGGACCTGCGCGACTTACGCGCCGCTACGGCGCTACTGCCGCGCTGCAGTGCATAGTATGAAATCATCGGCAGCACGATTTTCGTGCGTAAGTCGCGCTGCTGCCGCGCTGCTAAAGTCGCCTAAATGTGAAAGCGCTCTTAGTGTAACTAGTGTTAAGTGCTAAGCGTATCCTCGTGTAAGCATCCGCGCCAATTATTACATTGCTCATGCATTGAACTGCCTCAGTGGCGCAGCGGTTAGAGGGTCGCACTTTAAAGCGACAGCTGCGCCAGAGATTCCAGGTTTGATCATGGGTCGGGTCAAAATATTTAACGGTGTTTTTCTGTTCAAAATTTCTCAAGGTAGCTCGGAGTTTGGAAATTGGCGGTGTTGCATCCCCGTGCCTCGGAAAGCACGTGATGCTGTTGGTCCTGCGCCTGATCTCTCTCCAGTCGTGTCACAGTGCTGACCCATCAGGCTTTGAGAGTGAAAGAAATAGAAACTGTGCTACGGCCACCGTAATCAAAATCGGCTAGGGGACCATTATTATTACCAACATTGCTCATACTTTCACTTTAATCCCTTTTACCTCTTTAGGAATTTCAGGGTTCCGTAGCCGAATGGCAAAAAACTGAAACGAAATTATAAAATTTCGTCAAGTCTGTCTGTCTGTCTGGCTATCTGTCCGTCCGTGTGTCACAGCCACTTAATTCTGCATCACACAGTTGAAATTTAGTGGGAAGATGTATTCTGTTAACCGCTTACCGATTTCATATATATATACATATATATTTAAAAAAAAATGGGAGCCCCCCCTCTACCTTCTAAACTTAGCAAGTGTAAATTTTGAAAAAAACACATTATTTAGATTGGAACAAACACTTTCAACGAAAATTGTTTTAGACGGGATCGAACTGGTAGTTTTTAAGATAGCATATTTTCATAAAACAAAGTTATATTTGGTATCAAAAAAATATAGTGGTATTTAGCTAAGTGGAAGTAAGTGGATTCCCTTATTCAGTTTAAATTGGCACGGAAGCCTCAGTGCGCAAGTCCGGCTTGCACTTGGCAGGTTTTTTTTAATTCTTTAGTACACAAACATGTTACAGCCGGTGATTAACAAAACGTGAAAATGAAACATACAAAATATATCCTTTAAATATCCTTTGGACATTCCCACACATCGCCATCTAGTTCCAAAGTAAGCTAGTAAAAGCTTGTGTTATGGGTGCCAGATAACGGATATAATACTTAAATACTTTTTGTTTGTAAATACATACATGAAAACACCCAGACCAATACAAACAGACATGTTCATGCACACAAATGTTTGTATTGTGCGGGGATCGAACCCGCACCAGCTGCGAAGTAGGCGATTTCTCGACCACTACACCAGACGGGTCGTCGCCTATATCGCCGACATATAGAACTAGACTATAACCTATGAGTTTTGTATTCTCTCTTATCTGTTAAAATTGATTAAAACATTTTTCTATATCGCTCTGTAAAATTAGGTGAAATCGGTTCATCCGTCTAATTGCATAAAACCCGATTGGTTAGCGTAGGTACGTCGACTATTAATAAAAAATTAAGAGGCAATTCCCTTTACATGTTACAGAATATTTATTCTGTCACTGATATTAAATTGTACAGAAATGCAGACGTGGTATTCCATAAAAAATGTTGCACGGCCTTTACCTTTCGTTAAGGTTGTAATTATTTTTTTGGTAAAATATTTATATCTTGGTGCTACTGCTCAAACAAATCAAGTTGGATAGCATACCTGTGATATTTTGATCATTTAAAACCATAAAATTAGTATCTCTTTGGAAGAAAACGGCATAAGCGAGATGTCAGTCGCAGAAAGCTGTGTGATAAAAAGAGTTGCGAGATGCGATGTAGCAAAACCATTTTTTAGCGGCTGTCAAACAGATGATCGCCCCGCAGAGGCTCGCTGAAAATAACTTGCATTTGATTTATTATAATTTTAAGTGAAATTGTGTATATTTTGGAGAAATAGTGTTTCTGCAACATGGTGCCTTGTTTGGTAATTGGTTGTTGTTCAACACAGCGAAATAATCCCAACAAATTTTTATTTCACAGGTAAAATATTCCAAATCGATACGTCCTTATTTACGATTTATTTTTGCTAAAATGCTTAAATTTTTAAGTACTGAGTATGATTACTCTTTTCTATAAACGCTTATTTACCTAAAAGTCAAAGATCAAACAACATTTAATACATATTTACGAATGTTTTGTGTAAAGAAATAACTTTCGTTTTACGATACCTACTACAACTGATGCTAATGAATATTATCGATATCGATATTAATGTATAAAGTGGTATGCCAAACATCACTGACACGCATACATAAACCATTTTACACATATAAATGTCATCCCGAATCGGTTTCGTTTGACAGCTGTTATTTGTTCTTCTCTTCCGATAGGGCATAGTACTTCTATGTTAAAAAGTAATTTACGAGTCTTTATGAGCGTTCACATAAGTTGCGTACGTAAGGGACGTAAGGAAGCTTGACCAAGGCCATAAGCTCCAAGCCTATCTCACCTTCACGTGGTGCGTCCTGTTTATAAAGACGAGGCTCTGGCGACCGACCGATGGCGGTATAACCATCCAATGTAAGGCGCAGCTAAATGTTGGACTGTGACGGGCAGCAGCGTCACAGCTGCAAGGGGCTGCGCCGCTGCGCTCACCAAACCGCCTGCCAAGCGTGGCGAGTGTTGATAATATCCCCTCATATGGAAGTACACAAAAATACCAGGCCCCCAGTCTCCGGCAGCCCCGCTATTCCTGACTTTGGTAGCGGTCACGGTTACGGCGGGGCAGGGGGTGCTTAGAATCCCCGGAGGCGATCGCGCTGCCACCCCCGACGACAACTGGCCCTGGTAACGTACAACACGTGTACACTGAGGATAGATGAGAAGTTACTCGAGCTGGAGGAAGAAATGAGCAGGTTACACTGGGACATAATGGGTTTATCAGATGTCCGTAGAGAGGGCGAGGAGAGGTGCTCCAGTCTCTGCAGCGGTGCCACATAGACTATAGGTATATAGAGGTGTTAAAGTGCGTTTACAATAACGCCACCATGTCGGTCCGAGTACAGGAGCAGAACACGAGGGCAATTTTACTGCGGAGAGGTGTGAGACAGGGAGATGTTGTATCTCCGAAACTGTTCACAGCGGCATTGGAAGACGCCTTCAAACTTCTAGAATGGGAAGGAATCGGCATCAATGTTAATGGCGAATACATCACACACCTCCGATTTGCCGATGATATAGTCGTTGTGGCAAAGACGCTGGACGATCTTGGCACTATGCACGAAGACCTTGACCGAGTCTCCCAACAAGTGGGTCTTAAAATGAACATGGAAAAGATGAAAATTATGTCAAACTCACTTGTCGTACCCACTCCAGCATCCGTTGGGAACTCAACTCTCGAAGTTGTCGACGAGTACGTTCACCTGGGACAAGTAATCCAATTGGGTAGGTCCAACTTCGAGAAAGAGGTCAATCGACGAATCCAACTCAGCTGGGAAGCGTTCGAGAAATTGCGCAAGAGTGTCTTCTCATCTGATGAGATAGATGTACCTCAGTGTCTAAAGACGAAACTCTTCAACCAGTGTGTGTTACCAGTGATGACATACGGATCCGAAACATGGTCTCTTACTATGGGCCTTATAATGAAGCTCAAAATCACACAACGAGCGATGGAAAGGGCTATGCTGGGTGTTTCTCTACGGGATCGAATCAGAAATGAGGAGATACGTAGAAGAACTAAGGATACGGACATAGCCTTGAGAATCAGTAAGCTCAAGTGGCAATGGACAGGGCGTATAACGCGAAGAACTGATGGCCGTCGGGGCAGAAAAGTTCTAGATTGGAGACCCTTCGACCAGAAACGCAGCGTGGGACGTCCACTAACAAGATGGACAGACGACCTTATAAAGATCGCAGGATCAAACTGGATGCAGACCGCCAGTGATCGGTCGCTGAGGAAAGCCGTGGGGGAGGCCTTTGTTCAGCAGTGGACGTCATTTGGCTGATAATGATGATGATGATGACATCAGTTGCATATTAAAATGTTTCCTATAATTATAAAAGTAGTTTTACTGCCAAGGTCACATTCTGTAAGTATTTAACTGTATGTTCAGCTAATTGAATGATGTTACGTTTGATAAAGCCGGCGAAAATCGAAATTTAGATGTTGTCAAACAGAGTAAGTCTACGCGTCACATCGAAGACTAGCCGATGAAAATATTTTGAAGACTTGTTCATAAACGAATGAGACTTTTTGTGTTGTCTACATAAATAATAGGCTCTTTGCTACGCCCTGTTGCTCAGAGGCTTATACTTCCAATCAGCTGTAGAGACGTAGCACTTACTTGAAATCTTTCGTAGCACTCTGTAGCAACCGAAGCAATCCTTTCTTTAACGACTGTAATGTAAAATAAAATAACTGAAGAAAAAAGGTTTTACCTTAGATGTAGATAGTGAAAAATATAATAATGTGGTGTTTTAGTTTTCAGACCCGGACGCTCTGTCGAGAGAGGAGTTGGTAAGTAGTATGTTTTATTACCCGACTTCAAAAAAGGAGGGGTTTAGGCCATCACTTTGTTCATCTCCATCATCAACAATCAGAGAAACGACTCCAAAAGGAAATTGTTGGCCTAAAATGAATTCCTTTCGTTCAAAGGGCCAAGAGTTTATGTAAGACTTTTTAGTGCATTTTGGTTTTGAAATTGATGATTCCTTTTTTTAAAGTTAATTTTTATTATTACTATCGCTCCTAAAAACATTTTTTTTCTTGTATACGTACTTTGGTCGGTGTGCGAACGTGATGGCTTGTATAAATAAAATAGACAGAGGAAAATTATTATACTGCAGTTAAATAATAAGAATATAAATAGAATAAATTCAGAATAAATAAATGATACTGAAGTTTTTTTTAGTGCGACATAAATTAAAAAGCGGTTTTATTAATTCTGCTCATTATTCCTATATATTTTTTCTAAATTTTGCGTCTAAGACGTTACACGGTGTATATATTCACGTTCTGTGTTTGTACTCGGCTCACAAGTTGACAGCGCTTGCTCAGTAACAAATGTCGAAAGAATTTCCGTTTAATTTCCATAGAAGCTCAGGGTCAACGCTCACTTGCAAAAGACTCGAAGAAATAAATCTACGTTAGTAAATGTCAGGTCATGTCACATTGTAAAATGGAGGTGGGAACGTAGACTTTACCTTGAAAAAAATTACAGCACGTGAGTACAATTCTTGATAGTATGTTCACGTAACTAATAGCTGCAGCACATCCATTGCTGAACATATAAAAAAAAATATGTAGGTTATTGTTAGCACATATACACGTCCTAACATTGGCCCTACCACAATTCTGGCCTAATGCTGAGAAGAAGCTGCGCAACAAACTCAGTCATTATTGTCAATGCCTCTTTTTTGAAATATTAAAATTTTAATGTACTTAAAGCAAGACCATACATTGTTATCGTTCACATAATCATTTATTCTATAATATTCTGGAGTCATTAAACATTGTTAAACAGACGATTAAAATTTAGGGTTTTTTTATTAAAGAAAGTAACACTTTTCCAATAAATAAGTGATTAGTCTTCTAAAGTCTGAAGTTTGGACAAACGGAATTTTTTTTTATTGTTTTTGGTATTGAAATCATGAAAAACACTTTTATCAAGAAAATAAGTTTTTACGAACACAAATCATAAATAAACTGTGATACACTGTCTTGGCTTCTCTAAACAATTCCCCAAAAGAATAGTCAGTTTTGTGGTAGCAAATATCCTAGCTCGCAGCTAACTTTTGCAGTATCAATATTGTTTCTACATCTACAGCCGAGCCCCATATCAAAGTATCATAAGACATGATACTATGAAAATACCTATCCTCAAGAATTTTTCTCTCGGTTTTATATTTGTAATAAAATAGGTATAAACACGATACCACTGAACGCCATCCCCCAAGAATGATGATGGACGATGTCAGCGTCACACCCGCGACGCTCTGCGCGTGACATCCCAAACCTCCGTCAAGGCAAGAAAAGTTGAAATTAAAATGCCTACATAGTATAACTCGACGCGCCTGGAGTGGCTGGGAACATCGGTTGAATAAATAATGCCTGCGTTGCGGATTTGAACCTCTTGGCATATTGTTTTGTGAGTGCAAAGATCAGGTTTTAAATTTAACACAGTGATGGTGATAACTTTGAGAAGAAATGGAATCGCTTATTATTAAGGTCGTGGGTTTGATCACAAATTTCGATTTAGTTTGTATCAGCAGAATTGAAGTCCCATGGTCAATTCGAAGACCACTTACGCACTGTGACTTTTAGCATCGATGCAGTAGCGCGTTTTGGATAAACTTATAAAGTGCAAAAAAGTAGGCTTGAGCGATTGCCGGCTCCGCAAATACGCCTAAGAGGGTTGAGCTCTTGGCAAACGGTAATTAATATCACTTGAGGTTTGGAATGGTTTTTAATATTAGCCAACCTTACAAATAAAGTTCATTTCTTAAAAAGTAGAGCTCTGAAATTGTAAGAATGTTTTTCTTATAAGCAGTAAGTAAGAACTCACGTTTATACACGAATTTTATTTTCTATGGCAAGATGTAAAACTAAGAACACCTACTTGTATTTGTGATGTAGGATGAGTTATTTTATGCATAAAATCGCTTGGCCTTAAATCATTATTTCATTGGAAATAGTTTTGCAATACCTAATCATCCAAAAAAAGTTTTCTCATTTACGTTCTCATCCCTAATAAACATAGACCTTTTTCCACTTCATCGCAAATTAATGAATGGAAACAGTTACAAACAAATCTTTTAGAAAACGGCTCAATTAAGCGATGAATTATGGACACGGTTCCTTTTCAACCTTATTGTTTTTTCCTTAAAACCGCACGGGGCTCTTTTGTAATGACCTGGGAACAATGGGCCCTCCAATTAGACGGCCACTTGCGCTGAATAGTAATGATGGCTATGGTCACAACGACCCATAGGAATTAAAGCAGCAATTATAAAACAGGCGTAGAGAAACAATGTGTCGAAGATCCGTAGGCAAATATTTAACTATTGAGTCAAAACAGAATGAGAGTTTGGTGTTAGAAATCATAAGTTGTGATAAAACGCCGGATGGATGCATTCGGATGACATTTTATACCAAATCATAGATGGAATTGTGTAAAGCAATCGTATATTGTAATATTTTATTACGGGGTCGGAGATAATAATATTTTTTTTATTATTATGGTTTGTTAACATGATACCCTATGGGCTATCATTCGCAAACAAAGGAAATTCGGAAAAAGTACGGTTTTTGACATTACATTGTCATTCATGAAAATAATTGGTCTAGAGGTTCTATATGTAGGCAAAAAACACCTTTGCACCTTTTGACTCTGTTCTTGAATAAGTTAATAGTACCTAATATAAGTTCTGGCGTCATAATCACCAAACTCCTAAGTGTTAAGGAGTTCAATCATCAGTTCAGCTCAACAAAAAGGTGACTACCAGTCGTAAAGACTTGTTAACAATAAGATACTAGTCCAGTAACAATTTACGTCCCTTTATAATTTGAGGGTTTCCTTCGATTTTGGTGTGATCACATAATCAGATTCCGACTTGCCAACAATAAAACCACTTAGAAGGTAATATATTTATGTAGATGAAAAAAAAACTGTCTACAAATGACTAAAGAATGAGGTTATAACAAATAGTCGATTTGAAAACTATTGCAGACACACTGTATTAAAGTGCTTTAGACACCCTACATGTATTTTGCTTAGCAACGATATAAAATAACAAATGGAAAAAAGTGACTGTGTAACTGTTTAACCTTCTTACAAAATAAAATATCTTTGTGCTTCCTAAAATAATCTGTTTTCTATTCTTATCTATCGTTAATAAGAACCACCACCTTTTTGAAGTCGGTTAAGTACAAAGAAACGTTTGAGGTCAAAGTAGACCTATACTTGTCTACAGAACATTCTAAAGGGCAACAGTGTATGTAATTATTTAAATTATGACCTACTCAACTTAACTGCCTTATTAGCGCAGCGGTTAGAGGATCGCACTTGAAAGCGAGACGGCTGAGCCAGAGGTCCCGGGTTTGATTCCCGGGTCGGGCTATAAATACGTACCTGAGTTATTCTGGTCAGAAATTCTCAGGTTAGCCCGGAGTTTGGAAGTTGGCGGTGTTGCACGCCCGTGCCTCTAAAATCACGTGAAACTGTTGGTCCTGTGCCTGATCTCTCTCCGGTCTGAGAGTGAAAGGAATAGAGAGTGCATTTGTGTTTGCGCACAAATTTGTGCACTATAATATGTCCCGCGCAGTCGGTTAGTCGTTGTGACTGGACACCGTAATTATTATAAAAACCACTGGAAGATTTCTCAAGATGACGTCCAGTAAGTAAGGCTAATGCTTTGATCTTAGGTATACAGGCACTTAGGGCTCACCAAAATAAGTTTTTAAATACTCTCATGTTATGTCTAGGTCTCATAATCAGGTTATAACTTTCTCGAGTTTGAACTAAGATTACTAAAAACAAACAACTTGACGACAAATTCTAAACTACGGAACCCTAACGTAAAGTTTTCCATGAACAAGCTCAACAGTCTTTTTTGTTCTATTTGAGATACATTTTCGTTATTTTTAAATTGGGTCATGTAATTTCTCCGAGAAAGGTCTCCTATGGAGTGAAATTTCCTAGTTGGATTCGAGGGGACAAAGAATAGTCCTCATAAATTATCCGAGACGTTTATCCAGTGTAGAGTGCTATCTATTTGAAACGATTTGAAAGATATTCGGACTGCAACGAGTTGGGTTTGCCAATATTTTTATGGAAACTTACATAACGTCTTATAACAGGTATTCTGTACCTTTTTAACAAACTTTAAAAAAAAAGGAAGTTCTCAGTTCGACCTGTATGTTTGTATGTACGGACAATAGCACGTCAAGGTAAACACTGCGGTTTCTTATTCAGTTGTAATAAGGGCTAGTTTTCAATAAAAGTAGGTAACTTGATATGCTAGCCACTGTACAACTTTTTTTTCATTTAATAAGAACACATACAGAGTACAATCAATACAAAAACAAAAAGATAAGGTTTTTTAATAAAGGTCTAGATCGTTATTCAAAACAAGTGTTCCTAGCATGTTTAAAATATCAGAAAAAAAATACAAACAACACAAAACATTTACAATGGGGTCCATACCCATATTATCTCCCCTGGGAGAGCGAACGATACCATAATTTTGGCAGGACTCAGTAATAAGCAAAGGTTTTATTGTTGTACATATATTGCCGCTGAACAGTATTATTTGGACGTATTTTACTTGAGGTAAAAGGCTAATAGACAACTGCTGCTGTCGACACGCCGCGCTGATGATGCACCGGTGGCTGTCATCGTCAAACGATGATTATTACGTGTAGTTAAATATGTATTATTGCAATCCCATACTGCCTCCAGAACATAATATTTTGATGCCAGAAGCTCATCGTTATTAAATTGATAAAGCCCTGAACGTACAAGTTCATGTTTGACATTCAAATTTCGAAAAAAACGTCACAATTTTGTCATAAAGTTGCGTCTTTTTTTCTTGTTATAGATTCTCTATATGTAGTAATAACAACTCACTGCCTCAATTGTGGGTTCTAATAGCGATCGGCCGCAAACTGGTTATATCTGGCTAGCTAATGTGATTCTGCCATCTTCAAAATGCACCACCTCGTAACGGGAATGAAATGCTAGTTTTGAATTAATAGCTGTCCAGCTCCAGCTGACATGGAAGGAAAGAGTTTTGTCCATACTGAGCTGAAGGTTGAAACTGAAAATTGGTCACTAACGCTAATTTTGACAAACTAGTCCAAGGTTATAATGCATTGGCATTACGCAAATTACGTACATTGGTACGTATTTGAGTTTAATAAATCTACAAGGTGTTGTTTTGCTCAGTGGCATTCAACTCAAGGATGATAGAGTTATGTAAATTTAATAATAAAGTAAATTTAACAAGTTTTATAAAAGAAAACTTCCTCACAACATCCTAAAAAAACAAAACGAATGGAAAAACTCGCACCCTCACGCGAATCTACAAATTCCACGCCGTAGCTAGTAAGCTAGACAACGAGGCGACCTGGTGTTGGTAGTTTTGACCATAAAATTAATATTCCTATCGGAATAGAAGGACAAGTAAAAGCTGTCAAACGAAACCGATTTAAGATGTCAGTAACTAACATAAGTAAGTAACATTTGTAGCTGTAAATGAGATAACCTTTCGATCAGGTGATTAAAGACAATGTTTCTAAGATAAACATATTAGTTTACTGCATGATAAACAGCCGACACAAAATATTGAACATGCAGCTCTAGTGTAAAACTAAATATTATTTCATTATATAAAATATTCGTATATACATTCTCCATTCTCCTTTCGGATTTGAGTACAACCCCGAATACAACCGGACCAAAACAACACTCTTTATAATGCAACCGGACTATTATTAGGTGCTCAGGCGGCTGCTAAGTGAACAAATTTTGATATTTTATGCCAAGTTTAATAGATAATGACGATAAGCTTATCAGTTCTAACTTCCAATAAAATCCCTCTCCCTTAAAAGTAATGAATCATAATTGACGACCTCCGTGGTGTAGTGGTTAAGCACGCTGGATTTCAAGGCGTCGCCGCTCCGAGATCCCGGGTAAAATATATAAATTTGTCTCGGGTCTGGGTGTTGTGGTACCACCGTTGTGTATGATTTCCATAACACAAGTTGATTGGCTATTTAATTAAGGATTTGGGCAAAGTATGTGATTGGTGTCCAATATTTATTTATTAAAGCGACATAATATTCTCTTATTCAGAATTCAAATTTTGGCAAAGTGTTAACGGGTCTTCAGATCAGACGTATTATCTATAAGTGAAACTGATAGCAGACGTGACGAGAATGTGTTATAGCAGGCTGCGTTTAGAATCAATAGGTCCAGCTGAATTTGGAAGGAAGGGATTTGGCACGTGACTTAAACAATTGCAGATGTTTTTCTTGCGGTTGCTTCAATTGCGAATGACGACCCGTCTGGTGTAGTGGTCGAGAAATCGCCTACTACGCAGCGGGTGCGGGTTCGATCCCCGCACAATACAAACATTTGTGTGCATGAACATGTCTGTTTGTATTGGTCTGGGTGTTTTCTATGTATATCATGTATGTATTTACAAAAAAAAGTATTTAAGTATTATATCCGTTGTCTGGCACCCATAACACAAGCTTTGAGTAGCTTACTTTGGGGCTAGATGGCGATGTGTGGGAATGTCCAAAGGAAAGGATATTTTCTGCTCTTTCACTCCATACTTAATTGCAAAGATAAATTATTGTGAAAAAAATAGTCCAGCATTTTGTTGCACATTTCAATAAGTCCGATGATGTATCGTATCAAATATAATATTGACAAATGACCATCACGTTTATACTATTCTTGTATTAATATAGTGATTTGTGTCTTTAGTTTCAATAACCTTCTAAATTGCTCGTAGCGCAGTGGTAGCAGCGCTTTGGTAGTGATACCGAAGTGAAGCAACCTACGAGTACAGCGTGGTCGTGTTTGGATGAGTGACCATTCCGACCATATAAGTGACGTACATCACGAGCATCTCCGTGATTCAGAAGGCACGTTAAGCCGTTGGTTCCGGCTATTATCGGTTCCTGTTAGTCGTTAAGCCTAGTCAGAGGCCTTATGGGGGCTTGATAACATCTGACATCTGCAAACACTCCTCCACCAACCCGCACTGAGCCTGCGTGGTGGAGTATAACTCAAACTACCTCATAGTTGAGGTAAGGCTTTTGCCTAGCAGTGGGACGTTACAGGCTTTTTTTTTCAACTTTACTTAAACCTTCTTAAAACTATTCGAACGCAGTTATGGCACGGTATTGTTATAAATAACAGTACCGTGGTTATAATAGAAAGTGACTTTTTTGTTGAATATATTTGCATGTTTTTGATTGGTGTGTTCGGAATACATTAGCAAAATATTAGAATATTACTCAAAATTAAACGGCCTAAAATTTTTACCATCCACTCTGTTTTTGACGTAATATTTTCCGTTTTCATATCCTGTCTCGTCTCGAAGGCGTATTACAGTAATCGATGTCGTCACTTTGCGGGCGATGAATATTTCACGCGAGCATATGCGCCTCTGCTATACTTAGGGATGTCAAAAATATTTTTCGAACGCGAATGTAACTAAAACGCCTTTCCATGAGAAGGATGCTTATGCTCTAGTTAGACATATTTTTATATAATGTTTCATGTGTATTATGCTATGACATTTATTTATTTTATTTATTTATTATTTAATCTGTCTGAAAACAGTAACAGGAATGTTAAGATTCTCAAAAAGCATAACATTTCTCTACCAAACCATCATACTCGTAGTACTATTACAATACGTTACACAAATGTGTTTGATTAAATGTTTCTCTCAACTTAATGAATCCAGACTTTTCTACGTTATAGAAACCGCATAGTGTAGAGACTATAAATATTTTTCTACTTTATGTACTTAATAAGTAAATTGTGTAACGTTTGTGACACCCTTATTCCGTACAAATCGACAATCTGACCGCAGTGTCATTTCATGAATTGAAAGCTGAAATGTGGCAAGTACTTACGTAATACGAAGTTTCAGTAAAAATATTTTGCTTAAATTTCGCCTGTGGTGTGTCATTTAACTATAACTCATGCAAACCACAAATTTAATTATCTTCCTTTGCCAAACTATGCTGCATCTTAACAACTGCTAAGGAATTTAAAATTCCTCCATTCTAAGTGCTGGAGATGTATTGCAAAAACGAAAATACATATCCATGAGTGGTTATCTAACGGGGTACAGTTCTATTGAGATAAAATAATGTTAAACTCCAGTATTTATGAAATCCGATATCCGCTAGCTGCGAACACATAAACCCGGTAAGCTCGCGATGGGAATTGAATTTCAAATGTGTTGTTTTGCCGTAACGCGTTGCGCGGTGATCCGAAAAATGTGCCGTGCGTAATATGTTAATGTGAAAATGTGAAGTGTTTTATTAGACTTTTATTAGACTATGCTGCTTTAGTTCCCTACTCGAGTTAACATGTTATTTTATACGAGTAACTCTAAACTCAACTCAACCGTGATGAAGAAGCGGCAAGTCCTGGTAAATATTTATTCCATCTTTCGCCGAAATTTTAAGCAGATAAAAGTAAACTTAGATCTAACCGAAAATAATTTCATGTAAAATGGCGCCTAAAGCCGAGATTGTATCGCTTTCAGGGTCAAAAAGTTTGAACTCTCATGAAAAGTCAATCTTCTAACCCTACGCTTCCTCACTTTACCCACAAACGTACTAAATAATGCAATGCATATTGACACATATGCAAACTTACTTACAAGTCCGTGTTTACACTCAATCTATCGTAAAACCGAAATTCGCAATGATACGAGGGTCAAACTGAAAGTTCTTAGAAAATCAAAAACTGATTACATTAGCCAGTTATTAGTTTTATTATATCTTTTCAAAATATTGTCCATTGACGTCAATACACCGCTGCATGCGATGGAACCACTGGGAAAAGCACTTTGCCCACTCGTCCTTAGGGGTCTCTTCAATGGCATCGCGATACGCAGCCACCGCTTCTTCAGCATTCATAAACCGCTTTCCTTTAAGTTTTTCTTTAATTTTTGGAAATAAATAAAAATCACAAGGCGCGAGGTCGGGGCTATACGGCGGGTGACCCAGTAATTCAACGTTTGATGTCGCCAAATAGTCGATCGTTCGCTTGGCGGTGTGCGACGAGGCGTTGTCGTGGTGAAGGAGGATCCTACTGCGAGGTCATTTCTCTCGAACTTTTTCCAAGACAAGTGGCAAACAATTGGTAGTGTACCATTCTGCAGAAACTGTTTTTTGATCCTCTAACACAATTGTTGCGAAATGACCTATCCTTCCAAAGAACGAGGCCACCATTTTTTTTCCCGCACTTCGATCTCCCTTCACTTTAGTTGGCAACTCCTCGAAAGGAAACACCCACTGAGCAGATTGTCTTTTGGTTTCAGGATCATAACAGTAAATCCAGCTTTCGTCACCTGTTAGTATGTCGAACACAGCATTTGAGTCACCTCCGTTAAATCTTTCAATCATTTTACGGCACCAATCCACGCGATCGAGTTTTTGAGCCTTAGTCAAATTATGAGGTATCCACCGGGCGCAAAGCTTCCTGACCGCTAAATGTTCGTGGAAGATTTTGTGCACTTGACTCATACCGATGCCTAAGCTTGTCCGAATCTGCTGATAGGTCACTCTTTTGTCAGTCTCTATCATACGCCGCACAACACAGATGTTATTTTCAGTCGTCGCCGTAGAAGGCCGTCCCTCACGTACATCATCAGTGAGATTAGTGCGACCACGTTTAAACTCATTAAACCAGTTGTAAACAGTCGCACGAGATGGGGCTTCATCGTGAAAGGCCAATCGTAGTCTATCATAACTTTCTTGTTGACTTAAATGACATCGAAAGTCATAAAAAATCATTGCACGAAAATTTTCTCGTGTTAAATTCATGTTGACGTGACACAGACAATTTTCAATTTGCCGCCAAATCGTAAAACAAATGACAAATGAATGAAATATATACTCAGTAATATTGGCAAAGAGTTCTATTTTCAAATTTTAGAATATTTTTTTTATTATATTGTTTATAAGTGGCCAGTTCTAAGAACTTTCAGTTTGACCCTCGTATAATACCTCACCAACCATGGCTACCATAGGGAAAACTTACATCGCTTTCACATATCAACAATTGACACATGCCCCTGAGATGACCAGTCCGCACAATAATGGATCCACTTAATAAAATTATGCCCTCCCTTTGGAGTCAAATGCTCAGAGCATGTAAAAAATTACGCTTGCTTAATTTAGACCCAAACAAAATCTCCGAAATCATGACTAAGGACACTACATATAAAACACTCCATTCGCTCATTGAATTTCATTTCAACAGAGTCATTAAAAAAAACAAGTGCGAATTAAACTCGCGCACTGAGGGTTCCGTTCCAATCTTAACTAAATTAGGGAATCAACTTAGCTAAAATACCACAATATTTTTTTGTAGACAGCAAATATAACTTTGATTTTTATAGTGTTTGTATAAAGAACAAAGTTATGTTTTCGGTTGTTGAAAATGTGTTATATCTCAAAAACAACTAGCTCAATCTCATTCAAACCAATTTTCGTTAAAAGTTTTTATAAAAATGTACATCATATTTTTTAAATGTACACTCTATAAGTTAAAAAGTTAGAGGGGGCGCCTATTTTACCACTTTGGAAGCGTCTATCTCCCACATGTTAATTTTTATGGAACCTCGATGTCATTTGAAGAGACCTATACATAGACCCCACATGCATAGTTTAGACCAAAAATTATAATTTAATTATTTAGTTCCAAGGGACCCCCCTCAAATGTAATTTGTTTATTTCAAACCAGTCGTTTTCGCGGAGCTAACGGAAGCCTCTACAGAGCTTATTAAGAAAAGGCTTCTCGCTATCATGGATAACCATGCTTTTTCGAATGCTAAGTAGCTTTGTCTACCTTGGGATTACTGAATATTTATAAATATAACCTGAAATGACATCTTTGCGTGAAGTGGTAAGTGAAACAGAGCTGATAACACAGTTTGCGCGGATGAAATCATAAAGAGCCCTTGTTTTGTGTAGTTTCTTTGTGCAACCTTGTCCTAGTAGTCTGGCGTCTTCGCTCCAGCAGGCTATCTTAAACAGTCGGTTGAATGCTCAATTTACGTGAATGCTCGCGGTGGAAATGCAAAGTCGTTTTCTGTACAAACGTAAATCTTTACGACGCTGAAACAGCAGTCTATACGGCCGTAAGTAAACTGTTTTCTTACTCAATTACCTTGGCAAACTGTGTACCGATACAGTTTTTTAAATAATTTTAAGAAAATGTGTACTAGATAGTTGCATAGTATGAAATAACTTCGTAAGTAGAGGTAGAGGTACATGACATGTGTGACTCACATTATGTGTCGGTAGCGTTGTTTGATGTTATTAGAATGTATTTTTTCGTAATATTATTAAACTTTTCGAAAATATTTTGCATTGCTATTGTTTCCTGCTTGACCTTAAGATGATGAATTGGTGATTACTGGGGGTACTTATGTAGTGTCGGTCTATTTAAACCACACATGAAACTAATATTTAGTAAACCGATTCTTGAGGACATTAGCTTCTTTATAAGAGTTGCTAAAACACGAATGATTAACTTTTGTAACTGTTAACGCCGGCAACACTAAGTGACGTCACAGCGCGAACCGCGACGTCACACCGGAGGCGGCGAGCCCGCCATTTTTTTGGGACATTGCGCTTTGAGAATCCGAAGACGATACATTATTTTTCATCATTTATATCATACATTTGTAATTTCAAGAAAGTAAAACCATCATCATTATTAAGCAGCTTTGGGTCTCATTAATCACCTACCATCAACACACAACGGCGTAATCAAATGGTGACCCCAACGTGATTCTACGCCGCCATTTCGTTGCGAAATTCGACAAGCCAAACGAAAGGAAAACTGACTTTCTCTCCAGGACACCGCCAGCCGATGACTGCAGCGACTATTTCCGAGGGAAGTGTGTTTATTCCATATCTTTTCCATTCCTTATTTGCTTCGATTTGCGTAATTTGTCGATAATTTCGTTTCAGCAGCAACTTACCTTCATTTTAAATTTAAACTTCAGTAACCGTTATTAAGGTCTAACATCCACATATTTCTTAAAATATCAGTACATAACTTCATTAATCAAACATTATTTCATCCCAAATTCACTTTATTTTCCAAATTTCCTATCATCTTCTTACTAGTATCCCAATCATCCATCTAAATCTCATAAATATTACGATCATTACATAACCATTTCAAACGCATACGCAGATCATTTCAGGTGAAATCACTGCGAGTATTTGCCTAAACAACAAATAATAGCTGCGTAATTGCATCGAGCTACTGTTCCTACGCTCGTCTATCGTGCTCCGGGCGCCTGGACTCGAACGCAAAACAGGTTTCTTATCTGCGCAGGACCTCACGTAACGTACAACTTCAGTCTATTTTTAGCATAACTTTGGATCGGTTATTAGTGCGTGTTTTGTGTTGTGATTTAGTGTTTTCGCCGTCAAAATGGAAACTAAGCAAAACCTTGTTAAACAAAGAGGGACAATCCGTGCCAGATTAACTTTATTTGATAAATATTTAAAACCTTTAATGGAGTGCAAAGAAGTGAACGCATTACAGTTAAATGAATTACGTCTGAGATGCGATAAGGTACGTGATCTTTCTTGCAACTTCGAGGAAATACAATCACAAATCGAGTTATTAGATGAAGATACCTCAAAACAAATTGAAGAACGCGAAATCACAGAAAATATGTTCTATGATTTAATTGCAAAGGCTCAATCGTTATTAGAATTCTTTGAAAAACAAGCAAACAAGCAGGATATCTCATCTAATACATCGAACAAGGAACGGACTTGTAATTTAAAATTACCCCCTTTGAAAATACCAAATTTTTCTGGGGATCCAAATCAATGGATTTCATTTAGGGATACATATTCTTCTCTTATTCATGATAATGATACCATAGAAGATGTGGATAAGTTTCATTATTTAAAATCGTACTTAGAGGGTGCGGCTAGTTTAGTAATAAGTTCCGTGTCTGTGTCAGCAATTAATTATCCAATTGCATGGAATTTGTTGTGTCAGCGTTATGATAACAAACGCCTTTTAATAAATGAGCACATTAAAGGCTTGTTTTCAATTGCACAGCTACATAAAGAAAGTGAACAAGGTATTCGTGAGTTAATCGATACTTTATCAAAGAATTTAAATGCTTTGCATTCGTTAGGTGAACCCACTGATAAATGGGATACTTTAATTATATACATGGCTTCGGCAAAACTTGACAGTGTGACGGCACGTAACTGGGAGGAATTTAGGAGTGATTTGGACTCGCCTACATTAGAACAATTCTTTTCTTTTCTTCGTCAACGAGCTTTTGTTTTGGAAACAATTAATGCAGGCAGGTGTGTAAAAAATGAAAAACGCAACAGTTTAACTCATACAAAATCATTTATTGCCTCATCTGTTGATTCATCGCCTGGTAAAATGTGTCCTTTCTGTAAACAAAGTCACAGATTATTTGAATGTTCTAAATTTAAATCGCTTCCCGTTACAGAACGTATATCTAAAATAAACATCATGAAATTATGTAATAACTGTCTTCGTAGCAGCCATCAATCTTATCAGTGCAGGTTATTTAGTGGCTGTAGGATCTGCCACAAGAGACATAACACTTTATTACACAGACAAAGCTCTTTACCTACATCTACAACTGCGGTTCAAAATCACCAACCAAACACAAATACAAATGAAAATAACTTACCTAATCCAGTAGTCGACTCCGCTACATCCGGACCCTCCACTTCCGTTTCCATGTCAGTCATCACCACTAATCAAGCTCTTCTTTCTACGGCGTTAGTTAAGGTGATGAACCATGACAAAATATTCATTTTGAGGGCTTTACTGGACTCTGGCAGCCAGTCGTCTTTCATTAGCGAGAAGGCACAAAGGGAAATAGGTACCTGTACAATAAAAAATAATCATCATTGTGTTTCAGGCATTGATAACTCAGTTTTAAATATTACTGAACATTGCACAATCAATTTACATTCCATGCATAATTCATTTAAAACACAAGTCAAATGTTTTATTCTTCCTAAAATCACTGAGCACGTTCCTCATGTTGCAGTGCGTATAGAGAACTTAGGCATTCCCAATTATGTCCAATTAGCAGATCCATCGTTTTATCAACCTTCAGACATTGATTTATTATTAGGTGCCGACATATTTTGGGACCTAATCAGGGAATCTAAAATAAATTTAGGACCAAAAAAAACAATATTGAAGGATACACACTTAGGGTGGATAGTAGCAGGCTCTATGTCATGTGACCTCTATAGTAAAATTAATAATAACATTCATTGTAATTTTTCACAAGATATTAGTGCCCAATTAAACAAATTTTGGGAACTCGAAGAGATACCGTCAATTTTAGAACAAAATAAAAATGATTTTTGTGAAACATTATTTAATCAAACTACTCGCCGAGAGATTGACGGTAGATTTTCCGTAAACATTCCACTAAAGGGTTCAATAGATTTATTAGGTGAATCGTACAATATTGCCGAAAAAAGGTTCCTGCAACTTGAAAGAAAATTAAATAACAAGTCACAATTAAAACAACAATATCTTGATTTTATCCATGAGTACGAACGTTTGGGGCATATGACCGAAGTTACTAAACCAGAGTTTGGCTGCTACCTACCGCACCACGCAGTCATAAGGGAAAACAGTGAGACGACAAAGCTACGCGTCGTCTTTGACGCTTCGGCTAAAACCTCCAGCGGGGTATCACTAAACGATATTCAATGCGTTGGACCGGTTGTTCAAGATGATCTGTTTTCAATTTTACTTAGATATAGGCAGCATAAATATGTAGCATCAGCGGACGTAGAAAAAATGTACCGCCAAATTCTGGTAGAACGTGAACAGCGAAAGTTACAACTTATTTTATGGCGTGATGATTCATCACAGCCGATAAAAATATTTCAACTGAACACTGTAACCTACGGCACCGCAGCCGCTCCATATTTAAGCACAAGATGCTTGTTACAGTTGTCAAAGGAGTGTGATGATGATATCGGTTTGTCTCAGGCGATTCAACACGACTTTTACGTCGATGATTTTCTTTCAGGTACAGACACCGAATGTGCTTTAGATCAACTAATTAGTTCTGTAACTGCAAAACTCAACTCAGCCTGCCTTCCCTTAAGGAAATGGCGAACTAATGCTCCATCAATTTTAATGAATAACACAAATAAAGATTTGCCAAAAAATTTAGACACATTGTCAAGTCAATCAAGTGTTTTAGGCTTGAAATGGGATCCGAGCAAAGATGTATTGCAATTTCCAGTCGATATTGAGACAAATTCAAACATAACAAAAAGAATAATTTTGTCTAATTCAGCGAAATTATTTGATCCCTTAGGTCTACTCAGCCCATGCACCATTATACCTAAAATCATTCTTCAAAAACTGTGGCTAACCAAATTAGATTGGGATGATTCAGTCGATTCATCATTAGAAAAAGAATGGCTTAGTTTCACATCTAACTTGAGGTCCATATCACAAATCGAAATTCCTAGATGTGTAATGAACAGTGATTCAGAAACAATTCAATTGCATTCATTTTCAGATGCTTCACAAGTGGCATATGCAGCTGCTATTTATATTCTTTCACAAAATAGTTCTGGGCAAATTGTAGTCAGGTTATTATGCGCCAAAACGAAGGTAGCTCCCATAAAAACAATATCAATTCCGCGCCTTGAATTGTGTGGTGCCTTACTATCAGCACGTTTGAGTGACAAAATCTTGAAAGCGTTACGTTGCAAGATCGATGCTGTGTACCATTGGACAGACTCTACAGTGGTTTTAGGTTGGTTAGCTTCGCAATCTTGTGATTTAAAACCCTTTGTTGCCAATCGTGTTAGTAAAATACAAGAACTAACTGCATCAGGAGTTTGGAGACATGTCCCTGGCGAAAGCAATCCTGCCGACCTTGCGTCGCGAGGAGTTAACCCCAAGTCTATTCAGTCTAGTCGATTATGGTGGGAAGGCCCATCTTTTTTAAAGCAGCACTCAACCCAGTGGCCTCAGATTGCCAACCTTAAAAATATACTGGAATTGCCTGAACTTAAAACAAAAAAAACGACTACTATTACTTTACAATCTAATATAACACACACAAATTCATCAGACATCATACAGTTTGACCGATTCTCCAAATTTAGCACTTTACAACGATCGTTAGCATACGTTCTTAGATTCATTAACAACATTAAAAATAAACAAAACGAAAACACAAGTGCATTAACAACAGATGAATTAAATGCATCTTTGAATATTTTAATTAAACAACATCAAAAAGAATGTTTTTCTGATGAAATTGAATTGTTAAAAAACAAGCAAAACTTACCAGCAAAGTCTCGTATTCTATCTTTGACTCCATTTATCAATTCAAACGGCATCATCTGTGTAGGAGGCCGACTTCATAATTCTAGTGAATCCTACGAGAAAAAACATCCGAATTTGCTAGATTCAAAACATCATTTTTCAAAATTATTATTTACACATTATCACATAAAACTCTTACATGCAGGTCCTCAGCTTTTACTAACCTCATTGAGGGATAACTATTGGCCCATTAGAGGACGAATTTTAGCCAGAAGCACAGTCAACAATTGCAAATTGTGCAGGATTATGAAAGCACAAGGTTTAAATCCCATCATGGGAAACTTACCTGCCAGTAGGGTGACTCATAGTCTCCCTTTTCACATCAGCGGCGTCGACTTCGCTGGGCCATTTCATATCACTGATCGTACGGGTCGCGGGTGTAAAATTTCCAAATGTTATATGTGCCTATTCGTTTGTCTTACCACAAAGGCCTTACACCTAGAAGTTGCAAGTGACTTAACGACCGATGCGTTTATTTTATGCTTAAGGCGATTCATGGCCCGTCGAGGGAAGCCACGCGAAATATATTGCGACAATGGTACTAATTTTGTCGGCGCAAATAACGAAATCACAACATTCTTAAAATCAAACAGTGCAGATATAGCTGGTTTTGCGTCCGACGAAGGAATCCAATTTAGGTTTTCGCCTGCATATTCTCCCCACTTTGGAGGATTGTGGGAAGTAGGGGTAAAATCCGCGAAATTTCATATTGCTAGGATACTAGGAGACAAACATTTAACATTCGAAGAGTTATCGACACTATTTTCGCAAATAGAAGCAATCCTTAACTCCCGACCGTTGACTCCTCTTTCATCCGACCCAAACGACCTCTATCCTTTGACTCCAGCACACTTCCTGATCGGTCGACCGCTTACGTCACTACCTGCCGAGAACCTATTGGAGGAATTACCTAGCCCACTCGATCGCTACAGGTGCCTGGAGAAGATGCGACAACACTTCTGGGACCGTTGGAGAAACGAATACCTAAGCGAATTGCAGAATAAATACAAATGGCAGCGCAACCAGAGAGGACTTCGGGAAGGAGACCTAGTAGTCATCAAGGAGCCCAACGCGCCACCTCTGAAATGGCGCATGGCCCGAGTACACAAATTATACCCGGGCTCTGATGGAGTATCCAGGATAGCAGATCTGTACACTACAAGAGGCATCATCCGCCGAGCTATACGGAATCTCTGTCTGCTACCGGATCCAGCGTCAGATCCAGACTCATCAAATGCTCCAAATC
This sequence comes from Pyrausta purpuralis, assembly GCA_963924145.1. NCBI lineage: Eukaryota > Metazoa > Arthropoda > Insecta > Lepidoptera > Crambidae > Pyrausta > Pyrausta purpuralis. Next base: position 7,292,846 of record OZ001646.1, read on the forward strand.
CGGACGATTTCGAGGGGGGGGCAAGATGTTAACGCCGGCAACACTAAGTGACGTCACAGCGCGAACCGCGACGTCACACCGGAGGCGGCGAGCCCGCCATTTTTTTGGGACATTGCGCTTTGAGAATCCGAAGACGATACATTATTTTTCATCATTTATATCATACATTTGTAATTTCAAGAAAGTAAAACCATCATCATTATTAAGCAGCTTTGGGTCTCATTAATCACCTACCATCAACACACAACGGCGTAATCAGTAACAGAGAAACTCGTGTCGAAGATTTTAATTATATATAATATCAAATTACTGACAAACGGGACCTTATTAAGACGTTCAGTTTTCTATGTAGATACGTTCGCTCTTCGAAAAATTGTAGAAGTATTTTTATTATACGATTAACTTAATTTTATTTCTTTAGTTTCTCACTAATTGGATCCTTCTGACATGTCATTTTGTAGGATACAGTTTGCAAAGAGTTTTATTGAGGTGGTGCTCGGAGGGACTCCCTTTGCGGAGATGCTAACACAGACATTCAAAATAAATTGTTTATCAATGCTTCGCCTTAAGGTGTGACTAGTGAATGCTTATATTATTGTTTTTTTTGCTTTTAAACAGACACACTTTGCGTTAGGCTCATTCCCATTATAAAACAACTGACCAAAATTCTGAACATCACATTTTTAAATTTATCACACTCTACTTCACTGTGTCACTGTAAATTTACAATTATTTCTCAAATATTGTAACGACACATAAACTTAGTTTAAACTGGAGGTCCGATATAAGATCTAAAGCACCGCAAACTAAACTATCCCTGGACTTTAATCCCCACAAAGTGATAACGACAACAGCTACAAAAATACAAAATCACTTTCCAAGGCGAGAGTAATATTCGCTGTATAATAATTCGTAGGCGGAGAGTTGGACAGAGGTTTTCGCATTATCAATCGATCATTGTTGATCCCCTTGGGTCGCACCGGGCTTCCAGCGGGCGTAATCAGAAGCAAATTTTTTGACAGTTCGCGTAGACGATACTGCGAAAATAATTGTGGTTCCGTGTATTTATTGATTGAGCAGAACTTTTGAATGTAGCTTACAAAATTGCAAATATTTTTATAAGATATTAAAGGTATACAAGTTTTAGGGATATTGAATTCAGCAGAAAATCAAAAAATTGAAATTTTCTACGCGTAATGCCAAAAAATTTGCTTCAGACTTCGCTTACTGGGCTATTTTACTTAACTTGATGGCTTTTGTATTGCTATCGCTAATCAGTATTATGACAGTATTTTGAAACTTAACACTCTACGGGGGTTTTATATAATTCAACTATTTGATCCGAAATAAATGCAACCCTGTATCGATTCAGTCGCAAATCCTCACACACGTAAGAAAAGCAACAAAACAACCACATGCTTAACTGCGTCCACCATTTTATTTGGAAAACCTGACTTTCTTTGTCATCAGCAATAGCTGTCGTCTTGGTTGGTATGTAAAACCTCTGTTTGCTTTATTTGCGCTCAATATTACATTTCATCAGAGGTGTTGGATTATTAACAGTTGCGGCAAGGCAAAACAAGAATGTTTATTTGCTCTCTTTGACAACTATTTTGACAATGAAATGCATACTTACCTATTGTAAAATGTAGTTTGATTATTAATAAATAAATTAATATAGTGTTGAAAATTGTTAACGCAAAGATGATGACGAAATTTACGGCATTAAAATAATTAGTTTTGGCTAGTTTAGACAGCTGTTTAAATCACGAGCTTCGTTATGTCAGCCTGTCGTATCTAAGAAGTTTTAAATGTTCTTTGATTAATTTTAAACAAATTGAACTACAAGATAGATTTAATTGAAAATTATTTGATTGTTCTACCTTTGTGTTCGTATTTTCTTTCAAGTATACAAGGCATGGCCTGTTATAAAAGAATAAATTTTAAATGAAGCCTTCATTTAAAATTTATTCTCTTATTACAGGCTATTTTAAGTAACCCGAATTAATTTTAAACCAAAAAAATACTCATTGTTATTTTCTAACAAAATAAATCTAACCAGAAATTTGTTTCAAACATATTATATGTCCAGCCATGGAAATGAAATAAGAAACCAAAAATTGCGCAGACGTCACGCGTAATGACGCAGGTATTCATAAGAGGCCAGAAATTTCGCCCGGTTGGACCGCACGGTAGCTTAATTGGAAGAGCGTTTGGCCGGGTTGGTCAGAAAGTTGCTGGTTCGAGTCCCACCCATGCGTAATTTTGCTTTCTTATTTCATCTTAAGAATACAATAAATGACACTGTAAGTGTTAAACACATTCTAAAACCATTGGATAGCGAAGCGTTATCAATTTTCAAGTCGAATTTATTCTGTAATAAATATCTACTTTTCCCACTGCTGTTGTAAAACAGATTAGGGATTATAACTTTGGATTACTGTATCTCTGAGTTTAGAGCATTTTAGAGTCCTACGACCTGGAGCTCTATTTTTGAATCACTCGCTTCAAGATGGCGAGTGATTTTCGTTCGAAGATGAATTAAAAGTCATAGAAAAAAACTCGTTGTCGAACGAAAATCACTCGCCATTTCGAAGCGAGTGATTCAAAAATAGAGCCCAAGGTTGAGGTAACTACGAATACTTTGTAAAATCATTGATAAATATTGTTGCTTTTATTACAGGCCACACGCTGTATTTGTACTGTTATAAATACCTATCTGTTGTATCGAAAGTTTTCGCATTAACTCTCATTGCCCTTCGGGTGCGGTCATTGGTCATAGGATTGCGTCGCAACTGCGGCGTAAGACCCTTTACACACTGCGACTTTTAGCAGCGACGCAGTCGCAATGCTTACGCGCGTTAGCATCGATGCAGTCGCCAAATTTAAACCTTGATACACTGTGCTACATTTAGCATCGATACAGTCGCGATAGCATCGATACAGTCACGATGCAAAAGCTGGAAATTGATAATTATGTAAGGGGTCTTACACACTGCGACTTTTAGCGTCGATGCAGTCGCGCGTTAGAATCGATGCAAAAGCGCGACAGCATCGATGCTAACGAGCTTTAGTATCGACGCAGTCGCCAAAATTCAGTACATTATTTGACAACTTGCAGCTTCTGCATCGCGACTGTTTCGATGCTAAAAGTAGCGCAGTGTGTAAAGGTTTAAATTTCGCGACTGCATCGATGCTAACGCGCCTTAGAATCGCGAGTGCATTGTTGCTAAAAGTCGCTGTGTGTAAAGGGTCTTAGGGGTCTAACAGTCATTACTCAAGGTGCGCTTATAACTCCCGTGACCTATATAAATATATTAGAGGGCTGGGTAGCTGCGAATATGTCTTGGTAAATACTGTGGCACTGTGAAATATTTTAATGTTTAATTGAATTTAAATGCGACTTCGACCTCTTCACTTGTGTGGTCCCACACCAGATTGTATGGAAACCATCCCTGTAGTCTTGTTTTGGACAAAGACAATGTTTAAATAATTCCAGGAAAATATTTTTTAAAAATAAAAAATAAAATGCTTTTGAAATTACGTTTTTTGGCTACTTGACCGAATTTCTATTGGATTTATGAAAATAATAGCATAATATCGCGTTCTGACTTCAGATGGGTATGTATAGGGTTGGCCAATAAGTACCCATGTTTGAAACGAAAACACATTTTGTTTTATTTACTTTTAATTATACCTAGTCTCATTTTAGGCGTATACACTTTTCTTCTTGTGATCCCACTTCAATCTGATAAAAACAATAAGTATTATGGAGCCGTGTTGTAGCGGGGCTGACACATAGAGAAAAAACACCGAAATTCACGAGGCTCTGCAGGTGAACACAAAGATTGAAGAGATTCGGATCGCTGCAGCATCTTACCAAAACCGGCTAACTGTACAACCGAACGAAGTAGCTACCCAGCTGTTACAGCAAAGCTACGAGAATCGCCTCAAATGCCACGACATATTAAAGCTGCACTGCAGAAACAGTAATTACATAGGGTCACTGGAGGGTACACCTAATAAGTAATTCCACTTCAATCCGTCCGCTTATAGTCGAAGGACGATCGCATATATGTTAAAAAAAATATAGATTGATGGATTTTTAAGCAATGCAAAATTATCTTTATAATGAAAATAATAGTCCACTAGTAGCGGCTGTTGAAAGATCTCTGTTTAATTCAACAACTTCAAAAAAAAACGGCCAAGTGCGAGTCGGACTCGCGCACTGAGGGTTCCGTGCCAACTTTAACTGAATTAGGTAATCCACTTTCTTCTACTTAGTAAAATACCACAATATTTTGTTGACTGCAAGTATAACTTTGTTTTTCATAGTGTTTGTATAAAGTACAAAGTTATGTTTGCGGTTGTTGAAAATGTGCTATATCTCAAAAAGTACTAGTTCGATCCCGTCCGAACCAATTTTCGTCGAAAGTATTTGTTAAGATCTACATTTCATTTTTTTTTTCAAGATTTACACTTGCTTGGTTTAGAAGTTATATGGGGGGACGCCCATAACCGCCCATTTTACCACTTTGGAAGCGTCTAGCTATGAAACGTTAGACTTTAAAAGAAAATGGTTTAAGGAACCTCGATGTCATTTAATAAGACCTATCCATAAACACCCCACACGCATAGGTTTGACTAAAAATGAACCCTTAAATGTCATTATTTTTTATTTTTTGTATGAGAATCAGTATGCGGTTAACAGGATACATCGTCCTACCTTTCAACAGTAAAATGCTTATAGTTACAGAATAAAATGGCTGTGACATACGGACGGACAGACAGACAGACAGACAGACGGACAGACAGACAGATAGACGGACTTGACGAAACTATAAGGGTTCCGTTTTTTACCATTCGGCTACGGAACCCTAAAAAGGTTCGCTTTTATACTACATTCTATGGCTCCACGTCACTACCGCTCACGCATGTTGATGACATTATTTTGTAGATCTTTTGTATATGAGCCGCCTTATGGATTTGTGAGGCTTTCAAATTGTAAGGTTTTAAAAAGACATAATGGTCCTGGTCCTCATGTAGATATTATCTACATGAGGACCAGAAGGATAATACAAGTCTGCAATCCACAATGGATTTCGAAATTTACTTTTACTCTTACTTTTTATTTAGTTTTATTGGACCCTTATTGTATAGAATAGATTAAACAGTTTACTAAACTTATACTAACTTAATTACAATAACTGTAAGTTAAAATTACATCTGTATCTTAAGAAACTGTCATAAATGATGAGACTGAAGACCTGTTTGTCATCATCCAATAGGTGTTATTGTTAATTAATTAATAGGTTTATTTGTGTAATCTTAGTAAGTTTATTGTAATTTGTTTGCTAATATAGATTTTTTATAGTCTGAAACACAGGTCCAACCTAGTTCAGTCAAATACCATAATAACTCTCTAAGTTTAAGTCCTTTTTTGTTACCAAAATAAATAAATAATTTATAATATTATTATTTTTTATATTTTATTATTACATATCAATCTCTCATCGTAAACTGACACAATTTGACGTGCTTCCACGGAATGAATGAGGATGAAATGCATCGTGACAGGTACAAATACATCAATAACAGATATCACGCATTGCAAAATGATTATTTAAACTATGGAATCGGATTGCGATAGACGTATTCACGGAACGGCCTCGGTGGCGCACTTTAAAGCGGCAATAAACGGCTGCTTTAGAGGTCTCAAATTCGATCGCCAGGTCAGGCCAAAAATATGCACCTGTTTTTTGCTCAAAAATTCTCAGGGTAGCCAGGAGTTAGGAAGTTGGCGATGTTTCACCCCCGTGCCTCAGAAAGTACGGAAAGCCGTTGGTCCTGCGCCTGATTTTTCTCCGTCGTGTCATATTGCTGCCCCATCCGGCTATAAGAGTGACAGAAATACAGAGTGCACCTGTGTTTTCGGCACACACTTGTGCAATATGCCCCGCGCAGTCAGTAAATCCTTGTAAATAATAATAATAATAAATAAATAAATATCCTTTGGACATTTCCACACATCGCCATCTAGCCCCAAAGTAAGCTTCTCAAAGCTTGTGTTATGGGTGCCAGACAACGGATATAATACTTAAATACTTGTTTTTTTGTAAATACATATTTGATATACATAGAAAACACCCAGACCCATACAAACAGACATGTTCATGCACACAAATGTTTGTATTGTGCGGGAATCGAACCCGCACCCGCTGCTTAGTAGGCGATTTCTCGACCACTACACCAGACGGGTCGTCGCTTGTGGCTGGCCACCGTAGTTGAAATCGGTTAGGGGGTCTATTATTTACGGAACGCTATAACTAGCCGTTTCCTGCGACTTCGTCCGCCAAGTTGTCTACGTTCTTCATGAACGCACTGCTTCTATGGGTCGTAACGCCATCATCAAGGTAATGTTATAACATTACCATGCTATCATGTAAAGGTTGAATTTCGAGATGTGTGTACTTCATTCATGCCTCGGAGGAGCGTGGCTTTGATAGAAAGGCTTAAAGGTTGTACACAGCTACAGCTACAGCCTTCCTCAATAAAGTGACATCCAGCTAATTTTATAAATGCCCATGTTTATAAAGATGTTTGTTTGTTTCTTCTTCTTAGACGCAATACTTCTGAATGGATTTTGATGAAATTTCACGATGATATAGTTTATAAATTGGGAAAGCATATAATCTATAATTTTAATGATATTTAATGATGCAATTTAGTAATGCGGGTGATATACGGGCAGCTGCTTGCTATTCTAACATGTAAGTATTGCTAGTAGCCGTACCGTTCTTGAGATTTTTATAAGTGTCAAACGCATTTAGCACGTTCACTATCTGGAACACTCTAAAAGTTAATCCCTTCAAATTTATCTCTGACTAGCGGCTCCAGTGAACTTTGTTTAGCCCTCGGCTCCGTTCCGCCAAGTCTCGCCAAAATTTAAAAAGTTAGCGCTATTTCCTAATTTGTTTCTTGCATCTTCCTAATTTCTTCTCCTGCTAGCAAAAAACTCAACAAAAAAAGAATTTTCAAAATCGGTCCAGCCATTCACGCATGATGTGCGTGACTAAAGGAAATAAGTATTCGTTTGTATATACACTACTTATATACAGATAAAAAATTAAAGACCATCAATTTAAACAAACCTTTACACAAATAAAAATTAAATAATTTTATTTTGTTAGCATCTCAAAAATTTACACTTGTGGTTCAGGGGAATTTTAAATTCGATGGCATTATTGGATTTTCTGTCATTAATAGTCAGATCCCCTATTTTTGAATCACTGGCGTCAAGATGGCTTCTAATATTCATTGACTAATGTCAGAATTTTCAATGAAAATCCACACGGAATTGATTTAAAAAAAGATCACTTAGTTTTGTGAGTACTAACGTCTATATTTCGCGTTCGTTTCACAATTTTTTAATACGTTTTTTAAAGAAAATCATACGCCAGCCTCGCTTGAATGCTATTCAAAAATAGGGCCCCTGAAAGGACTGTGTAATATCCATAATATCGTCATTACATCTGTAGCATATTAGGTGCATTTTCATTTTAAACTTATGCAGTATTAGCACACCATAACCTCTGCATTTCATTGACAGTTATCATAATTTAGTATTACCAAATAGACAGCGTGAACTAACGTAATGAGTATAGATTTAATTTATCAGACGTCGAACCCATTTTGGTTAGACCCCTAACATCAATGGATGAACTGAGTATAGCAATGTTTAGTGCGAGCTTTAGTGTTATGCCTACGACCTCCGTGGTCGAGTGGCGAGCAAGCTGGTTTCAAGCGTCGCCATCTCGTGAGGTTCCGGGTTCGATTCCCGTTCGGGTCAATGTAGAAAACGATCTTTTCTATATTGTCACGGATCTGAGTGTTATGATACCACCGTATTTCCATAACATTATTTATTTTTTATTTATATATTTCCCTTCTTTGGAAGAGTGTATTTAAAACAGATAAAAAGCTTGTAGAAAAGTTGTAACTATGTTGAAAAGTTTTTTACCTTTAAGTTACCCTTGATTGAGGAATTATTATCTTTTGGTGACAATAAACAAGCTACCTACTCTCTCTTCCATACTCATCTGTGATTTGCATTTAATTTGTGTAATTGTTTTGTACTTTTTGATTTTATTATAATTGTTTTGTACTTTTGGAAGAAATAAACTTCACTTCAATTTTTAAATGTTACGATGGACGAGACTAAAAATATTCTTATTTACTCAAACTCATTAATATAGGTGATGAAATCACAAAAATATTTTTGTTGCGTTTTGTATTGGCAGAAAGGTTGTATTATTGGACACCAATCACATACATTGTTCTGATCCCAAAGTAAGTAGCTATTGCACTTGTATTTTGTAAAATCAGACACAACGGTGGTACCACTACACCCAGACCCGAGACAATATAGAAAATATTGATTTCTATATTGACCCGACCGGGAATCGAACCCGAGACCTCGAAGCGGCGACGGCTTGAAACCAGAGTGCTTAGCCACTACACCACGGAGGTCGTCAAAAGAAAGGTAGTTTATGGATAGCGATTTCCACGTAAGAATTTATTAAAACGTTCATCTCATAAGAAATCTAGATTTATTGTATCTCTTTACATTATTCGAGAGTGTAAGTCATCCAGCTTTCACAAAATTCTTTTTCTTTTTGCAACTGCACCACAAAATAACCCTAGACGATAGTCTATAAGAGTAACTGATGATCAGACCAGACGCATCGAAGATATACCTGTGTAACGTCAATTGGCTACCAAATTGATTCAGTCGTGATTGTTTTGAGAGCATAAGATGGGTGGCTGATACCTTGATATGGATTTGTAGATTTATTTATGACTGCCGTGGTCATCGCATTCAATCAACTCATTCATAGTAAACCTCCTTCAAGTTTTTTTTAAATAATGGACACCAATCACATACATTGCTCTGATCCCAAAGTAAGTAGCTAATGCTATTGTGTTATGGAAATCAGACACAACGGTGGTACCACAACAGCCAGACCAGCGACAATATAGAAGATTATGATTTCTACATTGACCCGACCGGGAATCGAACCCGGAACGGCATCACCTTGAAACCAAGCGTGCAAGCCACTACATAATGGAGGTAAGGTGGTGCATGATGAGTGTAGACGGCTATTGTAGTTAAAAGCTTTATATCATGCACCGACTCCAAACCTTGTCATATATTTATTTTTCCTAAGCCAAGATACTAAGGATAAATGAGGCATTTGTATTTATTTATGCTGCCACTCGGTTGTCTTAACAGCTCTACGCTTTGAGGTTACTGACCTCGATTCTTTATTTATTTCCCGGCTTAGCAACTAAATCGTTAAGGCCTATTGTCAAAGGAGATAGAAATCATCGCGCCGCTTAATCGCAAACTATATAATAATGATGAACATTATAATAATAACATTGAATAAATATTATAATGATTCACAATAGTTCCAATAATTTTGTTAACAACCGGCGTGATACCTAACCAGCTTTATCAATCACTTCAGACCCTTAATCTTCGTAAGTATACATATACATTTAATTGCAAAAAGCAGCCATGTTAAATACATGTGAGATTGTCAAAATACAAGTCAGTAAGAAACGCAACTCCACTCACTCCATCCACCAACTTCTTAAATTATACATTGATATTACTTGGCTTCGGTCCGTACTCTTAAAATTACCAGTTTAAGTGACTGAGATATAAAAAATATAAATAATAATAATAACTTTTTAAGAATCATATTATTATTTTATTAAAAATAACTGTTTAATAATAACAATAACCTTTTAATAATAATAATAATATCCTTTTGTAATAATTAACGTCACGCACGTTCTTTTATTTTCGTTTTGTTACTATCTTCGCTCTGCCAGTATTTTCTCTGTTAAGACCTATGGTTGACTGGTAAAAAATGGTTTAGCATTAGGTCCATCATAATATGTGCCGTTTATTTGTGCATGAAGTTTAAAATAAATAAATAAATAATAGTTCCCTTGTCGATTTCGACCACGAAGGCCAGTCACAACGACTAATCGATTGCGCGTGACACACTATAGTGCACCAGTGTGCTACACCGCAAACACAGGTGCACTCTCTATTCCATTCGCTTTCATAGCCTGATGGAACAGCAATCGAGCACGACCGGAGGGAGATCAGGCGCAGGACCAACGGCTTTACGTGCTTGCCGAGGCACGGGGGTGAAACACTGTTGTGCACACAACGCACTAAGGAATGTTTGATCGAAAACTCTGTTGCATTGTGTACTAAACTAATCAACACTAGAGATTTCATGAAACGATACACTTATTCGTAAAAAGGTGAATATCGTATTTACCTTCTCGACGTTTCGACTCGGTTACACGAGTCATGGTCCCGGGGTGACTGAAGCAGCTCTTCGTCGTCTGCTGGTGCGCGTTGAAACATATTCTTCCGCATATTTTCAATATTTGTGAACTGTAAAAACATAATCTTGGAAATTGTATTCCGATGTAGGTACTATGAAATACTATAAAAATAATATATATTTTGATAACTCACCAGAATGCATCTGTAGTTGATATAACGGTATAAGCTCTTCATAAAATAACTGTTGAAGTTTATTACGTTAAATTTGCTGGAAAGTTGCTGTAGGTATTATCGACCGATTCGCATACAAGAAAAACAAAAGAAGTTTTCTTCTGTCAGTTTCTTTTTTCATCGCGCGGCGCTCTGATGGCCAGCCAGCCCGCGCGGCGAGGAGGTTGCATATGGGAATTACCGTATAAAATTTACATGTCATTTCGCAGCAACCGTCAACTCCTAAACCCCAGGCTATACGGAGAATTTCGGAACAGAAAAACCAGGGATCAATCCTGGGATTTCTGACGCTTGATACTATCACGACTCTTTATATGTCGATTATATGTTGATTATTTGTTATTCTTTAGGTGAGTGGAAGGTATAGTGTATGAAAACTGGGTGTCGCATTTTCTTTTTGTAATGTGAATGATAACCGGGTAATAATTACATTTTTGTTTTTATAGTGTTTTGTCACTATCAAACTTAATCATATAAATTCCACTTGTAAAAAGCAACTTTGGCTCTGTGACTGACGAGGAATCGAACCCCGTGTCTCACGCAATCCAGGCGTATGCCTATACCACTCGGCCACCGTCACATTAGCAAGCCTGTTGAATTTTCCAAGCGCTTACTTTAACGCGTAGGCTGCGTGACGTCATCACTGTTGCGAGATTGTTCTCACAATATCCGAAGGAGATCCTTTTACAAATATTTAACAATCGGTTAAGATGAACGAAGTTTCTTACGCAATCCGGGCGTATGCCTATACCACTCGGCCACCGTCACATTAGCAAGCCTGTTGAATTTTGCACAACAAAGAAAGAAGACACAGGGTTCGATTCCTCGTTTGTCACAGAGCCAAAGTTGCTTTTTACAAGTGCAATTTATATTGATAAGTTTTTATAGTGACAAACACTATAAAAACAAAAATGTAATTATAAATTGGCTTCGTTCATCTTAACCGATTGTTAAATATTTGTAAAAATATTTCCTTCGGATATTGTGAGAGCAATCTCGCAATATTGATGACGTCACGCAGCCTACGCGTTAAAGTAAGCACTTGCAAAATTCAACAGGCTTGCTAATGTGATAGTGGCCGAGTGGTATAGGCATACGCCCGGATTGCGTAAGACACGAGGGTTCGATTCCTCGTCTGTCACAGAGCCAAAGTTACTTTTACAAATGCAGTTTATATAGATAACCGGGTTTTCAAATCAGTCTTGTTCTTTAGTTTTAGAAGTCAATTAAAACTTTACGAGGACCAAAAAAGCAGTCATAAAGACGTTTCCAGATTTCCTCTTGCTGCTTTAAATCTCATTTCAAATTCAACACTAACTCTAAAGAGTCTAAGCCGTTTTTGTGGTTAGTGGAAAATTCAGTTTTATCTTTTGGTAACTTACCACAAAACTGATGAACGTACTGAACACGCAATGAATTTATGCGTTCCATGCCATTCCGTGTGAAACCCTAAAAATTATGGTTCCTCTAATCCATTTAGTGGAAGCATTACTCATTACACACACACACAATAAGGTAGGTTCTTCTTGCTAACAAATTGCGCAACAGGTGTGATACACTGAGTGTTTTGGGTATATACATTTGATTTATAGCGTTTATTTTAAATCCTAGTCGCGAGTCCTAATGTGACTGTAGTGTTTGTTGTATCTATACCACCTCGGGGCAAGCCACATAGGGTACCACGTCGGTGACATAGTCTCTTGAAGTCTAGATGTCTATGGTCACAACACGAGAGCCGCGGAATAGAGTTATCGTTATGTCGTTTTGTGTGCTTGTGAGGCGAGCCGGTGTTGGGAGTCATGTGAGGGTGAGGATATGAGGAACGATACAGTGACAATCTCGATTTCATGTAAAAAAGTGTACAGGTTATCTCGCTATTTCGAGAAAATTCTCAACTCTAGTTTTTAAGATAACTTTTGCCTATTTCAAATGGTTACCAAATGAATTAAATTTTGACACTGATTCAGTAGCAAACCGGTAACATGCCTTTTATCAGTGCGATATTAGAGCTCGATTCCCCAGCATGTTTTTATGTATTTTGGATTCATATTAAGGCCAAACAATAATTTTCCAAGAAATATGACTTAAACAGCAACAATATAGACAATAAAATATTAATTTAAAGAAAAATCCCTTGAAACTTGCTTTTGCTTGGAATGCTTCTAAGAATAAATAGCTCCTTCGTTTCAATGGAAGTACTCAAGGTATCTACTTTTTTTAGCTACGGTTTTAACCATTTCTGTGATTTTGCTCTATTTCAGGCAGCTAAGGAGAAGAGTAAAGAATAAATTGTCTTTCTTATTAAGAAGAAAAGATATGGTTGGTAGAGAATGTCCCATGGCATTAAGTCCACTTTTGGTGTAAACAATGATCAATGGGCAATACAGTGTAAATTAATAACTAATTCGGAATTGTTGATTCCCAAAAATATTCCACACTGTGTTATGAAAACCCAAAACTATTATTCATAAAAAAAGGCTGTAACACAGATATAACATTTCGATTAAAATATATTTCCTGGCGAATTGACGATTGAAGTTACCTCAAACGTTTTTAATTTATGCATTGTTCAAACATACTAAATTTTTGGTTAAACACTCTGGTGGAATCACTTAACTTTATACGAACACTGAAATATTATTATATTTCCACGCATTGTGTATAGACTCGTATTATATGAGCCTATTTAATAATTTTAAAATTAAAAATAATTAATATTACATTAACTTTTTTTTTACCGAATCCTGTGATCGAGCTACCGATTTTTTCGAATTTGCTCCTCGGTATGTTACCTACTGGCTGGTTTATTTTTTTATCATTATATAAAATGTGATATCGATATTACATCGCAAATCTGAGCCTATGTTATAAGCTGATGAGTTTGTTTGATTGTTTAACTACGCTTTGAAAAGGTTTATCTTTGTTAAGGCTATATAATATCACGCTGCAAAGTCAAAACGCGTGGACACAGTCGCGGGGGATTGCTAGTAAATTAATAAATAATATTTATCTACAACATCATCTAGCTTATACTTCACAGTTAAAAATATTAAGTTTACTTGTATTTTTCTTTTAAGCCTGTGACGATTTGTGCAGCTTTGCGAGAGATTGAGAGTCCTTGGCCGCTGGCTGAGACAAGTAAAAGAACTGCGGAAGATTTTTGCCAAGTAGTGGGATCATCATCATAATGAGCCAATGGACGTCCACTGCTAAACATAGGCCTCCATCACAGCTCCACAAGGATCAATCGCAATCGTAGTCTGTATCCAGCGCGATCTTGAAATCTTTACAAGGTCGTCGATCTATCTTGTCGGTGAACGTCCTACGCCGTAGTCCTAGTAGTAGGATGATGTAGGTAAAATATAAAAAAAAGCCTTTAATAAAATGCATCGACGGCGAAGCTCATGTTAAACATGAGCTGTTATATGAATAGTGAAAGATACGCATAAAGATAGGGTTCATATTTTCGAAATTAAGAAGAGAAAATCTCTTTATTAGAAACTGTGTCCAGTGTTGGTATGCTCGTTCAGTCGGTCCGTGCCTCTAATTCCTGTGATCCCACACGTCGGCCGTATATCGCCAGCAACCTGCTTAGCCCCACCTTTGGTTGTATTACGTGAAGTGAAGGCAACACATACATACATATAGGAAACTGGTTACGATTTGCGCCACCTGGTTTATACTGTGAGCTGAACAATTAGTTCATCTATACTAAGCTGAAGAGTTTGTTTGAACGCGCTTATATCAGAAACTACTAGACCGATTTGAATTTATTTTTGCGTTGGATAGCTTTTTTATTGAAAAAGGTTTTAGACTCAACCAAATCACAAAACAATTAATAAGAATAGAGCTACAATGAAAAACGCTGCAAAAACGAAGGAACAATATACCTTTTCAGAGCTTCTGCAACGGAACGGTAGGCAGTGTAAACCGTTTAAGATACATCAGAATCATGTATAACAGGATTATTCCGCATTAAAAGATCGACAATGAACCCCTCTATGATTCCTAGCCTCTTACTTCCAATGAACATAATATGTGTTTTGCGTTATAATAATATTTTACGCGATTTACGCAGGCGACGCCGCGGGGGACCGCTGCTAGTTCCCTTATTTGTGGTAAGCGACGTGGGTACCGGCGTTGGCTGAGATAACAATTATTCAGCAAAACGAACAAACAAACTTAATTTGAATTAAAACTTTTTAAAGTTTGCTGTTTTTTAACGGCTTTATTAAGATAGTTTTTTGTAAAACTGCTATGTATTTTAACCATAAAATTAATATTCCTATCGGCATAGAAGGACAAGTAAAAGCTATCAAACGAAACCGATTTAAAATGTCAGTAACTAACATAAGTAAGTAACATTTGTAGCTTTAAATGAGATTACCTTTCGATCAGGTGATTTATAACAATGTTCCAAAGTTAAATATAGTAGTTTACTGCATGATAAACAGTCGACACAAAATATTGAACATGCAGCTCTAGTGTAAAACTAAATGTTATTTCATTATACAAAATATTCGTCGATATACATTCCCTGTGTTATTCTGTCTTTATTTTTTACGTAAATTAACGTTTGTAGAATAGAATAATCAAACTGCCTACTTTAAATTTGAAGCACATTGGTAAATATAAGTCGTATATTAAGAGGCTTCGATTTGGACTAATCTACCTGTTAAATGATTATTTGTTGGGGTTATGCCGCTGTAATGCATAACAATCAATCACCGATCAAGTCACCATGTTTCAGACGCATTATTTTTCCAAAATATACACAATTTCCCTTTTAAATATAAAAAAAACAAATGCACGTAATTTACAGCGAGCTTCTGCGGAGCGGTCAACTGTTTGACATCTGACAAAAATGGTTCTGCTACCCATCTCTTTTTATCTCTCAGTTTGCTGCTAGTGACATCTCGCTTTTGTCGTTCTATTCCAAAGGGATAATAATTTTTATTATTTTAACTAATAAATAAGGTTGGAAGAGACTATATCGTAAATTGGATAATGATGATAATCTGATGGTCCCTTTTTTTGAAAATTGAATTTAGCTATTCAAAAATTAGTAACATTTTAATCGCATCAGCTACCACCGTACCGTATTATAAGGTAAAATCGTTTTAAGTGAACATATTTAAACTGAGTCTTTGTTTATATTATAGAAACCGAACATTATCATATTTTTTAGGAAAATCGTAGTTTTCTTTTTGTTTTTCTCTAACAAAGAATATATTATTTGATTTAATACAGCACTCGGATGATTTTTAAAGTTCTACGTTATTGGCTTCGCCTTTCTCAATTCAATGCCTATTTGTTCCTTTTCTCTAAGCTCAACCTAAATGATAAATAAAATGAAAAAATCACCTTCATCTTTAATGTTCTCAAAAAATAGCAATGAACATGATAGTACAGAGGTAGGTCCTCTGCTATATTTATACAGAACCTCCCAGCCATCTCACCCCTCGTTAATCACACTCGGAGATTATGTTTGTTTCATTTTCAAAATTCGAATCCCCGCTACCACGCTACACGATTGTTCGCCCTATCGGTTTTCGATCAGTGGATTCAGTGGGCCTCCAGGCGCGGAGTTGCACGCACGTTACTACCTCGCGCTCCGACGCGCTTTGTTTACGGAGGACACGTGTTTTGTGCTCGAAAGTAAATCAGTTCTTGTTTAAGGTTCAGAATTCCGACTTTTTACGAAGTGTGTTTAAAGTTATGTAGTTCAAGAAGTTGTGTGCAGTGTTATGGAGATGTGGGCCAAGCCGTCCCCTGCTAGTACAGGACTTTCGTTTGTGTTGATGCTGCTGACTGTGGCTGAAGTGCCAGGATATGTGGAGACTGAGGAGTTCATCAGCGATCTCGACAAGCCAGGTATGTTTTAATGTTGGGTAAACTTTTAGGAAAATTATCAGGATTTTTCGTTGAAGTGTAGTGACTCGCTGTTTCTATGAAAAGAAAGGGAAAAATAACTAAAAAGCAGCTGCGCTGCACTTAAGACAATTTTTATGTACATTAAAATTAACACATACATTACATAAACCGTGTAAATAGTCAAGACATGAGAAAAAATATTCTTACAGCTATTGTTAAAAGATATGTACGTGTAATTAATAATTAAGCATAAATTTTCCCAAGTCTCACGTGCCTGAAACGAGTCTCTGAAAAATAATTAATAAGATTATTTTACGGACTTTCCAATTAAAAGTCTCCGGAAAAAATTGTCATTGTCCAATAAGTGGACTCACGTACGTGCCTTTTCAAGGACTCAAGGTGTTTGAAAATACTGAGCGTTATTAAAAAAGTAACAATTTCTTGCAACTCTTGCGTCTGTTGTTATTGAACAACTGCAATTAAAATTATCATCTTCTGTCTTTCTAAGCGTACTCCATTCATCAACATTAAACCATCGGTAAATATTTCACTCACTTACATCGATTTTAAAACTTCCTCTATGTATAGCGCTTTCACGAAAGAGGCCTCGATCGATTTAAAATTGATAAAAGAGACCGATTTAATTTTATATTATTAGATAGAGTCATGGAATTTAGGCTAAACCGAGAATTTATAGCATTAACTAAAGTCTGACTCCCACCCATAAATTTCGAAGTGCAAAGTGATACCATCGGGGATTCTACTCACGCCTAGGTTTTTTAGGAATGCGGCCTTCTAGCGAAATGCCGAGCCTCTTTCGCTGGACTGTTAAGCTTTTCAGGCATCTAGAATAAATTGCCGGTCACAGAAGTGTTTTTTTTTGGTTCTTGGGTTAAATGCGTCACTTTTTGTATCATAGCGGCCTTCGTCAGACAAAATGCTACGTTTAACACGCGTATAGAAATATACAGTTAACTACTTTTATTTATACACTAGCGGTCCCCCGCGACTTCGTCCGCGCGTTTTGAGTTTGCTCCCTCCCCTCCCGTCGCAGCGTCATGTTTTATATCCTAAAGCCTTTCTCGATAAATAAGTTATCAAACACAGAAATATTTTTTCAAATCGGTCCAGCAGTTTTTGAGATAAGCGCGTTCAAACAAACAAACTCTTTAGCTTTATAGTATATTAGCGCAAGCGCACGTTGTACTTAAGCTGCGAACATTATTTTGGTGCGGAGTTATGTTAAAACTGTGATAGCTCCTAAGATATTTATTGAAATCAAATTATATAAAGGGCAACTTGGTTCTTAATAAAATGCTCGTGATGATGAATGTATTTATTTTGATAAGAATAAATACCTGTGTGTATGATACACCTCTAAAAATAATGCATTATTTTTTTACAAATTTATTAACATAAAAAAGGTTGTAGTAAGTCAACCATAAAAGATAGACATATGCTGTCACGTCTTTATTATAGAACTCTTAATGCTGAACAATCCTGTCATACATGATTTTTGTGTAACTTAAGCGGTTTCCGCAGCGTATGTGGCGGAAGCTCTCAAAAGGAATATCTTTCTCCCGTTTTCGCAACATTTTTCATTTCTGCTGTGGTCTTATGAGTTGTATCTTTATGTTATATAGCATAAAGCCTTCCTCGATAAATGGACTATCCAACGTAAAAAATTTTTTTCAATTCGGGCCAGTAGTTTTTGAGATTAGCGCGTTCAAACAAACAAACAAACAAACAAACAAACTCTTCAGCTTTATAATATTAGTATAGATTAGCGCAAACGCACGTTGTACTTAAGCTTCGAACATTATTTTGGTGCGGAGTTATGTTAAAACTGTGATAGCTCCTAAGATATTTATTGAAATCAAATGATTTAAAGGGCAACTTGGTTCTAAATGAAATGTTCGTGATGATGAATGTATTTATTTTGATAAAAATAAATACCTGTGTGTATAATACACCTCTAAAAATAATGCATTATTTTTTTACAAATTTATTAACATAAAAAAGGTTGTAGTAAGTCAACCATAAAAGATAGATACATGCTGTCGCGGACTTTATTATAGAACTCTTAATGCTGAACAATCCTGTCATACATGATTTTTGTGTAACTTAAGCGGTTTCCGCAGCGTATGCAGCGGAAGCTCTCAAAAGGAATATCTTTCTGCCGTTTTCGCAACATTTTTCATTGCTGCTGTGGTCTTATGAGTCGTATCTTTATGTTATATAGCCTAAAGCCTTTCTCGATAAATGGACTATCCAACGTAAAAATATTTTTTCAAATCGGGCCAGTAGTTTTTGAGATTAGCGCGTTCAAACAAACAAACAAACAAACAAACTCTTCAGCTTTATAATATTAGTATAGATTTAGGTATAAAACAGGATATGGTTTATGCTTAATTTATATAAAATTAAAACTTCAATTCATAACTGGACCATAACTCATGAAAAGTATGTAACACAACATGAGTATTTATAGTACGCTAATGGAATATTATTTACATTATTATAAATCGAAACAACTTATAATAAAAAAGTGTGTTAAAACATTATGGCATCAAGACCAGGCATGATCCTCACCCTTTAAGGTGTTGGTTAAGGCTTTTTGTAAGTACTGAAACTAATATTGACAATACTGAATAAGTAAATAGAAATAAGTCTTCGCTACCGTGGATCAAATCGTTAGACGTGCGGCACATACTAACTAACGGGTTTATAGAGAAGGTGCTATTTTTATACAATCAAATATATTTGGGTTCCAGGATCTATGTCGAACGTTAATAATGATTTCTAAGTTTCTTATTGACACTACCTTTTCTGATGCCAGTCAAATTCTGACTTTGGTGTGTAAACGATTGCCCAAGTAAAGAGTTCACACTAATTTTGTCTAATACGTATTGATGTTCGTTTAAATACGTTTCTTTGAAAACCATGTATGTTTTTATTGCCACTAATTACCATTAAAAAATAAATGTTTACAACTGACTCTACGTATATCATGAACGATAACTTTAGTTTGCGTTAGCTAGAGTCTCTGAAATTGTAGTTTTTTTTCCTCTACACGAAAAAAGTAACTGCCTCTATAATTGTGAAATTTAAAATTTTACTGACACGATCGATTTCCTTTGAACGGCTGTCAGGAAAATAGCTAATAAGCGACGTGTGAATACAATGTAAAATGGAGCAGTGGGCTTATGAAATGGTCTTGTATATTTTTTGTAGCTATAGACAAACTCACCCTACATGTCCACGTACTGTTCCGTAATAGAAAAAGAAAACGTGATTAAATTAGAAAAATAGATAACTATTTCAGCAAAGTAATCCTTAATATTAGTTGTGCTGTCTAATTCCTCTATAGTTTCTGTATAAGAGATGTAAAAACTATTGAATGATTTTTTTTATGAATATTGGACACCAATCACATACATTGCTCTGATCCCAAAGTAAGTAGCCAATGCACTTGTGGTATGTAAATCAGACACGACGGTAGTACCACAACACCCAGACTCGAGGAAATGTAGAAAATTTTGATTTCTATATTGACCCGACCGAGAATCGGATCCGGGAGCTCGGAGCGGCGACGCCTTAAAGCCTGTGCTTAGCCACTGTACCACGGAGGTCGTCAAGTATATAATAGAGATAAGTTATTTTTTTCGTAAGCTTTAGGACTCGTTAGTGTGTTTTGCATTGGAACAGGATGGGGAAGGTACGAGTATATACCGTTTTCTGACTTATGGGTAAAAGAAATACGTTTTTTTACTGGATGTTACCTCCCGTTGAAGTGAGTTCACTGTGTTTTATTTTATTGTATTGTGACATTGTGTTCACACTAGCTTTTAACAAGTGAGGTCTTGCGTGCCTAAGTGACACGTGTCAGGAGAAACACGGAATGGACCAGTCAGAGGTCTTGAATAGGTGTAGCTTATACCCGAAAAATATTTTGGCTAAAAAAGCTTTTTTCTACTTTAACTGCACGGTGAAAAACACATCATTCAATCACTGTATTATACATATTAGTTTTTTTTGTAATAAATATAGTAAGAACATAGCACCTATTTTATCCTTGTACAAAACCTACTTTTATAAATACCTTTATAAATGTAAAAAATCTTTATGTTGACCGTAAAATCAACCCCAATCAAACCTTGGATTTGAGTCCAATCGCTCAGCCTATAAGATTGCCAATAAGCCACAGGATGAACGTACCGTAACGTTTCGTCTTTAAATTTACATACGGAGTTTGGGCAACGTTTCTCTAGAAAAAAAAAGCTGTAAAAGCAACCTTTACGACGTATCTTAGAGTTCCGTACATTCTGCACACCATCTTTATCGCTCTCAATTACTCCCAGGAGATGAGACTGGTTGGGTATTACGTATCTTGATAGCATGCGGTCTGAATGCGATTGTAATCTTAGGATCGATTTTACCAACATTAGATAAGACTTATCCGACTTAACAAGTAAAAGCGACTGATTTCAAAATGAGATTTACATAAATGGTTGCTGACAAATAGGCGAAGTTTTCAAATTAGGCGTTTCGTATTATACTCGACGAATAATAGTAGTAGTAATAGTCCCTTTAGCCGATTTCGACTACGGTGGCCAGTCACAACGACTAACCGACTGCGCGGGACATTTTATAGTGCACAAGTGAGTGCAGAAACACAGGTGCTCTCTCTATTCCTTTCACTCTCATAATAGCCCGACGGGACAGCAATTTGACACGACCGGAGAGAGATCGGGCGCAGGACCAACGGCTTTACGTTATTTTCCGAGGCACGGGGGCTACTGTAATAAATTCTGATCAGAAAAACTCAGTTATATATATTTGTCCCGACCCGGGGATCGAACCCGGGACCTCTGGCGCAGCCGTCGCTTTGAAGTGCGACTCTCTTACCTCTGCGCCACCGAGGCATACTCGTCAAATATTCCTTACCTGATGGTAAAATCGATGGAAGCGCCGGCAAGCAAGCCTAAGTAGATTGCGCGAAGGCACATGCCAATAAGTTTACTTATCATCGTAAATAATATCGTAATTGCAAATTCATAGCAATTTAATTAGGTAATAGGCGATCATTAAATCATACATTTTAAAAATGCTTTGTATATCTTCTTCATAAGTAAAATTTGTAACAGGAAGTTGTTCTTTAATGCATTGTTTAATACCACCAATATTACCATAGTACTTTTTCATTTAGAATTTGTGTTATATTGGTTAATATCAGATTAATCCAGATCAAATTATCAGACTGCATCTTTGATGACAAATTAGGATCTGATCTGATATTATTTGTCACAATAGTAACATCTATACGTGCTTCTTTACTTCATATATGTATACAGCGTGTGGTCTGTAATAGGAGTAATCATTTTAATCAATGACTCTACAGAGTATACGTAGTAAAAAGTAATAAAATAGAAATAACATAGTAATAACAGTTATATTGAACACCAATCACATACATTGCTCTTATCTCAAAGTAAGTAGCTATTGCACTTATGTTATGGAAATCAGACACAACGGTGGTACCTCAACACCCAGACCCGAGACAATATAGAACATTTTGATTTCTATATTGAGCCGACCGGGAATCGAACCCGAGACTTCGGAGTGGCGACGCCTTGAAACCAGCGTACTTGGCCACTACACCACAGAGGTCGTCAAACGTAGTTATTTTGACATGTGCTATAAAATTCTTTAAATCAGGTTGGATTCTACCAAATATAAGCTTACACCAGCGTCACTATTTGAATAATAATTTTCTCTCTCGATTTTATACTCGAATAACTCAAAGTCGTTTTTCAACGTAAAATGTATCAGGAATTACTAAACACGCATAACGAACTTCATTTTCAGTTTTTCAGCCGTACTGAAAATTTTTCTTCGACAACCCTGTGTGCTTTCTTCTTAGATATTGTGCGCCTAGCCGAGACCTATCCGCGGACACCCCGTTTGCGCCGCTAACATCAAAGGAACGCAAAAAATTCGCAAAACATACGTTACAAATGACTGAACAGTTTTATTATCAGGCAAATCAATGCTCAATGAGTGTGACAATACACTCGGAGGGTAGAATGCTTTTGTGAAAATTATGTACAAATGTTTGTTTGAGACACATTGTATATTATTTGACAAAGAATACAAGTAAAAATTAGCTACATAAATAACTAACCCGGTTGCAAAGTGCGATGTTGCTTTAATAAGCAGCTCTCTTGTATGAATAATCAAATTCGTATAGCAATTTCGTATAATCCGCTAAGCAGACTCGTGTGGGACAGCACTACACTAGTGAATGAACTAGAAATACTTAAAAGTTTTCCTGAAATGCATCGCAATATTCGTAATGCCAATTTGGCAACCTAAATATTGAGTGGAAATGGAAGTGCCTGGAACTTGAACGGATTAAAACAAGATTGCAATACACCAAATATTACACAAGTACTATAATAGGTAACACAGTACTCACATTCATACAATATTAAAATCCGTATTCTATCACGATTCTGGTTATAATGCCGATTCAAATTCACTGTTAACTACATGATCATTATCTGTATGAGTGGAATTATTCACCGTTTTGCTCCGCTATTAAATCAGCATTACTCTAAAATATGAATTCATCTCATTAATCGACTCAATAAGCGGAATTAACAGCCAATAAAATCGCTCCGACCGTCCATTCAGCGCTTCTGAATGAAAATGCCCGTTTTAATGCATTTTACATAATGTTGTTAAACTTGAGCTTTGCAGTAAGACTGAAATCAAAATTTGAGTCATGACTCTAGCAGTGATAAGTGTTTAGGGGAATCATTTTTAGTCCTTTGAGTATATTTACCGACTTCAAAAAACAAGGAGGTAATCAATCCAACCTGTATGTTTGTGATATCGTCAGAATTGGATAAAGTTTTAGTTTGTTGATCTTTTAATGGTATCAAACAAGTGTGCAGCATTTCGTAAGTGTATGTATATGTTTGTCTCAATATTTTTCAAAACGAGAAGTCAGAGCGGGATCATTCTTTTTTAGTTTGATCAGGTATAATTCAACTTGTGGTAAAGTGTAAGTTTCATCAAAATCAGTTGAGTAGTTTTTGAGCAATCTTTTTCTTCCTTCTAGACCAGCTCCCACATTTACTTGGGGTCGGCCTTCCTCGTCCGCATTCTTCATTTAGCATGGTCTTGTGCTGCGTCCCTACCTAAGTGAGCTTCCTTCAGATTTTTTTCGATCGTCGTCATCTAAGTGCCGGGTGGTCTTCCACGAGTGCGTTTTGTCGCTGGTAAGTCTAAGGCAAACTTTACCGTATGGTCCTTCTGGAATCTTTGGACGTCACCGTACCACCGCAAGCGTTTCTCTTTAACCTTATCGACTATTGGGGCTATTCTGAAACTCCCCCTGATGTACTCATTTCGGATTTTATCCGGTTTTTGAGTAATAACTAAAACTTATAAACAAAACCTTCAAAAACTGACTTAAAAGCTAAAAATAACGCATGCGTCTTCTATTTACGAGAAACAAAACATTTTGGAGTCGGTGCAAACTTACCTACAGTACCAACAGTTTTCTCTAGTACACGCACATTATGCAGTGACTCCAAAAAAAATGTTTTTCCTAAGCCTAGCCTCCTTGTAGCTTTTAATTTTTTATTTGTTCTAAAAGTACTGTAAGTCTTATCAGACTTTAAGTCATTTAAATGTTCATGCGCTCACATGTATGTGTCCCTGTATTTGAACCCGCGACCCTTGGTTTAAAAGATGCGTCACTACCATGCACCAAATAGTTTGTTCGACTAGATTTAAGCTTAGAAATAAGAGAACTCAGTCGTACCAATTTGCGGAAAATGTTATTAACTGTTATTAATTTTCATAGTCTGTTCTTAGTTTTTTTTAAACAACTTGTAGACCTAAACTGGTCTCAGACTCGAATTCTAAAAAAACTAGTTGTACAAAAAACACAAGTTCTATTACTATTTACAGACTTAAGAACTCAAGTCTCGTACAACACTAGTTTTACAGCTTATCTCTTTCCCTCTTCAGACGAAGGGGCAAGAGTGAATGAGATGAACAGGTTTGGAAATACAGCTTATGTATTGCATTAAAATCCAGGTTATGTATTGGAAACAAGTGGATTCTTAGTTGATGTTGATGATATAAGTCTTGGATTTGATGAGTTTTTTTTTTCAGTGCTTTTCATTAAGGTTTCGCTTATGATTGTTTATAGTATTTTTTTAAATAAATTGTTTAAAATGTACCATAATTTGCGTAACTGTTATTAGTTACTTATTCATTTTGTATCCCACAATAAATCTACGCCGTTACAAAAATGGGTATTGGCGTTTCGCACCACGAAGTTTTTGGACCGCTAATCTCTCAGGTTCTGTTTCGGGAGGGGTTATTCGCATCGCACAGCGGTCGGTGAAATGTGCTGACTCAAAAGTTACCTCGGGCGATTTGCACCAATAAACCACTAGCAGTGCGAATGAACCCATTCTGGAACAGCACTTTGACGATAGGTACCGCGGTCCAAAATCTGTGCAGTGTAAATTGTCCCAATACCCACAAAAATAAATACGCCTGAAAACGCTTGTGTAATCTTTTATCCTAAAATCTAACTAAACAACTTGCGTCCCGGAAAGTTTCTGCAAACTTGTCGTCGCGTTCACTTTATATTTTTAATGCGCCCACGTCCAATAATGTCCGGGATTTTAAACGCAATTTCTAGTCAAATTCTGTTGTGTTTGGACGTGTTGCGAAGCAATATATTGGAGTTCGGCCATATCGCGGTTTGAATTTATTTTGAAGCATAGTATGAAGTTAAAACTTCATGCACTTTTTTGAATAAACACACTTTTTCTTTTTCACATTCACACACATTTTTAAATAAACGAACAAATAAATAAATGACGTCACGCAGCCTACGCGTTAAAGAAAGCACTTGCAACAATCAACAGGTTTGCCTTGCAGTTGCTTTTTGCAAGTGCAATTTATGTTATTACAGATAAAGCTCTCGTTACTGCCTACATAATAATAAGATGACTTAGTTATCAGATTGCAATTAGAGATACGTAACAAAAAATCTCAACAAACTACTAGACAGATCGTGTAAAATAACTCATCATTTATGTAAATGTTAGTACAAAATCGGTCGTTTTATACTTACTCAGTCGGATAAGTCTTATCTGACGTTGGTAAAATCGGCCATTAATTAAAAAGTTTTGTCATAAACCTATTGTGCGGTGCATTAAAAGGCATAAAAAGTAGAACGTTGGTTTCACGGTCAGCATTAATTTGTTTTTAGTGCTGCGTATACGAGTAGCCCTCTTTTACGTTCTAAACCCATAACATACCGGGGTTTCGCCGGTTTTTAAAAAAAATATTTAAAAAAAAAACTGCTATGAAATATAATACAATTCCGTCCCAATTGCATAATAGTGCGAAACGTAATGAAAAGGTAAGAACAGAACCAGGATTTTGTTTTAAATAATTAAGGCTGATATTACTAACGTTAAGTAAGTTTTCCAATTGGAAGTCGATTTACCAACGACCGATTTTAAAATGAAATTTAAATAAATGATAACTGACAAATAGATGTCATTTTTAAATAGGGCGTTTCATGTTGTATTAGACAAATATTATTTATCTCATGTTGATAAAATCAACACTGAATTAATATAAAACAAGCGGTTTTAACATGTTATTCATATAAATGATTACTGACAAATAAGTGAAGTTTTTAAATTAGGCGCATTGAATTTTATTCGACAAATATACCTAGTCTTACGAGTATATTCCTTTAAGGCAAAATTCACAAATCGTAATATTTTGGCACCGGAACCCTAAGCTGTCAAGACGACGATGTACAAAATGGCTGCGTGCAGATATATGAAAATGTTGAAATAAATGTATATAGTGACGAGAATAGACAGGATAAAAAGCGAAAAAAGCAAGAAGAAGTTTCAGAAGTTAAATATGTACCGAATAAGATGATTTGCAGTTGTCACAGAGAGCACGAAAATCATGAGGCAAAAACGTTAAGCATTTCTCGTAGTAACTTGAGTTATTTTAATATTTAGGATTTTGAATATATGTAATAGATCTCTTAAGTCTGATGGGTTTTTGGTATTGATTGCCGGAAAAAAGCAACCACAGGTAATGAGAACCCAAATTTTGATTTAATTTAATGTATTTGCGGGATTTTAGATAGGTAAAATCAAATACATTATAATTGAAATAAAGATAATACTGACTACGGTACCGCTTGCAACATTCGACCGAAAAATATGATTCTTATGTAGGTACTACTGTGGACGCGTTTGGTGTATTGGTTAGAGCTCCTAATTATTACGCCGGCCGTCGCGGGTTCGAATCCCGCAAGGGTCAAATGTTTGTGTGATGAGCACAAACATTTGTACCTGAGTGTCTCTGGGGCCGTATTACGATCCTTACGATCCACCTTTAGCCGTTCAATTTCCAGGCAGCTCAATTCTGACTCAGTGTTAACAAATAATATCAATATAATAATATTATAATCAGACTACAATGGTACGAATATTGATATTTATGTTATGTTATTATAATAATATTATAAAAAATACCATGTAAAAATGCAATACGAATTGCTAATTTGACAGTAAAGCTGAGCCGCTTACCTATCAGAACTACATCGCAATACGCGCTGATCTTTTTAATCACTGTGTTTAACTAAGCTATGCTATTCCTACAAAGTTCAGTACAACAAATCCTACTTATTTGAAAATAATTTCATAATTTAATCTTGGTAATTGAATTGAGACCTCAAAGCTCGCTGCGCCATCATCGCAATCCAAGCTGCCGACATGTTAAACATTACTGTGAGACCCTGCGTTCCGCAAGCTGAATATAATAATATTTTTTAAAAACGCAGGCATTAAGGACTTAAGAACCTGACCTTTTCGCAGCAGAGTGTGCGAGCGCCGAGTGGGTTTAATGAGCAATCCCCGGGGAACTAGCAAAAACTTCTCAACTACATGTGAATGTTGGAAAGGGGAATAAAAATCTGGATTTTTTCATGCGATGAATAAGGGACGTGTGTACAAATCACGTGATGAATAAGCGACGTGTTTCACATTATTGTTATTACTACTTCCTCAGTGACAAAAGTTTTCACTGTAGTTAAATTTTTTAATTCGATCTTTTAATAGTTTTTGTTGCCAGAAAGACTTTGTTGGGTCGTTAAGTCTTCAAAGTAGTCTAATAGCTGGTCCAGATCGACCTTCAGCGATCTTTTAACTCGATGAGACTATTTTTATCAAATAATATCTATACTAATATTATGAAACTTAAGAGTTTTTTTGTTTGAACGCGCTAATCTCAGAAACTTGAAAACCGATTTGAAAAACTATCTTGTGTTGTATAGCTTATTTATCGAGGAAGGCTTAAGGCTATAAAACATCACACTGCGACGGGAGGGGAGGGAGCAAACTCAAAACGCGCGGACGATGTCGCTGGGTACCGCTACTAATTTGTAGACAAATGTTTTTGAAAACCTTGCCTATGGAAAAGTGTTCATAACTTTTTTTTTTAATTTAATTTATTTTAATCAATTTTATTTCATCAATTTCGCTCTAATAAAAACCGAATGATTTTTATCTCAATTGATCGTTTTTAACACACATTACTCGTATATGCCTGGTTAGATAACAGATCGCTAAAGTTATGTACCTATATTGACTTACCTGTCCAAATCTATCTGTCTCGTAGCCATACGCAGAAATAAGTAGACAAGCCTACATATAGGCATATTCGGTGTGCTTAAAACTATCAATTGGAATAAAGCTCATTCAGGTGTGGCAAGAGTGATAGTGATGATATAAATTTAAAACGTCTCATCCAACGTTATATAAAACGTTTCATTGATTAATCAGATGGATAAAAGTCCTCCATTTCTCCCCTATAGGTACAAGTGTCACCGTAAACTCAATAAACCACGCTCAAGTACACAATTAAATTGTCTGTATTATTTCTTATTATATCGTGGTATTAAAACCTAATTAGGGTTCTGTGGCTGATTGGCAAAAACGGAACCCTTATAGTTTCGTCAAGTCTGTCTGTCACAGCCACTTTATTCTGAAACTATTAGTATTACACAGTTAAAACTTAGTAGGTAGATGTATCCTGTTACCCGCTTTACGATTCTTACACATCGCTTACAAAGTGGTAAATTTTGAGTTTTTTAATAAAGCACATTTTCAATAACCGCAAACATAACTTTTTTAGGATGAATACAATGGAAAATAAAGTTATTTTTGCCGTCAACAAAATATTGTGGTATGTTTGCTAAGTAAAAGTATGTGGATCTATAATTCAGTTTAAGTTGGCACGGAACCCTTAGTGTGCGAGTCCGACTCGCACTTGGCCGGTTTTTTTGACTTCGATTATGAAATATCATAAACTAATTTGGTCCGAAATTTTCATCATGATGGCGTGGAGCTGTCTGCTAAGTTCTTAAATGCTATACACGGACACTCTGAGCGCCAGACGTTTATTAACTTGAAAACTTTTCCGAAGCTTAATCAACGGACAATAGGCCTGAAGTTGTGCGGCCATTCGTATTGAATGTTAAATTTCGAGTATCTTCGTATATTTAATATATGAAGTCTTTCAAAACTCCTGAAGAATATCTTTCGTTTAGATGTATGCTTACATAAGACACTCAAATCATAAAGATAAATATTTATGCCTACTACACCGTACCTAGGCGAGGAGCATATCAGACACGAAGGGAAACAGTACCGTTACCATGAGTTTACGACGGTTTTACTCGCTAGCGACGCCGTAAAAGAAGTCTATGGAAAATTGCACAGCGCCTCTAGCGGTTACTGACAGTACTAAAATTTTCCATACAAAAATTACGTCGTCGCTAGCGAGAAAAAGCTTCGTCGCTATCGATTCAACTCATGGTAATGGTACTGAAGACGCTCTACTATGCCCACTGAACGGATCTATAGCGTTCTGTCTCATCGTTATATGGAGCGAGAGCGTATTGTGCAGGTGATGCAACGCTCCGCGCATTACGTGAGACGGTGGTGGTCTGTGACGGAAATATCTAGTTAGTAGGAAAGTAGTCAAAGTTTTTAATACAAAGAATATTTTTTACCTGGCACGTTCCTAGCATGGTCATAATATGATACGTTGTAGTGGGAGAAAACCTTAATGTTAACTTAAAGTATTAGCTTAAAGTATTACACGTTTGTAATTATTGGACACTTTCTTCTAACGATTACGTAAAAAATCTTGTAATTTAATAAAATGAATTAACATCTAATAGTTGCATTATCTGTAAAAAAAAAATTTTATATATTATTCTATTCCTTTTATATGTTTAGATCTTACAGATACCGTTACGATTTAATGTTGAGAACTACTTTACGATACCTAGAAACCAGTAATGGTCTCCTAAATCAACTTTTTCTTTGATTTATTTATAGACCTGACGGTGAAAATGTTTGTCATGTAAACTTTCAAGCCTAAAATACATTTGTATTTGAGTTAATCCACGCGAATATTCTCTATAGGGAGATGATAAAAAATATCGAGAACAACTTTATCTCGCTTCGTTGACACTCGCAAACAAACAGCGAACCCGCATTAAAATTTAAGATCGTCCCCAACAATTCAAAAATAAAGCAAAGTGACTAATCAATAGATCAAGCGATATACCAAGTCTATCTGTGCCGATTTGATGTTAAAATAACTTATTTGCTTAATCACCGGACTACTGAGAGTTGCACAAAACGTTGCCACCAAATCCCTTACTGGGAAAAGAATGCTTAGATATCTCTCCTACACAACACGTGAATTTTATTACTATAGATGACATAACTGATTCGCGAAATTGTTTTTTTATTTTCAAAGTAAATGTTAGCGGCAACACTCGATGCACCGATCTTTCTAAGGTCTTTCATCTCCCTAGCAATTTCCTTGCGCTCCTCCTCAAAGGCTCTTCTTTCAAGGACGAATAAAAATACTCGTCAAAAAGTGTGCTCACGCATGATTGGATGATCAAACGAACTTACCTTAAGTGAAGTTCGATCCAAATTGTCCTGACTTCGACGAAGAGATTTAATTGACCATGTAGTATGCCCTGCTACGCGTCTATTAACTCGCACACAGGTTTAGCGCAAGAAAGAGAAAGTAGAAAACCTCACTCCCTCCCACGCCTCACAGCACTGCCAGCCGCCTGTCGCTCATTCATTTCAGAGCAAGGAGACCGATGTATGAGATGTACAACATTGATTATACCTATGGTATGGGTGACGATTATTTTTGCATAAAAAACGTACACGGGAATTGGGAAGGGTGGGACCTTAAATCTCTTCGTCGAAGTCAGGACAATTTGGATCGAACTTGACTTAAGGTAAGTTCGTTTGATCATCCAATTGTCCTGCCTTCGACTCTGAGATTTAATTGACCATGTAGATGTTCGGAGTAAAATCAATGTTGTTACAACAGAATAAGTTGACATCTCTGTTAGTGTTTGATCATTAGAACGATCATATTAAATAACAATTTATTGTTCACGTCACCATCTTTGACATTTAGATGTATTACTATTACTAAAAAAGAATGGATGTATGATAACTATGATAAGTTATAACTTTCTACTATAAACAAATATTTTTACTAGGAAGAAAGAAGATATTTGTGAGTTTTTTTTTTTATAATGATTAACTAAAAATATATAATTTATTTATTTTAGGAATCTGAAACTGAAATAGTTTTATTTCTTATTTTTATTGTGGCGTGTTATATAAATAACAAACAATACGGAATACGTATTGTTGAGCTGAGACGGTTTGCGAATTTTATAGTTTTACACACTGAATTTGGCACGTAAAACAAATGATAATTTTATTACGAGGAAAGCTAAATACAGAAAACACTTTTTAGTAAGCGCATTATCTTTGATAAGGTAACGGGCTGGAAGGTAAGTCTGACAAATCGTTATCTTGTCTTGCAATTTTTTAACATATTTTATAATTATAGATTTGAAATACATACATGATATTCTATTGCTTTTTAGAATGGGATATTTAGGTATTAATGTGACTGTTTTAAAGATATACGTCCGAATACCAAACATATAAATAATATTTTATACATTTAAATTTCGAATACCTGAGAAAACATTTGGTTATAAAAAGTGTTAGATGATTGATATAAAAGCAATTGATTAATTTATTTATTTTAAGGAATGAAATTCTCTTAAGATCATGAAATATTTACAGGTATCTATCAATGCTATATGATTATTTGCTGAGTTACCAAAAGAATACGAATATTCAATGGCTTTGAAATATTGTCGTTATCAGAAATGTTAAGGCATGGGTAAGTAGGTAAGTAATGATTTTTTATTTATTTATACTATATAATTAAAAATTCAATAAGTATTTTAGTTACTGAAAAGTAACTATATCAATCAATTTACAATATACAATCTTCTTCAGAAATGAAGAAGATTAAAAATCGGCTTCTGAGAACTTTGTGACTTTATAAGGGCGAACAACCGCAAACAATTTCTCCGACAGAAGTTTTGGTACTACCCGGCCCCGGCCAAATACGTTTATCTTATATTCGACTAATCGACCAGGAATGTTCGCCGAGTATTCGATAGTCGGCACATGGTCAGATTTCTCGTTGTAAATTTACTCACAATTTTATTGCCTGGATAACTTTTAAGGATTATAGTAAATATCTTTCGAGTTAGTTACTATCTTTCGAGTCAGTTACTATGAGTTTTTTATTTATTTAATTATATATATATTTAAGTTTGACAAATATTGACTTGTTTCAAAATTATGAGCAGTGTCAAAAAAAATCTGATTATGATTCAGAATTAGGGTACCTATTTGGACAAAAAATCTAAAAATAAACTGATATCGTATAAAAGTACCTTTGTCATATCGAGATCCCAAGGTAGACTGGTTTCATACATATTTAAAAACATTCTTATATATGGTTCATAAAAAAACAAGAATTATTTGGTTTACAATAATTATTTGACTCAAATTTTAATGAATTGTCGTATCACATGACGTCCTCTGGCGTAAGAGTGAAGAGAAAGTCCTTTAAAAAAAACATTTTGAAAATGAAATATATATATATATATATATATATTCAACTAGGAGGCGGGCCGGACTATCGTGCCACTAGACCTGTTTTGTTATTAATTTTAATTCTACAATTGTTACTATTAAACTGGTTAATATTAAGATGAAATGTCCTTTGAAAATTTATTAAACACAGTTTATCGAATTCTTTAAACATCAAACGATAAAGTTCATATTATAAGTATCTATTTTGTTACTAATTGGAGCAACGTTTCCAAAGAATCGTTCCTTAGTAACTTAGTGGCTTTCTGGGGAAGATTGTTGTGGAGTGGATGAATGTAATTGGGTGAAAAAAACTGATGATTAGAGAATATATTTATTTGATGTAGTTTATTATTAAATCACAGAATAAATAGTAGGAAAATTAACATGGTTCATATTTCCAATAACTCAAATTAGATAATTGTAGTGCAATTTGGGTCTAATGCAGCATTGCATTTAGGATACGCCAGTTTTATTTATTTATTTTAATATATAATAATTGCCTTTTGTTAAAAAAAAATATCGATAGTAGTATTTGCGTAATAATGAACATGTCTTGTATTTATCACACCTTAAACGTCCCTACGTTTTACGTGTGGCATGTGGCACATGACAAATAAAAATAACCGAAGAATATTAAATAAAATAATATTATACTTGAGAAAATTAAATTGTACCAATTCATATGCTTTGTTATTGCATATCCATAAAAAACAAAAAGGCATTATTTTCGTAAAATGGACTTGTTTCAATTTTGTAGCTACCTATTCTTACGGTATATTTAACAATGTGTTGATTAGTTCTGGTTAGTGCTATCTGCGGATACTTCATACAATATGACATTTTATTTGAATTATTCTTCGGTGGTGATCGTGGTAGCATATGTTAAAAAACAAGCTCATAGAAACAAAAGTTAATTAATTTAAGGTGACCAAAGGTTGTGACAATCTTTACTGGTCGGTGGCTGACTTTTCCAAAGATAAAGGACACAGTTTTCTCGACTCGAGATTAAGTACCGAACTTTGCAACGGTTATATGAATGCATTCATAAAAAAGCGTATCACAACAAGCGTAACAGCATATTTTTCTAAAAATGTAATCAACTCTAAAACAATGGAATACCGCGAGCACCTTAATAAATCTAATATGTCGGTAGTACTATATTGATTAGGGAATTTGATAAGATACATTTCAAAACAATCACGCTTTCCAGCTAGTTGTTATTGCATCGGTAAATAAAATCTAAGCTTTACCGTTATATTTCCTGAGAAATTGATTAAATTTTAGTTGGATTTCAAAACTAAATACGTCAAATTTTCTACCATTCAGAATCATACATATGCCAGGTATTGAGCAAAGCTCATTCTCATTTTTATCATAGCTGTTAAAATTGAAAGCAAAAAATGGGGTTTTTAAACGGACCGGTTTTTATATGGACCCAACCATATTTTGGTACGTACTGGGCAAGCTTACAGCTTGCTTGCTTGCTATTTATAATAAAAGAGCCAACCACAAGCTGAATAGTTATAGGTATAAACAGAAAGCAGAAATGTATGTAGAAACTTGCTTTCAAAAAAAGTAAATTGTTATCTTTTTACACAATCTATTAAATTCGATATTTTAAGTAGTATTATTAAGCAGTGTTGCGTTTACCATAGCATTGTCTAATTAGACAATTTTATAGCCATTGGCAAGAAATAAGTACAAAAGAGTTGTAATCAATGGCGGATATAAGACCAACCACCCATAACTATGTGAGCTATGGAGGGATGCCATGCTACCGTTTTTAGAGCTTTGGGAAAAATTTTGGAGCGTGTACTGCAGGTTGCAGAATACGTGTATTTATGATTAAGGTCTAGGCAGTAAAAGTGTTTTTAATTTTACTTTTCCGAGCAAAAATGTACAAAATAAATAAAAATTTATTCGATTTGAAATAAATCTGCCGCCACTATTTTTCGGTACTTACGAAAAGGTGCTTTGTATTATTTTATTGCTATT
This sequence comes from Pyrausta purpuralis, assembly GCA_963924145.1. Taxonomy (NCBI): domain Eukaryota; kingdom Metazoa; phylum Arthropoda; class Insecta; order Lepidoptera; family Crambidae; genus Pyrausta; species Pyrausta purpuralis. The sequence goes on from OZ001646.1 coordinate 7,327,457, forward strand.
TTTGTTTGTTAGTGTGATGGCTTACATTATGCTCCATTTTAATATTTATCAAAAGATTGGCTGAGACAAGTGTTCGGTCGTGGTTTCGCCACGAGTGGAATACGGTAGCCCGTAATAAGTACATATGTACGTACGGCTTTAAGGTGATATAATAAAGTTTTCATAAAAACACATACCTTTTTTGGTCGGATTCTGATTCCAAGTGCGAAACGTTGAAAAAAACGCTGCAGTTGTGATGGTAGATCAGCGTTACGAAGTAATTCGCGGCGCATCATGGGCCGTCGCGTTCGCACAGGTAGAACATACCCAGGCAGGCGCCTGTTGGGCCGGATGAGTGCGGGCGAGGGCCGCTGCTTCATACTTAGAGGCCATGATGGCGCATCGTCAGCGCTGCTTAGTATGTGGAATTATGTATGAATGCCTTTGGCTGTAAATTCACCCAACTTGTTCCTCTTTTTCGCAATGAAAATGAGGGTAGGATATTGGAAGCAACGCATACCAAAAGTCTCAGCTGAGATCAAAAATGATCTAGATCACCAGAACTCAGATCCGGATAAATCTTCTGTGTAACTTGTATCAAACTTTAACAAGTTTCGAGTACTTTGAAATTTTTGGCGAGGTGAAATTTCATAGTTTTAGTCCTGAAAATGCGAGGAAAAATATTTGAAGCGAACAACTTCAACTGGAACTTAAATTTTATGGTCTATTCGTTGTATTTTCGTTATAAATTGTCCTCAATGCGTCAAATGAGGATATTATATCATATAGTAGTATAAAAATATAATTAATAGTTAATAACTTAAATAAAATTTAATTCTCTGATCTGCAATAGTTTTATTTAGGGATGTCATGATCTTGGAAAGTTTGCTCCGAGGGCTAGTTGATCTATTTGCTATTTTCTACTACTCGTATATTACTCGTAAAAAAACAAGTAAGCTTTTTTACAGTTTCGTATTTCTCGGGAGCCTTAAGTTTCAAAAAACTTTAATTTGGCATGTGTATGGTATTCTCACTTCCCCCCAAAGTGGTAAAACATTATTTTGGTTACTTCATATACAAGTAACGTGCGGATATTTTTTTTGTCTCTTGCCCAACCCATCGTGTAGGCTATTATCAAATAAAGGTTTTTTAAAGTGATAGAGAGTTTGCGAACATATTTTTGATAAATTGCCCTGCTTCCGTAACATTCAGTTTTCAAAGGCAATTTTTTGTTTAGAGTGGCTGCACGCTCTTCCAACTCAGCGGTAGTAGGTGGATACGTGGAATAATCACAGTAGTGGCATATATGATGAATTTAGAAGGTAAACTATCACGACTATGATAAATAAACAAATTTCAGAGTTGTAGTTTAGCTTTTCCCTGATATAGGAAGCCCTGCTTTGGGTAAAAAAATATAAAAGTAGAAAACAAGACATACACCAACTAATTAAAAACTTCCCTTTTTAACGTTTTTTTTAGTCTAGGATTAACTTATCTTCAGTGTAAACAACAACAAAACCAATTTGTATTTTTACCTAAAAATAAAGTAAATGTTGTGGTAGAAACTCCAACACAAGCTTAATTAATCCTTGTAAAGTATAATGTTACCAAAAATTTTAATCCCAAACCTAATACAAATCACAATACATGCTATGTACTAGTATATTAAGTGTCTAAAATTATTAATTAAACTTTTAATTACTAGCCTTGCCCCGAGGCTAAGCACACAAAACTTTTAAACGCGAATGTACCTACTTAGGTTGTAGTTTCGGAAACTTATCTTGGAACTTAAAAATCTTTTAAAAATTGTTAGCAAAAGGCTCATATTATAGGTTTCGCAATTCTGAAGTTAATCTTAATTAATTACTTTTTGATTTAACGGTCTCAGTTGGAGATTCTCTTAGAGTATACTCGTATTAAAATTACGTTTCAAAATTTTTCAGAATAAAATAGCATATATAATCATTTTATATAATAATCATTAATTTTTTTGACGACCTCCGTGGTGTAGTGGCTAAGCACGCTGGTTTCAAGGCGTCGCGTTGCCGCTCCGAGGTCGCGGGTTCGATTCCCGGTCGTGTCAATATAGAAATCAAAATTTTCTATATTGTCTCAGGTCTTGGTGTTGTGGTACAACCGTTGTGTCTGATTTTCATAACACAAGTGCATTAGCTACTTACTTAGGGATCAGAGTAATGTATGTGATTGGTGCCCATTCTTTATTTATTATTTATATATTTATCATTTATAAGGGGTACACAGAAGGCACATTCATTTATTGCCAGTTGTTACAATTTGAGTATGGTGTTAAAAAGTATAAATAGACAGTACAAGTGACGCCCTGCAAGCTTACAATAATAATAATCAACTCTTTATTGCACAACACAAAGTAAATTATAGTTTATAAGCTTATAGCAAATGTTCTACTAAGGCGGTCTTATCACTAAAAGTGAACTCTTCCAGGCCACCTCTGGGTAAAGAAATAGGCTAGGAAGGGTTTCGTGAAATAAATTAACAACAAATTTTGTGTTCGGCCCATTTAGCTATAAATAAATAGCATGCAAATATTTTTTGGCAATAATTACGTTTTTATATGTCTAGGAGTAGGTATGACGTAGGTCACACTGAAAGTTTGCTGACTTTGATATAATAAGACCAGAAGAAAACTTATGATATGTTGATTTGTTTTGCAGGGTGTGTGTCATTACAATTACAAGATACGAGGGTCAAACTGAAAGTTCTTAGAAAATCAAAAACTGATTACATTAGTCAGTTATTAGTTTTATTATATCTTTTCAAAATATTGTCCATTGACGTCAATACACCGCTGCATGCGATGGAACCACTGGGAAAAGCACTTTGCCCACTCGTCCTTAGGGGTCTCTTCAATGGCATCGCGATACGCAGCCACCGCTTCTTCAGCATTCATAAACCGCTTTCCTTTAAGTTTTTCTTTAATTTTTGGAAATAAATAAAAATCACAAGGCGCGAGGTCGGGGCTATACAGCGGGTGACCCAGTAATTCAACGTTTGATGTCGCCAAATAGTCGATCGTTCGCTTGGCGGTGTGCGACGAGGCGTTGTCGTGGTGAAGGAGGATCCTACTGCGAGGTCGTTTCTCTCGAACTTTTTCCAAGACAAGTGGCAAACAATTGGTAGTGTACCATTCTGCAGAAACTGTTTTTTGATCCTCTAACACAATTGTTGCGAAATGACCTATCCTTCCAAAGAACGAGGCCACCATTTTTTTTCCCGCACTTCGATCTCTCTTCACTTTAGTTGGCAACTCCTCGAAAGGAAACACCCACTGAGCAGATTGTCTTTTGGTTTCAGGATCATAACAGTAAATCCAGCTTTCGTCACCTGTTAGTATGTCGAACACAGCATTTGAGTCACCTCCGTTAAATCTTTCAATCATTTTACGGCACCAATCCACACGATGGAGTTTTTGAGCCTTAGTCAAATTATGAGGTATCCACCGGGCGCAAAGCTTCCTGACCGCTAAATGTTCGTGGAGGATTTTGTGCACTTGACTCATACCGATGCCTAAGCTTGTCCGAATCTGCTGATAGGTCACTCTTTTGTCAGTCTCTATCATACGCCGCACAACACAGATGTTATTTTCAGTCGTCGCCGTAGAAGGCCGTCCCTCACGTACATCATCAGTGAGATTAGTGCGACCACGTTTAAACTCATTAAACCAGTTGTAAACAGTCGCACGAGATGGGGTTTCATCGTGAAAGGCCAATCGTAGTCTATCATAACTTTCTTGTTGACTTAAATGACATCGAAAGTCATAAAAAATCATTGCACGAAAATTTTCTCGTGTTAAATTCATGTTGACGTGACACAGACAATTTTCAATTTGCCGCCAAATCGTAAAACAAATGACAAATGAATGAAATTTATACTCAGTAATATTGGCAAAGAGTTCTATTTTCAAATTTTAGAATATTTTTTTTATTATATTGTTTATTAGTGGCCAGTTCTAAGAACTTTCAGTTTGACCCTCGTATATAGAGTTTAGGTTGTAAGTTTTTCCTTCCTACCATTGGCACCTTTCTGAAGGCTAAGTGAATCGCATTTGGCACAGATTGTGAAATACCATTTTAAAGACACCTAAATAGCTGCTCTCATGTTATCTTTTTGAAGTGAAAACTTCTTTAGCGGCGTTGAGCACTTTTGTGGGATGGGGGAAAAATTTGAAACTCGCGTCAGGACACGTGGGCTGATCGAAAAACCGTAAGACGGTTGGCGAAATTATGGATGAAAGTTGATTTTTCTGAGAGATAAACTTTTTAATGTAATTTAATATAATATAAATTGTAATGTTTGTGTACGATAGCGCAATAAATAAATATTGTATTCTATATAGAATACAATAATAATAATAATATAATATTTTTTCTATATAGAATACAATAATAATAATAATATAATATTTTTATAGAATACAATATTTATTTATTGCGCTATCGTACACAAACATTACAATTTATATTATATTCAAGTTTTCACTTCTGCCGGCACTCCCGGAGTGCATTTTTTTTTTATCATTAACAGTATTCTAAGCCGCGCAGTCGTTTCTGTTTTCCTGTCAAATCATGCGAGTGCACAGCTCCTGGGACTTTAAATGTGCAAGCGAACGGTTTCGTATTTTTTTATACATTAGTTTTAGCATTCGCCCTAAAATAACTGGAAGTTAAAATATTCATACTAAGTTCAGTTATAACTTTGCCTCATAGATGGCGTTGTATGTTGATAGCCCGCGGTATTCATTGGATTTTCTGGAATCATATAAGCAAAATGTGTCATGAGTGTACCTTATCGAAATAGACGGTTCTGATAATACTAACACTGCTTTTAATTAATCTCCCCGCTGGCTAACGATTGATGATTTATTCAAAAAAGACAACTTGAAATATTTTTCATATTCAATAAAAACAAGAAATATCGTCGTCCAATAGTATCTTATATTATGTACAAAATTAAACTTGACCTGTCTACTTACTAACATTTTTGGGAAGTCACATAAAAATGATGACATCAGCTACAGCTAGCTTTCTCTGAATCCTTAGTCTAAAGTAAGAACCACTTCACGCCAGAACTCCATCCTATTTCATAAAAATAGATGTCATTTGTTGTCTGCCTCATAAGCATATGCCAATCTGGTCCAGTCCTCTTCACAAAAACCCAACAATACACGAATTATAATAAAAGCATTTCGACAATAACCTTACCCTTTACTAATGTAAACATCAAGGCACACGAAAATAAGGGTCCTTTTCTCTAATTGTACGTATAATTCAAGGCTTGTATAAACAACTGACGGGATACCTAAGTGCTTTTCCAGCCCTTTTCAATAAAGTTCTGTATAAAGGAGAAAGTTTCTTCAAACTATTTTTTAGTGCTGCTCCCCACTTTTACCTATAAACGATATCGATTAACATAAAATATAGTTTACATAAAATTCAAATCATTGAAGCTCTTGATTTATCATACAGTGCTATGATGTAGCACTCGTCAAAGACACAAAAATAAATTATTATACATTGTTTAATTTGAATTGTACTAAAATAGTTCTAATCCTACATTGTTACTAACACGATGTGGACTCTGGTTCAAAATAAAGTTATTTTACTTTTAAGAAAGCTTAAGTAAGTAAGTTTGTAAGTAACAGCTTTAACATATTTTTTTTTAATATTATAAATCAAAGTTTTTAGTCAGGGTATACCTTTTCTCTTTATCTGGCGGAATTTAATTGATTGTAGGTACGCATTAGAAATGTAGATACTTTAATTTATTATACGAATAAATAGCTTAATACTACGTTAAACCTATGCTACTTTCAAAATACATAAAAATACATATCTTATGGTGTATTCACACCGCCAGCAATCGTGCCGTAAGCCATGCCGCTCATGTCACATTAGCTGCTGCAGATGCCGCAGGGGCATTTTTCATTGTGTTACGTCACTTTTTGTTGAGAGAGTAATCACTTGCAGAATTCAACAGGCTTGCCAATGTGTCGGTGGCCGAGTGGTATAGGCATGTGCCCGGATAGCGTAAGACACAAGGTTAGATCCCTTGTCTAAGACAATTGGTTTTTACAAGTGCAATTAATAAACTGATGCTTGTGACAGCGGTGATCTGTTAAATTAAATTAAATTGACTGACCTTCGGACATCACTAGTTAGCCAGAGCTACAATGTTTATTATGCTAAAACTCTGGATTTGTGAAGTTTCATAACTCGTACACAGATGGAAGAGACTAGTTGGTTGATCTAGTTTGCGCTTTGATTTTCATTAGCAAGCGAACAGGCACTTAATTGTTATTCGTATTAATGTAACAAACAAACTGCTGTTACACGGATATTTTGGACGTAAATTTCTAAATTTAAATGTTTGTCCGTCTGTTTAACTTCATCTGTTATAAAACGAAGTACGAACTAAGACCCCTTACACAGTGCGACTTTTAGCATCGATGCAGTCGCGCTTTTTGAAATCGCGACTCAGGGAATGAACCTATTTAATTTAGCATAAAAGCAGTCGCGCGTTAGCATCGATGCAGAAGCCAAAATTCAGTACATAATTTGTCAATTTTCAGCGTCTACATCGCGACTGTATCGATGCTAACGCGCGTCAGAATCGCGACTGCATCGATACTATAAGTAGCGCTGTGTGCAAAGGTTGACATTTTGCGACAGCAACGATGATAACGCGCGTTAGCATCGCGACTGCATCGCTGCTTATAGTCGCTGTGTAAAGGGTAAAAAATCTGTTTAATTCCAAAACAGTGGGTACTTTACTTTTTCAGTTGGAATTAGAGCCAACCCATTGGCTGACCTTAGCCACAATTGGATGAACTACTAAAGCTTTCAAAGCAAGCAATCATTTGATGTCAAGTAGGTATCTTGTTAACGAAGGGCATTCTCGAACTAGTCCATTTCTGCGCGAGTGTGGTATCGCAAATCAAATCAGCTCCGCTATGGCACACACGACGACAAGTCTCGACGATCTCCGTGGTGTAGTGGCACGCTGGGTTTCAAGGCCTCGCCGCCCCAAGGTCCCGGGTTCGATTCCCGGTCGGATAAATAAAGAAATCATTTTTATCTATATTGTCTCGGGTCTGGTGTTGTGGTACTACCGTTATGTCTTATTAACATAACACAAGTGTTTTAGCTACTTACTTTGGGATCAGAGCAAATGTATGTGATTAGTGTCCAATATTTTAAAAAAAAACCGGCCAAGTGCGAGTCGGACTCGCACACTGAGGGTTCCGTGCCAACTTTAACTGAATTAGGGAATCCACTTACTTCCACTTAGTAAAATACCACAATATTTTGTTGACAGCAAATACAACTTTGGTTTTCATAGTGTTTATATGAAGTACAAAGATATGTTTGCGGTTGTGTAAAATGTGCTATATCTCAAAAACTTATCGTTCGATCCCGTCCAAACCAATTTTCCTTGAAAGTATTTGTTAAGATCTAACTTATATATATTTTTCAAAATTTACACTCGCTTTGTTTAGAAGTTAGATGGGGGGGGGGGGGGCATTTGACCACTTTGGAAGCGTTAAGCTTTACAAGAAAATGGTTTTAGAAACCTCTATGTCATTTTCTAAGACCTATCCATAGACACCCCACACGTATAGGTTTGCCTGAAAATTTTTGGTTTTTGTTGCATATATGGGAGCCCCTTTTAAATGACATATTTTTTTTATTTTTTGTATGACAATCTTAAAGCGGTTAACAGAATACATCTTCCTACTAAATTTCAACAGTGTGATGCTCATACTTACAGAGTAAAGTGGCTGTGACATACGGATGGACAGACAGACAGACAGACTTGACGAAACTATAAGGGTTCCGTTTTTTGCCATTCGGCCACGGAACCCTAAAAAGTCATTCGCAGTATCTTCGATATTAAAAATTATCTTTGGTAGTAGAATTTATTGACATTTAAGTCTTCAGGAGCAGTGTGAACCGGCTGAAAGACCCCTTACTATCATGTGTTTAGTTGCGGTAGATGTTTGGAGCAAAATATGTGACATTTCGCGTAGACAATTTTAATTTCCTGACTTTTCCTGCATCAAATAGCCTTTTAACTTACATATATATTTAATTATAATACTTACGTGTATCTATAATAAATCTTAAAAAAATATTTTTACTAATTTAAGCTTCAAAATTCTTCTCTATCAATAAATACACGAAAACACCAATTGGTCTGAAGTGTATTTCGAGGGCCACCTGCTGGTTTTTCAGGGAACTATGTCGAAATTACCGTGCAATCACAAAGGAACGTGGTTTATAGGTGTTTTTATTTGATATTTTCTTTCTTATTTCCTACTAGCAGACCCTCGCGACTTCGTCCACGCGTTTTGAGTTTGCTCCCTCTCCTCCCGTCGCAGCGTGATATTCTATAGACTAAAGCCTTTCTCGATAAATAACCTATACTACACAAAAATGTTGTTCAATACGGTTTTATAGTTCCTGGGATTAGCGCGTTCAAACAAACAAACTCTTCAGCTTTATAATATAAGTATACATTTACCAAAGATATTCCAATGTCATATACTAGTATCGTTCGTGTGTCCGCATCCAAAGAAGTCCACGACTATGTCCAACAGAAAAGCTATCAAATGTGGATCATTAGGGGCGTTTATACTGAACATAAAATAAATACTGCAATGGATGTTGTCCGTCAGATAAAGATAAAAAGGTGGTTCTCAAACGAATGAGTTGTGCTTAGCTCTATCGCCATGGTAAACGAAAGAGCCTTTATATGACCCGAATAATCTGATGAAATTCGTACCAAATGGAACAACAAGTTTTTGTAAGGTTCTTTTGGTGAAAGATATTTATTGCCGGTATCACACAAATAGGTACTCATAGGATACTTTTTTTTGGACTTACTAGTGTATACAAAGAACCATAAACCGACACGTATCAATACAAATAACCATAAACCGACACGTATCAATATGGTTATTCTTTAATTATATGACTTTGCAGTATGTACTATAATTAAATTAAATACGTTGTTACAATTTATCAATTTTCTGAAACTAATTTTGTTGAATTAAGTTAGTTGTATTTTCGTACACTTCAGAAACAAGTTAATTTTAGTATATTAAAAGACGTTTTCTGCTTTACAATAGACATTTCATTGCGCTCTATCTCATGTATTTAGTATGAATCGGATTCAATTTTAAGCTTCCTCAAAATGAACCCGTAGGTAATATTAAGTTTGAAATATAAATATAATTTATAGAATCTAATCTTCTTTCTCATAAATCAATCCAATCGTCTAATTTGTATCAATTTCGTGGAGAAAAGACACAAATAGCATAAGGTATTTTCACATAATACGTTGCACATAGATATACAACATAATACACATTACTGTACCATTTCCACGACTTAAAAAAAGTCTATAGAAAATCGCACAGCGCCTCTAGCGGTCACTGATAGAACTAAAATTTTTCATACAAAAAGTTACGTCATCGCTAGCGAGAAAAACCGTCGTCGCTATCGGGTAAACTCATGGTAACGGTACTGTTCGTTCTTAAACTAATGCATTTTTTCTTATTTTCCGATGTCTTATATCCTCGCAATACAAAGTGTTTATTTAAACACCTCTGATTCACCTTCAAAGAGTATGGTAATGTTATGGATGTGGATGGGATTAGAGTGGATCTTGCCGTTAAGAAAGCCAATTTTCTTAAGCGGATTCCACAGGAAAGTAATGTTTACTTTTACATATTGCACAGGTAATAATTAGGATACCCTGTAAACTCGTTTAAATGGTAACGAGATTACTTCGTGCTCTAGCGATGTTTTGTATAAAAATAAACGGTAGTTGGATCTTATGTTTTCCAGATAGTAACCTATCTACCTAAGATTTGGATATAAGAACGTATAATAATACAACGTGAAATTGTATTTTTCTATTGATGTAGTAAAGTTTATAAGGAGTTGATGGCATAAACCTATTTCAATGTAGATAATTTAATATTTGTATTATAAGTAGAGATTTAGGGATTCAATTTACGCCTACTGATGAAATAAATGCGCTTTAAAGATCTTGCTTTAATGTCGAAATAAAAAATAACTATTCAGACTTAACGGTACTACCAGTATAACAAATCAATTTCAATAAATTTGAAATAAAGTCCGCAGAAGTGGATTTTAAAATTAATATGCCCGTGCCAAAATGGCGTTGCCGAGTCGGTCCACGGTTGAATGAACGCATTTTTATGAATAAGAAATATGCCATCAGATTACCTCGCTGTTCTGCCGCGAGATAACAAAATCACTATTTTCAGTTGGAATGAAATTCAAAACGCGAAAAGATATTACTAAGAAAGCGAGAAATGGGAGAGTTCCTATTTTAGTTTCGGTAAGAAACACTTGTACAGCAGATTGTCGAAATATTTCAATTAAGCATTTAAGTTATTATCATTCAAAAGAAATGAATTACAAAAGACAAATCCTCAAGTAAAGGAATATTCATTTCAAACTATGCGAATTCATTTACCAATTGCTTCCCTAAGATTTTGTATAGACGGATGACGAAGTATCATCATATTTAGCCCAACGACGGATCTATGATTCAATTAATTTGTCATTTTAACACCCGTTGACAGTTTTGATGGAATTAGCATAGCTTTTGAAGGACCGTCACTCCCCGGATTATCTCAAAGGGCACAGATTTGTGATTAAGATAGGGCGTTGGCCTCGGATTTTGTCACGTATAATGCTTTTGAGGTAAGAGGTCTATTGAGTATCCATTCATGGTAGCATACTTAAGAACTATTATTCAGTGTTGTCCTGCACGTCTTGTGTAGGTAATAGAGAACAATGAATACGACTGGTCGCTGTGAAAACTATAGGGACATAGTATAGGCAATTGTGCAGCAGCAGATTATGATTATGACATTTACTTATTTTATACGTTAGATTACTAATTAAATAAAAAAATATTCAAAGTGTAATGTTAAATGCGCAAAAATGTTAAATGTCAGACACCACAAATGATTTTTAATTCAACTGACCTATTTCTGAAAGAAAAAATGTAATTCAAAAATGATTTAAGTAGTTTTGTTTGTTTATTTGAAAAGTTGTTATTTAAAAAGAAATTAATTTACAATACGATACTAACAATTAATGTACATTTACTATCTTAGATTTAGTAAAATAAGAAACTAATGTAGCTTTGCAGACCACAGTCTATTTAAAGCTTTAGTAAAATTTAAGTAGTGTTAAAGTTTTAAGTAGTGTTTAAGTTTCACTAGCACTTCTGATAATTTCTTGCTCCGCGGACGATGCTCTGTTGAGAGAAGAGTCGGAAGGTATATCACCGGGTCACTGCACTGCGCCGTGCTGACATTATTATTATTACTATCTCCTAGTACGCTTTAAAAAAACTAAACATTGTTTTAAGTATTTTTGCGGGTTTGGGCCAGGAATATTGTGTTATTAATAATAAGACAGGGCAATATTTTATGACGATTTTTTAAAAAACGTGACCCAAATGAAAAAATTCGACGACCCGTCTGGTGTCGTGGTCGAGAAATAGCCTACTACGCAGCGGGTTGCGGGTTCGATCCCCGCACAATACAAACATTTGTGTGCATGAACATGTCTGTAAGTATTGGTCTGGGTGTTTTCTATATATATCATGTATGTATTTACAAACAAAAAGTATTAAAGTATTATATCCGTTTTCTGGCACCCATATCACAAGCTTTGAGTAGCTTTCTTTGGGACTAGATGGCGATGTGTGGGAATGTCCAAAGGATATTTATTTATTTATTTGAAAAAAGTCTTAGACTAATTCTACTTGATTTTCCAATCAAAGTAATTTCAGGATTTTAGTTACACGTTTTAATGTTACACGTTATATGTATACGCTGTTGAACTTCTGAGACGTCCAAAAAAGGACGTTGATTGTAGCCACGTTTCAACTATAGTTTCAAAAAAAATAAATGAAGCCTCCACAGAGGACAATACTCCACTTATCATAACACACAGCCGATCAACCAAATCCGCAGGCATGAGGAAACTTGAGTGCGCTCCACACCTTAATTATCCATAAATTCTCTGTTAATTCGTGTACATCCGGCCGTCTGAGCCAGGCTTCTATAGAGATCTTGCATATCTAGGCTTATAAGGAATCGTTAGTGACGCTGATGTATCCAGGTTTCATTGTTTGTGGCGCAATAGTTTTCTTGGAAAATCAAAAAAACTAGGCTCAGACAGCCAGAATTTCGCATTTTCTGATTTTCCAGATCTCAACTATCAGAGGGTTTCAGGTCGCTGTTTCTTATAAAATGTGATGTGACGCGTTAGTGACGGTCATCCGAAGTAGTTCCATCCATTTTAATCCAGTACTTTTTGAGAAATCGTGATAAACGTGTGGCTCAGACAGCCTGATATCCGGTCGTCTGAGCCAACTTGTTTTTCTCTATATTTCACGAAATGTTACGTTTCGGACAAATGTTTTTAGGATTTACTGATGTGACGACGTTAGTGACAGCTCTCGACCAGATTTGAACCTTCGTGACGCACGCGTTTTGGAGAAATTGAGAAAAAACTGCTGGCTCAGACAACCGGATGCTGGCTGTCTGAGCCACCCAGTTCTACCACTTCCAGGTGTTGTACGAAGCTGAAAACTCATCTAATCTGATGTGACGCGGCCTCTAAGTACAAAAAATCGTAAGTGACGGCTCTATATGCCGCCAATCAAAAGTTATAAGCATTTCAAATGTTTTCCATACATCGATGCATTTGGGTGGCCACACTTCGCACTCTTTATGGAAACGGAAAGACAATTTAGTAGAAAATGTAAGCTTAAGCCCCTGATATCAAAGCGGATGCTTTCTCCTGCTATTTAAATATTTAATTACGTAGTCAATAACTACGCCGATGAAGGAAAATATGTTAATTATTTATGATCTCAGGTATTCCAAGGAAAAAAATCGTTAGATTACTATTTATTTGACAACAACCGCTAGTTTATCGAAGGTACTACAATATTAGAGAATTTTGGTAAGGTACATACTACTTACATATTACTCGACTCTTCCCATGTGATTTTACGCCCCACTTGGGACAAGATGCAAAAAATCAATATAAATACTAACTTAATCCTGCAACTCGTTTCCTTTTTTGTTTGGATGGAAAACTTAGTAATTCATTGACTCGTCCCACCATGCCTATATAATATTTGGGACGAAATGCGGAAAATCAAAGATATATTTACAAACTGCAGCTCGTCCTGAGTAATTCTTAAACTTTCTCAACGTTTAAAAGAAGGCTTTTATTTTTATTTCTAGTTTAAATGAGATGATCTTGCCAAGATCATAGTTTATCAGACCATGTACAGACTCATATTTTATTTACCATTTAAAAAATCAGGAATATGCTATCAAGTTAAAGAAAATATGTTAAATAAGAACATTAAAACACTTTTTAATCACTGTTAATTCGACATGCAAGATAGCGTCAGACGAAAAAGTAGACATTTACAGTGATGACAGTTGCTGAAAAAAAATCCGCACTACTGATTAGTGACTGATGTACTGACAAGGAAACCTGCACTTACGAAGTTAATCATTAAAAAATGCATTTAAAGAAATTTATGGTGATAATATTGGGCTAGTTATACTAAAAGGAGGCACAAAGACTTATGACAACAATCAGGCATGTTTTGACGTGAGCTCCAGACTCAGACCTCAGTAAGCAGAGCAGTATTTAGTTGGACTACTTACTACTTTACTGGGCGTAGTCAGCGTTCTCTTGAAAAAAGCTAGGCTCCAGGCTGACTAGGCATACTCAGCGCTTTGCACTTACTTTTTTACTCGGCGTTTAGATAGCTGTTTACTGATAATTCTGATATCACCCAACGTCTAAGAATTACCATGTGGAAGTCTCCTGTTATTGATATTTTAGTAAATAATAAAGTTATTTTACGAATTGTTTCTGGTGTAGCATTTATACAAATAGTAGTTCATCAATTCATCCCATACATGTCTACAGCTTATTTTGGACGAGATGCAGATAATTTAATCAAATGATTTTTAACGTCATTTAATGTAATCAAAAAGTTAAAACTATCAATATGAGTATAATCAGAAAAAAAACAATAATATTGTTACAAAAAAGTTAACACAATTTTGTTGTATGAAGGGAAACCCTTTTAATGATTACAAAGTAAAATATAATATACATCTGATAAAACAATTTTAGTCAAATGTGAATAATACTCCTCGTAAATAGGTATACTATACTCGTCATAAAATCAATAAAGTCTACGAACTAAGTAAAAATCCACGAGCACAAAACTTATATCATTGCCTATGAACATAAACTTTAAAAGAAGATAAACGCTACAACCTGTGGTAATAAACATGACAGGTCCAAAACAAAATACATTTTTTTCATTTTATTTCATTATTTTCGTAAGTTGGTTTCTACGCACCTCTCTTACCGCCATATCCATTGTTACTCACTTACATTTTTATTTATGATGTATACATTTTGTAACATACATATTAAAACTTTCTTATTAAAATAAGTGATATTAAGTGGATGATTTCTTTCCATCCTGCATAATTTTATAGTCTACCTATATATTTTTATATATATGATCAGCCATTTGACCACTATCACAACTGGTGGTAAGTGTAGTAATAGCTTAATCATTCTTCTTTTGAAAATGCCCAAATTAAGGGTTTCGGGAACACCTCAGCCGGTAGCGCATTCCATTCTTTATTCCCCCGCATCAGAAATATTGTTCGAACAAAGATGGACACAAAGATGGCGCGCGTCTCGTGTTCCGAAGGTGAAATAAGGCTGGCTTAGTAATTTTTGTTCGTAATAATAATAAGCGGTCCCAGAGAACTGCGTTTCACCTTCTGCGCTGTTTTATGGTTATTATAATGCACCCGAAAAAGCAGGAGACGATTTGCATAATGATTAAAATAAATTATTGCATCTTGTCCCAAATGGGCCGTAAAAATATGGGACGAGTTGAGGAATGAGTACTTAGTATGCATTAAATACCGAAAAAGTCTTATATTGTAGTAACCAGCTGGAGCTAGTGATTATTTTTAAATAAAGAGTAATTTTAAAACCTGGAATACCCCATACATAATTAACATATTTTCCTTCATCGGCGTAGTTATTGACTACGTAATTAAATATTTAAATAGCAGGAGAAAGCATTCGCTTTGATATGAGGGGCTTTAGCTTACATTTTCTACTAAATTGTCTTTCCGTTTCCATAAAGAGTGCGAATTGTGGCCACCCAAATGCATCGATGTATGGAAAACATTTGAAATGCTTATAACTTTTGATTGGCGGCATATAGAGCCGTCACTTACGATTTTTTGTACTTAGTGGCCGCGTCACATCAGATTAGATGAGTTTTCAGCTTCGTACAACACCTGGAAGTGGTAGAACTGGGTGGCTCAGACAGCCAGCATCCGGCTGTCTGAGCCAGCAGTTTTTTCTCAATTTCTCCAAAACGCGTGCGTCACGAAGGTTCAAATCTGGTCGAGAGCTGTCACTAACGTCGTCACATCAGTAAATCCTAAAAACATTTGTCCGAAACGTAACATTTCGTGAAATATAGAGAAAAACAAGTTGGCTCAGACGACCGGATATCAGGCTGTCTGAGCCACACGTTTATCACGATTTCTCAAAAAGTACTGGATTAAAATGGATAGAACTACTTCGGATGACCGTCACTAACGCGTCACATCACATTTTATAAGAAACAGCGACCTGAAACCCTCTGATAGTTGAGATCTGGAAAGTCAGAAAATGCGAAATTCTGGCTGTCTGAGCCTAGTTTTTTTGATTTTCCAAGAAAACTATTGCGTCACAAACGATAAAACCTGGATATATCAGCGTCACTAACGATTCGTTATCAGCCTAGATATGCAAGATCTCTATAGAAGCCTGGCTCAGACGGCCGGATGTACACGTTAATTCCACCAAATACAATAATAGTGTTTTGCATCTTTATAGATCTTTCTGCGCCTATACAGTACACTAATTAAATATTCCTTTTTCGTAGCCGAATTGCAAAAAACGGAACCCTTATAGTTTCATCAAATCTGTCTGTCTATCTGTCCGTCCGTGTGTCACAGACACTTTATTCTGAAACTATTAGCATTACAAAGTTGAAATATTTGTATTTATATTTCCCCTCAAATATCATTATTCTAACATACATGGACCTAAAACAGAAAAAAAAAATGCTCAAATCTATGTGTGTAAGGTATTACACTTTTAGGTTCCGTTTTTCCGTAGCCGAATGGCAAAAAACGGAACCCTTGTAGTTTCGTCAAATCTGTCTGTCTGTCTGTCCGTCCGTATGTCACAGCCATTTTATTCTGTTACTATAAGCATCACACTGTTAAAATTTGGTAGGAAGATGTATCCGGTTAACCGCTTTACGATTCTCATATAAAAAATAATGTCATTAAAGGGGCTCCCATTCATGAAACTAAAACAAAAAAAAATTTTTAGTCAAACCTGTGCGTGTCTATGGATAGGTCTTTCAAAATGACATAAAGGTTTCTAAAACCAATTTTCTTGTAAAGTCTAACGTTTCATAGCTAGACGCTTCCAAAGTGGAAAAATGACCCCCCCCCCCCCCCATCTAACTTCCAAACTAAGCAAGCGTAAATTTTGAAACAAAATAAATAATGTAGACCTAAACAAATACCTACTTTTAACAAAAAATTGGTTCGGACGGGATCGAATGAGAAGTTTTTGAGATATAACGAATTATCAACAACCACACTAAAAAAAACAAAGTTATATTTGCTGTCAACAAAATATTGCGGTATTTTACTAAGCGGAAGTAAGTGGATTCCCTAATTCAGTTTAAGTTGGCACGGAACCCTCAGTGCGCGATTCCGACTCGCACTTGACCGGTTTTTATAGAATTCGTTCATTTGGGAAATAGACGCATCCGAAGTATTAAAGTGAGTGTATCTAACTTTTGAACTAAGCAAGTGAAAAAAAAATACATGATGTAGATCATTACTAATACTTTCAACGAAGATTCTGCTTCAAGTTGTTGTTTGCTTTTCAGCGCTTCCAATAATAAAAAATACACTTATAGTTCGTACAGTTTTAAAAAAATCGTTGTACAATGCGTGAAATGAAGGAAGAAAATAAAACAATCAGAAATTATGGAAATCAACTCTTATTAGTAACATCAAGTATTTCAAATTACTCTTTCATTTTCAATGTTTCTCGTTATAAATGGATAAAAATTCCAAAATTCAGAGCGTGTGGTACGTGTCAAGCATTTGTACAGTCAGTTTAATTTCTTTAAGACGCCTTACACACTGCGACTTTTAGCATCAAAGCAGACGCGCGTTTTGTAAATGCGCTTCAGCATCGCGACTCACGCAATGAACAGATTTAATTTATCTTCTATACTAACGCGCGGTAGCATCGGTGCAGAAGCGCGTTAGAATCGATGCAGTCGCCAAAATTCAGTACATAATTTTACATTTTACAGCTTCTGCATCGCGACTGTATCGATGCTAACGCACGTTACCATCGTGACTGTATCGATGCTGAAAGCAGCGCAGTGTGTAAAGGTTGATATTTTGCGACTGCATCGATGCTAACGCAAGTTAGCATCGCGACTGCATCGCTGCTAAAAGTCGCAGTGTCTAAAGGGTCTTAAATAAGAGAAAATAAGTTTTCCGGCTGGGTTTTAGTTTTTAACTTTAATTTATATGTTCAAAGATTTACTAATACCTACTGTAGAAAATAGTTGTACAGTAATAAACTACTATGAAAAACTCTTAAATATTTTTGGATACTTAAGTAAATATTTAAGAATATCAGTCCTGAAAGAGTGTTAGCTCACTAGCTGACTAGAACTGGATAAAAATGTATACTAGCAAAAATAATAAAACTTCAAGCTCCAGAAACATTTTTTTTTATTTTAGTGTAGACTGTACATGAAACTGCTAAAGCAATTTGTATTCAGTTGAAAAGTTCAAGAGTTCTTGTGGAACAATACAGCTTTAGTTTTAAGGTACAGTATCCAGGTATCCTCCTCTGGATACTTCAAAAGATATTAATGTTAAAGTCCCCAATAGCGGAATCACAGCCCTAAATATGAAAATTATATAAAAAATAAATATTACATTGCTCTGCTTCCAAATTAAGTAGCAAATGGACTTGTGTTGTAGAAATCAGACACAACGGCGGTACCACAACACCCTGACCCACGACAATATAGAAAATAATGATTTTTTCATTCACCTGACCGGGAATCGAACCCGGGACCTCGGAGCGGCGACACTTTGAACACAGCGTGCTAAGCCGCTACACCACGGAGGTCGTCAGGATGAAGAAAGATATGTGAAGAAAGAACTAAATCAATTAACAATGATCATGTAGGAGTCACGTTGTGCATACGTAGCGATAACGACGTATTTATTTACTATAACGTGACACCACGAACAACACGAAGTCAAAATAGTGTGTTAATTATTTTCTGTAATTTTTGTCTATCTACGAGTATAATAAATAAATATGCGCCAGACAACACATCAATTGTCGTGGTTTCGAAGTAAGGATTTTACTTCCTTGTGTTACGAATACCAGACAACGATTATAAAGGAGGCGTCTTCCATAAATACTCAAATTCATATTAAACATCCATGACTCAGTTGCAGTACAAAAACAATAAATTATTGTTATTATCTTTTTTATCTTCTTTATTAAGTAAGGGAAAATTGTTTGTAAAACAGTCTTTACTATTAAACAAAGTGTCATCTTAACAGATAACCGATAAGTTTCGTACTCACTCACGGTTGTGAACAAGACCCTATTGTCATGGTACATTTGTCGATGTGCAGTTGCGTGTCACATAGGGTGGTCTCCCTTCACGGTTCCGTGGGACGTGCTGAGGGTTTTCCTTGAGGAAATTGTGAAAGCCGTGTTTTTTTCTTAAATCTTATGAAAATTAAGCGTTTTTGGTGCATAATTACATAAGTTTCTTTAATGTTTTTTGACACTTCTATAAATATAAAAAAAGTCTTGCACTATTTTATGGTATGTGCAACTTTTATTACCCAAAAACAATTGACCTCTATGCATAGTAAAGACTGAGAGATATAGCATTTACAATATACAAAACTAAAACTAACAGAAAAATTATAACAAGCATATTTAATTTTTTCTCACTCCTATGCAAGTTTCACTTCCTATCACTCAAAAAAAATATTTTGAGGAGTTAATAAGTAAAGCTTAGGACGACGTAACTACCCCGTTATTCCTGTCTTGAATAAAACAGAGCCGCTGTTCATGGGAACCAGTGATGCCAGACGTACGGTAAGTACCGTAACTATTGTACGGTAATTTCAAGCCGCGTACGGTAACCCATCCCAGTTTCACAACGTATTTTTGTTTAGTGATCCAAAATTCGATAATTTGTACGGTTATTTAAAAATGCGGCCTAATCTATGTACTAACACATTGTAAAGTTGGTAAATAGAACCAGGTTTGAGTGAATTTTTTCTCCATCGGACTACGTATGATATATTTTCGTGATCTCTTTATATTCTTATTTGATGAATTCATTAAAGAACAGCCTGAAAATTACGAATTAAAATGAAAATGGCTCAAGGGACGTGGACAATCGGCTAAAAACAAGTACATTATAGTTACTTCAAGTGATTTTTCATACAAAATTGTGTACGTTCGGTAACTGTACGGTAATTCTGGCAGCACAGACTAGCAACGCTGATGTGAATTGAAAATTAAACCAATAAAATACGGAACCAAATAAATTGGTTTCACCTGAAGCAACTAAATCCAGAACTGTTCCATTTACTTTTATTCTGGTGAATTATATTATACTAAGGGAAAATATATTTGGATATCTTTTAAGTGCCGCATTTAATCAATATATTATACAAGAACCTTAAGTATTCTATCGTTAATGTAAGAGTTTCAACTTTCAGTAACAAAATAACCAAAAGTTTTTAGAATATCATCAAAATGTATTTACGGATTTTATTATGGGCTTATCAAATAATAGTAAAATAACTATTAATTAGAGTGGTATGTTAAATATTAGTAAGATGAATTTCATTTTTTTATTTTATTACAGCAATCCGATTCTTAAAATAATTCTAAAAGTTTTCCAATGATTTCCAAGTCGCAGTAGTATATCTTCACTCCGATTCTTTTAAAGCGCACAGATTTATAAATTAAGCCAGATCAGGAGATTACATCGGAACTGCTTGATCCTCCCGGGATTACCTATGCGAAAAGGCTGGGATAAAACAGAATATTCCAGAATAAGTGATTTGGACCTGAGAGACCTAGTGTTTTGGCGGTGATTCGTCTTCAAAGAGAGCACGATCTAAATCTATTCTAAGGTATATTTATAGAACCCTCAAAATATCTAACTTTTCTCAAAAATCATACGCATAGGACGTTTGATTTGGAATATATTTAATTGTGTTTTATACACTTTTGTGTAAGTCTTTCTCGTAACTTAGATACATTAAAAATCTTTGGTTAGCATGATATTTTCATGATGATAAAAATCTAGGTTTGAAAATCTTTCTTATGAAAGAACACAATTTTAGCTTTGGTTCTGATGTGCTCCGCTTATACTAGACGTACATAAAGTTAAAGTCAAAATCATTGATAAATATTTATTATACCTACACCAATAACAATTGTTATGTCCATTGCACTAAAGATAGTGGCTATTTTAAAAATTAGTCAATATGCAGCATGCGGTCTGAAATAGGAGCAAACATTTTAATCAATGATTCTACAGAATATACGAGGGTCAAACTGAAAGTTCTTAGAACTGGCCACTTATAAACAATATAATAAAAAAAATATTCTAAAATTTGAAAATAGAACTCTTTGCCAATATTACTGAGTATATATTTCATTCATTTGTCATTTGTTTTACGATTTGGCGGCAAATTGAAAATTGTCTGTGTCACGTCAACATGAATTTAACACGAGAAAATTTTCGTGCAATGATTTTTTATGACTTTCGATGTCATTTAAGTCAACAAGAAAGTTATGATAGACTACGATTGGCCTTTCACGATGAAGCCCCATCTCGTGCGACTGTTTACAACTGGTTTAATGAGTTTAAACGTGGTCGCACTAATCTCACTGATGATGTACGTGAGGGACGGCCTTCTACGGCGACGACTGAAAATAACATCTGTGTTGTGCGGCGTATGATAGAGACAAGCTTAGGCATCGGTATGAGTCAAGTGCACAAAATCCTCCACGAACATTTAGCGGTCAGGAAGCTTTGCGCCCGGTGGATACCTCATAATTTGACTAAGGCTCAAAAACTCCATCGTGTGGATTGGTGCCGTAAAATGATTGAAAGATTTAACGGAGGTGACTCAAATGCTGTGTTCGACATACTAACAGGTGACGAAAGCTGGATTTACTGTTATGATCCTGAAACCAAAAGACAATCTGCTCAGTGGGTGTTTCCTTTCGAGGAGTTGCCAACTAAAGTGAAGAGAGATCGAAGTGCGGGAAAAAAAATGGTGGCCTCGTTCTTTGGAAGGATAGGTCATTTCGCAACAATTGTGTTAGAGGATCAAAAAACAGTTTCTGCAGAATGGTACACTACCAATTGTTTGCCACTTGTCTTGGAAAAAGTTCGAGAGAAACGACCTCGCAGTAGGATCCTCCTTCACCACGACAACGCCTCGTCGCACACCGCCAAGCGAACGATCGACTATTTGGCGACATCAAACGTTGAATTACTGGGTCACCCGCCGTATAGCCCCGACCTCGCGCCTTGTGATTTTTATTTATTTCCAAAAATTAAAGAAAAACTTAAAGGAAAGCGGTTTATGAATGCTGAAGAAGCGGTGGCTGCGTATCGCGATGCCATTGAAGAGACCCCTAAGGACGAGTGGGCAAAGTGCTTTTCCCAGTGGTTCTATCGCATGCAGCGGTGTATTGACGTCAATGGACAATATTTTGAAAAGATATAATAAAACTAATAACTGGCTAATGTAATCAGTTTTTGATTTTCTAAGAACTTTCAGTTTGACCCTCGTATGTAGTTTTCTTGACCTGCTCATAGTGCTCTAAATTTTTTTGGCTAAAAGATATAGTTATCCAAAGTTAGTATACCTAATTGATATATATCAAAATCGCTAACTCGTTGTAGTAAATGACAACGTCAAGTTATATGACTGGAAACAAATGTGTCTAAACTCCGAGCATGTTGCTGGGTCGATTTATTTTGATAGGATATCATTAAATTTATTTTTTATGATTATAAATTAAAACCATTTAGAATTGATTACTGGTAATTTATAGGGGGGTTGTATTTAAAATTTTTGCTCCATTAACAGGCCAAAACCTGTAAAATTTTATCATGGCAATAAATTTAATCGATAAGCTATTCCAATAATTGTAAGCTGTTCCCGTGTCTAAACATTATAATCGGCTTAGATATTGGTTGATTAATTTTAATATTTCCCCTTATATATTGCAAACACTTCAATGTAGATTTTTCTATTTTATTATTTAAGGTTCCTTTATTTAGAAAGAAATAAATAAATTTAAGACGTTTATTAGTATACATCATAAACACATACATATACAGTATTACAAATAATAATAAATAAAATACAAAGATTGAAAAAAAAAGTTTACACAAAAGAGGAAAAAAATAAAGTAGGAATTCATATACGTCAGGTATGTCTAAAGTATTATAGCTTTACTTCAAAATTAGTGGCGTGAAACGTGAAGCCGTATCTCCTACATCTCTACAGGTATTCATATGCTAATAAGCTGCCTTGTCCAGAAGAATACCTGCCCCTAACATTCAGTTGTCACTTTAATGCCCAATTTGAGGTAGCAAAGCTTATTAATAAGGATTCGATTAAGACAACCCGCTTCCGTCTAACCCTTAATTGATATGGGGTTCCGTAGCTAAATTGAGTGGAATCAGACGTTGCTTATCTGTAACTGTTATATGCGGCATAATCACACTTAGGCCGAAGTTCCGAAAATGGAACCCCGAAATCGAGATAAGAAGTTGCCGGTTGTTTTTGAGATTTATCCTGATGGTATCCGCAGGGATTTGCTGATATATTTTATTTTGGAGTTCGGCTCATAAGTTTAAGGGCTTGTCTCTAATTAAATATCATGCTAGTAACAAAACTAAAAATAAAAAGATAAACTTTTTAACCTACTTCTAAATAAAGTATCGCATAATATTCCTATTAGCTGGCTGGTTACGTAATTAAGAACGCTAAATTACTTTATTCAAATTTTAAAAGAGAACACTGAATAGATTTGCGGATTTAGTTACTGTTTGTTTAGTATTGGCACTATTATGACTATATGTAAAGATTAAAAGTGATTGCTTCTTATAAAAAAATAATCGGGAAAAATAAAAGCTGTGATAAATCTATCAGGGAAGTAATATTAAAACTTCGCCGGAAGAATTGGTCTTATTAAAGATTGCCGACCATCTGCAATGTTAAAAACGATGGTTTACCATGCCGTAAAGCATTTTGCTACGTATCTAACTACTTCGAATGTTCTTCGTGTACCTAAACATAGAAAAACAGCTCCTTGAGATGACCGAAACATCGTTCATCTGGCAAAACAAAATCCTTTTAAAGGGTCCAATGAGATAAGAAAATAATATTTTGGTGAAAACAACTCTTCAGCAATCTCAGCATGCACTATTCAAAGACGTTTGGTAGGAGAAAAAATGCATGGGAGGATAGCAAGAAAGTTACCCTTGTTGAAATTTTGCCACAGGGAAGCCCGGCTTGCATATGCGAGAAAGTATGAAAGCTGGTCTTTGCGACGGTGGAAAAATGATCTTTTTTGTGACGAGACAAAAATAAACAGAGTATATTTTGTTAGAAAATGATATGTATGTCGTCCCCCAAATACAGCATTCGACCCTAAGTACACGAGACCTAATTAAAGCACGGTCGTAAAAATAAGAAAATTTGGGGGTGCTTTTCTGGACATGGTGTTGGACTTGTAAAGTTTATAAAAGCTCAACATAAATCAATTCCAATACAAAAATATACTGGAAGAAATAATGCTGCTTTCTTGGTGTAGTGGCTAAGCTAGCTTGAAACCAGCTAGCGTAGCCACTACACCATGGAGGAGGAGGTTTAGTGTACATTGTTCTGTTTCGATCTTTTTAGCTTTCCAAATCATATAGTGTTTAGGAAACAAATTCTGCAGGTAGCTGCTAATTCAATCTTATTGTTCTTTATTCGTACGCAACAGAAATGTAGATCCAATACTTGGAACCCTGATGTGACAGTGGCATATATTTGTGCAGGCGCCGTAACCTTGACTTTTCGCTTGGTTGCGTGACTAACGTCTTCACATAACGCGACTCTGTACACATTTGTTTTGTTTAAATCTATGTTTATTCAGGACGTTCTTACAACTCCAAAAAGGAGATAATCAATTCGACCTGTGTGATATCGTCGGAATTGAATAAAATTTTAGTATGTTGATCTATTCTTTACTAGATTAATTTCATTAGAGCTTCTTACACGTGTGCAAAATTACGTAAGTGTATGTATGTTTGTGTATTTGTAAATCTGTCTCAAAATTCCTCGCAAAAGAAGTAGTAATTGCGAGAAGATTGTTTTTCAATAAAGTAGTTAAGTAGCAACAAAGAGTTCATTGTAAGTTTCATTAAAATCGGTTCAGTAGTTTTTTTTTAAATATAAGTAATAATTAAAAATCATGAAATAAAAAATAATGTTAAAATGTAACCGCCTTCAAAGCGGACTAAAAAGCTAAAATAACGCATTTTTTGTCTAATAAGGGGACATTAAATTCTTTTGGAGTCAGTGCATGATGTGTGTAGACTGTTGGTGTAGTAAGTCAGCTTGATTAATATCATGCACCGACTTCAAAAAAAAGTCCTTATCAGTCATTTTTGGGTTTTGGTTCGGACCTTAAGTTAGTTGCATTATGAAGTTGCTAATGTACTATAAACTTATCTTGTTAGATTGTAACCCAACTGTCCCATTATAATAATAAATACAATACAAATGACCACGAAAACTTCCTTCCTTAGCTTCTGCTCGGAATTTCCAAGTACTGGAAATGAATGTTCAAGTGCTTGAAATAAATGAAACAAAGTTAAGGTATAATGTTTCCTTTGAGCTCCATGAGGCCGAAAACTCTTAACGAAAAGGGATAAGTCACACGTCAGTTATCTTCCACAATAGATCTCGGTACAGTGTGCTTATCACTACATTAATCATCTTTTGCTTTTAAAAACACATTTAACAATTGCGCTTCGTAAAACGCGAAATAGTGATAATACTACCATAAATTTTCTGCAAAAATAAATAAATATGTAACTACTATTACAGTTTTATATTTCAACAATGTGACGCCAATGCGTTCTCACGGCAGTCTTGACATGGCCGGCACTGTAATCGCACTTTTACGTAAATAAACATAGACTTTATTACCAATTTTAATTTTTATCATTTACGAACACCCATCCTTTAAACTGGTGACCCCGACGTTTGTACAGTGCCGTGCCGATATGTGTTGTTAATTATTGCATTATTTGGACATTATCTCAGAATAAACTTTATTGTGATATATCAGTGACGTTAATCATGACGGAGCAACAGGAAATTACCGGTCAAGACTCCGGCTCCGAAGTGGCTAAAATAACAGTGTCTTCCCGTATACCTGACTTCTGGGAAGATCAGCCTCGTACCTGGTTTATACAGGCTGAATCGGTGTTATACAACCAGAAACTAGCAGACGACGCTAAATATCATCTGGTGATTGCCAAATTAGGGAAGAATGTCGTGCAACAGGTTACCGACATCCTGCTCAACCCGCCAGAGACAGGCAAGTATAACTTGCTCAAGAAGACGTTGCTCGCCATATATGAGGAATCAGAGTCCCGTCAAATACAGAAATTAATTGGCGAGATGGACCTGGGTGATCAACGTCCCTTCCAGCTACTACGCCGCATGAAGGAGTTGGCAAGAGATAAAGTAAATGACGACACGTTAAATGTCTTATGACAAAACCATCTGCCAGCCTCCGTACGCGCAGTTTTGGTCGTGACCGATACCAAAGACTTGAAGACCCTGGCTTCTGTCGCAGACAAAGTGATGGAAACAATCAGGCCCATCAGCATCGCGGAAGTCAAGAGCGGACCATCAGGTGACTCATCGATCATCGCAGAAATCGCTAAGATCAATAAGCGACTTGACGAGATGTCTACACGTCAGTCCCGGTCCCAGTCTCGAGGTCGTTCAAGATCTCAGGGTCGCCGCAGCAAGACACCACGCAAGGCTGACTGGTTGTGCTTCTACCACTTCCGATACAAAGAAAAGGCGAAGAAATGCGTCAAACCATGCGCTTGGAATAAGGAGGAGTTGGGAAACTAGACGCCGTGCAGTCGACAGCGGTGAACAGCTGCATTGGGGTAACCAATCACCGCCTCTGTGTGAAAGATAAGTGTAGTAATTTAAGTTTTTTAGTTGATACCGGCGCTAATGTGTCAGTGTTACCTCGAAACAAAGTGCATTTTCGTAATAACCAGTGCAGTCAACAAAGTTCAGAGTACACTTTATATGCCGCTAACGGAACTAAAATAAATACCTACGGCACAAAAACGTTAGTTTTAGATTTAGGGTTGCGCAGGGCATTACAATGGCCTTTTATAATCGCCGACGTACGTCAACCAATCCTGGGTGCAGATTTTTTAGCACATTATAAATTATTGGTTGACGTGGGGTCGCGGAAATTAATTGATGAAATAACACACTTGCATGTTTTAGCTTCTATTGTTTGCAGTAAGGAACATACAGTTAAAACTATAGATAAGTGTCATCCATTTTACGATATTTTAGCGCAGTACCCTGATATCACGAAACCAGCTTCATTTAAAGAGCCGCCCAAGCACCCGGTTTACCACCATATAGAGACAAATGGTGCACCCGTGCACGCCAAGGCAAGGCCACTCCCACCTCAGCGATACGCAAAGGTTAAAGAGGAATTCAGACTTATGCAAGAACTTGGGATTTGTAGACCATCGAAAAGCGCGTGGGCTAGTCCTCTTCACGTCGTACCTAAAAAAGACGGTCAGTTGCGACCTTGTGGTGATTATAGAGCGCTTAACGCGATAACTAAGCCAGATAGGTACCCGATTTCACATTTGCATGATTTTACCTACTTATTACAAGGAAAAAAAATATTCTCGCGTCTCGATATTAACCGCGCGTATCATGTTATAATGGTCGCACCTGACGACGTGGAGAAGACCGCTACAATTACACCCTTCGGACTGTTCGAATTCCCGCGCATGCCGTTCGGATTACGTAACGCGGCACAAACTTTTCAGCGGTTTATGAATCACACGGTTTTCGAAGGTTTGGATTTCCTTTATACTTATATTGATGACGTCATCATCGCAAGCGAGGACTCGATTTCGCATAAAAAGCATTTAAACTTAGTTTTTGAACGGTTAAATAAATTTAGTTTGACTATTAACTTGAATAAATGCTTGTTTGGGCAAACTAAACTCGACTTTCTAGGTTACGAGGTGTCCACTGAGGGCATTAGACCTCTCCAAGAAAGAGTCGACGCTATTTGTGCTTTTCCGAGACCGGAAACCGTAGAACAGTTACGTAGGTTCTTAGGAATGGTAAATTTTTATCGTTTACATTTACCAAACGCGGTTGAGTATCAAATGGAATTAAATAAATTTTTAACACATTCTAAGAAAAAAGACAAAACTAAAATCAACTGGGATGAGAAGTCAAACGAAGCATTTATTCAATGTAAAAAGAAATTACAAGACGCTTCAATTTTATCGTATCCTAGACCCGACACCCCGTTTGCATTAATGACTGACGCATCAAGTTCGAGCGTGGGAGCGGTGTTGCAACAACGAGTAGGTGATTCTTGGCTGCCACTGGGATATTTCTCACGTAAGATGTCGCCAACTCAACAAAAATACAGCACGTATGATAGGGAGCTTCTAGCTATCTATCTTGCTATCAAGTATTTTAGGAACAAGATTGAAGGTCAGGATTTGGTAATTTTCACCGACCACAAACCTTTAGTTTTCGCGTTTTCGAAAATCGGCAGTGATAGTGAATTACCAAGGCGCGTTAGACAATTACTTTTTATTAGCGAGTTCACTACAAACATTAAACACGTAGTAGGGGACGAAAATGTAGTAGCGGACGCGCTATCACGCATAGAGACCGTGACATGCACGACGGTGTTAGATTATGCTGCCATCAGCAACGCGCAACGCGACGACGGAAACCTGGCTGATTTGCGCAATAATAGTAAATTATGTTTTAAACAAATAACCTTACCTGGAAATAATTCACCCGTTTGGTGTGAAATGTCCACCGATCGGGCGAGGCCATACATTCCCAAACAATTTCGTCGATTAGCATTTGACTCTGTACATAACCTTAGTCACCCCGGAATCCGTACCTCGCGGAAGCTAATGAGTGAAAGATTTTTCTGGGAAAACTTAAATAACGATGTAGGCAAGTGGGCTAAAATGTGTATATCTTGTCAACGGTCGAAAGTATTTAGGCATAACAAGTCTGAATTAGGAAATTTTCCGTTAGCAGAGCGATTTACACACATACATGTTGATATCGTAGGGCCTTTGCCGATTTCTTTGCATGACTATAGGTATCTCGTCACTATCTTAGATCGCCAAACTGGCTGGCCAGAAGCTTTTCCAGTTAAAGATATAACCGCCGAAACTGTCGCTAGGGTCATTCTCGAAGGATGGATCTCACGTTTTGGTTGCCCCGTACAGCTTACAAGCGACCAAGGCAGACAATTTGAGAGTAGTCTTTTCCAACAATTAATGAAATATTTAGGTATCCACAAAACACGTACTACACCCTACCACCCTCAATGTAATGGAATGGTGGAGAGGTGGCATAGATCTCTTAAAGCCGCACTTATGGCTAGGTTACATTCTAAAACGTGGGTTGAAGAGCTACCTATTGTTATGTTAGGACTTCGGGCAGCACCGCGATATGACACAGGTGTTAGTGCCGCAGAGATGACTTATGGGCAAACACTGCGGTTACCTGGTGATTTCTTCGGTGGTAATACTTTAAAAATATTAAATGACAACGATTACGTAGTACATTTGCGTAAAATTATTTACGATTTAAAACCAAAACCAGCGTCACATAAGGACGCGCGCACATTATTTGTGCATAGCGATTTAAGTACTTGCACTCATGTGTTCATTCGAAATGACCTAGTTCGGAAATCATTACAACCTCCATACGAGGGTCCATTTAAAGTTTTGGAAAGAAAAGACAAAACGTTTTTGATTCAAATGCCCGGAAGACAAGTTTATATATCTATTGATAGGTTAAAACCTGCATATACTGAGTTAGATAGGAATAAAGAAAGTAGTCTTAGTGACGATAAACTGTTAGAGATAGTACAGGTGCAGACACAAGCGTAGCGGAAAGCGACCGCCGCCCGCTAAGCTACACTACGCGTAGCGGCCGAATATCGAAAAAGCCCGTACGTTTCCATCTGTAACTTAATTTAGGTCAAGAAATAATATTTTAGTACGTTCTAGGTAGGTATATATGCTCGTTAATTGATTTTTTACATTTATTCGCATATTGTAGCGAGACTTTAAATCGTCAGAATGGGCAACACAGTTAATAAAGACGAAGTTATCATCGCACAATCTGAAGCTGCGATCCACGAGTCAACGGTCAGATCGTACATTGGTTGGGGCGTCGTGACTGTGATGATATTTATCATAATCATGTACTTCTTGTGCCGATACGGAACAGCCAAGGTTAAGAAGTGGCTGGTGAAGCAGATGAGCTCAGTGCAGGAGAGTACTATCCAACTGGCACGTACCACCAGGGCAAGTTTCCGTAGGGCCCGGGAGCCGGCCCAGTCGCCCACCCAAATAGAAATCAGTTAATATTTGTGTTCTGTGTTCGCAGTGATATCAGGATAGTGTGCTCGAAATCAGTGTCGGTTAGAATAAGTTTAGATTTAAAATAATGTTTCAATTGGTTTAAAGATACTACATAGCTGTTAAACAAAACATTTGTAACTTTAATAGTTATCCCTTTTGTATATTTTATATCCATTCAAAGTTAAATTTTAATTTACCTTATACAACGCTATTGTAAACACTAGCATGCGTGTAACTTGAGTCACATTACCTTCTCGTGTACTTACGTTGTAAATTAGTATAAGTGTTTACTCTGGTTTTGTCTGTAATATTTTAAATTTTATTTTTGTAAAATTTAGGGGGGAGTAATGTAACTACTATTACAGTTTTATATTTCAACAATGTGACGCCAATGCGTTCTCACGGCAGTCTTGACATGGCCGGCACTGTAATCGCACTTTTACGTAAATAAACATAGACTTTATTACCAATTTTAATTTTTATCATTTACGAACACCCATCCTTTAAAAATATTTTTTTTGTTTTTTTATATGATACGGTTTTGCTTTTGTCTCTAGATTATACCAGAGTATACTCTAGGTATTGACAGGGACGACAATGAAGCGAGCTCCCCCCTTAAAAAAGCCTGTTCAGTCTTATTTCAAAATAACAGGGTTGTAGACTGTTGGAAACACAGATGCGGTCAGAGAGTTCCACTCTTTTGCCGTGGGAAACTTGATGAGAAGCGCACCGAATTTCAGGCGATTGGTCATGTAGAAATTTATTAAATTTCCATAGCTAAATGGCAAAAAGCGAAACCCTTATAGTTTCGTCAAGTCTGTCTGTCTGCCTGCAACTTGGTAGGTAGGTGTATCCTGTTCACGGCTTCAAGATTCCTATACGAACATTTTTAAGATAGACCCTCTCAAAGTAGTTAAATACCAATAGGTACTATTTTTTGCTTTCAACAAAACATTGTGGTATTTTGGCTAAGTGGCAAAATCTCTAATTCAGTTAAAGTTGGTACGGAACCTTTAGTACGAGAGTCCGACTCGCACTTGACCGGTTTTTTAAATACACAATGTAATTGGGTCCTACTATACGTACTTGCACTACGTACCTTATCACCCCTGGGGGTAATGAATTCGCAAATTTGCATAAACCGAAGCATGATTCATCGAGCACTTACCACAGCAGCCGCTGAGCGAACGAACTTGCGTATCCTATCTTCAGGTATAAATCCATTTACGGTGCTGAATCGAGCAATGATACATTACTGCAGGATTATGGGCGAGGCGAGAGTCGGATATAAGACGATGAAGTCCTAGCTATCAGCAGCTTTTAGTATGGGATTAGAATTTTATTTAATCGTCACATATATAGAAATAAATTACATTTACATTAGAAAAAAAAATACATGAAGCAAAAACAAAGCCCAAAAGTGTGCCTAAAAGGTCGCCGCTCTTAGTCGTGACAGCAGATTGGAAGCATGTCACATGATTTTTAGATTTATGTAAGGAGAAATAATAATTGTAATGTATGAGAGATCATACCAAAATTAATTTATTTACTTTTACCATTTTGAAAATAAAAATAAATAAAGTTACTTAATTGCTATATAGAGGAAAATGCTTTGTCATGGATCTCAATTTCGCGAAAGCTGTTTAAATTTATACAATATGTGTATAAATTGATAATAACTAGCAGAGTTTGCACGATATTGCAATTATTAAAATTATTTCGCTTGAACTTGGTTATGAAACTTTCGTAGCAGCTAGATAATAAAACCGTTAATTTAAAGACGCGTCTAGCGATGGCGCTGCTATCAAAGAACCGTCGGGTAACTATCGGAAACATTTAAAACGCCCTCAGTTTCTACTTTTTACTACCTAGCTCGCCAGTTCGTGACTGATTTCTGAATTGGGCAAGTTTACGATGTGCTGAGTTTTATGTGTTTTAGATCAAACGTTATAAAATTCCTTCTATGGTTCTCTGTATTGGTAATGATGATAACAGTATAGTAAACAAAACAAATAAGGTATAAAACGAAGTTAAAAAAAACAGCCAACGAAAGCTCACTTGATTAATTTTAGTTTGGGGACGCCCAATATCACTTCGGAAGCGTAAAAGACAGAAATCCACAGAAAACCCACACCCACATTAAGTTTTTTTCCGCTTTTTCTTTTACATATTTTGACCGACTTCAAAAAAAGCAGTTAATCAATTCAATGTGTTTGTATGTGATATCGTTGGGATTTGATAATATTTGATTAAATTGATCTATTAAGGTATCTGAACACGTGTGCAATATTTCGTCAGTGTATGTATGTTTGTCCACAGGTTTCCTGAAAACGAGAAGGTATAGCAAGATGATTGTTTTTAGTGTGCAATGCGAGTTTTATCACAATCAGTCCAGTTATTTTTGAGATATGGTTAATAACTTAAAATCATGAATTAAAAATAAATAAATAAATAAACCTGCTTAAGAAAAACTGACTAAAATGCGAAACATAAAGCATTCGTCCTCTATTTAGGCGAAAAAAAAATATTCTGGAGCCGGTGCATGTTGTCAAGAAAGAAAGATGTATTTATTTACGTAAACGCGTGTACAGTTTCTAAGTATTAACAAAACAAAGTAGCAAGAGGTGTCAATTTAACTAATTGCATTTAGTTAGTATCAACGTACTTTACCGAAAACTCGCTGACCTACCTACACCAATAGTCTACACACAACATGCACCAACACCAGTTTTTTGAATTTGGTTTATTTTTATTGCTTTAAGTATAAGAATTGTTAAGCAGTCAACAGGATTCTTGTACGAGGGTCAAACTGAAAGTTCTTAGAAAATCAAAAACTGATTACATTAGCCAGTTATTAGTTTTATTATATCTTTTCAAAATATTGTCCATTGACGTCAATACACCGCTGCATGCGATGGAACCACTGGGAAAAGCACTTTGCCCACTCGTCCTTAGGGGTCTCTTCAATGGCATCGCGATACGCAGCCACCGCTTCTTCAGCATTCATAAACCGCTTTCCTTTAAGTTTTTCTTTAATTTTTGGAAATAAATAAAAATCACAAGGCGCGAGGTCGGGGCTATACGGCGGGTGACCCAGTAATTCAACGTTTTATGTCGCCAAATAGTCGATCGTTCGCTTGGCGGTGTGCGACGAGGCGTTGTCGTGGTGAAGGAGGATCCTACTGCGAGGTCGTTTCTTTCGAACTTTTTCCAAGACAAGTGGCAAACAATTGGTAGTGTACCATTCTGCAGAAACTGTTTTTTGATCCTCTAACACAATTGTTGCGAAATGACCAATCCTTCCAAAGAACGAGGCCACCATTTTTTTTCCCGCACTTCGATCTCTCTTCACTTTAGTTGGCAACTCCTCGATAGGAAACACCCACTGAGCAGATTGTCTTTTGGTTTCAGGATCATAACAGTAAATCCAGCTTTCGTCACCTGTTAGTATGTCGAACACAGCATTTGAGTCAGCTCCGTTAAATCTTTCAATCATTTTATGGCACCAATCCACACGATGGAGTTTTTGAGCCTTAGTCAAATTATGAGGTATCCACCGGGCGCAAAGCTTCCTGACCGCTAAATGTTCGTGGAGGATTTTGTGCACTTGACTCATACCGATGCCTAAGCTTGTCCGAATCTGCTGATAGGTCACTCTTTTGTCAGTCTCTATCATACGCCGCACAACACAGATGTTATTTTCAGTCGTCGCCGTAGAAGGCCGTCCCTCACGTACATCATCAGTGAGATTAGTGCGACCACGTTTAAACTCATTAAACCAGTTGTAAACAGTCGCACGAGATGGGGCTTCATCGTGAAAGGCCAATCGTAGTCTATCATAACTTTCTTGTTGACTTAAATGACATCGAAAGTCATAAAAAATCATTGCACGAAAATTTTCTCGTGTTAAATTCATGTTGACGTGACACAGACAATTTTCAATTTGCCGCCAAATCGTAAAACAAATGACAAATGAATGAAATATATACTCAGAAATATTGGCAAAGAGTTCTATTTTCAAATTTTAGAATATTTTTTTATTATATTGTTTATAAGTGGCCAGTTCTAAGAACTTTCAGTTTGACCCTCGTATATAAATTGCACTTGAAAAAAGGAATTGTGTCAGACGAAGAAGTTTTCACGTCTGACACAGTTGCTTTTTTCAAGTGCAATTTATATTATTAAGTTTGTATAGTGGCAAACACTATAAAAACAAAATTTAACTATAGAATACTTACACTTTCTAAGTTTGGTAGTAGTAATAGTCACCTTAAGAATTAGTTCCGTTATGAAAAAGCTCCTTAAAGACATCGCGCTACAGTATCTGACCTCCATAAACTATGGTCGGCTTGTCCGTCCCCATAGTTTGCATTCCGCAGTACCAGTCCGGCTCAATAGTCGCCAAATAAGTCGGTAAGTGACTAAGTTATGTTCAACTATTCAGACCGCGAGTGGGAAATGGCAGTTTCTGTTGCATTCAACTTACCTTCTATTAAATAGGGGAAAAGGTGCTCAACATAAAATTAATAGAATAAAACACTCGTCATCATCATTATCATCATTTTAAGCCAAAGGAAGTCCACTGCTTAAAATATGCTCCCCCACGGCTTTCCACAGCAACCGTTCACTAGCGCTCTGCATCCTGTTTGATTATGCGATCTGAACAAGGTCGTCTGTCCATCTTGTCGGTAGACGTCCTATGCTGGTCGAAGGGTCGCCAATCTAGAACTTTCCTGCCCCAACACTATTTTACGGAATAAAACACTATTTTACGAATTTTGTTTGCGCATATTTATTTAATATTGTATCCCGACGTTTAGAACACTTTACAGCGCTTGTGGACACGGATATACTAAGATGTTATTTGTCATTTATAGAGTTTTGATAAAATTAGACTACCGTCACTCATTAATATTAATTAACGTTCCTATCCAAGCAGAAAGAGCAAACTGTGTTCTGTGATCTTGTATTGAGTGGTCTGGCTGGGGTCTGCGATAAAAACATTAGTCATTTATATGCATGTATTAAAGTTATTTGAATCAGACGCATATTCCTTTTTGACGTAGATGACAAATTTCAAGAGGTCAGCCAGGTGCTCAGGAGATATAATAGTGCACAGATGTGTTTGTATCATACATAAGAAACGATCAATTAAGTAAACATTATGTAGTACATCTAGTCGCTAAGCTGAACCACTCAAGCGGTGACAGACTAAGCGTATCTCGAACGTCAGCGCCCTAACGTTAGCTTTGAAGTTGCGAAAAGTTGCGAAGTTTACAATCCTTGCTTTACGGAGGTTGTTCAATCGCTGAATTCAGTTACAGTTCATTGCAAGATCATTTCTGAATCATTTAGCCTTCACTGTTGTGCACGGAGCTAAACGAATAAGTTTTAGAAGCCTTTTAAGCGCGACAAAGCATCTTGTGGGGCGATATTTACACAGTTAATAGTTTACACATTAATATTTAAATAGCAAAACTTTTGAATGTTTATGTTTGTTACTCCTCCACACCAAAACATCTGAATGGGTATGGATGAAACTTTACTATAATATAGCTCATACATCAGAATAGCACATAGGCTATTAAAATTCATGACGTAAATTTTCGAGATCCGACATTTGCGTGTGTGATCGATCTTTACTATCCTTCATTCATTTGCTATCCTTCAGAAGAGAGCAGCTCCGATGCTAAGCCTGTCCGTAGGAATTCCAATAGCATCCTGAGCGTTGTATCTAGGCGTGTAGATTGAACCTACATGATGCAGTGGGTTCAGCTGCATATTTTTCAAATAATTTCCTTATTAGCATAATTATCGATAGCGATAGTATTTTTCATGTGGTTTACATTACTAGATTTAGTGATTGATTATTACGGCCCTACCGATTATTCGAACTTACGATTTTAGGCCAATTAGGTTAATATATCAATCACTATAGTGTGTTCATATTTTTTTAACTTAAGGCATTAATATTTTATTCTATTTATTTTGTAAAATAATATTTTCGTTCTTGGCATGAATATGAGTGAAAACGGAAGAATGTGTCATGACAAAATATGTCGCCGAAATCATCATAAATAAAAATGACCGACTGCAAAAAGATTTCCTTTGATTTGATTTACACAGTTAATAGTTGAATCACACATTTTTTTTAATGACGAAAGTTTTTGAGTGTTTGTAAATCTTCACGCCAAAACTACTGAATGTATTTTGATGAAACTTTAAAATAATATAGCTCATACATCAGAATAGCACATATGCTATAATTAATTACGATATTTTCTGAGATCCGACATTAACGCGGGTGAAGCCGCGGGGAACCGCTAGTTTAACATAAAGACGAGTCGTATTTTTCAAAGTAAGCTTATATAACTTAGTTTATTCCATAACGTGCCTGTTATTATTTCGTTGAGCCTAAAAGTGTAGTTTAATGTTTTAATTATGTAGATAACATTCATGGATAAACAAATTTTCATATAAATACAGAGTACTAAATTACCTACTAAGGGTCGATTTACAACTACATAAGATAAGACTTATCCGACTTAAAAATTATAAGCTAACCGATTTTAAAATGAACACAAATTACTGCTCACAATTAGATGACGTTTTCAAATTAGGCGTAATGTATCATATTTGACATAGCATAGCATGTCATGTTCTCTCACCGTCCACGAATTCATGTTTCATAGCTTTTTATCTCTCAGTGAACTGTTAAGTCTTATTAAATTCTCAAACAGATTCTGCTTAAGCGCACCTACGAGTATGTACCTGACTTTCTGAATTTTGAACGAGAGAAATGAAAACATAAAAGCTTTAAACACCTTACACGTTAAACTCCATGTATACATGTTTGCACTAGAGTGAATAATGACATATACATGTGGGGAGTAGGGGAAACTCTCGTTAGCTAGTGTACTACTTTACTGTATACAGCAGACTCTAACTACCTAATTCCCTCTGCAGCGCTTCAAAGACTCAGGATACAATTTCCTCTGATTATCACACTTGATATCACAGACCACTCTTACTTTCCTCACATATTAGTAATAACATCAACATTCACTTGCCTTATTCAAATTAAAACGTTCTTCTCCTTTCTCTCACTCTCTCTCATCTGTTATCTTTTACTTCTTAAGTTCCGTTCAACGTCCCTATCCTCCATACAAGCGATGCTTAATGCGTTAACCAAGAAATAAAAAAAGGGTTATGATATCGGTTTCAGTCAACTAATAGGTACGGAAAAAAAATCGAAGATATGATCCTTAGCGATAAGTTTCGCTAATATTATAAAGATGAAGAGTTTGTTTGTTTGTTTGAACGCGTTTATCTCAGGAACTGCTAGACCGATTAAAAAAAATATTTTCGTGTTGGATAGCTTATTATTCGAGGAAAAATCATCCTGCGAGGGGAGCTAAGGAAGCAAAATAATAACGCGCGGACGAAGTCACGAGGGACCGCTGTATTTCATTAAATTTTTTAACAAAGTAAGAAAAAAAACCAAAATGCACTAAAAAGTCTTAAATAAACTCTTGACCCTTGAAAGGAAAACGCAAACAATTTCTTTTTGGAGTCGGTGCTCTGATAGTTGATGCTTGATGGTCAATGTGATGGCCATGAGGGTTTCCTCGATTACACCAAGATCCCATCATCAGATCCCGAATTGGCAAAATGGGACCAACTAGAGATATACCCTCTAGGTAGAAGAAAACAATTCCGAATCGATAGACAAATGACTGAGATTTGAGGTAACACAAAAAAACATGCAGTCGAATGAATAACCTCCTCCTTTTTTGAAGTCGGTCTAAAATCAGTGTCCAGTGTCGGAAGTCTCGACATAGTTCCGTGTAAAACCACCAGGTGGCGCTCAAAAAATGCTGAGACAAAATTAGTGTTTTCGTGTATTTATTAATTGAGAAGAATTTTTGAATGATGCTTAAAAAACTACTTATATTTTTTAAGATTTATTAAAGATATAGCTACGTAAGTTAAAATGATATTTGATGAATTAGAAAATCATAAAATTGAAATTGTCGACGCGAAATGTCAAAAATGATGCATCAGACTACGCCCGCTGATAAGTGATATTTTATTAATTACTCATGTCAGCCTTATTACATGTAATACTGATGTGGTGTAACACAGAAAATAAAAACAAAATAACAATTGATAGACTAATCCAAAAGAAATGTTGGTTTCTGTTAGGTCAGCTTCGTTTTCTTTGGGAAATAGTTTGGGTTCTGTCAATTGGAAAAGAGAAATTGGAATACGTACCTTTCACGGATCATTTTATTCCTATTAGTTGTTTGTTGTTTTAGGGAAGTTATTTTGTATATTTCCTTCTATAATGATATCTTATAGGTGTATTGTAGCTCATACATTTTGGTATATGATAATGCCTTTTAAAACCGATTTTGTCGACTGTCTATTGTGAACTAACGAAGGAAGTGTCTATTTTTATTGACTTCAAAAATAAAGAAGGTAATCAATTCAATGTATGTAATATCATATGAATTTTATAATTTTTGATTATGTTGATCTAGTAAGGCAAGCACGTGTGCTAAATTTAGTAAGTTTGTGTATATTTGTATGTTTGTCCACGGATTTCTCGAAAACGAGAAGTCATAGCGAGCTGTTCGTTTTAGAATAATCTGGTATAATTTTACTCAGAGTACAGTGTCATTGTATCATTTTGATACAATTCATGATAAATTTCTGATATAAGGTTAAGTAGTTTTTGAGATATGGATAATAACTAAATCATCATGAAATAAAAAAGGATTTTAAAATTAAACCGCCTTAAAAACCTGCCAAAAAAACTTAAATAACGCATCGTCTATTTGCTAGAAATAAATTATTTTAGAGTCTAGTATAATTTCAAGCATACGTACCCCAAAAGTCTACGCACGTTATGCACCGACTACAAATTAATTTGTTTATCCTAAATCAAAGATAAATTCGTTATTTGAAACTTTTTAGTCAGTTTTTGAAGACGGTTTAATTTTAATTACTGAGTATTTCACAGAAACAAAACAAATAACGTGAACGTTACAAACTGAAAGTCTCATTTCAATATCTAAAACTTTCCGAAGATATTAGCAAGAAGGACATTGTCTTGTTCTGCTAATAAAGGAGGTTATTAAAAGGTTTGCTCTCTGAAAGCGTTTTTTGAAGCCGTTAAAGGTGAGCACCTACCTATTCTCTCCACATTCCGGTAAATTTTTTCGATGCGTACGCAGAAAGCGTTTCTCGACGGCTATAAAGCGGATAGAAACAATAAAGTCGGCGATATAGTTTTAAATGGCTGAAAGGTTGGTACTTTATACGAGACGACTTTTTTTAAGCGCTTTAGCTTGCGGTGGGTGGAAGTACTAAGCTGATTGATGAAGAAGTTAACTGGATTCTATATTCATTTATTGAAGCTTTATTGCAGCATCCAATAATAGTATTGTAAAATTAAACGAAAATTGTGTTGACTTTTATTTAGTATTCTGAGCAGTTTTAAACCTACCTTAAGTTACTCCTTGCTAGATAATTGGGATGATTACTTTTGCTCTCACTTCGATTATAGTGGTTATTTACTTAGTAAAAATTTTGTGACTCAGTGCCAATGATTCTTTTGTAGGGTTCCGTAGGCGAATGGCAAAAACGGAACCCTTATAGTGTCATCAAATCTGTCTGTCTGTCTGTTTGTCTGTCTGTCTGTCTATCTATATGCCTGTCTGTCTGTCTGTCCGTGCGTCTGTATGTCACAGCCACTTTATTTTGTAACAATAAGCATTACACTGTTGAAATTTGGGAGGAAGATGTATCCTGTTGACTGCTTTACTACGTTATGTAAAAGGGAATGGAAAGTGTTGAGATTCGATTGTTTTGCGCAGCACAGGGCCTCTATTTCTGAATCACTCGAGTCAAGATGGCGTAAGATAATAATTTATTTATGACCGATTTTCCAATAAAATGATAATTTCAGACGGGAGTGATAAAAAATATAACTGAATTTTGTGAGTAGTAACGTCCATATTTCGCGTGAACTCGCGTGAACAATTATTAGTAGAATATAATAGCAAGTGATTCAAAAATAAAGGGCCCTGGGTAATTTTGCTCAGTATTTCTCCATCATGTTACTAAAACAATCTGAATGGACCAATATTCTGTTATTCCACTTTCTGTGATGCGTGTGAAGTATATTCAATCCCATCAGATTTGCAATCATGGTCATATCCGTACAGTAACAGGACGTAAAGGTAACCACAATTAGGGTTATCGCGATACTCGATACAAAAGGTCGACCTGCGTAACCGTATTCAAACAAAATGTGAACTGCGAACTATTCCTAGCATGATTTCAAACTTTACTGGAGGTTTAATCGCGCGAATTTAGACAATTCGAAATCGTTATACACGGTCCATTTATATGAAGATTGTGTAGGTAGCTAACCAAATTCAAATCGTGCATCACTTAGTACTTAGTTTTTATTATCTTCAGACTTTCTTAATACTGCAATCAATATTCTAACCAAGGTGGTGATATTTTTATGGTACTGCATTAGAGATACTGCAAAGCTTAGTATTGGAATAAAGCTATTAGAAAAGGAGACGAAAAAAGGGGAAAGAGAACGTTTCATTAACAGTGTCGTCCAAAGCAAACCTTAAATTGGGACTTTTAAAAGTAACCAATTTATAGTCAACGACTCGAATAAGAAAACCTGTCTTGATACTTGCAGAAGATTAATTGAGATTGAAGACAAATGCGTAGATGTTTAATTAATCTATTATGTACTAAAACAAAAAGCGCAGTGAACATGTATTTCAGTGCAATAATAGTACCCCTAGCCGATTTCGACTAAGGTGGCCAGAAACAACAACTAACCGACTGCGCGGGACATATTATAGTACACAAGTGTGTGCGCAAACACATGTGCACTCTTTCACTCTCAGAGCCCGATGGAACAGCAATGACACGACCGAAGAGAGATCAGGCGCAAGTCCAATGGCTTAACGCGCTCTTCCGAGACACGGGGTAAGAAACCGCCAACTTCCAAACTCCGGGCTACCCAAATAATTTCTAAACAGAAAAGGTATTTATTTTTGGCCGTCACTTTAAAGTGCGACCCTCTTACTTCTGCGCATTCGAGGCAGTTAATGTTCATGTTCATAGCATGTTATATTTAATAAGTGAACGTTGAAATCTATAATAGTGTTATACAGCTGAAGAGTTTGTTTGTTTATTTGAACGTGCTAATTTCAGAATCTACTAAACTGTTTTATATATTTTTTTGTGTTCATTGCTTATTTATTGAGAAAGGTTTAAAGCTATGGAACATAACGATGTAATCAATGACTTCTAAAGGAAGAACAACATTTAAAAAAAATTGCACTCCGGGAGTGCCGGCAGAACTGAAAACTTGAATATCAACGTTGTGCATTTTTGATTTTTTGGAATACTTATTATCAATATAAAAGTACTATCATTTTTGTGATAGAATACAATAATAATAATAATAATAATAATACAATAACAATAACAATAACAATAACAATAACAATAACAATAACAATAACAATAACAATAACAATAACAATAACAATAACAATAACAATAACAATAACAATAACAATAACAATAACAATAACAATAATAATAATAATATAATATTTTTATAGAATACAATATTTATTTATTGCGCTATCGTACACAAACATTACAATTTATATTATATTAAATTACATTAAAAAGTTTATCTCTCAGAAAAATCAACTTACATCCATAATTTCGCCAACCGTCTTACGGTTTTTCGATCAGCCCACGTGTCCTGACGCGAGTTTCACATGTTTCCCCCATCCCACAAAAGTGCTCAACGCCGCTAAAGAAGTTTTCACTTCAAAAATGCAAAAAGGGGGAGGAAATAATAATAAAATAGAACATTCCCAGAACATACATGATTTTTATCTATGTATCTTAAGCGGCTAAATCTGCGTACACAACAGCTGCTCTCAAAATGAATTATTTTCCCCCGTTTTTGCATCATTTTTCATAAGCTCTTCTCTTATTAGTCGTATCGTGATGTTTTATAGCCTAAAGCCTTCCTCGATGAATAGACTATCTAACACAAAAATAATATTTCAAATCAGTTTCTGAGATGAGCTTGATTAAACAAACAAACAGACTCTTTAGCTTTATAATATTAGAAAAGTTTTAGGCACTATTTGCACTAGCCGTGAAGTGTTTTAATCAACGGGTATTCGCGTAAACTTCGGAACGATTTCAGGAACAATAGCGTATGGACCTAAGCATAAATAGCTATCCTAAGTTATGGACGTCACATGGTTGAAACGGTCACCCATCCAAAAACCGTCTGCAGATGCAGACGGTTTTGGATGGGTGACCGTTAATTATTTTTGATATTATTTGTAATATAATTTATCTACATCGAAGCACACTTACGAGAACAGGAAACGTACACTGTTAACGCACACACTCTGCCTATAGCGTTATGCCTGTGTATTATGTTTCATACTTATAATGTATGTCTCATTTGAAACGCACTACCACATGATCCAACATAAGACCGTTTCTATGGAATATTCCGACATCAATTTCCGTATTTTTATGCCGAAAATTTAAATGTAAGGTTCTCGTAGCAGAATCAATTTGTTGTTTACAGAAAATTCATACTTTGTGAAAATAATAATTCGTCAAATATCCCAAAAGCGTGATACAATGTTTCTGTGAACGAGAGCGGTTTATTTTATTTTGTATTTACTCACCGACAACCAACGCTTTGTGTTATTTAGAAAAACTCTTGCCAATAGCAACATTGATGCAACGGACAATTGATCCTCAATATGGTACAATCTTATTTAGATTTATAATTACTTCGTAAGTACTCTTGTGTTCTCAGCCGCTTGTAGTGCTGCATTGTTCTGTTTCAGCTTGCAATTGATAAATCAGATATAAAATAGCTTATGAACTAACAATTTATCTAGTTATGTATTCGTCCGAGATTATTCATTCATATTCATTTTCTTTTATTCACAAAATACTCCTTCCTATAAAACTCATGATTTCTTTACCCAAAGGTTGTCTGGAAGAGATTGCTTATGGCTTTAATACCGTCTAAATTATACATTTCCTTAAAATGAATTTGTAAAGCAATGTAATGTGCAATAAAGAGTTATCTATCTATCTATTATTTTTTCCTTCAGCATATTCTTTTTGGAGCTGTTTAATCGTTCATATTAATATAGTTTGGTAAATATTTCTGTTTCATTGATTTAAAACAATACGGATTTATTTCGTGCACGTTTATTTAAAACCATAAAAGTGTGTTGCGTAGGTGCTTATGTTAATCGAATCAGGAGGGCCTTTATTTTTGAATCACTCGCGTCAAGATGGCGTGTGATATTATTGATTTGCCAATGTAAATTAGTATAATTTCACGCGGAAGGGATTTGGAAAAGGTAACTCAATTTTGTGACTACCAACGTCTATATTATTTTGCGTGATTTTCATTGAAATTAATGAGTTTACGGATTGATTCTCTCTAACTCTGCTGATTACGATGCTATAGCCCAGAGAATAATATTTAATGTTCCAGTCCCATTCTATAGAACAACATTTGCACACCGTTTCAATGCATTCCTCACTCCTTTCATTTATAATAAAGTTACCAAATGCTGTAATATTAAAACAACGCTTGTCGAGAGGCTAAATATAAAATCTGTGTTTGGTCAAGAACTTTAGACTACAACCAAACAGAAATCCTTTTACAAATCACACATTAAAATATTAATATAATTACGCAATTTGAAATAGCATAATTTCCAGTCCTTATTTCTAAATCGAGATCGAGTGTCCTAGTATATTGACGACATAGATATAATCATCATCATCATCATATTTGCGATACAGGGCTGTGGGTTGACAGTTTATTTTGTTGTCGAACAGCTCTCAGTCTCAGTCTTCTGCCACGTTTTCTACGTGTTCGAGATATAAGAAGGATGATGCTAGAAGAGCTCCTCCTATGTCACTCAGGGTAGCAACATTAGGACGGTTGGTAGGTGGTATCGCCTACCAGTACAATGATTCTATTATGTGTTAAAATCTTGGTTAACTAATATGGTTCT
Source organism: Pyrausta purpuralis (assembly GCA_963924145.1). Classification (NCBI taxonomy): domain Eukaryota; kingdom Metazoa; phylum Arthropoda; class Insecta; order Lepidoptera; family Crambidae; genus Pyrausta; species Pyrausta purpuralis. The sequence goes on from OZ001646.1 coordinate 7,371,589, forward strand.
GTACTCCTGGTGTGAGTATTTTCACTTTTAACCGTGTTTTTCTTTCGTCGTTTTTATGATCATCGCTGACCCATCGTAAAAGACTTTATCTTAATTTGTCTACAATAGGGGCTAAAAAATTAAAACTTTTAATATAAAACTTTATCTCCTGATAGACTTTTTATGGATTTATATGACTATCTCGTTGTAGCTAGTTCTCATGCTTTTTCTTACATCAGAGCCGACTTTGAAACCTCCTCTCTTATTTTTAAATATAATTTAAGGATTGCAAAAGATGCCTGGTAATTTCTACGAAAGCCAAGCAGTGTTTGTGGGATGGTTCACATTTTTTCGACATAAGAGTCAGTTGTTATCATAGACTCGAGATATTTAAGGCGGTGTACCTTGTTAGGCAGTGAGGTGTTATAAAGGAATGTGTTGCAATCCATGTACTCAGTATTACAAATAAAAATACAAATATTTTATTTCTGTTATTATTATTGTGGGAACTTCCTTTTAGGCAATATATCGCCTGTGGTAGGAAGAACCGCTCTTTTACAATCATGTTCATAACATACTAAATTACTATAGTTAAACTAAACAAGCAATAAATATATTTTCTTACATATATAACTCACCTGTGTGTGTGTGTGTGTGTGTGCAACCCATTAACTCACCTTCATTTTTGTAAAGACCAATGAATAACTTATAGGTACATAAAAGATAAAAATAATAATGATATGTTAGTATTTAAGCAACAATTCAGTGTCTATGTAACTCAAAGATTTTAACCATTCCAAGACCGTGTGTTTACATTTGTTTTTATTAAGGGCATATGTTAAGGTATTTATTTATTTTATTATAAATTGCGGCAGACTGCGTATAGTATTGCCGTCTTGCAAAGTCAGATTTTACGGTGGGTAGCGAGGCAACCTTATTTTTCTTTCTCCTAGTTAGTAATTTAGCATCAAAGGGGAGAGATTTGTGCATTTTAAGAACAATGTCTAATATGTATAGTTTTCTAACTAACAGAAGATTAGCTTCGTGATAAAGATTTTTAGTGGGGTCTATATGGTTTTAGAAACATAACTTTTATTAGCAGCCTTTGGGCTTGTTCCAGCCATAGTAGAGCTGTTTTAGCAGCTGAGCCCCATACTGATACACAATATAGTAGTATGGACTGAAACAGTGCAACATATATTTGAGTAAGTATTTTTTTACTCGCAATGTGACGTAAAGTTTTGAAAGTCCATATCATCTTTCGCATTCTTTTCATGGTCAATTCAATGTGTAAGTGCCAAGAAAGGCGCTGATCAACGAGAACCCCTAAGTATTTAGCAAAAGCAACTTTCTTAATTCTAGTACATGAACAGTCGGTATTGGAAGGATCACCACACTTGTGAATTTTTATATCAAAGTTTGAAGGGGGTTGAGTTGTGATATTTTTACTGAAACATATATATTGTGTTTTAGCTGCATTCAAGGTAGGAAGGCTTGTATCTAACCAGGATGCTATCATTGCAAGAGCTCCTTCTGCAATTTTTTTACTTCACACCAGGACTTGCCGTAAAACACGATAGCTGTATCATCTGCGTAAGAAAATACAGTGCCATTGGTTAGTTTTAAACGACAAAGATTATTTATGTAAACCAAGAAAAGCGTTGGTCCCAGTACGCTTCCCTGTGGGACTCCGAAAGTTAAAGTAGCTTCTTTGCCGGTGTAGTTTCCTATTCGAACACGCTGTTTACGGTTAGTAAGGTAGTCTTTGAATAATTTCAGAGGAATACCTCTCACCCCTACTTCCTCTTGTCTATTAAGCAGAATGGGCACCGAAACTGTGTTGAATGCCTTCTTCAGATCGAGCAATACTCCCGATATTTGTTTCCCGCATCCACTTCTTGTGCCACTAGAGTTGTAAGAGCCTGTACTGCATTTTCAGTTGACAAGCCACGTTGAAAGCCAAATTGATTTTTTGCTATGATGCTATATTTTTTTAAGAATTTTGTGAGCCTAATGTTTATTAATTTTTTAAGAATCTTAGGTAAAGATGAAAGCACAGAAATCGGACAGTAGTCACAAGGGTCACATTTGCTGCCGTCCTTATGTATTGGTGTTATTAAAGCCTGCTTGAGTATGGTTGGAAAGATACCTTGTTCGAAACACAGGTTAGCCAAATGGGAGATAATTGGCGCTACATCACTAAGAGCGAGCCCTAGAAAAGAAGTTGGGATATTATCCCATTCCGGAGAACTACTTAGTTTTAAGGAATTAACTATGGCACATATTTCTGCACAGTCAGTATAGTATAGGACAAAAGATGAAACTTGATTTACGCTTGCGCTACAATTTACTGGGCGAGAATTAAATGTGGTAATTTTTGCTGCCAGTTTTTTTCCAATATTTGCGAAGTATGTGTTAGTCATATCTATCAATGCCTGTGGACATGCAGTTGTATGGAGTAATTCCTGGTTTTGGGTTTTAGGGGACTTATGTTGAGTTATTCCGTTTATAGTATCCCATAGCTTTTTGGGGTTATTTTGAGCTTTAGTGAGCTGTTCGCGTTCATAGATTCTTTTAAGCTTTTTGAGAATACAATTGCAATAGTTGCGGTACCTTTTATATGTTATTTTTAGAGTGTTATTATATGGGTCAAGTTTAAGATTTCTTTGCATGTTATTTCGGTTCCTTATGCAGCGTAGCATACCAGGAGTAACCCAAGGTTTTATGATCCTTTTGTTAGCTGAAATAAAATGAGTAGTTGTATTAATGTCTAAGCTTTGTTGTAGTTTTTTTAATTAAAAGTTCAGTTATATCGTTTGGGTCAGTATATACTAATAACTCCGATAATTGTACTGTTTTTACAAAATCTAAGGCTTTATTGTAGTTAATTTTGGTTATAGTTTTATATTTTTTTTTAGGTTTATTAGTGCAAGATATTTTTAGGAAGATAGTGCTGTGATCAGTAATAGTGGTATCGAGTATAGCAATAGTGGCGTTTTGACGAGCACGGTCGAGTTTGAGAATAAAATGATCGAGACAACTAGGTCCTCTTGTTGGAATGGAATGACCTGGATGAAAACCCTGTGAAGCTAACATTTCTAGGTAATCATGTCTATTAGAGCGTTCGTAAGGTTGTTCGTCATACCTATGAATAATATTAATGTTTATGTCTCCGGTAATGACAATACTTTTTTTGTACCTTTAATTAGTTCCAGGTGAATGCCTAATGAATCAATAAATTGCTCTCCTTACGATTAGAGGGTGAACGATAAATACCAAGAACTGTAAGCTGAGGCGTAGATATCTGGAGGCATGACGCATGGCTTAAGTTGATTTCAGTTACGTTGGCTACTATAGTGTTTTTTACGTAGGCGACCACACCATCAGATTGATTTGTTATTGTATATTAGTATTGTAACGACTTATCGGAGTCTATGATTTTCAATCAAAGCGACTCAATGATTAATAGCCTTTTGTAATTTATGCATATTTCTTCAAGGTTATGCAATTATTTAAGGCAATCATTTATGCCATACATCTTATTCATATAACTCTTACAGTTTTTGCAGCGTACGCAAGAATAGCCCGAAAATTACAGATTTCATCTGACTTCGTTAACATTTATTGTCATTATTATTCTAATGTTTAATCTCCTTTTTGTGAAGTTTTATCAGAACCTAGTCAGTAGTTTTTGCGTGAAGGAGAAATATAAATCCATACGTCCATCATTACAAACTTTCGCGTTTATAAAAAACCAAAAATTGGACTCCGGGAGTGCCGGCAGAAGTGAAAACTTGAATATCAACGTTGTGCATTTTTGATTTTTTGGAATAGTTAGGGAATAATTTTGAATGAATTGCTCTTATTATCAATATAAAAGTACTATCATTTTTGTGATAGGATACAATAATAATAATAATAATAATAATAATAATAATAATAATAATAATAATAATAATTGTATAACTCCCTATGAGTTAAGGTCTGAAACGAGGGTGTACTAGCTTATAAATAAAAGCCCAACGTAGTACACAACGGGTTTATTACGTCACGACAATGTCAGTAACCGCAATAGGATAGTTATCTATTACAACGAACCTTTAGACTTATACGTAAACAGTTAAGAATTTGTTCATCGCGGTTCAACATGGTACAGCGCCATCTATGAATACATTAGCGAACTAAAGTTGACTTATAATCTACTGAACTTAGAACCACTATTGACTATGCGTTGTACATACCGCCCACTAAGGACACATTGAGTTTGTGTCCTTTAACAACATTCCAGTGTGTCTTGACAAATTCTTATAAACTTTATAAATAAATTAACACTAATCATTAACAATAAATTCTATGATTAAATACGATAAACCTTTTTGTGATTAAACCTAACAGCAACTTAATTTTCCTTTACATATTACAACGAAAACAATAAAATTTAAGTAGCTATAACACTTGAGTAAAAAAAAACAATTAAAGTACATTCAGTTCAAAATACATGATCTACCTATATATAACAGTACTATAGTGTTAAAATCTTTAAAAACGAAAACTTAATTTGTAACAGTTCTTTAGCAGTAACTGCTCTACTTAAAAAATAACTACATTATTCGGCTACAGGTAAAATACATAATTTATTAACAGGTCTTTTAATATCAGCATTTTTAGTTTTCAAGGTAACAACCCTCGTAATTCCATCACGACCAGGATGTTCTTGAACGATTTTACCGTAAAGCCAGCGACATGGGGGGAGGCCGTCTTCCTTTATTATCACGACATCTCCAACTTTAGGTTGAGGTGCTTGAGTTGACCATCGATATCTGTGGAAATAATGATTTAGGTAATCCTGTGACCATTTTCTCCAAAATTCTTGGCTCATTCGCTGTGTGTATTGCCACCTTCTGAGTGAGCTTATATTTGAGTCCTCGTAATTATAATCAGGAGCAGTAACTATAGCTTCCCCAACTAGAAAATGACTAGGAGTGAGCACCTCTATGTCTTGATCTCCATCCAGTCGAGCCATAGGTCTGGAGTTAAGGCACGCTTCATCTTGTGCCAGCACAGTGGACATCTCCTCGTACGTCAACGTCGACGTGCCCACAACACGTTTCAAGTGGTGCTTTACCGCTTTTATACCTCCCATAGGCCTCCAAAGTTAGGTGCATGCGATGGTATAAAGTGCCATGTTGTATCATTATTAGCCAAGTCTTCGGCTATTTCAGTTAAAATACCATTTTTTTCATAGGCAAATAGCCCTTTTATCTCAGCAGCCGCACCTACAAAATTCGTACCGTTGTCGCTCCAAACATCCTCACAACGACCTCTCCTCGCAACAAACCGTTTGAATGCCTGTAAAAATCCCTGAGCTGTGAGATCACTGACGGCCTCTATATGAACAGCTTTCGTGGACATACATACAAAAAGACATATGTAACCTTTGTAAGATTTATGTCCACGACCTTTAGACGTACGCATTTGTACAGGGCCTGCAAAGTCTACCCCGCTATGCAGGAATGGACGAGATGGAGTTACTCGCACTGATGGAAGCTGACCCATTAGTAGCTGGTTAGTGCTTCCATTATTTTTAACACATTTTAGGCATTTTCTGACATGAGCTTTTACTAGTTGTGTTGCACCGATTATAAAGTACTTGTTTCGTAAATAGTTTAATGTCAGTTGCGGCCCTCCGTGCATTGTTTGCTTGTGAGCATTAGCTATTATTAACGCTGTAAGTTTCGAATTCTTCGCCATGATTATTGGATGCTTTCTATTTGGATTTAGACTAGTTTCTTCTAGTCTTCCACCCACCCTAAGTATATTGTTGTCGTCTAACATGGGATTTAGCGATTTTAAATTACCTTTATTCACATTAGCTTGTTTTTTAATTAATTTTATTTCTTCTCCAAAATAAACTTCTTGATCTCTTCTTATACATAACTCTAACGTTTCTTTTAATTCTTTTGCTTTCAAGTAGTCCTTATAAATAACATTTGTGCCTTTCCTTAATTGTAAAAATCTTCGACAATACGACAAAACTCAAATTAATTTAGTTAATGATGAAAATCTGTCCCAAATATCCAAAATTGACTCGCTCTTAGTGGTCGTGAAAACTTTAATTGCTTCTAATTCCGTCTCTTCGCTAAAATGCTTTTTATATTCTATTTCCTTTGACCATAGAAAATTAGGTCCTTGAAACCATAACGATTGGTGTAGGAGTTCAGAAGGAGTTACGCCTCTGGAGGCACAATCTGCTGGGTTCTCGTCGGTTCTTACGTGAGACCATTGCTGAGGATTCATAGAGGTGAGTATTTCTGAGACACGATTCGCTACGAACACTTTCCATCGACTTGGCAAGCTGTTAAGCCAAGACAAAACGATAGTCGAGTCGGTCCATGCGTGTATATTAGCGCTCTCTATGTCCAGTATTCTACGAACATCAATAAGCAGTCTCGTTAGTACCACAGCTCCACAGAGTTCCAATCTTGGAATGGAAACCTGTTTAATTGGTGCTACTTTACTTTTCGCAGTAATTAAAGTTACATGTACCTCCCCATCCGAGTTTATGACACGAAGGTATATGACCGCGGCGTATGCAGTTTTGGAGGCATCACAAAACCCATGTAGCTCTCGTTTCACATCATTTGATTTTGTTTCAGTCCATCTAGGAATCTTGATTTCAGTTATGCTACGAAGATCTTCTCGGTAAGCAGACCAGTCTTTTATCATTTCCTTAGGTGCTTCTTCGTCCCAACCTATACCTGCGATCCATAGCTTTTGTATCATCACCTTTGCAAGTGTGATGCATGGGGTAATCCATCCCAATGGATCAAATAAGCGCGATATATCAGCAATGATTTTTCTTTTAGTAACAGGAGGTTGCAGCTCGGGTAGATTAACTTTGTAGCGGAAGCAATCAGCGCATCTTTCCCAGGTAAGTCCAAGTATTTTCATAATATCATCCATTTTTATGTTTAGCCCATCCTTTCGTTTTTCTGTTTTTAGCTTTTCATCCCGATTACTCTCCCTATTTTCTTCTTTTGTAATTAATTCCATTAATCCATCATCATTACTAGCCCATTTCTGTAATTCAAAACCTGCTTCACCTAGTAAACCTTTCATCTGCTTGTAGATTTCTAAACCTTGTGCAATTTCCTGGCAGCCACACATGAGATCGTCCATATAAAACTTTCTAGCTACAAGTTCAGCCGCAATGGGGTATTTAGCTCCTTCATCCACTGCTACTTGTTGCAGTGCTCTCACTGCTAAGAATGGAGCTGAAGCTGTACCAAAAGTGACTCTCTGATGACAGTAATCTTTTATTTTGCCACTTCGTTCGTCTCTCCACAGCAGTCTTTGAAAATGCGTATCAGCATCATGGATTTTAAGCTGACGATACATTTTAATAATGTCTGCTGTCAAACAAATACGTGATAATCGCCACTGTATTATGAGATGCCTTAAGTCTGGTTGGATTGTCGGACCAACTAAAAGCTCATCGTTAAGAGAAACCCCGTTTTTGCCCGCCTGGGACGCGTTAAACACAACCCTCACCTTAGTTGTATCTTTATCTTCTCTAATAACGGCGTGGTGAGGTAGGTAAACGGCCTCTTCTCGCTTAGGATCAGGTTCTTCGACTTCTGCTATGTGTCCCATCTCTATATATTCTTTAATTACCGTTTTGTAACTTTCATAAAAGTTTTCATTCCTATTAAATCTTTTTTCCAAGCTTTTAAGTCTTTTCTCTGCTATATCTCTTGTTTCTCCCCTTTTACAGTCAGGGTCATCCGTTTTGAAAGGTAATTTCACCACATACCTTCCTTCTGTGTCTCTTGTAGTGGTCTTACTAAATATCTCTTCACATTTTTTCTCGTCTTCTGTGTACATTTGTTCTTTTGTTAATTGCGTTCCCGACTCAAGTTCCCAAAACTTTTTAAGCATTTCATCGCCTTCTTGTATATGGCAGTGGAATGCCAGTATCTCTCCTGATTGGTTAGTCGATGCGTTTATAGTACCCGATAGAATCCAGCCGAGACTGGTGGCCTGAGCGACCAGTGAACCATCAGGAGCCTTATAGATACCTTCTTGTATTACTTGACTGTATACTTCCGCCCCTAATAAAACATCGATTTTATTAGGTCGGTTGTACTCAGGGTCCGCTAACTCAATCCCTTGAAGTGTTGAAAAATCTAATTCAGCTAATTTCCTATTAGGAAGGAAAGTAGTAATAGACTTCAACACATATGCTTGTATGGAAACGCAAGTATTAGGATTCGATCGAGATTTAATTTTGAAAGTAACCATTTCTTTGGAGACTAGACTTTTATCTCCACCTACGCCTGAAATTTTCCCCTGAATAGGCGTCCTTTTTAATTTAAGATCATTCGCAGTTGACTCAGTTACAAAATTATACTGAGAACCTTGATCTAATAAAGCCCTTAAAACGAGCTTGTTGCCATTCCTCGACTCGGCATTGACTAGCGCCGTTGCCAGCAATACCTGCTTCATATTTCCTGTCGAGAAATTACATGCTACGAAAGCTGTAGCGTTTTCATTTTTTCCTGCCTCATTACTAGGCCTAGCTCCATTTGAACTATCCTTCCCGTCCGATTCTACCTCAACATGATTAGCTTGTGGACTGTATTTTTCTTTACCCGTAGGATGTAGAAGTGTGTGATGATGGCGATGGCACAACTTACATTTTATCTTAGTCTGACATACCTTTGCCCCATGATTTGCTCCCAAACAATTGTAGCACAAACCACTGGTCATGATAAAATTACGACGCTGGCTGACATCTTGACTTGCGAACTTTCGACAAGAACTTATTTTATGATTATCGGAACAATATTCACATTGCGTTTTAGTTACATGTAGCGATTTAAACTTCATATTATTTTGGTTTTGATTAGTATAATTATTACTATAGTTAGGTTTACTTGACCCTACCTTTGTATCCAAAAATTCAAGAGCTCTATAACGATTGGTAAGAAACTCCTTAAATTGTTTAAATGTCGGGAGTTCCTCCAACGAGGTACTATCAGTGACGCTAAACTCCCATTGCTTGCGAGATTCACTATCTAATTTTAAACACAAAATGTGGATCACTATAATATCCCAATTACTAGTATTTATACCCAAATTAGATAATCCACTCAAACAATCGTTAGTAGTGTCAATCAATCCTTTTAAGCTATGGGCAGATTCAATAACGATATTTTTCTGACTAAGGAGTCTTTTTAAAATAAAATGTGAAAGGTAACGCTTATTATTATATCGAGACTCCAATTGAGTCCAACATCTCTGATAATTACTTTCAGATATCGGTATCTGGCGAAGCAGTTGTTCTGCCTCGCCTGATAATGAACTCTTTAGATAGTGCATTTTTTGCACGTTATCTAATTTTGAATTATTATGAATCAATGATTTTTCTCTAGCATCTGCCCATTGTTCTTTCTCTTTTACAAATGTTTGTAAAGTAGTTTTTAAAACAGTTTTATACTCAATATATACTTCTTCCGTTAAATCATAAATATCATTTTTAATATAATCCTCATTCTGTATCTCCTCGCTATAATTTCTTAAAACGTTTTGTGAGTCATCGCAAATTCAGACCATAAACTTCCTAAGCTTTCTAGTCTTGTTTCACAATACATTTCAGTTATCCTAGTCTTTGGTGACTTTTTAAAATTTGCATAAGCTTTAACTATTCGGTTTTGATTATCCATTTGTACAGCTAAATCGGCCTCCATATTGAAAGCTTTAATCAATCAATCTTGATAAAAATAAATAAATTAAATGAAAAAAAATATCTTTTTTTTTTACTAAAATAAAAACCAAAGACTAAGATGTTAATGAAACTTTATAAAAAAAAAACAATGAGTATCAATCACAACTACCAAGTGTAAACAAAATACTCTTAACAAAAAAAATATCAAAATATTCTAAGTCCATGCAAAATGATACAAAAATATTCTAAGTATTTGAAATAAAAATGACTCTGTCTAAAATTGGGCATAGGTTCCCCGTTTAAACCAAAGGAGACGGTAAGTGCTGGGCCCTAAATGTAACTAGATGAATTATGGTTTAAAAAAATGGGCATATTTTTCCATCCTTAAATACCAAAAATCAGCCTATTTCTCTTTATGGAAACTGAGCAATAAGAAAAACAAGATTTTAAGAATTCACTACATCATCGATTAAATGAAATATCGATTCGAGTTAATGCGATTACACATTTGAAAAAAATATTCATTCTTGCTCTATTCGGGGCGACAAACCCAAAAAAATATATTAATTACGTTAAAATAGATATTTAAAACTATTTTAGCTCGTAAAACGTATATTTTAAATTGTAATTGAATTGAAACATTATTGCTCAATTAAATAAAATCGATTCTTACTTTTTTTTGTCTGTGCACTGACACTGACAGCTGCCATGTCAAATAATCTATGGATCACTCGTTTCGTATTTTTCGTCTTGTGCGTATGCGTTTTGAGTGCTTTTTATCCATAATAACTTGTTTTTTCGCCGACCACTGCTTTGATTTACGGATTCTGACCCTGCATAACCTGGACAACCCCTGCTTTCAATCTGGACTGGATCTCGCTTACACGTCTGACTTGGAATTGTTACTTTGGATTTTACTGCTGGCATATTGACTGGATATTGACGCTATGGATCGCTGTGTAAACTGTGGAATAGCGACTAGTCGCTGTAATGCACTAGGCAGACGATCCCTAAACGATGAGACTACTCTGCAAGTGATTCAACAATGGCTTGCACCTCAGACTGTAAATAGTAGTGACTTTGTTTGCCAAGCATGCTGGGACTTGGCTCAAAGCCGACATCATGATGAAGAAAGACAACTTGGCCACCGTAATGTTTGTCTTCGCTGTGGACGTTCTCTGACTTCAGCACGGTTTACCCATTTACTCCACACCGGCTCCACTCGTGAACTGAGAATATATAATGTAATACGAGAGTGGATTATACCTCGAGCTGTAAGTTAAATAACATTAATGTTTCTTAATCATTGTGCATATATTTTATACTCGATTAGGATAATGTAAAGGATTTGTCCTATTGTATGTGTATAATGACTTATCCGCTCAGTGGGTGAATTCAAAACACAATAAATAATCTGCTGTTATACAGTTGCATATGACCACTTACTAGCTGAGGCATTAATGATTGTGTATGGTTTGCAGGTACCAGAAGAAGGTCGCATATGTCATACTTGTTGGGTGGCTGCAGACAGAGCTGCTGTCCATATGATCTCAGGACCATCAACTTCATCTCAAGGAATAGCCCCCGAAGAAATACAGCCGGAAATACCACATCCACTCACCGAGCCTCCTGATGAAATACAACCGCAGGCACAAGATCTTCCCAGTGTACCTACAAATGAAGGTGTCAATAATAATGACCAACCGGAGCACACTATTTTATTACCAGAATACATGAGAGCTATTGAAACAGAGAAAAGGTGCTTCATTGAAGGATGCCGGAGGACGGAGAGGTACAGAGTTCCACTTTCTACCAGGAAAATGTTGCTCAACCGATTCAAATATTATATCCCTGAAAATAATCGCCTTTGTGATCAACATTTGGTTATTGAAGCTTGGGATTTCCTAGATAGTTTGAGATCTCATTATCTACAGACTTTTACTGCCAAGCATATCCAGGACATGTTGTCCTTAAAAGAAGTTGTAGATACCGGATTACTCCATTTTGAAAATATTGATGACATGGAAGACCATGTTGTTCATACATGGATTGGTTTAAATAAAGCACAGTTCCATCAAATGTTTACTGAAGTACCTCAGTTGCTAGAGATACCAAGAGCAACCCTAGCTTTAGCGGCTTACCTAATGAAGCTTAGAACCGGTGACTCTGATGAAAGGTTAGCATCTTTATTAAAAGTTTCTAGGCAAACCCTAGAAAAGTGGCTACACCAAGTAAGAGATCTTCTCACAGAATATTTTGTGCCAAGAAATCTTGGATTGAATCACATAAATAGACAACAAATGGTAGAAAGAAACCTTTATATACCTAATTCATTATTTGGTAACTTTGAAGGAGTCAACAGACCAATTGTGATATTTGATGGAACATATTGTTATATTGAAAAGAGTTCCAACTATATGTATCAAAAAAAAACTTATAGTTTGCATAAATACAGAAATCTGATGAAACCGTTCTTAATGGTTTGTACCGATGGACATATAATTGATGTTTTGGGTCCATATCCAGCAACAACATCGGATGCCGATATTATGAAAAAAGAATTTTCAAATGCATCAAGACCATTACGGGAATATTTTAACGAAGGTGATGCTTTCATATTAGATAGAGGTTTCCGTGATGCTTTACCATTGTTACACCAATGTGGTTATAGGACTTATGTGCCTGCTTCATTACAGGAGGGTGAAACTCAGCTTTCTACAGATGATGCAAATAAATCGAGAGCAGTCACCATATGCCGTTGGGTTGTTGAAGTTGTTAACGGAAGGTTTAAAAGAGATTTTAAATTATTACGCCAAAACTATTTTAATGTGGCAAGTAGAAGTTTTATGAAAGATTTTGAGGTGGCTGCTTCTCTTTTAAATATGTTTCACCCTCCCATAGTAGATCGTATAGATGCTGGGGAAATAATTGAGCAAATTAATATTCACATGAATACTGAAAATGAATTGGCTGATTTCGTTATTAGAAATAACTACAATAGGTGTCGAGCCAATTTTGAAACAATAACTGTTCAAAATGATAATTTAAATGATTTTCCCCAGCTCACTGAAAGTCAACTGATATTAATTTCTTTGGGCACATATCAAATAAAGCAGGCACGCTCCTATTATGGGGAACATGTGCGAGGTAATGATGGTTTTATCATAGAAGTGTGCAGGGAGGTCAGCAGTAGCCTGCTGCGAGAGCTGTCAGCTTCTAATACATCATGGCTTCTTAGAGGACGAATCCAGTCCAGACATATTAGCCGAAAAACATATTTTATTTATATTTTAGTCGACAGCTCTCGCAGAGGAAGGGAAGCAATACTAAAATATTATTGTAACTGCATCGTAGGGAGACGAACTGTAGGCTGCTGCGCCCATATTATGTCCATTATATGGTACCTCAGCTGGGCGAGGTACCAAGACCACATAGCACCACCTGCACACTTCTTAGACGATATTTTAATTATTATAGAAGACGAATAAAATAAATAACTAAATAAAAATGTTTTATTTATTTTTAACATCCTCCCTATCACACCCATCCGCCTTGTATTTCTATAGTCTTCTAGTAATATACTTAGATCGGCCCCACCCGCTGTCGTCTATTTTGTGGCCTAAATGTAAAAATATCCTTTGCAGTTCAGAAATCAGCTGTTTGTTACATAACCTCACTTTAATTAAACCCCTAATTATTTGGCTCTCAGATTGTCAAAAAACACAGAATTTTCAGTGTAGGTCTACTAAGTATTAAGCTATTAATTTACACCATTTTCATCTTATTACATCCGGGCCCAAATTTGTATGTAATCGTTTCCATCTCCTTTCCTTAAAACTACTCTAAGTCCTTAACTATCTTGAAAATTTTCTAAGTCTAAATCTTCTTACTGCACAATTCACTAAATGTTTAAGTTATTTTCTTTCACGACATAAGGTCCAATTTGGTTGATTAAATGAAATTAAATGCACTCACAGTTTGTCCTTTTCACTCACTTCATGTGACGTCACCGCACCATGCGCCGTCCTTGTCTCGCACCACTACCTTGGTTCGCGATCCTGACGGCACCACCTCCTCATTAGCACCGTCACGAAGTTCAAAGCTGGATTCACCACCAAGCTCGAACTCCTGCTGCAGCAGCTCCAACCCTCAGGAGCTGTTCTGTTCCTCAATCAGGAACCCTCGGCCCACCTCTAATCCTCAAAAAAGGCGCCCCCGTCGGGACGACTTCCGGAATAGGCCTGAGCACTTCCTATCCGGTCTCGATGGACCATGTATAACTCCCTATGAGTTAAGGTCTGAATCGAGGGTGTACTAGCTTATAAATAAAAGCCCAACGTAGTACACAACGGGTTTATTACGTCACGACAATGTCAGTAACCGCAATAGGATAGTTATCTATTACAACGAACCTTTAGACTTATACGTAAACAGTTAAGAATTTGTTCATCGCGGTTCAACATGGTACAGCGCCATCTATGAATACATTAGCGAACTAAAGTTGACTTATAATCTACTGAACTTAGAACCACTATTGACTATGCGTTGTACAATAATAATAATAATAATAATAATAATATTTTTATAGAATACAATATTTATTTATTGCGCTATCGTACACAAACATTACAATTTATATTATATTAAATTACATTAAATAGTTTATCTCTCAGAAAAATCAACTTACATCCATAATTTCGCCAACCGTCTTACGGTTTTCGATCAGCCCACGTGTCCTGACGCGAGTTTCACATTTTTCCCCCATCCCACAAAAGTGCTCAACGCCGCTAAAGAATTTTCACTTCAATAATAGTAATAATAATAATAATAATATATTTTTATAGAATACAATATTTATTTATTGCGCTATCGTACACAAACATTACAATTTATATTATATTAAATTACATTAAAAAGTTTATCTCTCAGAAAAATCAACTTACATCCATAATTTCGCCAACCGTCTTACGGTTTTTCGATCAGCCCACGTGTCCTGACGCGAGTTTCACATTTTTCCCCCATCCCACAAAAGTGCTCAACGCCGCTAAAGAAGTTTTCACTTCAATAATACGTGGGATTTATAACTATATCCAGTGTGACATAGTGTAATTAACTTTCAGTGCTTTACACGGAATCCATCAGGAATATTTTGATCACCTTCCAATAACCATTTGCAGGTTATTTGTGCACTGTTGTATAAAAATACAGCAAATGTTTTTTTGTTGCTATTCCATGAACATACCATTGCATTTACAGAGAAAATATTTGGTTTCAAAATACACTGCCAAAATGAAAGCAAGGTAACATTTCATGGAACGTTTCTGTTAGATACTGCGTCTTCAAATCGTAGATACGAAACAACGAGTCTGTTTCGAATGTCTGTGTTTTGTAAAAAGTATATCTTCCTTTGCCGTTGCTTATTCCTGGAAACCCCCTTACATGCTTCTCACGAAGTCCTGAACCGTTTCAAACGCGACATCTAATCGCATCGTTGCATTTAATGACTGCACCGAATCCCTGCACTGTTTAATCTTTAGACACTGCTAACAACAAAGTATTCGTTTAAAAATGCACCCTAATTCCACAAAATAAAGTCTACGAGCATTTCTGAGATAGCATCTGGAGCATAACGGAGTTTCGATTTTATGCTTTTCTTATACTTGATTAGTGGTTAAGATTCAGTAATAAAATCTTTTCCGTGATTGTAGTAATTACTATCTGACAAAAAAAGAACTGAAGTGTACGTGTACTAAATACTATATACAGACAAATGGAAGTAAATTAATTCAACATACATATATTGGCTCAAAGTGAGTGGATCTGAATTTTAAATTATTTGTTTGACAAGACTCGTTCTTTTAGCAGAAACTTATTAACAATGATTTCAGTCAATGAAACTGTGATTAAATATGTTTATTTACTATTTGCAAAAGGAGTTTTTCCATTTTAAAGAAAACACACAACATAGGATTTTTCCTTGTTCAAGTTAAATTTAATCATCTTGTGTTTACATTTAAAAATCAAGGTGGTTTTAAGTATAAACATTTATTATTACTTTATCTTGTGCAGAAGACAAAACTATACAACGTATAAAGTTCAATGCCCAAAACCAGAAAACAGTTTTATAATTGATTCGATAAACGAGCAGAATCAATTGAACCACTTTTTAAAACATGAGTCACATTTTTCAAGAAATCTTCATTCAAATGTTTCCCTGTCTTTTTATTAATAAGACAAGCCATCACGTGCGCATACCCGCCAAAAACGTAAACAATCAATGGTTAGTTCTTTGTGAGCGTAGAATAGTAACAATACTAGCGGCGCAGCTTCCTAGTGAATAACTCCCATCTCTCGACAAAGTATCGACCGCAGAGCAAGGATTGATCAGAAGTGCCAGTGAAACTTAAACACCACATCGTCATCATCAAATTTAAGAGCTTAGCTATTTTCAATTTTCTTATCCTCTTCCGCCATTCTCTTGTCCTTTTGATACGCAGGAACATTCAACTTTTTCTTTATTTAACTAATAACACCACAATAATAAAGAACTCATTAAACCCCATAATATTTTTACTAATAGTTTTTTTATTACTTCAGAATGAGGTCAATTTAATTTAAAATCATTTGAGGAATGAGGTTTTGGGCATTTAAAATTACACAATAACAATGGCATTCGCTGATGAAGAGTGGATTTTAAGTGCAAATTCTACTAGATCCATCATCCTTTGTAAAATTGACAAGTTTGTCATCACACTGTTAACATTAATGGGCCCTTTGATTCTTTTCCAGTCAGTACTGTACGCGAGGCCAGCCTCAGGATTAACCAAAGGCCTAATTTACAACGATCAAAAGCAAAAAACAAATTTGCACCCACTCAAACGCCTCTGTGTGGTGTCAATAAGCCACGCAGTGTCATGTACATTTAATTTCCTGTTGAGAAAGCTTTGAACCTATTCCAGCTTTCGGGTATGGGCGCTTACTAATTAGTTTGAATATTAAGTGAAATTGATTATTCCAGCTCCCTGAAACTCGGTTTTCGAACACACTTATAACGTTCAAAGTTCTGTGATTCAGGAAAAGAAATACTGACTAAAACGCCATGTTGATTTTCTTATTAATCACCACGGCCCTTCACAATTTCTAAAGTCTATTTACTGACATTAAAAGCTTGGGCTTGAACGGTAATATTGATTTCGTTTTTGCCAGTCCCAGCGGAATGCCCAGCAGAAATGTTTTTCCTCAGAAATCTCTCATATATGTCAGCAATGAATCAGTATATTCAGGATTCTGGGTTATAAGTCAAAGAAGGCTAGCCAGTGGCGACCAACGAAAAACGTAATTGAATTTTACTGACCTTTTCCTTACAGAAATTAGGTGTTCAATATTGTTTTTCTTTCACTGTAATGATATAATTTTACCTTCTTTTACAAAGATGCGATACCTACTACCATCCATACAGGATCACAGCACAAAAGACTTGTCTGAAAGTTATACCTATTAAGGGTATGCATAGATACAGACTTACTTTCTTAAACAAGCTTAAATATACATATTATTCGTGTATTTTTGACGACCTTCGCTATGTAGTGGCTAAGCACGCTGGGTTTGAAGTCGTTGTCGCCCCGAGGTCCCGGGTTCGATTCCCGGTCGGGTCAATGTAGAAATCATATTTTTCAAAAAAAAGGCTAAAACACAATTCCATAAAAAAATAATATTGGCAACGAAGTTAAAAGTTTTTATCGTTCTTTTTAACTCACTATTAGTATTAAACCAGTTCTGAGTTCTGCACTTATAATCTAGTTATTATTTAACCAAGTTACCTATTTAATCCTAGATTGGCACTGCATTAGTTCAAATCAGGTCAATCTTAGTGCGGATTAAATGTTTAATTGGACACGACATTTCAGTATGGTGTATTATTTACTAATGAGACCATTAAACGAGATTTAAATACGTCAAAACTATATTAGCCCTAATGACTTCGGCATAGAATCGTTATTGAAGATTTCTTCTATGAGTTTGAATCTTATTTCAAGGTAATCTGAAATAGGTTTTATAGGTAATTATGTTTCGTCGAATTGGTTTTCTCTTTAGCTTGGGCTTAGATTTCTAAATCGCCAGTCTAATTTCTAACCGCTGATCGAAAAAAAACTCGAAGGCTGTCACCGGTAAGAGTATTGTGACCTATGACTACTTGAAGTACTTACTGTTATAGTATAATT
The DNA here is from genome assembly GCA_963924145.1 of Pyrausta purpuralis. Classification (NCBI taxonomy): domain Eukaryota; kingdom Metazoa; phylum Arthropoda; class Insecta; order Lepidoptera; family Crambidae; genus Pyrausta; species Pyrausta purpuralis. The sequence continues at coordinate 7,389,517 of OZ001646.1, forward strand.
ATCTTTATTTAATAAACTAGCCGTCCTTCGCGACTTCGTCCACGGGTGTCGAATTTTCCCTCCTGTCGCAGCGTGAAGCTATCCAACACAAAAATATTTTTCAAGTCGGTCCTGTAGATTCCGAGATTAGAGCGTTAAAAAAACGAACAAACTCTAAATTTTTCTAGCCAGCATTCACATAGACATGTACAATGCTGGCTGCGTTGCCGCGTTGGATAGCTGCTCTGCTGCTGTATGCAAACCCCTAATCTAGGAACTAGCCAGGTGTATTATTGGCCGTTACAAAATTTAGTTTTGGTGCTTTTTTTATTTTAAATGTCTGCCTTTTAAGTGTCCCTAGGTATGTACTTTTAGTCAATGAGGCTTAAACTCCTTATCTGAAACTTATGTTATGAATATTGTTTAATTTCGGTCGAGTAAATTCATTTACATTCTTTCTTAATGTCCATTCATTATTCATGTTGTTACCAAATTTTGAGAAAAGCCCTTGTAAAGGACAATGGAACAAGTAAGTAAGCCAGATACCACTTAAATATGAAAATAATCGTAAAGCGATTAACAAAATACATCTACCTACCAAGTTTCAACTATGCAATCCTAATAGTTTAAAAAAATGGCTGTGACATACAGACAGACAGACAGACATAACCTGCGCAGATACTTCCTCGTAAAATTGAATTCAATACCTAAGTTAGCTAGATGCCATAAAAATAGAAGTTGTAAATACAAATACAACTATGCTAGGTAAAGTTCGATTGGATACAGAAACTTGGGCATTAGTTACGGCTTCCGAAGCGCATTCCAACATTGTTATCTGGTTCTAATATGTGACTGAAAACTTCCATCATCCTAGTTATATCTTTCTTACTGGTAAGATTGGATAACAAACTAAAAAAATCCGTACTAAAATTATAAATTTTAAAGTAACTTTGTCTGTCTGTCGCGCTTTCACGCCAAAACTATTGAAATTTAATTTTAACTTGGCACACATATAGTCTAGAGCCTGAGAAAAAAGGGTTGACCTTAGTCATAAGGGGGGTGTAAGCTTGTATGGAATTATCGTCCTTTTGAAAGGTAAAAGCTTGAAACTTTTTTAAATGCTTTTGATTAGATATCCTTACTAATATTTTTAATAAAAAGTAATTCTGTCGTTATCTCATATAAATACTTTATATCTTGCTTACTCTTATATATCTTTTATGTAAAATCATTAGCCTAATTAATTAAAATTATATCCAAAGTCTCTATTACATGCGAACAAATTTGCGGGCACATCTAGTAACATAGTATGTATAAAAGCATGTGTATATTTTGTATAAACGCAAGCTAAAAAAAACTTTCGGGAATAAGTTAGGGGTTTTCTTCCCCTGACTCTCTTTCTAACATACGTCTCAGCCATCTATACTAATATTATAAAGCTGAAGAGTTTGTTTGTTTGTTTGTTTGTTTGTTTGTTTGTTTGAACGCGCTAATCTCAAAAACTACTGGCCCGATTTGAAAAATTATTTTTACGTTGGATAGTCCATTTATCGAGGAAGGCTTTAGGCTATATAACATAAAGATACAACTCATAAGACCACAGCAGCAATGAAAAATGTTGCGAAAACGGGAGAAAGATATTCCTTTTGAGAGCTTCCGCTGCATACGCTGCGGAAACCGCTTAAGTTACACAAAAATCATGTATCACAGGATTGTTCAGCATTAAGAGTTCTATAATAAAGTCCGCGACAGCATATATCTATCTTTTATGGTTGACTTACTACAACCTTTTTTATGTTTATAAATTTGTAAAAAAATAATGCATTATTTTTAGAGGTGAATTATACACACAGGTATTTATTGTTATCAAAATAAATACATTCATCATCACGAGCATTTCATTTAGAACCAAGTTGCCCTTTATATCATTTGATTTCAATAAATATCTTAGGAGCTATCACAGTTTTAACATAACTCCGCACCAAAATAATGTTCACAGCTTAAGTACAACGTGCGCTTGCGCTAATATATTATAAAGCTGAAGAGTTTGTTTGTTTGAACGCGCTTATCTCAGGAACTGCTGGACCGATTTGAAAAAATATTATTGTGTTGGATAGCTTATTTATCGAAAAAGGCTTTAGGATATAAAACATGACGCTGCGACGGGAGGGGAGGGAGCAAACTCAAAACGCGCGGACGAAATCGCGGGGGACCGCTAGTATTATATAAACGGAGGATCTCATACATGAAACTATAACCTATTTTTAAGAGTAGAGTAGAGTGTCTATGGATAGGTCTTTTAAAATGACATCGCGTTTCTCATAACCATTTTCTCTTAAAGTCGAACGTTTGAGTGATAGACGCTTCCAAAGTGGTAAAATCGGCGTCTCTCCCCCTCCCCATCTAATTTTGAAACTAAGCGAGTGTACATTTAAAAAAAAACATGTATATCTTGACAAAGACTTTCAACAAAATTTGGTTTGAACGAGATCCAACTAATAGTTTTATCTTACAAACTCAGCACATTTTTAATAACACCAAACAAGACTTTGTTATTCATACAAATACTATGAAAAACAAAGTATCATTTGCTGTCAACAAAATATTGTAGTATTTTGGGTAAGTACTTACACTTACACAAGTGGAACTCTAATTCAGTTAAAGTTGGCACGGAACCCTTAGAGTGTAAGTACAACCTGCACTTGGTCGGTTTTGTAGAATGTTGTGAAAAGGTTTTCTTTTATAAAACTTGCATATAATTTCAACGTTTTTTTTATTAAACATAACTCAGATTATTATCCCCGAGAAGGATGTCACTAATCAAAACAACATTCTGTATTTTACCGGACTATGGGCACCGTTGAAAGGATGTCAATGACTAACTTTCTTACTCATATTTCAATTTATATATTTTTAAAAACCTGCTATTTTCTCGGGTCATATTAAATTGAAAGCGGCTTTACTGTATGTTATATAAATAAACATTGTTTGTTGTCTTCTAAATCTTAAGAGTTGTGGATTTGTGAAAATACAGTATGTTGTTTTGGTCAGTGACATCCAACTCAGGGATGATAATATAAATTATGCTTATTCTAAAAAAATATTACCCGCGATTTTCTTGGGTAATATTAAATAATAACACAAAGTAGCTTGTTAGTCTACTAGTATCGCATTGACATATGTAGGCGGGACTTGCCCAAACTTAGCTAATAAGTAGAAAGTTATATGGGTTCACTTACTGGGATCCTATTTCACAATTGCTTGGGAAATAAATCCCACTAATCCCAAACTACTTGTAACTTAACAACTCAAACAACAGGTTCCAAACCAAAGACACAGGCGAAGCAAACAACACACTGCTCTAATTCCCGGAACTAATCTAGGATAAGCTTGACTCCGATATGTTGGAAGTTCTATGGTGCATGTGAGCCTTTTAAGTTTAGTTCAACTCGTTTATTAATAAGTCCAAACCAATAGATTCATCATTATCATCAGCCAAAAAACGCAAATTACAAAGGCCAAGTGCGAATCAGACTCGCGCACTGAGGGTTCTCTTGTTCCAGGAAACTTTAACTTAAGTGGACCCCCACTTACTTCCACTTACCCAAAATACCACAAAATTTTGTTGTAGGGGGGGGGGGGGGGGAGTGGCCCTTTTTACCACTTCGGAAGCATCTTTTTTCCAAACGTTGGACTTTGGAAAATTGGTTATAGGAACCTCTTAGAGCTATAGGTTTGAGCAGATATTTTTGTTTTTGTTCCATGTATGGGAAGCCCCTCTTCAATAACACTATCTTTCATTTTTTGTATGAGAATCAAAATGCGGTCAAGAGGGAACACTTACCTACCAAGTTTATAATGCTTATAGTTTCAGAATAAGTACCTGTGACATACAAACGGAAAGACGGACAGACAGACTTGAAGAAACTATAGTGTAGCCGTATGGCAGAAAACGGAACCCTACCATAGACTAAAGTTGATCTTTGATAAAAATATTGTCATTCTGTTGATATGATACTGTCAGTCAATTTACATGAGTAACAATAAAATTCGACTGTTAAAAGTTAGATGCTTTGAGGTCATAATATCATATTTATTAGTGTGTTCGTTATTGCGCCGTGCCTCAATAAATGTATTAATAGCTTTGCATACTAAAATATTTGTTATTCAGTCATAAAGTACACGAGGGGGCATGTCAACTCGTTATGAATATTTAATGACATCTGTTTGTCAACGATATGATATTTAACAATCGCTCACAAACTCGAACCAGCACCCCTTTGGAAACAAATCTCAAATAAGTGAAACAGTTCCAATCCGCGTTTGCTTATATCTGAGTGCAGCGTGTTCTTTTAAAATCACAGCTCGAATGGAACAGTCAGTTACAATAATAAATTAGTGTCAGTGAATCAAAAAAAAAATGCTTGTTACAAAAATCTATAAAACACAGTACCTATATCGCTTTATCTATCCTATTGGCAAACTTGTATAATGATTATACTATTTGACAATCAATTGTTTACGCGGTACAACGATGCAAGTGACCGGTACTTGTGGCTGGAGTATTAAAAACCGCTCAAGTGCGAATCGGACTCGCGCACTGAGACCAGTTTTAACTGAATCGGGGCAGCCAAATAGTAAAATAACACAATATTGTGTTGAAAGCAAATATAACTTTGTTTTTCATAGAGTTTGTATGAAGTATTATGTTTGCAGTTGTTGAAAATGTGCTACATCTCAAAAACTTCTCGTTCGATCCCGTCCGAACCAATTTTCGTTGAAAACATTTGTTAAGATCTACATTACGTTTTTTTTTTCAAAATTTACATTTGCTTAGTTTAATATATGGGGGGGGGGGGGGGGAGGAGACGCCCATTTTACCACTTTGGAAGCGTCTAGCTATGAAACGTTAGACTTTAAAAGAAAATGGTTTTTGAAACCTCGATGTCATTTTAACAGACCTATTTATAGACACCCTACACGCATAGGATTGTCAATTTTTTTTTTTGTTTTAGTTTCATTCCGTTCCGTTTCCATTCGGCTACGGAACCCTAAAACGTAAAACGTGCTCTACTAAAATTTGGAGGAAAAAATGTTCACACATTTTTAGCCAAAAAGCCATTTTGAGGGTTCCGTGGCCGAATGGCAAAAAACGAAACCCTTATAGTTTCGTCAAGTCTGTCTATCTGTCTGTCCGTTCGTATGACACAGCCATTTTATTTTAAAACTATTAGCATCACACAGTTTATCTTAAACGCAAAACTAAAACCAAAACAAAAAAATCGATTAAATCTATGCATGTTAATACGCAAAAATATGTGAATACATGCATATGGATCTTTTAAAATTACATCAAAGTTCCTAAATCCATTTTCTCTAAAAGTCCAACGTTTGAGTGATAGACGCTTCCGAAGTGGTAAAAAGGGGGTACCCCTCCTCCCATTTTTTAACCAAGCAAATGTAAATTTAAAAAAAAAACTTTATATGAAAATTGATTTGTACTAGTAGTTTTAGAGATATAGCAGACTTTCAACAACCGCTAACATAACTTTGTTTTCATACAAAGACTATATAAAAAAATGCTGTCATCAAAATTGTGGGATTTTGGCTAAGTGGATTCCTAGTTCAGTAAAAGTTGGCTCGTGACCCTCAGTGCGCGAGTCCGACTCGAAGTAATAATAAAAACCGTTCCCGCGACTAAGTAGACTGTTTTATCCCAGCTACGATAAAAAGGAATCCCTCTGCCCTTGCAGACGTAAACATAATTACTTGAATGTCGATATCACCACTGAAACTATCCGTTCTCAAGTCTGGTAATGTATGCCCGCGGCTGGCCGGGGGTCGACGGTAAACAATGCTCTGATATACGCGATAATGTGTAAGCAAGAGCGGGGATGTGTGGAGTCGGGTAAAGTTGAGCTGTGGTGCAAGGGTACTGTACCAATACCATGAGTTCACGGCGGTTTTACTGGCTAGCGACGACGTAAAAAAAGTATAGGAAAAGTGCACAGCGCCTCTAGCGGTCGCTTGCAGAACTAAACTTGTCCATACAAAGTTATGTCGTCGCTAGCGAGTAAAACCGCCGTGAGTAAAACTCATGGTAACGGCACTGGTTGAATTGAAGCAAGTTAGGTCTAAGGCTAAAGTTTTCTTTGAATTCCCTTTTATGTAACGATTGGTCTGCGTAGTGTTTTGCGCAACGTTGCTACTAGCAGAAGTGTGACATAAGCGCTATAATTTGGACACTTTAATGAAGAGAGTAAAATGGTGTACCATTCCAATGTTAACTATGTCTGCTATTTTATTATATTTATAATGTTTTAAACACTCACAGTGTCATATTTTTTATTCTTAAAGATGAAATTAAATCACAATTGAATAAGCGTTTGGCCCGGTTGATGCATGTTGGAGTCCCGCCCTTGCGCAATTTCTGGTTTCTTATTTCATCTTTAAGGTTACTATATTTGTAAGTCGTGCGCCTACTACAACTCGCTTCATCACCCGTCTTAGAGGGCAAGCTGTAACCAATCGTATAAACAATTCCCTGCGGGATTTCTTACAACCGCAGGTCGTGTTTTCGCTTTGACATGGCGCAGCCGTTGTATGTAACCAGAAGTGCTACAAATAGTTTTTTCAACACACTTGCTCATAACGACGTCTTTATTCCACCGATTTTTGGCTCATAATCATAGATATTAAACACGCGTGCTTTTTTATTATATTATTGCACCAGTGCCTTTAGTTTATTAACCCGACCAATTTAGGTTTGTACCCTAGTACCAAGTCGTAAGTAAGAAGAAGAAGCGATATAATTTAGTCGGGTTAACAATACTTTTATTTTAGCAACAAACATGTATGCGAAAAATAACAGTATCTACATATTTATTTCAATAAATGGTAAATCCAGATTTATTACTAAAAAATAGCTCAAACTCGTTTAACATTTTCTGTGATTTGTGTTTTAAACACGAATTATTACATTTTTAATCTTGGCTTTTGGCCAATCTAGTTCGCGCCTAAGCCTTGCGCGAGCATCGCCGCAAGAAAAAAAAAACAATGCGCCATTTTTCGTAAATAATAATTGTCGGCTGTGACGAAGTTTGCATTATTTAAGAAGTTTATTATTAATGAAAATGCCTAATTCAAGTGAAGAAAATGAAGAAAACCTATTATTTACTCCGCCGGACATACGTAACAAGGCAAAGAACGCGTGCGAAAGTCTTTGCCATCAAAATCGAGTGAAATGTATTTTTACTATATGTTTTAATAATTAAAAACTTAGTAAATGAAGAGTCTTGTTTTTTACGTACAGACGGGACTTCTTCCCGCCTGTCCATCTTCGAGCCGGATAGATCATCAGTAACCATGGACCAGCAACTTACATACATAAACTGTCTGACTGCAGTTATGTCAAATGACGTTGACTGGTAGAAACTAGCTAAGCAGTAAGTCTGCCGTTCAATTCAAAACTTATTCCGGCAGTACTTTATTGCAATTAACTTATTTAAAATCATTTCAATAATCAAAGTAATATCACTAACACTTATTCAGTGCAAGTGAAATGTGAGAACTCAGGCATTCTTGCATTAGCGCCTAACGCGATTCAGCAAATTCAGTAGGTAATTACATTCTATCGAGGGACATTTATAAATAAGTATTTTAGCAGACCTACATTTTAAACGACGAACGTGACTAACATTGGCAGGGTAGGTTAGGGAAATTAAAACAAGACTATTAGCTTGGAGTGGTGATTTACAACCACCGCTTTCAGACATAGCATGACATCGACTAACGGGAGTGATGACTTACAACCACCACTTTCCGACATAACATTGACTTGACATAACATTAACTTGAAGCTCAGCAGTAGTTCAAGTATTAGCTTTATTATGGCTTGACACTCGACGTGGTGATCAAGTTTTATCTAGCAAGCAATCAAACACAACTTGAGGCTCATCAGTAGCTCAAGTTTTAGCAAGCAAACAAACACAACTTGAGGCTCATCAGTAGCTCAAGTTTTAGCAAGCAAACAAACACAACATGAGGCTCATCAGTAGCTCAAGTTTTAGTATTATCATGGCTTGAAGCTCAGCAAGGAGCTTAAGTCTTACTTGGGACTCAGCAAGGAGACCAAGTTTAAGCATAACATTTTCTTGGGACTCAAATCAAGGAGACCAAGTTTAGCAATTATCAAAACAAGCTCATTACAGGGTCAGGTGCCTTACAACCACCTGCATCCCGCCTTAGTTTATAACAAACAAACATTAGAATTATAGGGAACAACGGTGACTTACGACCACCTACATCCCGACTTATCAATATTTACTTATCTACGTATTATTTATCATTGACTTAACCATTACTTGACTTGACAGGGACTTAATAGGTTAATACAACTTTACACATTAACAGCTAGCAGCCTTTCCCTATTCCCTTGTCTGTCCTTTCCAACATCCTGAGGATCAACCGACGGAGGACTTCTCAGGAAGCAACAAACACGAACAAGCTTAAAATCAACAAGCAAGAAAGACAGCAAAGAAGCAAGAAGATCAAGCAACTGACAGTAGCGGTTCGGTTACTGGCCTCCCAGAAGCGGGTCTCACCAGTAACTGAAACACAACCGCATGCTGTTCAGTACAAAGAAGAGGAGGAGCGAACGAGCAGAACATCATCATCATCAACAACCAACTTCAAAGAGGATCTGATCGATATTCAACGTGAGCGACTCACCAACTTATCTTTGCACGCCAGGAGGCTGCAATCAGGATTCATCGATGGAAGCCAGGAGGCTTGCCATAATCATCAACACGTTGCAGGCCAGGAGGCTTGCAGCCACAAGCAACACATTTGGAGTACAGACAAGGAGGCGTGTACTCTCTTCTCGCCCTCGTACAAGTCAGGAGGCTTTTACACCAACATCGTCTCCCGGAGGGAGATAACCAGCTCGTCCAGGCAACAGGACTTTGGACGGGTCAGAGTCGTCGCGTCGACATCAGATTACCTCATCATCAACTCACTTCATGGATCATTAACAAGCCAACAACAAGCAACACTTCCATCGAGTCAGTCAACACAACAGCTGCAACGGGACAGCAAGCAGATGAAATCAACAACGACGGATGGTGCTAGCAGTACATCGCATCTTCGATCACATCACTGGACACCAGGAGACGGGACTGCATCTTCTTCCTCTCTCTCTCTTTTTGAAGATGCCAATATGTACGAGCTAGCATCGTACATTGCGACAACCACGGCGTCAGCGACCTACATCGCAGCGGCTGACCGATGGACCCATCATGCACCGTCGGCACTCACACCGGCGGCACACAACCTCAAACCTTTATATGTTTACACACTATGTAATAATTATAAATACATGTAACTAAACCACAATAAACTAGATATCAACCGTCCGTGTTGGTTCTCATTTCCCTCCGCTGCGGCCAAGACACCTTTAGCCGTCACTATGATCAGTCTGGTGAGCCTGCCAGACTGGCAGCGGGTCCACGCCACCTACCTACCTTCCTAACGCTGCTACCCTGGGCGACCTGGGAGCAGCTATCCTATCACAACATCCTTATTATATCTAAGTATCGATTGTTAGGCTGGGCTAGGGCTCTAGGGACTTAGTATCTTAGGCAAAGGGATATCTACGCCACTAGGGAGTTAGTTTCCATCTTAACCTTTTATATACGGTACAGACGGGACTTATTCCCGCCTGTACACCGCGCAAGTGTGTTGAAAAACGTCGTATGATACGCGTGTGCTTGTGACCATTATATACGCGGCTTTCTTATGGCGCACTCGCTTTCGCTCGTGCGCACACAATATCGCCTTGTATATAATGGTCAACTTAGCACACTTGTATCATAATGTACTATTATCCCACTATAGTTTTTATTTTTTTACAGCCCTAGGGTGGGGCTATTAAAAAGATAGACGAAGCAGGTGCGGCGGTCACCAAAATTTCATATTGTTTGCAACACTGAATTGTGAAGCTTTGTTCAACAAAACTTTACCTAAAGCTTACTTTTAATGCCAAATTTACCCTAATCTGCGTATAATCATTAAAGTGAACTGTAGTGAGAGTAAAAAAAACTATTGAGTGAGTTATTCCAGTAATAAGAATCTGCACTTTGTTCATAACGTACACCCAAATAACATAACCTTAAAGCCAATATTACGTAACGTATACCGATACAAATCCACGTACTAAATACTCCTTGTTTTTCTTGACATTAATTACAAAAAAATACAATGAGTATTTATTACTTAACATACGCAACATTTGATTAACAATAATCGTTGTTAATAGGCAGGAATTCCCCCATAAATTATTTGTATTAATATTTCTCTTTAAAAAAATCTATTGAATTGAATATAATTGATACAGGTTTATGTCACTGTATCTACATAAAAAAGGCTATAGTGGGCCAATTCTCGTGCAATTTTTGTTTACGAAAAAAGTTCACCGATCGTATTTTCTATATCAAAGAAAAAATAGTCTTTTATTTCTCAGGGTCACGATTTCTATGTGTTTAGATTATTTCGTGCGATAGTTGTTAACGTGTAGATACTTTACTTGATTTTTGAGGTAAAACGTTTAAACTCGCAATCAATTACAATCAAATAAGATGGCCGTCAGTACTCACAAAATCCAGTGAACTTTTTAGGCAAGGAACCCTTACATTTTTTATATGTCCGTCTGCCCGTCTGTCCGTCTGTCCATCAGCAGTCCAGCGCAGAGACCTAAGGTGCTAGAAAACTGTTATTTCATATAGATATTATTCTAATCTCCCACCTTTCATGGGAGTATGTTTTTTATCTCTTGCCAAACCCATAGTGTATCATTATATGGGTATCGTTGACAAGGTCTTTTAAAATGATTGAGAGGTTTTTAACATTATTTTTCGATATAGTGGCTTGTTCCCATTATATTCATTTTGCAAAGGCAAGTTCCTGTTAGATTTCAACGTTCCCCACCTTCCCCAACTAAACGATAGTAGGTGGATACGAGATAAAAAATCACAACACTAGCATATAGAATGAGTTTAGAAGACAACTTTCACATCTTTGATAAGTAAATAAATGTCAGAATTGTGGTCCATAAACTTGAAGCAAAACTTAAAGCTTTTTTCATGTATATTTTCGTTTAATTTTTTTTCCCGCGAAACGCAATAAGATATGAAACTGAAACAATAGTGAAATATTGGTATTGATTATCTTTTTTAGCTGTAAAAAATAAAAACTATGAGTCATCGTCATCAACGAAAACAACCAGTTTTATCTTTAAATTTCGAATATTTTGTTGGTTAAAGGGAATCGAAGCTTTATCATGTTTTACAAATGATTTTTATGCTCATAAAAGCTGCTTGCTTGCTTACATACATAGTAGGTACGGAAACCTTCGTACTCGAGTCCGACTCGAACTTGGCCGTTTTTTTTAATCAATCTCAAGTGGAATAAACAACTTTTCATTGGAAAATCTGAATTTTATCAATGAATATCACACTCCATCTTGACGCAAGTGATTAAAAATATGGGGCTCGAATATTTCTAGATTTAGTAGGTAAGAAAAGGCATCCATTTTATTTTTTGTCATATGCCGTAATACATTTCACTAGCCGATGTGACAAAACAGAGGTCTTATCAACACCTAAAAAAATGTATAAGACAACTTATCCAAACATCTTCAAAGCGAGCAAACAGACTTCATTTACTTGAACACGCTCCGTCTTCGAGTCTTTCTCTGCCGTGTCAGGCTGAATCTAGAGCAAAAAACAAACCTAATTCTGAATATCAATCATTTTGAAGACTCTTTTTTGGCTTCCACAGACTTACCGGAGATATACTGGCCGAAGAACAAGTACGCACCTGTCCACGCCACTCGAGCTGAAATGTTATGATTGAAATTCTAAAAGTTAAATCCAAATAGGGACGTTACCTAATCGTTACATACCATTCGTAACGCTATAAAAATCTGTTTGTTGCATAGGGCCACTATCAAGTCGAGTCTGCGAGTTTTTATAACTGTTGCTTGTCATGTCATGAAGTGACAGAAATCGCTGCATTCGACGACGATCAAAATTATATTAGTGAATTCGGATTTATTTTAAAAATAAGAGCCCTTACTCACTGCAACTTTTAGCATTGATCGCAACTTACGCAAAGAACAAGATTGAATTTGGCATCGATGCACTCGTTCTTTATTATAATTTGTCAATATCTACCTTTTTATTTATTTGTAATTTACAATACACAAAAATATAAGTTTTCTATGTATATCATGTATGCATTTACAAACAAAAAAGTATTTAAGTATTATATCAGTTGTCTAGCACCCATAACACAAGCTTTGAGTAGCTTACTTTGGGGATAGATGGCGATGTGTGGGAATGTCCAAAGGATATTTATTATTATTATTTATTAATATACCAATCATATATTTGGACTTAGCAGAAATGCAACTACAGCTTCTGCATCGCGACTGTATCAATGCTAAAAGTAGCGCAAGTGTGTAACGTTGACATTTTGTGAATGCATCGTTGCTGCATCGCGATCGCATCGCTACTAAGAGTGCACAGTGTGTGAAGGGTCTGTGCAATTACATTTCTTGATGACCTTCGTGTTGTAGTGGTTGAGCACTCTGGGTTTCAAGGCGTTCTTACTTCGAGGTTCCGGGTCCGATTCTCAGTCAGGTCAATGAAAAAAACATAAATTGTAAATTGCACTTGTAAAAAGCAACTTTGGCTGTGTGACAGACGAGGAAACGAACCCCGTGTCTTACGCAATCCGGGCGTATGCCTTTACCACTCGGCCACCGTCACATTAGCAAACCTGTTGAATTTTGCAAGCGCTTTCTTTAACGCGTAGGCGTGCGAGCGTGTGTGCGTAGCCAAAGTTGCTTTTTACAAGTGCAATTTGCAATTTATGTTATTAAGTTTGTATAGTGATAAAACACTACAGCCCTAGGGCTAGCCCTAGGGCTCTACAAAAATGAAATTATAAAAACATAAATTTCTTCATTGTCTCGAGTCTGGGTGTTATGGTACCACTGTTGTTTCTGATTTCCTTAACACAAGTGCATTGGCTATTTGCTTTGGGATCAAAGTCAATGTATGTAATTTGTGTCCAATATTTAAAAAAATATATATATAATTTTGTCAAACTGTTATTTAAATGTTACAACCTACTTTTTCATTTTTTATTGCTTTTTTGGAGTTTGAATACGTATGTTATGATATCACTCGCAATCCAACAGTGATTGCGGCACTAAATCACCAACTGATTAACTACAATTAGTTAATTCGTCATCATCATCATAAATAAAAATATAATTTTAAGGGAAAACAAAAGCTCAGGACAGAGGGTCTAGGCTAGTGAGACAGTTTAGTTTATTTTGTCTTTTTAATTGGGGTGTTCGCCAAGCTGACTTTTTTTTACTTTTGCCGAAGCGGACGATTATTAATTTATCTGTACTTTTTCATTAAATTTTATCTTTGAATATTAAACGTAACAAGGCGACAGTGGTTTTAATTAATTTTGCCCTGAAATGCTCGGGTCATTCGTTTGTGGCCAGTAATTAAAATAAAATAAAAAAAACAATGTCTTAAGAAAAGTGCTTGTATTATTTTACTTTTATTGTTTTTTTTTTAATTTTTTCTTGGCAATGGATTATTGTGAATACCTGATATTATTCCAATTTCTCATTGTTTGTGACAAATAACAAGTATTTAACTGTTTTAACCTGACTTTGAAAAAGGAGTATTATCTCGAGTTTGCCTTAAATGCTTTTGATGCATAGCACTGAAGTCTTTGCAAGGTGATTATCATCATTATTTCATCATTATTAGCCAAAGGACATGCACTGCTGAAAAAAGGCCTTCCTCGCGGATTTCCACGGCGACCAATCACAAGCGGTCTGCATCCAAATTAATTCTGCGATCTTTACAAGGTCGTCTGTCCATCTTGACGGTGGACGTTCTTTGCTTTGGACGAAGGGTCTCTAATCTAGAACATTTTGTCCCAACGGCCATCACTTCAACACGTTACGTGCCCTGCCTTACTGCCCTTACTTCCCATTGCCACTTGAGCTTATTGATTCTCAGAGCTAATGACCGTTACCTTAGTTCTTATACGTTTCTCCTCATTTTCGTTTCGATCTCGTAGATAAACTTCGAGCAAAGCCGCTCCATCGCTCACTGTGTGATTTTAAGGTTCCTTATAAGGCCCATAGTAAGTGATCGATCATGTTTAACACGCACTGGTTGAAGATTTTCGTCTTCTGAGGTGATTGAGACGGAAAATTTTTCGAAGGCTGCCTAGCCGAGTTAGATTCGTCGATTGACCTATTTCTCAAAGTTGGCCCACCTAATTGGATTACTTGTCCCAGGTTGATGTTCTCATCGACAAATTCGAGAATTGAGTTCCAAGCAGATACTGCAGTGGGCACAACAACGGAGCTTGAAATGATTTTCGTCTTTTCCATGTACATTATTAGACGCACTTGTTAGGAGACTCGGTCAAGGTCTTCGAGCATAGTGCCAAGGTCGTCTTGTAAAACATAAGTACTTTCAAATAGGTTTCTAGCCTATTTTTGTCAATTAAACGACTTTTATTGCCAATGTTTGCAAGAAAAATATTTCTGGTGCCGGAATTTTCATTTTTTTTTATCCAAAAAAGAAAGTTAAGCCTGCAAAATCGCCAAGATGTCATCCGCACAAACTCAACTTCAGTTAACATTTATTATTTGCCAAAATCTTGAGTTGAAGCGGAATACCGGCGGTTTTATTATTTTTATGTTTCATTGCGAATTTAATCGGGTTTTCAGTCTGTGAGTCTGATTTGGATTCTTTCTTAATCAAAAATAAAACATTCTTAACGTATGACAAAGTTTTTCAAGAAATAGAACTCTTACTTTATGTTTGATTGCAAAAATACTTGCAGCACAAAAAACCGAATGCTAATAAACCAGATATTAAAGTATTTTATCAGATGCCAATCAAATCATGGATTCAATAAAATATAATATGCGGTATATCTGATGTAGTTTCATGAAACCACATTAGATAAACCGCATATTCAGGGAAATACCATATAAAACTCTCCCCTTCGCATTTTCCTCATCTATTTAATCCTACATTACAATATAACGAGCATAATCATGTTCCCTCCAGCAAACAATGGACAGTTCCTAAAAACTGAGTAAATATATTCTTATTAATTAACAGTTTATCGGGGATTGCGTCGTTCGTCTTCTGGGTTCTCGGGATGACGTCATAAATCTTCCCAGGGTTCCGTGGCGGAAGGATTTGGCGTTGGATCCGAATCAGATACTTATGGCAAGTAGTATCGGATCAAATAGCAGGATTTATTCGTGGGTAGGTCGCGATACAAGTTTCGCGTCTTGTTTTTTCGAAAAGGTTGACCTTGATTTAGGAAAATATTTGTAAAAAAGTGTTTTGTCTATCCCAAAAAAGGATAATCACTTCGTATTATAAACTAAGTCCTACGCAGCGTCTGTTATAGACATCACAGACGCTGCGTAGGACTCAATATATCGTAAGGTAGACGTCTACTTTAGGATTAAGTAAATAAACCACACACACACACACAACACTCTTTATCAGATAAATATGTTTATTACGAGTGTAATTTATAATTTTAAGTTTGTATTCTGGCAAAGCCAACATAATAAAAACAAAAATATACTATCTGCTGTTTTAAATGTAACAGTATAGGTATTTAATAAACTTATTCGTTCATGTATCGTGCAATTATTATGTTTTAATTGCGTATTATAGACATAAACAGTGTTGCAGTGCTTTTCCAAAAGATGATCTTTTCTAGAAACCCTTAAGACCCCTTACACACTGCGACTTTCAGCATCGATGCAGTCGCAAACTATCAACCTTTACACACTGCACAGCTTTTAGCATTGATGCAGTCGCGTTGCTATTGCGCGTTAGCATCGATGCAGTCACGTTGTAGAAGTTGGAAATTGACAAATTATGTATTGTGTTTTGGTGACTGCATCGATGCTACTACTAAAACTGTTTATTGCGAAAGTCGCGATCCTGTAGGGAGATTTTAAAACTCGCGACTGCATGGATGCTAAAAGTCGCAGTGTGTTAGGGGTCTAAGGAGTTTTAGATAAATGAATATTTATATTGTGTTACAAAGTTTTGAGGTCGCTGTTGGCTAAATCGAATGGGCTGTGGTCTCAAACACGGCTGAGGCAATTACAGATCGCCGTCAACCATTTGTGTCTTATTAGCAGTCGTGGAGTGAGTAGATTGAACAAACTTGCTGTATACCTACTATTCTGGTATTTGCATTTGGGCCGATTTTTCAATAGTCGGATAAAACTTATCAGACTGATAAAGTATGTGTATAAAGCGACAGATTTAAAAAAAAATACAGCTGCCTATGATTTCTGACAATTTGGTGAAGTTTTCAAATTAACCATATTGTATTTTCATCGACGAATATTTCTTATCTGACTATTAAAAAAATCCCTTAATTATTCAAGTGATTCCCGATGTAAATACAATGAAAATAATTTATATTTTTGTAACGTGGAAATGTGTTATATCCTCTTTTTAACCTACTTCAAAAAAGGAGGAGGTTATCAATGCGACTGTATGTTTTTTTTATTTTTTGTATGTTTGTTACCTCATATCTCAGTCGAAAAAATTTTTCACTTACCTACTTTGAGGGTATACCTTCTAGTTGGTCTCATTTTTTCTAACTTGGTATCTGATGATGGGATTTGGTGTAATCGAGGGAAACCTTCAAATTTTAAAGGCACGTATAGTGTTTCTTTACTAGTATCTTAATGTTGACGTGTTGTTACGTCTGACAGTCAACATCTTGTGGGGCTGAACTGATGGTGGAACTCCTTAACGCTTAGAAGTTCAATAATTATAATTAAATAACTTATAATAGGAAGTTTGTAGCTTCATAAAAAACAGAGTCATAACCCCCTCTCCTATAATCTCTAAAAATGAAGGAATAAAATTAACTTAAAAAAAAAGTAAAAACCGACTTCAAAACCAAAATGCACTAAAAAGTCATAAATAAACTCTTGGCTATTTGGAGTCGGTGCCATCACTTTGAGCATCAAGCATCAACTATCACAGCACCGACTCCAAAAAGAAATTGTTTGCCTGGAACCCACCTTTCCTTTTAATAGTCAAGAGTTAATTAAGACTTTTTAGTGCATTTTGGTTTTGAAGTCGGTTTTTTACTGTTTTTAATTAATATTATAAATGCGAAAGTTTGAAGATAGATGTAGGTATGTTTGTTACTCCTTCACGCGAAAACTACTAGATGAATTTTAACAAAACTTTACAAAAATATATCTCTTACATCAGAATTACGAGTACACATAGGCTATAATTTATTGTATTTTTTTTAAATCCAACATTTACTTGGGTGAAAGCTCGGGGAATCGCTAGTATTAGAAAAAATGAGAAATAATCTGCCGCAGATTTTTTGATCTCCTGCAAGTGCTGAATTCTACCAGCTTTGCTCTACGTGGTCGGGCATTATTTATGTACTGACGTATCATACATTTAGATGTAGAGTTAAACGAAGTATTTATAATAAAATATCCTTCAATGACAATTTATAAGCTCGACGACCTCCGTGGTGTAGTGGCTAGGCACGCTGGTTTCTAGGCGTCGCCGCTCCGAGATCCCGGGTTCGATTCTTGGTCGGTCAATATAGAAATCAAAATGATCTATATTTTCTCGGGTCTGGGTGTTGTGGTTCCACCGTTGTTACTGATTTCTATAACACATGTGCTACTTACTTAGGGATTAGAGCAATGTATGTGATTGGTGTCCAATATTTATTATAATTAAGATAACAATAACTGTTATACTAATGATGCAGCGCACGTACTATTTAACCTCGCTCTTGGTACCTAATCTCGGTTGAGGGTAAATATGAAACTCCATGACCCAGATGATCCCGACGTCACTCGCGCGCCTAACAAAATATTGTATCTGAAACATTCATGCCAAGAAAGTTATCTCTTGTCAACCTTCAAGGGGAGCGATGTGATTTTGGCTATATTATGTTATCAAGCCCCCATATGAACATTTCAAAGAAAAACATACGCGAATCTCGACTGTATGTTAATTCACTTAGAATTAACATGACTAATATCTCCAATTGATTTGTTTATTTTTAGCTTATACGATTTCAGCTTTCGTAGTTTAAGAGTTGTTTATACGGAAATGTCACGTGACTAGCGTTAAGAATAGCCTGTAAGTTTTGTTTCTATCACACTTGGGTTATTACTATAAAAGCATTCGAAAGTGGATGCTCACATACGATTTATATTCGAAATTCAAATTTCTTAAGGCGCTACCCGGATTTTTAACGCGCAAACTAGCGCCACTTTAGTAGAAAAATCAAAACTCGTAAAATAAAAGACCAATCAAAAATCTGGTTAACACGATTGTAGTACAGGTTCTATAGTTTATTTAGTACGTTTAAATTGTTTTTAAAGTAGTTTACTACTAGATTATTGATTAGTCTTTCATTTAACGAGTTTTGATTTTTCTAGTAAAGTGGCGCTAGTGTGCGCGTTAAAAATCCGGGTAGCCCCTCCCGACTGCACACATAACACATGTTTCGACAAAATGATCCATCCTTTGATTGATTTAATTTATTTATTAACAATTTTTTATGCAATCATTAAATTTTAGATGTTCTCCAATGCCCGTATCGGTGTGTTTAAATCGACTTATTTATATGTGCTTTTTCCAACAAAAAAAAACGAAACTAAGAAAAATGTTAGTTACTTGCAGCTATACCGTTCGTTTACTGTGTGTACATTTTCAGAGTAAACATTGCATCGAAAATAGAACCTGCAAAAGTTTAAAATGTTCGCAGCCGTGTTTATGCGGTTTGGCGCACTTTTTTAATGTGAGAACGAAAAATTCCCATTTGTCACATTTGTCTTGTCTTGTAAAAGACAAATTTTAGGTTTTTTTTTTTAATTTGCTATTATGCGGCAAGTGTACGTATCATATTTGTCAACAGGGGACAGACCGATAATTCCGCCAATGTCGGGTTCAGAGGGGCAGAATGACAAATTAAGTGTATATTGCTAAAAAAATGTAAAATAATAATTTAAAAATAAAGACAAATAAGTAAATGGTTCTGCGAGTAGGTATCAACATTCAACAGTAAATTAGTTTTCATTCTGTCAGCAGATGAGTGAAACACACTGTCTGATGTCATAGCCATTTAGAAATGTGAAAGCTACCAATCCCGAACGAGATAAAATTAGCTTACTGCGGAATGGTTAGTTTTCTATGATTGTAAAAAATATTGAGACATCAAGATGCCCCCTTTTCTACCACATGTTTCCTGATAATTCAATGTGGTGTTCATGTCGTAGTCAATTGAAACAATTTCCTCAAATCATTTTGACGTCAACCGAACACACATAACTATTAATGTATGGGGATAAAAGACTTTATTTAACAGATAAATAAATTTATGATTTTCATGCCATTGAAACGAATGTTAATGTGTTTTCCTTGGTAAAATGAGTCAACTTGTTCTAAGTGTAAGTATGTTGTTGCGTTAAGTAAAGATGTTACTTATAATATATTAATATAAATGTGATGTGTAACTCTGTCTGCCTGCTGCGCTTACACGCCAAAATTAGTAAACCGATTTGAATGAAACTTGGCACACACATAGTCTAGAGCCTGAAAAAGGACATAGGCTATTTTTAAAGCGAAAAAAGGGTTGTAGAAAAAGGGGATGGGGGAAGTGTCGTAATTTTCAAAGCTAGAAGCTTGATACATTGTATTTAAGGCTTATGACTAGATATAAATAAATATTTCATTCAAATTATCTAAAAAAAAATTCCTAAGAGGTTAAAAAAGGTAGTTAAAAGTTCTACCCAAAGTCACTATTCCACGCAGACGAAGTCGCGGGCTCACCTAGTATTATAATAAATAATATATACGTACACCATGAAAATCACTTTAGTTTAATGCCTCTAAGCACTGTCTTATTAAATTACCTATAAGATTATTACGGTCATTATTCTGAGAGCTTCCCTAACTTTGCGCTTAAACTCATTTCCTTTATAACCACAAAAGCTTAAGCTGCTTAATTAAGGTTTTATAATTTACACAGCGCATTGATACTAAGAGGAATTTAATATTACTTTTCATTTCTTGAACAATGAAAAAAAGGAAACACGTTGGAGTTAAACTATTTAGGTTTTGATTTATAGGGAATAAATATTCGTATTTTAGTTTCGTTAGTTACTTGCGATTTGTAATATTCTTAGCAAGTTTGAAACAATGTTCCTATTTAATTGTTCATCAAAAGAAGCTGGAAAATATTTCTTAACTTAGAAAGTCACAGACACGGTCAAATGTGTATACCTTGATTCTTAATATTGTTTTTGAATGTTAAACACGGGTTGCCCGTCGTGTATCTACGACCCTTTACACACTGCGCTACTTTCAGCATCGATACAGTCGCGATGTTAACGCGCGTTAGCATCGATACAGTCGCGATGCAGAAGCTAGAAATTGTCAATTATGTACTGAATTTTGGCAACTGCATCGATACTAACTTGCGACTGCATCGGTGCTAAAAGTCGCAGTGTTTAAGGGGTCTACGATGTCAATTATATCACTATTTGTATCTTCTAGTATTATTTATATTTCAACGAAATCGTGTAATCTCTTCTAGCCCAATAACAGAAGACAGTCACACACACGTGTCATAATTGCATGGACGCAATATATGGAGTCTATTGTATGACAGCGACGGCTATGATTGAGGCGCGTAGATGTGACCTTACCACTTTTTTATATCTAGTCACCGTTCAGGATTAGAGCAAGTGCTGCTGACAGACGGACGGACATGACAGCTACTATCACATGTTTTAGGGTACCGCAAAATGATACCCTTACATAATCTAATAAATTTAGCGCATTGGAGAAAATATATGTTAAAAAACTCGAGTCAGGCAATTAAATTACTTATTCGATTGCACATAAGCTATATGTGCGCCTTCACATAAGAGCGACAGCAGTCGATGCCCATACATAAAAACAGCGATACTGCTGCCATTTATATATATGAAATTATAAGCAGCGCAACGGTCTAAATCGAACGGTCGACGGTCGAATATCAAAAAACGGAATCCCGTATAGTTTCGTCAAGTCTGTCTGTATATCTGTCTGTCTGTCTGGCCGTCCGTATGTAACAGCTGTTTTTTTCTCAATTTCGAAGTTGGTAGAAAAACTCTTACTATGGGCAAGAGTTTTTCAAAACCGTGAGAGCACTTCTTGAAGTTTGATCAAGTGTAAAATGAGCACATTACATATAAAAGTAAATATTAGTCTAGCTTAACAGTAGCCGGCCATGTTTTTGCTCAGACACCGAACAGTACGAAATGCGCAATACTGGTAAAATTAAACAAATAAAAACCTATGAGTCAGATAATTTCAAAAAACGGAAGACTGCACGTCCAAATATTAGGATTGGGTCGTTACGAAGCAAGTTATAGCGGACCTAACACGAAATGATAATAATGAAACGTTCCGGACCATCGCAACCGGAAAATATTAGAGCAACGGAACCCCAGCGCTGTGGTCCAATAGACGCACAAAATTGTTAGAAATCACACACCCGCCGGATAAATTGGCTGTCGGGTTTCCTATTGAGTGATTTAGAAGCGTTTTCTTTCAATTGTTGTAGCGTCCGTGATGGTTTAAGTGATAATGTGATGACGGGTTTCTTGTGATGACCTATGATGTGTGGTAATTAAGTTGGCTATTTTATGATCAACGTCCATGTGACTGCAAATCTCCAACCTATACCTATAGGGTTGGATTTCTTGTCTGACACAGTTGCTATTTACATGAGCAATTTTTACGTTTTCTGTAGTGACAAAACACTGTAAAAATTATAATATTGGCTTCTGTAGCAAAAAAAAAAACGTTACCACGCCTTAGTAAAGTAAAGTTAGCCTGTAACATCCCACTGCTGGACAAAGGCCTAACCTCAACTATGAGGTAGTTTGAGCCATACTCCACCACACGGGCTCAGTGCGGGTTGATGGAAGGGTGTTTGCAAGGCAAGCGACTCACCCTGCTGTCAGAGTTTATCAAGCCGCCCATAAGGCCTCTGATTAGGCTTAACGACTAATATCAACCGATATTAGCCAGGATCAACGGCTTAATGTGCCTTACGAAGCACGGAGATGTTCGTGATGGACGTCACTTATATGGTCGGAATGGTCACCCATCCAAACACGACCGCGGCGTAGGTTGATTCACTTCGGTATCACTACCAAATCGCTGCTACCACTGCGCTACGAGCACCTCTACCCTATCGCGCCTTATCTTTACTTAATATGCTA
Source organism: Pyrausta purpuralis (assembly GCA_963924145.1). Classification (NCBI taxonomy): domain Eukaryota; kingdom Metazoa; phylum Arthropoda; class Insecta; order Lepidoptera; family Crambidae; genus Pyrausta; species Pyrausta purpuralis. The sequence continues at coordinate 7,411,910 of OZ001646.1, forward strand.
ATTGATATAAAAAATATTTGCTGACGTTAGCTTGTTGAGAGAGCAATCTCGCAACATTGATGACGTCACGCATCCTACGCGTTAAAGAAAGTACTTGCAATATTCAACAGAATTGTTAATGTGCCAAATTCCACCGATACACGAAAGACAATATATTGCTTTAACTAAAAAATATATTAAACACAAAAATAATAAAGTACATGGTACAATCCCGTTACAATCAATTCTAACGAACACTGTTGTCCCTTTTTACAAATACAATTAATATTAAACCAATATCATATTCATTGTTTATATCTAAATGTCTGTCTACATGTCATGATAATAAAAGCTATTAAACGATTCCAAAGCTTTAGTCACGTGGTTGAGATTAAAAACATTTCATAATAATTAATATTATTACGAAACTATGGATTCCCACATCTCGAATTTCGGCGGTGTCTGACGACGCGACGTAGCCAGTCGTCCGCTACGGGTCACACGGTGTCCCCTCTCGCGGACGAGTGTCAATTACTTGTAAAAAAGAGATTGAACACACTCAATGTTAGGCAAGTAACGACATTCAAAAATGTACAAGTTAACACATGTTATGATTGGTTTGTAGAAAATAATACGCTTTAAAGCTCTGGCAGCTACTAGTACTTACACGTCTATCGAAATATGTTAAAAAAATATAGGTTCTTGCAAAACACGTTGCTATTTTTACCGACTTCAAAAAAGGAGGTAATCAACAAAATGTGTGTATGTTATATCGTTGGAATTTCATAATATTGTTTACAGATTTCTTAAAAACGAGTCATTCTTTTTCTAATTTTATAAGGTACTAGCGGTCCCCCGCGACTTCGTCCGCGCGTTTTGAGTTTGCTCCCTCCCCTCCCGTCGCAGCGTGATGTTTTATATCCTAAAGCCTTTCTCAATAAATAAGCTATCTAACACAGAAATATTTTTTCAAATCGGTTCAGCAGTTCCTGAGATAAGCGCGTTCAAACCAACAAACTCTTCAGCTTTATAATATAATAGCGGTCCCCCGCGACTTCGTCTGCGCGTTTTGAGTTTGCTCCCTCCCCTCCCGTCGCAGCGTCATGTTTTATATCCTAAAGCCTTTCTCGATAAATAAGCTATCCAACACAGAAATATTTTTTCAAATTGGTCCAGCACTTCCTGAGATAAGCGCGTTCAAACAAACAAACTCTTCAGCTTTATAATATAATTGCGGTCCCCCGCGACTTCGTCCGCGCGTTTTGAGTTTGCTCCCTCCTCTCCCGTCGCAGCGTAAAGTTTTATATCCTAAAGCCTTTCTCAATAAATAAGCTATCAAACACAGAAATATTTTTTCAAATCGGTTCAGCACTTCCTGAGATAAGCGCGTTCAAACCAACAAACTCAGATTTATAATATAATTAGCGCAAGCGCACGTTGTACTTAAGCTGCGAACATTATTTTGGTGCGGAGTTATGTTAAAACTGTGATAGCTCCTAAGATATTTATTGGAATCAAGTGATATAAAGGGCAACTTTGTTCTAAATGAAATCCTCGTGATGATGAATGTATTTATTTTGATAAGAATAAATACCTGTGTGTATAATACACCTCTAAAAATGATGCATTATTTTTTTACAAATTTATTAACAAAAAAGGTTGTAGTAAGTCAACCATAAAAGATAGACTTATGCTGTCGCGGACTTAATTATAGAACTCTTAATGCTGAACAATCTTGTGATACATGATTTTTGTGTAACTTTAGCGGTTTCCGCAGCGTACGCAGCGGAAGCTCTCAAAAGGAATATCTTTCTCCCGTTTTCGCAACATTTTTCATTGCTGCTGTGGTCTTGTGAGTCGTATCTTTATGTTATATAGCTTAAAGCCTTCCTCGATAAATGGACTATCTAACATAAAAATAATTTTTCAAATCGGGCCAGTAGTTTTTTAGGTTAGCGCGTTCAAACAAACAAACAAACAAACTCTTCAGCTTTATAATATTAGTATAGATTAGCGCAAGCGCACGTTGTACTTAAGCTGCGAACATTATTTTGGTGCGGAGTTATGTTAAAACTGTGATAGCTCCTAAGATATTTATTGAAATCAAATGATATAAGGGGCAACTTGGTTTTAAATGAAATGCTCGTGATGATGAATGTATTTATTTTGATAAGAATTAATACCTGTGTGTATAATACACCTCTAAAAATAATGCATTATTTTTTTACAAATTTATTAACATAAAAAAGGCTGTAGTAAGTCAACCATAAAAGATAGACATATGCTGTCGCGGGCTTTATTATAGAAGTCTTAATGCTGAACAATCCTGTCATACATAATTTTTGGGTAACTTAAGCGGTTTCCGCACCGTATGCAGCGGAAGCTCTCAAAAGGAATATCTTTCTCCCGTTTTCACAACATTTTTCATTTCTGCTGTCGTCTTATGAGTCGTATCTTTATGTTATATAGCTTAAAGCCTTCCTCGATAAATGGACTATCCAACGTAAAAATAATTTTTCAAATCGGGCCAGTAGTTTTTGAGATTAGCGCGTTCAAACAAACAAACAAACAAACAAACTCTTCAGCTTTATAATACGAGGGTCAAACTGAAAGTTCTTAGAACTGGCCACTTATAAACAATATAATAAAAAAAATATTCTAAAATTTGAAAATAGAACTCTTTGCCAATATTACTGAGTATATATTTCATTCATTTGTCATTTGTTTTACGATTTAGCGGCAAATTGAAAATTGTCTGTGTCACATCAACATGAATTTAACACGAGAAAATTTTCGTGCAATGATTTTTTATGACTTTCGATGTCATTTAAGTCAACAAGAAAGTTATGATAGACTACGATTGGCCTTTCACGATGAAGCCCCATCTCGTGCGACTGTTTACAACTGGTTTAATGAGTTTAAACGTGGTCGCACTAATCTCACTGATGATGTACGTGAGGGACGGCCTTCTACGGCGACGACTGAAAATTACATCTGTGTTGTGCGGCGTATGATAGAGACTGACAAAAGAGTGACCTATCAGCAGATTCGGACAAGCTTAGGCATCGGTTTGAGTCAAGTGCACAAAATCCTCCACGAACATTTAGCGGTCAGGAAGCTTTGCGCCCGGTGGATACCTCATAATTTGACTAAGGCTCAAAAACTCCATCGTGTGGATTGGTGCCGTAAAATGATTGAAAGATTTAACGGAGGTGACTCAAATGCTGTGTTCGACATACTAACAGGTGACGAAAGCTGGATTTACTGTTATGATCCTGAAACCAAAAGACAATCTGCTCAGTGGGTGTTTCCTTTCGAGGAGTTGCTAACTAAAGTGAAGAGAGATCGAAGTGCGGGAAAAAAAAGGTGGCCTCGTTCTTTGGAAGGATAGGTCATTTCGCAACAATTGTGTTAGAGGATCAAAAAACAGTTTCTGCAGAATGGTACACTACCAATTGTTTGCCACTTGTCTTGGAAAAAGTTCGAGAGAAACGACCTCGCAGTAGGATCCTCCTTCACCACGACAACGCCTCGTCGCACACCGCCAAGCGAACGATCGACTATTTGGCGACATCAAACGTTGAATTACTGGGTCACCCGCCGTATAGCCCCGACCTCGCGCCTTGTGATTTTTATTTATTTCCAAAAATTAAAGAAAAACTTAAAGGAAAGCGGTTTATGAATGCTGAAGAAGCGGTGGCTGCGTATCACGATGCCATTGAAGAGACCCCTAAGGACGAGTGGGCAAAGTGCTTTTCCCAGTGGTTCCATCGCATGCAGCGGTGTATTGACGTCAATGGACAATATTTTGAAAATATATAATAAAACTAATAACTGGCAAATGTAATCAGTTTTTGATTTTCTAAGAACTTTCAGTTTGACCCTCGTATTAGTATAGATATTTAAACTTATGGTACAGTGTAAGTTTATCAAAATTGGACAAGTAATTTGTGAGATATGGGTAGTAATAAGTTAATAACAAAAAAACATGTTTTTTAGGGTTCCGTAGCCAAATTGCGGAACCCTTTGTCGCAGTCACTCCCGGCTAGTGTGGACAAAGGGTGTTTAAAAGGTACTAATATTCGAATGAAATAAAGAAATCCGGGTATAGCATTTGGCAACAAAAGTTTATTCAAATTTGCTATTTCACAATTACCTTTTAACACCTTCAAAAAAATCAAATACAAAACTTAATAGCTCAGAATACAGTAGAGACTAGGTTAGGTTCTAATTTAGTTTTCAATATCTATACTATTACAATTCTTAATGTTCACAAATTTCTAATTAAATAAAGATAAACCACCAATTTAAGTGTTTAATTACCTAAATAAATTCCAAAATTTATCCTCAAAGGGATTCCTAAATTATGCCTAAATTAATAGCTAAATTATCCCACTTTTCACTAAAGTTAAAGTAATACAAGGAAAACCAACCTTTGATTTCAACGGAGGTTACTATTTCAAATCTTTGTTGCATCAAACTACAAACAATTCTGCAACATTACCCCAAAATTTCACCGATACCGATCCATCCTCAAAACAGCAGACAAGAAGCAAATCAATCCATAAGGAAGTTCTGACTTCAAAAATTAATCCAAATGAGGTCTAAGTAAGGTCTTAGTAAGGTCTAAGTAAGGTCACTGAGGTTACAACATGATCACCAAATTGTGACTGTTCAACTTACAGACACATATCAAAAGCGAAACCTGCAAAAGCTGGCTCGCCATATAATTTCTGAATTGATTACTAAACATTTATGCTAATTATTCTATTTGAGACCTGAAATGATAAAAATTACAACTCTCAATACAATATGCCCAGATGTAGGTAGGCTACATTTTCTTTACAAGGATTTCCAAAGGAGTTTCTCAACATACTTACCATTTTTCCAGTCATTTATATCAAATCATTTTCGAAATTAATTCATCCAAATTGACATGTTGGCGGCGTCTGAAACGATAAAAAGAACCATGTGCTCAGACTCTAAGAAATGTCTCGCAACAAACAAAAATCAACGCAAACCTTTCTGCAGATACTTACCAGGAATAACTATCAAACTACAAAATAATTTGGGGCGTGCCCCATATTCAAATATCTAATTTATTTCATTTTCACACACGTTCCACTCCGACGCACGACCAACAGTGCGGAACCGGAAAAAAAGCAGCTGTCACACTTCACAAATGTCAGTGTCATCATATCTATGCCAAAATATGGACTGGAGTCCTACATCCATTTAGCTTTTCGTTTCACGCGAACTTATATAAAAATATACAACGTTACAATACCCCCCTCCCAAAGAAAAGAGGTTCACTACAGTGAACCGAAAGCTGTCCCCAGCTTCCGTAACTGTAAAAATATGTACTGTTACCAAATGCCAAAATAAAATCAGAATAATTTCCTTCCACTATCCAACAAGTTCAAACTGACACTAATAGGGCAAACAATTTCACAAGAAGGATTCAAACTATTACTGTAGATCAAAAGTATATACCAAAAAAAATGTATACCAAAAAAAATATGTCCCAAAGGACCTCAAAAAAAGCTAACCTATGTTATTTAAGGGTGCTCTGCTAAAATTATTCAAAAGATCTACAAATAGAAACTCAAAATCAACGCTATTTAAGAATATTCCATTCCAAAATATCGACGATACCTCAAAAAAATCTTAACTCAAAGCTATTTAAGATTTTCAGTTCAAAATATACAAAATAGGTACCTGAAAATATAAACTCAAAAACGCCATTTAAATTTATTCCAACTAAAAACATCCCAAAATACCTAAAGATCTCAACGTCAACGCCATTAAAGATTGTTCTGTTCAAAAAAATCCAAAAGCTCACAAAAAAAAACAAATAAACTACATTGAATGTTCTGTTCAAAATTATCCAAAAGCCCTCAGTATAAATTCTCAATATCAAAGTATTTTTTTTTCAATTTACTCAAAGTTAATTAAGTCAAAAATCGGGCAACAAACACATTCAAATAATTCCAAAACGACCTCATGCTAGACAACAATTCAAAATCATAAGTTTCAAGCGACTTAACTTAAGGGTTTCCGCTAAAACATACCCACAAACAAATTAATTTCATTCTTCCACAAGCAAACCATCTTATCAACCTCGCCTTTCATACTTCATCATACAAAAACTAAACAGTTTTATTTCTCAATCTAAATAAAACTGAACCCTTTCACTTTTGTGTTTAGAATTTTCATCAATTTAAACACAACCAAAGAAACTCTAGTCGAATCAAAACTTATGTCTCAATATCCTTAAATGCCACGAACCGAGTGAACGACCATCCATAGCCTCCAACTCGTAAACAAAATGGTGAAAAATACCTCAGTGATCCCACACCAAACAAAAAACAAACAAACTGGTGCCAAATTGGGCATCACTTGAGTGTAGCTGGACTCCCAAACTACATCACCAACCAAAAATCAAAACGCATTTCTGCGCCCCAAAACAACAAAATTTGTGGCATGTCTAGCACGGACACTAAAAACTTCAAAAAATATCCTTTAAAAAACCGAACTCACCAACATAATACTCCTTAGGCATAGTTACTGCGTACTCCGTCCCGGTATCCCTGTAAAATTATGTTAAGGAATGTTGTAACAAACCAGTGCCTCCCTGAATCACGATCCCATAATATGTGTCCAATTAACCACAATCACGGTTTCAGTAACTCATGAATCACTATAAATGGTTTCTAAAATTTTTGGCAACATCCGTACCAGTAGCACGCCTAATAGGAAACAAAAGAGTCGATTTACCAAAACAATGCGTTACACCAAGAAAGTTGTAACTGATTTCTTGGTTTATATACAAAACAGATGCAAGAAACATAATTTAATTCGTTTTCAGAACAACTCCAATAACGCTGACACGTAACCACAATGACCCTACATTTACTTCATAACTCATTTATCAATGTACCCATAACAAAAGCAATAATTAAAATGCAAAATTAATTCAACTAATTCCCAACTCAAACTTGTATAAATTACTGTTATATCACTGTTAAATCAAATTATTTACTATTTCTTTTGGTGGTTTATATTTTTACAAGATTTCATACAAAACATTACAAAGTGAGTCCAAAATATTACAACCAAAACAATTCAAAATATATCACAACAGATTGTAAGTATTTTAAATGCTAAATAAAATGAAACACAACAAATTGGGATTTCACAAAATAAGGTTTACACCGTAACAATAACTTTTATTTGGTTAGTAAATACAAATTGTTTGATGCAACACTAAACTTGTGGGATAATTCCTAACCAGTTAGTAACACAGGCAAAATAAACCTAAGCTAAATAATATGGTGGTTAATTAGCATTCCAAAAAAATTCTAACAACAAAGTGCTCAAAATTGTACTAATAACTAATTCTAAAGTTGGGCGCCATTTGTCGCAGTCACTCCCGGCTAGTGTGGACAAAGGGTGTTTAAAAGGTACTAATATTCGAATGAAATAAAGAAATCCGGGTATAGCATTTGGCAACAAAAGTTTATTCAAATTTGCTATTTCACAATTACCTTTTAACACCTTCAAAAAAATCAAATACAAAACTTAATAGCTCAGAATACAGTAGAGACTAGGTTAGGTTCTAATTTAGTTTTCAATATCTATACTATTACAAATCTTAATGTTCACAAATTTCTAATTAAATAAAGATAAACCACCAATTTAAGTGTTTAATTACCTAAATAAATTCCAAAATTTATCCTCAAAGGGATTCCTAAATTATGCCTAAATTAATAGCTAAATTATCCCACTTTTCACTAAAGTTAAAGTAATACAAGGAAAACCAACCTTTGATTTCAACGGAGGTTACTATTTCAAATCTTTGTTGCATCAAACTACAAACAATTCTGCAACATTACCCCAAAATTTCACCGATACCGATCCATCCTCAAAACAGCAGACAAGAAGCAAATCAATCCATAAGGAAGTTCTGACTTCAAAAATTAATCCAAATGAGGTCTAAGTAAGGTCTTAGTAAGGTCTAAGTAAGGTCACTGAGGTTACAACATGATCACCAAATTGTGACTGTTCAACTTACAGACACATATAAAAAGCGAAACCTGCAAAAGCTGGCTCGCCATATAATTTCTGAATTGATTACTAAACATTTATGCTAATTATTCTATTTGAGACCTGAAATGATAAAAATTACAACTCTCAATACAATATGCCCAGATGTAGGTAGGCTACATTTTCTTTACAAGGATTTCCAAAGGAGTTTCTCAACATACTTACCATTTTTCCAGTCATTTATATCAAATCATTTTCGATATTAATTCATCCAAATTGACATGTTGGCGGCGTCTGAAACGATAAAAAGAACCATGTGCTCAGACTCTAAGAAATGTCTCGCAACAAACAAAAATCAACGCAAACCTTTCTGCAGATACTTACCAGGAATAACTATCAAACTACAAAATAATTTGGGGCGTGCCCCATATTCAAATATCTAATTTATTTCATTTTCACACACGTTCCACTCCGACGCACGACCAACAGTGCGGAACCGGAAAAAAAGCAGCTGTCACACTTCACAAATGTCAGTGTCATCATATCTATGCCAAAATATGGACTGGAGTCCTACATCCATTTAGCTTTTCGTTTCACGCGAACTTATATAAAAATATACAACGTTACAATACCCCCCTCCCAAAGAAAAGAGGTTCACTACAGTGAACCGAAAGCTGTCCCCAGCTTCCGTAACTGTAAAAATATGTACTGTTACCAAATGCCAAAATAAAATCAGAATAATTTCCTTCCACTATCCAACAAGTTCAAACTGACACTAATAGGGCAAACAATTTCACAAGAAGGATTCAAACTATTACTGTAGATCAAAAGTATATACCAAAAAAAATGTATACCAAAAAAAATATGTCCCAAAGGACCTCAAAAAAAGCTAACCTATGTTATTTAAGGGTGCTCTGCTAAAATTATTCAAAAGATCTACAAATAGAAACTCAAAATCAACGCTATTTAAGAATATTCCATTCCAAAATATCGACGATACCTCAAAAAAATCTTAACTCAAAGCTATTTAAGATTTTCAGTTCAAAATATACAAAATAGGTACCTGAAAATATAAACTCAAAAACGCCATTTAAATTTATTCCAACTAAAAACATCCCAAAATACCTAAAGATCTCAACGTCAACGCCATTAAAGATTGTTCTGTTCAAAAAAATCCAAAAGCTCACAAAAAAAAACAAATAAACTACATTGAATGTTCTGTTCAAAATTATCCAAAAGCCCTCAGTATAAATTCTCAATATCAAAGTATTTTTTTTTCAATTTACTCAAAGTTAATTAAGTCAAAAATCGGGCAACAAACACATTCAAATAATTCCAAAACGACCTCATGCTAGACAACAATTCAAAATCATAAGTTTCAAGCGACTTAACTTAAGGGTTTCCGCTAAAACATACCCACAAACAAATTAATTTCATTCTTCCACAAGCAAACCATCTTATCAACCTCGCCTTTCATACTTCATCATACAAAAACTAAACAGTTTTATTTCTCAATCTAAATAAAACTGAACCCTTTCACTTTTGTGTTTAGAATTTTCATCAATTTAAACACAACCAAAGAAACTCTAGTCGAATCAAAACTTATGTCTCAATATCCTTAAATGCCACGAACCGAGTGAACGACCATCCATAGCCTCCAACTCGTAAACAAAATGGTGAAAAATACCTCAGTGATCCCACACCAAACAAAAAACAAACAAACTGGTGCCAAATTGGGCATCACTTGAGTGTAGCTGGACTCCCAAACTACATCACCAACCAAAAATCAAAACGCATTTCTGCGCCCCAAAACAACAAAATTTGTGGCATGTCTAGCACGGACACTAAAAACTTCAAAAAATATCCTTTAAAAAACCGAACTCACCAACATAATACTCCTTAGGCATAGTTACTGCGTACTCCGTCCCGGTATCCCTGTAAAATTATGTTAAGGAATGTTGTAACAAACCAGTGCCTCCCTGAATCACGATCCCATAATATGTGTCCAATTAACCACAATCACGGTTTCAGTAACTCATGAATCACTATAAATGGTTTCTAAAATTTTTGGCAACATCCGTACCAGTAGCACGCCTAATAGGAAACAAAAGAGTCGATTTACCAAAACAATGCGTTACACCAAGAAAGTTGTAACTGATTTCTTGGTTTATATACAAAACAGATGCAAGAAACATAATTTAATTCGTTTTCAGAACAACTCCAATAACGCTGACACGTAACCACAATGACCCTACATTTACTTCATAACTCATTTATCAATGTACCCATAACAAAAGCAATAATTAAAATGCAAAATTAATTCAACTAATTCCCAACTCAAACTTGTATAAATTACTGTTATATCACTGTTAAATCAAATTATTTACTATTTCTTTTGGTGGTTTATATTTTTACAAGATTTCATACAAAACATTACAAAGTGAGTCCAAAATATTACAACCAAAACAATTCAAAATATATCACAACAGATTGTAAGTATTTTAAATGCTAAATAAAATGAAACACAACAAATTGGGATTTCACAAAATAAGGTTTACACCGTAACAATAACTTTTATTTGGTTAGTAAATACAAATTGTTTGATGCAACACTAAACTTGTGGGATAATTCCTAACCAGTTAGTAACACAGGCAAAATAAACCTAAGCTAAATAATATGGTGGTTAATTAGCATTCCAAAAAAATTCTAACAACAAAGTGCTCAAAATTGTACTAATAACTAATTCTAAAGTTGGGCGCCATTTGTCGCAGTCACTCCCGGCTAGTGTGGACAAAGGGTGTTTAAAAGGTACTAATATTCGAATGAAATAAAGAAATCCGGGTATAGCATTTGGCAACAAAAGTTTATTCAAATTTGCTATTTCACAATTACCTTTTAACACCTTCAAAAAAATCAAATACAAAACTTAATAGCTCAGAATACAGTAGAGACTAGGTTAGGTTCTAATTTAGTTTTCAATATCTATACTATTACAAATCTTAATGTTCACAAATTTCTAATTAAATAAAGATAAACCACCAATTTAAGTGTTTAATTACCTAAATAAATTCCAAAATTTATCCTCAAAGGGATTCCTAAATTATGCCTAAATTAATAGCTAAATTATCCCACTTTTCACTAAAGTTAAAGTAATACAAGGAAAACCAACCTTTGATTTCAACGGAGGTTACTATTTCAAATCTTTGTTGCATCAAACTACAAACAATTCTGCAACATTACCCCAAAATTTCACCGATACCGATCCATCCTCAAAACAGCAGACAAGAAGCAAATCAATCCATAAGGAAGTTCTGACTTCAAAAATTAATCCAAATGAGGTCTAAGTAAGGTCTTAGTAAGGTCTAAGTAAGGTCACTGAGGTTACAACATGATCACCAAATTGTGACTGTTCAACTTACAGACACATATCAAAAGCGAAACCTGCAAAAGCTGGCTCGCCATATAATTTCTGAATTGATTACTAAACATTTATGCTAATTATTCTATTTGAGACCTGAAATGATAAAAATTACAACTCTCAATACAATATGCCCAGATGTAGGTAGGCTACATTTTCTTTACAAGGATTTCCAAAGGAGTTTCTCAACATACTTACCATTTTTCCAGTCATTTATATCAAATCATTTTCGAAATTAATTCATCCAAATTGACATGTTGGCGGCGTCTGAAACGATAAAAAGAACCATGTGCTCAGACTCTAAGAAATGTCTCGCAACAAACAAAAATCAACGCAAACCTTTCTGCAGATACTTACCAGGAATAACTATCAAACTACAAAATAATTTGGGGCGTGCCCCATATTCAAATATCTAATTTATTTCATTTTCACACACGTTCCACTCCGACGCACGACCAACAGTGCGGAACCGGAAAAAGAGCAGCTGTCACACTTCACAAATGTCAGTGTCATCATATCTATGCCAAAATATGGACTGGAGTCCTACATCCATTTAGCTTTTCGTTTCACGCGAACTTATATAAAAATATACAACGTTACACCTTATAGTTTCGTCAAGTCTGTCTGTCTGTCTGTCTGTCCGCCCGTATGTCACAGCCACTTTATTCTGTATCTATAAGCATCACACTGTTGAAGTTTGGTTGGAAGATGTATCCTATTAACCGCTTTACGATTCTTTTACTAACAATAAAAATAATTATATTTAAGGGGGCTCTCATACATGAAACTAAAACCATTTTTTTTTTCAGTCAAACCTATGCGTATGGAGGGTCTATGGATAGGTCTTTTAAAATGACATGGAGGTTCCTAAAACTATTTTCTTTTGAAGTCTAACGTTTCATAGCTAGATGCTTCCAAATTGGTAAAATGGGCATCTTATTTCTAAACTAAGCGAGTGTAAATTTTGAAAAAAATGTATATATGAAATTATGTAGATCTCAACAAATACTTTCAATGAAAATTGGTTTGGACGAGATCGAACGATCAGGTTTTGAGATATGGCACATTCTCAACAACCGCAAACATAACTTTGTTGTTCATACAAACACTATGAAAAACAAACTTATATTGGCAACAAAATATTGTGGTATTTTACAAAGTGAAAGTAAGTGGATTCCTTAATTCAGTTAACGTTGGCACGGAACCCTCAGTGCGCGAGTCCGACTCGCACTTAGCCGGTTTTTTTTAAATTAAACCGACATGATTACAACTTATAATAACGTATTTGTCTTCTATGTAGGTAATAGAAATTCAGCTCACTGTAACTCATCGGGGACTTGCTCGCTCAGCGCACTGACATTGATATCATTGCAGATAAAATTGGACAATTCTGCAAAATTTTAGATGACATTTCATTTGATTAACTACCGTTTTATTATTATTATTTCTTTCTTTTCCTTTTTTTACAAATTTGTAAATTTTAATGCTTTTGAATTGAAAATTCACTGTTTCTTTATATTTTTTATGCCTTGTTCTATTATTTTGCTTTATATTATTTTTATTGCTGATTTTTACCTGATTTCTTGACATTTGAATTAATATTATGTTAGAATTTTATTGCATGACAATCATTATTGTAATTTGTTATTTTTCTGTGTGTTGTACTAGCTTTGTAAATTTGCAAATGTTTTGATTTGAATTAACAAACTGCCCATACTTATCCAACAGGCGAGAGACCATTTGTCCACTATGCACTTACATTACCTACATTGCACGTAGAAGTGTGGTGGAAATGGCAAAAGTGCTGAGATAAATTGCTTCCTTATTTGATTTACAATTTCTCACTTCCCCTATTTTTAAATCACTCGCGTCAATTCGCGATATGAATTAATTAGTGTCCGATTTTTCAATGAAAATGAGTACGATTTCACACGATAGTGATGTAAAAAAAAAGATAACTGAATTTTCTGAGTACAAACGCCTATATTTCGCGTGATTTTCGTTTATATATTTAATTCGTATTCAAACAAAAATAACACGCAATAGTCAAGCAATGATTGAAACTTGGGCCGCCGGTTCTTTACCTCATATCAGTTAAGAAAAGTCTAAATGTGTGTACGTTAGAAAAGTCATTAATGTAGATAATATTTTTAGTTACATACTTCTACTGTCAAATATGTACCGAGACCTCAATCAGATTGGTTCGTTGTGTACTTTTTAGGGCTCTGCAGCCGAATGACAAAAAACGGAACCCTGAAAGTTTCGTCTGTCTGTCCGTCCGTACTATAATAATTCTATAACTATAAACATCACTCTGTTGAAATGTGGTAGGAAAATGTATTTTGTTAACCAATTTACGATTCTTATATAAAAAATAAAAATAATCGAATACACGGGGGGGGGGGGGGGAGTTTTTTAATTTTCTTGTCCAACGTGTATGCGTGTGTCTATGGGTAGGTCTATTGAAATGACATACAGGTCCCTAAAACCATTTTCTTTTAAAATCTAATGTTTGATAGATATACGCTTCCAAAGTGGTAATATGTGCGCCCCCCGCCCCTTCTAACTACAAAACTAAGCGAGTGTAAATTTTTGAAAAAAATATATAGAAATATAATGTAAAATTTAATAAATTCTTTCAACAAAAATTAGTTTGACGAGATAAAACTAGTAGTTTTTGAAATATAGCACATTTTCAACAACCGCAAACATAACTTTGTTTATCATACAAACAATATGAAAAACAAAGTTATGTTTGCTGTCAACACAATATTCTGGTATTTTGGCTTAGTGGAAGTAAGTGGATCCCTAATTCAGTTAGTTGGCTCGTCGGAACCCTCAGTGGGCGAGTCCGACTCGCACTTAAGCTGTTTTTTTAAATCATTTTTGCGAGATATTATACCACAGGCAACAATTACTCAATGCTGGAAGTGAAAATATCTATACATGGTCTAGTAGCAGAACTTGACTTTTGCTGCAAAAAAAAACACTTCAAGAACTAAAATAACGCTAATAGAAGAAACAAACTCAATTGAAGTCGTTGCATGATGTCAACCTTAACGGACAGCAGTAGTCTACGTACGCACATCATGCATCAACTTAAAATAAGTTTGTTTCTCCTACGAGTATTAGAGTCATTTTAGTCCTTTTGATGTATTTTGAAGGGGGATCAATTCTAACGACTTTTTTTTCCGACGTCTTTAGTAATTGCTTAAGTTACAATGTACTTGATCGAACTTATGTAGTTATTAAAACCTTCTTTTTAGTGCAACAAATACTTAAGTGAAACCGCATCAAAAATAGTTCATCCAAACTTGAGTAACTGGTGGTCAAACTTATATACATACAACATTACCGCTAACACCTGATCGGCTTTTGTCCCATAAAATAATTTTAATTTAATTAGTTTCTAAGTGTTTAATAGGTCAAAAACGTAAGAAAAACGTTTGATAATCGTATTCTGTGTGCGTTTGTGAGTTTGTGATAATCAGTGTTTTAAATACGTATTTAGTGCTAAGTGCTACGCTAGTGATAACCGGTCAATGACTTAGCAAAAATTCAAATTGTTAATCGTTGTCATCGCTTTTATTTCATCCGATCTAGCATTATAACCGTGTGTATTCAATATATCACGCGTTTATAATCTTATTTTTATGAATATCTAACAATTAACTGAGCTACGGTTTTGTGTTTCTATCGCGTTGAGGTTATAACTTTGTTTACATTCTATAAATAGCCTCGAGTTGGTCGAGCGGCACTTTGGTTTACGTTTTTGTTTTGATCCTTTGTATTTTGACGTAAATATGCTTACTCGCAAGGCCTGCGCTCGCCAGGAGGAGTCCAAGCTCAGGATGGCTTTGAGCGAACTACAGGCGGCCAAGGAGTCGATCGAAAAACTGCATAGGGAAAGAGATGACAATGAAAGGGAAATGCTAGGTGAGTTTGATAGGAACGCTAAACTAAGAAAAGAGATGGCTGAGCTGCACACCAACTATAACTTGGTAGTTAAAGAACGGGATCAATTGAAATTGGTGATAGAAGGGTTCGGTGAGTGCTGTGAGGAGTATGAACAGAACCTGAAACGCATATCTGTTCTTGAACAAGATCTTGGTGATGCCCATGATTATATCAACCAGCTGGAGACGGAGAAACAGGACCAAATAAACAGCCAAACCACCCTTCTATTTAATAAGTTGGTTGGTAGTGCGCCCAGCCTGACGACAGCTGCACCTAGTAATCAACCAATTTTGACAATAGATTTAACTCATGACACACCTTCTAAAGGTATTACTAAGTGCAGCAAAAATAAGTTTAAGAAATATGTTAGAATAAACCGTTTCATAAAAAAAACTAATAAATTAATCAAAAAACAAAAATCCTTACACACTAAAGTAAAATACATCAATGAGCGGAGACAACTTGGAGATGAACTGGATATGTATTCTTTAATTTTAGAACAAAATGTAGGTAAATATGAGAAAGATGTTATGAGTTTAGAATGTCAAATTAGGGAACTTAAGCAGTCATTAAAAATAATGACTGAAACTTATAATTGTACAAAAAAGGAGTGTGGTGAACATATCCAGGCTTTGACAAATATAATAGCTTCCTGTGAATGTAACTCTTCACATGTGATTTCAAAAAACTCCATTGATATCTCTGGAAATGAGTCATCACAACTCACCAATAAGATTAATAGAACTAAGTGTAATGTGAACCCTTCCTGTTCTCAACCCAGTGGATCGCTGAGCAAGTCTGTTAAAAATATAGTTTTGTTTAGTGATCAGATTGGGAAAAACATGGGTCACTTATTATCAAAATACATGGGACAAAATGTGATCAACCATTGCATGCCAGGGGCATCATATTCAGAAATAGTTCAGAAAGTGATTTCTTATGAGTTTCAAGAAAATTCAGATTTAATTATTTTCATAGGAAACAGAGGTAATATGAACAAGAAAAACCTAAATACATACTTTGACAGTTTAAGAAAATTAAATGTGAATAAAACAATATTGTTTACATTACCTTACAGTAGTGGTTTGCCAGACGAAGAAAATGATTTAAGATATAAAATTAATTTGCAACTGCATAAATTGACATTATATGAGGTGAATAAATTCCACCTACTTGACATGAATAATTATTTTAAAAACAAAGTGTATTTGACGCGAGATAATTATTATGTTAATAATTATTTCAAACGACAGATAGCAATGTCGCTATCATATTATTTTGACTATTCAGCCAAGAACTTGGCTACCAAATCTGCTTTTATTGAGCAGATTATTGACATGAATATTCAACCATTGGAATCAGTTCCAATAACAAACAATCATTTAAATTAGTAGATCAGACAATAGAGGATAACTCTTGCTTATCAGAAATTGTAGAATCAAATCAATTACATATAGTACATCAAAATATTCAAGGCATTTCTGGAAAAGATTTGGAAATTGAATTGTTTTTAAATAAAATGAATATTCATGTTCTCTGCATAACTGAGCACTGGCTCAAGCAGCATGAACTGATGTTATCGATAGATAATTATAATCTTATTAGTTCGTTCACTAGGGAGACTGCCATTCGCGGCGGGACACTTATATTAATTAATAATAAACTAAAATGTAAAGAGCGAAAAGACATAGTGTCTCTCACTATTGAGCGAACAATTGAGATATCGTGTGCGGAGCTGGACGACTACATTATTGTCTGTGTTTATAGACCCCCAAGTGGAAACTTTAAATTATTTGAATCTGTAATGGAAAATGTGTTAAACAAAATATGTAAAACTACAAAGAAAGTAGTTGTATGTGGAGATTTCAATGTGGACATTATAGATATTACGGAGGAAAATCGCGTTCGGTTTTTGAGCATTTTCAAATCATTTGACCTCACTCCGGTTTTCGCTGAGCCCACTAGAGTAACTCCTACAACAGCTACTTGCTTAGATAATATTCTCTGCAACTGTAAAATCATTAAACAATCTATTATTAATTTTGTAAAATCGGATCATTGCGGTCAGATAGTTACACTACAGAACCGTTTTATTCCACCCCGTCTAGAAATCAAATGCAGGCCGGTCACTGCATCTCGTAAGGACAAATTTAAAAACCTTGTAAGTGATAAAATACCGTTTATACCTTTTGATAAAAAAAATGCTAGTGACTTGTATGAACAATTATTTCAGGTAGTTAAAAAACAATTTGATATTACTTTCCCTCAAAAGAAAATAGTTATCAATAACTGTAAACCGAAATTCAGTGACTGGGCTACACGAGGAGTTTATACAAGTAGGAAAAAAATGTTTGAATTGTATAACAAAAAAGCATATAGAAAGGATCTATCGTTTCATGAGTACGTTAAGAGGTACTCAAAAATTTTCAAAAGAGTTTGCTATGTAGCTAAGTCGAATTACATACGCGATAAAATTAAAAAATCTAGTAATAAAATCAAAGAAACATGGAATATTATAAATAAAGAAACATGTAAAACGAAATCTCATGATAACAAATTTAGTCTAGAAATAAACAACAAGCTTATTAAATCTGATGACGAGGTAGCAAACGCTTTTGAGGATTACTTCTGTAACATTCCTATAGAGACGACTAAACAGTTGAGTTCTTGCTCAAGTCACGCGAAATCATTACTTGTGTCGAGTGTTCATAAGTGCGAATCCTCATTTAAATTCAGAAATATTAGTCCTTTAGACATCATAAAAACATTTAAAGAATTAAAACAAAAGAAAACAGAGGATAAATCGGGTATATCAATAGACACAATAAAACCCATTATACCTCTAATAGCTCCTTACTTATCTTATATCTTTAATGAATGTATTGACCAAAATCAGTTTCCAAATTTATTGAAACATAGTAAGGTTGTCCCTTTATTTAAATCGGGAGACAAAAGTGACCCCAGCAATTTTAGGCCTATTTCAATATTACCCACCATAAGTAAAATTTTTGAAAAACTCATTTATAATCAATTGCTTTCCCATTTTAAACTTAATAATTTACTACACGAAAAACAGTTTGGGTTCTCTAAAGGTAGAAATACAACTGATGCCGGAGTAGCACTCATCAGACACATTCTTGATGCTTATGAAGACAAACATGATGCCGTCGGTGTATTCTGTGATTTGTCAAAGGCGTTTGATTGTGTAGACCATCAGACACTGCTCATTAAGTTAGAACACTATGGTGTCTCGGAAAACTCATCTAAGTTGTTAAGTTCGTACTTATCAGGTAGAATACAATCAGTTAACATAAATGGTACCTACTCTTCCGGAGCCCCTCTTCAAATGGGGGTCCCCCAGGGCTCAATATTGGGGCCTTTACTTTTCCTGATATATGTAAACGACCTGCCATTTTATTCCACAAATCTTTGTGAGATAGTTCTGTTTGCTGATGATACTTCTTTGATTTTTAAAATGAAAAGACATGAAGAAAATTTTGACGAAGTAAACAATACTCTCTCCAAAGTATTGAATTGGTTCACCACCAATAACTTGTTGCTGAATGCTAGTAAAACTAAATGTGTAAAATTCACTTTGCCTAATGTAAAGCAACTTACACCAAATATTGTACTAAATGGTAATAATCTAGTTTTAATAGACTCCACTGTATTTCTGGGCATTACACTTGACTCAAAATTACAGTGGGGACCTCATATTGAAGCCCTAGCTAGGAGGCTAAGCTCGGCTGCCTTTGCAGTTAGAAAAATAAGGTATTTGACTGATGTTGAAACGGCGAGGCTTGTGTATTTTAGTTACTTCCACAGTATTATGTCTTACGGTCTTCTCTTGTGGGGTTCTGCTGCAGACATTGATACCATATTTATTTTGCAGAAAAGAGCCATTCGTGCTATTTATAAACTTAGTCCTCGTGACTCCCTGAGAGAGGTCTTTAAGAAAATCAACATATTAACTGTGGCTTCTCAATACATTTTTGACAATATAATGTACGTCCGTAAAAATTTAGATTATTTCATGAAGAAGAGCGACATTCACTCATATAACACAAGAAATAAACACAAGCTTGTCGTTCCTAACTTTAGATTAGTTAAAACTAGTAATTCGTTCATGGGAAATTGTATAAAATTCTTTAATAATATACCACACAATCTTGTCGAATTGCCGGTTGATAAATTTAAGAAACACGTTAAAAACACGCTTATGTCTAAAGGCTATTATAAGGTTCAAGACTATCTGAACGACACGAATGTGTGGTCTGTCCAGCCTGCACCGACTGATGTACTTACCTTTGATGATTTTGATTTTACGGCAGCTAGTGGTGACTGAGTTTGTTCCGGCGTTTCTTCTCAGCACTTGCCTAATTGTCTGTGTTCTGTCTCGAAGCGCTGGTAGGGCCCAAAAGATAAGGAGACATGATTCGGCCCCTTCAGGGCACAATTATTTTTATTTTATTTTTCACTGTACATTTGACGTTCATAAGTGGCATATTGTGTCCTAAATTGAATAAATATTTTTTTTGATTTGATTTTGATTTGATTTGACATGCAGTTCGAACTGAGAACCTCATTTTTTTGAAGTCAGTTAAAATAATTATTTAATATCTTACCTATGTGCAGCAGTTTAAGATGGTATAAAATCGAAAGTACTTAAATTGTTGGGGACAGCTCTATCTGCCACCAAACTGACTGTGCGTTCGTAGGGGCGGTGGTTGGTCCAACTCGGCCTTTCTGACGAAAGTGGACTGTATACTTTCTTATAAGACTGCTGTACGGGTAGGAAGCCGCCTGTCGTCTTGTACTTCGGAGGTAATCTCGGTTGCAGTCGATGAATGAAACAAGTCTTCACAGACAAACTTGCAGACTTATTACTAACAAATCACAAATAGTTGACACACAAAAATCTTCTCATTAGAATCACTTTATCTAGTTCAACATTTACAATCACCACTAGAATTCAATTAGACACTGATACACTGTTAAAGCACTTTGAACACAACAAACAACTTAAAAACAGAAAACTGAAAACAGAAACTTTAAAACAGAAACTGATTTGTGCGGCCAGGCGATCGGTATTTATACTGAAAACTCGGGGCCAAAAAATCTTAACCCATTTTCTCAAACTTTCAGTTTCCCGCCTTCCTTCGGGAACTCGCAGGTAGTTTTCGTCGAAAGGGTAATTTTGGGTCTACTCTATCAGTCGAAACTCGAACTTATAGCCTAGAGCGCAAGACTCATTTTCCGGTATGCCTCAGACAATAGACCATTTCAGAATACGCAAAAACAACATGTTTACTCGCACAAGCTTCCGCGATCGAGTACTTTCTTAATGAGTGGCCCAACATGCGTTTTTCTGGAAGGATCCAAGCCACTCCATAGAATTTAACTTGTGGGAAAGAGACATATCATCTTTCCGTTCTGCGCTCGAGTAGTTTCTGTGCCCTTTCTTTAGAAGATTCCGCGACACGTGATAATGTTTTGAATGCCTTTGTTACCTTTTTGGTAACCTTAATTGTTTTAGTCTGAGGCAGTCCGCACCGTATTCGAGATTTTTCTAGCGCCTATTATAATTATTGCTCGTCGCTAACATAAGTTCACATCAGTTAAACTCTTCACAGTAAATGGGTACCGTCTCAAAGTGGAATTCTGAATTTGCAATCGGAAAATACAGAATTCGCAATCTGTACACTGGAAATCGGAAGTATTTAAGTTCACATCAGTTACACTTTTCACAGTAAATGGGTAACCGTCTCAAAGTAGAATTCTGAATTTGCAATCGGAAAATACAGAATTCGCAATCTGTACACTGGAAATGTCAATTTGTTTCCAGAAACGGGCACTATTTGTCATGCTTTATAGTAAGCTACTATCGAGGCTCTGGCCCTATTTTTGAATCACTCGCTTGGATATAGCGTGTAAATTTTGATCGGAGACGAATAAAAAATTAAGCGTAATATAGACGCGAGTACTTACGAAATTGAGCTATCTTCTTTCAAATCCCTCCTTTTGTGGATTTCAACTGATTTTTATTCAAAAATTTGACTTCAATTAATTAATATCATCATACTTTCTTGACGCAAGTGATTCAAAAATAAGACCCCTGGGCGAGATTATTTTGAGCTCAGTATCGTTCCAAACTCTGGATTCAGTGATAAAATTAGTTAGAATTCGATTAACGACTATTCTAAAATGAATTTAAACTTTTGCGTTGCATTACAATAATAACTAAACAATAACTCATATTAGTATTTCATATTTAGACCCGTCATTTATTAAAAACTAAAAAAGAGTAAAGTAAAAATGTACGATGAAAATATTTGTACCTAATGGATATCATTTCTTGTTCCAGTTCCTACAGCGCACGTGCAGGGAGTCTTGGGCAAGAAAGCAACTCTCCCTTGCGATATACAGCCTTTGGCAGCAGGCGACCACGTCTCCATGGTCCTGTGGTTCAAGGAGTCTGACGGAGAACCACTCTACAGGTAATCCTCATCCATAGCCAGTAAGGCTTGTTTCACAACAACGTCGAGAGAGACACGCCGTTGTCCGGTGACAAAAACTGCGGAAGGATAGTGTTATAACTAAACGTCATACAGACGTCTAATGGTTTACTTAGCAACAACTTTGACAGCTCATAACATTACCTACAAATGTATGGAAATAGTATGTGCTAAGTTCAGACGATAAATATAAAGTGCAGCTGAGTTAACTAGCCATACAAATAGGCCACTTGCTCCGGAACCATTGTAATGTAAAGTTAAACTTTTGTTAAGAATAATAAATCCTAAATGTTATTCATATGGAATCTTTTATTTCAACGACATAGAATATAATACAGATAGACCAGCAGACCACTGAATAACAAGTTTTAGTATCGAGCGCTTTGACGTCGATCAAGTTCTCCGATTCGCTGTAATCGTAGTCGCAACAGCGACGACGTAACTTTTTTCATGGAAAAATTTAGTTTTGCAAGTGACCGCTAGAGGCGCTGCGGAATTTCCCATAGCCTTTTTTAACGGCGTCGCTAGTGAGTAAAACCGCCGTAAACTCATGGTAACGGTACAGTGCGCCCGGCCGCGTCACTCTGCAACGCTACGCGCAGTTATACGATGCCGTAATTGCATGCGAAATTATGATAATAATGTAAGTTGATTATTCAAGCAATATTACTCATTTTTAATGTAAAGAGAAATGTAAGCTATTCATTAATATTTTATCACTACATAGTTTAAAACAAAGTCGTTTGTTGTCTGTATGTAGATATGTTTAGGGCTGATTTTTCAATAGTCAGATAAAATATTCGTCAAACAAAATACAATATGGCTTAATCAAAAACGTCACCTAATTGTCAGCAATTATAGGTACCTGACATTTATAATCTATCAGTCTGATAAGTTTTATCTGATCATTGAAAAAAGTAAAAACCGACTTCAAAACCAAAATGAACTAAAAGTCTTAAATAAACTCTTCACCATTGAAAGGAAAGGAATCCGTTTTAGGCAAACAATTTCTTTTTGGAGTCGGTGCTGTGATAGTTGATGCTTGATGGTCAAAGTGATGGCACCGACTCCAAAAAGAAATTGTTTGCCTAAAACGGATTCCTTTCCTTTCAATGGTGAAGAGTTTATTTAAGACTTTTAGTTCATTTTGGTTTTGAAGTCGGTTTTTACTTTTTTTAAAGTTTATTTTATTTCTTCATTTTTAGTGATTACATAAGAGGGGGGAGAGGAGTTGCACCTTATGATTCTATTTGTTAAGGAGCTACAAATTACCTATCATAAGTTCCGTCATTATAGTTACTGAACTCCTAAGCATTAAGGAGTTCCACAATCAGCTCAGCCCCACAAGATGTTGACTATCAGACGTAACAACACGTCAACATTAAGATTCTAGTAAAGAAACACTATACGTGCCTTTAAAATTTGAGGGTTTCCCTCGATTACACCAAGATCTCATCATCAGATCCCAAAATGGAAAAAATGGGACCAACTAGAAGGTACACCCTCTAAGTGAGCGAAAAAATTTTTCGATTCGGTCGACAAACGACTGAGATATGAGGTAACAAACATACAAAAAAAAAAAACATACAGTCGAATTGGTAACCTCCTCCTTTTTTGAAGTCGGTTAAAAAATCGGGCTTGCTTTAATCTTTTAATCTATACAATGGATTTTAATGCCGTTATTTTTGATACATAGAGTGATTCAAGAGGAAGCTTTATATGTATAATACATGCATAAAAATAATAATAAAAATAGTCCCCCTAGCCGATTTTGACTACGGTGGCCAGTCATTTCGACTAACTGACTGCGCGGGACATATTATAGTGCACAAGTGTGTGCGCAAACACACAGGTGCATTCTCTATTCCTTTTTCTCTCATAGCCCGATGGGACGGCAATCTGACACGACTGTAGAGAGATCAGGCGCAGGATCAACGGCTTTACGTGCTTTACGAGGCACGGGGGTGAAACACCGCCAACTTCCAAACTCCGGGCTACCCTGAAGAATTTCTTAACAGAAAAACTGAGGTATATATTTTTGGCCCGACCCGGGGATCGAACTCGGAACCTCTGGCGCAGCCGTCGCTTTAAAGTGCGACCCTCTTACCGTTGCGCCAACGAGGTAGTGCATGAGGCATG
Source organism: Pyrausta purpuralis (assembly GCA_963924145.1). Lineage (NCBI taxonomy): Eukaryota > Metazoa > Arthropoda > Insecta > Lepidoptera > Crambidae > Pyrausta > Pyrausta purpuralis. The sequence goes on from OZ001646.1 coordinate 7,435,964, forward strand.
CATAATATATTAGTGAAACACTGATGACTGTAGAGGTTTCTAAGTGAAGTCGTAAATAATCTTTTTTTGCGCGTACATTGCAAACACTGGCTGAACCTAGATGGATCAAACATTGTACCCGTGCAAAGTCGGGGCGGGTCGCTAGTTTATTTATAATTTTCACTCCTTTGACCAACTGCGCAGATTGTGGAACACTAATTAAATATGGAGATGATCTAGCCTACTCGTTACCATAAACGCATGACTACGAAAAATATGCAAATTGTATGCCAACGTTCTTTCTGGATACTGTGTTAAGTTCATAAAGATGAAATAAGAAATTGAGCTACCGTGTTGACTGTCGGACCCTGCGAAATTTGTGGTCTCTTACGGATACGTCACTATGCGTGACAATCAGCGCCATCTACCCAGTCAGCACGGTAGCTCAATTGGTAGAGCGTTTGGCCCGGTTAGGCAGAGAGTGCTGGTTCGGGTCCCGCTCGTGCGCAAGTTTTTGGTGTCTTTCATCTTTATGAATATACAATATGACACTGTGAGTGTTAAAAAACATGCTAAACCATTACTATGTTATGATTACAAATGCCATTCCAACCAAAAAACTATCAGAAACGGCACAGCTTTAGGCACAGCATCAATACAGTGCGACAGGGATCTTCTGGCCGATATATGACATCTACAGGAGACGCTTGCATTCAATCAGGATAGCCAAGCCTTGATTTAAGGAGTTTAGGAAGCTGTTTAACATATATTTATAACCCAACCATGGCAAAGTAAAAGAGAAGGGTTCTAATATAAAGCAGCAGGGTACTAATAAGTTTGTTTGTTTCATGTATGTTCCACTGATTATTAACGCAAAATAATTGTATAAATAGCAAAAACCATAAGAAGATATAATTTAAGAAGATGAACTCTACGGTATTAAAAAAAATCATTTTACAAGTTTATACAAAAATAAAACATTAGGAAAAATCGGAAAATCGGCTGTATGATTGGGGAGATTTGGCTACACTACCTAGATCTGGCAACCACATTTTCGCCGTCTGCCAAAAGATCCATGTCCTATTCAACTGTAAGTGACAGTGACATAACTTCAGTGAATTGCTAGAGAGAAAAATTGAGTCCCCTTGTTGGTATGATTTCGCAGGTGAATGAGAAATGATCGTCACATAGACGGTCACTGCCCTAAGCGCAGCAATTGCGCGAGAATTGCCAACAGCGCGTTTGAACTGCGCGACTATGCATCGTCAATAACTATCTAGTGTATAATGCAATCACACACAACTGGATGACGCTACTGTGAAACCAGCCTACGCATTCCACTGCTGAGGTTCAACTTCCGCTCTTGGGCAAACGCGAACTGATACGGTTAGATTTTTCCTACTACTACTGTTGAGATTGTATACTTTTTAGAATTTCATTAAAAAGATATAAATCTTTAAATCTGTCTATAAGCTGATTACTAGACAGATTTAGAGACATCTTTGATTTGGAGTTAGCTTAGCCTCGAGTTAAGAACAATGCTATTTTTAATAAAACAAAGGATCTTGTTAAAAAAACAAGCGGTGGAAAGAAGTAAAATGTTTTCAATGACCGTATCCTATCGTTTTCAAGGAACTGTTATAAATATCACGCAAGAATTATCATTTAACTAGTATATCTATACCTATATTTTATTTATGAGTGAATTCTTCCAGAACGAAGAAAGCTGTAGCAATAAATTTCGATACGCTTCCACGTGCAATTTTGAATTCATAATATTCAAACGTATCTGACTGATTTATGATTGGAAACTTTCACATAATTTACTGTTGTTTCATACCGTACTAACTACGCAGAAATGTATTCGAGCTATGATTTTTCTACTAAAACCAAAGTTGTCCAAATATTTTTCATGTCAGTCCAATAAATAGATAGTACCTATTGTAATGAAATAACTTTTATTTATTTTAAAAAAAATACACAAAATAACAGCGAACATACATAGGGTGGACTTAATGCTATTCTCTCCCAGTCATACCTTTAGGTTATACAGAAGGACTGTAATGGCCTTTTTAGCGTTCCATAGCCAAATGGCAGAAAACGGAAATCTTTTAGTTCCATCAAGTCTGTCTGTCGGTCGGTATGTTACAGCCATTTTATTCTGAAACTATTAGTATTACACAGTTGAAACTTAGTAGGTAGGATCTTGACAAAGAATTTCTTTATTTTTTTATTTTATTTATAAGGATAACCAGGGTTTACAAGTGAACAATAGGCTACACATTATACAACATTTAAACCACTTATTGGTAATCACAAATAGCAATAACTTAATGAAAACGAACGCAAAAATCGAACACAATCCAAGGTACACTAAAACAAAATAGTAATATTATGCCTTATTAAAGGAATAACAATTTTAGGTAGCTTAAGTAGTAAAAAATAATAAAAAAAAAACTAATTACAATGCCATAATTATGCAATTGCTAAGCGCTAATCGATGAAAAAACGTTCACTTAACAGCCGCCTTACCGCTGCAACACTGGTATTAAATATGTCAATGCCGGTATCTTTGACAACTTTATTTAAATCGCTGCAAGCGCGCCAAATGTAACTATTTCGCCTGTAATTTGAATACACTGTTGGTACATGAAGCGGATCACTATGTCGAAGAACTCTTTTAGGGGCATGAAAATTTAATTTAGATAAAAGTTCGGAACAATCTATGTCAGCTGAAATAATCTTGAGTAGATACATTATATCCGCAATATCACGTCTCGTTGCCAATGGAAGCATGTGGTGTTTCTTGCACAGATCGCTATAAATGCTAGAACTATAGTTATCTCGAGTACGGTAACAAACAAACTTAATAAATTTTCTTTGTATACTCTCAAGTCGATCGATATAAGTTTGATATCGTGGGCTCCAAATCTGCGATGCGTATTCAAGGTGACTACGAACAAAAGTACAATACAGTAGTACATTTCAACGAAAATTGTTTTAAACGAGATCGAAATAGTAGTTTTTGAGATAGAGCACATTTTCAATAATCGCAAACATAACTTGTTATGTTATTCATACAAATACTTTGAAAAACAAAGTTATATTTGCTGTCAACAAAAAAATGTGGTCTTTTGGCTAAGTGGTCGTAAGTGGATCTGGTGGTGGATTCAGTTGAAATTGGCAGGTAACCCTTAGTGTGCGAGTCTCTCGCTCGCACTTGGACGGTTTTTTTTTGTAATGTTGCTTTTACAAAATATTTCAAGGCAAATAATCATTATTAACTTCTTACATTAAATTAAACTTCCATTGAACAATAAATATAATTCTAGATGCTCCTTTGTTTCAATTTTAGATCAAAAAGTGCTCGTATGTAATTACTAATATACATCCGTGTAACAAGATCTGTTCAACGTACCATGTTATTATATAGGTATACCTTTCACGGAAAAGACTTAAATAGTAATACATTTTGCTGTTGCCCGAACTCTTAATCAGAACTAAACAACTATAGCGAACACTTTCTTAAAACTTTAACGGGCTAATGTAATGGAGTTTTCAGGGGTGCGTCGTGTCTAATAGCTGTGTTAATTCAAAGTTAATTAGCAGACATTGTCTTAATTCTGATTTTTTATTCTAATAAAAGCCATTGTGCTAAAGTGGTCACCCACCAAATGTCCTTTTGGTCTATCTATAGACCAAAAGGACATTTGGTGGGTGACCACTTTTTTGTATTTTGAAAATAGTGTTGTTCCTCAATAATCGAGAATTTCAATATCATTCAATTGTTGGTTATATCGATTAAAAAAATTTCAATTAGAAACTGATTCATAACATCATGAATTTTAAAAAATATTTCATTATTACTAATTGTTAATTAGGAAAATATTAAAAATAAATAAATACTAATTCATTCAAGAATATTGTTATTGCAAAAGAAACATAGATTTTTTGACTCCTTACAAAAACTATTTCATGTATTAAGTTTATTTTAAGCTTTGTGCAACATTTTGTACGATAATTTAACCTAATAAGTAAAATCACATTAATAAAAATTCATAACATAACAAAAATAATTAAACCTAAGTTATGTCATTAATGAAATTAATGAAAAAAACTAATGGTCCCCCGCGACTTAGTCCGTGCGTTTTGAGTTTGCTTCCTCCCCTCTCGTCACAGCGTGTTTTAAAGCTTTCTTCGATATAATATAAGCTATCTAACACAAACTTCAAATCGGTCTAGTAGTTCCTGAGATTAGCGCGTTCAAACAAACAATCTCTACAGCTTTATAATATTAGTATAGATATAATTCACGAAGACATACAGGAGTGTCCTATCCTAGGCCGGTACATGTACGTAGTACCAAAAAATCGGTATAATATTGATATTTCCATTAAAAATACAATAAAAATGTTTAAGTGCGTAGTTTAGTGTCTTAAAAAGAAATTAAACTCTTATTTGTTCACTTTCATTTTTAAAGATGGCAACTGTAATTTATTCTTTACTGGGATTTACGGCTTTGCGCTCCAGCCTTTTTAAGTCGTTTATAATCTAAAAACGCTCAAAGCCGTAAGCATCGCCCAGTAAAAAAAACTGTCAATGCAACTGTACTAAAGTGCTACACCGTATTGTATTATTATTTTATTGCTAAAATAATACTTTGTGAAATTAAATAATAAGAAGCATACTGTCAAAAGTAAATTGACAGACAAATGTCATCCAAGTGGCAAAGGTGATGTCCTCCGCTATGTTGTACTGAGTTGCAATAGTGTGGTATGATTTCTTGTTTTAGCCAAAAAACTAAGATTTCCATAGAAATTAGTGTGATTAAAACTGTACTACACAATATTTGTCTAAAATTAGGTATAGCGTACATGGACCTGGCCGAGGCTTCACACATTTCTGGAACATCTCTTTTTGTAACGAAATTGCTAGAAAAATGGTGACAGACGTCAGAAGTCCTCCAAAGTTGTCTTTTTTGGCCACTGCGAGCGCTGTCATCGATTCGGGTTCCCCCACCACCTACATCGCACACAGCGAATATTTACTTATACTAGTAACTAAAGAATCCTCATAGGCATCTAACTGATGTTTAGATTGCATAATAAACGAGAGAAAATTAATTTGCATAAGCAGTAAAGGGTGCGAGCGTACGATAATAATCGTTTGCAAAATTGCGAGACCTACGTCAATGAATGACATACGAAGGGATGATGATGCCCTCATTATTTTCACGAGAGTCAATTTAGTTAGGAGTTAATGACCAAAACTATTGGGCCTGCCTTGGTTTGGCTTGTTATTAAATATGCATATTTGTGGCTGCGAGTGAATGACATCATACTACTTGTCATCTTAATTCAATTATTAAGGATGAGGAAGAGGTATAATTTTTAAAAAAAACTTTATCCAGTACCTATTTAAGGAGTTATTACTATAAAGGACACCTAAGCTATATGAAATCTCATGTAGTTATACCAATCGGCTAACTATTTATCAGTTTACATTTATTTCAAACCCAATTAGTTAAAAAAAATACTTTTCTGTTTACCTAAAATTCAAATTAGCGTATTTTTGATCAAATTTACCTAATATGTAAAAACATATTTAGATAATATTTTCGACAAGCAAGTTTTTTTCATATTTTGCACATAGGACCTAGGCATTTCCGAGGCATTATTTTTCCGTACTAGTTAAGAATACACCTGATGCATTTATGAAAAAAATTGAAAGCATCAATCGCAGTGATTTTTTAACGCTAAAAGTTCTTTAAAACCGCATTTAATCAACTGTCACAATTGTGACACCTTTCATTCCAACACTCTGAATATAACACCGTTATGTGAACCGGCTTCACAAAAGGTGTCTAATGTACTTCAACCTCGAAAGGCTAGCCTGCCAAACTAACATCAGTCGCTATCAGTTTGATGGATGTTTTTTTTTTTGTGACAAAAACGCAAGTGTCATTGATAAAAGTATTTTAATTGGCCTCAGTTCTGATCATAGAGGTCAAAAGTTTTTATTTAAACACAATCATACCGCAAGTTTACCTGTGGAAACTATGTCTAGTAGGCCTGTCACAGAAAATAAGTTAGATAGATTTAGGGATACAATTAACGATACACTATATTCAGTGAAACAAAATACTAGTGATAGTGTAGATAAACAATATGACGACCTTTTTAACTTAATTAAAAACGAATTTAATGAAATATTTCCAATAAAAAAGACTAAATCCAATAAGGTCAAATGTCAATTTAATAATTGGGCCACGCCGGGAATTCATAAAAGTAGGATTAAATTATATGAATTATATAGGCTACGTGAAAACTCTCAAGACCAAAACTTTATTGAATACGTAAGAAATTATTCAAAAATATTTTAAAAAGTTTGTGCTACAGCAAAATCCCATTACCTTCGTAGAATAGTCTCTAGCTCCAAAAATAAAGCAAAAGCTACATGGAGCATCATAAATAAAGAAACTTGTAAAAATAAATTGAGAGATGGTAAATGGCATTAAAAATCAATAAATTCAAATTTAGAAATTGCAACTGCTTTTGAGTCGTTTTTTTCACATATTGCACCAATAACAACGAAAGAACTTGCTTCTTCTTCAGTAATAGCCGAATCTATTCTAAAACTTAATGTCAGTGAATGTAATTCTCAACTGCACTTTAGGCATGTAGGACCTGAAGTAATAATAAAAACATTTCGAGAGTTAAATATGAAAAAAACGGAGGATCTTTGGGGACTATCTGTGCATATTATTAAGTCAAGTATTAACATAATAGCCCCTCAACTAGCAATAATTTTTAACAAGTGTATTGATGACGGCCAGTTTCCTTGTTTAATGAAGATTAGTAAAATAATACCGCTTTTCAAAGCGGGTGACAAAAGTGGCCCCTCAAACTTCCGGCCAATATCGATTCTGCCAGTCTTGAGTAAAATATATGAAAATATTATATTCAATTAAATTTTAGCACACTTTTCATCGAACAAGTTATTACATAACAAACAATTCGGTTTTACTAAAGGAAGAAGCTCCACGGATGCAGGAGTTGCTCTTTTAACACATGTATTTGATGCTTATGATAATAGGCATGATGCTTTAGGGATTTTCTGTGATCTATCGAAAGCGTTTGATTGTGTGGATCATGAAACATTACTTAAAAAATATGTCACTATGGGGCATCATTGAACTCGTTAAATTTAATTAATTCATATCTTGCAGGTAGAATGCAAAAAGTTTGTATAAACCTCCAACAATGGGTGTGCCCCAAGGATCTATATTAGGACCTCTTTTATTTTTAATATATATAAATGACCTCCCGCATTTTGTAGGGAATCTTTGTGATATAGTATTGTTTGCAGATGATACTTCACTTATATTTAAAATTCTTAGAGGTGAAGGAAATTTTGACGATGTAAATAATACTCTTTCACAAGTATTACATTAGTTTACTGTTAACAATCTCCTTCTTAATGGAAGTAAAACTAAATATGTAAAGTTTACGATGCTTGCCTGAGTTGATGTCCGACAGGCATCAACTCAGGTTAAGATAAAAGACAAACCGCTTGATACTATTGATTCCACAACATTCTTGGGAATCACTTTAGACTCCAAACTACAATGGGGTCCTCATATAGAGGCCTTGTCAAGGAAACTAAGCTCAACTGCTTTTGCTGTAAGGAAGATAAGACGTTTGCCTGATGTAGAAACAGCTAGGTTAGTTTATTTTAGTTATTTCCATAGCTTGATGTCCTACGGCATTTTACTGTGGGGCGCGGCTGCTGATGTAGAGACAATTTTCGTGTTACAAAAAAGAGCCGTGCGAGCTATTTATAATCTTAAACCTCAAGATTCCTTACGAGAGGTGTTTAAAAAAATTAGAATATTAACTCTAGCCTCTCAGTATATTTACGAAAATTTAATGTAGGTATGTACGGAAAAAATACATTTATTCACGAAAAATAGTGGCATACACAGATATAATACTAGAAATAAGGATAAGCTTGCTATTCCACAATTAAGGCTTCGAAAAGTTGATAATTCTTTCATAGGGAAAGGTATAAAATTTTTCAATAAACTACCAGAACCCATTATTAACTTACCGGTTTATAAATTTAAAACTGTTATTAAAGAAACCCTTATGACGAAAGGGTATTATAAAGTAGATGATTATTTAAATGATAATAATGTATGGACTTGCATGATCACTACAAACATTGTAAACCTTTTGAAAAGAGGCATTGACAATAGTGACTGAGTTTCTTGCGCAGCTTCTTCTCAGCACTAGCCCACAATTGTCCCGAAGCTGTGGTAGGGTTTATATTGGGACGTGTAAAAGTGCCCCCAGAGGGCCTATTTGCATAAATAAATGACTTTTATGACTTTTACTTTTAACTACCTTCTATCGCTCGATCTTGAGGTGAAGCCAGAATTTCGCTATGAACTGCCTTCGTGCTCATAGGAGCAGATACGGATTTGATTTGTGGCTTTTTGACGTGGTCTAGTGTAATAAAATGTGTTTGAGTTTCGTATTCTACCTATACGTAATAAAATATTCTTAAAGTGTATCGACAATGTTTCCCTGGCTCGTGTAGAGGTATAAATAAAGTCAATAAGTAAATATAATAAGTCTTTATTCTGCAAAGCAGTTTTTTTTACCTATAAAATACAGAATGTTGATTTTGGTCAGTGACGAGCGATTCAGGGGTGGTTGGTTGTACAAACGATACATTTGCCCAAAAAAATTTTTATGGCCAATACCCACAAAAGCAATTTATAACTGCGATACTAGCGAGCGAGTCACAATTTCCAACCTCAGGTTGCCTCTTCGTAGCTTACTAGCTACGTAGCATAGTATTTTTGAGATATGCGCGACTACGCGCGAGGGTGCGGGTTTCCCCATTAGTTTTTATTTTTTAAATGTTGTGAAGAGGTTTTTATGCTTGTTATTTTTTTTTAATAAGCATTACTCATATTATCACCTTGAATTGGATGTCAATGACCCAAACAACACCCTGTAGAGCTAATTCCAGGTCGTATCAGGAAATTCAGGAAGCCAAGATGAAAGCTCAGCGGGCAGGCGTAAAGAATGGCGATTCATCGACAAAGGCTTTTGGTTAAAGAAGATATAGTATAAAACTGGTATTTGCTAGAGAATTGAAACTTGAATCAACGCATTAAAATTTTGCTGTTACATATAAAGCCAAATGCCGTATGCTGAAATAGTAATCCTGCAATAAAGCCGGGCTATTTACATAATAAAGTATTGCCATAAGTATTAATGATAACAACTTTTGACAACGGATACCACTCAACACCCGGATTAAATTGAATATCGAGGATGAACTGCTTGATACTCCTATGGGGCTATAAAGCTGAAAGTTTAGTAATTGGATATTGCATTTTTTAAACAATAAGCGGTATTATCATGCCAATAGGTTAAAACGTAGATTAATGTTGTCGAGATTGACAAGGGTAGTTTACACTAGCTTGACAGTGAATTAAGGTCAAGTTAATATAAATGACGTGTAATTATGTTCGAAAAATTATTCATAGCTACTTCAATGTAAAAGATAAACCCGGCTTTTAAATTAACTGTATTATTAGTTAAAAACTTGGTTTTGCCAGACCTAAATAATATTTTCCAAAATTTAACAGCCTTCAAAAATCTGACTAAAAAGCTTAAAATAACGCGACTTTTATATATGAGATACAAATATTCTACGCACATCATTCACTGACTCCAAAATTATTGTTTTTCCTTTGGGCTGATTTTTCAATAGTCAGATAAGAAATATTCGTCCAGTCGTACGTGGTGCTTGTCGAGAGCAGACGCTTGCTCGCTTTTGTAGCATACTTAAAAAGGTGTCGTGACTTTGAGCCTTATTACCAGTGAATTAGGAAACGCTTTGAGTACTGCGTGATAACTTTGTGGTGCAATTGCATAGTGTGCGTTGTGTGTAAAGGACAGTCTTATTACGCTTTACCGGGGCTAGAACGAGATAGCGCATACAAAATGCCACGAACACTGCGATCACCGTCGGGAGCTAATGACAAGCCGTTTGCATCAAACCCAGATCTAACATCGGTAAAAGGGTCATTATTATCTGATAATGACCTGTCTTGTAATATGCGCAAACGAAAACAGCATAACCTAGATGAAGAGATCCTGAGTGAGGCGGAAACGCGTATAAATCAACAAATTAGTTCCTGGAAAGAAAGCTTGGATGCGACAATTGCTGAGTCCGTAAAAAACGCTGTAAGCGCCGTTCTTGAGGCAGAAGTAAGTAGATTGACGACGTCTATCAATCAAACACTAAAAGACATAAGTTTAAGATTGGATGAAATACAAGAATCTGTAAGTTACGTGAATAATAGACAAGATTTATTCGAGAACCGCCTTAAAGTAATAGAAGAAAGCTCTCAATCGGCTGGTTGTGTCACAAGTCAGATCCTATCTTTAGAAAATAAAATAGATCAGATGGAACAACAGGCGCGGCAATTTAACATTGAGATTGCAAATCTGCCGGAACATAAAGGAGAAAATCTGATATCATTGTTGGTAAAGATCGGCACGATTATTAAGCACCCGATCAACTCAATTGATATACTTTCAGCTCACAGAGTGCCACATATTGATAGTAAGAATCCCCACCCGAAAAATGTCATCGTAAAACTGACGTCTAAAATACTACGAGATAACATTATTACAGCAGCAAAGGCGGCTAAGGTGATTAGGACAGATGACTTGATGCTATCAGGTACCCCACGTACTATCTATTTGAACGAGCATCTAACACCGAAGAATAAGCTTCTCTTTCGGCACTGCCGCGAAGCCGCGAAAAAACACAACTACAAATATGTTTGGGTTAAGCACGGTACGGTCCTTGTACGCCAAGCTGACTCATCACCTATATTTTCGGTACGCAGCGAGCATGACATTAAAAAAATTAAATCCTAACGTTTTTTTAAGTAATTGTATATTACATAATATAATGAAAGGACTAGGAATAATTGGTACTGAACCTTATTGTTATTATTTGCTTGCTATTCACTACCTACACCCCTGTAACTTTATGTCATCTAATTGTTACCCTGCAAAGTGTTATTTTGAATTAAAAAAGCAATGTATTATTTATGCAAAACTAATTTGTTTAAACAGCATATCTCTGAACAAAGGGCTGAATCACTATGTACCTACAAAATGTGTTGTTTATGTACATTGTGTCACTTATTTTATTGTCATGACTAAACTACTGACAGTGCATGTTTGTAATAAATATTACCAAACGATATCTATCAACCTAAACTTATTTACCAATGGCATGTGTTTATGTAGGCACTGTTTCCAATTGCATAGATACAATAATAATATTAATTTAAATGGACCACTATTCGTGCTTCATCTTCGTGTTGAATTCTCTCTACCTGGCACTACTCACACTGTATTTTATTTGCTATCGTTTAACACTTATTATTTGACACTCGTAACCCGATATGGATAACAAGACCCTTTTTATATATTATCAGAACTGTAGTGGTATACGAACTAAACTGCATACTTTGTACATGAACATTCTGTCGAATTCCTACGACGTAATTATACTAACAGAAACATGGCTGCACTCGGATATAAGTGATAACGAATTCATCGATAACAGGTATCAGGTGTTTAGGCGGGATCGAGATCGGGGAGCGACTGACCGGCTTGACGGCGGCGGCGTACTAATTGCCGTGTTACGATCGCTCTGTGCAGCTACACGATCTGAGATTTTGCTGACGTCGGCGCCGCAACTAGCGGAACCGCTTCCACCGATTATCGATTACCTAATGATTGACTTGCGCGTATCGAAACATAACTATATAATAGGAGCTGTATATATACCCCCAAGCCAAAAGCACGATTGTTACTACTCACTATTTAATAAATTGCAATCTCAATTAGGGAATACTGAAGACAAGTTTATTATAATAGGAGACTTTAATTTACCCCACCTGCAATGGGATAGTACGGTATCACACCAGCAACCTATACTGTACGACTCAAATCCGACTTACCTTTGTGTAAGTAATTTTATGTCACTGCACAATTGCCATCAACTTAACTATTTGTTAAACATAAAAGGTAGGAAACTGGATCTCTGTTTGACTAACGACACTGAATCTGTGCTTTCACCTGCGTCGATGCCTCTGGTTAAAATAAACGAGGTTCACCCTCCATTCCAAGTCTTACTTTCCCTCCAAACTAAGCAAACTAATTTTCAAAGTGTATCCCACGTCAGATATAGGTACCAGGCCGCAGACTACAATAAAATAATCAAAGATTTAGAGAAAATTGAATGGGCTCGCCTTTTGTCAGGTAAAAATGTAGACCAAGCGGTTTCTTGTTTCTATGAACTTTTGTATAATATAATAAACGAGCACGTTCCTAAAAAAGTAATAAAACCGGGAACATACCCATGCTGGTTTACACGTGAGCTGATACATTTATACAAAAAAAAGCAAAAAGCATGGATTCAAATGAAAAAACATAACTCTGAATCCAATTACAGTATATTTTCGCTCTGCAGAAGTAAATTTAAAGCCGCATCTAAACGCTGCTATAAAAAATATTTGGAAAAAGTAGAGGAAAGCATAAGACTTAATTCAAAATATTTTTGGACTTACATTAACAATAGAAAGAAATCAGCAGAAATTCCACGCATTGTTAGGTACAGAGATAAAACCGCTAACACACCTGAAAATATATGTAATCTGTTTTCGTCTTATTTTAAATCAGTCTTTAAACCCTCGTTTGTAACAAATAATTTGAATTCTGACATTATTGAAGAGAACCCAGATGGACCAGATTCCATTCTTAGCGACATGACAATCTCAAGAAAAGAAATACAAAATGCACTTAAATCTCTGGATGTCACAAAAGGGGCTGGAGTTGACAACATACCTCCTTGTTTCCTTAAAGCTACATCTGAGGTCATTACTGAGCCGTTATTTATCCTGTTTAATAAGTGTTTGCGCGATGGATTCCCAGAAATTTGGAAATCTGCAAGAATTGTACCTGTTCATAAAGGTGGCCCAAAGAAAGACGTTAAAAATTATCGACCCATATCAATATTGCCAGCTCTGTCGAAGGTCTTCGAACGTCTAGTACACAACGTAACATACTCTTTTCTTCGTAGTACAATAATTCCACAGCAACATGGTTTTGTTAAAAAGAGATCTACCGTCACCAATATGCTGATTTACATTACTTACTTATTTAAAGGGCTAGACTCAAATAAACAAATTGATAGTATCTACACGGATTTTCGTAAGGCCTTTGACAGGGTGGACCATAAAATTTTACTGGAAAAGTTGGCATTTAATGGGATAAGGGGGAACCTCTGGCGTTGGTACAGATCATACATTATGAACAGAACTCAAAAAGTTGTCATAGGAGGCTGTAATTCTGACTGTGTGGAAATTAGCTCGGGTGTACCACAAGGCTCTATCTTGGGTCCCCTTCTCTTCGTACTGTTTATAAACGATATAAATAAATGTTTTCACCATTGCAAATTCCTTCTATATGCGGATGATCTAAAGGTATATCATTACATAGACTCTGTGGATAGCCACGATAGATTCCAAGAAGACTTGGACCGCTTGTCGGAATAATGCCATAATAATAAACTTAAACTTAGCCTCGAAAAATGTAAGTCTATTACGTTTACGAAAAAACGTACAGTTAACTCCTATCCATACATGCTCTGTGGTCAAATATTAAAAAGAGATAGCATTGTAAAAGATTTAGGTATAACCTTAGACTCTAAGTTACATCTTGATGTTCATATTGAAAACATACTAAACAAGGCCTATAGACTATACTCCTTTGTCGTTCGCTCGGGTACTATGTTTAGGCAGCCATCAAGTTACGTCCATCTCTTCAAGTCACTTGTAAGGCCACAGATAGAGTATGCAGTTAGTGTTTGGAACCCTCAATATGACAAATACAATAAAAAAATTGAAACAGTGCAGAAGAAATTCTTACGATATATACATTACAAATGTGCCAGAAAAAGAGTACCATATACCGAATTGTTAAATATTTACAAACTATTAGACTTAAAATCAAGACGCTTGCAATTGGAAGCAATGTTATTATTCGATATATGTCATAATAAGTATGATTCTGTTGAATTAAGCAATGAAATTTGTTATAGAGTGCCAATCAAGGTGCATATCGTCGCCGTAGAGTGAAAACCTCGGAAGTGCATTTTTACTCATTTTTTTATTATTACATTATTTGAAAGAAAACCTTGCGACGCACATTCTAGTCTAACTCACATGCTCATCTGATAGAAATTGCGCTATCTATGACGTTAAATGAGAACCTCGTATCCGCTCGCGTGAACTATAATCTGGTGTGATTACCTCGAGACGACAGGTCGGAGCATGTTAAAATCGTGAAAACTGACGTTCAAAGTGCATATACATTATTAATGACGATTGAACTAACTTTAGTTTTACTCACAATAACAATTAAAACAAAAATCTACGTAGTACAATTATTTTTCTCCAGACGGTTTTTTTCACCTCCTATAAAGTTTACACAAAAACACATACGAGGTTTTCACTCTACGGCGACGATATGCGATTAGCTCGTCAACACGAAACTTTTCTAACAGCAACATGTCGAACTAATGCTGGTAAGAGATGTCCAATGAACAGAATCCAACTCTCACATAACAAACTGTTAAATGGAATTGATATCTTTGCTTTAGATGCAAAAAAATATAAGAAGAAAATTGTAGAAGTACTTACTTACTAATGTGAATACAGATTTAAAAATAAGATTCAATGTAAGACATAAAAACACGGTTCAAGCTTACACTCTTATGAAATAAAACACACGAAACACACGCGCACACACACACACACACACACACACACACACACACACAAACACACACACACACACACACACACACACACACACACACACACAGTTTCTCTTTTTTTTGTACTTTAGTTAATTAATACTACTGTATGCCTCGACAGGCTCCACTTAGTTATACAATTTAAATAATAGAATGTGGCCAACGTTGTAGGATTCATAATGAGCACTAGTGTTTAATAAATCAATATTGTAAACATGTATTGTGAATCTGTTTGTGGTCCAAATTAATAAATGAAAAAAAAAAAAAAAAAGTTAGAATGTACCCAATTAAACTATAAATGAATCATCTCGATACGCCATCTCATTTTCAAGAAGTCCGTGAAAAAGCATAGAAATATACAAAAATACACGCACTCACGAAGTCTTTCTAGATCAACAAATTCAAATATAATAAAATTCCAACGATATCACATACACATTGAATTGATTACCTCCTTTCTTGAAGTCGGTAAAACTACTTGCACTGACTCAGTTTTTTGAAAACCTAATGTGCTTGTTTTAAACATTCAATCCTTTTCACTACTACCTCATCCCTGAAACATGACGTGTACGCTAGACAAATAGTTGCTCAAAAAGCAAAGTAACCCCTTGTAGCTTGTATCTATTGCAGCTATCTGGTTAAAATAGCCATTCAATTGAATGCCAAGGCAATTAATTAAATGCCGATATTCAATTTAATCACTAAGCCGATGACTAATTCGCCTAGAAACCCTCAAAGTTTAACGACTTGGCGTATTGAAAGTAAATAAATAAAGTAAATTGGACACCAATCACATACATTGCTCTGATTCCAAAGTAAGTAGCTAATGCACTTGTGTTATAGAAATCAGACACAGCGGTGGTACTACATTGGCCCGACCGGCATTCGAACCCGGAACCTCGTAGCGGCGACGCCTTGAAATCAGCGTGCTAAGCCACCACCACTTAGGTCAGATTGTATAGCCAAATTATTAAAATGTTCAGATTTTTGTTACCCCAGTGACATAATAAGGAATTCACAATATATTTTCGTTGCTATTTGCAAATTTCAATAAAATGAATACATCTCAGTTCATTGTCAAAACAGTTTTATAATATGGCGCATACAAATAATAATTTTCCTGAGTTTTTGATATAAAATTTACAAATACGATCAACAATACTAGGGTTAGTTAATCGTTATCATCAAGTATTATTCGTTCAAGGTGCTTTTTTTGCAATATTGTGTAAAAGTCGTACTACTAAAATTCTAAACAAAAGTTACCCTAACCAAACATCATACATGCGTCAACATCTGATTTAACTAAATGACTACACGTCGTCCAGACATCTGGCTTGACGTCACGTTTCACTACTTAGCTAGTTGACGTTAAGCCATTTAATTGAATGCCGGCGTTTAATTAACTCTCAAACCCTTCAATTAACTGCCCGATTTAACCAGGTGGCTGCGACATATCTACGTCAATGCTGTGCCATTTTGTTTTAAACAAAGCCTCATTTCCACCAATGTTAAAGGCCTTAACATCCCGTAGGCAAGCAGTAGATAATAAGAAATAGAAAAATAGCCTTTAGTAATATCATTGTCATCATTATCAGCTAAATGACACCCAATGCTGCACATAACTCCTCTATGGTTTTCATAGTGGCCAGTCGCAATCGCAAGTAATCTGGGGCCCTATTTTTGAACCCCTCGTGTGATAGAAATGATGATAATAATGATTTGCTTTGATAATTTCTCAATTTCCGGATGACAAACAGCTCAAAATTAACACGACGGTGAGTGAAAAAAAGAAACCTCAATTCGATAACTAACTTTCGAAGAACCCACCTAGAACTTTTCTGGTTTAACGGCCAGCAGTTCTTTGCGCTGTGCCCTGCCCATAACCGCTTACTGATACTCAATGCTGTGCTCTCAGCAATACAATGCAATACTCGTATACTAAGCGAGATTCGCACTCGCAGTCAACTACGTAAGTGGTTTGCCAGGCAATTAACTTAACTTGATACTGTTAAATTAAAATTAAAGAATAAATAAATAAGCTATTTGTTTTGCACAGTTATGACGTCCGCGGCCGTCTCGCCAGCCAGCCGAAGCTGTGGTCTTCGCCCACGGTGTTCGGCACGAGAGCCTACTTCAGGGCGGCGGCTAGTCCAGCTGTGCTGTTCCTGGACAGCGTCGGCCCAGGGGATGCGGGAATCTACCGCTGCCGGGTCGACTTCAAGAACTCACCGACGAGGAACTCAAGGCTCAACTTTACCGTTATCAGTAAGTGTTTGGATGTTGTTTTACAAATTGTTATAACAATGTCATCGTGATTTAAGTTCGAAACTAAAAATATAACTAATTTTACAAATAGATTCGCAAATGATGTTGAGGAATTTTATGTTTCAATATACAGACAACAACACGTAAAGGTAAAAACTGCAATATCTTATGCAGTTATAATAAGGGCTAGTTGAAATGAAAGTAGGTAACCTTATGTGCTGGCGACTGTACGTGGGGTGACAACTTTGGCCATTTTTTATCAGATTAAATCTTTTTTCAACACCAATGTATTATTTAAGTATTTTAGTAGGTAATATAAAATACAATAATCATAGTATAACATAAAGACGGAAGAATTTAATTCCAGTAAGAGCAAGACAAATGTCCTAGCGTGCTACACGTAAGCATTTACAAATCGCGTAAAAATATGAATAACTGAAAATTTCATACAATATTATAAAATGTAGAGAATTGCTTAATTATTTAAAAAAATATCCTTGAGTGTTAATGATCTAATACGCGAAACGCAAATGAATTCTTTGTCTCATATGCCTTCATCATACAACAATCCAGTTTCAGTACTCGTAAGTATATTGGCGAGATATTTTGCACTGTGTAGCAAGTGGTTTAGATAAACGTAGCGTTTATAGCGGATTGGAAACACACACAGGACTTATTAATTTCCTCTACTGTTTTTCCTTTCAACCAGAATATGCACCTGTATAAGCAAATAATTCATGTGTTAAATAATATCATGGCTCCAGATGACGTGTTTTAGTAAATAATTATAACTAATCTAAAATATAAAATTCTCGTCTTATATATAAAAATCTCGTGTCACAATGTTCGTTTCCGTACTCCTCCGAAACGGCTTGACCAATTCTCATGAAATTTTGTGAGCATATTGAGTAGGTCTGAGCATCGGCCAACATCTATTTTTCATACCCATCTTTTTTTTAAATTTTAAATTATGGGACGGGGCCGGGGCGAGATGAGAATGGGGGCGAAACAAAGTTCGCTGGGTCCGCTAGTATCCTGTAATTATAACTAATAATGACGACCTCCGTGGTGTAGTGGCTAAGCACGCTGGGTTTCAAGGCATTGCCGCTTTGAGGTTCCGGGTTCGATTCCCGGTCGGGTCAATGTAATCAGAAATGTCTACATTGTCTGGGATCTGAGTGATGTGGTACCACCGTTGCTTCTGATTTCCATAACTGAAGTGCATTAGCTACTTACTTTGGGATCAGAACAATATATGTGATCGGTGTCTAAATATTAGAAGCAAGATTTTTATATTAGACAATATGACAAGCCTTTGTGTATTGTTGTTATGTATACTCTCTCCAAAGTATTGAATTGGTTCACCACCAATAACTTGTTGCTGAATGCTAGTAAAACTAAATGTGTAAAATTCACATTGCCTAATATAAAGCAACTTACACCAAATATTGTACTAAATGGTAATAATCTAGTCTTAATAGACTCCACTGTATTTCTGGGCATTGCACTTGACTCAAAATTACAGTGGGGACCTCATATTGAAGCCCTAGCTAGGAGGCTAAGCTCGGCTGCCTTTGCAGTTAGAAAAATAAGGTATCTGACTGATGTTGAAACGGCGAGGCTTGTGTATTTTAGTTACTTCCACAGTATTATGTCTTACGGTCTTCTCTTGTGGGGTTCTGCTGCAGACATTGATACCATATTTATTTTGCAGAAAAGAGCCATTCGTGCTTTTTATAAACTTAGTCTAGAGAGAGGTCTTTAAGAAAATCAATATATTAACTGTGGCTTCTCAATACATTTTTGACAATATAATGTACGTCCGTAAAAATTTAGATTGTTTCATGAAGGAGAGCGACATTCACTCATATAACACAAGAAATAAACACAAGCTTGTCGTTCCTAACTTCAGATTAGTTAAAACTAGTAATTCGTTCATGGGAAATTGTATAAAATTCTTTAATAATATACCACACAATCTTGTCGAATTGCCGGTTGATAAATTTAAGAAACACGTTAAAAACACGCTTATGTCTAAAGGCTATTATAAGGTTCAAGACTACCTGAACGACACGAATGTGTGGTCTGTCCAGCCTGCACCGACTGATGTACTTTCCTTTGATGATTTTGATTTTACGGCAGCTAGTGGTGACTGAGTTTGTTCCGGCGTTTCTTCTCAGCACTTGCCTGATTATCTGTGTTCTGTCTCGAAGCGCTGGTAGGGCCCAAAAGATAAGGAGACATGATTCGGCCCCTTCAGGGCACATTTATTTTTATTTTATTTTTCACTGTACATTTGACGTTCATAAGTGGCAATTGTGTCCTAAATTGAATAAATATTTTTGAATGTTTTTTTTGAATTTTGAATTTTTTTGGGTGAAAGTATATTTAATTTATTTGTGAACAATGTTTAAACTATAACCTCTTATTATCTTAATTATAATTTAACTAATTATATCTATTTATTTATTCTCTAATATTAATAACAAACAAGAAAAAATTAAACTAAGACATGTAACATAAAAAAATATCTTAATTTCTACCTATTCAAAAACGAAACCATTTCCTTGCGGCAAGGAGGCTATGATGCTGGCTGCGTTGCCGCGTTGGAATTTTGAATTAACAATAAGATTAATAATACAATTAAGATTTATAATACAATTGACCAAAATGAAAAACTACTACTTAGAATAAACAAAAACATCTGAGATCGAGTATTGTTCTAATTAAAGCTTCAATAATTATTGTCCCAGCGTTTGATCTTCAACCTTGTCCCCGAACTCTTTATTATACCAGCTCAGATTGAATAATCAGATATTCAAATTGAGTAGGCTTCAGGAATCTAAGCAATTGCTCGTCAAGATTAAATTATTTAGGTTTCAAATGGGACCGTAATGAAATTCAAAGCTTTACGTAACTTGGAATTCAGTAAACACTTTCGTTACCTACTTGCTTGGACTGTAAATAAAAACTATCAATAAAAACAGGTAGAGTAGGTTTCCTGCAAGTGAGATATTTGTAGAACTCAATCATACCCTGTGGCTGCTAGCAGTTGACAACCAAAGTTTGAAATAAATATTCAGCTTGTTTTGTGCGACCATTATTTCTCCGCGACCCCGTCCCGCCCTAGCACCTGCCCCGTCGAACTGGATAAAAAGTATCCTATGTCCTTCTCCTGGTTCTAACCTACCTCCCCACCGTTTCACCCCGGCCTCGTCTAACGGGATAAAAAATATTCTTTGTCTTTTTCCTGGTTCTAAGCTCCCCAACAACTTTCAGCCAAATCAGTTCAGCCATTGTCGAGTTATAAATAGTTCTTTCGACTTTCCTGTATAAATATATATAGATACATAGAGATATATATTTATAGATATAACGGAGTCCAACTGAAATCCGCGTGAATTTATAATGACAGATAATCACTTGATGGCACTTGCAAGGAAAATTATGGATGCAACGTCGGGTGCTTCTGAGCAAATCAATTGCAGATGCTGCTAAATACTCGTAACCGCTTACTTTTGAGTTTATCAAAAAACTGTTATAAGGGATATAACGACTGCTATATGAAAACGAATGGGAGAACATTTTTTTCAAGGTAATCTTGAGTAAAAGCAAAGTTATTTAGAATCAGAACTGCAAGCAATACTGTTATATTTTGTGAATGACAGCTATTGGTATCGCACCAATAAATACTTTGTGGAGCTGTTCAACGTTTGGCTTAAATAATAAATGGCGGGTCTTACGTCAAAATATTTTTCTCCCAGTATTACATAGGTATAAGATTATATTATTTATACCACAATTAATGCTATATTTTTTATTATTTTCTATTTTAATGGCGCTTATAAACGATGTTTGCTATGCCAACATTTACCAACACGACATTTATTGATTAATTACCGTCTAAAAGTAATTTCAGTCAATAGAAACACTTTTTCACTCGACCTTATCTACGGAAAGAATTCTATAGTCTGAGTGCCTTTAGTAATAGGTGTTTGGTCGTTTCAAAAGTCACCGTCTTATCAGAGCTACAGTGACTCGTAATTGCGTGCCAAAATAGAAATGGTGGCCTCAGAATGAGCATTTTAGGACTATTATTATACTAATGCTAAGAAAATAAACTGTGAATTTTATATGCTTCTTCTATTTGAGGACCAAACTTTATCTACGGCCAAGTCTGAATAAAAAAAAATATGGATATGTAGCCTAAATTTTTTGAATTTACTGCACATGTGTAATCAATATTCTATCTCGACTTCAAAAAAGCATGTATAATTGAATTAATTATTATATTGAGCTCTTTTTATTTTCAAGGCACTATTTTTCGACTTTCCGTATAAAATACGCAATAAATATCTCCTGCTGATTTAAACCTGGTAAAAGAAATACAAAATCAAAACCAGCCCTATAACAAATTAATAGCACAAAGCCAAATCTTTCTGTATTTTGAAAACAAAAGGCCTGTTACAAGTCCTCTTTGTCATTAAAATAATTTCCAAGCACCAACAAAAACAGTGATACAACTTTATACAAAAAAGATAATACACGTAAATGGTTTATGATATTAAAACGGGCGATCAAAGAATGCCGATACCGCCCGTAACACCATTACGCCGTATTCAATAATATTCCCCTCAAAATTAGTTTTCTGCGCCAATCGCGATAGAAAAGGCGAATATTAAAAAAATAACGCGCCTTTTCTCGGCACAATTTCTTTTTTATTCTCGCTTTTTTAATTTATGGCCAGTCTGTGCTTTGTGTGAACGAAGGGTCAGATTCAGTGAACTTGGGTAATAGTCCTTATGATGGGTATAATTTCCTATCCGTAACGGGCTGTCGCCCATAACGTATCCAGTAGAGATCAACTTCGAGAAAAGAAGATTTTTAACTTTTTTTCTGGGTAAGCATTAACAATGAAACTTTTTACGAACTGTTAATCCCCTTTGTTGTTGGTTTAAAACGTTGCCATTTCATACTGTTCATGTATACAACTTGATAATTTTCGTACAACCGTTAGTTCGATGAGCATTATAATTGACTGATCACAATTGCTTACGTAGCTATCCAACAATAGTGATTTTTTTGAATTTTTCAAGGTTCCTTAGTCGAACAAGGAACCCTTATAATTCTTCCATGTCCGTTTGTTCGTCCGCATCCATCGAGAAAACCTTAAATACAAAAACACTGTTCTTGGTCATGAATATGTATTCTAGTTTCACCGCCAAAGTGGTCAAATTAAATTAAAAAATATGTTTGTTACGTACCTCTCATTCAAGTATTGTTGTGATGTTTTTTTTATTTCTCTTTCCTATCCTATCATGTGAGTCATCTAATCGGACTCTTAAAATGACTATAAGTTTGCTAACATCATTTTTCGATAGTGTCTTTTTCCCATAACATTCAGTTTTAAAGGGCAAATTATTGTTAGAATCTGATGGTCCCACCCTCTCGTAACTTAACGATAGTAGGTAGGTACGTGAAAAAATCCCATCTGTAGCATGTATGATAAATTAAAAAAAAAAACTATCACGGCTATAAAAATCAACAAATCACAGATTTGTTATCCATGAACTTAAAGCAAATTAAATTTCACTTTATTTTTTTTTGCCTCCAAAATGCGTTAAGATATGACACTGAAAGTGAAGTCAAATATTTATTTAGTTTTTTATTTTTGCTGAAAATTAATCAAAATTTTAAGTCTTTGCCATCAAAAAAATTACCTGTTTTGTTTCATAATTTCGGATATTATATTATATCAAGGGAAATAGGTCAATACAAGTGCTATAGTGGATGATACGAATTACGCAACACTTCGTGCGCGAGTGCGACTCGCACTGAGCCCGTTTCTTTACAAGGATAAGCTTGAAACCCCTGTGATGCTCGATATTCAAACCGTCTTTTATTTTTTGAATACCCGGTTCTGTAAATATAATATATATATGTAATGAAGGACTTCATTGATAAATCTTTATGGTTTTATTTCCTTTTAATAATTTGACAACTTTGACTGTATTGACACATTATGCCAAACAGACAAAGTTTATTTTGAAAGTTACGATGTGATTATTTTATTTAAAGATTTGTTATAACATTTGGAGTATCTATCTGTAAATGTTGTTTCTCTATTACAGGTAAATATTGTAGTTCATAAGGTGTGTGTAGTTTTAAGTTTGAGTTGTTATTAAAACAAATAAACTTATCTATTACAGAGCAACACATTTCGGATTTTATTCTATGAAATACAGGCTGTAGCCTTATATAGGGTGTTCGAGTACACTATAAAACAACATTTTTTGAAGATATTTCAAACAACAATGGAAAAATTAAGGTTTGAATTTGTTGTGAAAAAGCTTGAAGATCCGAAAACGAATATCATTTGTTTAACGTCAATTACTGATGTCAACAATCAAACGTTTCTAATACCTGATAATTTGCAAGCGGCAAGACTGCATGATGCTGTTACTAAAACCACAGCTTTTGAAAAAGTAAAATCAACATTACAAAAACGACATGAAAAAAGAAAAGTCTGGATTTCTATGACTCCTGAGATAAAGAATACGTATATGGATGAAGATGGTAACATGCAATTTAAGGGCTTGTTGTTGGAGGAAATGTTTTTAGATGTAGAGCCGCAAACTTTAACGACCGGAATAAACGCGGAGACTTTAACAAAGATTCTGGAGAACATTACTGAAAAAAAGAAGGAAATGCCAACATCTAGCAATGTAAAAATAGCAGTCGAAGAATTCGTTATACAAAAATTTAACAGAAAAATCTCAAATGTTACACAGTGGATCAATTTTTTTGAAACAGAATGTACCCGTTTAGGCATAGAAGAAGATACAACGAAGATAAAAACTTTCAGATTGTTTTTGGATAAATCATGTTTGGACTGGTACTCGTCTATGCTCATAAAGTATACAGTTAATTCAAGGTGGTCATTATGGAAAGATTTTTTTTGCGAAACCTATGCTGACAAAGGATGGTCATCTGTCAGGTATGCCATAATTTAGATATAAACAGGGATCATTACTAGAATATGCAATTAAAAAGGAAAGACTCCTACTTGATATGAATAAATCAATTAATAAATCAACTTTAATTGACCTTATTGCCAATTTATATTTATACAGATGCCAGTATACAAGGCATAGGGGCTGTTTTAAAACAAACACGAATTAACGGAGAAGAAAAGCCCTGTGCTTATTTTTCAAAAAAAATAAATGAAACGCAAAAAAGAAAAAAAGCCATATATCTTGAGTGCTTGGCAATAAAAGAAGCTTTAAAGTATTGGCAACATTGGCTTATTGGGAGATCATTTATAGTTTATTCTGATCACAAGCCTTTGGAGAAGTTGAATATTAAATCTAGGACAGATGAAGAACTAGGAGATCTCACTTACTACTTATCACAATTTAATTTTGAGGTGAAGTACTATCCTGGAAAATGTAATTTAGAAGCAGATAATTTGAGCAGAAATCATGTTTTGGAATCAAGTGAAAACCAAGATGATGTATTAAAAATTGTAAACTTGATTAATTTGGTAGATATACATAGTGATCAAGAGGAAAATGAATATATAAAGCAGAATAAAGACAGGCTAGAATTAAAAAATACGGTATATTATAAGAAAAGTGGGAAAAAGGATAAGATATTATTGACTGAAGAATTTAGCAAAAGAATCATAGAAAAAATACATTATCACTACTGTTACTTAGGAATTGAACAAATGAAACGAAAAATGAAAACATTTTATACAGCAAAAAAATTAGACACTAACATTTGAAAATATTGTGAGAAATGTGAAATCTGCATAAAGAATAAATCAAGAGGAAACTATAAATACGGTTTTATGTCTCATTTGGGTCCTGCTACTTACCCTTTTGAGATAGTATCAATAGACACCATCGGGGGATTTGGTGGATCACGTTCTACGAAAACATACTTACATCTTTTGGTCGACCACTTCACGAGATATGCTTTCATTGAAACTTCGAAAACCCAGAATGCTGGTGATTTCATAAAATTAATTAAAAAAGTAACCCAAAATCATAAAATTGGTTTAATTCTGTCCGATCAATATCCAGGCATAAATTCAAATATATTTAAAGAGTACCTGAAAGCTGAAAATATACTTATCGTTTTTACTGCAGTGAATGCACCATTTTCTAATGGTTTGAATGAAAGATTAAATCAAACATTAGTAAACAAAATAAGATGTAAAATAAATGAGAAAAATAATAATTTAGCCTGGACAACAATAGCACACAATTGCGTTAAGAAATATAATGAAACGGAGCATACTGTAACAGGTTTTTCACCGAAATATTTACTGGGCGGAAAAAAATATGATGTATTACCAATTGAATTGATGAAGGTGATATTTCCTTCATCAATTTAATTGGTATTATTATTCAATGATGATTTATCTTATGATAGAAAAATTGCATATGAGAATTCTTTAAAATCGCACAATTATAATAAACAACGTTTTGATAAAAACCGAAGAGAATATGAATTTAGATGTGGAGATTTGGTTTATGTCGAAAATGGAAATCGATTAAATAGGAAAAAGCTTGATGAATTGAAGATTGGACCATATAAAATCTTAGAAAAACTGTCGAACTCAGTTTATAAGATAGACACAGGACACAGAAAATGTGAGTCGAATCTGTTTCACATAACAAAGTTGGTACCTGTACTGGAAGCCAGTACAGACTCCTGAGGGGGGGAGATGTAATGAAGGACTTCATTGATAAATCTTTATGGTTTTATTTCCTTTTAATAATTTGACAACTTTGACTGTATTGACACATTATGCCAAACAGACAAAGTTTATTTTGAAAGTTACGATGTGATTATTTTATTTAAAGATTTGTTATAACATTTGGAGTATCTATCTGTAAATGTTGTTTCTCTATTACAGGTAAATATTGTAGTTCATAAGGTGTGTGTAGTTTTAAGTTTGAGTTGTTATTAAAACAAATAAACTTATCTATTACAGAGCAACACATTTCGGATTTTATTCTATGAAATACAGGCTGTAGCCTCATATAGGGTGTTAAGGTACACTATATATATATATATATAATATGGCACTGTGTTCACGGAAGCGCGAAAGATTGCGGGGTTTCCAGTTACGCCTCAGCACTCCAAACTTGAAGGTCACCAACCTCTGTCACGTTTGAACTTTAATTAAAATTTGATAGCCTTTATACTCAAGTGTTTTGAGAACGATAGGTCTCCTGTTTCTACGATTAAAGCTCTTTGCCCAGTACATCGTAGCATAAAGTCGGTTTTTCTTGGGTAGTCCAATTACGTAAACAATATTTTCATAACTTTAAAAATAATATCTGTGAATAAAATTTACTAACTAATCGATTTAAAAACTTAAAAAAAAGAAAAAACCGACTTCAAAACCAAAATGCACTAAAAAGTCTTAAATAAACTCTTCACCACTGAAAGGAAAGGAATCCCTTTTAGGCAAACAATTTCTTTTTGGAGTCGGTGCTGTGATAGTTGATGCTTGATTGTTAAAAGTGATGGTCGGTGCTGTGATAGTTGATGCTTGATGGTCACATCATAGAACGTATGATACGGTGCAGTGGGATAATACCTTTATGGAGATGAATTGCTAAGATCTGAGACGTTAATCAAAATATCTTTCGAGTCTCCACAAATTTTAAACAGTAGAATAAGTGTTTTTGAAAGATACTGAGTCAGATTTAAAGGTCTCTCGGCTACCAATAGTTAAACAATGCCGTTGCAATATACAGATCTAACCACTCCTTACAAATAATACATTTTATTGGACACCAATCACATACATTGCTCTGTTCCCAAATTAAGTAGCTAATGCACTTCTGTTATGGAAATCAGACACAATGGTGGTACCACTACACCTCGGAGGTCGTCAAATAATAATACATAATATCGTCGTCAAATAAAAATACCTATATAAATGTAGAAAACCTATATATCTATGATATAGGTTTTCTACATTTATATAGGTAAAATAAAGCTAATGCTTCATCAAACTGCGTCGTGAGTACTCGCTAAAGAAAAAATAAAAAAAAAGTTATAAGTTTGATAGCTCTGTGTGAGTGGAGGCCCTTTGCCACGATCTATTCAAGATTCGGTAGCGACATCTAGGCTAGTCAATAAAATGAACAAAAGACAAAGGTGTTTTAGAGCTTTTATCGAGTTTTTTGAGTGAACACGTCAAATTACATTTTTCATTTATAAGCGAAAATTTGTTAAATTACATTTTTTATTATAAGTACAAGAAGAACTTTA
Source organism: Pyrausta purpuralis (assembly GCA_963924145.1). Lineage (NCBI taxonomy): Eukaryota > Metazoa > Arthropoda > Insecta > Lepidoptera > Crambidae > Pyrausta > Pyrausta purpuralis. Next base: position 7,463,426 of record OZ001646.1, read on the forward strand.
TATTTCATTATCAAAGCACGATTGCAAGGATATAAAAGTCTAAAAATCACAAATTTTCCACTGATTGACCTGACCTAAACATCAAAACTAAAATTACTTCTAAACCGAAAAAAGAAAGGATGTCTCAAGGATACAAAAACTGGCTGGCGCGCGCAGTGCCACAATGTAAATACCTGCACATTATTCTAAATTCAATTAAAAATATCATATTTTTAATAAGCAGACATTGTTACAGTCGATTATGACAAAACAAGAATTAGAGTTGCATACTTGCTTATTTGTAATGTTAATTTTCTTCTTCTTGATATGAAAATATCGATAAAAATTGCGCTCGGGCGGGACCCGAACCAGCAACTTTCTGTTTAACTGGTTAGCCAGAGTTGCTGGTTCGAGTCCCACCCGTGCGTAATTTTTGGTTTCTGATTTTCATCTTTATGAATATAAAATATGACACTGAGTGGTAATAACATTCTTAACCATATTGGGTAATATTTTTGATGGGATTATAAATTATATTATTATGAGGACTATAGTTTGTAGGCCACCTTAATCACCAAACACAACTACTGCACATATTCCAACCCGAAAGCTGAATTCACTGGCGATATTTCATCCAAATGAGCTTTCATTTACAGAGTAGGAAATATAGGGCTTCTGGATAGGCTTCCATTTGTCGGTAGGCGCACCTGTCTTATCAACGGCCATTAGTTTGCAAGGATGATTCGTTACGTGTTATCAGCAGTTTATTATAACGCCCATTTGTTGGTTTAAGAGTTATCTTGCGAGAGTGGTGAAAGGCAAATTAAAACGCCTCCAAAAACTTAAAAGCTTGAAATAACGCATTCGTCTTCTATTTGGGAGAAACAAATTCTTTTGGAGTCAGTGCATGATGTCAAGCTTACGTACACCAACAGTCTACCTACACATATCAAATAGATACACATAGCTTTTTAGTCAGTTTTTAAATGCGGTTTAATTTTTTAAATTATTTTTTATGTTTTTTAGTTATTACTCATATCTCAAAAGCTACTAGAAACATTTTGATGAAACTTACACTGTACCCTAAGTTGAATCATACCTTATTGAACTAAGAGTTTGAGAATTCCTGAGACAAACATACAAATATACATTCGCTCACGAAATTTTGCACACGATATTACATACATAATAGGTCCAATTGATTACCTCCTTTTTAGAAGTCGGTAAAAAGGTTGGCCCATTTAATCATTATGTACGGTCGAGTTTTCTGGCACCTAACTACCAAAAGCTAATTGCTGGCACCTTACGTTGTCTTTCGTATGAAGTGTACGCCCGTTTATGAGTCATGCGTGCAAGCGATTTTCGTTGAAAAGTGGTGAAGCATCAGCGACCTTGAACTAGATAATGGATTTCTAATATACTTTACATTAAAAAACATGTACTCACGGATATTCCAAATTTTTTTTTAATTTAAATTGAAATGCATACTTTATACCTAGAAATGTTTTAGTATCTTTATTTCAATATCTACTTAAGGGAATAAGCTTCGATTGTAGAAACCCTAGCTGGATGATAACTAAATACCTTATGTACGGAAAACAACATGAATGATTTGAAAACTTTGATATTGCATGCTTTTGGGGGCTCCTATTGAGCTTTCTATTGAAATATTATCTAAAATGACCTACACTGTTCAAAAAGGTATCTAAAAGGGTAATTTGTGAAAAGGATACGTGCTTTCTTACCTGTTATCACTTGGGTATTATCACTATCATTTGTCAGAGAAAAGTCTAAAAAGGGACGATTTATATCGAAGTACTTACATTTTAGATGTTGCAACGTACATTATAATGTTTTTCACTAAATATGAAGAGTATAAAATTTATTTAAAAAAACTCACTCTATCTTTTGTTTCATACACATCAATATTTCTGAAACGGTTTTTAGCTACAGTTGTCATTTTTACCTATATTGCTCAAAAAACAATTGATTGCCTTGAAAAAAGATATAATTGTTTTTCGAAATACATATTATAATGAATCCAAAGCTGTTCTCAAAGAAGGCAAATATACCTACTTGTTAAATTAACTGGCCGATCTCAATATCCAATGAATTACTTCATGCTTTTGCTTTCATTATTATAAAACCTATTAAAGATTAATACAAAAAAAACTTCTTTATACAATGTCAATTTTAAGTTAATAAAATTTAGAAACATGAACATTAGAGTAAAATTATCTTATCTGATTAAACGTCAAAAACAGAGGTAGTCAAAATTTATTATTTAAATTACAGTAACCTAGTAGAAATTTTAGTTTCTAAGCCACTTTATGAGTCTGCGTCTATATTGGGTTACTTGTATACACTATTGATCTCTAAAAATTTAATCGTGCTTAAGCATTCTTTTCTGAAAAAAGTGGAGATCATGTTTAACAATTTTTTCACCTAGAAGAATGAGAATATACATGCACGGCAGAAACAATATTTGCCACCTTTAAAAAATATCTTAGAGGACTGCCGAGGCGAGAGTCTGATAAATTATCCTTACACATTTTTCCAATTTTAAACAGGCCACCCAAAGCAGAAGAAAACCCTAAACTAAACGACCATGCCTCATTGGCGTCTGTAGAGCAGACGTGTATAGTCTCCTCAAAACGAATACATACACATATGTATCTATTTGATTTAAATTTTAATGTATATATTTCTTGCTTCCAGTAGCACTGATGTACCGAAAAACTTAGTATGATCTTCTTGAATCTTCAGTCCGTTCGTTTTTAAACATTTGAGTTTAAATATCCTTAATGTTATTATTCATTAATGCTTCAACGATAATATAATAGCAGTTCAATCGTTACATCAAGGCTGATTAAGGTGTATATACCTAAACCACGGTTCCAAAATTTGAAGCGTCTTATTTCATTCTTTACGGTGAGACGGTCTTTATTTCAAAACTTCAGAGATAATAAAGTTTCTTTATGACTCTGGAATCCTGAATTTGTCAATTTTGAGATTGCAATTTAGGTTGATTATTCAAAGAAAACAAAATAAAATATTTTTGGCCTCCTGATGTGAGGACGCTTTTGACTTTTATAGTGTTGGGAAAAACTTTTTAAGACTGTGTAATTTAGTGGATTTTAATGAAACTTTGTGGTTACCCTTCTGATTTGTTGTAAATTAATCAAGCAAGTCAGCGAATATACATTGACTTTAGGCATGGAAATGGATGCTACTTTTTATTTATTTTCATTTCATGAAATGATGAAATCTGAAATTTTATTGGCAATGTTTTTTTTTCGCAGAGAGAATTGTGACGCGAGTACGCGACTAATGAATTTCATATGATTTTCACTGTATGCAAATAATGCGAATTCGTACCGACCCGCTACAAACTCATTACAAAATGATCTGGACTTTACAACTATGAGAATAAAATTTAATTTTTAACTGCTGAGCGTCGTTATTCAATGTGACCGCATAGATAGAGCATTCTCATTCCTACTAGCTCCTTCGCGCTCAAGGATTTCGCCCGCTACATTTTATTCGTCAATGAAATAAAATCCGTATGATACAATGATTTCACAGGTGCGATTTATAGCAGTCTATATGAAAAAAGTGGCAGGTGTGAACAATGCATTTCATTTCATATTAAATTTCATCTGTTATTCATGAAATGTTCCATGCCAAATATACTTACACTGTTTTATAGTCTATATTTTATTAAATAAATAGAATTGGTTTCAAACACACGTAACAATCTGCACAAAATTATTTGAACCGCGAAAATTTAATGTGTATACTTCCGCGTAAACTTTACCTTTTCTTATTTGATTTTAAAGGCTCCAAGATTTACCGTAAATTGTAATTATGTTTTACAAAAATAGCCCTTAACATGACAGGCTTACGCCTCTACGTCATGCAGTAAGACAATTAGCACGGTAATAAATGAGAGCACTAACAAAATGTATGTAAGGTAGATATGCTCAGAAGGCTTTGTCTTGAAGAATGATCGAGTGACGGTTTTGTAATAATATCAAATATTAAATAGGGGAGATGATGGCAAGATGAGATACTTAAGCTTTAAAGGCCAAAATGAAAAAAAATATTATTCTTTTAATATTTGATATTAGGAACTTTAAGATGTCTATTTTAGAAATAAATCACAAAATTGAAAAAAGTCGTTTACCCTGTCGTTTTGATGAAATAAAAATCTTTATCTTTAAAAAAAATCTTTATCTTATTTACCCTGTATAACCCCATTGTGCTGCTTAGATGGGGTACCCCCTAAGGTAAGATGGGGTAATGAAAACTATCAGGGAAAAAAAAGTTATTTGGATTGGCAGAACTCGCAGACATGAATGGCTTCGTCATCATCATCATCATTTCCCGCAAAAGTAATAATGAGACCATCTTCCACAGTGAAGGCATGATATCCACCCCTTAACCGAAGTGAAATATACTGCCCTACAAAACATACATAGTGTGACTCTTTCGTCTTTTTGCTGTATTTGCTTAAGTTTTTGTAGTAGTTATCTTCTGTTTTTTTTTCAATTAATCTTTTTACTTTTTTTGTTTTTTGATACCCCATCTCACCTCCTTCCTCCCCTAGTTGAAAAAGTTGTCTGTGTAAAAATTAAAAAAAAGTTATGTTACAGCGAAATACCATGTTACCATGTTACCAGTTATTGTGATATGCCATGTAGAAAAGAAATGGTTTGTGAAATTTAATTAAACTATGTTCCTTGTTATAAATTAAACTCTACTTTATGACCTTTCCTATCTTTTTTGTACGAGAATTGTTTTCGCAAGTGCAGATATCTAAGATTTTTTCACTGGAAAATCCTTCTGGACCATTTTCAATAAGGTGACAGTGTGTTTTCGTAGCTAATGTTGGCAACAAAATCCTAAGACAGGAAACTTAATTACAGAGCAAAACGTGTAAATTTGGATTTCGACGTAACATTAGTACTGTTTACCTTCCTCTTTATTTTTGATTTAGAAACCTGTTTGCTTGACCAAAATATTTTTTGTCTAAACAAGTTTTTCTTTTTTTTACGATATATTATACAGAGTTTACCTAAGCTACAAGTAAATCAAAATATTTTGTAATCATGCACAGTTCCTTGGGCCCTATTTTTGAATCACATGTTTGAATAAACTTATTAAAAAAACACACACACACAATAGTGTGAATTTCGTTCGAAACTGAATAAAATTAATGAAAAACACGCGAAACATAAATAAATAAATATTGGACACCAATTACATAGATTGCTCTGATCCCAAAGTAAGTAGCCATTGCACTTGCGTTATAGAAATCAGACACAACGGTGGTAACACAACACCCAGACCCGAGACAATATAGAACTGGGAATCGAATTCAGGACCTCGGAGCGGCGACGTCTTGAACCCAGCGTGCTTAGCCAATATCCATGGAGGTGGACAAAAACATGAACGTGAAGACTTAAATATTAGTTATTTTGTTCCTAGTCACTCCATGTGTCATTAAACTGATTTTTATTCCAATATCGGGCATTAATCAATGACTATCACACGCCATCTTGACGCGAGTAATTCAAAAATAGCGCTCCCGGTCTTTAACTTTTTTGACGAGGTCACTTAAGAGCACCCAAAACAAAGTCTGTGACAATATGGAAAAGTTCGTCTGATGCAATAACTCAATTGAGTTTCTACTTTTTTTTTTTTTTAATATTTTGTCGTAGAGCTCCAAACTTTTTGCGGCAGAAGTTTGTATTGTCAAAAGGCGTCATGAAACAAAAACACATTTACTTCAATTTGTATCAACGAAGACGTCCAAACAATACAGAAGAGCCGTTGTCACTAATTCTGCTAGTAAGTTTCTCTTTGTGATGAAAGAGACAAATCTCGGCACGTTGCGAGTTGGCACTTAGGTCTCAGACGTGCGTGCGGCACAGCTTACTTGTGTGACATTAATAAAATAAACAGCTGCAAATCGTAGGTAAACATAAAGTACTCGTAACGTGTAGGTATTTCTAACTTGAAGATTTCTTTAATTTAGTCATATTTGTACTATTCCCATATTATTTACTGTATGGACTTAACAACCGTTTAGTAAGAAAAGTGTCTGTCGTCAATCTTAGTACCTAACCAAGCCTTTTATTATTTATAAATCTCTGTGTTTTCGATCATTCCTTAAACGTTTCCGTTTTAAGCCTAAATTTTAAGTTTGTATGATTTAGCTTATGAGATTTTTTTCTATCAATTGAGTATGTACAATAAATTCTTATGAAAAGTCATAAAGATATAGGTCAGACTTGCTAGCTGTGTTTTGCAGAAGAATTATTAGAATTGTAATGTAATTTGTCAAGAAAAATATCTCATAAGGAAGGTGAAAAAAATAGATAATATAATGTTCAGGTGACATTGTATCTAATTTCAATAAAAAGAATAGTCAATTAATCAACAAGCAATATCAAAGACAATAACTGTTCTTCACAAACAGAAAGTGTAACAATTTAACGACAACCATTTTCGTTTAACATCTCCCGCGTCCCGCCCGGCGATAACTCAACACGAAATACAAGCAATTAGCCAAACTCTACGTATAAAATTACCGTATTATGTTGCGTATTTACCTTCACAATCACCCTTCATAGCAAGAGTAGCGTCACTGTTAAAATTTCTAAATTGATCCATCAGTTGAACATGCATATATTCGCGTATTGTTTGCTTTCTGAGGATTATTGTTTGAAGAAAATCGTTTATTTGATCTTCGTTATTATAGTGTACAGAATAATAATACGTATTTCTGAGAATATATTAACTAAATATTCAAACCTGCTCAAGGAGTCGCCTCTGACGCGCGCACTCCGCACTCTTAAATATTATAAGCAATAGATCAGGGGGGCTAATCTCACGTATTTCGCACGTATACAAAAAAATCTAATTGCGCGAGAATCGATCATTAATCGAATTTTATTTGTCGAAGAAAAACTAGTTTTTGATTATTCAGGGTCACAAGTTTTATGTCTTTAGATTTTGATCGTGTGATAGTTTTATTAGGTGTAGATATTTGACTTGATTTTTGAGGTAAAACGGTTTTAAACTCGCAATTGAATTACCACACGAAAAAGTTCGATCATGTGAGAATCAGCCTTCAAATCTGTTCTGATCATTTAAACCCTGAGTGAATTTAACAGAGTAGCATTGGCATTTGCATTTTAACTAATACCACTCGAGGGAATTATTTTTTATTAATATTCAGCAAAAAAACTAGTTGGTGAGGCCATGATTATTGACACTATTATGACAAACTAGCATAAACGATAACATTTACCTATCGCCTTTATTAATCCTTTGAGCTGTTTCTGCAGCACTGGGGCCACGGTACGAGTAGAACTCGTACTCGTAAATATATCGATATTTATACAGGTTTTCCTTTGTGCGGTAATAAGCGACGCCAAAGAAAAAAATCATGGGAAAAACAAATGAACGACTGTTCAAAACTCAAACGTACCAGCTAAATGAATTTTTGAATTTGAATTTGGAATTCCTAACCAAAGAGGAGATATTTCAGATCGAAGTGGTCTGTAGCACAAAACTCTAATTTCATATGTAAGGACCTATTAACTATTAAAAAACGGCTTCTAGTCTTCCGCGTAAGGTCACAAGGCTACATTGGATTGGATGTGTATTACTTACAATAAATAAACACACGGAAAATACTTCATTTTGCCTTATTTTTAACCAACTTCAAAAAAGGAGGAGGTTATCAATTTGACTGTATGTTTTTTTGTGGCTGTGTTACCTCATATGTTGTGGTGTTGTTACGCCTGATAACACAACATCAACAATTAGTGGAGCCCCCTCATCTCCTCCTGTAAGCATTATAAAGGAAAAAATAAATGTAATTTTAAAAAAAGTAAAAACCGACATCAAAACCAAAATGCACTTAAAAGTCTTCAATAAACTCTTGACCCTTTTAAGGGTATTATATATATTACAGATATTTACAGAAATTTAATTGAAAACATAGTCATCGCAGTATATACATCATATAATATTACAGAACAAAGAGGGCAGCAAAATAAAATTTAATTTTAATTTCGACGTTGGGTTCACCTTTTGGTCAAGACTGTGCAATACGTTTTAAATAAATAAGATATGATAAAAAACACAAACTATGAAGTGATATGGATATAAAAACTCTTATCCGGAATTATAAATGAATGTCCATGTATGTTTCTATGGAAAATCTCTCCGAGACCTAGATGAGAAATCTTCGATATCAAGCGCTTAAGTGCATAAATAAATAAAGAAGACATCGAAAATATTTTCGTAATTAAGGTTTTCGCCCAGTACAATAAAGCATACCATGACCGTGCTATGAATGTATCAAACACACTTTTATTTTATCTTGAAAACTGTGACACCTTGCCCACTAGATCGTTCCGTCGCAAACCAACACCGTCACGTGTCATGCATGGAATGAGCACAGGCAAAATACACTCGCTTTCGCTTCTTAAATAGGTAAGATGGAACGCTGTCAATCCATTCAGTGGGCATAGTAGAGCGTGTTGTGTTGCTTTTCGTGCCTGTCACGTTCCTAGAACAGTCACGGTATTATACGATTTCATGATCATCATCAGTCGAAAGACGTACAATACTGAACATAACCCTTCGGCTCTTCACAGCAACCGATCACAAGTGGCCTGCATCCAATGTGATTCTGCGATATTAACAAGGTCGTCTGTCCATCTCGTTGGTGGACGTCCTACGCTGTGTTGTGATACGTTGTAGTGGGGAAAAACCTTTACGTTTGAAAATATCATCAAATACGGTGATAGGTACCTACGTAAACTCATATTATAAAAATACATTTAACTATTACACCAAGTTATTTTCCTCAACAGCTCCACCCAACAGACCAGTGACAATGGACGCCAAAACCAGAGATCAGACGCGGCTGCTGGAGCCATACAATGAAGGAGACACCTTGGAACTCATCTGTGAGGTCTATGGAGGTAAGATTTATATTTTAGGACTTGTACCTCTTACCACATTTATCACGTGCCTAATGTTGCTTTCACTGTAATATTTTGAAGAAAAAAAAGTTGAGGTTAGACAGGAACTATTTTAAAATAAATCTATATGTGCCATAGCAATCTTCGCTATTTCTTGTTATGCAACAGTTTTAACGAGATGGATAGATTTTTAAAAGGTAGAGCCATTAATCCTTTGTCAAAGCAGAAACATGCTTATTCCAATACTCGGGAATTTGGTTCCCATCATCACACACATTATTAATTTTTCTTTAGCGTCTGGGGTGTTTCCCCTTATTTGGCGAAAAGTCTTTGTTCGCCCACTGCCTAAAATCACGAACCCCACCCTTCTTAGTCACTTCCGTCCTATTTCTATCCTTCCGTTTCTCTCAAAAGTCATAGAAGCCATTGTATATAAACAACTGTCCACCTTCATTTTCTCCAATAATGTTATCAGTTAGTTTTAATCTGGTTTCCGTCCTGCTCATAGCACTACCTAGAAGACTCTAAAATAACTGTTCTCTTACTCATTGATTTTTCTAATGCTTTTAATGCTGTTGACCATGACATTCTTCTCGCCATCCTCTCCCATTTGCGTATCTCAACACCGGCACTGTAATGGTTCTCGTCTTATCTTCGCGATCGTTAGCAAGCTATCCGCTTTGACCAGAGTATTTCCCAATGGTGTGACCTTGTTGCAGGGGTGCCACAAGGGGGTATACTCTCGCCTCTACTTTTCTCGGTCTTTATCAATTTCATTACTCATGACCTGGAAAGTTGCTTTTATTATCTTTACGCTGATGATTTGCAACTTTACTCCCACACTGATGCTGACAACTTTAACTCGACCATTGAGGTCATGAATAAAATCCTCAAGTCTATATCCGACTGGTCTAGTAGGTACGGCATCTCAGTTAATCCCTCCAAATGCCAACGGGTTGCCATTCTTATTGGCAACCCGTACCAACTGGGGAAAATCAGTGAACCAATGGCAGCATTACTCTATAACGATTACCCCATACCCTATAGCTGTCACGTCAAAAATTTGGGACTGATGATGGACAGCTCATTCACTTGGGCTAAGCAGATCGCGGAGATCAGTAGAAAAGTCACGTACTCACTTCGAACTCTCTACCGTTTCCGGAACTTTCTTCCAGTGAGTACCAAAATTCTGCTAATCCATGGAATTGGTGCTACCTGTCATGGATTACGCTGATGTGTGCTGTACGAATCTATCCCAAAGCTTTTTGAACAAACTTGATCGTCTCCTTAATAACTGCATTCGCTTCATTTTGGGTGTTCGGAAGTACGACCATATATCTCCATACCGGTCTAAATTAAATTGGCTCAATATTCGACAGCGTAGGAATCTTCGAATCCTCTGCACTCTGTTCAGTATTCTTTGTAATCCAAATTCTCCAAATTATCTTAAATGTAATTTTAAATTTATGAGTGACATCAGTTCTCGGACCCTCTGTACTAGCAATACCCTGCAGCTGTACACACCTTTGTGTGTACAGCTGCATGTCTTCTTTATTTTGAAGTATGGATTTTATTGTATTTATGTATGTTTATGTAGGTTTATTTAAAAAGTATTTATGTAAGTATATGTAATTCATTCATTTTGTTAGTTTTTTTTGTTATTTTACACCGCCTCAACTGTTTCTGTCTCACCCAATGGTTGACTGGTAGATGCTGAATGACGAATGCTTTAAAGCATTAAGTCCGCCATTTGTACTTCATTTTGTTTGTGCAATAAAGATATATATATATATATATATATATATATATATATTAATGGTACAAATATTAATAGGTATTAAAATAATGCTTTTCTTTCTGTTTAGAATTTGACACCTTGTATTACCATATTGTAATGCCACAGTCGATGTCTTAAATAACGATAAGCAAGTTCATATGTTAATTAGGTTTGCTATTTGCTATTTGTTTCTAGAATTTGTTTTTAATAACTCACTGTTTTAAATATTTTTTCATCAGCTGTAATTCTACAAAGTTTTTCTTGATTTTATTTCCGTATCTTGTCTTTTTTTGAAAAAAATGTGTTTTTGTCTCGTTTCTCTCTTCCAGGTGATCCCCGACCCCGTCTGACCTGGTACCTTGAGAACACCGTCATCGACGACTCGTTTTCGTACCGGGCAGATGGCGCCACGGTTAACGGGCTCACATTCCCCAGCGTTGGGAGACAGCACCTCAACGCAAGGCTGGTGTGCCAAGCCTCCAACACTAATCTCGCTCCGCCTGAGACGAAGCTGTTGATACTCGATGTCAATTGTAAGTGTTTATAAATGGATGTAGACGATACTATGAAGATCGACTGGACTAGCTAGTTATTGAATTTTTTTATTTATTTGAAGATAGGTACTAGTACTCTTGGTGCTTAGATTTCGGAATGCTATCGTCCTAAAGTCATGCATTTTAGTTTCTTAAAGTATGATGATACCCTCCATTGCCTGGAAATTGATTATATTTTTGTAAAGCACGTTTAACTATTGAGCGTCGCGTCGCCTAACTTACGTATCATTCTGAAATCAATAAAAAGCTGTGTATGAAACATGACAAAACTTAACTTAAAAACAACTATTATCTGAAATTCTAGCGTAACCTAGATGCGCGATTAGTGTTCAATCTATTAATAAAAATAAAAACTCAACAAATCAGAATCCAGTATGGTTTTCTTTATTTAGTTTCCACAATTATTTTGTCGCTTTATAAAATCAGCGAATACTTTATTACACACAATGAACGAAAAACAGACAAATTGTCAGACAGAAAAGACAAAGACTAACAGCCGGTTTCTGAATTGAGCATTTGACGTTGAGAACAACTTAAGCTCGACTTAAGTATGTCTTAAAAGTATTTCTGTTTTTGAATTTAGTTTAAGTGTAATTTGAGTATTTAAGGTTGAGAATTCTCAACTTTGACATCAACTAGTGCTTAACACGAAATTTGCGTTGCACAACACAACTGACAGTACTCAAAGCCTGCTCACTGTGAACTTAAGCGTCTGAAAGCTAAGCAACCCAATGAGGGTACTTAAGTCCTGCTTAAATTCAAATTTGCGAAAATTTGCTATGGGTGTAAAAGATTACGCTACAACAGGTAATGAGGAAGTGCAGGCAAAACGCTATTAAAATTCAGACAAAGTTATATTAATCTAAAAAACCGGCCAAGTGCGAGTCGGACTCGCGCACTGAGGATTCCGTGCCATCTTTAACTGAATGAGGGAATCCACTTACTTTTACTTAGTAAAATACCACAACATTTTGTTGACTGCAGATATAACTTTGTTTTTCATAGTGTTTGTATGAGGTACAAAGTTATGTTTGCGGTTGTTGAAAATGTGTTATATCTCAAAAACTACTCGTTCGATCTCGTCCGAACCAATTTTCGTTGAAAGCATTTGTTAAGATCTACATTATATTTTTTTTTCAAAATTTACACTTGCTTGGCTTATGAAACGTTAGACTTTAAAAAAAATGGTTTAGGAACCTCTACGTCATTTTAGAAGGCCTATCCATAGACACCCCACACGCATAGGTTTGACTAAAAAATATATTTTGGGTTTAGTTTCATGTTTTTTTAGTTTTGTATGAGAATCGGTAATGTATGCTTATTGTTACTATTTAGTGTAATGCTTATAGTTACAGTATAAAATGGCTGTGACATACGGACGGACAGATAGACAGACAGACAGACAGACTTGACGAAACTATAAGGGTTCCGTTTTTTGTCATTCGGCTACGGAACCCTAAAAATACTATAATTCAGACAAAGTTATATTAATCACAAATATACGAAGGTGAACACAAGTAGCAGTAAAAAGGATAGGCACACTGGATGTATTTCTACTTTGAGGTAGAGGTCAATCGTCGAATCCAAATCTGCTAGGCAGCGTTCAGGAAACTGCGCAAGAGCGTCTTCTCGTCTGCATTACCTCAGTGTCTGAAGACGAAAGTCTTCAACCAGTGTGTGTTACCAGTGATGACATACGGATCTGAAACGTGGTCTAATGAGCCTCATAAAGGAGCTCAAAATCACACAACGAGCGATGGAGAGGGCTATGCTCGATGTTTCTCTATGAGATCGAATCAGAAACGAGGAGGTACGAAGAATATCTAAGGTAACGGAGAAATCCCTAGTAAGCTCAAGTGGCAGTGGACAGGGCACATAGCGCGAAGAAATGATGGCCTTTTTGGCAAAAAAGTTCTAGATCCGGAGAAGGAGTGAGGAGACCTTTCGATCAAAAGTGCATCGAGGGATGTCCACGCACAAGATGGACGAATGACCTTGTTAAGATCGCGGGATCACACTGGATGCAGACCGTTTGTGATCGGTCGCAGTGGAAAATCGTGGGGGAGGCCTATGTTCAGCAGTGAACGTCTGATAATGATGATGATGAGTGTATTTCGAAGTTCTTCAACTTATAAAATTTCAATCATCAAACATTGCAGGAAATCAAACTTTATCAAGTTTGAGTATGACATTGACACTGATTGATTGACAAAAGACATTCCTTTCTCGGCAGTCGTTTACAATTTCATTTTATTTAAAATATATAATAGTGACTATTTAACTTGAAATCTTATTTGCAATCTGATGCTCTTAGTAATTTATAACTGACAAAATAAAATCCAGAATTTATTAATGCCATGTATAAATACAAACTGGTAAAAATCGGTTGTTTTTACTTGTAACGGAACGTTGTATAATCAAGGACAAAACTCAGTTGAATATGGTTTGAGACAATCTTAAATTGACGAATGAAACGTAGGAAACTTAAGTATTCATCAACTATTTGAGCAGATCTCAACAGATTTTCACTCAAATGCTCAAATCAGAAACCGGCTGTATGACATTCGTATATCAAAATTGACTATTTACCATACTTTTTCGCAGTTTTAATTCCGAAGAGAAATAAGACATCGAGGTATTACGCGAAGCTTCAAAACTCTACAGTACTCCATACACAGTTTGAGGACGTCCACACTCGTTTCGTCGTAGGTATAGTAAACAAAATATTATTCCATACTACTTGTCGCTAACGTCAGTAACGGCAATATGGCGACTCTTACCGAAAACGAAGTTTGACGACATTGTCCATGTGTGTGTGAGTACTTGGCAATGTGTGTGACTTATGTTCAAGTAACAAAAAAAATAATTTATTGTAGCTAACTTTGAAAATTTGATACAATGCGGCGCAAATACGTATTTAACTTACAGCAGCAGCAGACGCACATACGAGCTCATACGTGAGATTAAGCCTTTGTCCAATCGTGGAATGTTTACAGGCTAACCTGCCTTATTATTTTACCTTACACGAGTGTAAGTAAAATACTTTGTTTTTTCAGGATCCTTTCTACTTCATATTCGCCCTCATTTTTTTTTATGTTCCCAAAGTCACTAACGTAACCTTGTTGCAGTAAGGCCACTGACAGTTCAGATCCTGAACAAGAGCGGGCAGGTGTCAGCGGATCGACGGTACGAAGTGGAGTGCAAGACCACTGGTTCCAGGCCAGATGCTGTCGTCACGTGGTGGAAGGGCAGCCGGCAACTCAAGAGGAGTGCTAAAAATGTGAGTGGACTGTGTTTTTTTTGTGTTTTATTGATGGGTATCGTAGCTCATCCGTGATGCACTCTTCCGTGAAGTGTGATCTCTGATCCTCAGCCTACAAAGATGAGTTATTGTAATAACTTTTGTGGCCAAAGCAATAGCACCGACTCCAAAAAGACATTGTTTGCCTAAAATAAAGTCCTTTCTTTTAAAGTGTCCAAACTTTATATAAGACTTTTTAGTTTCGGTACCAACGTTTCTTTAAGTTCGCTTTATTTGCTAATTTTCAGTGATTATAGAAGGACGAGGGGAGGGGGGAGGAGGTTGTCGTACCTTTTAACTAAATCCTGACTTGGCATTAATGGGACTAACTAGAATATGTTTATTTATTTATTTATCTATTTGCTCAAAACATGGTAAATTTGATAACAGAATTTCATCTATCTACAAAAATATGACTAAGATATCAGGTAACATAGATACAAAAAAATACACACAGTCGAATTGATAGCTTCCGCTTTTTTGAAGTTGGTTAAAAATCAAACAAACAAGGTAGATACTTTAGTTTATCCACGGGCAGCCTTAAGGGTCATCAAATATTGCCCGACTGGCTTCGTATTTGACTATAATCAACCGACCCAACACAACTTATTTCTTGCCGAGTTTCTAACTCGTAAACAGCTTACTGGTAATACTGCAAGTTCTGTAGTTAGTATTGAGCTACGTCGTGTACTAAGGTTTCTTTGGTTCTGATGTAACTAATATTATAACGAGACAGTAAACAATATTACACCGGTCTAGACACCGGGACTATTAGCTTAAGTTACAAAAATAACTACTTAAATCCAAAGAATGTCTAAAAAGAGTTATGTTTAGTTTATATAATTAAGATAAGGCGAGACCTCTTGTGATCGTTAATACTCATTTACTTTTCGAGTGCTGACATAATAAAATTTATTATTTATGTTAGTATTTAAAACTTTTTGCACAATATAGCAAATATGGCGGACTTATTGCAACAAGCATTATCTGCAACTCTTCTTCTCAACAGAAAAAATGATCTGTTCTAAGCCTCAGATACGCTGACGTCGGCGTTTCATGTGCTTATCAATAAATTAATATACTTTACGAAAAAAAAGCTCACAAGCATAATATCTGGTAGTTTTCTGATGATTAAAACATACATGATTGATGGAAGAATATGCAACTTTAATAAACTTTCACGTATAGAAATTAAAATATTATGTGATATCAAAATAGCTCAGTTATGTGATCAGCAGAAGATTTGCTACAGAAGTTCCTAAAACTCTTAATAATCTCTTAAAAAAAATATATTTAAATAGAAAATATTGATCGACTCTTGACGATCTCGCTTGTTTCTAACTGTAATTTTGTTATCATTATCTTTACAACGAAGTAACGAGATGCGACACATATCCTTAAAGTTTCCATGCATTAATCTTGTACGGCAATATTTCACCAACAGTTTTTTATAACGCCAAGACAACTTGTCATGCCGATACAATGGCCGCTTTGTGCGATATTGTTAATGTCTTCATATACTCGTAGCTCAAAAATGTACGCATCATCAAGATTATTAATTGTCCTGCCTTCGACTCTGAGATTTAATTGACCATGTAGTATGCCCTACTACGCGTCTATTCACTCGCACACAGGTTTAGCGCAAGAAAGAGAAGGTAAATGACCTCACTCCCTCCCACGCCTAACAGCACTGCCAGCCGCCTGTCGCTCATTCGTGTCCGTGCGCGCGCGCCGTTCCAACGCACGCAGTAACCACAGTATATAACCGTTAAGTTTTTATTTCGTGCTAAACGAATTTTATCTTATAGTGACATGTTAGTTCAAAAATGTTTTTGTTTATTTAACAAGTGAATGTGAAGTAAAACGCACTACCTAGCGTGGCTGCACCATGCATGCTTTACGCTTCGCGGCCGAGCTAGCACGCGATGCTAGCCAATCCGCATTTTCCGCTCCGAATCAATACGCGATATTGATCTGTAGCAAATACTGGCAGAGCTGACACGTGAGGTCAGCCAGTCCTAATTATCTAGATTATTCTAGATCTTATCTGAGACTTTTGGTATGCGTTGCTTCCAATATCCTATCCTCATTTTCATTGCGGAAAAAGGGAAACAAGTTAGCTGAAGTTACAGCCAATTGTTCTTTGATGCTATAATAATAAGTTACAGCCAAAGACATTCATGATTAATATTAAGCAGCACTGACGATGCGCCATCATGGCCTCTAAGTATGAATCAGCGGCCCTCGCCCGCTCTCATCCGGCCATACCTGTGCCAACGCGCCGGCCCATGACGCGCCGCAAATTGCGTCGCAACGGTGATCTACCGTCACAATTCCAGCGTGTTTTCGTCGTCTCGCACTCGGAATCAGAATCCGACCAAAAAAGGTATGTGTTCTTATGAATGCTTTGTTATATCACCTTAAGGCCGTACGTACATGTACTTATTACGGGCTACCGTATTCCACTCGTGGCAAAACCACGACCGAACACTTGTCTCAGCCAATATTTAGGAAAAGATTAAAATGGAGCATAATGAGAGCTATCACACGTACAAACAAAAATAGCAATAAAATAGTTTACCAAGTATCATTTTCGTGAGTACCGAAAAATAATAGGGGCAGAAGATTTATTTCAAATCGAATAAATTAATATTTATTTTGTAAATTTTTATTTAGAATATTAAACATGAGAGACACAAAAACACTTTAACAACCTAGACCTTAATCATAAATACACGTACTCTGCAACCTGCAGTACACGCTCCTAATATGTTTTCCACAAAGCTCTAAAAACGGTAGCATAGCATCCCACCATAGCTCACATAGTTATGGGTGGTTTGGGTCCTTATCCATTGATAACAACTCTTTTGTACTTATTTCTTGCCAATGGCTATAAAATTGTCTAACTAGACAATGCTATGGTAAACATAAATTGCTTAATAATACTACTTAAAATATTGAATTTAATAGATTTTGTAAAAAGAAAACAATGTACTTTTTAAGAAAGCAAGATTTTTCTACATACATTTCTGCTTTCTGCTCATACCTATAGCTATTTAGCTTGTGGTTGGCTCTTTGATTATAACTATCAAGCAAGCAAACTGTAAGCTTGCCCAGGACGTACCAAAATATGGTTGGGTCCATATAAAAACCAGTCCGTTTAAAAACTCCATTAAATGCTTTTAATTTTAACAGCTATAATAAAAATTAGAATGAGCTTTGCTAAATACCTGACAAATGTATGATTCTGAATGGTAAAAAATTTGCCGTATTTACATATTTTATATTCAACTAAGATTAAATCACCTTCTCAGTAAATAATGCGGTAAACCTTAGATTTTATTTACTGAAGCAATAACAACTACCTGGAAAACGTATTTTTTTTAAATATACCAATGAGACATCTTATCAAATCCCGAAATCAATATAGTACTACCGTCATATTAGATTTATTAGGGTGCGCTGTATTCCATTGTTTTAGATGTTATTTCGTTTTTCGAAAAATATGCTGTGAAAGTGATATGCTTTTTTATGAATGCGTTCATTTAACCGTCGCAAAGTTCGGTACTTAATCTCGAGTCGAGAAAACTTGATAAAGATCTGTGTCCTTTAGCTTTGGAAAAGCCAGCTACCACACAGTAAAAATTGTGACAACCTTTGGTCACCTGAAATTGACCTTTGTTTCTATGACCTTGTTTTTTGTTACCATTTACTACCTACCACGAGCACCACCTAAGAATAATTCAAATAAAACGTTCTATTGTATTGAAATATGCGCCAGATAGCACAAACCAAAACTTATCGACACATTGTTAGATATACCATAAGAGTAGGTAGGTAGCTATTAAATTGAAACAAGCTCATTTTATGAAGATAATGCCCTTTTTGCTTTTTATGGAAATGCATAAGCAAAGCATATCAATTGACACAATTTTATTTTCTCAAGTATTATTACAATATTTCATATAATTCGGTTCTTTTTATTTGCCATTTACACACACACCTACGTTTGACGTGAAATAAATACAAGCCATATTCTTTATTACAAAAATATCACTATCAATATTTTTTTTAACAAAAGGCTAGGAAATTATTATTTATATATATATAAAAAAAAAACTGACGTATCCTAAATGCAATGCAGTATTAGAATCAAATTGCACTATAATAATCTAATTCGAGTTATTGGAAATATGAACCATGTTTATTTTCCTACTATTTATTCTGTGATTTAAGAATAAACTACATCAAGTAAATATATTCTCTAATCATCAGTTTTTTGTAATCAATTACATCCACCCACTCCCCAACAATCTTCCCCAGAAAGCCACTAAGTTATTAAGGAACAATTCCTTGAAAACGTTGCTCGAATAAGCAATAAAATAGGTACTTATTATATGCATTTTATTGTTTGATGTTTATCGTATTCGATATACTGTGTTTAATAAATTTTCAAAGGACATTTTGTCTTGATATTCACCAGTTACTTACATATGGTGGAACAATTGCAAATTAAAAATTAATAATAAAATAGGTCGGGTGGTATAGTTGAGAAAAAGTATTTTATTTTGAAAATGTTTTTTTTTGTAGGACTTTTCCTTAATTCTTACGCCAGAGGACGTCATGTGATTCGACCATTTATTAAAATTTGAATCAATTAATTATTTCAAACCAAATTATCTATGTTTTTTATTAACCATATTTAAGGATGTTTTTAAATATATATAAAACCAGTTTATCCTTGGGATCTCGATATCACATAGGTACTTTTAATACGATATCCGTTTATTTTTAAATTTCTTGTCAAAATAGGTACCCTTATTCTGAATCATCATCAGATTTTTTTGACACAGCTCATAATATTGAAACAATTCTCATCTGTAGCCAAATATGTTATAAATATTTGTCAAACTTAAAAATATAAATATAGTTAAATAAATAAAAAACTCATAGCAACCAAATCGAAACATAGGATTGATATTTATTGTAATCCTTAAAAGTAATCCAGACATTTACCCAGGCAAAAAAAATTATGATTAAATTTACAACGAGAAATCTAAACATGTGCCGACTATCGAATACTCAGCGAACATTCCTGAAAAACTTATATCGGAGAAATCGTTTGCGGTCGTTTACCCTTATAAAGCTCCCAGAAGCCAATTTTAAATCTTTTTTAAAAAAAAAACTAATATACTTAATGAAATATAAATAATACATTAAAAAATCATTACCCACCTACCTATGCCTTAAACTTTCTGATAACGATAATATTTTAAAGCCATTGAATTATCGTATTCTTTTTCTAACACAGCAAATAATCATATATCATTGATAGACACCCGTGAATATAATCATGATCTTAAAAGAATTACATTTAAATCATATTACATTCCTAAGAATGAATCTTTTAATCAATTACTTTTATACAAATCATTAAACACATTTTATAACCAAATTAAGCAAATAAATTTTCTCAGGTATTCGAAATTTTAATGTATAAAATATTATTTATGTGTTTGGTATTCGTTCGAATATATTTCAAACAGTCGCATTAATACCTAAACATCCCATACTGAAAAGCAATAGAATATCATGTACATACGTATTTCAAAACTATAATTATAAAATATGCTAAATACTGCAAGAATAAGATAAGATTTGTCAGACGACTACACCTTCACGCCCTTTACCTTACCAAAGATAAGGCGCTAACTAAAAAGTGTTTTCTGTATGTGGCTTTCCTCGTAATAAAATTATCATTTGTTTTACGTGCCAAATTCAGTGTATAAAACTATATTATTCGCAAACCGTCTCAGCCCAACAATACGTATTCTGTATTGTTTGCAATTTTTATAACATGCCACAATAAAACAAAAATGCCTTATTTTAGTTTAAAATTACTAAAATAAATAAATTATCAATTTTTAGTTAATCATTAATAAAAAATACTAACAAATATCTTCTTTCTTCCTAATAAAGATATTTTTATTAGTAGAAAGTTATAACTTATCATAGTTATCATACAACTAATGTTTTTTAGTAATAGTGATACATGTATATGTCAAAGATAGTGACATGAACAATGAATTGTTATTTAATATGATCGTTTTAATGATCAATCACTACTAACATCAGAGATGTCAACTTATTATATTGTAACAACATTGATTTTACTCCAAACATCTACATGGTCAATTAAATCTCAGAGTCGAAGGCAGGACAATTGGATGATCAAACGAACTTACCTTAAGTGAAGTTCGATCCAAATTGTCCTGGCTTCGACGAAGAGATTTAAGGTCCCACCCTTCCCAATTTCCGTGTACGTTTTAATGCAAAAATAATCGTCACCCTTACAATAAGTATAATCAATGTTGTACATCTCATATATCGGTCTCCTTGCTCTGAAATGAATGAGCGACAGGCGGCTGGCAGTGCTGTGAGGCGTGGGAGGGAGTGAGGTCATTTACCTTCTCTTTCTTGCGCTAAACCTGTGTGCGAGTGAATAGACGCGTAGTAGGGCATACTACATGGTCAATTAAATCTCTTCGTCGAAGCCAGGACAATTTGGATCGAACTTCACTTAAGGTAAGTTCGTTTGATCATCCAATTAGTTCACGTCAGTTTTGTGACAGCAAAAAATACAGGGTGACTCTTTTATCACTACCGAAATTTTGTGTAAAGACTCCACTGATGAATATGGGCAATAGTGAAATCGAGAAGAAAAAATCAGCTGTTTTATACATTTTGACCGCGTGCCAATGGAACTTTTGTATGGAACAGCCGTTTTTTTTTTCTCGATTTCACTATTGCCCCCACAGTAAAAGATGTTCATATTCATCAGTGTAGTCTTTACACAAAATTTCTGTACTGATAAAAAGTCACCCTGTATAGTTATTTTCGTGAAAAGCGAAAATACAGCTGTTTTTTCGCGCTAGTTCCATTCATAGTTTTGTTTGATTGGAAATATAAAAATAAAGGATTTTGTAATCAATTTCATTTGTTACATTTCAATGAAAATGTTATTCGTCTATTACCTCGATAGCTTACGTCTTGACCTGTTGGATTCCGGGGAGTTCTAGCTTCCTGATGGTCTACCTGAAGAAATGAGATATTTTTTTAGAAAAATAATATTTTTCACTACATACCTGTCTTCACCTATGCTCTGCTGATATGCTGTTAAGAGTTTAAAGTCTAGATGTATACCATCTAGATAGCTTACGTCTTTACCTGTTGGATTTTGATGAGTTCCAGCTTCCTGGTAGTTTACCTGTATTGATGTGATTATTTTAATAAAATAAAGTTTTTTCGGTACATCCCTGTTTTCACGTATGCTCTGCTGATATGCTGTTAAGAGTTCCAGGTGTAGGTGTAATTGTTTAAGATTTCATCTTTATTTTTTATGGTTTTGCTTCGTTTTAGTTTTATTTTCGTCAGTTTTTTTTTAAGTGAGATTAGTAATGACTTTATTCATAACAAACAAGAAAAAAATAAAACTAAGACATGCAACATAAAAAATAACTTAATATCTACCTATTTAAAAACGAAACCATTTCCTTGCGGCAAGGAGGCTATGATGCTGGCTGCGTTGCCGCGTTGGATAGCTATGCTGATCCTTTGAGCTAGGAACCAGCCAGCTTTATTATTGGCTGTTAAAGAATTTAATTTTGTCGCACGTTTTCTAAACAGAAATTTAGTAGGGGGTCCCCACGGCCCAAATGTTTCAACGCCAAACGGCGCAAACACATAATCACTTGCAAGTGAGACGTACTTGCGACGCTTGGCGTTTTCAGCCAACTCCGCTGCTGCTCCAGCTTTAAAGGCTGATTCTCTGAGATGGGAGGGGGCCAAAGTATCGACACAAGTTGCATCCTAAACTAAGGCCCGACCCCGTTCCCAAATAAGGGTTAGGCCATCTCTTGCCATCACCACGGACCAAACCACGTGGTGCCAACGTGGAAGGAACATTAATGGTCGCAAGAGCTCTTCTGATGGCGTCATTAAGGGTAGCGTGACGGGCGAGACGCCCAGCGCTTTGCTTGCAACAAAGGCAGTGGAGACCAAATTTATCAACCTCCTTGCCACATGTAAAGTAAACGTAAATGCAATGTGTGAATTTAGGTGTTCTAATCAGTAAGCCTAGCATGCACGCCTCGATACCGTTTATCGCGTCAATAAAATAATTTTATTTCCTAAACAATCTGTTTTGACAAGTATTTTCCACTTGTAAATCAATCCTAATTGCTTTTAAAAACAAATGAATGCAAGAAAGTAAGTAAACCCTTTTTAAATATGACAATAATGACGTTTGAAATGTATCGATTGCCGCGATAAATGATAAATAGGCGCGCATCTTAGGCCCGCTGGTGGCTGAAAGGGTGAAATCATTCAATTTTTTATCAAGAAAAGGTTCGATGCTGGGATCAAGAAGAGGGGCACCCAGGAGGAAAAGCAATTCAAAATTCAGAATTTGAATGTTACGAGCAAGAGAATTGAATTTATCAATGATTGCCTGACGGGAACCAGACGAAACGTGATCATTAATAAAATTTTCACATTTTGAAACGTTCAGTTCCAAGCCTAATACCTTAAATCCTTCTATAATCAGGACAAGGTCTTGGAAAACAACATCAGCTGTGCCTCCAAAGAAGCCGTCATCCAGATACCAGGCATTGAATTTAGAATTTAAGGATGAAATGACAGGATGAATGCCTAAACTAAAAAGGGCTGGACCTAAAGGGTCGCCTTGCTGAACACCGACTGCAGAAACAATCGAATGTTCATTGTAAAGTAATTTTGATTGATTATGGTAAAACTCAAAAACAAAGGGATAAATCTGAGGAGTGTGAGTCTTAACTTCATTCAGCAAGGCAGACCTGTCAAGAGAATTGAAAGTATTCTTCACATCAACTTTCAAAAAAACTTCAGATTCGTCACAGGAGAGGAAATTGCGAACGGAATGAACCACGGCCTCGCAACCTCCCTTACTGCCGAAACCAAGTTGAATGGGTTGAAAATACTCTTTCAAAGGAGAAAAAAGATCACGACAGGCTAATTTGGATGCAAGACGACGAAACGTTGAGCCAATAGCAATAGGGCGAATGCCACCATCTTTTTTTCGAAAGGCACAAAGTCTAGCATCAAATAAAAATGGGACATAACTTTCAGTTACCTAGCCAGATAAGAGAAAGTTGCACAATTTCGTAATATTGCGAACTGTCGTCGTCTATATACGATACGACTGCCAGATTAAAACATTCAAAAATGTACGATTGTTATTCAAAGGCCAAATTGGTTTATTTGAAAATCGCTCAATCACGTTCGTAAAGACAGTTGTGTTTGTATGTAATCCTGTTATGACTGTTTGACGTTAGTTTAGATCGATGTGCATTGTTTATTGTTAAGTTTAAAAGGTCCTGGCCATTCATATTAATTAACGATTTTTGCCAAACGGATAAATATAAAGATTTTTGTATCTTTGATAAACTCTTTATTCGAGAACAATCACAGCATATATCCGTATTGTTTTAAAATTTCTTAATCTGTGATCGTAAGTTGAAGAAAACGCGGCTTAGTCCTCTCTTCTAAAAATAGAACCAACACTTAATCCCAAAATAATATTAATAATCAACATTACTGTAACGTCAGTAAGTATACACATATATAATGTCAAATCGTTTGAATGTAAAATATTTTATCAGTGTCTTTGTATACATGACAGAAACAGGACACTATCATATTCTTTTGGAAAATCTTAATTTTATAAATGTTTTTCTTCTGTAATTATTATTTTTTAATACAAGACTTTGTCAATTTTCAAAGATACCACTAAATAGACTTATTTTTCCCTAATCATAAGCTTAACTAATAATAAAAAATATCAAAAAATAAAACTCACAAAGTAGAGAATAAAAATCTAAGGTAACCAAACTATAAGTAACTTCAAAAAATGATTAAATAATTTAGCTTAATCGGCCCTTTTAAGGTAGTGACCTCATATCAAACACTATTAGCATTATAAACTCAAACACAGCTACTAATATAAAATCAAGTCTGCGGTAAGAGCCCCTAAATCAATTGTGTTTATCACTGCGCTAACATTAATTAGTCCAGTCTTATGTAAACTATTATGGTGATTTACACTGATTGACTTTGAAATTGAAATTCCATTTGTACATGAATGCTCGTTCATTGACATTGCGACCTGAAGACCTGCATCGTGAAACGCTCTAATAAATGGTCCTTATTCTTTATTCCAGATGCAATTAGTTATAATATTACATTAAGTTGTGACGTTACAGTAGATTTAACTTTTGGACATTCTTTTACGCATTTTTACAAACGATAAAATAATATCTTGTTTATTTGAACTTTTTTATTGGATACAAGATTCGTGCATATGATCGTTGGTAATATATCTATACAAATGACTTAAGCTACGATCTAGCGAAAAGCTTTTTTGTAACCTTTCACAGTCAGTTATTAATGAACCCGTCCAAACAAATGTTTGTTGAAAGTATTTGTTAAGATCTGTATTATACCTATATATTTTATTCAAAGTTTACACTAGCTTAGTTTAAAAGCTAGAGGAGGGATGGAGGGATATGCTTATTTTATCACTTTGGAAACGTCACACTATAAGTGTTAAAAGCATTCTAAGCCATTTTTGTATGAGAATCGTAAAGCGGTTAACAGGATACGTCTTCCTACCAAATTTTAACAGTGGGATGCTAAAAGTTACAGAATAAAGTGGCTGTAACGGACGGAAAGGCAGACAGACTTGACGAAACTATAGGGGTTCCGTTTTTTGCCTTTCGGCTATGGAACCCTAAAAAGGTAGAAGTGTGTTGAATGGGAGTCAAGTCATATTGCACCAGAGTGTTCGCGTAAAAATAACGTATTATAACACTTGAAAAAGGGTATGTTTGAATGTATATTGGGTTTTGGAATGATTAATTCATAATTATATTTTTGTTTTTATAGGATTTAGTCACCATACAAACTTAATCATAAAAAATGCACTTGAAAAAAAAAGTGTCAGTGAGTCAGACGAGGAAACAAACCCCTTGTCTTACCTATGCCTATTCCTCGTCTGACACAACACATTTGCTTTTTCAAGTGCGTTTTTTATGATCAATTCACGGAGGTTTTTAGGACAAAATGCTGTAGACAGTTTTTTTTAAGATAAACTTTATTGATTTTAGTCTATCAATATTTCAATAAATTAAATAATTTTATCTGCTTATAAATTCGAGTTACCTAAAATTTTGCAGTTACTTTTATAGTTACATTCCAATATTATCGGTATAGAATTAATTTATTTTCTTACAGAGTGATTAACCGAGTTTTGTTACTACTTGATCATTATCCCAACTCAAAATATTATCAGAAAATAGCGCTCGTATTTGTTCCGCCAAATATTTCAAAGTTCATCGCGATTATTAATTACAACACCACGTATTGTTCTCAATCTCACAATAGCCCCTTAGTCTTTTGTATTAGACTTTTTAGTTAGCTTTAGGTGACAATTTTTTTCATTGTGCGTTAGCTGAAAAGTTTTTGTTGTTTCTACAAGTTCGAGATATAATTTTCTATTTGCAGGAGTAGGAATAAAGTAGGATTCCTCTCTAAATAAATGAAGAAAGAAAATACATTTATTAATTAGGGACATCACAAACACACAGTGCAACACATTGACATAATTATACGAGAATTTTTTGATGAAAAAAATACAAATGGGGTAAGACACAAAACCAAGAATAAATAGCAAAAGAATAATATTAAAAATATATATTTTTTCTCAAATCTATCCTATAGTGTGGGGTATCGTTGGATAGGTCATTGATTTTGTGTTGGTTAACATATTTTTTGCTAGAGTCCACTATCCCCACCCCCGCCAGCTAAACGGTTGTTTGAGGATACGTGAAAAAATTATGGCAGTAGCCTATACGGTAAATTTTGAAGGAAAATACTATAAAAGTCATGTTGAGTTAATAATATACGAAATTATTGCGTTTTACATAGTCGACCATAAGTATTTTTATACATATTTTATTCTAAAAATGTATTGCTTCGCACCTCGTTAAGGTAACTAAACTGACGTCAATACATATCTCCATCAAAAAACATAATTTTTATTGCGCGAGTCCAACTCGCACTTGGTCAGTTATTTGTAAGCGAACAATTTTATTATGTTAGTCGAATGTGAGTATTTTCATTTTTTCTAAGTTATAAAAAGTCATCTTATACCTTAATAATTACATCTAAAGGTCAAATCTATAAAAGTAGGTACCCAAACTACAAAGAGCTGATCGGCCGGGCGATTGTGGACTGTGGTTTGTCAATCTGTTATGCGGATGATACAGTGATAATAATAATAATAATAAAAATACTTTATTGCACACCATTAACATAATTACATAGGATAGTGTCTTATATATTTGCTATAAGTACAATTTAGGCGGTCTTATTGCTTGTAGCAATTTCTTCCAGACAACCTTCAGGTAAGGAAAAGCATGAGGAATGAAAGAAGAGGCATGGCGATGAAATTATTTTAAACAAATTTTAAATGGACAGGTTTTTATAAAGAAACATAAAGGAAGATGATAAGTGCATATTATATAAAAATTAAATATCAATAAATGATCATATAATACACACCATAATACAAAATATATAAACTAATACATATTTAAACATTTATATAAATATATATATATATATATTAATAAATAGGTTAAAATAAATGCATAATCAGTTGCAACCAGCAGATCCGAGAAGAATAAAAGGAGTAGTAAGTAAGTAAGTAGATATTGTCAAAAGACTAAAGAAATTATAAACGAGAAAGGAAAAAGGTTTTTACTTTACGTTTAAAAGTAGGCAGCGTTTTGGACTCCCTGATTGAAAGGGGCAGAGAGTTCCATAAACGGATTGCCTGTATTGTAAAAGATTGTGAGTACGTACGAGAAGCATGAGGAGGAAAAAGGAGGCGAAGTGTTTTGGAGGACCGCATATCACGACCCTGAGGCGGCTGCATGAATTGGAAGCGCTCTTTTAAGTATGGAGGAGATTTAGGGTTAAAAAGAATAGTGTAGAGAAGGGATAGTACGTGTAAGTCACGACGAAAGCGAATGGGCAACCATTTCAGCTGAGCGCGGTACTCTGAGACATGATCGTATTTACGCAATCCGAATATGATGCGAATGCAAAAGTTCTGAAGGCGCTCAAGCTTACTTAGGAAGATCTCGTTGAGATCTAAGTAGCAGCAATCTGCATAATCCAAAATGGGCAGGAGTAAGGCCTGAACAAGCGCAATCTTAGTGGGTATTGGGAGAAAATTACGAAGTCTATTCAATGACGCTGCAGCAGCATACACTTTCCTGCTCACCTCAGCCACTTGCTTAGTCCAAGTGAGTGCACTATCAATGTGGATGCCTAGGTTTTTAACAGTTTCGCTAAATGGTATTTGGACACCGTCAAATGAAACGGGTGGCAGGTTACACCAGTTAATTCTAGAAATCTGCCATAAGCTACCCAAAACGATTACCTGCGTTTTCGTTGGGTTCACCTTGAGTCCGAAACATCTACTCCACTCCAGTATCCGGTTGAGGTCAGTGTTAACCACGTCCACAACACTGGCAAGTTCTTCAAGGCTCCCACGGGAATATATTTGGAGATCGTCTGCATACAGATGAAAGGAAGAGGAGAGTTTCAAAGTAATTGAATTAATGAAAATTGCAAACAGGAGAGGAGACAGAACACCACCTTGAGGAACACCTGCATTGACGTCGCACCACGCTGAAAAGCTGCCTTCAGCACAAATTCGTTGCCGGCGCCCATGCAGGTAACTACGAAACCAGTCGAGCACTGTTGGAGATATGTTGAGGGAACGCAATATACCAAGCAATATGTCAAAATCGACAGTGTTGAAGGCATTACTGAAGTCTAGTATTGCCAGTACTGTGAGTTGCTTATCGTCGATGCCTCGACGGATGTCATCTGTGATTTTGAACAAGGCAGTGACAGTACTGTGACCTGTTCGAAAACCGGACTGGAAAGGATTAAGGAGTTGGTTTATTGTCAGGAAGTTACTAAGCTGATGGTGCACCACACGCTCCATAACTTTAGAAAGGAATGGTAAGATAGAAATAGGGCGGTAGTCAGCGTGCGATAATGGATTCGACTTTTTAGGAAGGGGAGTAATTTGGGCATCTTTCCATGTTATCGGAAAGATACCTGAGGTTAAGGAATGATTGATGATATGAGTGATAATTGGGACAAGGATATCGATAATAGGAAGGACCATCTTCCGGCTGACACAATCACTACCAACTGCATTGGAGGCTATGGATAGAATGCTCCTCTCAACATCACAATCAGATACTGGACTAAAACTGAATATTGGATGGTCAGGAATCGGAAGTGCTGAAAGTTGACTGAGTGTAGCGTTTTTGGTTTGGCTGTCAAAAGCAGCCGCAGTCGAGGAAAAATGCTTATTCAAAAGCTCAAGGTTAATATCTTTAGATATTGAGTCATGGCGTGTTCTTCCGATTCCGATAGACCTCAGGAATTTCCAGACCTTAGCTGGATCTCCATTTTCTACAGATTTATGAATGTGGCGTCTCTGTGCGTCTCTACACATTGTATTACAGCGATTCCGAAAAGTTTTATATCTTACGCGGTTCTCGTCGGACGGGTCCAATTTAAATTTAGTTTTAGCTGCATTTTTCTTATTTCTTAATGTTTTTAATTCATCCTCAACCAAGGCGCAGGTGCAGTGCTTCTTTTTACCGGTAAAAATTGGAACCAAACCTTTTAAGCTGCACAACAATCTTTTAATAGTGTACAAAAATGGTTGTGTAGAAACAAACTTACATTAAACACAGACAAGACCAAATATGTAACATTCTCCATTCGTAACACAACACAACCGGTAAATACATATAAAATATTTGCCCATAGTGGTCGCTGCTTTTTGGACTCTTCTGTAGCATCTTGTCAATGTCCATTGTTAGAACGAGTGGAGGTTGTTAAATATTTAGGGGTTCTTGTGGACAAAAATCTAAATTTTAAGCCTCATTTGCAATTAATAATAGGACGCGTTCGCAAATTAATTTATGTCTTTAAGAAATTAAGACATGTTGCTAAACCTAATCTTCTAAAAGAAGTGTACCGAGCTCTATGCGAACCCATAGTAAATTATTGTATTGCTTGCTGGGGAGGAGTCGCTAAAACTAATCTACTTCCTCTAGAAAGAGCTCAGAGAGCAGTGCTAAAGGTTTGCACTTTCAGGGCGTTAGATTATCCCACGTCACTTCTTTATGGATTTTGTCAGGTACTGACTATTCGGCAAATGTTTATTTTGAGCATTATTAAGAAACAACACCAACTACTGGACTCAGACTCTGACAGCATAAATAGGAAACGACGTAAAGACATGGTGGCAAATCGTGACTTTAAGACTAACAAAAAAATTTGTAAGAATTTCTTTAAATTTCTTGGCCCATACTTAATCAATAAGCTAAATAAGCTACTTATAATATATCCTATGAATAGGCACGCATGCAGCAATGTTGTCAAAGAGTGGCTACAACAGCAGACATATGAAAAAACGGAGGCGCTATCATCTGTAATTGAATAGCAAAATTTTCAATATCTATGTGTGCGTTATTTTATATATATATATATACTTATTGATACTTTTACTCATGTCATACATAACATAATATGTAGATGCTATGGATTGTGAAGTGAAGTGTTCGTAGGACTTGTTTTGTAAGTACCTCTTTAAAAATTTATTTTAAAGATAACCAATCACACAATACTTAGCATAAAAATACAGTTTTAGACGACAGCACTTTAAGCTTAACGCTTTGATATCTTATGGAATTGTTATTTATGGGTTATTATTTTTTTCACCATAAATGAATGGCCTGATGTGCTGGTGACTGTATATTAAATGTTGATATTGTGCATACCTACACGTATAAAAAATATATATAAAAAACGGGAGGAGCATCTTGCTTATCCTAAAACACAGGGTTCTTTCCCTAACTTAGGAAGCAAAGCTCTATGATTAATTAGTACATACCTATTTGTAAAGTAATTAATTATGATCCTCTGTTAAAACTACATTGTACTTACCTTATACAGAAATAGATTTGATTTGATTTGATTTGATTACTTAGGCTTATGTAAACAAAACAAAAATATTTTCATATTAGACGACTCGACAGTCGATAACAGTGGAATATCCGCTGTATTGCGTATAAAGAGGATGAGACAGGCTTTAACCGCAATGAGGGTAGTCTCAGTAGAATTTTGCTTTACTGGCTTTTAATGGAACTAACGGTCCACCGCGACTGCTTCTCTCCGGACGCAGCGTGATGTTTTTAAAACTAAGTGATCTGGCTGAGGAAGTCAAAATAAAAAGTTGGGCTAACATAGTCATTCCATGCGCACTTTCAAACTCATCTTAATCCAATTTCAAACATGTTTCGAAATATAAGTGAGTGCGAAAGTGATCCCAAATGTTATAAAATTGGGTGTTTTTTTTTTTACCAAAAAATTTTTTTGGAGCATAGGATGCGTATTGCGATGTTTGTTTGACATTCAAGCAGCTTAGCTTTTGAAAGGATTAGCAATGCGTATTGCGACTTCACATTATATTGATAGAGTAATATTATTATAAATAGGTATATCAATATAATGAGAAATCGCAATACGTTATAAAATAATTCAAGTTACCAAATAGCCAATATACTTAAAATTATCTGTTTGTTTAAAAATCATGTTGTGTACACTTATTTTAGACTTTTATACTCTGCTAGTCTGACTGTAATCTGTAAGTGTATTTTAATTCAATAAATAATAAATAAATAAGCCATAATTAGCAATAATAATATGAAAAGTATCAGTTCAAACAAAAAACACCATACCGCATATAATTATGTTATTATTAAAAGACCGGTTATAGTTTATATAAATAAAATGCCCTCGGACCACAATATGGGATCAAAAGATATAGAAAAAAGTAAATACTATTCCTTAAAGTTGAAAAAAGCAGACTCTAGAACACCTATTCTAAAATCTTATAAAAATTGTAATTACAAATCACGTTCAGGTCATCCAGAAACAGGCAGAATACTCAAGCAATATTTGTAACCAACGCAGTTTTTGATCATGTAGTTAACATTGTCCATTATTTATTTAACATTGCTTAACAATTGATTTGAATTTATTTAGAGGTAATACAAATTAAGTTTTAGGTCATTTGTTATAGTCAGTAAAACATCTTCCAATAAATGAGTGATTATCCTTCTGAAGTCTGAAGTTGGGAATGGCAAGTCTATTATTGTTTCTTGTATCAAAAATCGTGCAAACCATTTCATCCGTGAGGGTCTCAGCGCAGGAGTTCAGATTAAAACTAATCTCACAGATCAAGAGTGACGACGAGTATAATTACATTAATATTCATGTCATTGAAGTATTATTATCCTACCCCTTCGACCAAAGACGCGGCGTAGGACGTCCACCGACAAGATGGACAGACGACCGTAAAGATCGCAGGATCAAACTGGATACAGACTACTTGTGATCGGCTACTTTGGAAAATCGTGGAAAGGCCTATGTCCAGTAGTGGACGTCCTTCGGCTGATTATGATAATGATGATAATGAGTATTGTAATAAATAAATTTTGACGACGCGTTCGGTGAATTGGCTAGAGCTCCTGACTATTACGCCGGCCGTCGCGGGTTCGAATCCCGCTAGGGGCAAATGTTTGTGTTATGAGCACGAATATTATTTACCTGAGTCATGGATGTTTTATATGTATTAAAGTATTTATGGGAGATGCCCCCGTCATAATCGTTGTCTGGTATTCGTAACACAATAAAGAAAAAATCCTTACTTCAATACCACAACAATTGGTGTGTAGTCGGTGAAAAACATGTATTGAAAACATTCGTTTACACTGAGCGGGAATTAAACTGACTGGAACTTGGTTTGCTTAAGCAAGATCGCAACACCACTATGTATACTTGTTTAAATGTGAATTCTATTTGATATGCAATAGCCAAAGACATCTGTGAATAGTTATTACAACTGCTCTGTTTATGTTGGTCAAAATTTTAATATTTCATCGTTAAAAGGAAATTTTAATAAGTTTCGCAGATTAAAACATTTCAAAGGGAGTAGACGTGAAATAGCTTAAATATCGTGCAGTAATAATTGTTTCTTATATCAAAGAAGCAATTATGTTATTCCCGGAAAACGATTTGTACTTTAATAATTATTTATGAAACGCTTCCCGTTGCTCAACTGAGTTGAATAGGTAAGTACTAGGTACCTACAAATAAACGATGTTCTACTTTAAAACGTACTAGTTTATGACAGAATTTGTACAAATCTATATTGTTGACAGCAGGAAGAAATTCATGGCTATTAATAGTCATATATACAAAGTGTGGTCTTTTGTAGGAGCAAAAAGAAATTCAAATAAAGGCATTTTAAGAAGCTTGTAATCAATTTTAAATGGTTTAATTGATTACAACGAAAATTACTTTTATAGAAATTTTCTTACAAAAATATCGAACCAGCAATGTAATGCAGACAATTTTGTCCAGTCATAGAAATTTTGATATACATTGATTAGGGATTATAACTTATAAAAATTATATCTCTGAATTACAGTATTTTATAGCATTATAACCAGTTCCGTTAGGTCTTCAAAAAGATGGTTTATCTACCGAATCAAAAAGTGCCATTAACATTACACACACGACTCGTGCAAAGCTGGTGGGTATAATACGAAGTATTTGGCTACAGGTTCCTATGAGCAAGTTCAAAAAGAGGTCAGATAATATGTCCTGGGTGGGTCTTATGGCATAAAAAAAAATAAGGGAGAAAGTTTCAACTGTGTTTTTTTTTTATTCCTGAATATTTTAAATAATTATCTTACATAAACCAGGCAAATGCTCTTTATAATCTAGCTACCGTACAGTCAGTCCAACCGCGCGAAATTGGCCCGGTTTGCCAAAAGTCGCCGGTTCAAGTCCCATCCATGCTCAATGTTTGGTTTCTTAATTCATTTTTTAAAATGATGTCCGTCAACAAAATAAATTAAAAATCCAACTTAATGTTTTGGATTTATTCGAAAAAAATTTAGTCAAAAAATGCTTTAAAAGCTTTCTATAGGGACAGAGTTGACCCAATTAAGGTGGAATATGGACTAATTTTCAATTTGCCATCTCGTTTGCATAGTGTCGTTTTGCTAAAACCCCACTGTCAGGATAATGTAAGCCTATTCAGTAAAATCACTGTAAAATTAATAAAAAAAATGACATTGTTAAAAAACCTAGGTACGTTTAACATTCAGTTTTCAATATCCTATCTGATTGTAAAGTTCTTATTTTCTGTCACTTACACTACGGACCTACTTGCAATTTTTTACAGACTTAAAAAAGGAGGTAATCAATTCAATGGCTATGTAGGGGACATCTTAGTCATCATCATCATCATCATTATCAGCCGAAGGACGTCCACTGCTGAACATAGGCCTCCCCCACGGCTTTCCACAGCGACCGATCACTAGCGGTCTGCATCCAGTTTAATCCTGCGATCTTGATAAGGTCGTCTGTCCATATTGTTGGTGGACGTCCCACGCTGCGTCTCTGGTCGAAGGGTCTCCAATCTAGAACTTTCCTGCCCCTACAGCCATCAGTTCTTCGCGCTATGTGCCCTGCCCATTGCCACTTGAGCTTACTGATTCTCAAAGCTATGTCCGTTACTTTAGTTCTTCTACGTATCTCCTTATTTCTGATTCGATCCCGTAGAGCAACACCCAGCATAGCTCTTTCCACCGCTCGTTGTGTGATTTTGAGCTTCATTATAAGGCCCATAGTAAGAGACCATGTTTCGGATCCGTATGTCATCACTGGTAACACACACTTGTTGAAGACTTTCGTCTTCAGATACTGAGGTAGATGAGATGAGAAGACACTCTTGCGCAATTTCCCGAACGCTGCCCAGCCGAGTTGGATTCGTCGATTGACCTCTTTCTCGATGTTGGACCTACCCAATTGGATCACTTGTCCTAGGTAGACGTACTCGTCGACAACTTCGAGAGTTGAGTTTCCAACGGATACTGGAATGGGTACGACAAGGGAGTTCGACATAATTTTCGTCTTTTTCATGTTCATTTTAAGACCCACTTGTTGGGATACTCGGTCAAGGTCTTCGAGCATAGTGCTAAGATCGTCCAGCGTCTTTGCCACAACGACTATATCATCGGCAAATCGGAGGTGTGTGATGTATTTGCCATTAACATTGATGCCGATTCCGTCCCATTCCAGAAGTTTGAAGGCGCCTTCCAATGCCGCTGTGAACAGTTTCGGAGATATGACATTCCCTGTCTCACACCTCTCCGCAGTGGAATCGCCCTCGTGTTCTGCTCCTAAACTCGGACAGACATGGTGGCGTTATTGTAAAGGCACTTTAACACCTCTAAATACCTATAGTCTATGTGTATGCACCGTCCAAGTTTCGATCGAATCAAAGGCCTTCTCATAGTCCACAAACGCTAAGCATAGAGGCATATTATACTCTTCGGACTTCTGTATAATTTGCCTAAGCGTATGGATGTGGTCTATGGTACTATATCCTTTTCGAAAACCGCCTTGTTCGGTAGGCTGGAAGTCATCAAACCTACGTGCGAGATGGCTCGACGACGTGGCTCAGGAGTGAGATGGGTATATAGTTCTTCAATAAGGTTTTGTCTCCTTTTTTGAAGAAAAAACACCACCACACTCCTGTTCCACGCCTCGGGCGTGATGCCCTCCAGCAACACGGAATAAAAGAGTCTCTGAAGGACTTTAAGTACCGGTGTTCCATCCGCCTTCAGAAGCGCTGCTGTGATTCCGTCTTCGCCAGGTGCCTTGTTGTTTTTAAGCTGTTTAAGGGCCATCTTAATCTCGTAGAGGCTGATGTCCGTCTCTTAGAGGTCATGAAGAAGTTAATCTCGTTTCTCGTGAAGCCATCGGAACTCAACCAGGTCCATTACCTTTGAGGCGGCTTCTGGAAGAAAGAGTTCATCGCAAAGAGTCCCTCCTTCTCCAGAAAGTCGGCCAGCCTCTGTCCCCTGGCATTCCTTTGACCGTATCCAAAAGGTCCGCCCTTTAACTCATTCTTGCCTCGCTTGCCCAGTTTCGCGTTGAAGTCCCCCATTACAACAGTAAAATAGGTTTTGGAAGTATGTATGGCTCTACTTACGTCCTCATACATTTCCTCCACCTCTTCATCCGGGTGTGTCGAGGTCGGTGCATATACCTGTATGACCTTCAGCAAATACCTCTTGGATATTCTGAGTATAAGGTATATTACCCTGCTCGACACACTCTCGATGGTCTCGATATTGTTGACAAGGGACTTGTGAACAAGGAACCCGACACCACCTTGGGACTTTCGGCAACCAATGCCTTCCCGGTAGTAGATCAGGTTTGCGGACTGCAGAGTTATCGTGTCCTCACCCTCTCTACGGACTTCTGATAAAACCTGCTCATTTCTTCTTCCAGCTCGAGCAACTTCTCATCTGTCCTCAGTGTACACGTGTTGTACGTTACCAGGGCCAGTTGTCGTCGGAGGTGGCAGTGCGATCGCATCCGGGGATTCTTAGCACCCCCTGCCCCGCTGTTACCGTGAACGCTACCAAAGTCAGAAATAGCGGGGCTGCCAGAGACTGGGGGCCTGTTTTTTTTGTGTACTTCCATTTGAGGGGATATTGCCAATACTTGCCACGCTTGGCAGGCGGGTTGGCGAGCGCAGAGGCGCAGCCCCGCAGTCCAATGTTTAGCTGCGCCTTACATTGGATGGTTATACTGCCATCGGTCGGTCGGTCGGCTTCCTAAGCTGTGTGCTTAATGTCGTAAGTGTACCTATGTATGTTTCTCCACAAGTTTCTCGATAGCGAAATGTTTTTTTTTAAACTTCAATGAGGTAAGTATAATTTATACGGTATTTATG
Source organism: Pyrausta purpuralis (assembly GCA_963924145.1). NCBI lineage: Eukaryota > Metazoa > Arthropoda > Insecta > Lepidoptera > Crambidae > Pyrausta > Pyrausta purpuralis. The sequence continues at coordinate 7,500,057 of OZ001646.1, forward strand.
TAATAAGTAGTATTTATGTTTATGTTTTGTTTTGAATACCTATTGTAATTTTAACCCTTCAGACTCGTAGTCAAGCTTTAGCATTCTTTTTCCCTACTATCACTTCCTTCGCGCCGCCAGCATTTTCTCTGTATAGACCTATGGTTGACTGGTAGAGAATGCTTTAGCATTAAGTCCGCCATATGTACATTTTGTTTGTGCATTAAGTGTTTTAAATAAAAATATAAAACTTAGGGTTCATTATAAGTTTTATCAAAATCTGTCCAGTAGTTTTTAAGAAATGGGTACTTGTAACTAAAAACAAGAAATAAAACAATTGCTTATAATAACGTATTTGTCTTCTGATTAGGAGAAACAAACTCTTTTAGATGTGCATGATGGTCAAGCTAACCTACATCAACAGTCTTCACACATCATGTACCGATTCCAAAAGAATTTGTTTCTTTTAAACAGGAGACAAATGTATTATTTTGGCTTTTAAGTCAGTTTTTAAGGCGGTTTTCGTACATCTTAATACTGCTGCTTTTAAGATTCTTATGCATTTTCTACTAAATTTTTAGGAACTTACTCGGACGCTACCTATTTTTTTGTGGCCCAACTGTGTCTCTGCCAGGCTTAGGTAGTAAATTTGCACTTAGGTAGTTCATTTGTGGCTTAATTGACTCGAGTTGAAATTCACTATTGCGCTTTGTATCAAATTGATATTACAATCCAGTGAGTTGTTATTACTCATACAGAATCAAAAAATATTGTGTTAATACGACTACAAGATTGTTACGTATTTCTTGAAATTTGAATTTCGTTTATCAAACCGTTTGTATGATTCACAAAGATGAAATAAGAAACCAAAAATTTGCGCACGGGCGGGACTTGAACCAGCAACCTTTTGGCTAACCGGGCCAAACGCTCTTACCAATTGAGCTACCGTGCTGTCAGTCCGACCCTGCGAAATTTGTGGTCTCTTATGAAAACGTCAATTGCGTGACGCTTAGCGCCATCTAACCGTCTGTTTATGAAACAGATGGCCCAAGCAGTTATTCTTTACAGAATAAATTCAACTTGGAAATTGATGTCGCTTCGCTATCTAATGCTTTAGAATGTTTTTAACACTCACAGTGTCATATTTTATATTCACAAAGATGAAATAAGAAACCAAAAATTTGCGCACGGGCGGGACTTGAACCAGCAACCTTTTGGCTAACCGGGCCAAACGCTCTTACCAATTGAGCTACCGTGCTGTCAGTCCGACCCTGCGAAATTTGTGGTCTCTTATGAAAACGTCAATTGCGTGACGCTTAGCGCCATCTAACCGTCTGTTTATGAAACAGATGGCCCAAGCAGTTATTCTTTACAGAATAAATTCAACTTGGAAATTGATGTCGCTTCGCTATCTAATGCTTTAGAATGTTTTTAACACTCACAGTGTCATATTTTATATTCACAAAGATGAAATAAGAAACCAAAAATTTGCGCACGGGCGGGACTTGAACCAGCAACCTTTTGGCTAACCGGGCCAAACGCTCTTACCAATTGAGCTACCGTGCTGTCAGTCCGACCCTGCGAAATTTGTGGTCTCTTATGAAAACGTCAATTGCGTGACGCTGACGTGCTGTCAGACTGACAGCACGGTAGCTCAATTGGTAAGAGCGTTTGGCCCGGTTAGCCAAAAGGTTGCTGGTTCAAGTCCCGCCCGTGCGCAAATTTTTGGTTTCTTATTTCATCTTTGTGAATATAAAATATGACACTGTGAGTGTTAAAAACATTCTAAAGCATTAGATAGCGAAGCGACATCAATTTCCAAGTTGAATTTATTCTGTAAAGAATAACTGCTTGGGCCATCTGTTTCATAAACAGACGGTTAGATGGCGCTAAGCGTCACGCAATTGACGTTTTCATAAGAGACCACAAATTTCGCAGGGTCGGACTGACAGCACGGTAGCTCAATTGGTAAGAGCGTTTGGCCCGGTTAGCCAAAAGGTTGCTGGTTCAAGTCCCGCCCGTGCGCAAATTTTTGGTTTCTTATTTCATCTTTGTGAATATAAAATATGACACTGTGAGTGTTAAAAACATTCTAAAGCATTAGATAGCGAAGCGACATCAATTTCCAAGTTGAATTTATTCTGTAAAGAATAACTGCTTGGGCCATCTGTTTCATAAACAGACGGTTAGATGGCGCTAAGCGTCACGCAATTGACGTTTTCATAAGAGACCACAAATTTCGCAGGGTCGGACTGACAGCACGGTAGCTCAATTGGTAAGAGCGTTTGGCCCGGTTAGCCAAAAGGTTGCTGGTTCAAGTCCCGCCCGTGCGCAAATTTTTGGTTTCTTATTTCATCTTTGTGAATATAAAATATGACACTGTGAGTGTTAAAAACATTCTAAAGCATTAGATAGCGAAGCGACATCAATTTCCAAGTTGAATTTATTCTGTAAAGAATAACTGCTTGGGCCATCTGTTTCATAAACAGACGGTTAGATGGCGCTAAGCGTCACGCAATTGACGTTTTCATAAGAGACCACAAATTTCGCAGGGTCGGACTGACAGCACGGTAGCTCAATTGGTAAGAGCGTTTGGCCCGGTTAGCCAAAAGGTTGCTGGTTCAAGTCCCGCCCGTGCGCAAATTTTTGGTTTCTTATTTCATCTTTGTGAATATAAAATATGACACTGTGAGTGTTAAAAACATTCTAAAGCATTAGATAGCGAAGCGACATCAATTTCCAAGTTGAATTTATTCTGTAAAGAATAACTGCTTGGGCCATCTGTTTCATAAACAGACGGTTAGATGGCGCTAAGCGTCACGCAATTGACGTTTTCATAAGAGACCACAAATTTCGCAGGGTCGGACTGACAGCACGGTAGCTCTTTGTAAAGCTGGATCATTTTGTAACGGGTGGTATGTTTACTACGTTGGTCAACATTATAACAGACTCTTAATATTATGAACACGTGTACGTACAGTTTATTTTGGTAAATAATCTGTTTGTTATTGTTTTGTTAAATTCATGTGCTTCACAGACTTATGCGATGTTTGTGCAAAGTAAAATTTGAAAAACAAAAACGTGTATTAGCACAACACTAAATTAAATGATCATTATCCGTTATATGGTTTAGAATGTTTTAAAGACTCAGTGTCATATTTTATATTCTTAAAGATATAATAAGAAACCAAAAATTGCGCACGGGTGGGACTCGAACCAGCATCTTTTTGGCTAACCGGGTCAAACGCTCTATTAATTGAGCTACCGTGCTGTCGGTCCGACTGTGCGAAATTTCTAGTCCCCTATGGATATGTCCAAACCATTGTCTGGTACTTCATAACTCTAGATAGGAAATTCCTTAATTTGAAACCAGACAATTAGTGTTTTGTTGTCTAGCGCATATTTATTTTTATTTACCATCTTATTCATAAAAACGCAAACAGTCTAATAGACCTGTTTTAACTATTACACTGTTTTATCTCGTTCTTTCTTGGCCCTGTCATCATTTGACAGAAAGTAACAAAACAGTGTTATAGCTAAAATAGGTTTATTAGACTGAGTTATTATGAATAACGGAGTTATAATATAAAATTAACTTTAAAAAAAGAAAAACCGCCTTTAAAACCAAAATGCACTAAAAAGTCTTAAATAAAACCTTGAAAGGAAAGGGAGCCATAAAAGGCAAACAATTTGTTTTGAAGTCGGAGCTTTGATAGTTGATGCTTGATGGTCAAAGTGATGGCTTTTACTTTTTTTGAAGTTTATTTTATTTCTTAATTTTTAGTCATTGCAGAAGAGAGACCTGGGGTAGTAATTTATGCCCCTGTTTTTAAGATACTACAAATTACTTATTATAAGTTCTGTCATTATAATTACTGAACTCCTAAGCATTAAGGAGTTCCACTATCAGCTTAGCTCCACAAGATGTTGACTATTAGACGAAACAACACGTCAACATTATGATTCTAGTAAAATAAACATGTGTGCCCTTAAATTTGAGAGTTTCCCTTGATTACACCAAGATCGCATCATCACATCCCAATTTGGCAAAAATGGGACCAATTAAAGATACTTCTTCTATGTAGGCAAAAAAAAAACCGGCCAAGTGCGAGTCGGACTCGCGCACTGAGGGTTCCGTGCCAACGTTAATTGAATTAAGCAATTCACTTACTTCCACTCAGTAAAATACCACAATATTTTGTTGACAGCAAATATAACTTTGTTTTTCATAGTGTTTGTATGAAGAACAAAGTTATGTTTGCGGTTGCTGAAAAAGTGCTATATCTCAAAACTTCTCGTTCGATCCCGTTTGAACCAATTTTCGTTGAAAGTTTTTGTTATGATCTTCATTATATATTTTTTTCAAAATTTACACTCGCTTAGTTTAGAAGTTAGATGGGGGGGATGCCCATTTTTCCACTTTGGAAGCATCTAGCTAAGAAACGTTAGACTTTAAAAGAAAACGGTTTTAGAAACCTCTATGTCATTTTTGAAGACCTATCCATAGACACCCCACACGCATAGGTTTGACTAAAAAATTTTAAACCCCTTAAATATCATTATTTTTTATTTTTTGTATGAGAATCGTAAAGCGGTTAAGAGGATACATCTCCCTACCAAATTTCAGTAGTGTGATGCTTATAGTTTCAGAATAAATTGGGTGTGACATACGGACGGACAGACAGACAGACAGACAGACAGACAGACAGACAGACAGACTTGACGAAACTATAAGGGTTCCGTTTTTTGCCATTCGGCTACGGAACCCTAAAAACGAATCGGTTGACAAATGACTGGGATATGAAGTAAAATAGATACAAAAGAAAACATTCAGTCAAATTGATAACCTCCTTCTTTTTTGAAGTCGGTTAAAAAATCATAAAAACAAAGCACAACATAAGTTATTTTTATAATAATGAGCTAAGGGATTACAGCGTTGCTTAAAACTGTCCTACTGGAGTGAATCTCTGAAAAATGATAATTTTATTGCCGCGATCTGAGAGACGGATGGCGGACGCCGCGAACGAGATTTGCCAGCAAAAATATTAGGTCCGCAAACGCAGGTTTTATATCAACGTGGAAATGGAATACGAAAACTGTAGATTTAAACGTAAAAGATTATTTTTTTGAAGTCATTTGTTACTCATTATCACCTTGAAGACGCCCTCTGCGAACATAGACCTTGACCAAGGTTTTTTAACCGACTTCAAAAAAGGAGGAGGTTATCAATTCGACTGTATGTTTTTTTTTATCATTTTTTTTGTATGTATGTTACCTCATATCTCAGTCGTTTGTCGACTGAATCGAAAAATTTTTTCACCTACTTAGAGGGTATACCTTTTAGTTGGTCCCATTTTTTCCATTTTGGGATCTGATGATGAGATCTTGGTGTATTCGAGGGAAACCCTCAAATTTTAAAGGCACGTATAAGGTTTCTTTACTAGAATCTTAATGTTGACGTGTTGTTACGTCTGATAGTCAACATTTTGTGGGGCTGAGCTGATGGTGGAACTCCTTAACGCCTAGAAGTTCAGTAATTATAATGACGAAACTTATGATAGGTAATTTGTAGCTTCGTAAAAAATAGAATCATAAGGTGCAACTCCCCCCCCCCCCTCTTATGTAATCACTAAAAATAAAGAAATAAATAAACTTTAAAAAAAAGTAAAAACCGACTTCAAAACCAAAATGTACTAAAAAGTCTTAAATAAACTCTTCACCATTGAAAGGAAAGGAATCCGTTTTAGGCAAACAATTTCTTTTTGGAGTCGGTGCCATCACTTTGACCATCAAGCATCAACTATCACAGCACCGACTCCAAAAAGAAATTGTTTGCCTAAAACGGATTCCTTTCCTTTCAATGGTGAAGAGTTTATTTAAGACTTTTTAGTGCATTTTGGTTTTGAAGTCGGTTTTTACTTTTTTTTAAAGTTTATTTTATTTTCGCTTCGGCTGGTTGCAAGTGTGATCCGATCTTTACAATGTAATGACGATTGCCTTTTACTTGCTACGTCCGTTAGTCGCTAAATGTAAACATTTTTCACACTTGCGCTACTTTTAGCATCGAAATAGTCACGATGCTTACGCGCGTTAGTATCAAAAGCTGGCCATTGACAAATTCTAAAATGGCTGTATATTGGTGACTGCATGGTTACTAAAGCGCGTAAGCATAGATAAACTCGTATTTCTGCATCGATACCAAAGTGCGAGAGCATCTATGCGAAATTACATCTGTTCATTGAGTGAATCGTGATGCTGTCGCGCGTTTCTGCATCGACGCCAAAGGTCGCAGAGTGTAAGGGGTTTTAGTGCTTCTTTTCTTTAGGAATTTCGATTATTTGGAGAGCGCGGCCGCGGATGTCAATGAGCTCAAAAACTGCAGAATTTCTCCTATGAGCAACGTGTCAGCCACACTGCAGGCGGGTTGCTCTAAATGGAGAGGAAAACCTTGTTCTATGATTGTTATTTGTACTTAAGATTTATTAAGATATATTAAGGCTTATAATTACATAATAATCTTAAATTCCTTGAGAAACTTAATTTTATTTACCTACTATAAATAAGTTTGATATTATTTACCCATGTTAAGACTAACCGAAGCCTAGTAAATTAATAAGTAAAATTCATCGATAAGAAAGTGGCTAGCTTAAAACGAAATGTTTCGTATGAGTATCTCATTATCGAAATAAATGGTATTTTTTCCCCTGAGCCCCAAGAGTTATTAGCATTGACCTTTCAAATTGCGCTGAGCTGGAAATCTTTTTCCATATAACCATAACCGATATTTCGGATACTTTTCCCTGCGAAATGTATTTGTTTAGGACCAGTCAACGCTCTACCAAATAGTGTATTATCGAAACCTATTCCCGATCAAACTTCCACGAATGCTATCCCAAAAATCATGGTGGGGTAAATAAGAAAATGGAAATAGGGACAGTAAATTTGCTTTTAGAGCGGTATTTTGTTTTACTTGAATCTGATGTCATGTTATGACATGTAATCTGATTTTGCAACTGGAATTGCTACGAAAATTGTAAGGGAAGCTTGTGTAAGGCTGTGGACATTGGACATATTGCGGCCGATACTGATGAATTGATTAATCAATCAATGTGTACGAATGTGATATTTAAGATGGCAGTTTGCTATAAAAAATTGAGCAAGTAATTGTAAGGCCAGACCATTGGCATCGTCTTGTAGTGAAAAACAACCCTAAACATAACAAAATTACAATTAGAATAGAATAATTTATTTGTATTTGAATAGGGTACACTGAAGTTCTTACAAATTAAAGAAAGTTCGGCCTACTCAGCCATCAACAATAGCATACAAATATTAAAAATTACATTCGGAATTAACTATTATAAAATTAATTAGTACATTATATCAACTTATACCACATGTCACAATACATATCAAATATTAATTAAATTTTCGATAATGTCATAGTAGGATGTATACAATCTAACAGTTACAAAATAGTCAAATTCACACGAGTCAAATCGAAAATGTTAAAAACTGATAACTGCGGATCTATACGCGACGCATATTATGTAGTAGTATTGTTACTACTTACACCCTCGACGTTATAAGTTTTAAGTTATAATGCAACGCGAAAGTTTAAAAAATTAAAATTACACTTTGTCCGTTTATTATACAAAGCCCTGTATCAATTTACAAGACGAAGCTAATTAATTTTAATATTTTTTATTTGTTCTAGGTGTTTGAAATAATTTAACAACCATTCTCATCATCTATTTCCAGACTCAAATTTGTACATTTACTTTGCTGCATCTTCTGGTTCTTATCTAATGCTGATAGCGCATTTGAATAGACTTACTCTATTTTATTTATGCTATGATAATAAGCAACAAAACCACACAAGGTATATTAGCCACTCCGGCCAACTTTCTGAGCGCTCATCAAATATTCACACACTAACATAAAACGGAAAAAAGCCACGCGAAAACAGAAAAACAGATAATGATGGCAAAAAAAATACAAAGAATTTTATTCGGGATGTTTTTCGAAATAATATTTTTGTTCAAATCTTTAATAGACACAGAAATGGGTCGAATGTATTTCATAATTTTCTTGTGTTATTTCAATAGTTTTCTACGCATTTTATGAAAAGGTTTACTAACAGTTCATGATCATGCCTTGTCTCTCATTGCGTTCACCTTCTGTTTTTTAATATTGACAAAGTCATCACCGGATTACTTTGTATGTAGAGAGCCCTTGCACCTCTTGCAAAAAAATTGGCGGACACTCTTAAAACTTCCTTTTTTAAGCCAAGAAATTCTGTTGCTTCATGAAAAGAACAGATACAGATATAAATCTGATTTGGAATCATGGCTTCAAGCCCATTTTCATGATGTGACTGTAAATTTATTTGCGGTTATGACGTAATTAGCATCCTGCTTCGATTTTTTATATTTCTAACTCTTAGTTTGTGACACATTCACACTCATACGTAATATGCAGGGTGACTTTTTTATCAGTACCGATATTTTGTGTAAAGACTCCACTGATGAATATGAACAACTTTTACTATGGGGGCAATGGTGAAATCGAGAAAAAAAAATCTGCTGTTCCATACATTTTGACCGCGCGCCAATTGAACTTTTGTATGGAACAGCAGATTTTTTTTCCTCGATTTCACTATAGCCTCCATAGTAAAAGTTGTTCATATTCATCAGTGGAGTCTTTACACAAAATATCGGTACTGATAAAAAAGTCACCCTGTATATACACACAAACACATAAACACACACACACATACACGCGCGAATATGCGCGCGCGATACACACACTTACACATATAGAGATTTGGTGACCTGTATAAATAATAAATAACTTTATTTGTCTTTCAAAGGTACAAATTATGCCTCTTTATAGCAAAAAGGTAAAAACTAAGAAGTTTAAAAGTTTTGTAAACCGTATGTGTGTATACAGTTTTTAATGCCTACCACAGGCACCAGTCATCCACAGTTACTATAAAATATTGGTTTGAAATTTGTGTGTACCAACTTTTTGCAACATTGTCGCTGTGGTGAAAAATAAACGTTTTATTAATTTATTTAATCTTTGTTATATAATAGCACTGCTGAAGTCAGTTCATTCGATTTAAATCAAACTACTCCTCCACAGTTTTCGGAGAACAACGCGACCATCAGCATCCTGAGTTTAGTGCCGATGGTGGAAGACCACGGTAGATTTCTAATCTGCCGCGCAGATAATCCCAGGGTCGCTGACTCCGTCATCGAAGACAGGTGGCAACTGAACGTGCACTGTGAGTTCTTTGTATCATTTGGTATTTGGTGTTCATGTCATGTAGTTACTTTGATTGTAACTGCTTCAAAAACTGGTATATTGTGTACTGATGTAGATCACTAGAACCGCTATGGAAAACCAATGGGGGAGGACTATGTTCAGCAGTAGATGTATTGTGAGTGATAATTATGATGACCATTGTATATTAATTGAGCAATTGTTTTAGTGTAACGTAGCATGAAGCACAAGACTATTCCACTTATTAGTAAATGACATTAAAACCTATGTATGTAATAATTGTGATGTATTAATGACCATGAAATGTTATCCTTTCGTTTAGCTGGTACCGTTATCCAAAAACCGAAATATTTCGTAATACTCAGTTTTTAAAGCATTGTCGATCGTCCATTCAGTTCTATTAGGACGTTAATCACAAATCTTTTTTCAGAATTAAAGGAAAATTTCAAACGTTTTTAGATTCAGAACTTCAAATAATAAAATAAACTGAACGAACTGGGATCCACCATCTTCGTTTTAATTATAACGTAGCTCTCAATAGTTTTCTGAGTCAGCCAATTTCTAATGGCTATCAGATAACGACGGAACCTATTTCCAGTATTGGTTTTCCGCTTGAAACGAACAAATTCTATCATCTTTTGATGGGTATTGCATCAATCTCCAAAATACTTTAATAAAGCAGTTGTTCAGATAAGTTTGGATATTAAATAATATTCTCTATACTGATCACAATGACTGATTTCCTGTAGTACTTACTTTGAAAAATTAGGTTATTGACTTACTTTTTTACTACCGGCTTGAAACGTTCATGTTCTTTGGAATAAAGTTGACGTATGAAGGCTCCATAGCAATATTATTATGACCAATGAATTAAAAATAATAAATGTAGTGTTACCCGGGCGATTAAAGTCAAGATGATAAAACGTCATAATTAAAACGTTTTACCTTTAGTCTGTGATTAGCTAAGTGTGAAGTTTCTGTAAAATACGACCGTGTGTGTTAGAAAAGGGTTAAAACAATAATAAGAAAGTAAAATAAGCTCAGGGATCTCGTATGTCATGAAGGTAACCGAGAAATATGCATAAATCATTAAATTTAAAATTATTTTACTTGAAATCCAATTCACTTTGCGGTTCCATAAGCTAAAAAGAACGTAAATTGATGATTGTATAAGTGTGAAATGGAAACATAAGCTAAAAAGAACGTAAATTGATAGTTTTATAAGTGTGAAATGGACGCAATGTCCTCGACACCGAGTCGATCATAGATTCGCTAGATAAGTTATTAAAGTGTGCAGTGCAGAGCAATGATTGATCAATAAGTGACATTTAGTTTACACTTCAGCGTGGCACAGAATTTCTCATTATCTTCATAAAGATGAAATAAGAAACCAAAAATTTGCGCGCGGGCGGGACTTGAACCATCACGCAAACACACGTTGAGGTAGGAATTAGAAATGTTGGCGAGTTTTATGAAAAACCGGCCAAGTCCGAGTCGGGCTCGCGCACTCAAGGTTCCGTGCAAGAACAACAAAATATAATTTTGTTTACGGTTGTTGAAAATGTGATATATCTCAAAAACTACTTATTTGATTACGTCCAAATCAATTTTCTTTGAGTGTATTTGTTAAATTTCAACAGTGTGATGCTTATAATTACAGAATAAAGATGCTGTGACATACGGACGGACAGACAAACAGAAAGACAGGCTTGACGAAATCGTAAGGGTTCCGGTTTTTGCCATTCGGCTACGGAACCCTAAAAACGTCATAGAGTTACTACTACACTTAATAAATTCAACTGTTTCATATCAGAGCATGCTCCATATTTCTCAGCTTAATATGTAAAACTACAAAAAATAAGCTTGATTTGTAAAATACGAGTAAGTATGTCTATCGTATGGTACCCTGTGTGGATAAATAACGTTGACAAACAGTAAGAATGTTCTTTTTACCTCACAAAATAACTGATAGCTTTTGTGTAGTGTTAATTCAATGTTTAAAAACATACCAGCCAATCAGCGAAATCGTGTGGCGCAGTGGAAGTATTTCCAAATATTTATCAATTTGAATTCAAACGCGGTCTGTGGAAGCAGGACCAGCGCCAACTTTAGATAGTATGAAAATAATCGAGTCCTTGTTTCGTTTTGGAATAAATAAAGTAGAAAATGAGGTTTTTAAAACATAAACTATTTTTTTGTACCCACTGGATGTGAATTTTAGTCCAGTTGGAATGGAATGGAAAATGCTTTGCATAAAAAATAATTTCTTTGAAAACTGTGGACTTAAAGTCGGTTTTTCTTTACTTGTCTAATGAAATAATGTTTTTTTTTTTGTTAAAAAGGCTTGTCATTATTGTTTACAATATTTGACAAGAAAAGAAACACGGACTGAGTACTTGTAAAATAAAAATACGTAATGAAGATATCTACAAAAGCTTTCAACGAAAATTGGTTCAAACGAAATCGAACTAGTAGTTTTTAGATATAGTCCATTTTTAACAACCGCAAACATAATTTTGTTCTTCATAGAAGCATGGAAGTAAGTGGATTCCTAATTCAGTCAAAGTTTTCTCGCACTTTGCCGGTTCGAATCGGTCCAGTAGTCCCTAAGATTAGCGCGTTCAAACAAACTAAATATTTAGCTGTATAATATTACAAGTAGACGTAGACTTTTTCAGCACGAGGAAGTGGGAAAACTTAATGGCTAAGATAGTTTCCTTTGAGACATCCGATAAGATTGATAACTCGGTAACTCACAGCAGCTCTAGAATATATGATGCTTGAAACATTTTTCTTGACTAGCGGTCCCCTGCGACTTAGTCCGCGCGTTATGAGTTTGGTACCTAAAGCCTTCCTCGATAAATAAGCTACCCAAAAAAAAAATGATTTTTCAAATTGGTCTATTAGTTCCTGAGGTTAACGCGTTCAAACAAACAAACTCTTCTTCAGCTTTATAAATCTCGACAATAAAGTATCTGGTAGGTAGCAGTAACCGAAATGTAGTTAGTCACTGTGAAACAAGCCACTTCGTTGACTAACAAGTAATACCCAATCCATAATTCGTAGACGATTTTTATATAAATTATTATATACCTATTTGCTAGCAACAATTGAAATACAATATGCCTAATTTGAAAACGTCACATATTTGTCAGCAATCATTTATGGAAAAGTTATTTTCAAATCGGATATTTCATACTTATTCAGTTCCGTTACCTAGAGTTTACGACGTTTTCAAATTAGGCGTTTGGTATTATATTCGACGGATATTCCTCATTTGACGATGGTACAATCGAACTTCAGTCGAATAAGTCCTACCAGACGTGGATAAAATCGGTCCTAAAATACAATATGACTACTTTAAAACCAGTTGTCTTAAAATCGGCGATTTTCAACTTTATTAGTCAGTTATGTTTCTAGTTTTAAGTGTAACAATGTCGTCGGACTTTCGCAATTAATCACCACGACAAATTTTACTAACTCACTTTTGTGGATGCTCCTTTAATTGATATTCCGCGAACCCTTCGGGAACGTCCAACTATTTTGCCAAGCTGGTTCGATTTCTTGTGCTAACAACTAATTTGGAAGTCCAAGAAAACTTATTCTATAAATAACTCCGTAATCACACGAAATCCACCGCTGGCCTCTAGCATTATTGGAATTGTTCGAATCGGGATAGCTGAAGCTAGGCGCTTCCTTCAAAGTTTTTGTGAATGATTATTCTGTCATCAGGAAGAGCTTTGAAAGCTTCTCGTTTGTACGTTTTGTTAATTTTACTCTAGTCTTAATTATTATAATTTTTTAAAATCAGAAATTTGACCACTATCCCACCTGGTGATAAGTGACGACGTTGTCGAGGATGGATCGTGTCCGACCAGTCTATTCACTCTTTTTTTCAAAATGCCCAAATCGTGGTATCGGAAACTCTTCAGTCGTAGCGCATTCCATTTATTAGCTGTCCGAAAAAAGATATTTTAATCCTAAGTGCTGGAGAATTTTGTTTTTTTACTAGGCTATGTTTTACAGTAAATTATATACTTTATTAATGGAAAAAGCATGGTCAGGCATTGTGAATTCTAACTTTGAAATCTAGTGTTTTGGATCAGCTGCGGATTCTTCATTAGCACAGACTTAACAACCATCTTTCCACAGATGTACCGATCGTGTCTCTCAAGTTGGGCACGAGTCTGAACCCTAAGTACATCAAAGAAGGAGATGACGTGTACTTCGAGTGCAGCGTGAAAGCCAACCCGAAGAGTCACCGGCTGATGTGGTATAAAGGGGTGAGACATTAAAAATATACATATCCTACTTTTGGTTATAAGAAATAATGTTTTTGGATTCAAAAAGAGAAAGGTGCAAACATGTTCAGTTCAACATTGATTTACAGTTGCTATAATATTTGGTTCGGAAGTTTACGTTTATAATACTCATTGAATTGAAACACTTCACAGCAGTTTATTTAAAACTGTATGTCTCATGTTTTGAATGCTTTGCCTGTTTTTTTATCGTCTTGCCTGTGACCACGGATCCTTTAAAATCAGGTTTTATTTAAACAACAAAAAAAACTCAGGTTTTATTTAATAACATAACCATGACATAAATAATTAATATATAAATATTAGACAACAATTACATACATTGCACTGATTGCAAAGTAAGTAGCCAATGCACTTGTGTTATGGAAATCAGATACAATGGGGTACCACAACACCCAGACCCGAGTCAATATCGAATCGAACTCCGGACCTCGGACCGGCGACGCCTCAAAACCCAGCGTGCTTAGCGACTACACCACGGAGGTCACACATAATCATGATCATTAACATGACATGATCGTTTGACTAATCCTAAAATTTATATGTCCTTACGACTGGATTCTTACAAAAGTCGTTAATTGTAGAGAGTTTGATGTCCAAAATTGTCTTTACTTATTAATCTTGTCCCATCACGTGCTGTTGATTTCCAGCTTCATGCAGCTTTAAATTATACAATGATCACAACACTTACTTGTACGTCTCTTGTATCACAGACCAAAGAGATCCACCACAACGCGAGTGCGGGCATAATCCTCAGCGATCAGAGCCTGGTGTTGAGGGTAGTAAACAGGACAGCTGCCGGCGACTACAGCTGTCTTGCTTCGAACAGCGAAGGCAGCGCCACCAGCAACGCCGTGTCGCTTCAGATACGATGTGAGTTAAAATTCATAAAATAATCATTTCTTTTAGTCTTGACATGTTTTGTAAAACAATTTTATCAACTGATAGATCCCATATATATTTTTTACTTCTTTAAGTCTTACCGTATGAACTGAACACCAATGCACGCTTGACCAACGTTTGAGTTTCTGCAGTTTTTTTTTTTATTTTATTTCATACAGTTATTATTAAATGAATATATAAATAACACTTAATCGATGCTAACAAAACCACTTAAGTTTCCTCAGACTAATATATCATTTTATTTTGAGCAAGCCAATACCTACGAAAGATTACATATCGAAAGAGAATTAAAAAAATCTGTAAATAAGTCAAAATTATGATGTTAATGAAATTATACCACCAATACTTTTGGCAGTCACCTGACAAGTCGTAGATTTGCTTTTTATATTGAAATAAAGTTGAGGCAAATATATCGACTCCTTGATACCTGTCATTGTAACTGAGGCAAGTATGCAACGCGGCAAAACTATTGATACCTATTTTGTAGAATGCCCTGCGTCGTTTTTACCCGCCCGACAAAAAAAATGCTTGTAGGTCACTTATTCGATACTCGGTATCAGCTGTGTCGTGCCAGTGTTGTGCTTACCGATAAAGCGAGGAGGTGCACACTATTGGCAATCTAGCCTTACGACTAAGTTACTAAGGTGCCGACTATATTTCCAAAAGACCATCATGTTTTATTTTTACTCAAATTTAGCATCAAGCATTTAATTATTTGATTCATTTTCAGCCGAAGGCCGGTCACTGCTGTACATAGGCCTTTCCACGGTTTCCCACAGTGACCGATCACAAGCGGTCTCCGTCCGTTTTCTTCCTCCGATCTTCGCGTTCTGCGTCCGGTTGTCTGTCCATCTTGTTGGTGGATGTCCTACGCTGCGTGTATGGTCGAAGGGAATCTAGAACTTTAAAAACTAACTATTGCGAGTCATGGTTTTATTATTAGGTAGGCCAAAAGATTCAAACCCCTTTACCAGTCTACCATCCTTATATTAATAGTAATAGTAATAATAGTCCCCCTAGCCGATTTCGACTACGGTGGCCAGTCACAACGACTAACCGAACCGACTGCGCGGGACATATTATAGTGCACAAGTGTGTGCGTAAACACAGGTGCACTCTCTATTCCTTTCACTCTCATAGCCCGATGGGACAGCAATCTGACACGACCGGAGAGAGTTCAGGCGCAGGACCAACGGCTTTACGTGCTTTTTCCGAGGAACGGGGGTGAAACACCGCCAACTTCCATACTCCGGGCTACCCTGAGAATTTCTGAACAGAAAAACTCAGGTATATATTTTTGTCCCGACCCGGGGATCGAACCCGGGACCTCTGGCGCAGCCGTCGCTTTAAAGTGCGACCCTCCAACCGCTGCGCCACCGAGGCAGTTATATGATCCTTATATTACTCATGATACAATATGTGTTTACAGGATTTGGCCTGTAATAGGAACAAACATGTTAAATATAGGCCATTTGAGTAACCAGGACTTAATCTTAAATAATTTTATTTTATAATAATGAAAAAATATTTCATTGTTATTTGATATACGAGTACATTGGTTCGTTTGGGATTAAAACTTTGGATTGTTATATCTCTGAGGGTACTTACAATCTTTATAATCATCGAATAACACTTTTGCTCTTATCAGGCCACACGCTGTATATTCAGCCATCAATTAAACTGCCTCCTAATTGTAGTAGCTTTAGTGCGGTCTGACCTTTCACGCCTGCAATAAACACAACAAAAACGAAGCTGTAGCTAAAAGAAGCATCTTGGAAAAGTTTTTGTACATCTTCTTCGTTGTTTACGTAATAGAGTTGAATCCAATAGGTTCGCTGACAAGTCTAATTAAAAGGTGCAGTTTTAATCAAGTTGTAAAACTACCTTCTACAAAAAATTAAAAAAAGAGATCGCTGTGAGCGATAAGACCACCTGAGTTGCACATTTACTTTAAACTTATAAATTGTTACTTACTTTGTGTTGTACAATAAAGAGTTATGTTATTAAGAATCGACTTCAAAAGCAAAATGCTAACTTTCCTGCGTTATATACCTTTTGGTGAATGAAACATAGGCTATATTATCATGATATTTTAGAGATCCGACATTCACACGAGTGTAGCCGTGAGGAACTACTGGTTTGCTTTAAATTTGTTATGACATATAGACTTTATTGCCCTTATTTCGTGTACAAAGGTGACCTCATATTAAAAGCATTCTATGCAAATCAATTATGAAATAATATGTTAGTTATTCGTTATTTTGTTATTTAAAAATAAATAAAAAGACGTGTGGCATTCGAAGAATGCTGCGGTAAAGCTATTGCATTACATTTCTTTTCAACTTTTGCAATTATAGTTATTTATTTAGTTTATTTATGCAGTAATTTTTCCTTTGTTTTTTCTTTGATATTAATTGAAGTTACATACAACCAATACCACCTAAAGGCGGGTTGCTGAACTAAAGAGACAAGCGTGATATTTCAAAAGTCATGAAAAATTCTGCTATTCATCGATATATGGAACTGCTGTACCGGTTAGAGTGGGGGCTGTTAGGCTATTTTCGTTACGACTTTTTTAGGATTAGGTCTCCACACTCAAGGCCTGCGATAGAAGCTATGCAATAGCTTAAAAACTTAGCACTACAGATGCTTTTGCACTTCTGGAACCCTCATTAATGCAATTTTTATAAAATAATCTCAATACTGTCATTTGCCTCTTCATCTAGACGCGCCGCTCTGCAAGCCATCAAGCGAGAGCGAGATTTTCGGAGCGCTGAAACAGGAGACAGTACAGCTTCTATGTGAAGTGGACGCCAGCCCGCCGCCCACCAGCTTCAGCTGGACCTTCAACAGCTCGGGGGAGCAGATACAGATTCCCGCCAAGTAAGGGATATTATCTTTTATGACAATCATCACTCAAGTTTCTTTTGGTAATCATTTATGATACCACAATTGATAGCGCTAGCAGAACATCTCAGTAAAATGGTCCATAATACTGCTAATATTAAAAATATGACAATTTTTACTAAGTTAATTTAAAATCATGACATTCTAAAGTTCAGTTTATATTTATAGGTTTTTTTTATTATAATCATTTGCTGTGAATTTTACTGATTTATACTCTGTATCTCAAAACAAGAGTAATATTTAATATTAACATTACTAATAAAGTCTGACATAATTAGTAAGCACACACTAACAGGCAACTAAAATAATGAAGTTTGATAATTCGCACCACGATGAAAGATCAACAAAGAGGAAGATAATAAATTATCATTATACAGGTGTGGTTTTGGTCAGCGACCAGCGACCAACAACAAGTACAAACGATACTAATGTTCAAAAATTTTTTTTTAATGGGAAAAACGCACTACATCGATTTATTATTGCGATACAGCGAGCGAGTCAAAACTATAAACACTATAGTATATAATAATAGGCCGTAGTGCGAGTCGGAGCGAGACTTACTCGATCAAACGTTAATTTATATGGGGTTGACGAAGCGTCGTCTAGTAGATAACGTTTGCACTAAAACAATCCCATATAAAATTGCGTTTACGCGCTCGATGCGTTTGATCGAGTAAGTCTCGCACCAACTCGCACTACGGCTTCAGGTCGCTTCGTAGTTTACAAGCTACGGCGTAGTATTTCGTAGCTACGCGTGAGAGTGCAAGTTTTCCTATTCGATTTGTTTTTCTTAATGTTGAGAAAAGGTTTTTTTACAAAAATTTGAATTTTTTTTAATAAGCATAACATATTTTTTGTATTCTTATTAACTCTAATAGTTGACTTTAGCAACTTTTCCTATGAAACCTTTTAATTACAATATCATTGTATGAAACACGTTACTGCATCTCTTTTTCTACCTATCCGACTTTGTCTTACTTGTTGATGACGCGTTTGCTGTAGAAGGTAGCGCTATGACAATGGTCGCCGGTTCGAATCCCGCAAGGGGCAAACGTTTATGTAGTGAGTTTGAACATTTGAACCTAAGTCGTTTGAGCGTTTGGCCCGGTCAGCCAAAAGGTTGCTGGTTTAAGTCCCGCCCGTGCGCAAGTTTCTGGTTTCTTATTTCATCTTTATGAATATAAAAATATGACACTGTCAGTGTTAAAAACATTCTAAATCATTAGATAGCGAAGCGTCATCATTCCAAGTTGAATTTATTCTGTAAAGAATAACTGCTTGGGCCATCTGTTTCATAAACAGACGGCTAGATGGCGCTAAGCGTCACGCAACGACGTATACATAAGAGACCACAAATTTCGCAGGGTCGGACTGACAGCACGGTAGCTCAATTGGTAAGAGCATTTGGCCCGGTCAGCCAAAAGGTTGCTGGTTCAAGTCCCGCCCGTGCGCAAGTTTTTGGTTTCTTATTTCATATTTATGAATATAAAAATATGACACTGTGAGTGTTGAAAACATTCTTACCCATTAGAGGTCTATTTTTTTTAAATGCAACTCAAAAAACAATCCAATGGGGAAGCAAACTGTCAAATTAGTTCCTTATAGAGGACGCCAAATGTTTGTTACTAAGGAACTGTCAAAACCCATACAAATATTTGTTGCTTTGCTGTTTTAAGAAGTTTTTTTATTAAAATGAGGCGCTGTACACCTATTGGGAGTGGAGAAATAGGTTCCTAGAAATTCCCCAGTGATCCACCACAGCAAAGGTAAAAATTGGAAAAGGCATTGAGAAGAGGAAACTTTAAATTAAAATTAAAATTATTAATTATCTCATTTGGGGTTCAGGACTACTCTTGTAATGGATTTACAAAGTTGAAGTTCCTGTCGTAGGCCTCCAATCTAGGAATGATAAAAATATAACTATATTTTAGAGGTTATGTCGCGTTAACAAATTTTTATCCTTTGGAAATGATAAAACTGGGATTTTTTTTACAAGAAGCCTTTAGTTTATACTTTATTTGATCAAATTTAATCCCAGATTTGCTATCAAAACGTGTAAAAGTATATAAACACCATGTTATCTTACCTGTCGACTAGGTCAGCTTCTTTCCTTTTTAACGAAGCTCCACGTTTTCTCAACACTTTCTTTAGCCTATCCACACGCCAAGAATCCACAAAAGTCCACAAAACAAGGGTCCAGAGTCAAAAAAAGTTAACAAATTCACAAAACATTGAAATCAATAACAACAACAATATTTGACATGTAACAAACACACAGCGCCCTCTACCAAAAAGTTTTGCGTAATCTTCCCCATTCTCGGTTCCCAGCTAAAACTCGACACTCCTCCCAGGTACTACACAGCGTCGGGTCACACATCCACGCTTCGCTACACGCCGAGGTCGGACATGGAGTTCGGCACGATCGCGTGCGCAGCGAGCAACGCGGTCGGGAGGCAACGAGCGCCGTGCGTGTACAGACTCATTGCAGCCGGTTAGTTCTTTTAAATAATGGACACCAATCACATACATTGCTCTGATCTCATTGTAAGTAGCTTACGCACTTGTGTTATGGAAATCAGACACAACGTTGGTACCACAACACCCAGACCCAATACTAGAGTAAACTCAGTTTTTCTTGGCTAGTCCAATAATGTAAACAATATTTTCATAACTTTTAAAGTAGTATTCGTAAATAAAATTAATGAACTGTTTGATTAAAAAAAAACAGTAGAAATCTATACTAATATTATAAAGCTGAAGAGTTTGTTTGTTTGTTTGTTTGAACGCGCTAATCTCAAAAACTACTGGCCCGATTTGAAAAAATATTTTACGTTAGATAGTCCATTTATCGAGGAAGGCTTTAGGCTATGTAACATAAAGATACGACTCATAAGACCACAGCAGAAATGAAAAATGTTGCGAAAACGGGAGAAAGATATTCCTTTTGAGAGCTTCCGCTGCATACGCTGCGAAAACCGCTTAAGTTACACAAAAATCATGTATGACAGGATTGTTCAGCGTTTTATAATAAAGTCCGCGACAGCATATGTCTGTCTTTTATGGTTGACTTACTACAACCTTTTTTATGTTAATAAATTTGTAAAAAAAATAATGCATTATTTTTAGAGGTGTATTATACACACAGGTATTTATTCCTTTCAAAATAAATACATTCATCATCACGAGCATTTCATTTAGAACAAAGTTGCCCTTTAATCATTTGATTTCAATAAATGTCTTAGGAGCTATCACAGTTTTAACATAACTCCGCACCAAAATAATGTTCGCAGCATAAGTACAACGTGCGCTTTCGCTAATCTATACTAATATTATAAAGCTGAAGAGTTTGTTTGTTTGTTTGAACGCGCTAATCTCAAAAACTACTGGCCCGATTTGATTTTTTTTTTTGCGTTGGATAGTCCATTTATCGAGGAAGGCTTTAGGCTATATACCATAAAGATACGACTCATAAGACCACAGCAGAAATGAAAAATGTTGCTAAAACGGGAGAAAGATATTCCTTTTGAGAGCTTCCGCTGCATACGCTGCGGAAACCGGTTAAGTTACACAAAAATCATGTATGACAGGATTGTTCAACATAAAACGTTCTATAATAAAGTCTGCGACAGCATATGTCTATCTTTTATGGTTGACTTACTACAACCTTTTTTATGTTAATGAATTTGTAAAAAAATAATGCATTATTTTTAGAGGTGTATTATACACACAGGTATTTATTCTTATCAAAATAAATGCATTCATCATCACGAGCATTTCATTTAGAACCAAGTTGCCCTTTATATCATTTGATTTCAATAAATATCTTAGGAGCTATTACAGTTTTAACATAACTCCGCACCAAAATAATGTTTGCAGCTTTTAAGTACAACGTGCGCTTGCGCTAATATATTATAAAGCTGAAGAGTTTGTTTGTTTGAACGCGCTTATCTCAGAAACTGCTGGACCGATTTGAAAAAATATTTCTGTGTTGAATAGCTTATGTATCGAGAAAGGCTTTAGGATATAAAACATGACGCTGCGACGGGAGGGGAGGGAGCAAACTCAAAACGCGCGGACGAAGTCGCGGGGGACCGCTAGAATATTATAAAGCTGAAGAGTTTGTTTGTTTGAACGCGCTTATCTCAGGAACTGCTGGACCGATTTGAAAAAATATTTCTGTGTTGGATAGCTTATTTATCGAGAAAGGCTTTAGGATATAAAACATGACGCTGCGACGGGAGGGGAGGGAGCAAACTCAAAACGCGCGGACGAAGTCGCGGGGGACCGCTAGTTATTCATGTTAGTTGTCAGTTTTGTTATTATCTCATTTTAAAATAAAGCATTTCGTTTAAAAGGATTGTCACGATTATATACAATATTCGACTTGCAAGAAAAAAGGACTGTATATTTTGATTTCTATATTGACCCGACTGGGAATCGAACCCGAAACCTCGGAACGGCGACGCCTTGATACCCAGCGTGCTTAAATCAAATCAAATCAAAAAATATTTATTCAATTTAGGACACAATATGCCACTTTTGAACGTCAAATGTACAGAGAAAAATAAAATAAAAATAATTGTGCCCTGAAGGGGCCGAATCATGTCTCCTTATCTTTTGGGCCCTACCAGCGCTTCGAGACAGAACACAGACAATTAGGCAAGTGCTGAGAAGAAACGCCGGAACAAACTCAGTCACCACTAGCTGGCGTAAAATCAAAATCATCAAAGGTAAGTACATCAGTCGGTGCAGGCTGGACAGACCACACATTCGTGTCGTTCAGATAGTCTTGAACCTTATAATAGCCTTTAGACATAAGCGTGTTTTTAACGTGTTTCTTAAATTTATCAACCGGCAATTCGACAAGATTGTGTGGTATATTATTAAAGAATTTTATACAATTTCCCATGAACGAATTACTAGTTTTAACTAATCTGAAGTTAGGAACGACAAGCTTGTGTTTATTTCTTGTGTTATATGAGTGAATGTCGCTCTTCTTCATGAAATAATCTAAATTTTTACGGACGTACATTATATTGTCAAAAATGTATTGAGAAGCCACAGTTAATATGTTGATTTTCTTAAAGACCTCTCTCAGGGAGTCGCAAGGACTAAG
This sequence comes from Pyrausta purpuralis, assembly GCA_963924145.1. Lineage (NCBI taxonomy): Eukaryota > Metazoa > Arthropoda > Insecta > Lepidoptera > Crambidae > Pyrausta > Pyrausta purpuralis. The sequence continues at coordinate 7,522,569 of OZ001646.1, forward strand.
TTTATAAATAGCACGAATGGCTCTTTTCTGCAAAATAAATATGGTATCAATGTCTGCAGCAGAACCCCACAAGAGAAGACCGTAAGACATAATACTGTGGAAGTAACTAAAATACACAAGCCTCGCCGTTTCAACATCAGTCAGATACCTTATTTTTCTAACTGCAAAGGCAGCCGAGCTTAGCCTCCTAGCTAGGGCTTCAATATGAGGTCCCCACTGTAATTTTGAATCAAGTGTAATGCCCAGAAATACAGTGGAGTCTATTAAAACTAGATTATTACCATTTAGTACAATATTTGGTGTAAGTTGTTTTACATTAGGCAAAGTGAATTTTACACATTTAGTTTTACTAGCATTCAGCAACAAGTTATTGGTGGTGAACCAATTCAATACTTTGGAGAGAGTATTGTTTACTTCGTCAAAATTTTCTTCATGTCTTTTCATTTTAAAAATCAAAGAAGTATCATCAGCAAACAGAACTATCTCACAAAGATTTGTGGAATAAAATGGCAGGTCGTTTACATATATCAGGAAAAGTAAAGGCCCCAATATTGAGCCCTGGGGGACCCCCATTTGAAGAGGGGCTCCGGAAGAGTAGGTACCGTTTATGTTAACTGATTGTATTCTACCTGATAAGTACGAACTTAACAACTTAGATGAGTTTTCCGAGACACCATAGTGTTCTAACTTAATGAGCAGTGTCTGATGGTCTACACAATCAAACGCCTTTGATAAATCACAGAATACACCTACGGCATCATGTTTGTCTTCATAAGCATCAAGAATGTGTCTGATGAGTGCTACTCCGGCATCAGTTGTATTTCTACCTTTAGAGAACCCAAACTGTTTTTCGTGTAGTAAATTATTAAGTTTAAAATGGGAAAGCAATTGATTATAAATGAGTTTTTCAAAAATTTTACTTATTGTAGGTAATATTGAAATAGGCCTAAAATTGCTGGGGTCACTTTTGTCTCCTGATTTAAATAAAGGGACAACCTTACTATGTTTCAATAAATTTGAAAACTGATTTTGGTCAATACATTCATTAAAGATATAAGATAAGTAAGGAGCTATTAGAGGTATAATGAGTTTTATTGTGTCTATTGATATACCCGATTTATCCTCTGTTTTCTTTTGTTTTAATTCTTTAAATGTTTTTATGATGTCTAAAGGACTAATATTTCTGAATTTAAATGAGGATTCGCACTTATGAACACTCGACACAAGTAATGATTTCGCGTGACTTGAGCAAGAACTCAACTGTTTAGTCGTCTCTATAGGAATGTTACAGAAGTAATCCTCAAAAGCGTTTGCTACCTCGTCATCAGATTTAATAAGCTTGTTGTTTATTTCTAGACTAAATTTGTTATCATGAGATTTCGTTTTACATGTTTCTTTATTTATAATATTCCATGTTTCTTTGATTTTATTACTAGATTTTTTAATTTTATCGCGTATGTAAATCGACTTAGCTACATAGAAAACTCTTTTGAAAATTTTTGAGTACCTCTTAACGTACTCATGAAACGATAGATCCTTTTTATATGCTTTTTTGTTATACAATTCAAACATTTTTTTCCTACTTGTATAAACTCCTCGTGTAGCCCAGTCACTGAATTTCGGTTTACAGTTATTGATAACTATTTTCTTTTGAGGGAAAGTAATATCAAATTGTTTTTTAACTACCTGAAATAATTGTTCATACAAGTCACTAGCATTTTTTTTATCAAAAGGTATAGACGGTATTTTATCACTTACAAGGTTTTTAAATTTGTCCTTACGAGATGCAGTGACCGGCCTGCATTTGATTTCTAGACGGGGTGGAATAAAACGGTTCTGTAGTGTAACTATCTGACCGCAATTATCCGATTTTACAAAATTAATAATAGATTGTTTGATGATTTTACAGTTGCAGAGAATATTATCTACGCAAGTAGCTGTTGTAGGAGTTACTCTAGTGGGCTCAGCGAAAATCGGAGTGAGGTCAAATGATTTGAAAATGCTCAAAAACCGAACGCGATTTTCCTCCGTAATATCTATAATGTCCACATTGAAATCTCCACATACAACTACATTCTTTGTAGTTTTACATATTTTGTTTAACACATTTTCCATTACAGATTCAAATAATTTAAAGTTTCCACTTGGGGGTCTATAAACACAGACAATAATGTAGTCGTCCAGCTCCGCACACGATATCTCAATTGTTCGCTCAATAGTGAGAAACACTATGTCTTTTCGCTCTTTACATTTTAGTTTATTATTAATTAATATAAGTGTCCCGCCGCGAATGGCAGTCTCCCTAGTGAACGAACTAATAAGATTATCATTATCTATCGATAAAATCAGTTCATGCTGCTTGAGCCAGTGCTCAGTTATGCAGAGAACATGAATATTCATTTTATTTAAAAACGATTCAATTTCCAAATCTTTTCCAGAAAAGCCTTGAATATTTTGATGTACTATATTTAATTGATTTGATTCTACAATTTATGATAAGCAAGAGTTATCCTCTATTGTCTGATCTACTAATTTAAATGATTGTTTGTTATTGGAACTGATTCCAATGGTTGAATATTCATGTCAATAATCTGCTCAATAAAAGCAGATTTGGTAGCCAAGTTCTTGGCTGAATAGTCAAAATAATATGATAGCGACATTGCTATCTGTCGTTTGAAATAATTATTAACATAATAATTATCTCGCGTCAAATACACTTTGTTTTTAAAATAATTATTCATGTCAAGTAGGTGGAATTTATTCACCTCATATAATGTCAATTTATGCAGTTGCAAATTAATTTTATATCTTAAATCATTTTCTTCGTCTGGCAATCCACTACTGTAAGGTAATGTAAACAATATTGTTTTATTCACATTTAATTTTCTTAAACTGTCAAAGTATGTATTTAGGTTTTTCTTGTTCATATTACCTCTGTTTCCTATGAAAATAATTAAATCTGAATTTTCTTGAAACTCATAAGAAAGCACTTTCTGAACTATTTCTGAATATGATGCCCTGGCATGCAATAATTGATCACATTTTGTCCCATGTATTTTGATAATAAGTCGCCCATGTTTTTCCCAATCTGATCACTAAACAAAACTATATTTTTAACAGACTTGCTTAGCGATCCACTGGGTTGAGAACAGGAAGGGTTCACATTACACTTAGTTCTAGTAATCTCATTGGTGAGTTGTGATGACTCATTTCCAGAGATATCAATGGAGTTTTTTGAAATCACATGTGAAGAGTTACATTCACAGGAAGCTATTATATTTGTTAAAGCCTGGATATGTTCACCACACTCCTTTTTCGTACAATTATAAGTTTCAGTCATTATTTTTAATGACTGCTTAAGTTCCCTAATTTGACATTCTAAACTCATAACATCTTTCTCATATTTACCTACATTTTGTTCTAAAATTAAAGAATACATATCCAGTTCATCTCCAAGTTGTCTCCGCTCATTGATGTATTTTACTTTAGTGTGTAAGGATTTTTGTTTTTTGATTAATTTATTAGTTTTTTTTTATGAAACGGTTTATTCTAACATATTTCTTAAACTTATTTTTGCTGCACTTAGTAATACCTTTAGAAGGTGTGTCATGAGTTAAATCTATTGTCAAAATTGGTTGATTACTAGGTGCAGCTGTCGTCAGGCTGGGCGCACTACCAACCAACTTATTAAATAGAAGGGTGGTTTGGCTGTTTATTTGGTCCTGTTTCTCCGTCTCCAGCTGGTTGATATAATCATGGGCATCACCAAGATCTTGTTCAAGAACAGATATGCGTTTCAGGTTCTGTTCATACTCCTCACAGCACTCACCGAACCCTTCTATCACCAATTTCAATTGGTCCCGTTCTTTAACTACCAAGTTATAGTTGGTGTGCAGCTCAGCCATCTCTTTTCTTAGTTTAGCGTTCCTATCAAACTCACCTAGCATTTCCCTTTCATTGTCATCTCTTTCCCTATGCAGTTTTTCGATCGACTCCTTGGCCGCCTGTAGTTCGCTCAAAGCCATCCTGAGCTTGGACTCCTCCTGGCGAGCGCAGGCCTTGCGAGTAAGCATATTTACGTCAAAATACAAAGGATCAAAACAAAAACGTAAACCAAAGTGCCGCTCGACCAACTCGAGGCTATTTATAGAATGTAAACAAAGTTATAACCTCAACGCGATAGAAACACAAAACCGTAGCTCAGTTAATTGTTAGATATTCATAAAAATAAGATTATAAACGCGTGATATATTGAATACACACGGTTATAATGCTAGATCGGATGAAATAAAAGCGATGACAACGATTAACAATTTGAATTTTTGCTAAGTCATTGACCGGTTATCACTAGCGTAGCACTTAGCACTAAATACGTATTTAAAACACTGATTATCACAAACTCACAAACGCACACAGAATACGATTATCAAACGTTTTTCTTACGTTTTTGACCTATTAAACACTTAGAAACTAATTATATTAAAATTATTTTATGGGACAAAAGCCGATCAGGTGTTAGCGGTAATGTTGCCAGACGAAAAAAAAAAGCTGCGCTTAGCCGCTACATCACCGAGGTCGTCTAGATTATTTCACATTGTTGAACCGTTTTGTAGTGTAAGGTTATAAAATAGAATGACCTAGACACTCCCTCGTTATCATTGTGGAAGTCTTCTTTCAGGCTTGCTTTTGGTCTGCCCTGAAATTTAGGCACTGTTTTATGAAATTAAAATATTATTTTAAGCAGGGCCGATAACATACTTTCCTGTTGTAAGAGCTATTTCATTAATGCTATCACCTAGCTATCTCTTGTTAAGAACATAATTAAAGGGGACTTAATTTAAGATGACATTCATATGAATGATTGTTGACAAATAGATGACGTTTTGAATTTAGGCATTTTGTATTGCATTCGACAAATATTCCTTACCTGACATTGGTTAAAACGGGCCTTAGATTCATAATAAAAATAATTTTCTTATTTCAAAGTAACCTTTTGTTTCAAATATATATTACCTAATACTTCGCGGAAAACTCGGACAAATAGTTGGAATTGATTGATTGTTTCAGATACGTTTATAGTATTAACCGCGATATCTTCCGTTTTATTGTATACAAACCATTGCGTAAAATCATTCAGAAATTGCGATTTGTAATGATATTACAGGAAGGTAACGTTAGATATAAGTTTATATAAATGAATAATATTGTTCACATTGGAGGTTTAAGATCCTATTTGATAATTTTTAAAAACCGGCTAATTGCAAGTCGGACTTACTGAGGGTTCCGGGCCAACTTTAACTGAATTAGGGGTTCACTTACTGCTACTTAGCCAAAATATCACGATATTTTGTTGACAGCATAAATAAAGTTTTATAGTGTTTGTATCAAGGACAAAGTTATTTCTGCGGTTGTTGAAAATATCTTAAAAACTTTAAGTTCGATATCGTTCAAACCAATTTTTGTTGTAAGTATTTGTAAAGCACAACATTTTGCATTTTGTTAAAAATATTTACTTCCTTCGTTCAAAAGTAAGAGGGGGGCAGAGAGACGCCCATATACAGCTTTGGAAGCGTCTATCTCCCAAGTATTAGACTTTTAGAAAATATGGTTTAGGGACCTAAATATCGTTTTAAGAGACTTATCTATCGATACTCTACACGCATAAGTTTGAGTTTTTTTTGTTTTAGTTCCATATGGTAAATGCCATATGGTATTTGAAGGTGTAACATGGTTTCCAAAGCAAACATTACAAAGATTGATTATTCAATCTAACAATCGAACTTCATTAATTATAATACATTGGCGTTTCGCTTAAACGCCATTATTCTAATTTGAATAGCTAACCCGTATTCGTTTGCACAAACCTCTTCGGACATTAATCTAAGAACTGCCTTACCTACATTGGCGCCCAATACGTGGCCAAACATACAATACCATAGAAAAATACAGCAGGTTCTCTTGACACTGCGATTGTTTGCTTACAAAGTTGTGCTTTGATTGCTTTGTTAGCTCATGTAAACTTTCAAAAATATTGAAGCTTATTTCAAATTATGACATGAACCTATACTAAACTTGCGATTACGTTTTGATGACATGTTTATGTAGATGGGAAGATGTTTTACACATCCATTACGGAAGTCTCCACATAGTTCCCTGTAAAAACTACAAGGTGGCGCTCGAAAAACTCTGAGACAAAATTGGTGTTTTTGTATATTTAATTGTTCGAGAAGATTTTTTTAATGATGCTTAAAAAATTACAAATATTTATAAGAACTATTCATACTTTAGATTATCGATATTGCAGAAGGATATTTGATTCAGCAGAAAATCAAAATTATGCAGCAATATTTAGGAGCAATCCCACTTGAGAAACGATAATGCTAAAAAATATTTAACATTACAGATAGATTTATCTGTCTAGCCAGAATGTAAATATTACTTAATGAGCTCCTTAAATATTAATTAAAAAAACAATTTAGTACACACTGAGTTCACTACATGTACTTTAATTGTAATTTAGCCAAACACACAGTCCAAAGTCAATTTACACAGAAACTCGCTTGTTAGAATTACGTTTGGAATAGTGATTGTGATTATTATTGTAAGTGCCTTTGTGGGTATAATGAAATTGACCTACCACTGCTAATGATGCCTCGGTGGGCGTTTCGAATAAGATTTAATAGTTATGGCAAGTGAAATGAATTGCAGAATATTGGGTTATGTAATTGTATTTAGCGTTGCTTTTTTGCGAATTAATGTAAGGCGTAACATCTAGTACAATTGAACGAGTGAGTTACAATTTCAATTAATGAAAAAGGTTTTCGCCTCTCATAATGAGGAACAGAATTTTATTAGGTATCCTTTACTGTTACCCAGAACCGTCATTTACTCATACCAGTACCTCGTCAATAATACTGAACTAATACAAAAACAAAAACCGACCAAGTGCGAGTCGGACTCACACATTGAGGGTTCCGATCCAACTTTAACTGAATAAAAGATCAACTTACTTCCATTTAGCCAAATTTCCACAACCAAATATTGTTGACGGTAAATATAACATTGTTTTTCATAGTTTTAGTATGAAAAACAATGGTAGCGGTTATTAAAAATGTGCTCTATCTCAAAAAATGCTAGTTCGATTTCGTTAAAAAAAATTTTCGTCAAAAGTTTTTGTCAAGATCTACGAGGGTCAAACTGAAAGTTCTTAGAAAATCAAAAACTGATTACATTAGCCAGTTATTAGTTTTATTATATCTTTTCAAAATATTGTCCATTGACGTCAATACACCGCTGCATGCGATGGATCCACTGGGAAAAGCACTTTGCCCACTCGTCCTTAGGGGTCTCTTCAATGGCATCGCGATACGCAGCCACCGCTTCTTCAGCATTCATAAACCGCTTTCCTTTAAGTTTTTCTTTAATTTTTGGAAATAAAAATCACAAGGCGCGAGGTCGGGGCTATACGGCGGGTGACCCAGTAATTCAACGTTTGATGTCGCCAAATAGTCGATCGTTCGCTTGGCGGTGTGCGACGAGGCGTTGTCGTGGTGAAGGAGGATCCTACTGCGAGGTCGTTTCTCTCGAACTTTTTCCAAGACAAGTGGCAAACAATTGGTAGTGTACCATTCTGCAGAAACTGTTTTTTGATCCTCTAACACAATTGTTGCGAAATGACCTATCCTTCCAAAGAACGAGGCCACCATTTTTTTTCCCGCACTTCGATCTCTCTTCACTTTAGTTGGCAACTCCTCGAAAGGAAACACCCACTGAGCAGATTGTCTTTTGGTTTCAGGATCATAACAGTAAATCCAGCTTTCGTCACCTGTTAGTATGTCGAACACAGCATTTGAGTCACCTCCGTTAAATCTTTCAATCATTTTACGGCACCAATCCACACGATGGAGTTTTTGAGCCTTAGTCAAATTATGAGGTATCCACCGGGCGCAAAGCTTCCTGACCGCTAAATGTTCGTGGAGGATTTTGTGCACTTGACTCATACCGATGCCTAAGCTTGTCCGAATCTGCTGATAGGTCACTCTTTTGTCAGTCTCTATCATACGCCGCACAACACAGATGTTATTTTCAGTCGTCGCCGTAGAAGGCCGTCCCTCACGTACATCATCAGTGAGATTAGTGCGACCACGTTTAAACTCATTAAACCAGTTGTAAACAGTCGCACGAGATGGGGCTTCATCGTGAAAGGCCAATCGTAGTCTATCATAACTTTCTTGTTGACTTAAATGACATCGAAAGTCATAAAAAATCATTGCACGAAAATTTTCTCGTGTTAAATTCATGTTGACGTGACACAGACAATTTTCAATTTGCCGCCTAATCGTAAAACAAATGACAAATGAATGAAATATATATTCAGTAATATTGGCAAAGAGTTCTTTTTTCAAATTTTAGAATATTTTTTTTATTATATTGTTTATAAGTGGCCAGTTCTAAGAACTTTCAGTTTGACCCTCGTACAACACACTTTTCTTTCAAAAGGAGATTGCTTATTGATGTATGGATTTTCGTTTCACATTGTATCATTATGTACCTCCATGAAACCTGTCTCATTTTGTAAGGTTTTATGCGTACAAAAAATAACAAAAAACAATAAATCTCAAATTCGCCGGATTTGTGAACAGCAGCTTCACGAAATTCATTAGTTAGGTTAGGTTATTTTTGACAAATAGAATTATACGAACGAGCGTCCGTCTTATCGAATCTATATAAATGCGATCAGATCACGCTTAACTTCGTTTCCTCCTTTGTCTTCCTTGTTTTCTTTAATAGCACACATTATTATGATGATTCCAACACAAAAATCAAAATAAATGAGTTGATTTTTTTATCCGTCTTGGTGTTGCCCGCCACATTATTTTAACGATTAAAATAATCGATAATCGTTTAAGGTTTTTTGTAATCGTATATCATCCGAGACAATAATTATTATTAATTAATTCATAAAGCAAATAAAGTTATTTATAGGCAGACGGTGAGTATTTACCGACTTAATACTCAAATCGAGTTAATACTGTTTATCTATAAAGAAAAACCTAAAGCACACAGTGAATATTTCTTCGATAGTTACTTTTTAATAAAATATTTCATAATTCTTTATGCATAAAATGTGTTAAAAGGACTTTTGACATTTTTTTATGGGTATCGGGTCCATATTTGGGGTCTGATGATGTAGTCTGTATCTAATTAAACAATGCTTCAACCCTTATCAGCTTGGGCTCGTTCAATTCGTCTTGAACCTTAGATATCATCTCGGACTGAAACTCGATGATGTTGTGTTGTTTTGTTGCAGAGTTCCCATGGTTAACTTCCATCTCTATCATCAAACCCTGAATATGGGCTAGAGTCAATTTCAAACATATAAGCATTGCAGATAATTTTTCATTCTTCGGTTTCTAGTGCCTTTATATCTATTATAGTGAATCGATATTCGCCATAATCGATAAACGCCAGGAGATGGCGTCCGACAGATGACCGTCTTCCTCCATCCTTAAATACTGGCAACATCGCAAAAGTTGAAAAAGTTTTTTTGACATATCAAGCAAATAATAACATTACTTCCCAATTAATTAGCAATTTTATACCCGGCGAAGTTATAACTTGATATTAAACAAGTTTTTGTAAACAAATAAAACTTAATTTTTGATACTAAATTTATTATGGTCCAAAATGAAACCATGATTGGGCATTCTGTTTTCACGTACAACGACTATAAAAACAAATCTTGCCTCAGGAAACTAGATGTCACTGTGTCAAACTGCCAGCTATGGGATTTAACTAAACTGTTGCTTTGGCACCGACCCTATAATAACTAACGCACCTAAATAACCTGCTACTGTCAACTTCAAGTCCTGTACACCTCCTTTTTCGCAATGTGCAGTTGTTAGGAAATTCCCTACTGCGCCGTTCCATAATATGACCGCACCATTGACAGTGTTCTGTCTCACCGTTTTATGAAGAGAGAGCGCGAACGCTTTTTGCTGGTGCCGACACGCTCCGTGCATGGCACGCTATGGTGTTGGTCGGTGACGGAACGGTCTAGTGGGTAAGGTGTCAAGTTTTTAATAAAAATAAATATTTTTTGCTGCACACGTTCCTAGCACAGTCAAGGTTTAGTCCGTAAGGTGGGAAAATGCCTTTAACCTTGATGTGCTACCAATGACTAAAGAAAAACTAGTACTTTAAACAAGTATTTTGACCTTACGAGAGCGAAGTTGAAAAAGCACGGTTTACCGTGGTTTCGAGTTAGTTTTACATTTATTTTTTTCTGAAAATTATTGGAACAAATACCTTTGCAGGCCATTCGATGTCACTGCAAAACTGCACAGTGCTAAACCACAGCTTCGCGGGACTGCAGGTGGATTGCGTTGAAGGCTTCGACGGAGGCTTGCCGCAGATTTTTTACATGGAGGTCTATGAGCTGCCTTCGATGATTGTAAGTTGTTGCGTTTAGGAATATTTGGGAGTTGTTTTGTTTTGTTTTATAATTAGAGTCTATTAATATCTTCAAATTATGTCTCGCTCGCAGCAAAATGAAATTATTTTACATATATTTTTGACTACTAAAATAACGTAGAACATAGATAGATATAGAAATAGACCCCATAAGAATCCTTTAACCCTTATTGCCATACTAATATCTATAGAGACTTATTAGTATACATTTTTTGCTAAGAAAACATTAGTTTAACTGATCCTTAAATGAATTTGCGCCTACGTTTGTTCTTTTCCACCAGACGTAATTAATTGATTATCTTCAGGTCCGAGCTAACATCTCATCAAACTCGACACCGTCATTCGAGGTGCCCGGCCTGGACAGCTACACCAGTTACGCTCTCGTGTTATACGCAGTCAACGCCAAGGGCAGAGGAGATGCCAGCACTCTCTATACGGTGGCTTTAAGGTCACCCGATAAGTATACTGGTAAGTGGTCTAATATGGTTAGTATTTTAAATTTCTAAATGCCAGATCTGGTCAAGTTGTATTGTGTAGCTAGAATTTGTTTCCATTTCAAGATGGTGATTTATTGACTTATTCTTAATTCAATAAATGATATGCGCCAGACAACACACATATTGTCGTGGTTTCAGTAAGGAATTTTCTTCCTTGTGTTACAAATACCAGATAACAATTATGACAGGGGCGTCTCCCATAAATAGTTAAATACTGAAAAACATCCATGACCTAGGCACAAAAATATTCGTGCTCATCACACAAACGTTTGCCCCTTGCAGGATTTGAACCCGCGATACCTTGCGTTATAGTCAGGCGCACTAACCACTTCACCAGACGCGTCGTCAAAGTACAATGGCAGGGTTTTACCTGAGTTTATTTTGAGGCGTCTAAAAATGTGACCTATGCAATAACTAATAATTTATTTAACATGTTTTTTTCACGAAAATGATATCTCATTTAAAAGCTGGGCTTAAATTGTAAATGTAATAAAAAAGCTCTCATTTGAATCTAATTAGTAAATTCACTAGTGCTGCCATTTTGAGAAAAAAATACTGTATGCGTCATATTTTTATCAATTTGATTGTACTCTTAAGAAAAACATGAAATAGAAATAACTAAGGTTTTCAACTCAGAAAGTTATAAATGTATTTTAAAACAATATAATATAACTTGATTGCGCCAGGACATAAGATTGCAAAATGATTTATTGAAAAAGGGAATACACTATTAACACAAGTTATAAAATACAACGGCATCACTGACATTCGTCTAAAAAAAACAAAAGTCAAACGTCACTTTGACAGTAGCTTGTCTTGACTACTTCGCTACGTTGTTATTTAAAAAGAAGTTGTTTTTTTTTTCTTGATTTTGGATTATCTTTATTATAGACCCTAGTCTTGCTGTTTTTAGGCATTATTGTTATATTTTGTCTACCGAATTGCTTCTTAGGAACGTTCTTTAGTAGCTTTTTCAGAATTTTATTATATTACAGGCGTTCATTTCGATATAACCTAAAAATACGAAAATAAAGATAACTTTTTTTGTAGCCTCGACAAAACGACATTCTTATTGATTATGATAATTCAGTGCAAATGTTATCATTTAATCATTTTTTTTCAATCGTAGACGCTTAAAATATTTTTCAGGTAAAATGGGGCCTTGCCATTGTTCTTTATAATTCTTTAATATATTGTCTTTATTCAGTGCGAGTCTTTGTCTTTAGGCATATTGTGTCATCAAATTAAATTTAATCAAAATGAAATTATAGCATTAATAACTTAGCTGTATCACAGCCTGTACACTTATATTCAATAAATGTACAGGCTGTGATACAGCTTACTTATTACCTACCCCACGTTGGGCGCCACGCACAAAATTATCATTTTACACTGACCAATTTTCCCCAGGAGTGAGCACATCAATACCGCTGTCTCCGATGCTGATGTCCCTCCTCGCTATCATCACGTTACTGTGTTCCGGCGTATGCGGCGTCATCACCGCCCTCTACCGACGACACAGCGCGCGACGGCTTGATCGGGTCAAGCGGCCACCTCCGTAAAAACCGACTTCAAAACCAAAATGCACTAAAAAGTCTTAAATAAACTCTTGACTATAGTAAGGAAAGGAACCCATTTTAGGCAAACAATTTCTTTTTAGAGTCGGTGCTGTGATAGTTGATGCTTGATGGTCAAAGTGATGGCACCGACTCCAAAAAGAAATTGTTTGCCTTAAATGGGTTCCTTTCCTTTCTATAGTCAAGAGTTTATTTAAGACTTTTTAGTGCATTTTGGTTTTGAAGTCGGTTTTTGCTTTTTTAAAAGTTAATTTTATTTCTTCATTTTTAGAGATTACAGGAGAATGGGGGGGCCACCTTATGACTCTGTTTTTAAAGAAACTACAAACTACCTTTTATAAGTTCTTTCATTATAATTACTGAACTCCTAAGCGTTAAGGAGTTCCACCATCAGTTCAGCCCCACAAGATGTTGACTATTAGACGTAACAACATTTCAACATTAAGATTCAAATAAAGAGACACTATACGTGCCTTTAAAATTTGAGGGTTTTCTACGATTACACCAAGATCCCATCATCAGATCCCAAATGGAAAAAAATGGGACCAACTATTACCTTCAAAATACAAGGAAAACATCAAATTTAATTAGCATGTTATAAAGCAAAATACTTAAAAGGTCTCAATTTAATTACACGAAAATTGCTTCATTATACCTAGAAAAGGGAAAGCAGTATTAAATATACTTTTCCATATTTTGTATGAAGATACGATTTTCCATATGAAATATGTCTGTTTAGTCAAAAACGAATTTTTTTTATCCACTTCCTTAGTTTAATGTTCACGATTTTTTCTGTAAGGAAGAGTTAAAACAAAATCAACAGTTGGTTAATTTTTTTAAAAATAGAGCCTCTGACATGGTTTAATGACTAATTTCAACCGATATTAGCCGAGACCATCTGCCTAAAGTACCTTCTTAAGCACGGAGATGCTTGTGATATACGTCACTTTGTTGTGAATTTCTACGGTCGGAATGATTACTCATCCAAACACTACCACTACGTTGCTTAACTTCGGTATCGCTACCAAGAATGATAAAATAAACCTAAAAACGTTTATTTCAATCTGTATATCATCTTCTAACTACTGTTTTTTCTGCAGGGCACTATACATTGAACAGAGAGTAGACTCCCTCTCAAAGCAAGACATGAACACGTACTGTGGGTCACCAAAGTTGGACTACTGCAGTCAGTACGAGCAGAAGATGGACGGGGAGATTGAGGAGACAGACCCCGACATTATACCTTGTCATTATGGTGAGATTTATAAGTTATTTTAAAAACCAACTCGCTTTATTATTTTAGTTCTGCACTAATATTATTATTACACATTTGCGGACCCAGTGAGCTTTGTTTCGCCCCGGCTCCGTCCCGCCCAGACCCCGTTATTGTAATAATTATTATCTTTTATCCGACGGTGACAAATCTGACCAAGTAAAAATCATGAAAATCTGTCGACCTGCTCAATTTTATAACTATTGTCTTTCTTAAAAACCTTTTCCTGACAATAACAAACAAAACCGTTAAGGCCGTTGCGGTCCAGGATTCGTCACTCCCTAGCACGGATTATTTTATTATTACACTAACCCAGCTGCACCAACTATATGACGTATACAAAGAAGACGTTAAATAGGAGTGTTTTAACAAAACTTTATAATTCGTTTCATTCAATTCCTTTATCATTATCTCAGATAAGAAGTCTATAAGCGACTTCGGTAAGCTGCCCACACCGGGCACAGACACTGACACGAGTCGTGTTTACAGTGAGAGGTCGACGAGCTTCCTTACAAGCGCTGTAAGTTCTATACTTAGCCATTTTTCTGCATTACTAGTGTTGTAAGTTTAAGCGCATGGAATCCTTTCGGTAGGGTACGGAACACTACGGTATACTACGTAGCTTTCGTAGGAAATTTTTATTAGGGAATTCGCAAAATATCTCAATAAATCACCAATTGCTAGCAGGATTCTAAGCGTACCAACATTTGGAAAAGTACCAAATGTATCATCTCAAGTCTTGCAATCGTTTTAAGTTGAAAGTAAATCCTCTTTTGCTTCCTGTGTAACTTTTTTTCTGCGACTATATTAAATTCACGATTTATTACAAATTAATACAATTAAAAAATAAATTTAAATTAATTAATACAATTAAATGAAATCTACAAAAGCTACCGTGCTGAATGGAAGGATTCCTAGGTTTACCGTTAGTCTACCGGCATGCTACCGAATACTTTGGTAGGCTGCATTAAACCCACAACTCTATGCATATCACAAGTCAAATAGTAAAGTCAGTCAGCTCTTATGGTGTATCCACACCGCATATCTGATAGTTAAATAACGAATGCCGTCGGCAATGCCGCCGGGCGGTGTGGATACATCGTTAGCCGTCTACTGATGACGTAAAACATGGATTCGGAATAACCGGAATGGAAAGTGTTTCCAATTAAGTCTTTTTGTCTTTCTGGTTCTACGTTGATAACAGAAAAGTTATGATGAAAGCCCATCATTGGTAAAGCGTGTACCGTGCCAAATATTGAACCGTAACATACAGCTTGTTAAATAACAACCGGACGGACGGACAGGGACCCTTAATAATGTTCCACTGTAGCCACAGGGCCCCCGTATATTTAAATATAATTTTACATTATCGTTTAATTATTTTATTTATTTTGTTTCTTTGTTATTCAGTCGTCGTCAAGCATAGCGGTAGTGAACCGAGGCGTGTGCGCGCGCGCAGCGGACATCAGCGCCGCGCGACATCTAGCGGCCAACGTACGCGAGAGCTGTATATAACATAGTATGGTTAATTCAATATAAGGAATAATGCGTTCAACCACCAATGTCTGGGCTTGTAAGAGGTTAAATCAAGCAACAAAAAATATTATACCTAGTTATCATAAATCCTGTCACTGTCACTAAGTGGTGAGTAAAGTGTGAAAAATGAATTGTATTGCCACAAAGTGGACGAACGCGGGTGGATGAGCGGGGAAGCGGGAGGAATGATAAATCTTAATGCAATCGGGTGATATTTAAAGTGAGTTATATTGTTTTATGTCCTCATATTAAATGCCACAATATCGGTAATTGAACATTATTGTTCATTAGAATAAATATTTGTAAAATATTAACTGTGGAAGTGCTGTGCTATTTTGTTATCAACACCAGGGCAGTGCAGTCTATCTTTTGTGACGCAGACAGGGATTTTTCATAGTATCAAAGGAAATACATATGTACGATTATCAAATAAGGTGTTTCATATCTATCCCTATGGAATGAAAGGAACTACTTGGAATCGGAAACTAATCAACTTTCTATTAGAAACTTACGTCAAAAAATGAACCACCGACTTTGTTTCATCCCTTGCATCAAATATCATTTAAACTTACGTAGCTTTAATCTTAAACTAAATGCAAAAATTTTTTTAATCAATAAATACACGAAATCACCAATTTTGTATAAGGATAATCGAGCGCCATCTAGCTGTTCTACAGAGAAACTATGTCAAGAGTTCCAACACGGGCATTAAATTAACTTTCGTAGTTTCATGGCACGTTTCTTCATAAATTTCATACTTTTTGTTACTCTAGTTACTTTCAAATAGTCAAATAAATATTAATAAGAGAATAGCACAACACTAATGGTGTATAGCATAATGATAATGATTAAATTGTACCTGGAGTTAATTCACAAATTCGGTTCAATTAATTAAACGTAGCAAGTCTCATCGCTAGTATAATGGACAATATTTTTAAGTAGGTAGGCACAAAGTCATATTTTTTGTTACATATTTCAATAATACAACATAAACAATTTGTTGACATAGCTTTTTCATTAAAACAATTACATTAAAAAATATTAAGAAATATTTATTATTATTTAAATAAATAATGTTAAAGGTCTTCATTTTCATGAAATAAAATCAGTTAATACATCACCTATTTCTCATATGAATATATTGTATGTATTGCTTTAAGTTTAAGATACACAGTTGTATAAAGTTATTGTGTGGATCCGCCCAGTTTCAGAGCCCGTTGTATGTATCTACTGTTAAGAAAAAAGTAAAAAATGTGTGCTGCAACTGCACTAAAGTGTAATCAATAATTTTATTAAATAATTTGACATATTCTTAATGTTACTTTGTAAAATAATGTTACCACATTTATTGTACTAGTGACGTGTTTCGTACATTTGATTGGTTTCGTTCATTCAGTTCACCCAAACAAAGTTAGTAAGAGCTATTATGAAAAAGGTATTTATGTGTATTCTTTCAAAGACAAGGTAGACGAATTAACAAGGACTCGGAAACAGAGGAAGAAAAGTATATATTGATTTATTGATTGTTGTTTATGATCATTGTTGTAAATATAAATGTAATTGCAAATGTAAAGTTTTAAACCAGTAACTGACAAAACTTTTGCTTTATAGGGTAAACTAATTAAGAATCTGTTTTAATTCGAAGCGTAAAACGGTTAAGTAAATGATTGGCATTGATAAAGTTCTCTCTCTGGTCACAAAACTATTTATTTTTCATAAAAAGTTTGTCTGTAAATGTCAAATTACATCACATGAATAATGATTATATTTAAGCTAGCTTGAAGCAATTACGATAAAATAATGTAAAGGAGACGGTAACTGCTGGGCCCTAAACGTAACTAGTTGATTGATGGTTTAAAAAAATGGGCATATTTTTCAATCCTAAAATACCAAAAATCAGCCTATTTCTCTTTATGGAAACTGAGGATTTTGAAAAACAAGATTTTAAGAATTCACTACATTATCGATCAAATGAAATATCGATTTGAGTCAATGTGATTACACAATTAAAAAAAAGAATAACTCTTGCTCTATTCGTGGCAATAAACCCAAAAAAAATACGATACAATAACTATTTTAGTTAATAAAACATATATTTTATATTTTAATTGAATTGAATGTAAGTGAATTGAAACATGATTGCTTAATGAAATAAAATCGATTCTTACTTTTTTTGTCTGTGCACTAATACTGACAGCTGCCGTGTCAAATTATCTATGGATCACTCGTTTCGTTTGTATTTTTCGTCTTGTGCGTGTATGCCTTTTGAGTGTTTTTTCGTCGACCACTGCTTTGTTTTACGGATTCTGACCCTGCCTAACGTGCTGTCGTCTATTTTGTAGCCTAATTGTAACTGGTGACGTTAAAATATCCTTTGCAGTTCGGAAATCAGCTGTTTGTTACATAACCTAACTTTAAATAACCCCCTAATTATTGGGCTCTCAGATTGTCAAAAAACATAGAATTTTCAGTGTAGGTCTACTAAGTATTAAGCTATTAATTGACACCATTTTCATCTTATTACATCCGGGCCCAAATTTGTATGTAATGGTTTCCATCTCCTTTAACTAGGATAAGGATAACTTTTAATTGTGCTTTCATTCTTTCCTGACAACTCCAAATGTTTTATTTTTAGGTGAAAATATAGAGTGTTATATATTCTATACTTCAAAATTATATAGCTGAAGAGTTTGTTTGTTTGTTTGAGCGCGTTTAGCTCAGAAACTACTGGACCGATCTTTACATATTTTTGTGTTGGATAACTTATTTATCGAGAAAGGTTATAATCACGGTGTAACGGATGAAAGAGCCAACTCAAAACGCGCGGACGCAGTCGTGGGGGACCGCTAGTATAAATACATTGTTGATATATACAGTGCGGCATGGATCTTTTGCCCGACGGCGAAAATCAGAACTAGCACTGTCATCTTCTATTATGTGGTTGCCTGATATAGTGTAGCCAAAACTCCCCAATCTTACAGACGATTTCTGATTTTTTCTAATATTTTCGCATATGATTTATGTCAACTAAGAAACTGATTCTTTTGAAATAACGTAGTGTTAAACTACTTAAAGAAACTAATAATTTTTAGAGATTTTTAATTTTTATACAAAATTAAAAAATGACCCCCATGTAGTAACTTGAGAGAAAATTAAAAGATATTTCATCATTTTACCGTCGCTTATGTTATATAAAATAAAAGTCTGAGTCGATAAAAGTATATTATTAGAATAAGTGCACCGCGAAATTGACATTTGAAAATGTTATGATTCCTGTTGGTTGTTAAGAAAAACTTTTCTATAAAATGTTATTTTAGGCAAAACCCGACTGAAATTATTTATAGTGATATTGCAAAGATGATTGTGAATGTTTTTGAATAAAACAATTCTAAAGATTTGTATTTGTTTATTATTCATATTCAGACTTCCTGTTGTATAGTTTAATAGTTGACCAGCAAATGGGAGTCATACTCAGTTAGATAAAGGTAATGATTTTTTTTTTGACCATGTAAGTCGGTTGAGGAGCGTGATTATTTCATGATTTCTTCTTAAAATTGGCCACATTCATACTTATTATAATTTAATATTATGAAGGTTAAGGTTTACGACTGGTCGCTGTGGAGTACCGCGGGCCTATGTTCAGCAGTGGACGTCCTTTGGCTGATAATGATGATGACGGTTAAGACAAACCTCATTAACACAATTAAATTAAGTAGTCATGGAATTTATAGACAAAAAGGAGATAAAATTATCGAAAGGAATTATAAAATAAGTGACGGTGTGAAAACAAACATATCTGGAGACCGAGTTTCTAATGGAGTATTCGTATCACTCAGCGGCTTTGCTGGCGGCATACGTCTATTAACTGGCAGATACTAGGACTAGCCGTTGCGGCATGCGTGGCATGACCGCCAGCACGGCCACTGGCACATGTCACCGGGCGGTGTGGATACACCATTATAGGATATGAGTGAAAAATATCATTAAAATATATTCTAGCTTTGGCGTAACTGTGTAACGAAGGCAAAGGGAAGCGCTTCCTACCGACCGGGTTTTATGGTCGGGGACGAAGGTCCAATGATCACTGTCTTGGTTTATTCATATGTATTTATTCCGCTATAAATCTTTAATATCGCGGTTCAGTCTCCATACTTCGACTATAGCGCCATCTAGTCGCGTCGAGTCGAGTCAGCATGTTGCGAGTACATGTAGTGACAGCGGTTGATCATAGATGTCGCTACAGTGGCCAATGGACATCAGACTAAGAAAATTCACAGTTAAAATAATGTTTATACGATTTGCTGATGGTGCATTCATACAGCCTGGCCTGTACTTGTAGCCATGAAATGAATAAGTACCTATATAAAACTTCCGATTTTAAAATGATATTTACATAAATGCTGGCTGAAAAATAGGTGACGTTTTCAAGTTGGGTGTTTTGTATTATATTCAACAAATACTACTTATCTGACGTTGTTAAAATCGGCTATAATAACCTCTTGCCATTTAGAAAGTCGCCAAAACCAGCTTATCATTATTCCGAAAAAATAAAACCGGCCAAGTGCGAGTCGGAATCGCTAGGGAATCGACTTACTTCCTACTAGCTAAAATACCACAATATTTTGTTGACAGCAAATATAACTTTGTTCTTCATAGTGTTTGTATGAAGAACAAAGTTATGTTTGCGGTTGTTGAAAATGTGCTTTATCTCAAAAACTACTGGTTCGATCCGGTCCAAACCAATTTTCGTTGAAATTGTTTGTTGAGATCTACATTACGTTTTTTTTTTTAAATTTACGCTCGCTTAATTTAGTAGTTCCAGGGGGGGGGGGGGGTTACTAAAAAAATTGTGGTTTTAGTTTCATGTATGGGAGCCCCCCCCCCCCCTTAAATGTCATTATTTTTAATGGGGGGGTCATTATTTTATATTTTACGCTTTACGATTCTCATATAATATATTTGTATGAGAATCATAAAGCGGGTAACCTGTATAGAAAGATGTATCCCGATACATCTTTCTACTATTAACTATTTTTGGATTTAAAGTTGTAAATCGATAATTATGGACACTATTTAATTTTAGTTTAAACTGAAATATTCTGCTAATTTTGCTTCATACTTCAGAAGGCTGGTTCAACCGCTGGTCCCATTATCATCATCATCATCATCATCATTATCAGCCAAAGGTTCACTGCTGAACATAGGCCTGCCCCACGGCTTTCCACAGCAACCGATCACTAGCGATCTGCATCCAGTTTGATCCTGCGATATTTACAAGGTCTTCTGTCCATCTTGTTGGTGGACGTCCTACGCTGCGTCTTTGGTCGAAGAGTCTCCAATCTAGAACTTTTCTGCCACTTGAGCTTACTGCCTTTCAAGGCTATCTCCGTTACCTTAGTTCTTCTACATATCTCCTCATTTCTGATTCGATCTCGTAGAGAACCGCTGGTCCCGGTTTGTGTTGATATTAAGCCTAGTCAGAGGGCCTATAAAGGGTTGATAAAATCTGACTGCAAGGTTTTTCGCATGCCTTGCAATACCGCTTCACCAATTCTCACTGTGCCCGCGTGTTGGGGTAGGTTGTTCCACCTCATTGTGGTGAGGCGTTTGTCCAGCAGTGGGATGGTTACAGGCCGATTGAATTTTTTTTTCTGGTTATTTTAAAGGTTTGATTTCGAGCTTTTTTGACGAAGTCTGCCTACTACTTGCGTTTGAGGTAGTACAAGTGGGTTTTCGCAGGCGTAAATAGATTTTGGGCTTATTTTGACATGTATTAATGGTGAAACTTTAGATTAAAACCGGTCAAGTTCGAGTCGGACTCGCGTACTGAGGGTTCCGTGCCAATTTTAAATGAATAAGGAAATCCACTTACATCCACTTAGCTAAAATACCACAATACTTTGTTGACAATATAACTTTGTTTATCATAGTAATTGTATGAAGATATAAGTTATGTTTGCGGTTGTTGAAAATGTGCATCCAAGCCATTTTTTATTGAAAGTGTTTGTTTTGATCTAAATTATATTTTTTTTCCAAATTTACACTCGCTTAGTTTAGAAATTAGAGTGTAGGGGAGGGGGGAATTTTACCACTTTGGAAGCGTTTATCTATCAAAGGGTAGATTTTAAAAGAACATGGTTTTAGGAACCTCTACGTCATTTCAAAAGACCTATACGTAGACACCACACACACATAGAATTGACTTAAAAAACTATATTATTTCGGTTTTAGTTTCATGTATGGGAGCTCCCCCCTTAAATATCATTATTTTTTATTTTTTGTATCAGAATCTTAAAGCGGTTAACAGGATTCATCTTCCTACCAAATTTCAACTGTGTGATGCTTATGGTTACAGAATAAAGTGGCTGTGACATACGGACGGACAGACAGACAGACAGACTTGACGAAACTATAAGGGTTCCGTTTTTTGCCATTCGGCTACGGAACCCTTAAAAGGTAGGTGCTAGTGTAAGTAAGGTGGTTTTTGGTGCATAACGATCTTAAGAGTCTAAATTATTTTCACTTCGCGTCGTCTTTTGTTTGAAGTGGTGCTCGTTTTGTGTCGTGAGTGCAAGCGATTTTTATTGAAAAGTGGTTAGGCGCATGAGACCTCGACTGTAAGTGTGGCTTTTCATGCAAGCTATTTCAAATGACATCAGTTTGATGAATGGACTACCTACCTATCAAGTTAAATATCTAGGTACTCATTTTTTCCTACTAAATTTACGTCAATAGATATTTAGCTTCTGTTAAGAAAGTAAACTTACTTAAAAGAAATACTTAGAATACATCTTTGTTTTATAGTATTTTGTCACTATACAAACATAATAATATAAATTGAACTTGTAAAAAGCAACTTTGGCTGTGTGTCAGACGAGGAATCGAACCCCGTGTCTTATGCTTTTCGGGCGCATGCCTCGGCCACGGTCGGTTAAAGTAAGCTTGCAAGATTCAACAGGCTTGCTAATGTGACGGTGGCCGAGTGGTATAGGTATACGCCCGGAAAGCTTATGACACGGGGTTCGATTCCTCGTCTTGTACAGAGCCAAAGTTGTTTTTTGCAAGCGCAATTTATATTATTTTGTTTCTTAAGTGACAAAACACTATAATAACAAAGATGTAATTGTAAATTAGCTTCCTTCACTTTAACCTATTGTTAAATATTTGTAAAAATATTTCCTTCGGATATTGTGAGAGCAATCTCGCAACATTGATGACGTCATGCAGCCTACGCGTTAAAGTAAGCGCTTGCACAATTCAACAGGCTTGCTAATGACGTGACGGTGGCCGAGTGGTATAGGCATACGCCCGGAAAGCGTAAGATACGGGGTTCAATTCCTCCAACGTTGCTTTTTACAAGTACAAGGATAACGTAGGTACTATTGAGGTCTTTGGCGCTTGACCATCGTTAGATCAAAAATCGACATGTATTGAGGTGCATCAAGCATGAATTTGACGTGCTAGATTTTGACGTAAGTAAAAAGAGTATTTTTTTAAACGGACAAGGAACTAAAGAAGAAATTATATTTAACCTTAGTTGTTTAGGTAAGTTATAGATGTAGATATACGAGTATCGCTTACACATTCAAAGCATTCAATGCGTTTACTGTAAGTGAAGTTCTAACCTTATTGTCCTACACCCTTTTGCATGTTTTATTTTTAATATGTAGATTTGTATACGTATTTAAAAAGAGGTAAAATATATCAATCTATAGCTACCCTATTTGCATAAATTTACGCACAAATAAACCGATTTGCCGACATCATTAACATTGCTTTTGTTACTCAAAGCATGATTTATATTGAACTACAAACCTTTTAATAATTAGCAGTAAGAAGCTTCATTTGGGAGACAATGGTAAACTGCTTATATTGAACTTTGAAAACAATTCAAACGGAGGGTTTTACAACGAAAGTAGGCTGCGCGTCAATCAATCTAAAAGATTTAAAGCTACGTAGGATTCGCTATTCGATTGATCGTTTAAAATGTGTTTGTAACACAAATTTATTTTTTATTAAAACACAATTATATAACGTATTTTGCTTCCCATCTTAATTTGTTTAGGTCATAAACTTATACTTATACTTGACAAATATTAAGAACAGATTTTGTGTTACATTTTCAAAATGGCAAGTATGCACAAACACGGCAACGCTTTGAAAGATGCTCCATAACCTATAAAATAGGCCGTTGATTTAGATATTTGCTCGTATTGAATTTGTATTACAACCAAGGGTTGTAAACTTACTGATGTCACTTGTTTTTTTTTTCAATAAACAAAAAGCAGGCTACTTGACTCAAAAAGGCACCCGCTCAGCATAAGACGTGGCAGCGGGACGCATACCACGAGAATATCTGCTCGGCAATTAATTTGGTATATACAAAAATATACTAAAAAAACGTAAAATTAACAATGTTTCACTTTCCCACTTTAAGAAACCAAAGCACTCCTATAGGTAATTAAAGAATTTAACTACAAAGTTAATTCCTTTTATGTATTTTCTTATTATTATAATATAAGTTATTAATTTAGTTATTCGTAAAGTAAAATGAATATTTGACACAAAGAAACGAGAGTGGTGAACGAAATATTCACCTAGAAGAATCGTTCCTGACAGAAATTCTTATTTTCTGAAATATTTCCTTGCTTCCCCGACAAGACGTTAATACGACGTACAGCAGGGAAATCAACCAACGTTGAGCTTTTTCTAGAGGATAATCTTTAAATACTTGTCAAATCAGTAAAAACCGCGTAGCAACTCATAATACCACGTCTGAACGCGCTAATCTTAGGAACTACTTGACCGTGTAAAACATATTTTTATGTTGAAATGCTTATTTATTGAGGAATTTTAGCCGAATATCTTTTGGGCTTTCACTACGATGCGATTATAAGTGCAGAAGAACAATGAACAATGAAAAAAAGATACACAAATAGTGACGTTTTCAAGCTCTGATGTATTATTTGCGATAAAAATAAATTTGTAAAGCGTTTTTCTTCATCGAATTAGAGAGTTTAACTTCTAGTTGGTCCTATTGTTGCCAAATTCAGATCTGATAACGAGATCTTGGCGTAGTTGATGGAAAACCTCAAATCACGTATAGTGTTTTAGTACTAGTGTCCTAATATTGACATGTAATCTTACGTCTTATAGGCACTATTTTTAACCGACTTCAAAAAAGGAGGAGGTTATCAATTCGACTGTATGTTTTTTTTTTTTTTGTATGTTTGTTACCTCATATCTCAGTCGTTTGTCGACCGAATCGAAATTTTTTTTCGCCTACTTAGAGGGTGTACCTTCTAGTTGGTCCCATTTTTTCCATTTTGGGATCTGGTGATGGGATCTTGGTGTAATCGAGGGAAACCCTCAAATTTTAAAGGCACGTATAGTGTTTCTTTACTAGAATCTTAATGTTGACGTGTTGTTACGTCTGATAGTCAACATCTTGTGGGGCTGAGCTGATGGTGGAACTGCTTAACGCTTAGGAGTTCAGTAATTATAATGACGGAACTTATAATAGGTAATTTGTAGCTTCTTAAAAAATAGAATCATAAGGTGCAACTCCCCCCCCCCTCTTATGTCATCACTAAAAATGAAGAAATAAAATAAACTTTAAAAAAAAGTAAAAACCGACTTCAAAACCAAAATGCACTAAAAAGTCTTAAATAAACTCTTCACCATTGAAAGGAAATGAATCCGTTTTAGGCAAACAATTTCTTTTTGGAGTCGGTGCTGTGATAGTTGATGCTTGATGGTCAAAGTGATGGCACCGACTCCAAAAAGGAATTGTTTGCCTAAAACGGATTCCTTTCCTTTCAATGGTGAAGAGTTTATTTAAGACTTTTTAGTGCATTTTGGTTTTGAAGTCGGTTTTTACTTTTATCAAGACGATCTGGTGGTAGAACTTCTTGACGCTTGGAAGTTCAGTGATATTTTAACCAGAACTTATGTTAGATACTTTGCAGCTTTTTAAGGAGCTGAGTCAAAAATTGTAACCTCATACTCGTCGTGTCCTAAGAAACTACAAAAAATCGCAAATTATATTAAATTTTACAAAAAAAGTAAAAACCAACTTAAAAAATAATATACACCAAGACCTAAATAAAATCTTATAAGTGCACCATTTTAGGCAACCCATTGCTTCATAAAGATGAAATAAGAAACCAAAAATTTGCGCACGGGCGGGACCCAAACCAGCAACCTCTCGGCTGACCGGGCCAAACGCTCTTACCAATTGAGTTTCGCAAGGTCGGACTGATAGGTCCGACCTTGCGAAACTTATGGTCTCTTATGAATACGTCATTGCGTGACGCTTAGCGCCATCAAGCTGTCTGTTTATGAAACAGAGGGCCCAAGCAGTAATTCTTTACAGAATAAATTCAACTTGAAAATTGATGACGCTTCGCTATCTAATGAATCTAATTCATAAACAGGCGGCTAGATGGCGCTAAGTGTCACGCAATGACGTATTCATAAGAGACCACAAGTTTCGCAAGGTAGGACTGACAGCACGGTAGCTCAATTGGTAAGAGCGTTTAGGCCGGTCAGCCGAGAGGTTGTTGGTTCGGGTCCTGCCCGTGCGTAAATTTTTGGTTTCTTATTTCATCTTTATGAATATAAAATATGACACTGTTAGTGTTAAAAACATTCTAAACCAACCCATTGTTTTTTAAAGTCAATGCCTAGGTGGGTGATGCTTGAAACGTCCAATGCTTTTGCACCGACTGCAAAAATAATTGGTTTGCCGAAAAGTTGTTGTACCTTTCAAGAGTTCATTAAAGATTTTCTTGTGTATTTTGTTTTTTTACTGTGCACATTCAGAGTGCGCACTGAAGTAGCACGTATAAGGCCTGCTTGCACACATCAGTAAATGATTAGAGATCTAGAATATAAAAATATGAATGAAGCAAATCTAAAGTACCTACGATAATGTTCTAGCTCTAATATCCGTTTATTTTGGAGTAATTCACGCGGTCTCACGCCGCATCACCGCGTAAATTTTAGATTTCCCCTAAAATATTTCAAAACACATATTTTCATTGGAAGAAGGGGCCAAAGACCATAGCGGTTATTTCAAGCATGTATTGATCTTAAGCTGCGAGCGTTATTTTGGTGCGGTGTTATTTTAAAACTGTGATAACTTGTGCAGAGCTTTTCTGTTCAAATAAAATACTCGTGATGATAAATATGTTTATTTTGATAAGAATAAATACCTGTGTAAATCAAAACACATTTGAAAATAGTACAATATTTTTAATTTAATTAATGTAAATAAAAAAGTTTGTAGTCAGTAAACTGTATGAGATAGAGATATGCTATTGCAGACTTTATTGTACTTGTTTAAAGTTTCTCAATTCATAAGCTTTTCAACATTCAAATATATTTTTAAATCGGTTTAGTAGTTCCTGAGATTAGCGCGTTCAAACAAACACTTCAGCTTTCCTATTAAAGTATAGATCAAATTTTCAAGCATAGACCTACTTAAACGGAGATTATTGTAGGCACCTGTGCCTATCATGGTATTACGAGTTCCTACAGTTTTATTTTGCTAACAAAACCCCACCAATGAGATGACCATAAAAATAATTTTTAAAAAATGCCCAAATAATGATTAATTTCCATTTCAAAATGTATGAGAATGCCGCGCGACGAATTTCTTGACTTTAAGATGACGAATTGATGATTCGGCGATTATCGGGGGTATATTATGTTGTGTCGAACTATGTTATTAAACTCCACACGAAAGTAATATTTTGTGAACTGGATGATAATTCTCGTCACAATCGAAGTTTTTTTGTGTGGTAATTTGATTGAAAGTTTTACTTGACCGTTTTAGGTAACCGTTACCTAAAAAATCAAGTAAAATATCTACACGTAAAAAAAACTATCGCACGATAAATATCTTAATACAAAGAAATCATGACCCGGAGAAATCAAAAGCTATTTTTCCTCAACAAAGAAAATTCGACCGGTAAACTTTTTACGTACCTATAGAAATTGCGCAAGTACTGCCCCTCTGATCCTTGAGGACATATTTTCTTTCATAGAGTTGCCGAATTACGATTGATTGATTTTTTTACAGAGAAAACCTTGTCATAGACTGAAACTTGACTGTGGCGCAACCACTGCAGGTTTATAATATAAGTAACAAAAACACAGGTTTAGACGGCTCAATATAATTAAAAATCATTTTTGAGGTCAAATAATACATCAGGACTTGAAAAGGTCACTAGTTGTGGAAATAACATGATTTGTAATGAATGAAAATGCAATTTTCTAAAAAAAAGACAGAATAAGTTTCGTATAAAAAAAAAGAATATTGAGCGGGTAGACCATTTTATTTTATTTTATTTATTCATGCACGCATACTTGGTTAAGTTTTCACGATTTTTACTTTGTTAGATTTATCAAATACCCGAACTAGAAAATAATTATTAAAATTACGTTGCCGGGAGCGGAGCAAAGTTCGCTGGGATTGCTAGTTGCTTCATAAAGAAAACGATGATATTATAAGGCTTAAAAGTAAAGTAACTATTGATCTCACTGTCACGTCTTATTCCATCTCCTTTATTCTTTCTTCATTTTATTCCACTGTAGAAATCAAGGGTTAATTCAGTGAGCATAATCTTGTGCCATTAAATAAGAGTAGGGAAATAAGAAAAGACAGTACCTGCAGATTCGAATACTTTGAAAGTGTAAGTGATAAATTACTGTTATATGAGAGTGAGAAATAAATTATATTGGAGTCGGTGCATGATGTCAAGCTTATCTACACCAATAGTCTACACACATCATATTTTTTTAATGGTTGTTTAATTTTTCAACTTTTTTTATCGTTCCACAGAATTTGTTGTGAACAGCCTGTCTAGTGTAACATAGAGGTCGTTGTTAAAAATTGTTTTTTTCTGAGCTTGCTGTTTCATGACTAACTGTAGCTTTCCCGACGGTTTCAATTCCGTAACGAGCCATTTCCCGCGATAATGCTGCCGTCTAGAGATTTGTTGGGTTCAACGATTATTTTAATGCTTTTTACGAATAAACATTTACTTATTAAGCTTTTAATAATTTCAATAAGATTATTTAAAAAGGCGTTATGCGTTTTATTAGTTTGGTATAACAAGCAAGATATCGTATGATACTAAATTGCAGGGGTTATGGAAAATATTGTGTTTCGCTCCAAAAAAATACGCTATGAACGTGCAAGTGCAGTTTTAGTATAACTTAACTCAAAACAGCCAAATATTGCCGACACATTTTAGCACATTTCTGGATTTATCGGATTTTATACCAAATCCTAGTCTCAATACTTGGATAGTCAGATAGGGGTGAATTAGAAATCGGAAACAAAAACAGGAATTCCATACAGGCATCATACCCGAGTTTTCCGTTGAAGTCGTTCTGAGTTGACTCGAATTGGCGAACGGAGTGTACTAACTGTCTGTACTAGCAAACTAACACGATTCTTTGACGTTGAAAATTTCATTTTTCTCATGAATTCTAAGAATATATTAACAACATTTTTGCCAAATTGATTACCTGTAGTTTATTAGAACGTACTTTCAAGCACTTTACTTGCATTCACAGGTTTACCTTACCAACTTTTATTCCCTATTGCACCCCGTTACAGTACCTACTGATGCAGAGTGATTACGGATAAATTCTCACATCAACTCTCATAGATGGTCAAATACATATAAATTATTTATTAATTGACTGCTTTCATGAAAGTTAGGGATTCATTCATTCGCTAAAACTAAAGTGATTTTAGATAACCTTAAATTAATTTTCTAACGATGTCCATTCGGACTATAGACGCGATTGTAAGATAGAACTTAAGAAACGCGTGCTAATGATTTTATAAAGGAAGTGAGATAATTTGAAGTGAACCCACTTAGTCGATAATTGGAGAAGGGCAGCCAGCAGGGATGGCAGGCCTTTTAGTAATTAAGCAGCTGTTAGTGTTCTTTGCCATCTTGAATCGGTTTTGACGTAAGATTTCAAAGTCGATTTGCTGACATGGGCTAAAATATTGAATTAATAAGTCACCTGTTTTTTTTTTCTATTTTATGATAATTCTTTTATATAGTTAGATAGGCAGACATTTGACCACGATTGCACCCTCATATAAAGTTGCAATACAGCCTATGATGGATCATGTCTGCTAAAGCCTGCCTGCCTCCATAAGAGACCAGAAATTGCGCATGGTCGAATCAAGACAACACGGTAGCTCAATTGGAAGAGCGTTAGCCCGGTTAGCCAGAAAGTTGTGGGTACGAGTCCCACCATAATAAGAATAGTCTTAAAGAATAAAATTGCGCATGGGTGGGACTGTCTGTACTGTTTAAAACTGCCCTATTTCTATAAATATGACACTTAGAGTGTAAAAAAAGTGTTTCTTTATTTAATGTCGATAGCTGCTATTATGGTAGCAAATAAACAATTTAATGGAACTGGTGTTCGTACATAATTTAGACGACCTTCGTGATATAGTGGCTAAGATGGGTTTCAAGGCATTGCCGCTCCGAGGTCCCGGGTTTGAATCCCGGTCGGGTCAATATAGAAATCAGATCTTTCTACATTGTCCTGGGCCTGGGTGTAGTGGTATAAAATCTTCTGTCCAATATTTATTTATAACATACACTTACTTCGAGTTACCAATTTGGGGTATTCACGTGAATAAAAGTATAAGGCAAACATTAAGCAACTGATGTAAATCCAAATCAAACCAATATTAGCTTCAATTCGATTTTCGCTGCATTTCTAACCAATTTTAGTGCCAAATTGCAATCATAAGCCGTTGATTTCGGGTTACCTGTTGTAAATAGTTGTTTATTAACTGAACTGTTTGGTGCTGAATTAATTGCTTGGTGAAAATTTACGGGTGCGTCGACACGGTAGCTCAATTTGAAGAGCGTTTGCCCGGTTAGCTAGAAATAAATATAGATATTGGACACCAATCACATACATTGTTCTAATCCCAAAGTGAGTACGTAGCTAATGCACTTGTGTTATGGAAATCGGACACAGCGGTGGTATACCACAACACACAGACCCGAGACAATATAGAAAATTTTGATTTCTATATTGACCCGACCGGGAATCGAACCCGGGACCTCGGAGTGGCGACGCCTTGAAACCAGCGTGCTTAGCCACTACACCACGGAGGTCGTCAGTTACTGAGCCTGAAAGTTCGAACCAGCGTTTGAGTCCCGCCCTTGCGCAATTTTTGGTTCCTTATTTCATCTTTATGAATTGATACTCGTATTTAGAATAATTACCTTACACTTGGAGAACCTAGCTATATATGGTATTATGTACATAATTGCACAGCAACAGAGCTTAAGTATACGAGTATATCTTAAATAACTTATACAAGAAACCAATTCACTCAGGACCAATATTTTTATCGAAAGCAATGGAAAAAAATTGTAACCAGCGGTTAATAATATAGCCATTGTGACATTATTGGTTACCTATAGTATTTTCTCCTTAAAAAACACACAATATTTAACCACTGGCATCGATATTTTAGCATTACTTACGATGAAAAAATTAGGCCATAATCGGTATTTGCTCTTCAATGAAGGAAATAACTTGAAATTTTGGTTTCGTAAATTGAGTTCTCTTAAAAAGTGTCTTCTATCGCTAGCTGCCGTTATATACTAATATTATAAAGCAGAAGAGTTCGTTTGTTTGTTGAAACGCGCTAATCTCAGGAACTTCCGGAATTTGTTTATCGAGTAACAAAGTACGTACAGCTTTAAGTTTTAAACATCACGCTGCGACGGGAGGGGAGCTAGCAAACTCAAAACGCGCGGACGAAGTCTCGGGTGACCGCTAGTGTCTGATAATAAGGTTATTGATCCAGACATCTAACCCGTAAAATGCGGTATTATGTATATACATGAGGAAATATCGGGTAATGTTCTCGACAGTCTGCACTAATGAAGTCTTACAGGTGTAGCTAATCTGCTTTGTGGCTGCGCTAGGGCTGTCAACGATACTCGTCAGAAGTACCTATTAGTTCATGCTAAACGCAGCCTGTATTTCCGTATCGTTGAGCTAGATTATTGTGATAACTCCTAGAGGCTCATAGTATCATCTCTATAATGGCCGCTGAATATTTGAAACACTCACATCATATCACTAGGGTTTACTCACAAACCACTACACTGCATATAAGGGAACTTAAATAGACCAGCGGGCGAAGTCTGATGCATCATTTTTGACATTTCGCGTCGACAATTTCAATTTTATGATTTTCTAATTCATCAAATATCATTTTACCTTACGTAGCTATATCTTTAATAAATCTTAAAAAATATTTGTAGTTTTTTAAGCATCATCCAAAAATTCTTCTCAATCAATAAATACACGAAAACACCGATTTTGTCTCAGCATTTTTCGAGCGCCACCTGGTGGTTTTCGACACGACCTTTCCGACACTGGATTGCTTAACTATACATCATTAAGAAAAATTTAAGTCATACCGCGATTCACTCGGCGACAGCGCCATCTATTGAAAACTAGATGAACTTAATTTACTTAGTTTCAGTTCAAGTTTGTTAGCTAAACAGCCGCTGTTAACGTAAACTATAGATAAGACGACCCACTTGACATTTTTTATAAAAACTTAAGTAGACCAGCTAGATACTGTAAGTGCGTCTTCTCATTAGAGCGATAGCAGCGCGTCTTTCTCATGTGAAGGGCTTACTGCTGTCATGCTATCAATTCCATTCATATTATGTATGAAATTGACAGCAGTGCGACTGCCACGCGACCGTCGCGCTGCTAAAGTCACCTAAGTGGGAAAGCGTCTAAAAAGCAATATCACTCTAAATACTTTATCTTTTGATATCTAGCCCAAGTAAATGACCACGCGTTTGGTGAAGTGGTAAGCGCTTCTGAAAACTATGCCGACGGTTGCAGGTTCAAATCCCGGAAGGGCAAATGTTTGTGTAATGAGCACGAACATTTGTTGCACCTTAGTTATGGATTTTACATGTATTTAAGTATTTATGGGAGTTGCTTTCGTCATAATTGATTTTTTTAAAGAATTTAATGTTTTTAAACTGACTGGTATTTGAAACACTAAGAAAAAAATCTTTACTTTGAAACCAAGACGCAACCGATTCCGTAACCAAATGGTTCAGAATCTTTAAAATATTCTGCAGCATACGGAAAGCTATATAAAAGCGCGTGATTTTCGTTTGAAAAAATCAATTTAAATGATGCGAAATGTAGACCTTAGTAGTCACAGAATTCAGTAATGTTTTTTTGCAAATGACTGTCGTGTGGAATTATATCAATTTTCATTGAGAAATCGAACGTTAATCAATTAATATTACGCGCCATTTTAATGCGACTGATTAAAAACCGGCCAAGTGTGAGTCGGACTCGCGCACTGAGGGTTTCGTGACAATGTTAAGTGAATTAGGGAATCCACTTACTTCCACTTAGCTAAAATACCATATTTTGTTGACAGCAAACATAACTTTATTTTTCATAGGGTTTGTATGAAGAACAAAGTTGTTTGCGGTTGTTGAAAATGTGCTATATCTCAAAAACCGGCCAAGTGCAAGTCGGACTCATGCACTGGGGTTTGTGGTTTTAGGAACCTCTATGTCATTTTTAAATATCTATCTATAGACACTCTACATACATCAGGTATGTCAAAATAAAAATTCGGTTCTAGTTTTATGTATGGGCCCCCCCTTAAATATCATTCATTTTAATTTTTTCTATAAGAATCGTAAAGCCGTAAACAGGACACATCTTCCTACGGAACCCTAAAAAATAATTGTTCGATCCCGTCCAAATCAATTTTCGTTGAAAGTGTTGGTTAAGATCTACATCAAATATTATTTTTCCGTTTTTTGACATTCGGCTACGGAACCCTAAAAATGACCTTGGTAAGGTTTGACGACCTCCGTCGTGTAGTAGCTAAGTACGCTGGTTTCAAGCCGTCGCCGGTCCGAGGTCCCGGGTTCGATTCCCGGTCGGGTCAATATAAAAATCAAAATTTTCTTTATTGTCTCGGGTCTGAATGTTGTGGTACCAGCGTTGAGTCTGATTTCCATAACACAAGTACTTACATTAGCTACTTACTTTGGAATCAGAGCAATGTATATGATTGGTGTCCAACATTATATTTAAGATAAAGTTGGAATGAGTAAGAATAGTTAAGAATCCTTTTTTTTAATTAAGTATTTTTTATAGCTCTTATAGCTTACCATTATTGTGTAAAATCAAAATTGATTATTCTACCAACCCTATACGTAAAATCCACATATCAGACGTTTTACTGTTTAACGGAAGGTACAAACATCTCACAAGATTACCGTATGTTTTATTTAGTAATAAAATTCTTGGTTGTTTAACTGATTCTTAGAATTTCAATAAGCCGCTTAGAAAAACAATGTGTACATCTGAAAAGAAAAAAATAAAGGAAGATAAATCATCAAGGGTAGTTTTGACTAAACAAGAATGAATATTAACCTAATAATAAATGGCTAGTTATCCGAGAGCAAATTGATTGCCCATTTTCCATCTAGTATTCTAGAATATCGTGATTTAAATACGGGAGTTATTCAAATACCTACCTGCCGAGATGGGTGAAATAGACACAGTTTTTATTTTTATTTTTATAATGTGCGCTATGACTAATGTATCAGATGCCTTTTTGATGATACTGTTAAGTACGTTATTTATTACTAATAATTAACATCTGTTTTCACAGCAGCAAAGAAAACTTATGTCGCAACAATAAAATGAGGACACGAAAATCGTATTAACTAACACACCACCCTTTGCAAGTAGGCTTTGAGCAAGTTCAAGTAAGCAAAGGCTTTCAGCGGATATGTTAAAGTTCACGCGGCGTTGGATAGATGGCGTGTTTTTGCTATTTTACAAAGATGCTTTCACGGAAAATAGTGTATACACCTTTACATCAAAGTTGACCCTACAGAATAGTTAATACCTATTAAAAAGTTACTAAAACAAAAAATAAATAAATTAAAACTACACCTGATTAATTCTTACTTCATTCAAACCAATTAAATATTTTTCCATCAAAAACCTTTGTTTTGTTTTTAACGCGGAAGGTATCTTTAACTCCTTTAAAACAACAATTGGTAAAAACCCAAAATAGTCAAGTTGAAAACCTTCTTCTTTCAGAAGTAGGTTAAAATTAGGTCGCTTTTCCTATTATAAGTAAGTATTATTTTATACGTCAGCCTTAGGATTGGTTAATGAATAATATTCGAAAAAGGAAATTACCTGAACAATGATAAGCATGTAGCTGATTCCCAAGTCAATGATATGGAGGGGTGCAGACAAGTTTAAGGACAGAATCGAACCGGTTATATACGTAGGCCGCCTTTCGGTCAGATGTTTCAACCAACGGGATACGGCGTTGTATTGGGGAGACTTTTTACCTGTGAAAATCAAGTAAGTACAAAATATATCACTACATAGTATAAAACAAAGTCGCTTTCTCTGTCCCTATGTCCCTTTGTATGCTTAAATCTTTGAAACTACGCAACGGATTTTGATGCGGTTTTTTTAAATAGGTAGAGTGATTCAAGAGGAAGGTTTATATGTATAATAACATCCATTAAATAGTGGAAAAGTACTGTTATTTTTGAGGTTTCTAATGTGATGTCGTAAATAATTAC
The DNA here is from genome assembly GCA_963924145.1 of Pyrausta purpuralis. Classification (NCBI taxonomy): domain Eukaryota; kingdom Metazoa; phylum Arthropoda; class Insecta; order Lepidoptera; family Crambidae; genus Pyrausta; species Pyrausta purpuralis. The sequence goes on from OZ001646.1 coordinate 7,557,604, forward strand.
ATTTTTTCCGCTTACATTGCAAACGCAGGCTGAACCCTACGAGTTTTATCAAAATAACGTACTAAGTATTGTACACATTAAAAAGGTATACAGAAAAGTCGGTGATGGTATATGTCTATCTCTTATGGATAACCCACAATAACTTTTTTTGTCATTTACTTTTTACGACAAATAATGGCTAATTTTCGAAGCGATTTTAACCAATACAGCATTAATCCTTAACAAATTAAATACCTTGAATACATTGTTCATTTAATATAGATCAATATAGTCCTTACACCGTAAGATTTAAGTGAATATTTTCGAAGATATTACAGATTTAAAAATTGCGAGACGCAGCGTTTGCGGCGGTACCGGCCGGCCGCCCGATCCTACCAGTTGTAACTCGAGGAACACGTGCTGACGAAATAAATGCTTGCCTAAACAGATACAACCTTTGGCCACATGTCAATAAATTAGAGCTTAAAACTAATATGAGGGTTTCGTCATCTTCACGTGAGAACAGGCTATTGCCAGAGATGCTGCTAAAAGTTGGCAATGGAGAGTTAACACAAAGTGAGGGAAGGATTGACCTAGAAAACCTTTTGCATTTTGATAGACAACATCCAAGAGTTAGTCAAAAATGTCTATCCTGACATTGATAACATAAGTTATAAGACAATATCTTGGTTTAAAGAAAGAGCGATTCTGTCACCAACTAACGAACAAGTAGATAAAGTAAATAACTTGATTTTTCTCGTAAAGATTGATGCGCCGACGAAAATATACTACTCGGTCGATACTGTTCTCGATTTGGAAGAAGCTGTTCATTTTCCTACAGTATTTCTAAATTCTTTGAATCCGTCTGGACTCCCTCTTCACAAAATGGTGTTGAAAGTAGGTTGTCCTGTTATTTTATTAAGAAACCTGAATCCTTTTGCTGGTAAAATCATTGAAAACTTTCATAATAGAGTTTCAAAAAGATGTATTGATTCCCCGAATCCCTCTGATACCATCGGATTTACCCATCCAATTTAAACGTTTACAGTTTCCGGTAAAGACATCTTTTGCAATGACCATTAATAAATCGCAGGGTCAAACCTTCAACGTTGCAGGCTTAGATTTGAGCGTTGACTGTTTTTCTTATGGACAAGTATGTCGCTCTTCCAAGAGTGACCTCCAGAGAGAAAATATGTTTGTATACGAGTAGTTTGCCTAATTAGTACGGTGCCATAATTTTGAAATATTTGTTTTTTGTATTAGATATTTTTCTCGCCATGTCATACTTCTGGTTCTTAGATCCCTTACACCTTGCAACTTTTAGTATCGATGCAGTCGCTCGTTTTGGCATCGCGACTCACGCTATAAACAGATTGAATTTAGCATCGATGCAGTCACGTGTCAGCATCGATGCAGAAGCGCGACTGCATCGATGCTGACGCGCGTTAGTAAAGGTTGATATTTTGCGACCGCATTGATGCTGAATCGCAACTGCATCACTGCTAAAAATCGCAGTGTGTAATGGATCCAAAACTCAATGACGCGTTTATTGCAGTGGTTAGCGAAACTAACAACTATGCCGGCGGTCGCGGGTTCGAAACCCATAAGGGGCAAATGTTTATGTGATGAGCATGAAAACTTGTGCCTCAGTCACGGACGTTATACAGGATGACTTTGCAAGGTTGTGCCAAGTTTTAGAAGGTGAATGAGACCATCAATACCCACAACACGGAAGTTTTTTTTTATTATATACCAAGACCATTGGTGTGTTGTATAGCGCACGTTTATATTTACTACTCGTAAGTTGGCCCCAATTTGAATCACTCATTTAAAATGACATATGATATTTCTTTGAAAACCAATTAAAAATCAATGAAAATCACGCGAAGTATTGACGCAAAACCCACAAAATAAATATGTGTTTACTGTCTAAGGACTTCGACTGATTTTCATTCGAAAACTCGAATTAAAAAAAAGAAAAAAGCCAACTTGACGCGGACAATTAAAAAAGGGCCCTGTTCAAAATTATATACGTGCCAAAATTTCACTTACATTTATTGATTCTGGGATCTAACGTTAGAATGGTAGCCAAATGAAATGTGAGCCTTTGGCAGACAATATCGGACTCCGCTGTGGCGGCGCAGAGCAACCATAGCGAGAATAGAGCCTTCATTTCTCGGAATGCCAGTAATATAACCACATTTGTCACCTGGAAGCATAGTTTTCATCCACAGTGAAGATAAAAAAAAACATAATTAAACCTTAATGAGTACAATGTATACAGGGTGTAAAAAAAGTACGAGCTAAATTCAAGGTGGTGGTAGTCAATCGAGAATAGAATACAGGAAAAATATATTCAAAAAAAAAATACTTTATAAAATTTTCCTGTATTTGACAACCACTCGCCTAAATTTGTCTCGTATTTTTTTACACCCTGAATAGTAATAGTCCACTTAGCCGATTTCGACTACGGTAGCCAGTCGAAACAACTAACAAACTGCGTGGGACATAGTATTGTGCACAAGTGTGTGCGCAAACACAGGTGCACTCACTACTCGTATCATTCTCATACCCTGATCGGACAGCAATCTGGAAGGGACCGGAGAGAGATCAGGCGCAGGACCAACGACTTTACGTGCTTTCAGGGGCACGGGGGTGAAACACCGCCAATTTCCAAACTCCAGGCTACCCTAAGAATTTCAGAACAGGAAAATCCAGGTACACATACGAGTATACCTATATTTTTGGCCTGTCCCTTTGATTGAACCTGGGACCGCTAGCGCAGCCGTCGCTTAAAGTGCGCACCTCTTAACGCAGCGCCACTGAGGCAGTTAAATATAAAATAAATAATATATACAGGAATAATATGAAATTTTAATCAGTACCGAAATTTTGTGTAAACTGATGAATATGAACCACTTTTAGTATGGGGGCAATAGGGAAATCGAAAAAATAATAATCAGCTGTTCCATACAAAAAGTTCAATTGGCGCGCGGTCAAAATGTATGGAAAAGCTGTTTTTTTCTTCCCGATTTCACTATTGCCTCCATAGTAAAAGTTCTTCATATTCATCAGTGGAGTCTTAACACAAAATTTCGGTACAGATTAAAATTTCACCCTGTATGTAGGTTTGAATTGCGTCTACATCTATGAATTTAAAAATTTATTCAAATGTGTTTTTTTTTTGATGACCGAATATGTAACTTATCCGAGCTGTAAGCTGTTATCTAAAGTCGAGAGCTAGCTACGTGTAAATAATATCACTATATAAATTGTGAGGTTAACTCCATCGTTTTGCACAAAGCTTTAGTACGTAGGATTTATCGAGGAAAAAATGCAAAATTAAGTCGAATTAGTTTTCATACTAACAAACATGTTTTCGATATCATTTTTGACTTTCATTAAAAATATAATTAAGTAGTTAAGTAAAGTAAGAAGGAAACTATAAGTAGTAAAAACACTTACTGCATAGTTCGAGAGGACAAACACAACCAAATATGAGACAGTTTCAAAAAACGTTGCACATAACATTATGAGGACCTGCAAAAAAAAACCATTTGTTAAACGTATTTATACACTAAATAAAAACACAAAAAAAACCATTTCAATATTAAAACAATATTTTTACTTACTCGCATATAATATTCTGCACTCAAATTTTCAGTAACAAGAAGAATGTCCCCATATATTTTGGTGTCACTAATTGGGTCTAACTTTTCTAGCGAGGATAGTTTCAATGTAAAACCTTTTATCAGCACAGTATAGAAGATAATTTCAGCATCATGCACCGTTGTTCCCAGAAACAATGTTAGAAGCAAACTGGGCGTACCATCCAAAATAAAAAACCCGACAGAATCAATCAATGTTATTACAATCAAGTAAGCTAACGCTGCATTAGCGTAATATTTAAAGCTTGATACATGATCGACTTTTGAACATCTTTCGTCGACGACGTCAAGGATTCCGAAGGCTTTTCTTGATCGGGCAGTAAGAACTAAGTAAATTGTTTCACAACCTGATAGAATTTGTATCACTCTTAAACTCATTTCATCTCTACTGGGGTAACAGAAATCGACGATCATCATACTGATGGTGGAACAAGTGATGATAATGAAGATAATGTTGCAATAAAATGAAATTTTAGCATCGTTGATAAGAAATGAACGGTTTATAAAGAAAAAATGTTCAAAGATAACAAAGTTTTTCAAAATCGAAATAGTTTTCATTGTTTCACTAAACATATACAGATTAAATGTAGCATGGAAAACCAAACGTTTGAATTCTAATAGAAATCAACAGGAAATGTATTTGAAGCTAACATTTCAGCGCGGTGATGTATGTTAAATGAGTGCTTTCAATTTGATTTCCCTGTGGAATTAACGCATGATAATTTGAACCGATTACGGTTCAATTTGTGAAGTGCCTACTTTGATGAACGTTGTGATTAAGTTTTAATGTATCAAAAAAAACACACACACAATATTGATCACGTTTTACTCATATCACTTAGTGCGCCTTCACATTGGAGCCATAGCAGTGCGACAGTAGCGCGATCGTCGCGCTGCTAAAAACGCCTAAGTGTGAAAGCGCTTTTAACGTCTTTTAAACAGATAAATGATGATGATAAAATATTTTTGAATCACTTGCGTCAAGATAGCGTGTGATATTCATTGCCTAATATCCTTGGATGAATTCGTCCAAGTTAAAATCCGATTGTCCAATGAAAATTATTATTAATTCACACGGGAGTAATTGAAACAAAAAAGAATTTTGTGAGTAAGGACGTTTATATTTCGTCTATATTTCATGTGATTATCATTGATTTTTAATTGGTTTTCAATCTTAACTCACACGATTCAAAAATAGGGCCCCTGATTCTTAGGCTTTACTCTATTTGAACACGCTCAATAGATTGTATTGTGAATTTATGACCGAATTACTAAACTTAATGGTCTGCTTAGTTTACGCATAATAATTTCTATTACCTGATTTAGATCAAGATAGCACGATAACCAGCTAATACTATTATGTGACTATGTAGAAGATCGAAAACATAATTCAATTATAAATGAGGTAGGTTTCGAAATCGATACTGAACCAAACTAATAAGTAAACTTAATACTCTAGGTACAGTATTGTGTTTAACTTACATGAAAAAAAAATTAAATTCAATATTTAAAACACTTAGCTCTTTAAAATGTGTTTGTACCCAAAGATATGAAATATGATAATAAGATTACTAGCGGCCGCCCGCGACTTCTTTCGCGCGTTTTGGTTTTACCCCGTTCCCATAGGAAGCGTAATGTTTCATGGCATATACTTAGTGAACTTCTCATATACATACACATATAAGCTATCTTATGCAATCATGGGTTTTCTAATTGAACTAGTTAAAGTTTCTGATTAGCGCGTTTAAACAAACGAAAATCTTTTCAGCTTTATAATGTTAGAATTTTGTATAAAAGACTTTCAACACCGGTTTCACCCCCTTAGAGATGAATTTAAAAAAAAACTTTCTAAGTGGATGCCTACACTGTATAAGGTATCTGTGTGCAAAATTTCAAGTGTAATAGAGCTGTGTATCACCCACTTAGCCAGTTTAGAATTTCATATAAGATAGATTGTATACAGGATGTTTGGCGAAACGATTTAGATATTATATTATTTTATCCGTCAAGTATGTAACATTTTGATGAAATAACTAAAAGTAATAGTCTAATGAATATGACAACGGCAAAAGCAATCTCACCATGGGCTCGTCCGGGATTTGAACCTGGGACCTCTCGCACCCAAAGCGAGAATCATAGCATATTCCCAAGTTTTTTTTTATTTATTTATAAGGGTAACCAGGGTTTACAAGTAAATAGTAAGCTTCACATTATACAACATTTAAACCACTCATTGGTAATCACAAATAGTAATAACTTAAAAAAACGAACGCACAAATCGAACACAATCCTAGGTACACTAAAGCAACATAGTAATATTATGCCTTATTAAAGGAATAACAATTTTAGGTAGCTTAAGTAGTAAAAGAAAAAACAAAACTAACTAATCACAATGCTATATTTATGCAAATGCTAATCGATGAAAAAAAAATCACTTAACAGCCGCCACACCGCTGTAACACTGGTATTAAAAATGTCAATGCCGGTATCTTTGACAACTTTATTTAAGTCGCTACAACCGCGCAAAATGGAACTATTTCACCTGTCATTTGAATGCACTGTTGGCACATGAAGTGGATCACGATGAAAAAGAACTCTTTTAGGAGCATGAAAATTTAATTGCGATAAAAGTTCGGAACAATCTATGTCAACTGAAATAATCTTGAGTAGACAAATTATATCCGCAATAACACGTCTTGTGGCCAGTGGGAGCATGTGGTGTTACCTGCACAGTTCGCTATAAATGCTAGAACTATAGTAATCTTGAGTACGGTAACAAACAAACTTAGTAAATTTTCTTTGTATACTCTCAAGTCGATCGATATAGGTTTGATATCGTGGGCTCCAAATCTGCGATGCGTATGTTATGTTGTACAGTTCATTATATAAGTAATATTTGTAAGTATAGTTAGTAACGTGATGTTGGCTTCATTTTTCGTGTACCTCATTTAGCAAGGGCCTACTAAAAACCAGGGTCAGGTCCTCCAGAGAACCTGGCTTATGCTGAGTGAGGTCCTATTGGTCTGGACGACGCTACTACACACAATGCGTTGAAACACGCACTACTTGACTGGCATTTTAACTGTTTTTCGTTGTTGTCTTACTGTTTATTGTTTTTTTCTGTCATCTTTTTTTTTAAGTGTTAAAAAGAACTGTAATGTAACTGTGTCGTGAAGCGTGCGTTTGTTAGATATGTGTGTATTTGTGATACCCTATTCCCAATAAATGCTTTTCATATCATATTTCTGGTGCCACTTGATGATACCTTTGCAATCTTGTACCGACTTCATAAAAAACCGGCAAAGTGCGAGTCGGACTGGCGCACTGAGGTTTCCGTGACAATTCAAACTGGTAATTAGGGAATCCAATTATTTCTTAACTAAGCTAAAATACCAAATTTTTTTGTTGACAGCAAATATAACTTTGTTTTTCATAGTGTTGTATGAAGAAAAAAGTTATGTTTGTGGTAATTGAAAATGTGCTCTATCTCTAAAACTACTAGTTTGATCTCGTCCAAACCAATTTACACTCGCTTAGTTTAAGAGTCAGAGGGGAGGGGGGGGGGGGGGGGGGGGAGACCGTTTTACCGTTAACTTTGGAAGCGCCTATCTATCAAATTTAGGAATCTCTATGTCATTTTAAAATAGCTATTATACCATAGACACCCCGCACGCATAGGTTCCGGGTTTAGATTCATGTATAATGCACCCCTTACATATCATTATTTTTTGCTTTTTGTATACGAATTGTAAAGCGGTTAGCAGGATACACTTTTACTACCAAATTTCAACAGTGTGGTGCTTATAGTTACAGAATACAGTGGCTGTGACCTACAGACGGACAGACAGACATACTTGACGAAACAATAATGGTTACGTTTTATGCCTACGGAACCCTAAAAATGAGGTTATCAACTCGACCTATATGTATGTGATAATGTCGAACTACCTAACGCTTGTCTTAACATTTCTTAACTCTTTCACGGACAGTGACCGCCTATAAGCGGGATAACAATAAAACTTCTATTGTGACTGGAGTACTGTCCGTGAAAGAGTTAAGTGTATGTATGATTGTCTCAAGATTTCTCGAAAACGAGAACTTCACGAATCAGGTATAGTTCAACTTAGGGTACAATGCTGTATTATCAAATTCGGTTCAGTAGGTTTTGAGATATGAGTAATAACAATATGAGAATAAAGCATTTGCGTTATTTTAGGAGAAATAAACTCTTATGGAGTCGGTGCATGATGTCAAGCGTTCCTACACCAACAGTCTATACAGATTATCCATCGATTCCGAAATATATTTTTTTCTCCTAAATAGAAGACAAATTCACTATTTTATGCTTTTTTAGAGTTCCGTATCTAAGTGGCAGAAAACGGAACCCTTATTGTTTCGTCAAGTCTGTCTGATTGTCTGTCTGTCTGTCCGTCCGTATATCACAGCCACTGTGACACACGTTATTCTGTAACTTTAAGCATCACATTGTTGAAATTTAGTAGAAAGATGTATCCTGTTAACCGCTTTACGATTCTAATACAAAAAATAAAAAGTATTTAAGGGGGGCTCCCATACATGAAATTTACAGAAAAGAGCCATTCGTGCCATTTACAAAATTAGTCCCCGCGAATTCCTGAGAGAATTCTTCTAAGAAATTAACATCCTCACTGTCGCTCACTTCTCAATACATATTTGATAATATCATGTACGGTACGCAAAAATTTGGATCGTTTTTTTAAAAAAGTGTTATTTACTCGTATAACATAAGGTTAACCAAAACAATCTTGAGAAAGTGTGTTAAATTCAATAATATACCTATTAATAAATTTAAGTTACATGTCAAATCTCCCCTAATGTCGAAGGGTTATTATAAAATTCAAGACTATCTTAATGACAAGAATTCATGGACAGTACATCCTGCACCAAACTGATGTACATTCCTGTTTATTTTGATTTTTATCATTTTTCTGGCAGATAGTAGTGACTGAGTTCGTTCCGGCGTTTCTTCTCAGCACTTGCCAGATTGTCTTTATCTTGTCTCAAAGCGGTAGTAGGGCCCAAAAGATAAGGTGACATGTTCTTGCCCCATATGGGCCATAAGTGTTTGATATTAACTAATGATTGACGTTCATAATTGGCATTTAAGATCCCAAATTGAATAAATTATTTTTTACTTTGACTTTAAATTGAATAAAGTTTGTTTTACGAAAATTAATATTTAGGTCATTATTAATTATGAATTAAATAATTGTATGACTTATTTTTACTTTATCGCCTTCCATGTCCTCTGAAATATTTTCTTTACTCCGTTTTTCTTACTCATATAAAAAAATAACCGTGTCCTCGTACACGATGTTGTTGACGCAATTTCGCGTTGAAAGGTGCTAATTTTCCATACTGAAGGGACGCCACTCAAAGCCCGCCAATTTTCACCCTAATTCAGCTTTTTTGCCGGCACCTTCGTGTAATGTGCTTAGAAATACGTGGCGCGTTAAGAAAATATTAAATAAAAATATGGTCGTCCTTTATGTAACTAAGCTTGTTAAAATATTAGCCTTTGTTGAATGAATGAGTTATTATTAATTCGACACATACGGAGGATAGAAATAGATTACATTACCATGAGAAATACTAAAAAAATACATAAAACAAAAACAAAAAGTGTGTCTTAAAGCTCAGTATAAGTCGTGACAGATAGTAAGCATGCTAAGACACAAATTTCCAGCGGTAACTCTAACTAAGAGTAGGTTTTTCTCGGCTTCAGGCGATTTTTTTATATTTACTTTTGTAAACTGAACACTGAACACTGAACTGAACTTTGAACTTAACGTCATGATGCCAGTCATTAAATTTGCAACTTGGATATACTCTTTTAAATATTCTATGAAATGCTTGAAAGATTTTCAAAGAATGTTAAAGTTCATTGTGACTCACTTCCTTTTAAAGCAAAATTATATAATAAAATTGAACCAGTGGACATGTAAGCCAACTCTAAGCTAAGGTAGGTACTGAATTGTGATAAAGAAAGTTTTACAAACGCAGACATTTACTACAACATAATTATAATCAGGAGCTCTATTTTTGAATCATTCGTGTCAACATTTCCAATCATTTCTTTAAAAAAATCGATTTAGAATCAACGAAAATCACGCTGAATGTAGACACAAGTAGTCAGAAAATAGAGCTGTTTTTGTAAAAAAAAAAACTGCTCGTGTGGATTTCAACTGATTTCCCTTCAAAAAATCGAACATTATACAAAGAAAATCACATGTCATATTTTAGATGTACAATTATATTCTTTATTGTACTTAAAATGTGTTATCAAAGTTTGTTTTAGGTTTTATTTTATGAACACTGTGTAAAGTTTATGAACTCATTGTCGTAACACAACTTTAGTGTCCTTATAAAAGCCGATACTTATAAAATATAGTTGTCCCCATCCCTCACGCTTGTATGAACGTGACAGCAAGATGTAACACTACGAACATGCTTACAGACTTAAGCCTTAACACCCATCACCTCTAACATGCAGAGCAATGTAGCCTCTCCAGTTAAAATCGCAAACAAGCCGGCGTAGGCGATAGCTTTGTGATGCAAATACTCTCTTCAACTGTATCTAGAGGCTGAAGGCTGAAGAAGACACTCCCATAAACGTGGCTCGAATGCTCAAGTTGTTAGCTACGTTAAGGGTTTAAGCACACTGTTGGTTTGCAAGTTGTGAATCATTCATTCATTCATTCATTTATTTATTTGCAAAAATACATTGTAGTGTATCACATAATGAATTATGTACTACATGCACACCCGGTAGGGTACAGCAAACATGTTACACTTAAGTAAGTATATTACCCTTAATGTAAATTAAATTATAACATATTAAACAACAATTGAACACAGAGATAATGAATCTGTTGTAATTATAAACTATTATCACAAAAAATTTTTATCATCCATGAACTCACAAACATCATAGTAACCTTTCTTTACAAGAATAGACTTTAACTTTTTCCTTAGTATTTGGTCACTAGAAATACTTTTGAGACTATCTGGTAGCTTATTATATATTTGTATACACCGATAAGCTGGACTATTTCTATACATTTCCATTAGAGGAATTGGAAGTACTAAGTTGAATTTACGACGTGGGTTTTTTTCAAACTTGAATTAATTAATGTGTGTCCTTACAAACATTACTGACATCAGCATTGCAACAGTGTACATTACAAGTAAAGACTTTAAATTTCTAGTCAACTTAAATCAATCATTCATTTGCTGAGAATACAGTTTACAAAAACATCTTACAATGTATGATAAAGCGTGTAATCTGCCTAAAAACATCACAAGCAATTGACCACTGGCCATAGTAGATTTGACCAATATTGGACAGCATCAAATTCACTTATTTTCAGTTAGTATGTAGCCCTATATACCAATAAGATTAGTATGAATAATACCAAAGTCCCCCAACTAAAGTTTTAGCTATATAAAACCAGAATTGAACGAATTACACAATACCCAATATTAATGGTGCCTCAAAGCGAAATGAATAAAGTAAGTGAAAATAGTTTAGGAATTTATTTTAACGCTGTCCGTGGCTTGAAATGGCAAGAATGGTCATTACCTTGCATTTTTAGGGTTCCGTAGCCGAATGGCAAAAAACGGAACCCTTATAGTTTCGTCAAGTCTGTCTGTCTGTCTGTCTGTCCGTCCGTATGTGACACCCATGTTATTCTGTAACTATAATAAGCATTACACAATTGAAATTTGGTAGGAAGATGTATCTTGTTAACCGCTTACCGATTCTCATACAAAAATAAAAAATAATGACAGTTAAGGGGGGGCTCTCATACATGAAACTAAAACCAAAAAAAATTTTTTTGTCAAACAAACCTATGCGTGTGGGGTGTCTATGGATAGGTCTTTTAAAATAACATAGAGGTTTCGAAAACCATTTTCTTTTAAAGTCAAACGTTTCATAGCTAGACGCTTCCAAAGTGGTAAAATGGGCGTCCCCCCATCTAATTTCTAAACCAAGCAAGTGTAAATTTTGAAAAAAATATATGATGTAGATCTTAATAAATACTTTCAACAAATATTGGTTCGGACGGAATCGAACTAGCAGTTTTTGAGATATAGCACATTTTCAACAACCGCAAACATAACTTTGTACTTCATACAAACACTATGAAAAACAAAGTTATGTTTGTAGTCAACAAAATATTGTGGTATTTTACTAAGTAGAAGCAAATGGATTCCCTAATTCAGTTAAAGTTAGCACGGAACCCTCAGTGCGCGAGTCCGACTCGCACTTGGCCAGTTTTTATTCTAACACAAATGTCAAATACAATGTCATAAAACTCTCTATTCTAAAAGAGCATTAGTACATCAGATTTCATGTTATGAGGTCACGTCTTGGCTATATTCGATAAAAAAAAATATCTGACGTTTACATTATTGTGGTCTGTAGCAATCGTAGAATTAACATGTCGATATCAATGGTATATTCATTAAGTATTTAATTTCACTTTATTATGTAATATAACCTAGTTTTTGTTTTGCAAGTAACCAAACAAAGCTACCGTAGCTTTCTTATTTATTTAATATTATTATGATGTCTGTGAATTACTCAAATATTTTCTCATAACTACAATATCAATCATACTTCGAATGAGGAATCATGGTGACTATTTCGTACCTATCTGAACTAAAACAATCATTTCCATGCAAAATGTATTTTTTAATTGATTATCAAAATTTATCGATAATGTTTAATTCAACACCGGAAACAGCAACAACAATAAAGCTCAACGTTCAGAATCTTTTTTTTCTGGATGAAATGTCATTGCAAAGGCGTAAACTGTGAAATTCCAACTTCCATGTTCTTTTTAGTCCTTTTCATTTAACTTTATCTGAAAAAATGCTTCGCATGTTAAGAATCGCTTAGCCTTGAAATGGTTTTTGAATTTTCATACCTTTACAAAAATGTAATGTTGTCAACAGGTCAAATTTTTAACAATTTAAAATTTAAAATAATTCATATATTTGGGTGCCCGCCATACGAGTACATACTCGTAGTGAAACTTTTATATCGACATTTTTTATTTTTCTCTTTGTTTTTTTTTTAGTTTTGACGATAATTGCACGGATTAGTAAACAGGCGGAGGCGAATCGCCGGGTTGTGGTATCCATCAAAAAATCTTTTTACTCATTCCCACCCTTAGCTGTCATTCATAGCGCTATCCCTTGAGAAACATTTTAGAGCAGAAACATTTCGAGTGAAATGGGTCTCTTTCCGTCCGTGTATAACAATCTACTATTTCTTAATAAATAAATAAATAATTTTATACAAACGCACTTGTATATAATGCTTAACACGCACACATACTCACACACACGCACGTACGCGAACGCACGCACACACACACACACACACACACACACACACACAAACACACACACACACACACACAAACCTCACATTCATACACATTTTGTTATTATCTATATTGTAATTCTATTCTATTGTTTGTAATTAAGTCTTCTATAGTGTCGAGGAATCACTGACCTTGAAAATACAGTATTTACTAGTTTCAATGTCAGGGACTCACTCTTTCCGCATCAACATATTATATTTATTAACCTACTAAGTATGTAATACTAAACAAACAACTGTAAACATTATTTGGTTATGAATAAAGTTACCTTTATTATTATTATTATTATTATAAATATCCATAACGATATTGTCTTAGGGCAATGTTAAGGTTGATCCTTCTAACCATAAGGATATTTTTAATTACCATAGGTTTTTAAATTTTTATCTTCTCTGACGAGGTATTAATAATTATTACATTACATTTTCAAAGTATCTTCATACTTCTCTAATGTATACACAAATACCTACTTAGAGCAGAAACATAGGGTCTAACAAAACTAGTGATCGATAGCCAACGGGGGGTATCTATACATCATACTGAATACGATGACAAAATATTGACATATGTTTTATAGTGATTTTTCAAAGTTATGTTTTCAAACAAAATAATTCAATTAATTAAGAAAACATGCTGTCGTTTACTTACGCACACAAAGGCTTCAACCCACAGATATTGTACAGTTACACGCACACTGTTCAAATTAATTCAAGGAGAATTGTACGCTATTTACACACACACAGCTGTTAGATGATATAAGTAAGGCCATCTAACAGCTGTGTGTGTGTGGATGGTCGAGAAGGCTAGAAAGAACTACTTTGTATGGCCGAGCTTTGTCACTCAAGCCGTCTCTGTCATTTCTTCTATCAGGTCTGCGCGAGCGAGCGTGACAAAAAATAAGGTACCTACTTTGTTATCAATAACATGTTTTTACTCGAGCCGTCTCTTTCATTTGTGACACCATGATAGTGCGAGCAAACGTGACGGCTAGAGTCAAAATCATGCATTCAGAGTAGGACCCCAGGCTACTCATTTAGTTTATCAGTGCAGTGACAGATTTACATACTTACCTTTCATGATTTCCTTTAGGTCAATCTAAATGATCCTACCTACTTAAAACCCCAATGATAACAGAAAACAATCGTATTATGAAAGTCAAGCCTATGGCAATTAAATGAACAAACAGCCAACAGTAAAAACTTTGTTAGAAATTAAATGTATAATAAGAAACAAATAGGCTTTGATTAGCAAAATTAAAGTTTACCTAACCTAAGTTTAATTTGTATCTTTTCACTAGCAAAATGAGGTGTAGCATAGGTAGATTGGAATGAAAGGAAAATGCGAGATAACTTTAATAATTTGTTATGACTTACAATCACACTTAAGCAAGCTTAAGACTGGCAGGTTAGTGTTATTGATATAACCGAGAAATTAAGGCTTAAACATTAACTTTATTTTAGGATGATTTGTTTAAAAAGCATTAAAGAATGTTAGCATAACTTAAATTTTACCTGAATTGTTTTTTTATTAAATCATTAAATAAATAAGTACACTAACTTAGAAAGTATTTACACAATTTAACACTTAATTTACAAAAAAAATACAGTACTTAAAGATATGAAAGTGTCCTTCTTGGGTATTCACACGTAACACTGCTTACACTGCCTTTTTTATAATGTTTTTACGCACACTTGTCTCTAATCACTTTTAACCATTTCTAAGGCATTTACAATCCGTTGGCGTATTTTTTCTAAGCTATCGATGTGATGCCTATCGTCACCGTAAACCAAGTCCATAATCCTACCCCAAACAAAACAGTCCAGTGGAGTAAGGTTGGGAGAACGCGCTGATCAGGGTACCGGGCCAACGACGCCCGAACCGGTTCGTTAGGTATGCACGTATGTCGCGATCGAAGTGGGTCGGCGCTCCGTCCTGCCGGAAGTACAATCCCCGCAAAGATATAGAGGTACGTCGGCCAGCTGCTCCTCTAGGGTGTTCTGCAGGAAGTCCAGGTACGTCTTGCCGTTCAGCCGCTGCTGGATTCACTCGCAAAAATGGGCACGACGTTAGAAGTCCTGATGCTTCAGCCGCTGCACCCGGGGGAAGTGGTCAGTCCGGTTTGATGCGGGCGCTGCGTGACACCGTAGATCTCGGCGTACATCCGCGAGGCATCAGCGCAATTGTAGTCTGCATCATCACATGGTAATACATTACCATACGCAAATAAGCGATGTTCACGTAACGATAATATGCATCCCGATGACAGGACTTTACTGTTACAATTTCGAGATGAGACTGACGACTTTCGAAGCAATTGTTGCGATTGACTTATGCCGACGCGACGCGTGGCGCGTAGGCAGTAGCAGTAGGGTGACCATGCTACTAAATACTAGTCTAGTATTTAACACGTTCGCTGCGATATAAGGCTTAAAAACCCGATGCATGAACTCCCACCCTGTGCGGAGGCGAGATACAGTGAACTTCCTCTGGTGCGGTGGCTGTGTAAGGAGCATTTCTGTATGTACAAAAGAGACAAATATAGGTTTCAGTTTATAATCTTAAGGGCTACTCAAAAAAGCAAGAAAATTGTGCTAAGGCTTTTCGGCCTGATACCGCACTAAATGTTTTTTTTTTCGATTCCTTGCGGGTAACGGGCCGAAAGGCCCGTCATAGAATACAAGGTCATTCCACCCCCTCCCGCACTGTTGTAGGTAATTGAATTTTTTACTTAGAATCAGTGATGCGTCATAATTAACGGGAACGGACGTAAATACGATAGTGCATTATTCGAGTGTTTGTACGTGTTTTCGTGGTTTTATTGAAGTTTAATTATTTAATATGTCTCGGCAAAATAAAAGATGTAGAAAAATGCTGGAACTTTCATATCAGCAAGATAGAAACCTTGAAAATGAATGTTCTGATACAGAAAAATCAAAGTGGAGAAAGGTGTTTGTGCAAAATAATTTAAAAAATAATGACTCGCAACAAAATCGCTCCGAAATGAATAAAACCAATCCTGGACCAAGTGAGGAGTTGAATGCTGGCCCAGAGCTACAGCGAAATCACGTGAGTAGAGGATCAGCAAGTACAATTATGATTACTGCTCCTAAAAAACGGAAATATAATAATCCAGAGCATGATAACACGTCTGTTACCGGCCGACTTTCTCCATTTAATTTCGAGCCATTCTTGCAAACTGATTTAGAAAATACTCCTTAGTCCCGGAAAGTACAACTGTTAAATGAAGATGAAAAGAACTCAATTTTCGTTAGCCCTACTACCGGTAATACCCTTCAAGTTTTGAAAAATGCCGAACCGTTACCTGTTACCCCAAACCAAAAAAATAATGGGTTACTAATAAATAGCCCACAACCTCAATCCATTTTCCGTTCGCCGATAGTCTATGGCACTAAAAATATGTCGACGTTGACAAGCAGGTGTAGTTCTGTGAGTGACATATCATGTGCAAAATCTTTACTTTGCCCATTAAACAATGATGCAATCGATGAATTATTAGCGGAACCATCTTTTGATGAACAACAAAATGAATCTTTTTTGGAGACCAGCTCTAATAATATGCATCTAAAAACAAATGGAAACATGAATAATGCCCAATCAGTACCAGTTACTAATACAGTTGACCAATTAGATGCAGCCTCTCCAGCCCATTCCAAAAATCTTGTCGCGTCAGCTCGTTCTGTGGGGAAACCAGATGAAATAGAATCTAGCAATGAAAACCACTCCGACACGGATGAAGATTTTGACCCCGATCTATTTAATCTTCATTCCGATACTAGTAGCACTTCCTCCGAAAGCGATAACTTGGTTTCGAGTGAATATGATTCCGATACTAGCGACGAAATTCAACCCAACGTAATTCCTTCAGAAATAAATGCTAGTGGCGAGAACGAGTGCCAAGATATTGATGCTTCTATTCCTAATTTTGAAGAATTTACAGAAAATTGTCAAATAAACATTACAGATGATATCGTAAATCCTGAAGATTATTACAATTTATTTGTTACGAATGACGTTATTACCAAGATGGTAGTAGAAACAAATAATTACGCCCAACAGTTCTTAGAAGACAACCAACTTAAGCCCAAATCACGAGTTCGAGCTTGGATTCCTACAAATCCAGATGAAATGAAAAAATTTATGGGCGTAATTATGGTGATGGGTTTAGTAAAACTACCACACATAAATGATTACTGGTCGAAAAAAAGTATTTATCAAAATCAGTATGTAGTGTCAGCTATGAATAGAGACCGATTTCTGCTACTTTTAAAATTTTGGCACTTTAGTCAAGAGAATCCTGATGACAAAAATAAACTTGCTAAAATTAATGATGTTTATTCTATGCTGCTTCAGAGATTTCAAACTGTGTTAATACCCGGAAAGTTTTTGATAATCAATGAAACCATGATCCCATGGCGGGGGCGGCTAAAATTTCGCCAGTATTTAAAAGGAAAGTCCCATAAATACGGCGTGAAGTTGTACAAATTATGTACGCCGGACGGGTATACTTTTAATGTGAATATTTATACTGGCAAGGGTGATAATGGCAGAGAAATTAATCACGGCAAAGAGACAGTTAAAAGGTTAATACGGGGCCTTGAAAATGAGGGAAGGACCGTAGTGACTGACAATTTCTACAATTCTATAGATCTTGCTGAGGAGCTTATACGCAAAAAAACATTCCTTTGTGGTACTTTGCGTCCAAATCGAAAAGGTCTCCCAAAACGTATTATAGCTTCAAAACTGAAAAAGGGACAAATCACCGGTGCAATGAACAAGAATGGGGTCCGAATCATAAAATGGGTAGATAAGAGACCAGTTAATATGATTTCTACATGCCGCAATCATGATTTGACAATAAAGGACACCGGCAAGATAAGACGTGCTACCGGAGAAGCAATTAAAAAACCACAGTGCATCAGTACCTACAATGACAATAAAAAGGGTATAGACTTCAGTGACCAGATGTCATCTTACTACACAACTTTAAAGAGGGAATAAAGTGGTATCGTAAAGTCATGCTCGAACTGCTATTTGGTACAGCTTTGGTCAATAGCTGGGTGGTGTACAATATTCGACAACCAAAACCAATACCAAAAAAAGATTTCGTCGAAGCAATCATTGCAGCTTATACCAAAATGCCAATTACGGAAATTAACTCAGGTGAGTTTATTATTTCAATAACTACACGTAAGGTCACCCGAGGCAAATGTGAATAACTTAAATTCCTAAAAATCTAATGGGTTTAGTAAAATAATCTAACTGTGTTTCTAAGCTCCATCAGTTGGATCTTACTGAACCCATTAGATTAGGAGATATTTTAATTAGTTACGTTTAACTCATACTAGCATTTGTTTTGAGTGACCTTCCCTATCATACATTAGTACACACAAATAATTTTCCCTTTTATATTGTGGGACGTACCACGAGTTGGATACATATGTTCATTGCAATTCATCCCATGGTCGATAATTGTTCACTCATTTTTTTACATTTGGCATGGACATATTGGACATCGTTATCTGATTGGTTGTATGTAATAAATATTCTTCTTCTCAATCGCACACTTTTGTCAGAGAGATCGTGTATGTTTTTGTTTCCATTATTTGAACCTGGTTTATAGCCTGGTCGATAATGAATTCGAATTACAAGCTCAGGGTTCGATTCCCGGTGAGTGTATATATGGGTTCCTAGCATAACTATTTATTTATAATGTCATGAATGTTTTCAATGCAGCTGTATGAAGATATTTATCTCTTTATATACAGAATGTAGACAGTAAATCTATAAGTTGACCTCTAATATACATTATGTCCTGCAAAACAAGCCTTGTAATGCTTACAGTAGGCAGTAAGGCGAGATTAATTTATATTTAATATTAGGAAACATTATGAACAATGTAGCAAAGTATGTACTTTAAAATCAAACTGAAATTGTTTTTTTTTTCTTTTAGCTTGTCACAATGATGTCCTGAAGAAAAAACACACGTACGAAAAAAAAGGCGAAAAAAGTAGAATTTGTGCCGGGTGCTACCAAAACTTGCGTGGTACGTTAAGCAGCCGAGAAGCAAATAAAAAAGTAAAGAAAATTAAATCTTTCTGTGTAGAATGTAAAAAAGGATATTGCCTATCATGTTTGTACAAAACTCACGTGTAATTCATATGAAAGAATAGAAAACTTTTTTTCTGTGTAGTATGTAAGTAATTATAATAACTGTGTTGCTTGTATGCTTTTATAACTTACCTCTTTTTTATAAAAAAATATATGAAAAATATTATGTCGATAACTTATTTCCCAACACTAATACTTCCTGAAATAAACCTATAATTCGGTGCGGTATCGGGTTAAAGGACCTTATATATACTTTGGCATATATCTCTCACGTAAATAGTAGGAACCCCGGGCGAAGCCAAAACTATGACCACCAAATCGTCGACTATTGACATTGATAGGTAGGTATCATTTTTTTTACGTTTTCGCTTAGTTACAGACATTTATATCGGTCGATACGCACGCTTTTGAGGATTACTTCTGTAACATTCCTATAGAGACGACTAAACAGTTGAGTTCTTGCTCAAGTCACGCGAAATCATTACTTGTGTCGAGTGTTCATAGGTGCGAATCCTCATTTAAATTCAGAAATATTAGTCCTTTAGATATCATAAAAACATTTAAAGAATTAAAACAAAAGAAAACAGAGGATAAATCGGGTATATCAATAGACACAATAAAACCCATTATACCTCTAATAGCTCCTTACTTATCTTATATCTTTAATGAATGTATTGACCAAAATCAGTTTCCAAATTTATTGAAACATAGTAAGGTTGTCCCTTTATTTAAATCGGGAGACAAAAGTGACCCCAGCAATTTTAGGCCTATTTCAATATTACCCACAATAAGTAAAATTTTTGAAAAACTCATTTATAATCAATTGCTTTCCCATTTTAAACTTAATAATTTACTACACGAAAAACAGTTTGGGTTCTCTAAAGGTAGAAATACAACTGATGCCGGAGTAGCACTCATCAGACACATTCTTGATGCTTATGAAGACAAACATGATGCCGTAGGTGTATTCTGTGATTTATCAAAGGCGTTTGATTGTGTAGACCATCAGACACTGCTCATTAAGTTAGAACACTATGGTGTCTCGGAAAACTCATCTAAGTTGTTAAGTTCGTACTTATCAGGTAGAATACAATCAGTTAACATAAATGGTACCTACTCTTCCGGAGCCCCTCTTCATATGGGGGTCCCCCAGGGCTCAATATTAGGGCCTTTACTTTTCCTGATATATGTAAACGACCTGCCATTTTATTCCACAAATCTTTGTGAGATAGTTCTGTTTGCTGATGATACTTCTTTGATTTTTAAAATGAAAAGACATGAAGAAAATTTTGACGAAGTAAACAATACTCTCTCCAAAGTATTGAATTGGTTCACCACCAATAACTTGTTGCTGAATGCTAGTAAAACTAAATGTGTAAAATTCACTTTGCCAAATGTAAAGCAACTTACACCAAATATTGTACTTAATGGTAATAATCTAGTTTTAATAGACTCCACTGTATTTCTGGGCATTACACTTGACTCAAAATTACAGTGGGGACCTCATATTGAAGCCCTAGCTAGGAGGCTAAGCTCGGCTGCCTTTGCAGTTAGAAAAATAAGGTATCTGACTGATGTTGAAACGGCGAGGCTTGTGTATTTTAGTTACTTCCACAGTATTATGTCTTACGGTCTTCTCTTGTGGGGTTCTGCTGCAGACATTGATACCATATTTATTTTGCAGAAAAGAGCCATTCGTGCTATTTATAAACTTAGTCCTCGTGACTCCCTGAGAGAGGTCTTTAAGAAAATCAACATATTAACTGTGGCTTCTCAATACATTTTTGACAATATAATGTACGTCCGTAAAAATTTAGATTATTTCATGAAGAAGAGCGACATTCACTCATATAACACAAGAAATAAACACAAGCTTGTCGTTCCTAACTTCAGATTAGTTAAAACTAGTAATTCGTTCATGGGAAATTGTATAAAATTCTTTAATAATATACCACACAATCTTGTCGAATTGCCGGTTGATAAATTTAAGAAACACGTTAAAAACACGCTTATGTCTAAAGGCTATTATAAGGTTCAAGACTATCTGAACGACACGAATGTGTGGTCTGTCCATCCTGCACCGACTGATGTACTTGCAGGACATGACCTTTGATGATTTTGATTTTACGGCAGCTAGTGGTGACTGAGTTTGTTCCGGCGTTTCTTCTCAGCACTTGCCTAATTGTCTGTGTTCTGTCTCGAAGCGCTGGTAGGGCCCAAAAGATAAGGAGACATGATTCGGCCCCTTCAGGGCACAATTATTTTTATTTTATTTTTCACTATACATTTGACGTTCATAAGTGGCATATTGTGTCCTAAATTGAATAAATATTTTTTTGATTTTTGATTTTGATTTTGATACCTTACCAGGTCAATAAGCCTCATACCGCCGCGGCGGAGAGTTTAAGCGCCAGGCCGATCGGCCAGTCAACGCACCATATAAAAAGACGCTAATATTTGCCCCGCAGCAAACGTGTTAAATACAAAAATGAGTTTTTTCAAAAACTATTATTCAATCGCAACTTTGTTTTAAGGTTTGCGCTAATAAACTTATTATCGTATGGAAGTCGAAATTAAACCCATTACATTTTTGTATGTTGATAAATAATAATGAATTTGATGATGGGTCTTACATAATAAGCATGCCTCAGACACTATCTACTTGTCAACTGCTTGAGAATCTTGAGAAGTTGAGTTGGTAACCATTTACTCTACTTTACCTTATTAATTATGTTCAATCGAACGTAAATAACTGACAAAACTTAAACACGTACTTAAATTTAAAACCTAAATAAAACGATGTAATCCAACATTTTAAAAACAACGATGTTTAAAGTCTTAGTTGTTTAAACACACCTCCACATTAGTGTTAACATAAAGTAATTCAATGTGGAATAATTGCTCTTTTATTCAAAAAAACTTTAAGAAACCGTTGTCACCCTCCATGTAGTCATTACAGAAGCGGAATACCTGGCGGTGGCGCCGGCGGCGGTGCCTTTGACGTTTTTGAGCCGCCTTGCCGACATAAATCTGCCGAACCGTATGCCATTGAATTAGGGCTTACTTTAGATGTGTGAATGCGCTAGCGGCTCTTTGAATCTTTCTGTTAGCATAAAACGGAGAAAAAGGGTTGCTATTGCTATGAAAAAAATTGCACGATTTGAATAAAAAATGGGAATATAAAAGTCGTGAATACTTACTACTTTTCAAAATAAAATGATAATAATTACTGGTGCTATTAATTTAAATTTACGAAATACATTTTAAAATTGAAACGATATTTATCTTACTAAAACAATTCATCTTTAAAGAATGTCAACAATTTTTGGATTGTGAAGGTAACTCACAATTTTATTTATTTATTTAAACTTTATTGCACTGTTAGTTGTATGATTGAAACTCAATTTCTGTTTTGTTTTTAATTCAGAATAATACTGCACATTTACAATGTAAGTAAAGTACTTAGGTATCTTTTTTATCAGAGGTGATCGCCAAATTTCAATTATTTACCTACATAATGAGTTTTTCGTATAATTCGTGCAATATTCTTTATGCTGCTGGCAATACTCGTAGGGCACTGACCGAATGTTGATCTTTGTGCGTGCGTAGTCAGTTATTTTTGTTGGTGTGCGTATTTGTCAGTGTAGTAGTGCAAAAACAGCTGTAAATGGTGTCTTTTCTCACTTCTAAAACACGCTGATGTTTTGTTAATTATCTCAGAAACTAGCCTGTATTTTTGGACCAAATTTGGTGAGCGTGATCATAGTGATTTATAGATTCCCCCCGTTGGCTATCGATCACTAGTTTTGTTAGACCCTGTATTTAAAGTTCAGGTCACAACTTTCTAAATACCAAGCAGCATTTATCATCCTGGTGCATTATTTTTTGTTGTTTGAACGCCTTATCCACATCAACCGACTAAGTAAAGAGTTACCGAGAACCGAGTAAGATCAATAAGCTTGGTACAGTAAAGGTCGCGCACCGTCAATATGGACAGATGATTTTGTAAAGATTGCAGGTTTACCACTTGCGACCGGTCGCTGCCGCTGTGGAAAACAGGGGGAGGCATGTTGATGTGATGATGACGTTTCGTCGCACATTTGTATGATGGCCGCGTCGACGACTCACCGGATGAACGTGTAATCGCGGATTACCTGAGACAAGATCTTATTGACTTTAAATCTCTAATAGCCACTTAAGCATAGCTAGGCTAGGTAACTGTGGGTTGTATAAAACTGTTGCTGAAAGTTTTTTTTATGGTTTAAGACCATAGTTAAGTTCAGACAGTTTTTAGATTGGGTTAGGTATTAACTTTCGAGCTAGAAAAAATCTAAGATGTTTTTTAATACCTAGTTCTGTAGACTATAACCCTGTTCGTGCTCATCACACTAACATTTGCCCCTGGCGGGATTCTAACCCGCGACAGCCGGCCGGAGTCTGTACATTATAGTCTTTGCGGTACTTTGCGGTCGTACAATATATATTTTTTCACTAGTTTAGTTTAGAAGTTAGGAGAGAACACCTATTTCACCACTTTGGAAGCGTCTATCTATCAGACGTTAGACTTTAAAAGAAATTGATTCTAAAAACCTTAATGTCATTGTAAAAGACCTATCAATAGACACCCCACACGCATAGCTTTGACTAAAAAAACATTTTGGTTGTTTCATATATTCCCCCTTAAATTTTGTATAGGAATCGTAAAGCGGTTAACAGGATACATTCTTCATTTGGAAAGAAGACTTTCCAAATTATCAGTGTGATGCTTATAGTTACTGAATAAAGTGGCTGCGACATACGTACGGAAAGACAGACAGACAGTCAGACAGACTTGACGAAACTATGAGGGTTTCCTTTTTTGTCGTTCGGCTACGGAACCCTAAAAAAATAGCACTATAAAATTATATTCCAAAGTAATAAAAAAATATTTCCAGACTGAAGCTTTTGAAGATTCCATCCATACTCTTTGATGCTCCTAAAATTAATAGCAAAGTAATAAACGTTAATAGAAAAGAGAATACGTCCTGATAATTTGAAATTCTTCGAATCATTGAAAGGCTCTGAATATTTTAGCGAAAAATTGAGGTGTAAGGATTTTTAAAAATGAAAATGGTAGCTGTATCGACGGAAAATAGGTTTCGTTGTTCCAAAGATTTTTTAAAGCATAACCTGATTGTATCTAATAAATAGGTAATTTTTAAAAATGTTGCTTAAGGAAAACATATTAGTTACCGGCCTTAATCTTAAGTCGGCTTTGATAATACGTCTACAATAAATAATTATATGTAGTATTTTCCAAGCTTTCAAAAGATTAAGATGAATCCTATCCACAACGTAGTATTTTTTATGTGACCAAATTTAATCTCATCGACATTATCGTGTTAGTAAGTCAACTAGCTGCACTACCTTGCTACAAATCTCAACGAGTATTTAATCGTGAGTCGTTGGCAAAAGTTTGTATTGTGACAATTTGTTCCAGTGTTGTTATTTTACAGCTGTTTTCAATGAAGATTTGTCGGTTTTATTCAGCGTTTAAACGTAAATTTGTAGTGTCCATTCATCACATGTGGTATGCTCTAAATGTTACCAAATTCATACGAGTAAGTTACAGTGTAATTGACAAAGTATTTGTCATTCGCTATGTATGTTTAGGATGCTACAGTTTCTTAACTTTGTTTCCTAAAAAAATGCCAAATAAATGCGCCAAATTATTGCCTATGTTATGTAACTTATTCATGGTTCTGAATTTAACTCGATAAAAGTAAAGTGAAGTTAGCCCATATGTAACCCATTGCTAGGCAAAGGCCTTACCTCAACTTTGATATAGTTTGAGCCATACGCCACCACGCTAGCTCGTTGCGGATTGTTTTTGCAAGTGACCAACCTTACTGTCAATATCATGCCGCCGATAAGGCCTCTGCTAATATCAACCGGTATTAGCCGTAACCAACGGCTTAACATGCCTTCCGAAGCACTTAAACACTCGCGATTTACATCACTGATGTATACGACCATATACGTCAGCGAAGTATATGGTCGGAATGGTCACCCATCCAAACACGACCCGCCATTGGCTGCTTAACTTAGCACTGTTACTACTTACTACATATCACTCAAAATAATAATAATCAATAAATGTTTCACTAAATTATGTATTGCCCTGACTGGTTCCTAGCTCAAAGGATAAGCATTAGCTATCCAAGGCGACAACGCATCCAGCATCATAGCTTCCTTACCGCAAGGAAATGGTTGTGTTTTTAAAAGGTTGGTTTTAAGTTTATTTTTTATGTTAGTTGTTATGAAAGTTATTAAAACTCAATATTTCAAGCGATTTGAACTCAAAAGTTATTTTAACAAAGCCTAAGAAAACAATACTAAATCCACGCTGAGATGTGTATTACGTAATTTAATACAAGACCATGGTCCGTTGCGGAGGTATGCATACAATATTTCCCTAAGGAAGATCATACGCCCACCAAAACCTGACCTACCCTTCCCCTTTCTTTAATGTACAAACTCTTATAACCAAAGGGGAAGTGACAACGAAGTGAAGGGTTCAAATAAAATGGTTGTATCTATTATAATCATACGGCATGAACTTCGCAAGATGATAGGAAGGAAAATTTTATGAAGACTTCAGTCTTTTCCCGCTTTGATGGATGGAGTGATGTTGATATTAATGGTTGTGGAATTTGGGAAGACAATTTTTGCATATTTTTAGCTCATATTTCTGTCACAACGATGTTCAATAATAGCTGTTCTAATAATACTAGTTGTGAGTCATTGCGATATTTGTAAAACTTATACAATAAGTCAATGCCTTGCTCTGAATAATGTTTTTCTGGGGTATCTCGAATTTCATTTCACAGAAAACTATTCAATGAATGTTAATATCTTTTTTTCTTGTTTAATCGAATAGTTATTTATCGTCGTTTCATAACATCTAATAACAGTTCACTAAAAAAATGTTTCGCAACTGTTTTGTTAAGCAGAATAACGATATACCAAACTAATGTTTTATCGAATTATTAAGTTATCGATATAACCTTTCATAAAAACTTGTTTCAATGTGTAACGGTTCCCATATTATTTTGCATACGCATGCAAGTAAGAAGGCATGCGCATGCATACGCATGCAAGTAAGAAGGCATACATGTATGCATTAATGCATGCAAGTCAGCAAACAGGCATGCAAAATGCATGCATGCAAGCAAACAGGCATGCATGCAGCAAGCAAGCAGGCATGCAAACAAGCAGCATGCATTAGGATTTCCTCGTCTCCGGCGCTGCGGGAATAGCAGCCTCGTCGCCCTTGCGTAACAAGGCGCAGTCACCCACGGGCGGAGGCTGCTCTCCCTCCGCGCCTCCGGCTTTTAAATTACACTCTAGTATCGGGCAGACTAGTACCACGGCAAGGAGACCACGGCGAGTCGGGATTGAAGCAGTTTATTTATTAGATCAATATTTATTACATATTTATATCAGTTATGCTTTAAATTGTCTATTAATAATATGCAATATAAGATTAGTAACAAATTTGTTTGGAAATACGGACTTTAGTGAAGTAAAATTCGATGTTTCAAGAATTCTGCATATTGAAACTTACGTGGAAATAAAATTATGGGTAACAAAATAGAAAGCTAACGTTACTTCGATAAAATACGTAATTTATGAAAAGAAGTAACGATGAAGTAAGTTTGTAGATAATAAGCATTCGAGTAAATGAAATTGTGGTGTAACAAGATTCTAGAATTTGTTGAATATTATTTTGAAACATCTGCGAATCGTTTTATGGGAAATGAAAATCGATGAATAAAATTGCGATAAAGTGATGGGTTCCCGTTTTTCTGCCTTGTAACAAAAGTGACGAAAAATGCTATGTAATTGTATGTTGTAATTTATTGCCTTCAATACAGGGTAGCGATTCTCGCATCAATCGAAAAATATTGTGTGGTAATTCGATTATGAGTTTAACTGTTTCACCTTAAAAATCAAGTTATGTATCTAAAAGAAAAAAGAAACCGCACGGACAAAATCAAAATGCATAAAATTGCCCTTGAAAAATCAAAACCTGTTTTTCTACGGCATTTAAAATTCGAACGGTGAACTTTTTCCATCTATTACACACACACGCATCAACCATGCTCTCCGAGACCATCAAAACCCCCATTACGGAGATACAGTTCTATCCACCATTTTTCCTAACCGTTTCCGTAGCACTATTACGAATCTCGATCTCTATCGCGTAGCGGTTGCTGTGACGTCATGACAGTATTTTGTAAGTTCAGGCTATCACAACAACCTCTTACCTTAAGTTCTCGTTATTGGTTCTCACTGTTCTGCTTCTGACCTGCCGAGCTATTTTTGATCGACTTCTTTGTTTCACGTTTTTTTGTATCTATGTTACCTCGTTTTGTAATTTTGAGCTTCTATATAAGGCCCATAAATAGAGACCATGTTTCGGATCCGTATGTCATCATCATATGGGCAGGGCATATAGCGCAAAAAACTGATGGCCATTAGGGCAGGAAAGTTCTAGATTGGAGACCCTTCAACCTAAGACGTAGCGTAGGACGTCCACTTACAAGATGAACAGACGACCTTGTAAAGATCGCAGGATTAAACTGGATGACAAGATGGACAGACGACCTTGTAAAGATCGCAGGATCAAACTGGATGCAGACCGCTAGTGGTCGCTCGAAAGCCGTGAGGGAGGCCTATGTTCAGCAGTGGACGTCCTTTGGCTGATAATGATGATGACGAAGATGATCTATGTTACCTAATATCTCAGTCATTTGTTGGCCGATTCGAAAAAAAAATTCGCCTACTTCTCTAAGTAGGCGAATTTTTTTTTTGACCACCAAGATCTCAGAGATACCAGATAAGATACCAGAGGGTATATCTTCTTGTTGGTCCCATTGTTTTTAATCCGGGATCTAATGCTGAGATCTTGGTGTAATCGAGGGCAACCCCTTAATTTTTAAGGCACTTATAGTATTTTTTATTAAAATCTTAATGTGAACGTGTTGTTACGTCTAATTGTCAACATCTTGTGGAGCTGAGCTGATGGTGGAACTCTTGAACGCTACTTTCACCATCCAGCATCAACTATCAGAGTCCGACTCCAAAAAGAAATTGTTTTTCTAAAATGGCTTTTTTTCCTTTCAAGGATCAAGAGTTTATTCAAGACTTTTTGTGCATTTTGGTTTTGAAGTCGCTTTTTCCTTTTTTTAAGTTAATTTTATGACGTTAGCTTTACCAAGTAGTAATGGAAATATATGAATAGCATAGACTAAATTCGGATATGCTCTGTCACGCTCTAATATGTATAGTTATGTAAAAGTATCACCTTGATCGGTATCGTTCCGCAAGTAAATGTATAATAGTTCTTAGCCCAAAGCACGTTTTGCAATACAGGTTGTTGTTTTGGTCAGTGACATCCAACTTAGGGATGATAATATGAGTTGTGCTTATTAAAATTTTTTTTTTTTAGAAACTAAGCAAGTTTTATCCAAGAAAACCTCTTCACAACATTCAAAAAAGCTACAAACCGAATGGGAAAACTCGCACCCTAGCGCGTAGCTAGTAAGCTATAGCCATAGCCATAGGTAGTAAGCTACGAAGTGGCTACCTGGTGTTCTCGCTGACCAAAACAACATCCTGTATAATTTCTGCCGCATACAAATGCGCAGGTGAACGAGCGGTGCTATTACACATAGATTGTAAAGATACCGCTATTGTTTAAAAGTTATGTAATCGGCCTTCTGGTCATTCGCCAGCCATTTTGCGCCATTCCTGTGCGCTCTTCGCTGTATATGCAAATTTGGTCCGGATTGAGACTCGCCAGGAATTGTGGGCCAAAAATGCCCATCAACCCTTTGTTGGTAATTAAAACGAAATTGAAAGGGTCGACGTTTTTTGGTTATTACAATAGTTACGGTCTTTGATGGCTTTTGTGAATTTAGAGGAAAGACTTTTCGTGTGAATAAAAGAATTTAGTGGACCATTTTATGTCAACCATCGGTAAAAAAAACTGGCCAAGTGCGAGTCGTACTCGCGCATTGAGGGTTCCGTGCCAACTTTTTTTAATTATTTGTTTGTTTATTTTTTAGGTACATCGACAGCATAACATACACAGAATTCATTTCTATTATTGAACAGTTTAGTTATACATAGAACATAACAAACACTAATTATAGACATACACAGCTATTGCCATATTAACATAAAATCAGAAAAATTGGAGTCTCAATACGAACCCCTAACAAACCCCTTCTCTATCGTCTCCCTGATAAAATGCAATGAGTCATTAAAATGTCTAAGCTGATTTTTTTTCAGCTTTTACTGAATCAGGGATCCATTTACTTTCATTTAGCTAAAATATCTCAATATTTTGTTAATAGCAAATATACCTTTTTTTCATAGTTTTTGTATTAAGAACAAAGTTATTTTTGTGGTTGTTAAAAATGTGCTATATCTCAAAAACTACTTGTTCGATCTCGTTCAAAACCATATTAATTCTAAGTATTTGTTAAGATCTACATCATTTTTTTTTTAAATGCACTCTCACTTAGTTTCAAAGTTAGAGGGCGGAACGTTTTTGAATTAGGCGTTTTGTATCGTAAAATCTATTCTCAGATAAGTCTCTGACGTTAGTAATATCGACACTTAGTCGAGTATAATTAAGACTACTGATAGTATAGTCCTTTTTCGCTCGTCATTTTTAAGCTTCTCTCATCTCATCAAAAGCTACGATTGACCCGCCACGGTATTGTCTGCATTGTACCGCGCGCTCATTAAACCGCCTTTATACCATTAAAGACCGGACTTCACTAACGAAGCGCGTGTGATGAATAAACGCTTTAAAAGATACGCTTTCAAAAGAGTCTCGGCTGCCTATTGATGAGATGCATTTGAGAAGCGAACGGCGTTCAAAAAAGGTCATAAGTACATTGTACTAATTAGCGAATGGCGAAGTTATTCGATGTTTTCAAGTAACAATTAGGTATTATATGAGCAACCATTAATAACAAGCCACTGATGATTTGGTGTTTGAAACTAATGTTGTAGTACCTTTACAATAAAAAAATATGCTTTAGAATGTTGTTAACACTAACAGTCATATTACATATTTATAAAGATGAAATAAGAAACCAAAACAATGCGCACGGGCGAGACTTGAACCAGTAAGTTTCTGGCTAACCGGGTCAAACCCTTTTCCAATTGAGCTACCGTGCCGTTGGTCCGACCGTTCGAAATTTCTTCAATTAATATTCGATTTCTTATTTCATCTTTATGAATATAAAATATGACACTGTGAGTGTTAAAAACTTTCTAAACCATTGGATAGCGAAGCGCTATAATTTCCAAGTTGAATTTATTCTGTAATGAATAACTACTCGGCCCACTGCTGTTGTAAAACAGTTGGGGTGGATAGCGTAGACGTCACGCGTAATGACGTAGGTATTCATAAGAGACCAGAAATTCTGCACGGTCGGACCGACGGCACGGTTGCTCAATTGGAGGAGCGTTCCAAGCGAGCGAGCCCGATTAGCCAGAAACTTGCTGGTTCGAGTCCCACTCGTGCAAATTTTTTGGTTTCTTATTTCATTTTAAAGAATATTAACAGAATGTTGTTTAAGTCAGTGACTCAGAGATGATGGTTTGTTTTGCTTAAAAAAACACCTTTATACTCGTATCATATGCAAGTTTTATAAAAGAAAACCTCATAACAAAATTAAATGAAAAACCAATGGGAAAACGCGCAGCGTCACGTTTGGCAACTAAACACTAGTTAATAAGCTGCGCAGAGTAGACCTGACGTCTCATTTCGAATCACTTGCGTCAAAATGGCGTGTGATATTCACTGATTAATGTCAGATTTTTGAACGAATGACAGTTACATTCCACACAGAAGTGATTTAAAAATAGGTCTCCTGACGTTGGTAGCATGGCAACTCGCTTACTAGTATCGCAATGGTAAATTGATTTTGTGGGTTTTTGTCAGTACAATTTAAACAACCACCTCTGAGTATTACGTTGTTGATCAAAACAACACCCTGTTTAAGCATACGGGTTTTAACTTTAAGTTGATCAAATTCAAAATACTAAATAAAAATGCTTTAGTATTTATTAAATATTTTAGTTTAAATACGTGACGAATGGTAATAGCCAAAATATCACCTACTCAGAAATCCCATATAACTAATATCATATTAAAAAATACTAAACTTCCTAAACACATCACAAGAAAATATACTGCGAAATGGCCCGTCGTATTATTGCCAGGGAAACTAAATAAAGCTGAAATATTGGCAAGAACTACCGTATCCTTCCGCTTGGTCGTATTAAAAAACCCATTTTCCGTTTTCGCCAGGAAAATGCTTTATAGTGAACGCAGAACTTTACGTTAACGCTGAAGAAATTATTTTGCCGAAAGCTGAGGAGAAGTATTTTAGAAACTGTTTAGTTTAATTAAAATACGGATGTTATGGCACTGTTTAAAGTTACCGTTTTTTATTGCTCAATAACTTTTATGACATTTTGGCTTTATATTATTTGCACCTTTATCTCATGGATGCACATTTCTGATAAATTGTTAAGGAATGCTTAAAATATTACCTGTGGATCTAACACAAAAGTTGTAAAACTGAAAACGTCCTTTTACTTAACTTATAGAAATAAATAGGAAAGAAAAGTAATTTATTTGGTACACTACAAATATACAAAAATAAACAAATATTAAAACGTTATTATGAGTAGTGAAACCAAATTGGTTTCCACTCAGCTTTATTGCCATGGAAAGCCGTGGCGCTGGTTTTCAGTGGAGACCATTTAAGTAAATTATCAGTTAAGTTATAATTATGACCACAAAAGAGCATTCAAACCAAAAACCTAAACTCGATTAAGTACCTCAAAGTCATAACAAGTAATACTCTGTTATTGTGTCATTACTGAATAAGTGCTTTTCAATTATTTACAAGTACTTAAGTACCTCATTTTCCAAATAAACCGCGAAATATTACTATTTTATCATAGAGCCGATTCGAAATGTATAGTTCCAATTATTGGACCGCCATCCCCGTATCTTCACAAAGAGCTTTACAAGTAGAATGTTTAAGAAAACATTTCCAATTTCCAGACCGGCTCCGATGCGCCACAGTGTAGAGTAAACTCAATAGGCTTAGTGAAATACTCGTAGATTCGACGACCTCCATGCTGTAGTAATTCTTCGTACCAGACAAGTGTTTTAAAAAAAATAGGAATGTTTTTAAATCACTATTTTTTTTGAGCAGGCAACCGCCGCGCGCCATTGTTAATTCAAGACTGAGGAGTCCGTGAAGAGGGGAGACTCGTCTCATGAATGCGAAAATGCTGATCCAGCGCCAGACAGGATTAGTCAGCCATATAACCGGAATGCATAGGCAGTAACAGTATCATAGTTTATTCTAGCATCACTTCAAACAAAGATTACAAAGATGAACAGTGTTACTTATGAACTGAAAGTTGATTAAGTACTCTTACTACAAAATTTATTCAAAGCAATTGCTATTGTTATCTTTAGAGAGCTATGTGACGACTTATTATAAACAACAGTAGGCCTAACGTGCACGCCTTGATATAGTTAATCGCGTCAGTCACGCCATTCCGACCATAAAAGTGACGTATATTACGAGCATCTCCGTGCTTCGGAAGGCTCGTTAAGCCGTTGGTCCCGGCTAATGTCGTTTGATATTAGTCGTTAAGCCTAGTCAGAAGCTTTATGGGCGGCCTGATAACATCTGACAGCAGGGTCAGTCGCTTGCATTGCACACACCTCTCCACCAACCCGAAGTATGTGTTGTGGTAAGGTCTTTGCCCAGCAGTGGGACGTTACAAGCTAACTTTACTTTTTACTTACTATTAAATACTTTATATACGATTTCCCAGAAAGTCTGAAGTATGTCGTATAGCGCCAAAAATAAGATTGCCTGTCTAGATACGTGTACAAATAGAGCGCTTTGGTGCAACAGTGTTAGGAAGTCAAAGGGAAGCGCTTCCTACTGACCGGGTGTTATAGCCGGGGACCAAGGTCTAATAATCTCCGTCTTGATTTATTCAGATGTAGTTAGTCCGCTCTAAATCTCTAATATCGCGGTTCAGTTTCCATACTTTGACTATAGCGCCATCTAGTCGCGTCGCGCCGAGTTAGCGTGTTGCGTTGAAATGTAGTAACAGTGGTTGCTCATAGATGTCCCTACAGCGCTTTGCATACATCTAGCACGGAAATATTTTTTTTAAACATCTGGTATTATTACACTAAAAACAGAGTTTCTGTTATTTTCTTTGTTGTGGCTCCGGTATAAAAAAATAAAATAAATTTCATTTCGTCGGTCCCTTTGTAAGGAAACAGTGGTATTTAATGTGGTGGAGTGAAAGAGGAATAGTGTTTCATTTATTTTTACGCCGACGGCACTTGTCTCGGCTTTTTTACCGGATCGCTTTAGAGAAATAGGTCACTTTCAATGCAAAAAATTCAATGCAAAAGACATGTAATTCGTGTTTTTTGCACTGAAATTTTTAAACGACTTCTAAAAAGAAGGAGGTTACCATTTTTTTTTTGGAATCTTAGTTACCTCATATCTCAGTAATTTGTCAACCGATTCGAAAAAAAAAATCGCTTAAAATAAAAGAAAAATTTGTTCGCTTGAAAATTTCGGGATCTGATGATGGGATCTTGGTGTAATCGAGAGAAGCCCTTAAAATTTTAAAGGCATGTATAGAGTTTTTTTACTAGAATCTTAATGTTAAAGTGTTGTTACGTCTGATAGTCAACATCTTGTGGAGCTGAGCTGACGGTTTAACTCTTTAGCACTTAGGAGTTCAGTTATTATAATGACAGAACTTATGAAAGGTTATTAGTAGCTTCTTAAAGAACAGAATCATAAGTTGTGACTACCTCCCCCCTCTTCCTCTCCTGTAATCACTAAAAAATAAGAAATAAAATAACCAAATACATTTCTAAAAACCGACTTCAATACCAAAACGCTATTCCTAGTCTTAAATAAACTCTTGACCCAATGGTCCTTTCAATAAAGGAAAGGAATTCATTTTAGGATTTGTTGTTGGAGTCGGTGCCATCACTTTAACCATCACGCATCCTATCAGCGCACCCGACTCCAAATTGAAATTGTTTGCCTAAAATGGATTCTTTTCCTTTCAATGGTAAAGAGTTTATTTAAGACTTTTTAGTGCATTTTGAATTAATTTGTAAGGCGCTTTCTTATTTAGAACAGACACACAAAATAATTTTCCGAAGCACAAACATAACAATTTAGTAAATATAATTAATCGCCATCACTAGGTAAAACCTCTTTCGTAGGCAATTAAAACGTAAATACTTCCAGTGTCGCAGATTTAACTACGTTAAAAAAATGGTGCAAAAGCAATGAGAAAGGGAAATATCTATAAAAAACTGTGAAGGGAAATGTACAGCGTCTAAAGATTTTTAACTATTGTTAAACTTAGTAGTAATTATTTTTGAATAAACTGTTTGTGTCAGTTTTGTTTTAGTCTAGATTAAGTAACTAGCAGCAACCCGCAATTTGCGAGATTTTCCTATAACCTTCAATTGTTTAGATTTGTCTAAGATACTGTATCTCGAATAGAGATAATTTATAGTCATAAAGATTAGATAAAAAACTTAAAATTGCGCACGGGCGGCTGTGAAACATGGAACTAAAATAAATAATTAAAAAAAAATGCTTACATGCGTTGAAAAAATTAAGATTTCCACAACTATTTTTACATCAAGTCAGAGATAGATTGAAAGATAGACGCTTTTAAAGTGGTAAACTTCCTTTCTCTTACTTTAAAACCAAGCAAGTAAAATTTTGAAAACAAAATATTGATGATTGGTGTAGTTCTTAACAAAAATAATCAAAAAAAGTTACTTTGAACGAGGTCGAACCAGTAGTATTTCAGTTATAGGACATTTTCAACCACCACAAACATGTTTTTTCTTTATACAAATACTTTGAAAAACAAAGTTATTTGTGCTGTCAACAAACTATTGTAGTATTTTAGCTAAGTGGAATTAAGGTGACTTAATTTAGTTTAGGTAGGTATGGAACCCTCAGTGCCCAAGTCCGACTCGTACTTGGCCGGTTTTTTGATGTGTGTGCGTAGCGGCACGAAAGAGTAACAAGGCTGAATTATTGAAACCTCATTTAGAAAATTTTATAGAAATGCTATTATGGGACAATATTACCACTAATGGTTTGTTAAAGTGTGTGCTTAGTTCTTCAGAATGTGCACCCCATCGTAGACAAACGAGGTTTACCCAAACACATGGAGTTATCCTTCAAGCATCATCTGTTTTTGTTGAGACACACGGCAACATGGAATAGGAAGCTGTTGTATTCCACCGATTGCTTTACCACCGCGGACATTTTCTGCCGAAAAGAACGGCTGTGGCATTTTGATTCAATGCCTATATTTCGGAGACATAAAGAAATATTATTTTGTGTCATAAATACAGATATTTTGGTCATTTGGTCATGTGACTTCGACCGCACGTTTTGTGTGATGTACTATAGCTATCTCGATGAATAAATCATCCAACACATAAAAAAAAAACAAATCGGTCTAGCAGTTCCTGAGATTCGGCATCTCCCATAAAAGCTTAAAAACATATAAACATCCACGACTTTTACGAATGTTCGATCTCATCACCCAAACCCAAGTCCCTTGCGGGATACGAACCCGTGACGGCCGGCATAGTAGTTCGGAGCACTGACCTGAACTCCAAACGCACCTTCATTGCTGGTGCTTTTAATTTTGCAGAAACAGCGTAACTAAAACGATAGCTACAAAGTTATTGCCTCTTCCATTTTTGTTATAAAAGTGCAATTAATGGCCTAGAGCCTAACTCATAAAATTGATTATAAATATGACTTCAAAACAGTAAATGCTAATTGCTGGTTAGTTTATCTAATCGTGTGTCACGCCCCGTTATCGCGCGACCACCGCTCGAGTGCGCTCGTGATGACGTCATGATCGCGCGTATCGAGACACTACTTGACGCAATCACTTTGCCGCAGACGCTATTATCTACCTCGATTGCATTCGTATGGCACCTATAAGACGCTTTGCACACTGCGAAATTTAGCAGCGATGCAGTCACGATGCAGCATCGATGCAGACGCAAAATGTCAATCTTTAAACACTTGCGCTACTTTTAGCATTGATACAGTCGCGTTGCAGAATTTGGAAATTGACACATTATGTACTGAATTGAGGCGACTGCATCGATACTAACGCGTGACTGCATCGATGCTAAATTAAATTTGTTCATTGTGTGAGTCCCGATGCTAAAGCGCGTTTTCAAAACACGCGACTGCATCGATGCTAAAAGTCGTTGTGTGTCTTAGACGCTTTGCACACTGCGATATTTAGCAGTGATGCAGTCACAAAATGTCAATCTTTACACACTTGCGCTACTTTTAGCATCAATAATGTCACGATGCTTACAAGCATTAGTATCCATGCAGTCGCGATGCAAAATCGTATATTGGCGTCTGCATCTATATTAACGCGCGTTAAAATCAATATAGTCGCGCTTCTGCATCGTTCTTAAATTAAACCTGTTCGTTGCGTGAGTCGCGATGCTGATGTGGGTTTTCAAAACGCGCGTCTGCATCGATCTAAAAAATTAGCAGTGTGTAAGGGGTCTTAATCATGACGTTAAATTAAATTTTGACAGCTCCGCCGAAAGCACATACTACATATCATGAAAAATTTCGCTCAGACAATTTAACGGTGCGACCGCCACTGTATGTACTTGTCTCTCTACTTTTGGCTTCACAACACAGAAATTGCAATCGCATTGTAATAATTTATAAGTTATGTAATATTCTGGTTGATTCTTATTAACGACCAACTTTTGTCGGTAGTTCTGAGGATGGGTTAATTTGGTTGATTGATTTCAATAGCGTTTGAGATTTTTGTCGCGATGTCGGTTAGGTGAATGATTATGGTGGCCCGTAAATTATGTTTCTATCAAAATCGTTATTCAGGGACGTGTGTATTCAGTTTTTACTGAGTGCTCCATAGTTTCTTCTATACAGTGTATAAGTTTTTTGTTCCAAGTACACCTGATACAGGTTTACTTAACTTTTGAAACGGGCCTCGTCACGTCAGCTGACGTTCCATTCATTTATTTTGAAAATATTTAGGAGTTAGTCTGACTATCACAGTTTTTAATAATTAGCAGAGACAACATCCCATCGGCCATCCTTCCAAAAAAAACCTATTTTAAAAAGTGATATCTCTTAAATCTTTGTTACAGAACATCATACACTAGCCCTTGATTAGGTATACACGTTCGAACTACTAAAAGATTACATACACATTATAAGACGCTCCTAAAGGACAAGCAAGTCCCGCTACGCCGATCAGTTACCCCATCGATCTATAATCAGCGAACTTTGCTATACTTAAACAACTATTACCTGTATCCCCGAAGCGTGGGAAAATGACCCTTAGAAACAAGTTAGGAACTTTAGGATAGGTAATTTTGGCATGCAGGTAAGCTGGAGTACTTGAGAGAGAATTTTCGTGAAGTACTTGGTTTGGTTAATGCTTAGAGATTTAAATGTAAGACAAACAAATTCATTTTCTTCGTGGTGTAGTGGCTAAGCATGCTGGTTTTAAGGCTTCGCCGCTCCGAGGTCCCGGGTTCGATTCCCGGTCGGGTCAATATAGTTTTTTTTTTATATTGGTCTTGGTGTTGTGATACCACCGCTGTGTCTAATTTCCATAACACAAGTGCATTAGCTACTTACTTTGGGATCAGAGCAATGTATGTGATCAGTGTATAATATTTATTATTTATTTATTTGAAGTCATTGAATGATATGCGTAGACCGCTGCCGTTCGTGAACTTGTCATTTTGCACCGAATGTAAATGAATTTGTTTGACTACATAGAAAGCTGATGCGATATTTTCAGGCGATCTTTTTCTCATGTTTTTTTAAAACTCATATCTCAATAACTACTGCACCGATTTTAACGAAACTTACACAGTATGGATACGACGAAACTTAAATAGTATACGTGCTGGATAAGTAACCGACTTTTTTAAAAGTCGGCTAAAACTCAATGACGATTATACCATCACATAAAATAGTATAAAGAACAAAGCACGAAAGAAGGACACTGTAAAACTAATGAAAAAGCTAATTTTACTAGCAAGAGTAAGAGTTCAAAAGTAATTTGCTAGATGGCGCCCGGGGCTCGCCTTTGCCAGGTCTCTGAGTTCAGTCGGGCAAGTTCGCGATGAACTGTCATACTTTGTCCGTTAAGGTCTCGGCCACACTAGGAGACTATCACATGCAGCTTTTTAAGCCTACTTGATAATTTTGAGGCATTTGTACCTCGAATATTTAATTTGACCCATATCAAAGTGTGAACTATTGTGTATACCTATAGTTTTACGTTTCATGTATTAAGAAAAAAAAAGTATTTTGATGCGTTTATAATTCCCTTTACTAAGCTCCGTTTTTCTTAAGTTGTCGAATTTTGTAAACAATTTTGACCTTTCTCTTTGACAAAATAATTCATTTAAAAATAGGATATACGTAAAACTCGCAACCTACATAGGTGATTCATCGTTTATCACTGAGATTTTATTAAATCAAACAGCAAATTTATTTTTATTGTATGACATTGTAGGTTAAAAGTTATGTAAAGATTGTTAACAATATACGACTGCACAGGTATAAAGCTATTCTGTTTATTTGACACTTGCATAAAAAACCACAAGTCAGTTTAAGGCAGAACATAACATAGGATTAGCTATGAATAACGACAGTAAATCTGGACAGTAAATTCACATAAAATTTGACAGTAAGAAGCTAAGTTGTGTAAAATGAACTTTAAAAAAGTTAAAAACTGACTTCTGCACCAATATGCACAAAAATTCTTGATAAAACTCTTAACCATTGGAAGAAAAGGAATCCATTTTAGGCAAACAATTTATTTTTGGAGTCGGTGCTCTGATAGTTGATTGATGCTTGATGGTCAAAGTGATGGCACTGACTCCAAAAATAAATTGTTTGCCTAAACTGGGTTTCTTTCTTTTCAATTGTCAAGAGTTTATTTAAGACCTTTTAGTGCATTTTGGTTTTGAAGTCGGTTTTAAAATTTTATTTAAAGTTAATTTAATTTCCTCATTTTTGATAAATAGGAGACCCTGGAGGTACTCTGTTCTTTAAAAAGCTACAAATTACCTGACATAAGTTCTGTCATTATAATTACTGAACTCCTAAGCGTTAAGGAGTTCCACCATCAGCTCAGCCCCACAAGATGTTGACTATCAGACGTAACAACACGTCAACATTAAGATTCTAGTAAAAAAAACATAAAACATGCCATTAAAATTTGAGGGTTTCCCTAGATTACACTAAGATCCCATCATCAGATCCCAAATTTGCAACAATGGGTCCAACAAGAAGGTACACCCACTAGGTGTGCGAAAAAAATTCGAATCGGTCGACAAATGATTGAGATATGAGGTATGAGGTTGTACCTAACAACAAAAGCCATACGGTAGAATTGATAACCTTCTCCTTTTTTGAATTCGGTTAAAAACTTGCAGTAAATTGGGTAAAGTCGCGATATCAGTGAGGCAAAGTCTTAGACATTCTGCAGACGAAACCCTTTCAGTTGAAGTTAATTCTCTTTCGATTGTCGGGTAATTGGAAAGTGAGTTCGACTATTGTTTAATTAACATTAATTATTAAATATCTAATAATCATTTTTGTTTGCTTGGTCTTATAGTAGGCTTAATGTTTCAGTGTTAAAATGAAGGTAAATACTTATAAATAATGCAACGTTTATTCATATAATGTGTTCTTTAAAATAAAGGAACGTGTAGAGACACATTGATTAAGACCAAACGGAGGTATATGATTTCAAATTTTATGGCAATCAAAGGTCCATGCATTATTAGTAATAAAGAATATTAACTTTATGGACTTAAAACTTCACTTTGATGTTCCTATCAATTACGTCACAGCTAAAGCCTTCCAATTGTATAGTTTTGTTATGCGATTTACCAAACCATGTAAATGACCTTTTTCTTATCTGTTTCTTTATAAGTTTGTTTAATCTCAGTAAGAATATTAAACATCTGTTTGGAACCCATACTATGCAAAGTACAAATAACAAATTGAACGCATCTAAAGAAAGTTTGAGCGATCTATGCAGTTTCGATGCTTTCATGCAAATACTTCCTGCGATGTGCTGCTTCAAAAGTACTCTCTGTCGTAGCTTTAATTGAGAAAAAATATCTCTGATATCATGTTTTTGTTTAATATCTTACATAGTAATTTTGACTATTGAGAAACTCAGCATACGAGCACGGGCAGGTATATTTGATTACCAATCAAACATGCTTTATCGCTCGTATGATGTTGGTCAAACTCGAAAACCTACATTATTTGAACTTAGTACTACTAAGACGCATGCAGGTGAGCGTTGTCCTTTATATAGAATAATAAGTTTGTATGAACAATTTCTCTGTGATGTCGATCCTTTCTCAAGCTCACCTGCAATCTTTAGGAAAAATGTATATGTGGCTGTCTGTGAGGCTTTTCGTGCCCTCGAGTGCGATTAGTTTACAAATAAATATGTATAACATTTTGTTACATAACACTACACCGTAATTGCTCTGTTTGCCCAACTGTTGCATGACTTGATAGCTAATAATATACCTATCTATGGACAATGGTGCTGGTTACATTATAAATAATTTCCATACTAATATTTAAGGTTAATCCAATCATGTTTGTTGTCCTTAATGAAGAGAAGAAAAAAAACTTGTATATTTAGCCGCAGTTTAACAGTACTTTATTCCGCAATTGCCCCACAAATCAACCGTACCCAACCATAACTTTTAACGTCCGAAATAAAATCCCTCTATCGAGTGGAGCTGGCGATGCAAAGCAGTAGCAAATTAATAGTGATGTTAGCATGCATATCGACTATTTATAATCGCGAGACGCTCAAGTCTAGTGAAGTGGGTGTAGGGGCAATTTGTATGCAAATATCGATGGAACTCGAGAGCGTAGCGGTGGGGTGGAACGAGTGTTGAAATACTAGCGGGGATCTATTTGTACTATCAATTTAACATTCGTCAAGTTAAAATGGGGAAACGTTACAACAAAATGTATCTGGGAAAGTAGTAAGAGTTCTTTTAGCTGCCTACGTCTTCGGATTGGCAGATTTGAGAAACTCGGTAATAATAATAATAATAGTCCCCCTAGCCGATTTCGACTACGGGGGCCAGTCACAATGACTAACCGACTGCACAGGACATATTATAGTGTACAAGTGTGTGCGCAAACACAGGTGCACTCTCTATTCCTTTCACTCTCATAGCCCGATGGGACAGCAATCTGACACGACCGGAGAGAGTTTAGGCGCAGGACCAACGGCTTTATGTGCTTTCCCGAGGCACGGGAGTGAAACACCGCCACTTTCCCAACTCCGGGCTATCCTAAGAATTTCTGAACAGAAAAACTCAGGTATATATTTTTGGCCCGACCCGGGAATCGAACCCGGGACCTCTGGCGCAACCGTCGCTTTAAAATGTGACCCTTCTACCGCTGCGCCACCGAGGCAGTTTCGGTAAACTCGGTAATATAAACAATGTAAAGACTGTCAAACTCTGGCTACTGAGAATTGGTGTTGATAGGAGAAGTCATAAGTCATTTAGTTAGCTGTGAGGTAGCTAAGAGCGCTTTCACAATTAGGCTATTTTAGCAGCAGTCGCGCGGCAGTAGCGCTGCTGTCAAATTCATACATAAAATGACAGCACTAAAGCCTTTCGAATTAGAGAGATGCGCTGCTGTCGCTCTAATGTTGTCGTCTCTAAATTGACAACCTCCGTGGTGTAATGCTAAGCACGCTGGTTTCAAGGCGTCACCGCTCAGATGTGCTGGGTTCGATTCCCGGTCGGGTCAATGTAGAAATCAAAATTTTCTATAATGTTTCGGGTCTGGGTGTTGTGGTACCACCGTTGTGTCTGATTTCCATAACACAAGTGCATTAGCTACTTACTTTGGGATCAGAGCAAAGTATGTGATTGGTGTCCAATACTTTAAATGTGAAGGCGCACTAACACGTTTAGTGCTGCGCACTCGGCTCGAGTTTACGGTACGTCAATTTGCTGACATCATTTTAAATATAGCAATAGGGCCCGAATGACCCAACAACATACTTTTTGTTGCAAGTATCTTTGTTTTTTTATAATAATAATGGCGCAAATATTTTTTTAATTATTCAATAAATTAAACTTTTAAAACTTGCAGTTTCCTGGAAATTTCCTCGTTGTTTTTTTGAGGAAATAAATGTGTTAAAACAATAGTTTTGTTCAAACTTGCCACTAGTCTTCTGAAAAGGTAAAGTACCAGGTTTGAATTTTAAAATAATTTTAATTTGAAAACTACATAGACATATTAGTTTTATATCTCCCGTAATCATTTTACATGTATTATATCCAACAAGTAAAAATAAAAATAAAAAATAGCAGGAACAAAATATGTGAGTATATAGTATTGAGAGTGTATTGTGTGCTACTGTCAATGACGAAAAGTTGTGTTGTTGGTTTCTGTTTTTTTAAGGTGCGCTTACACGGGCAACAAAAATTGCTCAATTCCAGTCAATACTCGTCAACTATGACGTCACGACTACATCAAGCAATTTACGGCAACGGCAACAAGCATCAATATTGCGCAATACAATATTGAGCGACATAACGCAACTTCATCAACTAAGCAATACTGTCCTACACGAGCATTTCAGTGGCGCAACTTCATCAAGGCAATACTGTCCTACACGAGCATTTCAGTATTCGCTCGCTATGGACGATATTGTTTTTGCTGCGGCGGATTGTAGCGCTTTTTTTATTATTCATCAAAAACAAAAAAGAAAGAAAAGAAATAGGCGTATCTGGGTGCGATAGTTTTTGGCAAATAGGCCGCAATTTTCATAGTGTAAAGAATTAGATGATATATTATTCAAAAACTTTACTAGAATTAACTTTACTTTACTTTACGCTATCCTACTTCCACCCGACCTCTCGCTCTCCCCGCGGAAGCAAGACGGCAAGCCGCAAAACATACAAGTGCGAACGAGATGCATACAAAAATTGCCTAAAATTTCCAAGCCCATTGGATATTCGTCAATTCGTTTCTGCGACATTGAGCGATATGAAATATCTGGAGCAATTAGAAGCAATATTGCCGAAATAATTGCCACAATTTATTTATTTTCCTCCACATTGCTCCATATTGCTCCACTAATTGCTCCAGATCGGTCCATTCGTGTCGCCGAGCAATTATTGCCCTCGTGTAAGCGCACCTTTAGATAAGATTAGTTCTATCAGCGTTAAAATTGACTTTTATAATTCACACACTATTCGACAACATACATATTAGTTTAGTGCTTATATATAATTATTGGGATAATTTGAGAGATTACTAATTTATTTTTAATCCAGATTAATCCAATGGCATTATGTAAACTGATGTAATGGAATTATGATATCAGATTTCCTTATTTCCAACGTTTCAATCCAGGTTTTATTTAAGTAGATAACTGTTAGTTATAAACGATTAACTTACTGAATTTTAGACTTTGGGATTGGGATACTAAACATGTGAATTGTAAAATAAACTAGTACAGGTGCTAAGTGACGTGAAGTTTGTTTTCTGTGCAATAAAGCAAAAATATATAGAATCGTTCACTCGTTGTCTTTCTTCCAACGTGATACGTTATGTAAATGTTCCACATACAAAATATCTCAGAAGTAGATGTAATATTGCGAGGAGCTTGCACCACACACACGCAAGATAAACTTTGTTCGCTGGTCATATATTACTACGCGAGTTATTGCCGACTCGGTTATTAAATTATGCAAATATCATGTTTTAAAAAAGTTTATAGCAAATGCAGGGGGACACGGCTATTGGCGCTGTGTTGGTTTGCGGTTTAGGTCTCTTACGCCTATCCACTTTTCAACGACAAGCGAGTGGGATTCATGATCAAAAACGGACATCAATTTAAACAATAGACAATAGAGGCTGCAAGCGATTTTGGATCTTAAGGTGTTTAGGCGGTGGTTTCCTCTACAGTATATTTACGTAAACGTATTATTAAATAAAACACTAGCTACTAAATTTTATA
The DNA here is from genome assembly GCA_963924145.1 of Pyrausta purpuralis. NCBI lineage: Eukaryota > Metazoa > Arthropoda > Insecta > Lepidoptera > Crambidae > Pyrausta > Pyrausta purpuralis. Next base: position 7,602,044 of record OZ001646.1, read on the forward strand.
TCCCATTTTGAACACTTTGCAGCGTTCGTTGTCACGGATAGATTAATATGTTATTTGTAATTTACAGAGTTTCGAAAAAAACTACCATCACTCATTTACGTAAATTAACGTTCCTTTCCAGTCAGAGAGAGCTAATTGTGTCTTGTGATCTCGCAGTGTGTGGTCTAGCTTGGGTCTTCGATAGCACCGGATCCCATGCTGGTGGAATTTCCCAACCATCTTCTATGTTGAAATTTGGATGTTTTCTTATTTCTTTCGCTTTGCATAGCATACGAGGAACTTTTAGGGACAATATTCGTATAGACAAGTGAACGTATTGTTATCGAAACTTTGCAATGCAATTTGGTATCTTTATTATCAGCCCTATATCAAGCCTGTTTTTAATCCACTTACTTGCTATTCTTTTTGTGTATGTAAAGATAGTCTGTAACGTCCCACTGCTGAACAAAGGCCTTACCTCAACTATGAGGAAGTTTGAACCATACTCAACCACGCGGGCTCAGTACAGGTTAGTGGAGGGGTGTATGTAAGGCAAGCGACTAACCCTGCTAGTAGTGTATAATTGGGGGTTCTGGATCAAAAAAGATCCAGAACGCCCCAATTATACACAGTGAAAACTCATTTACGAATGCTAAAAACTCATTTTAGAAATGAATAATAAACTACTCGAATCAGTATCAAAACCTTTTTTCACTATTTCAATTATCAAAACATACCTAATGAACTCATGCTAGGTAATCGGATTCTGTACGCTCGCAAGTTGCATCGAATCTGATCTCGCTGCGCATGCGCGCTACCTTATAAGTACTCAGCTGTTGCTGTGTGAACGAGTGAATAGAATTGCTAATAAATACGATTAAGCCTATCACCTCGCATAAGCGATGCTTCCAAATGCTTGAGCTATGTTATGAATGAAGATAATGACTAAGTATATTGACTGCATAAATATGTTATATAGTTGGATTTGTTTCGATGATATAGGTAGTGATGATAAGTTGTAAATGTTAATCTTTGAAAAGATTAAATTATTTCTTTAATGACACCTTTAAAAACTAAATGATAACTAGTATGAAATTGCTTGATTGATACCTACATTTTCGTTGGAAAAAAACTGTTTGATAGTAGTAAAATAATTATTCATTACCTATTTATAGCACTTCAATTCATTGTCGACATCGGGTTATCAATTATATAATATCTCTTTGTATGCCACACGCTTTAAAACGATGTTATCGTAATGAAACTATGGTTATTCATGCGTGATTTATTTATTTCTGAAAAAACTTTCACCTCAGAAAAAAAAAAAAACAAATAATGCTATGGTAAACCTAGGGAAAATAAGACCAAATTGCTAATGTTTTGTATTTATTGACTTAAGACATTAATAAACTCAAATAATTACTAAGACAATATCAATTATAAATAGTTGGGATAACAACATTTAAGAACTAGATTCTATTATTAGCTCATCTTGAACTTTATTTATAACGTCCTTTACAGCACTGTATATGTCATCAAATAACACACTCTTGACCACATGTTGAACGCATACTTCGGCATCGCAATTGCACATTGAATCTCCAGATTTCGGAAAATTATCAGAATCATAGATTTCGATTTTGATGATTTTTGAGCCTCGTTTCATCGGCTTCTTTATGTATGAATAAATTGGTTGTTCCATTCGTGCTCTTTTTCTAGATGCAGTCTCAAGACCTAAAGTTTTTTGTCCTGGTTTTTGAACCGTTGTCGATTCCATAGGCACAAAATTGAACAAATCTTCTGCGTCCTGTAAAAAAAAAAAAAAAGATTTATTATAATATTTGATAACACATACTGCTAAGCGCTAATTGAATGATGATCTTAATTCAATTTTAAATAAATTAAATATCTAAACGAAACTTACCGACATAGTTGTATAACTGTAAACTCAATTAAATACGATGAATTTTTCCTACGCTGTATGCTCAGAAACACTGAATGCTTTTTACCTCAATATTTTCTTTATATACAAAAAAAGCATTATTCATAGAGTTCAAAATGTAAAGTTAAAACACATTTCATTCTGTATTTAGTTCTGTCCAAATATGTAACGATGTCTAGTTACTTGATCCGCCTTTGTTCGATGTGCAAAGCACCCTACTCACTTATGCAACTATCGCTGTCATCAAAGTGCATCATTTTATTTCTATTAATAAAGGAAGTCGTTATGCTAAAACGTAACGATTGTCGCATAAGTGGAAAGGGTTCTTTATAGTGGTAAATATGCACTAGAAATAAACTTGTCCTAATGTTTAAATATTATTATTCATAAAAAAAACATACATTCATACCTATCTTACGACCTGTGTCATGATATTAAAAAAAAAAATGTTCGGTAAGTGTTATCTGCCAGATACTTCATACAAATGATGTTCTGTATTTGAATTATTCGATAGTTAGTGATTATTTTGTCGAGATTGAAACATGCTCTTACAAAAATATTATGGATGTAAAACCAGGATATCTCACTAGTTTATATATTACTTGGATTAGTGTTCATGCAGAAGTAATTTTTGCTTCACAAGCACCAATCCAAATAATGTTGGTATGATCACATGGATACTTTCCTTATTTGGTGAGACATCCACGTGAATATTGGGTACTTAAACCGGGTAAGAAAACACAGGAGCACAATCCCACTCTTCATCGACTGGAAATACGCAGCCTGCAGTTTGCCTGAAGTTAAAGGAATACCAGCGGTTTTAAAAATGTGAGTGTTTTTTATAATTATTTTTATTTTTATTTAATTACTAAATACTCGAATAGTGACTTATTAGTATTCGAATAGTTTTTTTTATTTAAAAAAGTTTCACTGTATTTAGTATTTGAATGGTTGTTTTATTTGAATAAATTTCTTACATGACAAGTTAAACTATACCTACTATTTGAATGTGCACTTATGAATATAAAGAATAGTAGGACTTATTCGGTTCTAATTTAAAGTTAATTGAAAGCTTTAGGTGTAATAACACCTTCTTAATTTTACTAGTAAATAACTTTACTAAAATCATTTTATATAACTACATGTAATTATTAATTCCGTCCCAACATTAGCGATACATTTATTGATATTTGTTGATGACAGTTCATATCATTTGTTTCAGGTCGAATGCCGAAGAACTATTTCCCTCAGAGGATGAGTCTTCACCGCAACCTGAAGTGATAGAAAAAAAGAAAAGCAAACGGTGCAAATCATCATCATCTACCTCGAGTGCTGCAAAGAAGACGAAGATTAACCCCGTGCAAATGTCATCGCGTGTCACTGCTGCGCAATTATTCGGCAGTGATAGCGAAGAAGAAGAGGTGTCAGCACCAATCCCTTTGCCACATGGTAAATTACTATCATATATCTCTCGAAGACTCGCGAATGGATTTGCACGTCAGACCTATCCTTCAAAACCTGGCTCACACTTTATAGAGCTGAAAGTTTATAAGTGCAACGATATTGAGAAGGTGTCTCCAGTAAATAGGTGGAGGCAAGCCATCATCACTGTTAAAAATCAAACTGATGATAGCACTGAGGCTTGGAGACATCTATCCAACTTTATAATCGCTACTCGCAAAGAGTATAGAACTTGCCCACCCACATTTGTAAGCAATTATTATTAAAATGTATCTTTCATATATTATTAACTGAATTTCATATCATTTTACCATTACATTTAATCTCCGTGTATACTCATAGGTATAATAGGTACTTATCATTCCATTTAATTCCAATTACTCATAGGTACTTTATAATTTATCTTTAAGACTAAATGTATAATTGTATAATAATTAACCTATGTAAACTGATTTTATCAATAAATAATCATGAAATCAATGTTAATTGTATTTTTTTTATTTTTTTTACAGTTCACTCGACTAAGTCTGAGGCAACCAGTATATATTGTCAAAAATGTCATATTGAAGTACCTAAACATAAATACAGATATCATTTGAGAACAAATATTCACAAATCCAATTCTTTATTGAAAACTGAATTCAGCAATATTGAAATAATTGCAACAGCTTTTAGAAACAGAATTGTTACATATCGCTTAAACCCAACACAAGAAGTCGAGTACCTCACTCCTGAGGCGTTCTTGTGTGGAAAACAAAGTGATGTTTTAAAAGTTATAAAATTATTGATGTTGAGACATGATTGCATTAAAATGAGTTTTGAATTATTTGTTAACTTTATATTACCAGAATCGAATGAACAAAAGCTTAAATCTTTTAACACAAAGTACGAAGTTGTTTACAGAAGTACAGATTTAAATGAATTATATTTGAATATAGTTGAGAAATTAAAAGACAAATTGATCGAGTTTCAAGAATGCAAATCTGGTTGGTCTTATTTTAAAATAAATCATTTAGAAATTAATATTTGCAAATATTGTCCCATGAGAGGGGGGAGTTATATTCCTTTACCAGCTAAAATCAAGAATACAAAAAGTTGTCTTAATATTCAAAATAACGATAATCATTGTTTCTTATGGAGCATTATTGCAGCATTATTTCCAGCCAAATGTAATGGGTGTCGAGTAAATTCATACCCTCACTATTCAGATGTTTTAAATACAGAGAAAATGTCATTCCCACCTACAGTAAATGATATTAAATTATTTGAAAAAAATAATCCTAATATAAGTATTAATATTTATGGTTTGAATAAAAGTACAGTTACAGGTCCGCTGTATATGACCAAAGAAAAGAAAATTAATCACATTAATTTATTATACTTTGAACAGCAAGGTAAAGGACACTATTGCTTAATAAAAGACCTAGTACGATTAGTTCGATGGCAAATAAGTCGTCACAAGGGTCAGACCTATTTTTGTGATTCTTGTTTACAATTTTTCACAAAAGAAGAAAAGTATTATTCACATTACTGTTCTCACGTTTTAACCGTTTTGCCAGAAAAAAATACTTTTATTCAGTTTAAAAATTACGAACGTAAACAAAAAATTAATTTTATAATTTATGCTGATTTTGAGAGTATGCTAATAAATTGTGAAACTGAGAGTACCAAAAATACTAAAAATGTTAAATTACACGTTCCAACATGTTTCGCATATTATGTGTGCTGTTCATATGATTCTCAGTTGAATAAATATGTAACGTATAAAGGAAATGATTGTGTTGAAATATTTGTCAAATGGCTGTTTAATGACATTCAAAATATCTATGATATACTAACTCAAAATAATGATATGAAGCCTATGACTCTCGAACAAATAGATAATTACGAAAATGCTATAAAATGTCATATTTGTAATCATTATTTATTTAGCGATAAAGTTCGTGATCATGATCACATAACATCAGAATATAGAGGTGCGGCACACTCTCTTTGCAATTTAAAGTATAGAGTGTGTCCATTTATACCTGTTGTCTTTCATAATCTGTCAGGTTACGATTCTCATTTATTTATAAAAGAACTTGCTGAATACAATGGAGCTATAAAAATTATTCCGAAATCTAAAGAGAAATATACATGTATAACTAAAATTATAGATTCCTCAAACAAGTCCCAGAATATTCAAATTAAGTTTATAGATTCTTTTCAATTTTTATGTTCTAGCTTGGATGATTTGAGTAAAAATTTGGCACCTGGCGAATTTCATAATTTAACCAAAGAATTCAATGATAGTGAAAATATAGAACTATTAAGACAAAAAGGAATTTATCCTTATGATTACATCGATTCATGGTCAAAGTATGAAGAGAATCAACTACCTCCTAAAGATTGTTTTTTTAATACTTTAAAATCCGAGCACATCACTGACTCTGAATATGCTCATGCTCAAGCTGTGTGGTCCGAATTTAATATTCAAACTTTAGGAGAATACACTGATTTATATTTAAAATGCGATGTCTTATTACTATGTGACATATTTGAGCATTTTAGAAATATGAGTCTAAGACATTATAATCTTGACCCAGCTTATTACGTATCTGCACCTAATTTAAGTTGGGATGCAATGCTCTTATGCACTGTTGTTCAGTTAGAATTAATTAATGATTTAGACATGTACCAAATGCTAGAAAAAGGTATACGAGGAGGATTAGCTCAATGTTCGCTTCGAAATGCAAAAGCGAATAATAAATTCACTCCATATTTTGATGATTCAAAACCAACGTCATATTTAGTTTATCTTGATTGCAACAATCTTTACGGTTATGCAATGAGACAGAAAATGCCAGTATCAGATTTTGTATTTCTATCCCAAGATGAAATTGAACATTTTAATATATTGTCAATACCAAACGATGGTGAATATGGATATATTTTAGAAGTAGATATTATTTACCCAGAACATTTACATGATCTCCACAGTGATTTGCCATTTGCACCAGAAAAATTCATTCCACCGGGAGGCAAATCCAAAAAGTTAATTGCATCCTTATACCATAAATACCGATACGTAATTCACTTTGCTCACTTAAAAGAATGTATAAAAAATGGCTTAGTTTTACAGAAAATACACCGTATTCTCGGCTTTAGACAAGATGATTTTTTGAGAAATTATATTGATTTAAATACTCGCTTAAGACAAAGTGCTAAAACATCATTTGAAAAAGATTTTTTTAAGTTGTTAAATAATGCTGTATTTGGGAAAACGATCGAGAACAAACGTAAGCAAGTTAATGTTAAATTAATTACAAAATGGAATGATTCAGATAACAAAACAAACAAGTACATCGGTGCAGAAAAAACACTGTTGAAACCCAATGTCAAAACAATTTGTGTTTTTTCAGAAAATTTTGTCGCTGTTCATTTGAGCCCCGAAAAAATCGTGTTAGATAGACCAATATATATTGGTTTTACTGTACTTGAATTTGCTAAGCAGCATTTATATTAATTTCACTATGATTTTATTAAAAGAAAATATAATACCCATGCTAAACTCTGTTACACAGACACTGACAGTCTTCTTTATCATATTTATACAGATGACTTTTATAAAGATCTCAAAAATGATATTTTAAAATTTGATACCAGTAATTTTGATGACAATAATCCATATGATATACCTAAAATAAATGCTAAAGTTCCAGGGTTATTCAAAGATGAACTAGGTGGATCCATTATTACCGAATTTGTAGGATTAAGAGCTAAGCTTTACTGTTTAAAAAGTGTTAAAACTACTATAAAGAAAGCGAAAGGTGTTTCAAAACCTGTAACCAATCGATTGAAAATTTCTGATTATAGAAATGCATTGTACTCGAAAGACGTGATAAGACATAAAATGAATATGATTAAATCTGTAAAACATGTTCTATACTCACAGCAAGTAAATAAAGTTGTTTTGAATAGTAATGATGACAAAAGACAAATATTACAATATAGAGACATTGCCTTGGGGGCACAAAAATTCAATTTTTTGAAATTTAAATATGTTAATTATAATGTTATTTATCTTATATAAGAAATTGTAAATAGAAATATTTTGTCAACCCTGTATAATGTAATAAATATAATGATTGTTTCGATGTAATAGTTATGTAGTAAAGAAATTTTGCATTAATAAAATATTATTAGAAAGTTTAAACTGTTTTATTTATCTAACTAAATCAGTGTTATGGAACTGTAAATTATAGTCACGTGACAACATATGTATGACGTATCCCGACGTTATCCCATTATTAAGTATTTAAAGACTTACATTAATCAGTTGTGTATCAGTTTATAATGAAGTTCGTCAAGCAAGCTCATACTTTGGAAATTAATAATATAACAGGAGAATGTCAAAAGCGAATTGTTAAACATAGTATACTTTTTCCTAATACAATCCGATGTATAATATGTGGTCCATCTAACTGTGGAAAAACAAATGTAATGTTAAATTTATTATTACATGAAAATGGGTTGAAATTTAAACACATCTATTTGTATTCAAAAACACCATATCAACCAAAATATCTTTTTCTGAGTCAAGTCATGAAAAGGGTTCCTGGTGCTCAGTTTAACATATTTAATGATAACATCCAAGTTATTCAACCTGATAAGGCTTTAAAAAATTCTGTTATGATTTTCGATGATGTCGCATGTGAAAATCAAATAAACATTCGTAATTATTTTTCAATGGGAAGACATAACCAGATTAATTGTTTTTATTTATCTCAAACATATTCAAAGATACCCAAGCAACTAATAAGAGATAATGCCAATCTCTTGATTATCTTTAAGCAAGATAACACTAATTTAAAACATATATACAATGAACATGTTAATACAGATATGAGCTGGACAGAGTTTAATAAGATATGTTCAAACATATGGACAGATCGATTTAGTTTTGTTTTAATAAATAAAGATTGTGACTTAAGTAAAGGCAGGTATAGAAAAGGTTTTGACACATTTATCTGTTTCTAGAGCTATTCCTATATAAATAAACTTTTAAGAAGGTAATTTCAATTGAATAGAAATATCAGTTAGCAACAGGCGCGTGCAAATACATCTGATGGAAGCTGAAATTAAAGAGCAACTGGTTAAATCAGTAATAAATATCAAAAATAAAATTAAACAGATTCAAGATGAGGAAGATATTAGTAATTTAAAATTTAAAAAGGTATTTAAGCCTATCACAGAAAATTTGGAGACGATCATTAAAACTTATGATAATAATGATAAAGGTAAACCCGCACTCAATGTTTCTATAGATATGGGTACGACAAAGAGCACAACTGAAGAAGATTCAGATTATGACCAATTTAAAAAGAACATAGTTGCAGACTCCAGTGAAAAATCAGAATATTTTGAATATACAGATGGTAAAGGTCCATGTGAAAATGATGATGATGATACTTTGAGATCACTGAATAAAGAAGAACTTGTTAGTATTTACGATACCAATATTAATGTACCATTCGGAATACGAACTGAAAATAAAAAAACTATGATGGGAAATCGTAAGGTCTCAATTTTAGCTAAAAAAAATGAATCAAAGTCTGAAAATGTCTATGTAGTAAGCATAGGTGACAGAAACTATGAATTAACTGAAGGTTTAAAAGAACTTCTCATTCGTAGTAAGCCTAATCTAAAAGCAGTTAATGAAGGGGATATATTAACATATAAAGATATACTTTGTTATACAAATGCTCATAAACGAAAATTCAGCCCATACGGTCAAATAAAAGGTGACAAAGGATTGAAATATCTGAAAATTATCAAACCTTTATTTGCTAATGAAACGGAACCCAAGACTGGTGGCTATATACCAGTGTGCAAAAAATATAAAAGTGATACAGATTATGTATATTGGGACGATCCTAATGAATTAATAGAAAGGCTTAAGCTATTAATTGCTTCACAAAGTGCGGGAAACACAAATCATGATAATGAAATTGTATCAATAATTGAAGAACTAAAAGAATCTGGCGTTATAAAGTAATAAAAAGCTTGTAACAATTATAACAACTTCTATTAGTCGATAAGACAGCATAGACGATGAATGTATGCAAGAATACTATTTGTAAGCCAATTCAAAACAACTACAAATCTGCAGAATACATGAACATTTCGAGTGAATCTAACCCCACCATTTGTACATATAAAGAAAACATCGATAAATTTAAAAATAATATATTAGAAAAAATTGCAAATATTAATAAAGTTATTGCAACTTTAGCGAGCAGAATAGAAAAGATTGAAAAAAAAGCCGATATCAGAGAACTCGCAGGACAATTAAATAAACATTATGAGCAAAGCAGACGTTGTAAATGAAATCTGTAAAAATGCAAGAATCAATTATCCGCGAAGAAACGTTATCTTGAAAGATATTGATGATCTTTGGGAAGCAGATTTAATAGACATGCAAGCCATTTCACGAGTTAATGCTGGTTATAAATACATATTAGTGATTATTGATTGTTTTTCAAAGTTTGCGTGGGCTATTGCATTAAGGCAAAAAAACAAAGAACATGTATCAAACGCATTTAAAATGTTATTGCAAAATGGAAGGATTCCCAAAAATCTACATACTGACCGTGGAAAAGAATTTTATAATGATAAATTCAATAGTATTACGAATGAATACAATATAAATCATTATTCTACATATTCAAATAAAAAGGCTTCCATCGTTGAAAGATTTATAAGAACTCTAAAGGGTAAATTGTACAAAGAATTTAACTTAAATGGGAACTATAAATGGAGTAATGGCTTACTGAGCAAAAAGTTACACGAGTATAATAATAACGTGCATAGAACTATTGGGCAGACACCAGCCTCGATATCTAATCACAATAAAGAAATTGTTATGCAAAAATACTTTAAATTGGCTGCTGATAAGAAAGTAATTAAATCCAAAAAATATCGTGTGGGTGACTATGTCAGAGTAAGTAAATACAAAGCTTGTTTTGATAAAAGTTATACACCTAACTGGTCAACAGAAATTTTTAAGATTTATAAAGTACAAGAATCTAATCCTACCACTTATTTAATTAAGGACTCTAAATCTCGCCCGATACTTGGTGCATTTTATTCCCAAGAGCTTCAGAAAACTAAATATCATGATGTTTATTTAGTTGAAAAGGTTCTGAGAAGAAAAGGAAATCTGGTGTATGTAAAATGGTTAGGACTACCAAGTAGTGAAAACAGTTGGATTAATAAAACAAATGTATTATAATTGGTGCTTTAAGTTTGCAACACTTGTTTGTGTTCTTATTTAAAGGTATAACTTGATAATTGTGGTTCATTTCATTCTATTTGCTAAAACAATCAAGTCTATTTTAAGACAAAAATTATTTATTTAAAATTATCTAAAATGAAAAGAAAACGGGCTACGTCAGTTTTAAGTAATTCTGAAAACTGCGAAGGGTATAATGAACAAAAAAGAAAGATTTCAGGCGGAAGCGTAAAGAAAACATTTAAAGCTATTGTATCAGGTACCAAAAAACATATAAATAAAATAAAACCTAAATGCAAAAAGGCTTTGGTGAAATTAGCATGTGCAACAGCCCAAGAATTAATATCTGATTTACCAGTTAAAATTCCAAGAATTATACCTGTTCCAAAAAGTGGCGGATTTTTACCTCTGATACCGATATTTGCTGGATTATCTGCTGCTGGTAGTTTAGTGGGAGGTGTTGCTGGCGTTGCGAAAGCTTTAAATGCAATCAAAGCAGCCAAAAAACAATTATCAGAACTTGAAAGACATAATAATCAAATAGAAGCCGTGTGCATTGGAAAAGGACTACAATTAAAGCCGCACAAAAATGGGCTCAGAATATACGTCACTAAAACAAAAAACTGAATTCTAGGCTACCCAATAGAGCTTTAACTAACATCGACATTATGAAGTATTCGGTTAATATTCCCTTTTTTCGTGGGGTATTTATGAGAGATGAATTACCGCAAAAACCTTTATCAATTGAATGTGGTGTCATAAACCTTGATTCAATTAAAAGTTCTGGTACGCATTGGGTAGCCTATGGAAAATTAAATAACTACATTGAATATTTTGATAGCTATGGTAATCTGAAACCTCCTAAAGAATTACTTAAATATTTAGGGGAAAATATAAATTACAATTATGATAATTTACAAAAGAATCATTCGTATAATTGCGGACATTTATGTTTGAAATTTTTAAAATCATTCTGGGAGAGAAATATGAAATAAATTAGTCAAATTATAATGTGTTTGCATTTCTTGTATCAGCAAATTACTCATAAATAATGGTAACAATACTGAAATATGCACATTTGATCATTGTCTGTGACAGAAACTGCTTTGCTCATTTGATATTAATTAATTCAGTTATTATTCGATTGTGTTTGAATATATCGTCATGATTATATTTAATAAAAATCGTGTTGTTAACGATAAAGCCAATATTTCACTTTCTTTATTGAAAGGGATCAGACGTGTCAGTGTGGTTAAGAAGAAAAAAATCACTAAAGAAAACAAAAAGTTTCTACAATATCTTGGATTTAAATTACAAAATGCTACAAATCACAGATCTACCACAACACGACAACTCAATTGAAAGCTATGAAATCCATAGTTACAATCCTTATAGTACTAGTTTTAAGGATAATGATGAAATTAGAATACCTATTCACCAACAAGACATATATGTGTTACCTTCTGCAAGTTCTATTTATATAGAAGGCCATGCTAATGTTACATCTAAAGATTCAACAGGAAAAATCGTAAAAAAAGATGTCAATTTCATTAACAACCCAATGTTGTATTTATTTCAAGATGTACGATATGAATTGAATGGTGTTGAAATAGATCGTATTAAAAATGTTGGAATCACTACAACAATTAAATCATACATTTCTATGAATGAAGGTGAAAATAAAGCTGCCGCAGTATGGGGGTGGAATTTACAAGGCACAAAACTGAAAAATGGTCAGTTTAGCGCCATTATTCCATTAAATAAAGTATTAGGATTTGCGGAAGACTATAACAAAATAATTATAAACTGTAGACATGAACTGATACTGCAAAGAAGTAGCACTGTTACAAACTGTGTACATTTACAAAATGATGATAATATAGAAATAGGCATTCAAAAAATTCAGTGGCGTGTTCCTCATGTTAAAGTTTCCGATCGCAATAAATTGATGCTACTCAAACATTTAGAAAAAAATCGCGCTGTACAGCTGGCATTTAGAAATTGGGATTTGTATGAATACCCTTTATTACCTAAAACTACTAAACATTCATGGTCAGTCAAAACCGCTTCACAATTAGAGAAACCAAGATTTGTAATTTTAGCCCTACAAACTGATAGAAAATCGAATAAAACTAAAAGTTCGTCAGTTTTTGATCATTGTAAAGTATCTAACGTAAAACTTTTTTTGAATTCACAATATTTTCCTTATGATTCACTTAATCTGAAATTCGATGAGGATAAATACAATATATTATATGAAATGTATGCTAACTTTCGTCAGTCGTATTACAACGCTGGTATTGATCCGTTGCTAAATTTGGTTCAATTTAAAGAGAAGGCTCCACTTATTGTAATCGACTGCTCGAGACAAAACGATACGCTTAAAACCGGTCCTGTTGATGTTCGGATAGAAATTGAATGTTCTGAAATAATACCAGAAAATACAACTGCTTTCTGTCTTATTATTAATGATCGCATTTTTGAATACCAACCTCTAAGTAATATCGTGAGAAAATTATCATGAATAATATTAACTACGCAATCGTGGATGTACAAGGATTCAAGAGCGAGCAAAATGAGTTCATTCCTAAGGAAATAGCTATCATATGCAATGACAAGATTTTCATTCTTCTGATAAAACCACCATTCCCATTTTATAACTTAACAAAAAAAGAACGCATACAAGTATCGTGGATAGAAAGAAATAGAGGAATTTATTGGAATCAAGGATTTGTGCCCTTCTTTAGTTATAAGAACGTAGTAGGTGATTTTTTGAAAAATAAATGTATTTATACTAAAGGCTACGAAAAAGTACTGTGGATAAAAGAAATGTTTGATACCTATAATGTACATAATTTAGAAGATAAAGATTGTCCTAGTTTAGAACGTTTGCATTGTAAATATTCAACTTCGTTCAATATTTTAAGCTGTATATATCATAATAAATATTGTGCTTTAAAAAATGTATTCTATTTAAATAAGTGGTGTAAAGAAAATGATGTTTTGGATTATTAAAATAATTAATTAACTAAAGAACTTGTTTTATTTTCTAACCAACCTAATCTTTATAAAAGTACAAGTATTTTGAGATTTGATCAGTAATTGTCCTGCCTTCGACTCTGAGATTTAATTGACCATGTAGTATGCCCTACTACGCGTCTATTCACTCGCACACAGGTTTAGCGCAAGAAAGAGAAGGTAAATGACCTCACTCCCTCCCACGCCTCACAGCACTGCCAGCCGCCTGTCGCTCATTCGTGTCCGTGCGCGCGCGCCGTTCCAACGCACGCAGTAACCACAGTACATAACCGTTAAGTTTTTATTTCGTGCTAAACGAAATTTATCTTATAGTGACATGTTAGTTCAAAAAATGTTATTGTTAATTTAACAAGTGAATGTGAAGTAAAACGCACTACCCAGCGTGGCTGCACCATGCATGCTTTACGCTTCGCGGCCGAGCTAGCACGCGATGCTAGCCAGTCCGCATTTTCCGCTCCGAATCAATACGCGATATTGATCTGTAGCAAATACTGGCAGAGCTGACACGTGAGGTCAGCCAGTCCTAATTATCTAGATTATTCTAGATCTTATCTGAGACTTTTGGTATGCGTTGCTTCCAATACCCTACCCTCATTTTCATTGCGAAAAAAGGGAAACAAGTTAGCTGAAGTTACAGCAAATTGTTCTTTGATGCTATAATAATAAATTACAGCCAAAGACATTCATGATTAATATTAAGCAGCGCTGACGATGCGCCACTATGGCCTCTAAGTATGAATCAGCGATCCTCGCCCGCACTCATCCGGCCATACCTGTGCCAACGCGCCGCGAATTGCTTCGCAACGGTGATCTACCGTCACAATTCCAGCGTGTTTTCAACGTCTCGCACTCGGAATCAGAATCCGACCAAAAAAGGTATGTGTTCTTATGAATGCTTTGTTATATCTCCTTAAGGCCGTACGTACATGTACTTATTACGGGCTACTGTATTCCACTCGTGGCAAAACCACGACCGAACACTTGTCTCAGCCAATATTTAGGCAAAGATTAAAACGGAGCATAATGTGAGCTATCACACGTACAAACAAAAATAGCAATAAAATGGTTTACCAAGTATCTTATTCGTAAGTACCGAAAAATAATAGTGGCAGAAGATTTATTTCAAATCGAATAAATTAATATTTATTTTGTAATTTTTTACTCAGAATAGTAAACATGAGAGACTCAAAAACACTTTAACAACCTAGACCTTAATCATAAATACACGTACTCTGCAACCTGCAGTACACGTTCCTAATATGTTTTCCACAAAGCTCTAAAAACGGTAGCATAGCATCCCACCATAGCTCACATAGTTATGTGGTTTGGGTCCTTATCCATTGATCACAACTCTTTTGTACTTATTTCTTGCCAATGGCTATAAAATTGTCTAACTA
Source organism: Pyrausta purpuralis (assembly GCA_963924145.1). Classification (NCBI taxonomy): domain Eukaryota; kingdom Metazoa; phylum Arthropoda; class Insecta; order Lepidoptera; family Crambidae; genus Pyrausta; species Pyrausta purpuralis. The sequence goes on from OZ001646.1 coordinate 7,617,135, forward strand.
GACAATGCTATGGTAAACATAAATTGCTTAATAATACTACTTTAAATATTGAATTAAATAGATTTTTTAAAAAGAAAACAATGAACTTTTTAAGAAAGCTAGATTTTTCTACATACATTTCTGCTTTCTGCTCATACCTATAGCTATTTAGCTTGTGGTTGGCTCTTTGATTATAACTAGCAAGCAAGCAAGCTGTAAGCTTGCCCAGGACGTACCAAAATGTGGTTGGGTCCATATAAAAACCAGTCCGTTTAAAAACTCCATTAAATGATTTAATTTTAACAGCTATAATAAAAATGAGAATGAGCATTGCTCAATACCTGGCAAATGTATGATTCTGAATGGTAGAAAAATTGCCGTATTTATTTTATATCCAACTAATATTAAATCAACTTCCCAGTAAATAATTAACAACTACCTGGAAAGCGTATTTTTTTTTAAATATGCCAATGAGACATCTTATAAAATCACGAAATCAATATAGTACTACCGTCATATTAGATTTATTAGGGTGCGCTGTATTCCATTGTTTTAGAGGTTATTTCGTTTTTCGAAAAATATGCTGTGAAAGTGATATGCTTATTTATAAATGCGTTCATTTAACCGTCACAAAGTTCGGTACTTAATCTCGAGTCGAGAAAACTTAATAAAGATCTGTGTCCTTTATCTTTGGAAAAGCCAGCCACCGCCCAGTAAAAATTGTGAGAACCTTTGGTCACCTGGAATTGACCTTTGTTTCTATGACCTTGTTTTTTTGTTACCATTTACTACCTACCACGAGCACCACCTAAGAATAATTCAAATAAAACGTTCTATTGTATTGAAGTATGCGGCAGATAGCACAAACCAAAACTTATCGACACATTGTTAGATATACCATAAGAGTAGGTAGCTATTAAATTGAAACAAGCTCATTTTATGAAGATAATGCCTTTTTTGCTTTTCATGGAAATGCATAAGCAAAGCATATCAATTGACACAATTTTATTTTCTCAAGTATTATTACAATATTTCATATAATTCGGTTATTTTTATTTGCCAATTACACACACACCTACGTTTGACGTGAAATAAATACAAGCCATATTCATTATTACAAAAATATCACTATCAATATTTTTTTAACAAAGGGCTAGGAAATTATTATTATATATATATATATATATATAAATATTAAAAAAAACTGACATATCCTAAATCCAATGCAGCATTAGAATCAAATTGCACTATAATAATCTAATTCGAGTTATTGGAAATATGAACCATGTTTATTTTCCTACTATTTATTCTGTGATTTAAGAATAAACTACATCAAGTAAATATATTCTCTAATCATCAGTTTTTTGTAATCAATTACATCCACCCACTCCCCAACAATCTTCCCCAGAAAGCCACTAAGTTATTAAGGAACAATTCCTTGAAAACGTTGCTCTAATAGGCAATAAAATAGGTACTTATTATATGCATTTTATTGTTTGATGTTTATAGTATTCGATAAACTGTGTTTAATAAATTTTCAAAGGACATTTTGTCTTGATATTCACCAGTTACTTACATACGGTGGAACAATTGAAAATTAAAAATTAATAATAAAATAGGTCGGGTGGTATAGATGAGAAAAAGTATTTTATTTTGAAAATGTTTTTTTTTATATATAGGACTTTTCCTTATTCTTACGCCAGAGGACGTCATGTGATTCGACCATTTATTAAAATTTGAATCAATTAATTATTTCAAACCAAATTATCTATGTTTTTTATTAACCATATTTAAGGATGTTTGATGTTTAAATATGTATAAAACCAGTTTACCCTTGGGATCTCAATATGACATAGGTACTTTTAATACGATATCCATTTATTTTTGGATTTCGTGTCAAAATAAATACCCAAAGGTACCCTTATTCTGAATCATCATCAGACTTTTTTTGACACAGCTCATTATATTGAAACAAGTCTCATCTGTAGCCAAATATGTTACAAATATTTGTCAACCTTAAAAATATAAATATAGTTAATTAAATAAAAAACTCATAGCAACCAACTCGAAACATAGGATTGATAAGGAATACAATAAATAATTGTTATCCTTAAAAGTAATCCAGACATTTACCCAGGCAATAAAATTATGATTAAATTTATCATATATATCATATATATAAATCTGAACATGTGCCGACTATCGAATACTCGGCGAACATTCCTGGTCGATTAGTCGAATATTAGGCAAACGTATTTGGTCGGGGCCGGGTGGTACCAAAACTTATATCGGAGAAATCGTTTGCGGTCGTTTGCCCTTATAAAGCTCCCAGAAGCCGATTTTAAATCTTTTTTAGAAAAAAACTAATATACTTAATGAAATATAAATAATACATAAAAAATCATTACCTACCTACCTATGCCTTAAACTTTCTGATAACGATAATATTTCAAAGCCATTGAATTATTGTATTCTTTTTCTAACACAGCAAATAATCATATATCATTGATGGACACCCGTGAATATAATCATGATCTTAAAAGAATTACATTCCTAAGAATGAATCTTTTAATCAATTGCTTTTATACAAATCATTAAACACATTTTATAACCAAATTAAGCATATAAATTTTCACAGGTATTCGAAATTTTAATGTATAAAATATTATTTATGTGTTTGGTATACGTTCGAATATTTTTCAAACAGTCGCATTAATACCTAAATATAAAGCAATAGAATATCATGTACATACGTATTTCAAAACTATAATTATAAAATATGCTAAATACTGCAAGAATAAGATAACGATTTGTCAGACGACTTTACCTTCACGCCCTTTAACTTACCAAAGATAAGGCGCTAACTAAAAAGTGTTTCCTGTATGTGGCTTTCCTCGTTATAAAATTATCATTTGTTTTACGTGCCAAATTCAGTGTGTAAAACTATATTATTCGCAAACCGTCTCAGCCCAACAATACGTATTCTGTATTGTTTGCAATTTTTATAACATGCCACAATTAAACAAAAATGCCTTATTTCAGTTTGAAATTACTAAAATAAATAAATTATCAATTTTTAGTTAATCATTAATAAAAAATACTTACAAATATCTTCTTTCTTCCTAATAAAGATATTTTTATTAGTAGAAAGTTATAACTTATCATAGTTATCATACAACTAATGTTTTTTAGTAATAGTGATACATGTATATGTCAAAGATAGTGACATGAACAATGAATTGTTATTTAATATGATCGTTTTAATGATCAATCACTACTAACATCAGAGATGTCAACTTAATATATTGTAACAACATTGATTTCACTCCAAACATCTACATGGTCAATTAAATCTCAGAGTCGAAGGCAGGACAATTGGATGATCAAACGAACTTACCTTAAGTGAAGTTCGATCCAAATTGTCCTGACTTCGACGAAGAGATTTAAGGTCCCACCCTTCCCAATTCCCGTGTACGTTTTTATGCAAAAATAATCGTCACCCTTACAATAAGTATAATCAATGTTGTACATCTCATACATCGGTCTGCTTGCTCTGAAATGAATGAGCGACAGGCGGCTGGCAGTGCTGTGAGGCGTGGGAGGGAGTGAGGTCATTTACCTTCTCTTTCTTGCGCTAAACCTGTGTGCGAGTGAATAGACGCGTAGTAGGGCATACTACATGGTCAATTAAATCTCTTCGTCGAAGTCAGGACAATTTGGATCGAACTTCACTTAAGGTAAGTTCGTTTGATCATCCAATAAACATTTTCAAATGTTGGATCTGGAAATGAGAACTCATTATACAAGATTGCACATTAAGTAGATAGGTTATATTCAAATATAGGCTTCATATTCAATGTAAAGGAACCTTCTATTTGAATCATTCGAATAGTTTATTATTCTCTTATAAAATTTGTTTTAAGCATTCGTAAATGACTTCTCAGTGTGTATAATTGGGGCGTTCTGGATCTTTTTTGATCCAGAACCCCCAATTATACACTACTCCTGCTGTAAGATGTTATCACGCCGCCCATTAGGCCTAGGCCTTACTAGGCCTTACGACTAATATTAACCGGGAACAACGGTATAATATGCCTTTCAATGCACAAAGATGCTCGTGATAATATGGTCGGAATGGTCACCTATCCAAACACGACCGCGCTGGTAGGTTGCTTCACCTTTTGTGTGTGACACACGCCAAAATTACAGCGCAGTTGAATTAATGAAAAGGAGGGCATCCGATCGTTCTCTGTCGTTTAAAAATTTACAATAGTTAGGTTGATTAAACAAACCGGCTAAGTGCGAGCCAGACTCGCGCACTGACGGGTCCGTGCCAATTTTTACTGAATTAGGGAATCCAATCCAAAATACCACAATATTTTGTTGACAGAAAATATAACTTTGTTTTTCATATTGTTTGTACGAAGAACAAAGTTATTTTTGCGGTTGTTGATAATGTACTATATCTTAAAACCAGCCAAGTGCGAGTCGGACTCGCGCACTGAGGGTTCCGTGCCAACTTTAACTGAATTAGGGAATTCACTTAATTCCACTTAGTAAAATACCACAATATTTTGTTGACAGCAAATATAACTTTGTTTTTCATATTTTTTGTATGAAAAACAAAGTTATGGTTGCGTTTGTTGAAAATGTGCTATATCTCAAAAACTTCTCGTTCGATTCCGTCCAAACCAATTTTCGTTAAAAGTATTTGATAAGATCTACATTATATTTTTTTTTCAAAATTTACACTCGCTTAATTTAGAAGTTAGATGGGGGGACGCCCATTTTTCCACTTTGGAAGCTATGAAACGTTAGACTTTAAAAGAAAATGGTTTTTGAAAACTCGACGGAAAAGCGGATAACAGGATACATCTTCCTAAAAAAATTCAACAGTGTGATGCTTATAGTTACAGAATAAAGTGGCTGTAACATACGGACGGATAGACAGACAGACAGACTTGACGAAACTATAAGGGTTCCGTTTTTTGCCATTCGGTTACGGAATCCTAAAAATGCACTAAATGTGTCTTACGAACATTACGTAGTCACACGTTCCAGAAACTACTATGTGATAAGAAGACTAAAGCACCCAGAAAGGTAATTCTGCTCAAGAATTTCTTATCTCCAAAACACATAGTATCCAGCTCACGTTCCAGAGTTTATCAGTCCCCAGTCCGAATGTCTCTAAAGTGAAACTGTCCCATACATTTTTTTGCACGGACGACATTTGTCGGATGGGCAGACATTTTGAATGTATCGACACTTGATTGATACAAGACATTAGAAAGGTTATGTTTGGTAACGTTGGGTGCTTCTTGATTTGTTTATTTCTTCTTAGGAGGGTTTTACCTACAAAAAAAAATATAGAGTTTATGCGGCTATAAATACATTTGCCGACCTCCGTGTTGTAATGACTAAGCACGCTGGATTTCAAGGCGTCGCCGATCTGAGGTCCTGGGTTCGATTCCCGGTCAGGTCAATATAAAAATCAAAATTTTCTATATTGTCTCGGGTCTGGGTGTTTTGGTACCACCGTTATGTCTGATTTCTATAACACAAGTGCACTTAGCTACTTACTTTTAATCAGAGCCAATCATAGATCCTTTACACACTGCGACTTAGCATCGATGCTAACGCGTGTCTAAGAATAAAAGCCGCAGTGTGTCAGGCAGGGGTCTTAGAAGACTTTTACATAAAAAAATTAAATGTTTATGCGGCTGAAAATACATTTCTCACATTGTATACTAGCCGGTTATCATGAGAATGGACCTGTCAAACATGTCATATTCCTCCCATTTCCCCGCTCACATACCTGCGTTCGTCCGTCTCGTGCCAATACAGTTCACTTTTGCACACTTTTCTCCCAACGCAGTAACAGTGACAGGTCCATTTCTACGATAAACAAGTACCTATTAGGCCATTTACATACTGCGACTTTGAGCAGCGATTCAGTCGCAAAATGTAAACCTTTACACTGCGCTGCATTGCGTTACTTTTACTAACTAACTAATGCGCGTTTGCATCGATGCAGAAGCTGGAAATTGTCAAATTTTGTACTATTTCAAAATTAACGCGCAACTGCTTCGATGATAATTAAATTTGTTCATTGGGTGAGACTCGATGCCGAAGCGTTTGCAAAACGCACGATTGCATCGTAAGGGGTCTTAGAAACGTGTATTACTAACATATCTGGTTATCGATTACCTAGCATTTTATTAAATACTAAGGTTAACTGGAAACAGGGTAAGTGGATGATGATTATGATTTTGGGATGTGATTGTAAAACCTAGTAGTTTTACTATCGTTTTTTTTTTGCTTTTCGTGCCTGAACATCACTGTTAAATAATATCTTACGTAAACTTATAAAAATCCGGCCCATTGTGAGTCGAACTCGCACACTAAGGGTTCCGTGGCAACTTTAACTGAATAAGAGATCCACTTTCTTCCACTAAGCTAACTAACTACAATATACTGTTGACAGCAAATATAACTTTGTTTTTCATAGTATTTGTATTTATAACAAAGTTATGATTGCGGTTATTGAACATGTGGTCTATCTTAAAAATTACTAGTTCGATTTCGTTCAAATCAATTTCCATACATTATCATACTAAGTTTCAATTTTGTAATATTAATAGTTTCAGAATAAAGTGGCTGTGACATACGGACGGACAGATCGATAGACTGACAGACTTGACAAAAAAATAACGGCTACGGAAGCCTAAAAGAACTTGCCTACCTTTAGGTACTTGTCTGGGAGAATAACTCAGTCTTCAAGATACGCACTTTCCACCTCACCAAAACATATCGCCCAAAGACCGTATGAGTGATACGTCACTCGCATTCACTTAGGAGGCCATTGGGCGGTGTCTCCCAAATAAATCAGCTGTTCAGATGCCTCGACCGTTATAAATTTGTCGGTCAAGAAATTGGTTGGACGCGTGATGTATGCGTCCGTTGTACCTGTTTGGGTTAGGGAAAACGGAAAGTATCCGGCCATTTTGAAACATCGCTAGAAGGTACGGCTTACGTAATATGGAGATAGGACACAATAAATTATTCGATAGATAATCTATTAACATAGTTATTTTTGCAGCTGCTGACTTTTGTTATTTTTTGAAAACATTCATACTTCCTGGTATCCTGGTATGAGTTCGATGATGAGTAAAATATGATTTCTGCATTGATCCGATCGATCAATGCAGAAATCATATTTTACTATATTGTCTTGGTGTTGTGATACCACCGATGTGTTTGGTTTCCATAACACGAGTGTATTGGCTTCTTACTTTCAGATCAGAGCAATTTATATGATTGATATAAGATTTTTAACTTTTGCGATGCATTGCAATAAGTATTAGATATGACGGGTCTAATCGCGAGTAAACCGGCCAAGTGTAAGTCGGACTCGCGCACTGAGGGTTTCGTGCCAACTTTAACTGAATTAGGGAATCCACTTAATAAAATATCACAATATTTTGTTGACAGCAAATATAACTTTGTTTTTCATAGTGTTTGTATGATGTACCTACTAAGTTATGTTTGCGGTTGTTGAAAATGTGCTATATCTCAAAAACATCTGGTTCGATCCTGTCCGAACAAATTTTCATTAAAATTATTTGTAAAGAGTTACAATATTTATTTTTTCCAAAATTGAAGCTTGTTCAGTGTAGAAGTTAGATGAGGAGGGACGCCCATTTTGCCACTTTGGAAGCGTCTAGCTATGAAACGTTAGACTTTAAAAGAAAATGGTTTTTGGTTGGTTAGGAACCTGTATGTCATTTTAAAAGACCTATCCATAAACACCCCATAAGCATAGGTTTGACAAAAAAATTTGGTTTTAGTTTCATGTATGGGAGCCCTTTAATGTCATTATTTTTTATTTTTCATTCAACAGTGTGACGCCTATAGTTACAGAATAAAATGGCTGTGACATACGGACGAACAGACAGATAGACAGACAGATTTGACAAAACTATAAGGGTTCCGTTTTAAGCCATTCGACTACGGAACCCTAAAAAAACTAATGAGCAATGCAAAAGCATAATAATTCACTGCTCGACGTTTTGGCTGTGTTGCAACTGCCGTGGTCACAAGCCACTTACTGTGTTGGCGTGACCACGGCAGTTGCAACACAGCCGAAACTTCGAGCAGTGAGTAATAGCATTACTCGTAAGTTTTTATTCGCGATTAGACCCGTCATTTCTTATCCGTAAGTAATTGATGTTCAAAATTTATTTAAATTTAATATTTTTTTTCAGTACCTTTGAACCAGTAGATAATGTTTTTTTACCAAAAAAATACCTTATGTTCCTACAAACTTTTGCTTGGAATGAAAAATAAACAACCACAACAGAAAATATTTACAGCCGGATACTTTTCGGACGGCCATCGTTTATCTCGTCACCGTAAATACCTACTCAACATACTGGCCAACGATTTACGAGGGCAATATTAGTCTTGATGAAACTGGGAGGGCAGCGCCCTCGCATTTTGTGTGTAAAAAATTCGTGCGATATCCGGGGTCGGACCCTGCTTTGTCAACGTTGGTTAAAGAAACAGTGCGTTTGCAAAGATATTTCATCGTCATCAACATCATTTTCAGCCAAATGACGTCTACTGCTGAACATATGCCTCCCCCGCGGTTTAACGCTGCATCCAGTTTGATCCTGGGATCTTTACAAGGTCGTCGGTCTATCTTGTCGGTGGACGTCCAACTCCACATCATTGTTCAAAGGCTCTCCAATCCAGAACTTTTTGCCCTAACGGCAATCAGTTCTTCGCGCTATGTGCGCTACTGACAGTCACTTGAGCTTACTGATTCTTATAAGGAAAGAAAGAAAGAAAGAAAGAAAATGCATTTATTTGACTCAAATAAAATTACATCAATTATATTAATAATACAAAAGCAGGCGACTTGAGTCAAAAAGGCACCCGCTCAGCATAAGTCGTGGCAGCGGGACGCATACCACGACGCTGATTTTCAGCGGGTGCCTTAGTATAAGGCTATGTCCGTATTCCTGTATTCTTCTACCTTTTCATTTCTGATTCTATTTTTTAGAGAATCACTAAGCAGAGATTTTCTTATATGAAGAAAACAAGAAAGTGGTATTATCTTCCAAACCATGGCATTTTCATAAGATTAATGCTATTTTCATTTAAAAGTTCTTTTGCTAAGCTATCTCCAGCGTCAGTCTGATGTGCCATAATGTATAAGACAAAAAGTGGCATAATAAAATAAAATAAAAGTGTATCTGAAAGGTCTATGACTAAGCTTACTCCAATGTCAGGTTAGCACGTTTATTTTAGGACAACCTGTAGGTCCAATAATGTATTAGAACATTTAAGCCTCTTTGCCATATTGGTTGTTCGATATTAAATGACATAACTGTCGTTCGTGTTTAAGCTCAAGAGCTTTAAGGGCTGATTTTACCAACGTCAGGTAAGACTTATCCGACAGAATAAATATAAAACGTTTAATTTTTAAAAGAAATTTACATAAATGTTTGCTGACAAACAGGTGACGTTTGTAAAAGAAGCATATTGTATTTTATTCATCGAATATTCGTTGTCTGACATTGAAAAAATCTAGCCTAAGTTAGCTTAAAACGTCCTATTACTGAGCAACGATCAAAAATATAAATTTGTACCAAAATGGTGTTCTACAGATTTACGTTACCCACTTTGCAGAGATTGTTTAACCTTAATTTATTTATCTTTTATAGAAAAACAATAACAAAATCTAAAGAAAAAAAAAACACGTGATTATGAACCCACCACATAAAATAGGTTTCTTTTTATATTTTGGTTTCACTTTATAATATACTAGTGGTCCCAGCACACTTTGTTTCGCCCCGGTCCCGTCGAACGGGATTAAAGGTATTCTTTGTCCCTCTCCTAGTTTTAAGCTACCTCCCCACCAATTTTCAGCCAAATCGGTTCTGCTGTTGAGAACTGATCTTGAGTAATAAATATTCTAACACGACTTTCTTTTATATACTATAGATATAGTGTTCAACTGGAACTATACTATTTGTTTACAGTCCATAGTTTCGATTCCATCATCCAATATTTCGTATTTAAACACGAGAATTTTCTCGTGTTTAAATTATATACTAAATAAATAGGGAGCTAGTTTCATAAGATCAATACACTATTTCTGGTATTTATTCTCGTAGTTCAAACATTCTGATCCTCTCGTCCCAAGTTTGCTTATAGCTCATTTTGTTACTTGGCGAAAGCTTAAGCGTTGAACATTTTATTCTTTAGCTCTGAGTAAGATCCGGGAAGTCTTTAATAGAGACTGCATTTACACCGTAGCATAGCGTTATAATAACTGAGGTATAGCCACTTAGGTTTACGATTTTTTAACCATTTAAAAAAAGGAGGTTCTCAGTTCCACCTAAATGTTTGTTCGCGAATATTTCGCGTTCAGCTCGATCGATTCTGGTGCGGTTTTTAATAAAGATTTTTTTTAAACTGAGGAAAAGGTTTTACGAACTTTTTTAGTTCAATCATTTCCATTGTAACTTGAACTTAAAATGACTAAAAAAATCGTAAAAAACAAACACTAAAAGGACAAAAATGACGCTAATAGGAGAAACAACAATCTAAACGAACAAGAGCAGTCTACGTACATCATGCTAAAGAAAAAAAAATGAACGTCATTTTTACAATGTTGATATTTATATGAGATATTATATTCGCGTAACCTAACATTAGATAAACAAGTATTTTTTCAGGCTTAGATCTGACATATTTACCAAACAAAAGTCAGTACATTTCGTTTCAATAGTACTATAGCGTTCCGAGCAAGCTTCGTGTCTGTACTACTACGAGGGTCAAACTGAAAGTTCTTAGAAAATCAAAAACTGATTACATTAGCCAGTTATTAGTTTTATTATATCTTTTCAAAATATTGTCCATTGACGTCAATATACCGCTGCATGCGATGGAACCACTGGGAAAAGCACTTTGCCCACTCGTCCTTAGGGGTCTCTTCAATGGCATCGCGATACGCAGCCACCGTTTCTTCAGCATTCATAAACCGCTTTCCTTTAAGTTTTTCTTTAATTTTTGGAAATAAATAAAAATCACAAGGCGCGAGGTCGGGGCTATACGGCGGGTGACCCAGTAATTCAACGTTTGATGTCGCCAAATAGTCGATCGTTCGCTTGGCGGTGTGCGACGAGGCGTTGTCGTGGTGAAGGAGGATTCTACTGCGAGGTCGTTTCTCTCGAACTTTTTCCAAGACAAGTGGCAAACAATTGGTAGTGTACCATTCTGCAGAAACTGTTTTTTGATCCTCTAACACAATTGTTGCGAAATGACCTATCCTTCCAAAGAACGAGGCCACCATTTTTTTTCCCGCATTTCGATCTCTCTTCACTTTAGTTGGCAACTCCTCGAAAGGAAACACCCACTGAGCAGATTGTCTTTTGGTTTCAGGATCATAACAGTAAATCCAGCTTTCGTCACCTGTTAGTATGTCGAACACAGCATTTGAGTCACCTCCGTTAAATCTTTCAATCATTTTACGGCACCAATCCACACGATGGAGTTTTTGAGCCTTAGTCAAATTATGAGGTATCCACCGGGCGCAAAGCTTCCTGACCGCTAAATGTTCGTGGAGGATTTTGTGCACTTGACTCATACCGATGCCTAAGCTTGTCCGAATCTGCTGATAGGTCACTCTTTTGTCAGTCTCTATCATACGCCGCACAACACAGATGTTATTTTCAGTCGTCGCCGTAAAAGGCCGTCCCTCACGTACATCATCAGTGAGATTAGTGCGACCACGTTTAAACTCATTAAACCAGTTGTAAACAGTCGCACGAGATGGGGCTTCATCGTGAAAGGCCAATCGTAGTCTATCATAACTTTCATGTTGACTTAAATGACATCGAAAGTCATAAAAAATCATTGCACGAAAATTTTCTCGTGTTAAATTCATGTTGACGTGACACAGACAATTTTCAATTTGCCGCCAAATCGTAAAACAAATGACAAATGAATGAAATATATACTCAGTAATATTGGCAAAGAGTTCTATTTTCAAATTTTAGAATATTTTTTTTATTATATTGTTTATAAGTGGCCAGTTCTAAGAACTTTCAGTTTGACCCTCGTACGAAGCGTCCATGCCTGCTACGCCGTAGCATTTGCTACGAGATGCGCATGATTTTAAACTTTGTTTCAAATTTGCATCTCTTAGTTGTTGTTGTTGAATCTGTTTACCGCTATCCTGTTAACCGCTTTACGATTCTTATACAAAAAATAAAAAATAATGATATTTAAGGGGGCTCCTATACATGAAACTAAAACCGACATAATTTTTTTGTCATACGTATGCGTGTGAGGTGTTTATGGATCGGTCTTTTATTTTTAAACTAAGCTCGCGTATATTTAAAAAAAAAAGTGGATCCTAACAAATACTTCCAACGAAAATGGGTTGGATGGGATCGAATTCTTTATATAAACACTATAAAAAACAATGTTATATTTGCTATCGACTAAATATTGTGGTGTTTTGGCTTAGTGGAAGAGTAAGTGGAACCCTAATTTAGTTAAAGTTAGCACGGAACTCTCAGTGAGCGAGTACGACTCGCACTTAGCCGGTATTTAAAAGGTATTTTTTTATGCTTATATTTTTGGATTCGCAATAGTTCGTTAGTTCTGACGGTGTGAGCGGCGGACGTTTGCCGACTCTATCTCAACTCGTCACAAACGAACCTTTTGAGACGGTCCATGATGTCGATGGCACTAGTCATGTGAAGGAGCCGCGTGTTTTTTACGTTTGATGTCACGTTCTAACGGGTCATATGCATCAATTTTTTGAATAATAAAATTCGTTACCATAAAAAATTTACATTTTCAAATAGGGAGCTCTTTTACACGTCCCAATATAAACCCGAGCACTGCTTCCTGGTAATTCTTGTCCATATATCCATATAGACATTTTTGTCCATGCCTCATTTTAAAATACTCCAATTTTTGTGTTTGGCGTAAAAGTCGTTCATTGCTGCATATTCCTAGGTCTATTGACATTATGGTTTCAAGAGTGAGTATATTAATGTATAGTTATGAAAGCTAGAAATATCAAACCGTGGACAGCGAGTACGTTTTTGGTAGTGTATACAGGTTGTTGTTTTGGGCAGTAACATCCAATTCAGGGATGACAATATGATTTAAGCTTTTTAGGGTTCCGTACCTCAAAAGGAAAAAAACGGAACCCTTATAGGATCACTTTGTTGTCCGTCTGTCCGTCCGTCTGTCAAGACCCTTTTTCTCAGGAACGCGTGGAGGTATGAAGCTGAAATTTATATCAATTACTCAAGTCTACTGTCCCTTGAAGCTGTGAAAAAATCAAACTTCTAAGCCAACGAAATCAACAGATACAGCCGTTTATGCCGCAAATTTTCGACACTTGCAAGGGAATCAAAACCTACAGGGTGCTTCCCGTGAACTCAGAATCTTGAAATTTGGTACGAAGCAACGTCTTATAGCATAGATAAAGGAAAAATTACGAAAACCATAAATTTTTAGTTACATCACATAATATATATTTTTTTAATAATTTTAAACTTACTACCCATTTCCTCATAAACGCGTTTCCTCATAATTGAAATTCATACCAAATACTCAAGTCTATAATACCTTTAAGCTGTAACAAAATCAAACTTCTATGTCAACGCAATCAAAGGAAACAGCAATTTAAGCTGCATATTTTGAAACTCGCAAGTACTCGCAAGGGAATCAAAACCTAAAGGGTACTTCCAGTCGACCTAGAATCTTGAAATTTGGCATGAAGCAACGTTTTATAGCACACATAAAGGAAAAATTCCGAAAACCTTAAATTTTTAGTTACATTACAAAATATATATTTTTTAATAAATATAAACTTATTACTTTTTTCCTCATGAACGCGTAGAGCTATCAAGTTGAAATTCATATCAAATACTTAGATCTAATTGCCTTTAACCCGTGAAAAAAAAAACTAAGTCAACGCAAAAACGCAAAACGCAAAAGTACAACCATTGATACCGATTGTCGTAATGAACGAACTTTGTAAACCTTGCAGGTTTGTACGGAACCCTCGGTGCGCGAGTCCGACTCGCACTTGGCCGGTTTTTTCTTAAAGATAAACCTCTTCACAACATTCTAAAAAAAATCAAATCGAACAGGAATACTCGCAGCCTCGCGCGTATCTACGAAATACTACGCCGTAAGCTAGTAAGCTAAGAAGAGGCGACCCGGGGCCTTATTTTTGAATCACTCGCATTAAGTTTGCGGGTGAAATTTGTTTATCTAAGTCAAATTTTCAAAAGAAAAACAAATTAAATTCCTCACAAGAGAGTTTCGGAATGCTAACGTCTATATTTCGCGTGTTTCTTGTGATTTTTTAATTAATTTTCTAACAAATATCACACGCCATATGCAAGCGAGCGATATTTTTTTTTTCGGTTCAGTATCGTTTGTACAGCTACCCCTGAGTCGCTCGTCGCTGACCAAAACAACACCCTATATTGTTGTCGTTTTTTACGTCTTTTTACGTCGTTTTAAGACCAAGATTATGTTTACTGAGAACATATTTTTTTTAGGCGATTGAAAAAAAACATTTACAGGAAGTCGTTTAACACAAGATTACCCTATTTATTTCATATAAAACATTAAGTTTATTTTCTATCAAGGTATTAAAACGCTTGCAGTTAACTGTAAGCACTGATTCTCATACAAATGATTACGTTACTATACAAGTACTTTGACGCAAATTATTCGGGTACTGAACGCGGTTACTACACTAACGCATTTGTTTGCGGCAGTGATATGGCTGAACGATACTGACAAGTATGCTAAACATATCGAGCTATACAAAGTGCTATTTTGGTCAGCGACGCCCGGCTCAAGGGTGGTTGTAAAAACGATACTAATGCCAAAAATAAATAAATAAATAGTAATGGAAAATATCCACATAATAAATTAAATATGGCGATACTTGCTAGCGAGTCATAACTACTAACACCAGGTCGCCTTTCATAGATTTAAAGAATCATTTTAAAATAAGATAAATACAAAAATACAAAACTGCAAAGGTATACAGCTAATCCATTGTTGATTACTGGAACATTTTAAAATCAAATAGTCTATTCATTTTATTTACTGATATTATCTTAAAATTATTGTTTACAATAGTTGACAAGTAAAGAAAAACAGACTTTACTAACGGCGCATAATTTTGGGTTCCTGTTTAACCGTACTAGTTACGGTTCCGTACCCAAGATGTAAAAACGGAACCCCATTACTAAGACTTCGCTGTCTGTCTGTCACCTGGCTGAATCTCATATACCGCGATAGCTAGACAGTTGAAATTTTCACAAATTATGTATTTCTGTTGCCACTATAACAACAAATAACTGAAAACAAAGAAAAATAAATATTTAAGGAGGGCTCCTACATATTATATTTTTTTGTCTATTATATTTTTTTGTCTATTTATGCTCGATATTCCGGACAAGACAAATTAAAAAAAGGCTTACTTAGTCTATGGTACGAAACGCTTCGTGCGCGATTCCGACTTGTTCATGGCCGGTTTTTTATGCTTTAAGCGCTTTAAAAGCTCATAGCGACAGAAGACAAAGCGCGATTGCGATGCGTACTGCGAGCGCGGCCGCCGACGGATTAGAGTGTTAGCGCTGAATACCAAGTGGAAACGGACTGAGGACTCGCCAAAGATTAATGAGGTAGAGGAGTTATATGGAATAATTTGGCTTGTGTAAAATGCTCAGCAGTTTGTATGGCAATTAAGTAGGTTTAACAGACACATTTTGACAGACGAAATGTTTTAACACTCAGTTTCATATTTTATATTCTCAAAGATGAAATAAGAAACGATAGATTGCGCACGGGCGGGACTCGAACCTGCAAATTCTGGCTAACCGGGCCAAATTGCCCGCTTTTCCAATTACAGGGCTGTTGGTCCGAACGTGCGAAATTTCTGGTCTTTTATAAAAATAAATCATTAATAAATATAAATAAATCATTTATTCAATTTCAAAAGAACAATTACAAATCAAAGAGCTTACGGCTTATGGATACGTCATTACGCGTGACTTCATTTTATCGGATGAAATGTATTTATTTTTACATTTCGCCGTGATAAGTTTAATCGTCCGATTCTCTGCTGAAATAAACCTATTTTTAACTTAAGTGCCTCTATCATTAAGAAATCTTAACAAATACTTAGAATTGTTTTGATTTAAACACGAATTTTGACTCAGTTAGTTTTTAGTAAGATAACTAGGTACTTATCTTATCTTTACCTTTTCTCTTTAGATACCGATACCGACCGATGGATATTCCTCATTTTTACTTTATTGGATTTGTCTCTTTCTTTATTATAAAAAGTATAAAGGAACTATAAAATGGGGCCGGGGCTAAGCGGAGACTGGGTGACACGATGTTAGCTGGGTCCCAGCTAAGTTTACATATTTTTTTAAGTATGCAATTTCCGGCAACAAGTCAATTAATAACTATAGGTAACAGTCACTTTATTTACAAAGTAGTGGTCCCAGCTAGCTTTGTCCAGCCCCGTCTCCGTTCTATGGTTTAAGACACGTAAAATTACGAACATCGGTCTATTCTTTCTCGAGTATAATAAGTGATAAAAATATCGTATGTCCGTCTCCTGATTCTAAGCTACCTCCCCAACAATCTTCAGCTAAATCGGTTTAGCCGTTTTTGAGTTATACAAAGTGTAACTTACACGACTTTAAAAAAATATAGATATGATTTCTGTGAACGGAAGTACGAGCTTATAGGATTGTTTTGTTTTGACATTAGATAAAGGTGTTAAATACAGTGAAGGTATAAACTAACCGTACTTATTTCAATTTTACCTTCTGACCGTCTTTGATGAATCTTTGACGACATTGAACCGCCGCGAGGCTCTCACGTCCACCGCGAGAAGCACAAACAGAATTACGTCTAGTGCGCCTTCTGTCTTCGCCTTTTTCGCAGCCGTGTCAATTGGTGAGCCAATTTAATTGTTTCAGAACGTGTGCTTTTGGAAACTTAGACGATAATGCGTTTATGGTGTGAGGTTCATTAGCGCAAGTCAGGATTAGCTTAATTCAGGATTAAATTACCATTATGTCTATGCCTACGTCAAAGAAAGTAAGAAACTAATAATGAGACTTCATAATAAAACGATTATTAATTAATCGATTGTTATTGCAGCTAGAAAAAATCTATTATTTATAAATCACTTTTCTTTTAAAATAATCGATTCTGTAATAATCTTTTTTTTTCTCTATTTTTTTCAAATAATTCTTTCAAAATAAACGCAAAATGTTTGTTTAAATAGTCAAAAATAAACAACAGAAATAAGACGTTTTTAAATAATCAACATACAAATATACTAAACTGTTCCGGTGGTTGTATGGGACCAGACTTAATTTAAGGGCTGCGGCAGAGTAAAAATCTGTTTTTTTTAATAATCGATTATTACAATAAAAATAATCCTTTTTTATTAATTAACAAGAAAAATTAAAACTCTGTCTGAGTTTTGCAACATAAAAAATCTACCTATTCAAAAAGGAAACCGTTTCCTTGCAGCAAGCAGGCTATGATGCTGGCTGCGTTGTCGCGTTGGAAAGTTATGCTTATCCTTTGAGCTAGAAACCTTTATTATTGGCATTTTTTCTAAACAGCGATTTAACTGAAATGTTTATAATTGGCATTTTTTCTAAACAGCGATTTAGCAGAAATGTTTCACTCCACGGCCCAAATGTTTCAACGCCAAACGGCGCAAACACATACTCGTAATCACTTGCAAGTGAGACGTACTTGCGCCGCTTGGCGTTTTCGGCCAACTCTGCTGCTGCTCCAGCTTCAGGGCTGATTATCTGAGATGGGAAGGAGCCAATTATTATTTTTAATAATTAATTATGTTTTTACAAACCTAGAAGAAATTAATTATTTAATCCGTTAGGTACTAAGTTAATCGATACGACACTTTTGATGTTAGCGCTCTTGACTACTTTACTAGCGGGTTCGAATCCTGCTCGAATCGATTGGGAAATGGTTATCCGATAAGCACGAACGTTTGTTAAGTACGAGTTATAACATTTGTTAAAGTACTAGCGGTCACCAGTGGCTTCGTCCGCGCGTTTTAAGTTTGCTTCCTCCCCTGCCGGCGCAGCATAATGTTTTAAAGCCTAAAGCCTTCCTCAATAAATAAGTTTTTCAACTCATTTTTTTTTAAAAATCGATCCAGTAGTTTTTTGATTAGCGTGTTTATACAAACAAATCAACTCTTTAGTAATAATCTCTATCTCTCTCTTGTAAAAGTCGTTTTCTATAGTATTAGTGACACAAGCAGAAAATTATTTACTTCGCAACCAAGTTAATCAGTGTGTTGTTTGAAGCAAATGCTTTAGCCTTAGTTTAACTGATATTATTAAATTAATAGCCTTGCTTTTATACAAATAGATTAGCGCTGGGTTTAATGTATACCTTTACTGCAGCACTCGTAACGCAGTGGTAGCAGCGCTTTGGTAGTGATACCAAAGTTAAGTAACCTACAGCGCGGTCGTGTTTGGATGGGTGACCATTCCGACTATATAAGTGACGTATATTTTATTTTATTTTATTTTATTTGATTAGATGTACAAAACAGGTTACAGCCAAAATACAGTTAAAAAATAGTAATATTGAAAACTTACGGTCTAGGTTGCAGCCCTTAATAGGTACATACTTTTACAGAATATGCAGATAAAGCAGAGTACAATTAATCACATAATCACATAAATTAATAAATACAATATCACGAGCATCTCCGTGCTTTGGAAGGCACGTTAAGCCAATGGTCCCGGATGATATCGGTTGATATTAGTTGTTAAGCCTAGTCAGAGGCCTTATGGGCGGCTTGATAACATCTGACAGTAGGGTTAGTCGCGTGCCTTACAAACACCCCTCCACCAGCCCGCGTGCAAAAGTATGGCTCGAACTACCTCATAGTTGAGGTAAGTAACAGAAACTAACTGGTATGTGACAAAGGATTTAGATCTGCGCCTGCTCCGGTTAAAACCGGTGTCCCCCAAGGCTCACATCTCGGCCCATTGTTGTTTCTGATTATCATCAATAACCTTATTGACGTTAGATCGTCAATAAGGTTCTTCTCTTTGCGTCTTTTGTATGCCGACAAACTCAAAATCATCGCGCAAATTGTTTCTGTAGACGAAGGCGTCCGTTTACAGGGGGATCTCTCTAGAATATCAGCTTGGTGCCTAAGAAATCGAATATCTTTGAACATCAGTAAGTGTCTCGTAATTACTTTTAGGAAAAAGCGCCACAAAATATTTTTTGACTACAAGCTTGAAGGGCAGACACTAGAGCGAAAGACTACAGTCAAGGATCTTGGCTATACTTTGATGATGATCTCTCCTTCCGGTCACATTACCAACACATAGTCAACAGTTCGCTACAAACTTTAGGGTTCCTTACAAGGGTTACAAAAGACTTTAAGAAACCGGCTAGTCTGATCACCTTGTTTTATTCCCTAGTTCGGAGTAAACTGGAATATGGGTCAGTCGTTTAGTCACCTCATTAAGAAGTCCACTCAAAACATATAGAGAAAGTGCAGAAAAGGTTTACTAAAATTGTTTGCTTCCGTTGTATACACGCTAAGGCTGAAGAAACTTAATATGAATAGCTTGACTATTCGAAGGCAGCAACTCAATTTAATGGTCCTACAAAAAACGTGCATCACACACTTGAATCCCCTGATCTTACCTCCTCACTAGCCTTCAACACTAGGGTTAACATGAGGCGTTCTTTACTCACTTGTCTGTCTTGCCTGGATACAGAAACATTGTCTCACGACACAACCCTGTTGCCAGAATGTGTCGCCTATATAATCGTTTGCAGGACAGGCTTGACATATACAACGCTAGCTCTTCTCGGTACAAAACTGCAATAGAAGTTGTCGCAGATGACCACAGCTAAGCATCAGAACAAAAAAAAAACAAATTATTTTATTTATTTTGGACAACAAAAATCCATGGGTTAGTAATACTGGGTAATAATCTTTGAATCTTATTTTGTATTTTAATTAAAAACTTAGCTTTGTATTTTAAGATAATTTGTTTACACGCAACTTAAGTTTGGCGCACAGGTGTAACACTGTAAGGCATTAGTCCAGTTCCGCTTAGTTTTTAATATTTATATACTACCTTAATACGATTAATGTCTGTTTTTGTTATCAATTAAATAAAATAAAATAAAAGTAAGGCCTTTGCCCAGCAGTGAGACGTTACAGGCTACATTTACTTTACTTTTTACTAGCAAATCAGTTTATTTGTTGGCATACACTGTCGTGAAGCGACAAATGTGGAGAGGTAGAAGAAGGTTAAAGAAAGAGGTAGAAGAGGGAATAGAATTTATATTACAACAAAAAGAATACAGTACCGAAAAATGAGATGAGGTGATGTCTGTATGAATGTAAGTAAAGTGCAGTGGGCGTGAGTAAGTATCTTCAAATCTTCAATAAGTATTGTCCTGGGGCAGCAAAGGGCGGCGTCGGAGTGCAGGGCCGACACAGCGGAGGTAGCAGCGACGCCGATGTGCAGCGGTGACAGGCGCTGTGAAGAGCAGTGACGCCGATGTGCAGCGGTGACAGGCGCCGTGAAGAGCAGAGACACCGATGTGCAGTAATGAGGGTAACGGGCACTATATAGAAAATGTTGTGATCAGTTGGAGTGCCAGAAGTACTTGGTCTCGGATCCTCTTCCGAGAAGGAGACAGGTCCCTCCCCTAGAGCGAGGAGGTGTTACTGCAGTCAATGTGCTTGGATACTCCTCCGGTGTCCGGTCCCTCCCCTAGCGTGAGGAGGTGTTTCAGTAGTCACCGGCGGTTCTTCAAGACTTCTTGAGGGAAGATGTAGAGTATTTTTGAAGTATAATAGAACTGTTCGAGCTTAGAACTCGGAATCGAATGAATTGAATGAAAAAAATTAATGCTTATATAGGGGGCCGGGGCCGTTCAAATTTAGATCGAGGTAGGTTCAAAAATAGAACATGAATACTGGTGGTTTACAGAGGATTAAACCCGAAAAAGTAATAAACTTTGATAGAAGTTGTCAGACTTTGAAAGATATTGTCATAACAACGATGTCAATAAAGATAAAAATACTGTCAAAAAGTAAGCAAATTACGAAAATACAGGAAAACGAATCATCACCCAATGCAAATTAAAGGAAAATTGCAAACAAAGGTAAAACACAGCTATTTTTACAGTATTATGTAAAGAAAAGTAGAATAACAGAGCTTTGAAAGTTTGACATTTTTAGATTCACAATAAATATTGTTCAAAAAGGATTAGAAAACATCAATAATCCAAAAATACAGAGTAATAGTAATAAGAAGAGTAGAAAGGCAGGTAATGCCTATAGTTTAATGTCTACAGTACGACTTTTTAGGGAGAAAATACGAACTGCGTTATGGTAGATAGAATCTATGATTAACTCTTATGTTCGTGTTTACAGCAAACGAACCAGCAAAAAGGAAATGAAAGCATGGAAAAACAAAGATAATGTGATGAGAATGTTAATGTGGATCCGATGAATACTAAAAATATTAACGTACTCAATTTATTACACGTTATAGATGTACAACGGTACATTTCCCCCACAACCCCAGAAAAATTTTCGACTTAGAGAAAATTTTTGAAAGAAGACCTAAAGAAAACCTAGGAATCTATTTCGCCTAATATACAACCTTACATAAAAATATTTATTCTTCTTCTAGCATTCTATCATCTTCATACCGTAAGGGTGGAGTTCACATTCAATGACTGCCACTCTAGAAAAGAATTCCTCAATAACGACAGGCTTATTTAAGGAGTTGTCAACCGCTCCATAGATGGAAAAAAAAAGTTTGATTCTAGGCCTACGTAAGGAGTAATCAACCGCTCCAATCTAAGGCTTATTTAACGAGTAATCAACCGCTCGGACCTAAGGCTTATTTAACGAGTAATCAACCGCTCAAAAGAACGTACTAGTTAGTACTAAGGGATTTAGAGTCCCTTAAGTAAAGAGAAGAGGTTTAGAGCCTCCCGAGTTAACGTAAGGGATTTAGATTCCCTTAAGTAAAGAGAAGAGGTTTAGAGCCTCCCGAGTTAACGTAAGGGATTTAGAGTCCCTTAAGTTAAAAAGTTAAAAAATTAAAAAGTTAAAAAAAAGTTAAAAATAAAATTGAGTACCTTAATTCCTCTTCAAATAGTGATTAAAGTGAATTAGTAAAGATATAGGTTGAGAAAGAAAATCGGAGAGTAAAAATAGAGTTTAAGAAAAATAAGAGTTATCAAAGTAAAGTTGGTAAACAATTTAAAGTTAAGTCAAAGTTAAGTTAAAAGAACAAAGTTAACTTAAGATCAATTAAGAAAGATTTAGTTAAGTTAATTTTCTCAAGTTAAGTTAATTAGAGAACAGTTATTTAAATCAAAGTTAAGTTAAAAGAACAAAGTTAACTTAAGACCAATTAAGGTAGATTTAGTTAAGGTAATAATTCTCAAGTTAAGTTAATTAGAGAACAGTTATTTAAATCAAAGTTAAGTTAAAAGAACAAAGTTAACTTACGACCAATTAAGGTAGATTTAGTTAAGTTAATAATTCTCAAGTTAAGTTAACTAAAACAAAATTTTACTATCTCCGAGTTTCAAGGGGTTAAGTTCTGAGATGATAGTTAAGGTGTTAAGATTTAAGATGATATGAGATGATAGTGAAGGGGTTAAGATATGAAGATAGTGAAGGAGTTAATAATATGTTATCCAAAAGAGATAGCCAAAGAGGGTGATAAGGTAAAGAGGGTGAAAAGGTAAAGAACACTAGATAAAGTGTTATTTTTGAATTTAGAAAAAATAAGGTAAAGAGGGTGAAAAGGTAAAGAACACTAGATAAAGTGTTATTTTTGAATTTAGAAAAAGATAGAAGATGAAAAGAATGAGATGTAAGAAAAGAAAGAAAGAGGGAAGACTGAAGACTAAAAGTTGGGCGCCAATTTGTCGTGAAGCGACAAATGTGGAGAGGTAGAAGAAGGTTAAAGAAAGAGGTAGAAGAGGGAATAGAATTTATATTACAACAAAAAGAATACAGTACCGAAAAATGAGATGAGGTGATGTCTGTATGAATGTAAGTAAAGTGCAGTGGGCGTGAGTAAGTATCTTCAAATCTTCAATAAGTATTGTCCTGGGGCAGCAAAGGGCGGCGTCGGAGTGCAGGGCCGACACAGCGGAGGTAGCAGCGACGCCGATGTGCAGCGGTGACAGGCGCTGTGAAGAGCAGTGACGCCGATGTGCAGCGGTGACAGGCGCCGTGAAGAGCAGAGACACCGATGTGCAGTAATGAGGGTAACGGGCACTATATAGAAAATGTTGTGATCAGTTGGAGTGCCAGAAGTACTTGGTCTCGGATCCTCTTCCGAGAAGGAGACAGGTCCCTCCCCTAGAGCGAGGAGGTGTTACTGCAGTCAATGTGCTTGGATACTCCTCCGGTGTCCGGTCCCTCCCCTAGCGTGAGGAGGTGTTTCAGTAGTCACCGGCGGTTCTTCAAGACTTCTTGAGGGAAGATGTAGAGTATTTTTGAAGTATAATAGAACTGTTCGAGCTTAGAACTCGGAATCGAATGAATTGAATGAAAAAAATTAATGCTTATATAGGGGGCCGGGGCCGTTCAAATTTAGATCGAGGTAGGTTCAAAAATAGAACATGAATACTGGTGGTTTACAGAGGATTAAACCCGAAAAAGTAATAAACTTTGATAGAAGTTGTCAGACTTTGAAAGATATTGTCATAACAACGATGTCAATAAAGATAAAAATACTGTCAAAAAGTAAGCAAATTACGAAAATACAGGAAAACGAATCATCACCCAATGCAAATTAAAGGAAAATTGCAAACAAAGGTAAAACACAGCTATTTTTACAGTATTATGTAAAGAAAAGTAGAATAACAGAGCTTTGAAAGTTTGACATTTTTAGATTCACAATAAATATTGTTCAAAAAGGATTAGAAAACATCAATAATCCAAAAATACAGAGTAATAGTAATAAGAAGAGTAGAAAGGCAGGTAATGCCTATAGTTTAATGTCTACAGTACGACTTTTTAGGGAGAAAATACGAACTGCGTTATGGTAGATAGAATCTATGATTAACTCTTATGTTCGTGTTTACAGCAAACGAACCAGCAAAAAGGAAATGAAAGCATGGAAAAACAAAGATAATGTGATGAGAATGTTAATGTGGATCCGATGAATACTAAAAATATTAAGGTACTCAATTTATTACACGTTATAGATGTACAACGGTACAACACAGAGTGATGACTTATTAATTCAATTACAAAGACAATCCTAACATGCGCAATGGTGCCTCGATTTTCCATAACCAGTTAAAATCAGTAATTAAGTTTTTAGCAAGTTTTTTTATCTAGATATAACTTAAAAATTTTGTACTCTGGCCCCACTTAACATCCATAATTTTCTACTCCACCTCAATCTCCACTCTTCAGCTGATTGTTCAGAGCATTTTCTTTTAACCCTGAGAGCCCATTAACGTCTTTACTAGAGAGGTGTGCAAACAGCCCGGTGGAAAAAAATAATTTCAATGTAAACCCGGGCGAGAAAGGGTTAAACACCCGGCCCGGATGCAAATTGCTCCCGGGGGTACAAGAGACCCCTTTTAAAATAATATACAGCTGGTAGGGTATTATGTAACTCGATTGCTATAGCATTGCTTATAGGTCGATTGAGCTCTTACATAAGATGTATTTGAAGTTCATATAAATCAACACAAGTGACGGTTATAGTTATGGTGAAATGATTCTATTTTGGAAGGCAAAAGAAGGGTTTTATAAGAAGTGTTATAGCTGAGGGTGAATATCCAACAACTTCTTGATTTTTCTGTACCCACGTACATAAGGTACAATATTTAACACTAAGAATAAGGAGAAGTTAGCCATCCAGCAAATTACCTTAAATAAACATTCACAAGCATTTGATTATTCACAATTTATGGGTGCCTTTTCGACTCAAATAGTCTTGTTTTATGCATGTTTTTTTCTCAATGTCCGTTATATTTGGTCGAATAAAAGTGTTTTCTTTATTTCTTTATTTCATTTCATATCACTGACTAGAAAAAATCTGCTCGAGCACTATTAAGAGTGACGGTATTTTACTTTAAAACGAATCAAACATTTGTCTGACCATGCGACCCAAAGGATGCAATCGCATCGCGATCGCTAGCATGTTTCATAATAACCCTATGGATGTCGGTTGCTTTTTTTACGATCGGGTATCGGTTTCATGTTTTTGAAAGACTTCGGGGTACGCGTTTTTCACAATATATCTGGTGTTTTTGATACACATTTGTATGGAGGTTACAGGGGCTTTGTTCCTCGGTTTATGTTTATGTGATTTACTAGGTTTTAAGAGTATTAACTTGTGAGTGTGATCTCACTATATTTATAACATACATAGCATTTGTAGAAGAGTTAAAAGACAGATAGTCAGACACTATCCATCTTAGCGTGCATCATAAAATTCCAGCAGGATATTTTTTAATTAATCAATGTAACTTAAATATTATTTCTTAAGTTTTTTTGCTAGTTACGTAACGTAATTTTCAACTTAGTTTTTAATATGTTATGCATCTGCAATTTTATTCATTTATTTATATTTATATATTCTTTTTTGCACAATCAAAATTTGTACAAAAGATGGACTTATCGCAATATGGCGTTCTTTACCAGTCATGCCTTTGGGCTAAGCAGAAATGAAATTAATACCAATTAGTTCGAATAACAATAAAGTTTACCAATCAAAGTGAATAACGAAAAAGCAAAACAATCACAACGGACCAATTGTTCCGTTTCGACATGAGAATACATTTTTTACTGTTTCATACATTCATACGCTATAGCAGTATGTTAACTTTATATGTATCTACTTTTCTGTCTGTGTCCAATATTTGAGAGCTGTAATTGATCAGTTCAGTTATTGAAAGCTGCTCCAATTTCCACGCTGACTGCTTTCGGTACGGATTCCGTGAGGTATGATGCTGGCAAAATGCGATGGATAGTGAGAAAAAAATAAAGAAAAAAAAATACGTTTATTTATCAGTTATATTCTCGTTAACTTCAGAATTAAAGAAGTTTTTGATATAAAAAAAAAACATGTTAACCTTCTCCTTATTTATAGCACCACCAAAAGTAGGTTGAGCGAACTATTTTTAAGTAAAGGTGTATAATTTAGCGAACACATTAATTTTAAAAAAGTTGAATGTATTGCAAGTTAACAATAATTATCTAATGAAAGTATATTTATTGTATAAAAACATAAAAGCTGTAAACTAAAGATAAACAGGCGAGAAAGCAATAAAAAAATACTGAATGAAGTTTTGAGTTCAGGATGTAGTCCTGAAAAGTTTCTAAAAAAATATATCAAAATATTTATTTTGATAAATTCTCTGACAGTCATACTTATAACTTAGAACTAAATGTAAGCAACATTTAGATAATGCGTACACATGTCCGTATTACAAAAATCACATATCAATAACTTGCACTAGTTACTTTGTGTTTATATGTTGTAAACAAAAAAAAATTGTCTGGCACATATTTATATATTTATTCTAGTAACGTCATCTATAACATTTTCAACGTCAGACAGTTACTTACATCACCTGAACCATTCGGTCGCGGAGCTATCGAAAGTTTAATTAAAGCGAAACGAATAAGGTGTAATATTTCTCGCGATATCGCCCGGCTGCCATGCTGGAAATGCTAGAAATAAAATACGTTACGACATTTTTAATGCAGGAATAAAAGACGGCTTCCAGCTCTAGAGGTATGGTAGTTTTAATGAGGTATTTGCAGTTTCAATGCATCTTATGAGTGTTATGGGATTGTGCTAAATGATAGAGTTCCAGTTACTTATGACTATGATATATGATTCCATGACTATGATAGATGATATGATTTCATGGGCTTATGTTATGTAGGGTCACCTCGTTTAAAGATTTTTTTAAACAGCGTCTCTTAATAGGTCACAGGAACAGGACCATATCATAATTTAAAAAAAACATATAATTTAACATATGTATGTAATATATATAATATATTTTTTTTCTATAAAAAAAGCCTATCAACTTTTTAACACCCCTACGTTATTGCCTACGTCTTGTTAATTTTAGTGCATGGTTTTTCTTTTTCTCTTATTTTTAAAAATATACTGACCGTCGTTTCTATTTTTTTCTAAAACTAGCGTGGAAAAATAAAAAGGTGCTTATTTAAAACAATGTTTTAAATGTTCTGAATCTGCTCTTTACATATTTTCAGTTAAAACGAGAAAGCCTTTATTATTTTGATTATTCATTACTGATTTTAATCCAATGCATTGTTAACAGTAAAACTGTCCTTCTAACTCTGGTAAAATATTTATACCAATACAATAGATTTTATTAAACGATACTTTTGTAACAGAGCTTCAATGCATTAAAAGTTTAGAATAATTTTATTTTCACTTAGTATCGCAAAACAGGTCATCGCCTTCCCATTCAATATCGGAATCCCATTTTGAATTTCCACTATTTTTATCCTGTAAAAGTTTCCAAACCATCTGTAGCGTACTGCCGGGAGAACGGCTGCGTCTCTCTTTTATTTTGACACTCAACGTGGACTGAACTTTGACCGTTCTAAACAAAGTTGACAAGTGTCGATTCTCACCATCTGCTCTGCATGTACAGTCGACCGCAAATCAGGTTACCCACTTTTGTTGCAAACTAGCCCTTATGGCAGCCGCATAAGATACCGCAGTGTTTCCCTTGACGTGCTGTTGTCATTACTAAACAAAGAACATTATGTTCTGGATATCTGGTGGAGTGTTGAAACTCGTTTCGTAACTAGAGTTTCGGTAGAAAAAAAATCTGCAAAATCAACTTGTGTATGGAACAGTCGTTTTAATTTAATTAAGAGTATTGGATCCATAGAAAAAATTGTTCGTACTAACGATCAAAACCCACCCACGAAAATTTGGCACCAACTTGCAATGCCACCCTGTATAAGTTATAAATGAGGGCTCTAGACAATGAGATGTCTATCTAGAGAACGCATTTTGTTTTACATGAATATCAAGTCGGCTATATAAAACACAAGATTTAAAAAAAAACTTTTTGAACGTGATTATACTGCTAAAACGCAACCATTATGACCTTATTTATTAAGTTTTGTAAAGAAACATCAAAAATTGCGATCCAATGTTAGTTCAGTACAAAAAGATTTTGAATTATTGGTTTCTTTTTTCATACTTCTGAATTTGAAATATGACATTGTGAGTGTTAAAACATTCTAAACCAAGTAGTTATCTTATCAAATAGTTAAATATTGTCAATCCTTCTAGGATTGACGTATTTTGACACTTGCATGGAAATAGAGATCTAGTGTAATGTATTACTATTAAATTCATATAAGATGGTAAATGAAATATGAGAGTAATATTTTAATTATTAAATAGTTGCTTATCTTTAATAAACAACATATTTTATTAAGATTTGATTATTAGTAAATTAGACATTACTACTTAAGAATAGACATTCAATAACTTAAATTTTCCGGTTAACTATGAATACTATCCTATATCATTTCTTCTACTTTAATGATTTATATAAATGCCAGTTATATTGTTATTACCACAAAACACCAATTTTTCGATCAAGACATTTAGGTTGGTGTATGATACAGCGATAAACATTGCAGTTTTTCGCTGAAAAAAGTCTTAGTTTATCCGATGGCGGTATCAAATTACAGTTTTTTCACCCTGTTCAACAGATGAAAATTAAATGATGCATAAACAAATATACGGGGTTGTTACAGCGTTTTGGTGAAATACAAAGAAAGAAAAAAATTAGCATAGATTTAAAACAAAGCACTAATAAAAAACTACGGTGCATTTTGAAAAACGAATGGTCAAGCAAAAACCTCGTAAATAGTTCGTATCGCATATGATATGCTTATTACCTAATAATGAAAGGAAAACGTATTAATTTATAATTAATATAATGCGTTGGATTTGTGAAAGAAGATGACCAAAGGATATGCACGGAAAACAGAGCTAGCAGATCCAAATAATGAAAACAAAACTCTGTCTTGTTAAATTTATTTCTGCCACAGTTATTTTAAGCTTTTAAGCCGCTGTTCAACGATTCGTGATAATTTCAACTGTTACTTTTCGTCATATAAATTATTATTAACATCGCCATTGTCACTGCACACCATAAAAGGATTCGTTAATGAACAAAAACGCACCGTGGAACAAAAGTGCTCAAAGTAATTGACGTGGCGAAATGAGAGATCGCACTCATATTTCTACGTCATTGCCTCGAACCGAATATAAATTTGAATAACTGTGCAGAGGGATTTGTTCTTAATTTGAAATTCAAATGTAACGGGAAAATGTAGCCCCGTGAAAACACAGAAAAATGTACCCATCCAAATATAATTAACATAAAAACGTTGGAATAAACACGTTTTTCGGATCGCCGGTCCTTTCTTGTTATAGAGTACTCGTGTTTAGGATTAGTTATTTAATGAATAAAAGTCGGTTTTTAAAAAAAACGGAGGAGTAGCTTAAAAGGCTTATACAGGGCAACGATATTTGCTGAGTTTTTCTGATTATTAATATCCCAAAATAGGACGCCTACTTAAATTTTGCCAGACTTATAAAAAATTGCCTGTTACAAGAGATGTTATTGATCACTAAACGTTGTTTTCAAAACTATTAAGTGTCGATCTAACCAACATCAGATAATGAATATTCGTCGAATAGAATACAAATCGCCTAATTTGAAAACGTCACCTATTGGTCAGCAATCATAAGAGACCACAAATTTCGCAAGGTTGGACAGATAGCGCGGTAGCTCAATTGGAGCGATTGGCCCGGTTAACCAAGTCCTGCCCGTGCGCAAATTTTTGGTAACTTATTTCATCTTTATGAATTTAAAATATGACACTGTGAGAGTTAAAAACACTCTAAAGCATTCATTTTTGTAAATGTTATTTTAAAATTGGTCGTTGAACAAGTATTCAATCCGATATGTCTTATCTGACGTTGGTAAAATCGACTCTAAAGAATTCTTAAAGTATAATTACTTAGCAACCATTACTATTGACATAAAAAACATTATCAAGGTAAGCTTTATTTAAAAAGTCTATTAATTACTACATAAGGCAAAAGAACTCAAAAAAATTTATTAGTTATTTGACCATTTTAATTTTGCTAAGCAATAACTTTATAACGATTGTTTTTATTTTTAGGGTTTAATAATGATCGAATAACAAAAATCCCTGTTAAAACACTGCTTTGCGCTGGTAATTATTTCCCCTTCATTACTTTGCTATGGCCTTACGGCTGTTACAGTTGTTATAAAACGTTTGAAAGTCTCCATTAGGTTCCATTATAATAAAACAATTTTATCCTCAACAAAATCACAGCTCAAATGTAAGAGACAGCTCATGGTTTGAATAAGACACTCAATTTGGTTTTGGATATTTCAGCAACGTATGTACGAATGTGCATTATTGATTTATCTCTAAACATTTAAAAAATAATTCATATTTCCATCGGTCACGGCATCACAAGTAAGCGGCTGGACCGGCTATAAAACATCAAGATACAACTCATAAGTCTAGCGCCGCAACGAAAAATGTTGCGGCATCATGATCATCATGCACAAACATCATGTATATTGAGAATATTCTGCATTAACAGCTCTACAATAAAGTCCTTAACAGTATAATATGTCTATCTTTTATGGTTTACTCAATACAACTTTTTTATATTAATAAATTTGTTAAAAAGTTATGCACCATTTTCGAAGGTGTTTTAAACACGCGGGTAATGATTCTTATCAAAATAAATACATTTATTATCACAAGCGTTTCATTTTGATCAAAGTTGCCTCTTACATCATTTGATTTCAATCAATCTATACTTATTACTTTAAAGCTGCTGTTTGCTTGTTTGAACGCGCTAATCTCAGAAACTACTGGACCGATAAAAATAAATTGTGTTGGATAGCTATTTATCTAGTAAGGGTACAAACATCACGCCGCCACGGGAGGGGAAGGAGCAAACTCAAAACGTGCGGACAAAGTCGCGAGGAGCCGCTAGTTTATACTAAAAGCAGAAAAGTTTGTCTGTTTCAACGCGCTAATCTCAGGAAATTTTGGAACGATTTAAAAATATTTTTGTGTGGCAGAGGCTAATTATCAGGAAAACATTAGCCGATAAAAATAACCCTGCAACGGGAGGGAAAGGAACAAACTCAAAACGCGTGTACGCAGTTGCGGGGGACTGCTAAAAATAAATAAACAAACACCAAGTCACTAAACAAGGGAAACAAGCTCAGACCAGTCAGTCCAGTCCATTAGCCCAGACTGACAAAAGAATGATGGAAAAAATTTAAGGTTTAATTTTCACCAGTCTCACGATAATTATATGGGCCATAATATAAAATTATAATATTAATATTACATAAACTTCGAAGGCTTAATCATAACCGCGTGGTTTTGAGGTTTCGCATGCGTCAATTTGCTGACGACAGGCCGCATTTGAAAGTCAACCTTTACCAGTGAGTTGTTTTTACTATTGAAAAGCTATGCTACGCAAAAAATGTGTCGCAAATATACGACAAAATTATGATTTTTTTTTTGAAAATTGAATTTCGAATAAGTTGATGATAGGTGGCGTCAATCCATGCAGCACAAGATTTGTTCGAGGTTCTAGTTCCATACGCTAGTAATAGTTGTTTGATGACCTTTACATACTATTATTTAGATATAAATAGGTGGCTTTTCTCTCTTATCTGTGGCATGACGCCCGTAACAACGCTTCAGAAGTCGTTCACTTCGGAATGAAACTGTTTATTAATCCCATAATTAAAATGGACTGATCTTGTTAAGGTGCTAAGTGATTTTGGAACTTTTGCTGATAGATTCCGAAGTTAAATGTAGAGTGAAAGTTTTCTTAAATGACTTTTTCCTTGAGAAAAGTTATGGGAACCGGAACCACTTTATTGAAATTGGTTTTATTTTTAAACTATGGCTATTTATAAAACGTGCTTTGTTATAAAACGTGTAACGTAAAATGCGAAAAACCTGAAAATTGGTTGATTGAAATGACGAGCTGGATCAATTGGTCCCATTCCATCTTTTAATTTGGTACAATTTTTTAAAAAAATCTTCACAAAATTGTTGCCCTGTTTTTTATGCGTAAGACAAGCCATCACGTGTGCAAACCCGCGAAAGTACTTACTACGTTACTTTTTTGTAAACGTAGAAATAACAAATGATAGTATTAGCGCGGCGCAGCGCCGTGGTGAATACCTAGCAACTCTTCTCTCGACAGACTCTCATTCGTAGAGCAAGAAATGATAATAAATGCCAGTAAAACTAAAACACCAAATAAAAAAATGAATTATGTCTTAACTATTTTTTTAATATATAATAAGGTCCATTGAATTAAAAATCATTTGGAGTGTCCGAGTTTTTTTTAAGTATATCTAAATACATAACTTTATGATGATGTCTGTCATGCTAATATTATTGGCGTACCTACAGCCATTTATTTGATTTCAAGTCAAGCGTTTTATCTCTACGGAATTACGACCAAATATACTGTCGTCCAAATAAAGATTGCTTACTTAGGACGGATCTTATGAAGAAATGAATTGAAAATCGGAAAGGGCGGACGCAGGATGTTCGCTCCATTCTAATCTGACCTCAAATTAGGTTGAGCGGAATTAACTATTTTTGGTTAAATGTCGCGTCCCAGCACTCAATTAAAGGGATCAATTTGGTGTTTATCATGGAACGACGTCTGTAGAATCTAAAGTAATTTCATTAAATACTTTTATAGGGAACTAGCAAACCCTGCGAAGTCCGTTTCGCCACTAGATGGCTTCGTTTTATGTAACATTTCGTTTAGTGATTAAAAAAAGAAGATATTTTTTTTTTGTTTTAAATTTGAATTTTCTTTGCTATAAACCTCACGGAGCCCGAGACCTTTCCAACGAATGCAAAACCGTGGAAATCGGTTCGTGCGTTCTGGAGTTATAGCGTCAGGAATGAAAACCCGACTTATTTTTATATAGTAATAGATAGATTATTGTCGTGTAATTTAATTACTGCTAAGTGTTGTCATTTAACTGATTGAATTTTAAACACGACAGTAAAAAAGTTAAAACCGACTTCAAAACCAAAATGCACCAAAAAGTCTTAAAAATTCTCTTGACCCAAAAGGAAAGGATCCATTTTATTGGAGTCGGTGCCATCACTTAAACCATCTCAAGTATCAACTATCAGTCCACCAACTCAAAAAAGAATTTGTTCACCTAAAATGGAGTCCTTTCCTTGGAAGAGTAAAGAGTTTTTAAGACTTTTAGTGCATTTTGGTTTTGAAGTCCGTTTTTACTTCTTTTAAGTAAAATTTATTTGTTATATTTTGTGATTAGAGGATGAGTTGCATCTTTTGACTCTGTTCTTTAATAAGCTACAAATTACCTATCATAAGTTCTGAAATTTCAATAACTGAACTCCTAAGCGTTGAAGAGTTCCACCACCAACTCAGCTCTACACAACGTCGACTATCATACGCAACAACAAGTTTTTATTGAGATTCTAGTACAAAAACACTAAACGTGCCTTTTAAGTTCGAGGTTTTCCATCGATTACATCTATATCACATAATCATATCCCGACTTGGCAATAATGGGACCAACTAGAAGGTATAACCTCTAGGTAGGCGCATTTTTTTTAAATCGGTCCTCAAATGACTGAGTTATGAAGTTACATATGTAAATACAAAAAAAACATATAGTTGAAATGACAACCTCCACCTCTTCCTTTTTTTAAGTCGGCAAATTATCGTGTTAGTTACTCTATTTATAACTAAAGAACGGCTCTGAACCTATTTGACTGATAATTGGTGTAGCTTAGAACTAGAAGACTGACATAGGATTTTTGAGTTATTGCCAACGCTATAAAAATATTTAAACATATGTACCTAACGCTCCACAACCTAGCACAGTCATCTTTAAACTTGAATAATATAGTTACAACTACCGATTAGCATGTACCCAAGCTTGTCGTCTACACTTTTTTTACAACATCACAATAAACAAAATATGTATGCAAAGTTTTCTGGGCTCAATAGATAAGTACTTCAATACAGTAGATACATGTCGGCAAGCATCTGTCATCTTGAAAGATACTTTGTCTTAGAGAACGGTGATTCGTCCTGTACCCCAATCACGAACTTTAGACGTATTCGTCACGTTATCGTAGCGAGTTTACGCAGTACAACGTTAGTCGGCATCACGAAGCACTCTCATGTCGTGTAGTAAGCTCGATAGCATTGACGAAGATGACGTCATACTAACGTAAATATGGCCGTTGAATGACACGTCCAGAAACAAGTTAAGCTATCTTTTTTATGAATATTATCGAAATATATCATGATATTCCAGTAAAATCTAAGAAAAATCAATAACGAAACAAAATTACGATCAATATGTTTGGCAGGGTTAGCAAATGTAATAAATTTGGTCTATTAAAATATGACGATATGTATATGTTTTTCGGTAATCTTACGATTTTTGAACTGTTTAGTAGACTGTCAATTGACAGACTGACGTTATGCCATCAAATTGTGACAAATTCAAAAGTTTTACAAAAGATTTAGTTAAAAATTATGAAAAAATATTTAAATAACGAGGACAAGTCGTTTGCATTACAACGTAACAATATTTGAATTTTTGGAAAAGTAAGTATGTAAAAGTAATACAAGGATAGGTGATTAAAGTGCTTTTATTGATTGGCTATTATAGCGAGATAAACTCTAACTAGATCTTATTTCTCAAGAAATTGTGATTTATCCAAGCCCTCAGCTCTCCAAGAGGACGCTGTTTCTAACAAATGGAATGAAAAGCATTACGTCAATATAAAATAAACATATATTATTCTTCAGACTTAAGACAGACCAAAGTACAATGTGTAGACGCCTATATAATACGCCTATATATGTCAGCTAGAAGAAATAAAGTGAGTCTATCAGTTCCGGCGGTCTTCGTTACTCCCATATATATATTTAGAGCAAAGATGAACCCAAAAAGATCAAAATCGATACACCTGTTACAAGTACCCTGTTCCTGATTTCTTTTCAAGTTAAAAATAAGGTGTAAAAGATAAAAAAAAAGTAATAAATTGAATATTTCCAATGTAATGTCATAATTTTAGAATTATAAATATGACCTCTAACGTTTTCTTTATTCCACACGTTTCTTTATTTCTCGCCAAAAGCTAAAGCTCTGTCCGTTGTTATATGTGATATTTTGAGCACATATAGTAAGAAACTATGTGTCGGATCCGTACGTACTCACTAGTACACACACACACACCCGTTGAAGACTTTCGTCTTCAAACACTGAGGTTAATGAGACGTGGCGACGCTCTTGCGCTGTTTCCCGACCTCTGCCTAGCCGGCCGCGTTGGATTCGTTGAAAGACCTCTTTCTTAGAACCACTTGTTGTGAGGCTCGGTTAAGGCTTTCGACTGTCGTTCCAAAATCTCATCTTCGCCTGCACGAATAGTATATTATCAATAAACCGGAGGTGAGAGATGTATTTGCTATTGAAGTTGATGCCGAATCTTCTCATTCCAAGAGCTTGAATCAGTCTTCAAATGCAGCCGTGTGATAATTTTAGAAAAAAAAAACAATTAAGCCGGTCTTATCCGTAAAAGTTACCTAGTTTCTCTTCGCTCATTTTTGACATTTAGAATCTGAAGTAATCTTGTTGCAACTCACGATACTATACGTCAAAGAAAGATTCGTGATCGCAAATCCAGTTTAACACTATAGAAAATGATTACGCACAATAAATGTCAGGTATTTGAGCTGCCAAATTTAGTTTGTTTTACGTCCGATAGAGGCGCTTTCAGATTCTCATACAAATGATTACGTTATTATACGAATACTTTGACGCAAATTATTCGTGATAGGGGTACTGAAGACTTTTTTATGTAATAATTAATGACTGTAGTTTTTAATGTACACGTCTTGCTGATCTGTGTGTGTGTGTATGTGTGTGTGTGTGTGTTTCTATTAAAATATTTTTAATCTCATTACACACACTTTAAGGTAAGCAAGCGCTGTTTTACTACACATTTGACTTCGTGCAAAAATTGCTTAAAATGCTTAAAAATTTCAAAAAATCAGTGCCCTCTCTACTACCACACATCCGCCATTCACCTGTCTTCATAAAAAGCAACCCCTGGAACTCAATACAATTTCGTGTCTAATGACAAAAACGTAGGCCCACACGGTAATACTGGCCTCAAATTACCTCGATACAAGCGTCACGTCCGCGCTCCCTGCGGGTGAGACGCGTGACTCCATTTCCTTGGGGCGTAGGGTCGGTTACAGCGATTAATGTTTATATATTTATTATTTATGTAGGATATGGACGTAGAACGGGATATATAAAAAAAAATATATTAAATATTTGACACCAATCTCAAACATTGCTCTGATCCCAAAGTAAGTAGCCAATGCACTTGTATGGAAATCAAACACAATGGTGGTACAACAACACCCAGACCCGAGACAATATAGAAAATATCGTTTTCTAAATTGACCCGACCGTGAACCGAACCCGGAATTTCATGAGATGGCGACGCTTGAAACCAGCGTGCTAGCCACTCGACCATGGAGGATGTAAGGAGTAATAATAAATGACAAGCGAGAGAGAGTGAGAAAGGATAAGAACGTTTAATTTTGAATAAGGAACGTGAAAGTTGATGTTTTGTCTGTCATGTAAAAAAAGTGGTCGATGATGTCAAAAGTGATTAAGAGTGATAATCAGAGGAAGACCTATATTGAGTTTTTGGAGTGGTTTAGAGAGTATTGTTAAATCCATCCTGTCGGTGGACGTCTTACATCACATCTTTGGTCGAACGGTCTCTGTATATAAAGTAGATTTGCGGTTACCAAATTAGACTTCCGGAGACAACTACTAAACCTCCACTTTCCGCTGATTAGGGCAATGATGAATACTAAAGGAGACGTTGCAAAATGCAACCAAGACCGTAACCGTTAAGCTTTTATTTCATTTCATTTATTCATGCTTTCTTACTAGGTATTACAAACTTACATAGGTGATGTATATAGATATAAATTGTACTTATTATTTCAATATCACCGCTTAACACCTACTTGTAAAATATACGAAGACACCAAAATAATGACTGTAAAACAACTTTACATCTACCACACATGCATACTTGTTAAAAAAAATATGACGCGCACTTTCCATACTAGTCTAACACTTCAAACGGTAAAGCAATTCACTAAGCGTAGCACACGCCGCGCGAGTTTTCTCGTGCTACCCAAAATTAGAACGAACTACGGAAAAAAAATGATTACTTTTGAAGGCGCGCAAGTCTATAACAAAATACCCTCTTCTATTAGAAATGTAAGCTCACTCGATGCGTTCAAATCAAAACTTACAACTTATGTTATTGAAAATATGTAATCTTATATCAAGTTTAATATGTGCTAAGTGCGACTTAATGTGATATTGGATTATTTGTGTTGAAATGTTCGAACGTACGTGAATATATTGTTTTGGTAGTGATTATTCTCATGTAAGTGACTGTTTTTTGTCTTTTATGGGAATAA
The DNA here is from genome assembly GCA_963924145.1 of Pyrausta purpuralis. Classification (NCBI taxonomy): domain Eukaryota; kingdom Metazoa; phylum Arthropoda; class Insecta; order Lepidoptera; family Crambidae; genus Pyrausta; species Pyrausta purpuralis. The sequence goes on from OZ001646.1 coordinate 7,654,898, forward strand.
ATATATCTTTAAACTGAACTGACTTATAACCTAGTTACCCAGAAGGTATAGCACTTTGATGGCAGCTTAGAGGTGAAGTTAAGTAAATACTACTACGTGTTATACAACTAAGACATCGCGTTAGAAGATATTTTATATTATTTAAAAAAACTGTATTTATAGAAATTTTTATTTTTAAGTTTTAGCTTTAAATCATTATTCTCAAAGAAAGCTTGCGAAATCCTCTTGAGTAAGAAAATAATAATAATGCAAAAATGTTATCCACGCCGCAACCAGCACCCCACCTCAATCCCGTACCGACAGTTTGCGGTAACAAGTCACTCGGAATAAGATGAACGTTACAAAACACATTACACGACTACATTAACGCCGTGTTAACGTTACAAATGAAGTATTTATCTTCCACCGAACGCAATTTAAATTCAGTAAATAGCAGCATTTCAACTATATTTTATTGGTTTTCTTTCAATTTTAATCGCTTTGTATTTTAATTGATAAGTCTTGCGGATTAAAACAACGGTTTTAATTGCTACGTAAAACCAAGATAAAACAAAAGTGTTAAGTCTAGAATAGATTGTAACGGGATTGCTACCATGTACCTTATTATTTTCGAGTGTGCGATATTTCGGCACTGTTGCAAGTGCCATTGATCACGACGTAACTTAAATCAATATCTATGTATATATACACATAAAAAAGAAGTCGTGTTAGTTACTCTAGTTACAACTCAAGAACGGCTGAACCGATAAGTCTGCAAATTGGTAGGGAGGTAGCTTAAAAGCAGGAAAAGGACAATGGACACTTTTCATCTCGTTTGATAGGGCTGGGGCTGGAAAGGACGGGGCTGGGGCAAAACGGTTGATAAGTAGCTTAGAACCAGAAAAAGGACATAGGATAATTTTTTACCCGATCGAGATGGGGCTGGAGGCGAAACAAAATTCGCTGGGTCCGTTAGTAATGAAATATTTTGATTTGAGGAATAGGATCAATATCTATTAACTTTAAAAGCTGTTTTGATAACCATTGTAAATGTCTTTGTTATTTATAAGGACCGAGTTTCAGAAGTGTCCTCGAATTTATACAACTTTGGCACAAAATCTTAAGCTTTAACGAACTAGCATTTTCGGTTTCCTTTCTCTACTTATGTAAGCCAATTTTGCCTTGTCGAAAAACATAAAATCAGGACCTGTCGTACGGCCTATGTATCTGAGCTTCACTCATAAAAAAAACTGACATGTCACATCCTGTCCACACTGTCAATACATACATACTTTTTGTCGTCGATAGTTCGCACGTTGTACAGTGACCGGCACATCAGGTTACTAACTTTTGTTGCAAACTAGCCCTTATTACAACTAAATAAGATACCGCAGTGTTTACCTTGACGTGCTGTCGTCCGTACAAGATTTACTATTCAACATAATTTGAACGTTCGTAGCCTAGGCAGTTAGTGTATTCCGAGTTCATTTTATAATGGCAATGTCAAACTTAATGTGTAAGCGATGACTACAGCTAGACTTTGTTTGTCCTACGCGAATTTTAAATAGGAGCGTTTTACAGACAACCTTTGCTCTTTAACCTTGGACTTTTAAAACGGTATGTTTTAAAATCGTCACTTAGCTTCACGTCACCTAGCGTAGGACGTCCACCGACAACATGAAAGACGACCTTGTAAAGATCACAGGATTCAGACCGCTTGCTGTGAAAAACTGTGGGGGAGGCCTACGTTCAGCAGTGAACATCCTTTGGCTGATTATAATGATGATGACTTTGCTTTGGCTGAAATGTCACATGGTCCAAATAACCTTTAGCTACATACATATATTTTTGAGTTAGAAGTTAGTGTTGTACTCGATCTCATTGCGATTAACGTTAAATCACTACGATTAAAACTTTCGCGGACTTTATTATGTAAGGCAAGATTTTCTTTGCTTGGTTTAAACAACCTTTGACGACCTCCGTGGTGTAGTGGCTAAGCACGCTGGTTTTAAGGCGTCGCCGCTTCGAGGTCCCGGGTTCGATTCCCGGTCGGGTCAATATAGAAATCATAGTTTTTCTATATTGTCTTGGATCTGGGTGTTGTGGTAACACCATTGTGTCTGATTTCCATAACACAAGTGCAATTAGCTACTTACTTTGGCATCAGAGCAATGTATGTGATTGGTGTCCAATATTCAATAAATATTTAACCTTGACTTTTGACAACGAGATGATTCATTCCCAATTAAGGTCAATTTAAAAAGTCCATTGCATAAACACTTTATAAACAAAATAGGTAACAAAAATTTAAAAGAGAAATAAAAAAAATAAACTTAATATATTTTTAAAAATATGATTGTTAAATTCTAGAGGTAGGCGCTAAAACTGCGACACAGTTAGCGCAAACACGTTTCAATTATAATTTGTCTGTGTTATTGAAATAAATTTGAATTTAAAAGATTACTTGCTTTAAACTTACACTAAATACACGTAATCTTTAACCCAGACTATGCAAAATCAGGCTGATTTTTGATCCAAAAATATATTATGACCGGTGTTTCAGAACTAAAACCACAGTCAGATGCTTGGCGTGTCACAGAGGGTTAGAGCCTGTGAACTCAGATCCTTCAAATACTTGACAGCAACCGCCCAATCTCAACTGAATACTTGACATAGTCTGTTAGTTTCAACACATAATGTTTATCAATTCACTGCTTTGGGTTTTCAATAAGGATTAATTATTTTGGTTAAACCGATGAGCTGCAATCAGTAAGACACATATTCTCAACTCATTTTTATGTACAAGAAAGGCTTTACGATTTTGTTTCACTATCGACAAATAAGCAATAACAAAAAAACTATTCAAATATGGAACGTCATTCTGTTCGAAGTATTCTACAAATAACGCTAAGGGCTGATTTTTCAATGGTCAGATAAAATTTTCAATGGTCTGAATTCTGTGATCTTTACAAGGTCGTCTTTCATGTTGTCGGTGGACGTCCTACGCTAGGTGACGTGAAGCTAAGTGTCGATTTTAAAACATACCGTTTTAAAAGTCCAAGGTTAAAGAGCAAAGGTTGTCTCTAAAATTTAAAATTCGCGTAGGACAAACAAAGTCCAGCTGTAGTCATCGCTTACACATTAAGTTTGACATTACCATTATAAAATGAACTCGTAATACAGTAACTGCCTAAACTACGAACGTCCAAATTATGTTGGAAAATAAATCTTGTACGGACGACAGCACGTCAAGGTAAACACTGCGGTATCTTAACCAATTGTAATAAGGGCTAGTTTGCAACAAAAGTGGGTAGCCTGATGTGCTGGTCACTGTACAACGTGCGAACTATCGCCGACATAAAGTATGTATGTATTGACAGTGTGGGATGTGACATGTTAGTTTTTTTTATGAGTAAAGCTCAGATAAATAGGCCGTACTACCGGTCCGAATTTTATATTTCTTGAAAAGGCAAAATTGGCTTACATAAGTTGAGCACGTAAACACAAAATGCTAGTTCGTAGCTTAAGATTTTGTGCCAAAGTTGTATAAATTCGAGGAAACTTCTGAAACTCAGTCCTTATAAGTTACAAAGATATTTACAATGGTTATCAAAATAGCTTAAAGTTAGTAGAAATAACGCTAAGGGCTGATTTTTCAATAGCCAGATAAGAAATATTCGTCGAACAAAATACAATGTGGCTAATTTGAAAACGTCACCTAATTAGGTACCGTGACAATTGTCAGCAATCATAGGTACCTGTAATTTTTTTAAATTTGTCGCTTTAAAATTTATCGTCTGATAAATTTTATCTGACCATTGAAAAATAGCCCTAAAATAAATTTCATCCTAGATAAAAAAAAACATATAAAATATTAGGAACTACACCACATAGTGAACACTTTCTTTAAGTAGTTTATTTTTAAAACACCACTCAATTTGGCGAGTAGTTCTTTAAAAATAATTTTCAAAAACAAGAGCTAGGTAGTTATATTACGCACTTAGGGTCTAATGATACATAATCTTGACACTTGGAACCGGGTGGGTCGCCGATAATTTTATTCAAATGAAACCTTATCGTAATAAAACGTAAGCACCTCAGCGCCATCTTGATTCGACGTTCCATCAAACATTACGGCGATCTTTACGACTTATCATAAAAGGCTCGATTAGAATGAATATCAGGGGAGAGGGGATAACACTATTTCATACGGCACATACTTCATAATGACAGTTTATCTGTCACTTTCGCTCGGTTTAACGCCAATAAAAGAATGAAGTCCGGTGTGGAGTAGCTGTAAATCTTTGCCAAGTGCGAAACGTTTTTAGAGGCTACGATTTCGATTCATTTTTTTTAAGTAGGTTGCTTGTTTATTACTTTTACATTTATCACACTTCCAAAAATATATCACAATGTGATGAGTTGGTTTTCATTCAGTCTTACTTTGCTCTCTATATAAACAAATATTCTTTATTGCACAAGAAAGGACACAAGAAACATAAAATTACAACAAATCATAATATCAAAGTGGCGGTCTTATTGCTTGAAGCGTTTTTTTCCAGACAACTATTGGGTAGAGGAAACAATGTTTTAGAGATAAGAATATGGTATGAGAAAACATATTTTTGCACACCGCTTTCTACCTCTATAATAAACGTTGTTACTATAACTATCCCTCAATCTCAATTATTATCGCTTATATAATAATATTGCACATAAAAAGTAAATAAAAATATAGCAATTTTAGTTTTTCATAAAGCTTGTTGCAAGTCTAAATTCATAGTGATATTTTTATATATAGGTCCACCGACTTATTGTTTTTGTAACAAGACAAAACGTGTGCTGTAAATGTACTAATCGGACGCTGAGTCGACGGCAAAATGTGTGTGCTTTACGAGGGTCCAAAATACCAGCCCTTTCGATTCGCAAAATCGCTAAGTTATCATCATCTGCAGGACGCCTCGTCGACGACTGAGCTGATTTATTTATCAAATTATGTTTAGAACGTCTCATTTTGGAGCTTAGGCTAAGCAAAATAAATATAATAAATCATTAGATTACACTTTCATGTTTGATAATATTTTTAAATACACTTACTTACTCATCTGCTACACTCTACATCTTAATTCGGATTACGGAACTAACAATTTCAGGTTACTTGACTTTTGCGCTAGATTTCTTTAAGAATATCGAACAAAACATAACGACCCTACCACAAAATAAAAAAAGGGTGAAACTGCTGTTTAAATGTTAAGCAGCTAGAGTGGAATGTATGTCACTCTTATGGGAATTGACTTGATTGACGTCGATTTTAAACATGCAGTATCATTTCATCATTATCATCATTTGATTTTGTTCTTAGAATCAAGATACACATTGCAGAAATAGAATATAATATGACAAATCGAACGTCTTGTGTTACTTATGACAATTAGATTAAAATCTATAATCAAGTAATATTACCTTCAAAGCCTCGCAATACCTACAGTAACGCAATCCAGTTTTGTCTGCACAAACTCACCAAAAATGCAAATACCCTTTAATAGTTTTGACAATATTCCAGTCCATAAGCCTTCACATTGAGCAGGCAGCCATTATTCGAACGCGTTGCGATTTTAATGAACAAGTATCGCGATGTTTGCGCCCCATTACTCTGTGCGTTAAGCGCTGCGGGCATGGAAACTACTATTTGTACTCGATAGACCATTAAATTATTTATTGTTTCAAGAAAAATCATGATTAAATCAACTAACGGTGCCAAATGATTTAACTTTTCTAAGGTACTTTTTCTGAATTGCTAAGACAGTCAGCTGTATGGCTTTTGGTTTTATAACAATCATTGGTCTCTTTTGATAGTTTCTCTTAAATATATTCAAAAATAAATGTCTCGTGATACATTAGAAATTTTATAATTTCATATTTTGTAAAGTTTTCTTTAAATAATTTTCGAACTGTTATTTGTAAATTCAATAGTAACATTAAAGGGGATACACAAGTTTGGTGACACTGTTTAAACATCTCGCTGCTTTGTATTTTGACGATAAATTGAATAATTGTAAATAAAAAACAAACTTTACCTATCGAGATGCAGTAGTTACATCGGAAACAAACTGTTTCTGATGTAACTAATTTTGGCAACAATTAAAACCGTTAAACATTGATTAGCGGTTGCGCTTTTGACTTTGTAGCATGCGCCAGTATTCACAACACCTCACATTTATAGAGTAAGTAGGTACTGCAGAGTTCTATTAGCTTTCTAATTTTGGTTATTTGGCTTCGATAAAAAAAAGTGATAACTTTATTCTGGGGATTTTTGGAAATTATGAATTATTTATTTCAGGAAAGAGGGTAATAATTGGATAATTGAGTGAGCGCGCAATAGTCTTCAACTGGCAGACTTGACTATGAGTGTGCTTCTATGTGACTATAAGAGCGCATTATAGGTCACTAGAAGGTTTTTAGTAGGATATATCTAATTAAAGTTTAGTCTGAGTCTTTAACCATTGGAAAAAGCCAGGAGTAGCCGCGAGTCAATCGACGGCCAACGCCATCTAGTGATGAGTGGTGGTACTATATACGGTGCCAGGTCATACAGGGGAAAAACTAATGGTAGCCGCGAGGTAATTAACTGGCAGGTAGCGCCATCTAGCGGGAAATGGTGGTACTAAATAACGGTCTATCTTAGAAAAATATTTTTGCTTCCTCGGAGGCTACATATTCATGGCAAAATACTATTACCAATAAACGCGATGCTTTTATTATCAACTTAAACATCCCCAGTGTTCAAAAGGGATGTTAACTCAGATGGTAAGTCAAATGTATTTATCGGTGCGTCACGATGTATTCAATCATATAAATAAATTTATTGTATGCACCAACTTTTTTTTGTGAAATAGCTGCCCATCTTAGCTTTTAACAAGTCATGTCAAATATTATTGTACTAATATTTACGCAATATGCTTTCTCATACCAGCGCGTGGTGACGTTCGATTTTTAGGGTTCCGTAGCTGAATGGCAAAAATACGGAACCCTTATAGTTTCGTTCAAATATGTCTGTCTGTCCACTTTATTCTGAAACTATTAGTATTACAAAGTTGAAACCTGATAGGTAGATGTATCCTGTTAACCACTTGACGATTCTCATACAAAAATAGTAATAATTGTAAAAAAAAATAAAGGGGGGGGGGGATTGTAGAGTCTTTAGATAGCTTTTTTTTTAAAATGTCATCGAGATTCCTAAAACCATATTCTCGAAAAGTCTAACGTTTGAGAGATACTCAAATCAAAAGTGTCTAGGGATCAAGCATTTTTATGCGGATTTCTTGGGATTGAGATGTGGCTTTGTAATAAATTTATAATTTTATAAATATATATACCGTCTGGTGTAGTGGTCGAGAAATCGCCTACTACGCAGCGGGTGCGGGTTCGATCCCCGCACAATACAAACATTTGTGTGCATGGACAAGTCTGTTTGTATTGGTCTGGGTGTTTTCTATGTATATTATGTATGTATTTACAAAAAAAAAACTATTTAAGTATTATATCCGTTGTCTGGCACCCATAACACAAGCTTTGAGTAGCTTACTTTGTGGCTAGATGGCGATGTGTGGGAATGTCCAAAGGATATTTATTTATTTATTTATTATATATGGATCCTTTTTGGTGCATTTCATAATTTGAAACAGGAACTGTCAATCAAATTCGAGTAAAAGATGATATAAAAACATACAACGCTTTGAAGACATTATTAGTACTACTGTTTCCATACTACTGTACCCCAATCACGAACTTTTGTAGCGCAGCGAGTTTACACAGTACAACGTTAGTCGGCATCACGAATCTCGTGTCGTGTAGTAAACTCGGTAGCATTGACGAAGATGACGTCATACTAACGTAAATATGGCCGTTGAATGACACGTCCAGAAACAAGTTAAGCCATCTTTTTTATGAATATTATCGAAATACATCATGATATTTTAGTAAAATCTAAGAGAAATCAATATCGGAACAAAATTACGATCAATGTTTGGCAGGGTTTGTAAATGTAAAATTTAGTCTATTAAAATATGAAGATATATGTTTTGCTGTAATCTTTAGATTTTTGAACTGTTTACTAGACTGTCAATTGACAGATTGACGTTATGCCATCATATTGTGACAAATTCAAAAGTTTTACAAAAGATTTAGTTAAAAATTATAAAAAATATTTGAAATAACGAGGACCAATCGTTTGCAGTAGAACGTAATAATATTTGAGTTTTTGAAAAAGTAAGTACGTAAAAGTAATACAAAGATTTGTGATTAAAGTGCTTTTATTCATTGGCTATTAAAGCGAGATAAACTCTAGCTAGATCTTATTTCTCAAGATATTGTGATTTATCCAAGCCCTCAGCTCTTCAAGAGGACGCTGTTTCTAACAAATGGAATGAAAAGCATTAACGTCAACATAAAAACTATATATATTATTTTTCAGAACGAAGACAGACCAAGATGCAATGCATAGAAATACTCCTACCTAGCTAGAAGAATTAAAGTGAGTCTAGCAGTTCCGGCGGTCTTCGTTACTCCCTTATGTCATAATCAGAGAAAAGATGAACCCAACAAAATCAAAATAGATATACCGGTTACAAGTGTCCCTGTTCCTGATTTCTTTTCAAGTTAAGAATAAAGAGTAGAAGATAAAAACTTTTGTAATAAATTTCATATTTCTACTGCATTGTCCTAATTTTAGAATTATAAATATGACCACAAATGTATTCTTTATTTCACACGTTTCTTTATTTCTCGCCAAAAGCCAAAGCTCTGTCTGTTGTTGTATGTGAGATTTTGAGCACAAATAGAAAGAAAATATGTGATGGATTCTTACGTTCTCACTAGTACAACCACCCGTTGAAGACATTCGTCTGCAAACACTGAGGTTAATGAGACGAGCAGACGTTCTTGCGCAGTTTCCCGGCCTCTGCCTGGCCGGCCGCGTTGGATTCGTTGATAGACCTCTTTCTTAGAAGCACTTGTTGTAAGGCTCGGTCAAGGCTTTTGACTGTAGTTCCAAAATCTCATCTTCGGCTGCACGAATAGTATATTATCAGTAAGACGACCCGTCTGGTGTCGTGGTCGAAAAATCACCTACTACGCAGCGGGTTGCGGGTTCGATCCCCGCACAATACAAACATTTATGTGCATGAAAATTGTCTATTTGTATTGAGCTGGGTGTTTTCTATGTATATCATGTATGTATTTACAAACAAAAAGTATTTAAATATTATATCCGTCGTCTGGCTGGCACCCATAACACAAGCTTTGAGTAGCTTACTTTGGGACGAGATGGCGATGTGTGGGAATGTCCAAAGGATATTTATTAATATTATATTTTTTAAAGTAAACCGGAGGTGAGAGATGTCTTTGTTATTGACGTTAATGCCGAATCTTTCCCATTCCAGGAGCTTGAATCTTTCTTCAAATGGAACTGTATGATAATTTTAGAAAAAAAAATCAATTTAGGAGTTCTTATCCGTAAAAGTTTCCTAGTTTCTCTTCGCTCATTGTTGACACTCAGAATCTCAAGTAATTTTGTTGCAACCCACGATACTATACGTCAAAGAAAGGTTCGTGATCGCAAATCCAGTTTAACACTATAGAAAATGTTCACGCACAATAAATGTCAGGTATTTGAGCTGCCAAATTTAGTTTGTTTTACGTCCGATAGAGGCGCTTTCAGATTCTCATACAAATGATTACGTTACTATACGAATACTTTGACGCAAATTATTCGTGATAGGGGGTACTGATTAAAACCAACGTAATTACGGAGCGGCGACGTCATTTAAGCAGGGAAGAAATGCTCAGAGCCGTGGCAATGATAGAAACTGGTTCCCGGCAACGTACTGTGGCTTTAGCTCTGAATACAAGTCAGAGTGTTATCAGTTGACTTTAGACACGTTACCGAAGCACTGGTACCGTGGCTGAGCGCCATGGAGGGCCGGTATCGCTGCATCACACGGAGACAAAACCGATACATTCAAATCACAACTCGAAGAGTTCCAACATTAACAGCCACGATGTTAGCCGTGAGGCTTCATCACTCTTCAGGGAACTTAATTAGCGACCAAACAGTCAGAAACCGCTTGCATGAAGTGAACCTTCATTCCCGAAGACCGCTACAGGTACCACCTATAGCAATGCAAAATCATAGGATTCGATATCATTGGGCTCTTGAACACGGAAATTGCGCAGAAGAACAATGGCGTTTCGTGTGCTTTTCTGATGAGTCTCTTTTTGGTATGAGACCGGATACAAGACGTATACGACACTGGACGCCAATAGCGATTAAACTCCTGCCAGGAAGTCCATCCTTATAGTGGTGGAACCAACATGGTATGGGCGGGTATTCGGATCAGAGGCAACTTCAACGCTCAAATTTATGCTGAGACGATTGTATCAGACGTCATCGTTCCTCTACAAGTGCAAATCGGTCCCTTATTTCAGTTAATGCATGATGGGATATGCTACAGAGAAGAGCTCTACCGAATATGGAGGGTATGCAGTCGCAAGAAGACCTTTTTGTTGCTGTTGCAACGAACATGGGCGGCCATTCCACAGCGTGATTTGGATGAATTCATTTTGAGTATGCCAAACCGATGTTCTTGTGTTGTTAGTGTTCGAGGTAGAAACATGTATTATTAATTGTTTAAGTTACATAATAAAATTTTAAAGAAAACTGTTATTTCAGTCTTTTATTCGAACTTTAACGTTATTGGTTCAAATGTCAAAAATCCCTTTATAAGGAAAATGGCAAATTTCTTTATTAATGCAAAGGTGACTTGGTTTATCGTTACTGTAGACAAACGAAAACACTTTATTTGATGAATCCTTAAAGAAAATTTTAATATCAATCAGGAGAAAAGTTATTGCAAAAATATATGTTGATCCCTAGACACTTTTGATGTGTGTAGATAAAATACAAGGTGTAGACCTTAACAACGACTTTCAATGAAAATTGGTTTAAACGAGTTCAAAGTAGTTTTTGAGATAGAGCACATTTTAAAACAAAGTTATTATTGCTGTCAACAAAGTATTTTGGCAAGGTGGAAGAAAGTGGATTTCTTATTCAGTTAAAATTGGCACGGAACCCTTATTGTGAGAGTACGACTCTCACTTGGTTTGTTTTTTTTCTGGGGGCACGGCAGTGCCCCCACCAAGTCGAGCAAAAAAGCGTCACGGCCGTACCATCCTTTTCTCGAAGCAATTCAGACCATTTTCGACCCCCTGTAACTTCGTTGTAGAAAAAACTAGAAGACTGAAATTTCAGTAACCATGCAGGCATTGTACAGACATGGTATATTTCAATTTTCATTCAATTTGAACCAGTATTTTAGGAATTATAACGGGTCAAATTTCTTAATTTTGTCACTCACTGACTCACCGATCATCAAAATGCAAAGGCACTTCTAGCAGACCTAGAAGCTTCAAATTTGGAATATAAGTAGTGTTTGGTGTATGAATCAAGTAAAAACTAAAAAATTTAGAAAAGGCCGCAAAGAAAATTAAGCCCATACAGCCAAGTCTTCAGTTAAATTTTTCAATATTGGCTTTATTCGTAACGATGTTTTACGTCAATTATTATTATTGCGTGCGAAGCCGCGGGTTTAAGCTAGTCCCATATAAATATAGGCGCATAGTAGTGCCCCTGCCAAATCGAGCAAAAATTCGAGAAAAAAATGGGTATTTCCGTCATGAAAACACGTGTAAATTAAATTATTTAATGCAAAAAACGTACCTACATGCGTATTCGTACTTATTACGAGTAAGTAAGGTTGTAAATTAATTATTATACCACGCGCTGCGCGGTGCTAGCGCGAGGGCGCGGGGCGGAGACAGTGGCGGGGCGCGCGGAAAGGTGAATGTCGCCGAGCGAGCAGTAGCCGCGCTCATACGCGCGAGAGACCCAACGCTGTTCGGATGTGCCCAGAATTCTTACCTATAACTTTGCGATTTTCAATGATAATTTCGATTGCTATATTAGTTTGACGACTAAAGGCTACTCTCATTGGTCTACTGATATGATTTGCTTACAATTGCTTACAATTTGGACGTTGTTCGGATAAATAATTTTAATTAAATATTGATACTTTAAGTACCTAAGTATTTATAAATTTCTTATTACCTATTCGTTTTTCTGCATAAAAATAACTTTGCAATCTAACTTATAGGTAGTCGCAATGGATTCAGTAAGGAAAAAAGTAGAACTGTCTACAAAAAACAAAAAGAAATGAGATCCCATCAAAAACAATACTTGTCAAAAAAACCAAGTCTCGCAACTCAGTTGTTCTGCGGTAAAAAGTTGTGAGATCCATGTAATACCAAGTCGGTTATAAATTTATTCAGTCTCCACTGAAGCGACTTTCTATCTTAATACGTCCAGTCTCTAAGACCACGATCGTGGTCCATAACAATTGAAAATCAATTGTGTCTGGAGTCTCCGTACTCGAAGCATTAAGTTGTTACGTAATAATTAACAGCATCTTATAGTGACGCATATCAATATTAAAATTCTTTAATGTTTTATATAAATATATTGAGACTTGGCCATCGCACTCAATAATTGAATTCACATGTGTTTTCAGGCGATTGAATTTACACGTGTTTTCAGGCGATGACCAAGTCTCAATTTATTTATATAAAACATTAAAGAATTTTAATATTGATATGGACCACGATCGTGGTCTTAGAGACTGGACGTATTAAGACAGAAAGTCGCTTCAGTGGAGACTGAATAAATTAATAACCGACTTGGTATTACATGGATCTCACAACTTTTTACCGCAGAACAACTGAGTTGCGAGACTTGGTTTTTTTTGACAAGTATTGTTTTTGATGGGTAACTATCTTCTCTTCGCTGGATAATGATGCACGCAATTGTGCCAAATTAGCGACCATTGCTTTATGGAATTAGAACAAAATTTCAGCCCGTGAGCCGTAATGAGTTACTTTCGGTCAACATTACATGACACGTAATTAATTGTTGCCGATCAGATAGTGCGAAAAATCTGTTGACGTAATTTTGTCTCTGAAATGCAAAGTAGTCTTTAGTGCACAACAAAGAATAAAATTATTGTACTTTCAGCTCCACGCAGTATGAATTATTACATACAGCAAACCACCAGCAAAACAATGCTGAATCAAAACTTTAATTACAAAGCGTATATTGGTAGCGCTAGTATACGAAGACGCTGCATACTTCACTATGTAATGCAATAAAGAGACCGCGAGATGTCGCCTCTATGATACATGGCGGAATTTGTCACGGCCGGGAATTGCGTCGTTATTTATGTACCTCGATATACGAGAACATTCGCGGTTGTGTGGGAACACTGTACACTGGGCGGCAAAAATGTTGGACGAATTAAATGTCAAAGACCATTCTCCACTTTCAAGGAAACTCCAGTCGTAACAATAATAAATCTTTATTCAATAATTCCTTTCGTTACAAGTTAGGTCAGCGCTTCGCTATCATCACGGACAACACTTCACTTCATGACAATCAGACGAGAACTGAACTGAGCATCTGGCTTCCATCTTCCTGTTGACTCGACCCCCACTACTCAACCCCATGGCTGGCGGGGCTGAGCAATGCTGCCAATATTAATCTCTCAAGCGTATGTAAACGAGACACAATAGATATTCTATTATTATGCGGTTGCCTGCAACCGCTTCGGTGTTGAAGCATTAAATAGAAATACTACTGCTTTTCAAAAATAAGTTAAATTTTACTAATTTTATTGAATAATCATGACACCAAATAATTAAATGACTGATCAAAAACCCTCTTTCGAAATCTTCAATCCTTTAACACTTTAACTGCCTTAAATAAATATATTTGAATATATTATAGCATTTATTAAAATATATTTACGCAAATATTAAAAAAAAAGAACATTAGTCCTAGTGGTCGGCACACAGGCGTGTTGGTGACCGAGCACTCGGCTCCGAGTGCTATACATATACATTTTAAACACTCGGGCCCGAGTGGACGGTACTGCTGGAATAGTCTTCGCGTACTGCTGCAACAGTCATACGTCTTATGGCGAAATCACGTCGAAAATCTTCACTTTGTAATTAAATCAAGCCACTATGTAGCCACAGTAATAGAAGGATCAAAATAATAAGCGATTTTACCCGCAGCAGCGACAGTTTCACCCCTTAGGAACAGAGATGGCGCTACTTTTCTAAAAAAACAATTGAAAATTCTTCAAGTCAAACCACTACACTGATTTTAATGAAAATGGTATCAAATGAAAGATAATTATATAGTTAAGATAATAATTAGAAAAAAAAACATTGTTTAGGTAATATCTTCCAAACATGCACAAATATATTTTATTAGTTTAGAAAAAAAGTTAGTAAATTTTTACTTCATTTTATCCAAAAATAAACGCTGGGTATGTATTTTCTTAGTTCGTATAATTGCTTATACTCGGGAACAAGTGCCCAAACTAAACGCGTTTAAAAGACAGCAACCACACAATTGCCAGTCGTTATAAAAGCGATTATAACCCCATAATGCGCAGACCCGTCATTTTGACATAATAACTGACCTCAACCGTTGAATTAGCTTTTTATGGACCACATGACAATGTGATAATGGTGGTTTTGCGTGGTTTAATAACAAAAGTGACAAAAACTTTCAACGCTAGTAAAGTGCAGATTCCCTTTTACAGATGGTCTGAAGGTTGATCCTTTGTGTAATAAGGGTGTAGCTGACAAAACATTAGTGGGCCCTGTTTTTATTGAAAGTAATAATCTTAATCATTTGCAGGTTTCGCTCAATTCTGAAATTATTATTTATGTAAGCTTTTGTACACACAAAATATCAAAAAACAAACATGATATAGTACTACGAATAAAATAAATCTAAGTTTTCGGCATTTTGCGATAGTGTGCTATATTGATTTAATATTTTGTGTAAATAATTTGATGACTAAATATCAGTTATAGCCATGAGTCTGTCTTTAGTCTGAAGCCAGTGCGGACTAACATGACACATCACACATTAGATTAATCCCTGTCAATAACGGCCATACATACGAGGCCCTACTTTTGAATCACTCGCGTCAAGATGGCGTGTGATATTAACTCTTTCGGGGACAGTGAACGCCTATAGACGATTAAAATTTATATTTTGTCTGGTGTACTATCCGTAAAAGTGTTAATTGACTAATATCAGATTTTCCAACGGAAATTAGTACAATTCCAAACAGGTGATAAAAAATTATAACTGAATTTTGTGAGTACTGTATATTTTCTGCGTGATTTTCATTGATTTGATTTGAATTTGATTTGATTGATCCTTTTCGAACGAAAATCATTCGCCATATTTCAATCTGACTGATTCAGAAATAGGGCACTAGTCCCCAAAAGAGGCTAAGCGATGGCAATAGCCCAATCCGATCGGCAACAGTGTGACGAGTACACCCGAATTAGTCCGGGACTAAGCCGAACGATCTGCGAAATGTGAATTTAATAACATTGTGCTGAGAGTAGCCACAGGTCGTAGAAGAACAGTTAACTTTTTTGGTAATATTTTTACAATGTTAAAATCTTAATAAAACACTAATAATAAATAATAATAAAAAGAATGTATTTCTTCACAGAAATTTTAACATATTTTGTACAGTTAGGTTATATTTAAATGATGTTACGGATAAACTTTTGTGAAGGCTGGGCTTGCTATGAATTGAGACAATCTGGACAAGACACGACAAGACACCACGTTTCCACCTTTTAAATTTAAAAAATCCGAAAAAAATGATCCGTAATCCGTAGTCTGAAGAAATTTGACGACCGAAATATAACAAAATAAATAGCACAAACTAACGTATAATTAAAGAATAGAATGTAATTTTTGTATGAAGTGTTGGACATTCGCCGCTTCTTATTAGGACATTGTGACACAAGCATAAGTGTCGTAAATGTGATTGAAATATTGCGCCATGATACTTCATTCTATAACCAGCGACAAATTAAAAACTCAAATTCTATATATTGATAGCGCATGTGAGCCTAATAAGTTACAAGAGAGAGTGAGAGAGATTTTAAATTATACATATTTTCTATTTCATTCAACTTACTACCAGCATAAATGATCATTTTGAGTGTCCAAAAACATGATCTTTCCTTCAGACGCCGAAGTTCATTCATCATCATATCTTGTAGTTCACATAATAAATAAGGTTACCTCGTTCAATGTGATGATATAAGGTACAGATTAAGGTGAGAGATAAAAAAATGAAACATTTTAGAAAAAAAAAACATTTTAGATTTACATACGTAAATTAGAGATTAAGGTAATCCTTTTTATTTTTCAAATATTTTTTATTTTATTTTAGGAGACAGCCGTAGGTCGCCCCAGCGTCGTTTTGTTATAAAATGATTAAATTATTGATACAAAATAATGAATTTATTTGTATCTATCTAGCGGGGTTTGAAAATACAAAAAAAAGAGATGTATCGCTTTAATACAACTTCCAAAACCCAAAAATTGTTTTGTTTGTTAGGAAATAGCGCTTTTAAGAAAATTGACGTCCGCTCACCAAAATGATGGATTGAGCCATAGAATTGACAGTTAGCTTTTGTAAGTAAGCGCTAGCAATTCCTTTTTTGTAGAGAAAAGGCAAAGTGACAGTTTGTTATGATTTACATTTGATTTCCTAGATGGCGCTTATTCGGAATGTTTATACTTAGGCCACACAGATGGCGCAAGGTACTTGGAGGATGATTCTGCTAAAAAATATTCTTAACACATCAAAACAATATATTGGGTCTGGGCCATTTCCTTTAAGATAAGAGGAAAAGAAAGATAGGCCATTGAATTGAGAGAGGCAAAGCCAATGATGTAGATAACTTAAAAATTGTCAAGAAGTTGATTTAAAAAAAAAAAACACTCCGGGAGTGCCGGCAGAAGTGAAAACTTGAATATCAACGTTGTGCATTTTTGCTTTTTTGGAATAGTTAGGGAATAATTTTGAATGAATTGCTCTTATTATCAATATAAAAGTACCATCATTTTTGTTATAGAATACAATAATAATAATATAACATTTTTATAGAATACAATATTTATTTATTGCGCTATCGTACACAAACATTACAATTTATATTATATTTAATTACATTAAAAAGTTTATCTCTCAGAAAAATCAACTTACATCCATAATTTCGCCAACCGTCTTACGGTTTTTCGATCAGCCCACGTGTCCTGACGCGAGTTTCACATTTTTCCCCCATCCCACAAAAGTGCTCGACGCCGCTAAAGAAGTTTTCACTTCAAAAAATGTCAAAGAAAAAATTATGAAAATCCCGATTTTCAAAATAGTACATTATGATACAAGTGTGCTAAGTTGACCATTATACAAGGCGATATTGTGTGCGCACGAGCGAAAGTGAGTGCGCCATAAGAAAGCCGCGTATATAATGGTCACAGGCACACGTGTTTCGTACGACGTTTTTCAACACACTTGCGAGGAAAAAACAAGACTTCATTTATTAAGTTTTTAATTATTAAAACAGTTAAAATACATTTCACTCCATTTTGATGGCAAAGACTTTCGCACGCGTTTTTCGCCTCGTTACGTATGTCCGGCGGAGTTAATAATAGGTTTTTTTTACTTGAAGTAGACAGTTTCATTAATATTAAACTTCATAATTAATCCAAACTTCGTCACAGCCAACAGATATTATTACAGATTAGTAAGAGTATGTTTACGAAAAATGGCGCGTTGTTTTTTTTTTCTTGCCGTGATACCGATGCACGCGCAAGGCTTAGGCGCGAAATAGATCGGCCAAAAGCCAAGATTAAAAATGTAATAATTCGTGTTTAAAACACAAATCACAGAAAATGCTAAATGAATTTGAGCTATTTTTTAGTAATAAGTCTGGATTTACCATTAATTGAAATAAATATGTAGATACTGTTATTTTTGGCATAAATACTGTATGTTGCTAAAATAAAAGTATTGTATAACCTGACTAAATTATATCGCTTCTTCTTATTACTTACGACTTGGTACTAGGGTACAAATGTAAATTGGTCGGGTTAATAAACTAAAAGCACTAGTGCAATAATATAATGGAAAAGCACGCGTGTTTAATATCTATGATTATGAGGCAAAAATCGGTGGAATAATAACGTCGTTTTGAGCAAGTGTGTTGAAAAATATATTAAAGTGCCCTTTTTCAAAGACACGGTTAAATATTATCACTCAAAGCAGTATCATTAAATATATACATGACGTGATCATAAACACACACAAAAAAAACGGTGTGCAAGTTCAACAGGTCATAATAGTCGTATTATTTTGTGTTTTTTTTTTTCTGGTATATGAATAATCTGTCTGTATCGTATAGGCTGTGTCTGCGTTGAGTGCTAAGGTAACGAGGTGGAGTTCATTTGCATGGAAATACGGATTTCAACTGTCGTGGCTAACACCTAGTTGGGTTGATAAAATCGCTGTTACACGAGATCTGTTTTTTTTTTGCGGTCTATTCTATTTGTATCGGGATGACAACACAGTTTTTTGCCTAGCTTTCTGGTAAACAATTCAAAGATAGTAAAACCAAGCTTTTGTATTTACAATCCTTGGAGACGTTAAAAGCTAACTCTTCTGTCATCATATCAAACTCACCATTAATAATAAATAATATAATATTGGACACCAATCGCATACATTGCTCTGAGCCGTCAGTAAGTAGCTATAGCACTTGTGTAATGGAAATCAGAAACAACGCGCAATGGTGGTACCACAACACCCAGGCCCTAAACAATAAATAAAGTTATGATTTTTTCATTGATCCGACCGAGAATCAAACCCGGGACAGCTCAACGGCAGCAGCAGCCTTGAAGCTCAACGTGTTTAGCCACAATTTCCTTGGAAGCCGTCATTGATTGTATTGTACATAGTTATATCATGCCTACTTTTTATTATTTGGAATTGTCATAATATTTTGTAACTGGCCTACATTGACAGAAAGTTCAAAAAAAAAAAAACAATCATCGAAGATAGGCCCGATGATAAGTGCGCCCTTGACCGATATTTTCTTCACTTTCAAAGACCCAGTGTTCCCATTACAGAGGAATTCTAAAATCACTCGACAAAAGTCAGCCGTAGTAAATAGTGTTTTGTGAGAGCACTTAACTTAAGGACTCAATCCGGGGGTTCGTTAGAATAGACTACAGAAGAGTTATATGATTTCCAAAAGAAGGATTTTACAATGAGAGCCTTTCGATAAGATTCCTGAAAGTTTAAAAGGTAAGGTTTATCATTTGTAAGAGTTTACTTATGTAGTAGAGATAACTATCGTCATACCTTGTATAGGGAATTTAAACGAACACGATTTTTGACTTCATAACTTTGTTTGGACAAATAAAGAGGTCAACATATCAAAAGTCCTAGCCCGTACTTCTTGAACCTAAAAATTTACTTTTAAACCCTCCCTGGGTTTAAAAGTTAATTTGGTTTTGGTAAAATGGTTTTTTGAGGACGGTTTAATAATACGTTAAAATAGTAGTAAATTTTAACAGCTTTTATTATGAGGAAGATCTCATAGGAGATGGCTAGGACGCATAGTTAATGATATATATGCGAAAAAACAAAAAAAAATCCTTCAAACACTCTCAGCACCTCCCGGCTCAAAAAGTACGGCCTGGGATTTTTGAAAATAATATGTTACGAAGTCAAAAATAGTGTTCCTTGAAACTTCCTCTACAATCTTTCGTTGACTGAACTATACACTAAAAAATATGTACAGAACGGACAAAATAATTATTATTATAGGTATAAGTCTGATGTTATATTTACAAAGTCATAACGAAATGTCAAACTACAGTTAACGCAAGTAAGAAGCTTGCCAAGCGTCGCGCCGTACACAAGGAGCGCTGCACCGCCACTGTTTAGGTAAATATAAAAACAAATAATATTGCGAAAATACCGCTTTAATTCAACTTTTACTTGAAATGAATTTGTGACTTACCTTTATGTGATGTGCGAGAGAGTTTTCATATCATTCATCTCGTTTCTTCAAACTTTAAAATTTAACTAAGGCGAAATTAATGCCAGGCAGTTTACTGATTCTTGAATATCATGTCACTTATCATGTTTGGAATATTTAAAGCTAAGCCTAAATATCATCGATCATAACAATCTTTCCCTATTTGAACCCTTACACGCGTTATACATTTCCATGTATTTTATCACGTCCTTACGACTATATCGGCGATGCCCCAGCCTTCTAGGAAATCCTATATGGACACAAATCCCCTCTTCGAACACTCTGGGGATTCAGCGGCTCGACGGACGAGAGCGATTTTAAAATTTATTCCCATGAGGTGAAACATGTTGGGTATAACATACTGGTGTAAAATAATATTAGTTGGAGCGATAGCTAATGTGGTATATATCGATAAAAATGGAGAACATTGGTAGCTCTGTATCTTGGAAGTTATAAAAGCTAGAAAATAAAATAAGAGCTCAAACTATTAAACATTTTGTAAAATTTAAAAACATCACAGTGAATTTTCTCGTCAGAACCTTCCTTTGCTACTTTTATTGCACTTAACAGAAAAATGTCCGTACAGGCCTTTTTTTTCTGAAATACCTCCGAGCGCTTACATTTTAGAGAACTGCCAATCTAGATAAATAAAATACAAGTAGTCCTAACCAACATCAAAAATGCAGGTTTACCGCAATTTATAGCAATTGCAGCGTATTTTTTAATATGACTGGTCTATGTTGTCTTAAGCATCTTTCATTCTAGGACTTTTTTATTAATTGCCTAAAAGCAAGACGTCCAGAAAAGGCTCGGCACACAACATACGGATTAAGTTTATTCTATCTAAAGGTGTTTCAGCTAGCCTATTAAGGCTTAATTCTTAGTGTAACGATGTTCACAAACACGAGGCAACTGAAAGAAAACTAATGTGAAAAACACAGATCCAAAGTTTTGATAGAAACGCATTGCGTACACAGTATATTTTAGGTGAAACATAAAATTGAAATGACAGACAGAAATGATAATTTTATTGTTCAATGGAAGCTAAATAAAGAAAATAAAAATGTTTTTTTTTTATTCGTTTATTTTTTTCACATTTAATTTGTCTTCAACTTTTTTTTTACATTTTATGTCTACAGTATATGATTAAAAAGGTAATCAGGTGCGATCGAGGTCAAATATCTGCTTAACTTCAAATAAAAAAAAAAAACTATCCGGATTGCACTTTAACCAGGGATATTCCAGAGATGTTTTTTTAATTACCTATAACATTATGTAAGGACATATTTTATTACGTAAGTCATATGAAATCTAAGCTGCTTATTAGATTACATGAGAACGCTTTAAAACATATCGAGATCCATGCAAAATGGTGTTTGTTTATAGCGCACGTATGGATTTAAAAGTTAAAAAAAGGTAACATTTAGGGCATTAACAGTTTAACATGTTTGCTTCGCCTTTGTTTCAGCCTTTCCCAGAGGTCGACTGCTAATGAATTATTCCGAGCATCTGCACAAATAATAATAAAAAAATAGAACGTGAACGCTCGTAATAACTCCCCGTGTGTTTTCAATAATAGTCACTGGACTGGATCTTGGTGGGTAATTCTTTTAATTGCTCCACGTCCCTCAGAGGGTGGGTCTTGAAATTAGACCCATTTAAAGTTTTTCGATTTGCCCCAGACATGTCTGGTATCTAGAGTACACTCGAGTCAAGATCTTGAGTTAGATCTGACGATTTGTAATGCATTAGTAGTTTGTGGATTGTTGGTAAATATCTTGGGTTTGCTTGGATTTTGATTTAAAACAAAGTTTTTTTGTGTAAAGATAAAAGACCAAAAAGTTTTTGGTGTGTATTGACTAATTTTCAAGTTTAGTGGTTTCTCTAACTGTATTAGAGAAAATACCCTAGATTGGAATTATATTTTATATTTGTCTTTACATTTCGTTTCTTACTTTTGTCATTAATGCGGTTAATAGAACCTTAACATTTGCAGTATGTTTTTTTATTTAATTTGAGTGCTGTTATATAATATAACTGTATGTATTTCAGCACACATTAAGATAAAGGTACTCAGTGAAGCGCAGTTTCCCTAAACAACCTGTACACAGATCTGCATTCCCATCGGATCTCGCACTACACAGCTTACATATCCCAAGCTTGTGCTCTTTGTTTTCGGCTAGAAACTTAGTGCCCCTAACTTGTCGTGTTTAATTAACTTAGAGACAAGTTATTGGTGGGATGATCATGTATATTGTGAAAGCAAAAATTGTGCAATTATTGCGAAATAAACTACAAATTTTGAGAACCTATTGGCCAAGAACTAACCAGTACTTTGTTATGGCAGTGTTGTTCAATAAATATAAAAAATATACAGTGCTTGATGCTTTGTTTTTTTTTGCAAAAATGCATGATAAGAGGGATCAGTAGAGTAAGCAAAAAAATATTTTCACAGTTTTATCTTTCGACATAATACGAAAACTTACAAAATATGTACGTGTCAAAAATTACAAAAAAAGAAAGATTCAAAAACAACGTTAGAAAAGACATTGGTTTGCCACGATTCGGTCTTAGCTGACGCGATGCTTGGTACAAATCAGGCACTTTTCTCACAAAAAAAAGTTAAATTGTTCACATTTACAAGATACGTGTTAAAATGCATGTGATGCAAATCGATTTCCATCGTAAATGTATGTTAAAAGTCAAAAGAGAGCAACTATTGTTGCAATTGAATAACTCGGACGGTGACACAGTTGCCAAACAGACGCTGTGACACATTACAATCGCTTTGCGATTGCTGGCAAATACGTAATCACCCAATCTTCGATTCTGCGAATGCCCTGAAATTTCATCTGCAGTTTACCGGATACTGTTATGTTATTTGACAGCCAACAAACTAATTTGAGGAAGCGGAGTCGATTCCATGCCAGTATTTGTGCATTGTGAATTTGAAACTCAACTTGAGAGAATATTGGAGGAATTGAAACGTGAACGTGACAAGGGTTGCTTAGCAGTTACAATAATATCGATGAACAGATACCTACAGATATTTTAATAGTTTTTAGTTTGAGTTATCCATATTTCGTCAAAAATATAATGTATTGCATTACATTCATTTAACCCATTACAAGCCCATCAAGATCTCAATAATTGTCTATTAAGTAGGTTATCAAAACAAAAAAATTGGTGCTGACAAAAAAGACACGATTATCGCAATCGTCACTTGCGCTAGTATGACTAGCATTATAGCTTGTTCAATGAACTGCCTTTTATTCACATTACTTACCCAATAATCGGCTGATCTCCAAATAACATAGCAATGTGCATTAGCACTTGTAAATTTAGGGCACTATTGGCAATTCTTAATATGGATATTGCCAGTACAAAATCACGCTAAATCAGCTATCGATGCATAATTTGAACATTTTCGAGTTGTGGTTGGATAATACCTCTACGAGCGCGAGCGTGTAGTGATATAAAACTATCGATAGAATCTACATGAGCAATTAACGAAGCTTAGACAAGTCAATGACCCTGAGTACAATGTATAATTACAATCCTGAATTTTGACCCTCTTCAATCCTTGTTTGCTTTTTTACCATATTTTTTTGAATTACAAAATCCACAGCTCTTACTGATAATAACATACATTACAGACATGTAATGTATGTAAAAATTACATATTTATTATAAAATTACATAATTTTAATTAACTTTATTTATTAAAAAGTCTATTTAAAAAATGCAAAAAGTCTCTCTCCGGCGGGGAATCGAACCCCGGTCTCCCGCGTGACAGGCGGGGATACTGACCACTATACTACCGAAGACTTAAATGTAATGGCAAAATTAAACTTTTCGTCCTCAAAGCTATGTCGAGAACAAGATTTTAGCAATTTTATAATAATGAGATATTTATTTTCAGTGTTATGTCAACACTATCTAAAAGTTAAAGTAAAAACCATATTTAAAATAACTTACAAAAAAAAGGGAAATAATAAGAAAAGGAAAGGGATGGGTGGGTCACTCCAACAACCCTCCCCGTGTCGCCCTCGGTACAAAGGTGCCCGTAACACTCACCGCGTTTCCGCGCTGAATTGCGATGGACAGCCTTTGGGCCAGAAACGACCCAAAGCGGGGGTCTTGACCACTCTCCCGGAGTCGGCGGCCCAATTCAGCAATGAAAATCCTAGTAGCCTTGCCCCAGCAGCTGGTGGTTTCCACTGCCATCGGAACGAAACAGTAGTTGTTGGCTAGTGCGGCACACTTTTCGCGTTTTTTCAGCCGAGCCCGCTTGTTCAATGGTACGACCCAGTTGCGAGGCGGCGAAGGTGCTGACGCACGTGGCGTCCCAAAGTAAGCATTTGCGTTTCTCCCATGGCACCAAGATCATTCCATCAGGCCTTTTACCATCTTTTCGGCTGAGGCCTGGAGGCTCAAGGGCCGACGGGATATTGGCTGAAACCAGCGCTCTTCGAACAATATCGTTGAGTGCGTGATGTCTCGGGAACCTTCCCGTACAAAGACAACAACTCAACGCGTGGTGACCGTTGCTCTCGACCATAGTGCCGCATATGCATACATGTGGTTCACAAACATCGCAGCCCAGGCGGAGAGCAACGGCTGCCCGCAAGGAGTCCCCATCAAGTAAGGTTCCCATGTGTGGAGAAGGCAACGCATGCAGCCAAGCTCCAGACTCTGGCTGGGAGACCGCCCTGCGTCTCGCCTCGTCGACGTCAGTTGCCCTAGCCAATAGCTGACTGAAGACCCTTTTCGCGCCCACATTGTCCCAAGAACGTTGTATCTCAGGTGTGTCCGGGACGGTCGTACCTGTGTTTAATGTCGCAAAAGCTTCCAGAGCCTCGGCAGCGTAGGGTATGCGTGTCTCACCACCATTTGATGTGATAATGACAGTGGTGAGGCTCGACACTCCACGGTCCGATGACAAGAAGTCTGGCAGCCCAACGTCTCTCGCACGTCGCACGTCCAAGCCGAATCGTTCGATCGAAGCCTGACACCACTGTTCCGTACCGAGGGCCACATTCAGAATGGATTCGACGGTTTCTTTCAGCGCATTATCGAAGTTTTCGATCACATTTGGGTATAACCAGATGGGAACCGTTTCTAATAAATAGGTGATCTTGGGAACTGCGAAGCACATACGTAATAATATTAGAGAAACATGAGCTGAAATACTGCTGAGACATTCTCTGGCCATAAGGAGCAGCTGCCTTCTCTCTTCAATGGCTTTGGGGATAGCCACGGCGAATATCGGGGTACCTAGAAGCGTGAAAGACTGTTTGGATAATTCCCTGAGCCCGGAAAGTATGGAGGAGAAACGGGGAAAGGACTGTCGGGATTCTGCGCTACACGAAAAGTACTCACATTTGCTCGTGTTGATCTCCAGACCCAGTTCCTTCAGGCGGGGAAGGAGTGTGAGCAAGTCTTATTCTACTATCCCGGAAAGATTTTCATTTTTTATTTACTAAGTTTTAGTTACGGTCATCAGTTAACTTGACGTGTATTATAATTGAATGTCTCTCTCTCTCTCTTTCTCTAAAATGGGTGTGTGCGCGCGCGTGTGTGTGTGTGTGTATGTTTTAGGGATTACTTTCACCAATTATCCTGAGTACTTCTTTACGGAAGCCACTTTTTGCAGTGTGAAATAAATTTGTCGAGTAAAATTTTTGTTTTATTGAGTTGTTCTTATACCTATATAACACTCTGACTATATAGACTGTAGGCTTTTTATGGCGTTATTATCTCATATCATTTAACGACTGATTTGATTTTTTTTTCGCCTGCCTAGATGTTATATACCTTCTAGTTGTTCCCAAGTGTTTTTGTAGTAGAACTTAATGTTGTCATGTTGTTACGTGTAATAGATAACATTGTGTGGAGCTAAGCTGATGGTGGAACTCCTAAACGCTTAGAAGTTGTGACTATAATTCCAGAACTTATGATAGGTAGTTTGTAGCCTGTTAAAAAATAGAGTCATAAGGTGCGCCCCCCTCCCCTTCCTATAATCACTTAAAATGAACAAAATAAATTAACTTTAACTGTTTTAATTCACTTATATTTATCGATAGCCTCAACAGACAACCCTACACATAGATCCCGCGCAGAAATTGTAGCATAACGAGGTGTCATTGTACAAGAAGATTGATCGCGCGGGGTCGACGAGTGAACACAATCGGGTAGGTGACGGTGGATTACGTGATATATGACCTTTTTGACACCCTTCCTGGAAGTACCGAGTGAGAACCTTTTGGTCTCGTAGATAATTGATAAAAGCAATTCCTTTTTTTCTCGTTGATTAATAACGCTGGTAGCAATTTAACCTGATGATGATGCGATTGAGTTATTCTTTGTATTTATACATGCACAACTAATTACCCATTCACATTTTTTCTTCAAACAGCAGTTAAGGCAATCACAGTTAGCTACAAACTAAAAACGATATTGCCCTAGATTATTTTTGAATCAGGATTGTAGTAACAAAGGTAAGTTGCACGAAAATTCCTAGTTTTTGTATTAGTGTATCACAAATTTTATACTTATACCATTTTTGTTTGTTGACTTTTAATTTAATAATAAAATTTAATTTTTAATTTCATATTTTTAAATAAAGTAATTTTATAACGATATTTAACATTTCTTGACGTAGCATGTTTGTATATAAAATGGGGGCGTTACAAACTCCTCACACACGGGGTCGGCGTCAACTCCAACTTCAACGCTTTATAACAACTTCTGTACTTAGGGGCGTGAGATAAGGCCCACAATGCACGGTCAGTGATAAAAATGTTAAGTCTTTTGTATCATTAGCTACTGTGATAAGTATCAGCATTTGTAAAGATCAATTATTTTTTGTAAAATATAATACAAATTCTTAGGTATAAGACTTGATTAATCCTCGTTAGAATTTATTCATAAAAAACCGGTTAAGTGCGACCGGACTCGCGCACTGAGGGTTCCGTGCCAATTTCAACCAAATTAGGAAATCACTTACTTCCATTTAGCTAAAATACCACAATATTTTGTTGACAGCAAATATAACTTTGATTTTCATAGTGGTTGTATTAAAAACAAGGGTATGTTTGCGGTTGTTGAAAATGTGCTATATCTTAAAAACTACCCGTTCGATCCCGTCCAAACCAGAACCAAATATTCATTATATATTTATTTCAAATTTACACTCGCTTAGTTTAGAAGATAGAGGGAGGGGGGCACCCATTTCACCACTTTGGAAGCGTCTATGTATCAAAGGATAGACTTTAAAAGAAAATGGTTTCAAAAACCTCCATGTCATTTTAAAAAGACCTATCTAGATACAGCACACGCATAGGTTTGACAAAAATTTTCGATTTAGTTTCATGTATGGGAGCCCCCCCTTAAATATCATTATTTTTTATTTTTCGTATAAGCCTAACAATCCTTAGCCGGTTAACAAGATGCATCTTCCTACCTAATTTCAATAGTGTGATGCTTTTAGTTTCAGAATAAAGTGGCTGTGACATACGGACGGACAAATAGATAGACAGAATTGACGAAACTACAAGGGTTCCGTCTTTTTGCTATTCGGCTACGGAACACTAAAAAGCTTCCGTTCTTGTACATCAAACCTAGCAAATAAAGAGCAATCTTTGAAATACACTGACAGACATTAATTGAATATTAATCTTATTAACACCTTTAGGACGTCCCCTTAGTGACCAAAGCGCTTACGTCATTACCTCCAATTTGTCACTTTGATATCTGACCCACCACTGCAAGCCGTGGACGGAAACGTAACTCATTTTTCGCCGAACTCGCAAACCGACGCGCCACGGAATCGAATTAGCTGGGGTCGAGCTGGACATAGAGCGGACTGGGAAATAGATAACGCAGTATATAAATTAACGAAACACTGATAGGTTCTAACGAAAAAATTCTTTAATTGAGTGACTAGCTAATGAAATCATTTTGAACGTTTACTGAAAACTACAGTATTATTTAACACTTACTTGTTTTTAAGGTTCCGTAGCCGAATGGCAAAAAAGGAACCCTTATAGTTTCATCAAGTCTGTCTCTCTGACAGTATGTCTGTCTGTCTGTCTGTCCTTCAGTATGTCACAGCCACTTTAAAGCATCAAACTGTTGAAATTTGATAGAAAGATGTATTGTATCCTGTTAACCGCTTTACGATTCTTATACAAAATTAAAAAAAATATTATATTTAATACATGAAACTAAAACCGATTTTTTTGTCAAACCTGTGCATGTGGGTTGTTTGTTGATAAGTCTTTTGAAATGACATAGAGGTTCCTAAAACCATTTTCTTTTAAAGTGTAACGTTTGATAGATAGACGCTTCCAAAATGGTAAAATGGGCGTGTGTGTAAAAAAAATATATATAATGTAGATCTTAACAAATACTTTCAACGGAAATTGGTTTGGACGGGATCGAACTAGGAGTTTTTAAGATACAGCACATTTTCAACAGCCGCTAACATAATTTTGTTATTTATGCAAACACTATCGAAAACAAATTTAAGTTTGCTGTCAACCAAATATTGGGGTAATTTAGCTAAGTGGAAGTAAGTGGATTCCCTTATTCAATTAAAGTTGGCACGGAACCCTCAGTGCGCGCCAATTCGCCAATGATATAAATAATGATTAGCCAAAAGCAAGCTGGCATCAATATGCCGTTGACTTATCCTTGCCTTAACGATGGCAGTGGCAAGCCGGCGGCAATATACGTCGTATTTTTTAAATTGGTGAATGATAATAAAAAGTCGGTATTCACTCTGTCTATCATCTGCACCATCTCGATGGCGCTTACAGGCTGCTTACCGCGAGTCAGTAACGCAGTTACGAGTTGCGCCGCAGCCGCGACGTGGACCATCTATTCGGACATCGTTTGCTTTCAACTCTTCAAGACTCGAGGACAGTTTGAGCTAATAATTCAAATTCAAGGCTATCTTGTATTTTTACGTGTTAGATACCCATGACTGTAGCAACCTTTTTATATTGTGTGTGTTATTTTATTTCTATTTAGAGCTGTATTACGATAGACATTTTGTTTTAAAGTATAATGGCGGTTGTTGTCAGTAACTAGAAGAAAGACCAGTTAAGTTTTAAAGAGTTCTAGGAATATTTTATTCCAAGTCAACAATATATAATGTAAAATTAAATTTTATGGTGGACTAATGGGCCACCGTGTGCATGATTATTTTATGTCAGGCTTTCTAAGGTAAATGATATAGTACTTTGCTGCTGGGGCTAGATGAGAAAAACATTGTATATAATAACTTTAGTTTTGTGTCTTTCATGTTAAAATTACAGCGAATAAACTAGGTATAGTGATTTCATTTTTGTTTTTATAGTGTTTTGTCATATGACAAACTTAATAATTTAAATTGCACTTGTAAGTGTCGCGGGGGATCGCTTGTTAAATATAAACTAGTAGCTACGTAGCTGCGGGTCTTACGCTATTGGCATACGCCCGGATAGCGTAAAACACGGGGTTCGATTCCTCGTGTGTCACAGCCATAGTTGCTTTACTAGGTATAGTGACAAATTGACAGGTTCAAATGGGTGATACGATCATCAATAAATTGTGTTATGGTCTTTTGTGCGTCTTTTGCATATTCGTGCAGTGGATTCTATTGTGCTTAGTGGTCTATCATCTGCACCATCTCGATGGCGCTTACACGCTGCTTACCGCGAGTCTGTAACGCAGTTACAAGTTACGCTGCAGCCGCGACGGAGACAATCTAGTTGGACATCGTTTGCTTCCAACTTTCCTCTTTCACACCCAGAGTCGCAGTGTATGAGGTCATTAAGTTGCACTTCCAAGATCGTATATTTGGAATGAAACTGTTTAAGGCGTGAATTACCCTACAGAATAGTTATGTAACAGCAATTTTTGCCCATTTTAATGAATCCAAAATTCAAAAGTGCCTTAAGAGGTGGGTGTGGTTTTTATTCAAAATGGGCTAGCTTATGACTAGAGAAGGTCTAGTCTAGGGACCTGATGACCTTAACAGAGTCGACGATCTAAGTACAAACTCCTAGTCGTAGATTCAGTCGTCCATTTCAGTTTATGAGGTATAATAAGTATACCCACACATAATGAGTAGGCATTTCATTTAGACAAATGATACTACACGTACTATCTCTATTCTGATTTTATAGTCTGCTGTTAAAACTTACAAGGTACCGAACTTCTTGGGGACGTCTGTAATTCCCTCCGCTATATCTTTGACTTCACCGAAATGTTCACGTTCACGAAACTGCATACGCTTCGCCGGAAATAAGTCTGAAGACAATTACACAAGTCAGGAAGTTCCAAAATTGAGACTATTCCGATGTTTCGCGCAGCTAACTAACTAATAAACCGTTCGAAGTGGATCGTCGTTAGTTGCTGTGCAATTTGAGTACTAATTTACATTTTAGCTTGTACGTCTCGAAAGTGCCCTGTAATCTTGAAGCCCAAGTTATTAACAAAATATAGAAATAAACTCTTATTTCTTTTTAAAAAAACACAATTTCAATGCTTGGTCTGGAGCCTAACTAGTAAGTACGTGTGGTACCTATGGCAGGAGACTCCGCTCTTTAACGAAGGGAGTATCGCGTTTTAAGCAAATACTTGCAATGAAACTTCCTGTCAAGACGGCAACTGTAAAATAATCATTAGTCACTCTTACATGTGTGTGTTTCCGGCAGGATTTTTTCCTCTAAAACGCGTCTCGTAGATTGACTGATACTTTGAATTTCCCAATTATTTGTTCAATAACAATAAATAATTAATATCCTTTGGACATTCCCACACATCGCCATCTAGTCCCAAAGTAAGCTACTCAAAGCTTGTGTTATAGGTGCCAGACAACGGATATAATACTTAAATACTTTTTTGTTTGTAAATACATACATGATATACATAGAAAACACCCAGACCAATACAAACAGACATGTTCATGCACACAAAAGTTTGTATTGTGCGGGGATCGAACCCGCACCCGCTGCGTAGTAGGCGATTTCCCGACCACTACACCAGAAGCGACCCGTCTGGTGTAGTACAATATCTTAATACAATATCTTAATTATAATAATTATTTGTTAAAAATAATATGTTAAAGGAAGCTTAAGTTTTCACATCTATAAGAAACCCATTCCAAACGGATAGTGCAATTGTAGAAAATACACTTAATTAATAGCTTGCTTGGAAAGAAGAAATTATTTCTTAATTGTTCTCATTTTATTTCTCATATCGCGAACTTACATGCAACATACAATAACGTACAAAAATCTATACAAATATGACACATCACGCTGCGGCAGGAGAAGAGGGAGCAAACTAAAAGGGACGGACGTAGTCGCCGGGGACCGCTAGTTTAATATATACCAGTAGCCAAGTAGCTACTGATCGGGTTAAAGGAGATACTTTTACCCGATCTAGCAATAATAGGACCTCTCTACACAATGTTCAGCTTAAATTGGAACCATATAACTTACATTGTACCCATACGAATTCTGCTCCAGCTAAGTCCATTCATGTTCAAATTAATTTCGTCCTCGTTTTACTTAATAAAAGACCAGCTCTCAATTATATACGAACAAAGGGAACGTGTAATCTTGCACCCCGGGGCAAAGTCACACCGCGCGAAATCTTGCTAGTTCTAAAGTGTGCAAAATAATTAAAATTGTTAACTATAGAGATGAGATTTTGTTGTTAATTGTTGTTGGAACTTTTTTTACTTGTGAATCACAGAAAAAAAATGACAGAGCCATTTCTGAAAAGAAGTGTAGGATATTTAATTGTAAAGCAAAGGAGTTTTGTTATAAAGCAATTTTTTACCGCTATTTCGACGTTGTGACTGTTGTGTGTACCTACATACTTTTGAGCTTACTTTTATTCACGATATATTGTACATCTTTTCACACAATTTTATTACTAACCAAAATACTTTATAAACTGCTCTGCAACATTGTTACGTTACAAACAAAAGATGATGAAAACATGATGACATTTTGGTAAACAAACGCTTATCATTGCAAATTTGCAATTAAATGTTACTAAGCTTGAGTGTTGATCAGCCCTAGTTTCTCTATTAGATTTGCGGGACGGTGATCGCCGTAACCTTGTTTGTGCGTCTTTGTAGAGGTAACCACGTTCGCCGCTAGATGGCGCGCGGCGTCCGTAATTAGTGATAACGAGTGCATTTCATTTTATGTCTTTGTGTAGAACACTATAAGTTTATGTGAATTCTGGCAGATCAATTTGTGGTATATTGTTGCAGTGAGTATTACATTTATACTAGCTTATGTGTATATTTTTACATAGTTTTACTTACGTTTGAAAATTGCTATAACTTTTCGGTAGATTGCTCCCAATTTGTCAAAACGCAAAACATCATCTTTAGTAAGAGGCAAGTATCAATTAAATACCATCATTACTAACGAAAGGATACATGCAATTTTATCGTGTACCCTATCCAACACGTGGATACTTTTTTTATACAATGTCGCCCGGGCGTAAGTGACCGCCTGAAATATTTTGAATATACTTTGACTTTGTAATTATTTTTTTATTTTTTGTATAATAATTGTAAAGCGGTTAACAGAATAAATATTCTCAACAAATTTGAACAGTGTGATGCTTATAGTTACAGAATAAAGTGGCTGTGACATACGGACGGACAGACAGACAGACAGGCAGAATAGACAGACTAGACGATACTATAAGGGTTCCGTTTTTTGCAATTCGGCTACGGAACCCTAAAAACGTTGATCGGAACCGTTTGGTGCGCATTGTATGGTATATCAATGATAGCAGCCCGCGTCATAAAGTCCAAAGGTGGAATGTACAAAAAATAGTTGTTATGGGTTGAGTACCTACATCGTGTAGTTTCGTGTCGTCCTTAAACCTCAGCTTATTACAAATGTGTCTGAGCGCGCACTAGCACGGCACTCGGCACCACTTGTCCCCACTCGCGCGTAATGAGTCGCGCAATCAGCAAGCACGAGTTTTGTATTCACTAGCCACGGTGAAAAATGATTTAATTTTTTTGAAAAAACAGCCTCAGGTAAAAGACATATCCGTTATATGCTTACGGATCCAAAGGCCGCCGGCGCGGTCGCATAAACAAAAGCATAAAAAAAGACTGTTGATGAAAACTTATTTAAACCCGAGTTATTTAAACCCCATTGATATACTTTACGGTGCGGAATTGCTCAATCAATTTGCACCCTATTATACAGCTATTTGTATTGCTAGCCAAGCTTATGTATGAACTTAAGTATATATTTTTTTACCGACTTTAAAAAATAGTCAGGTACTCCAGTATTATTAGTTATGGTAATCGTACTGATATTAATTGGTAAAGAAACGACTGCATTGAAAACAGGACTGAACTATACAAATTAAATTCACAAACTCAACATCCGGTTAAAAAATTAATTTCATAGCTGTAACACAGAAATTATTTCCATTCGAGTTTCGCGCCTTGAGACGGGACGAATCAAGTTAAGTCACAGAGAAGCAGGATTCATAGACGCCGTTCGCCATCCTTTTGACTGTCAGTCATTGCAAACATATTTTGACCCTTTACACACTGCGACTCTTAGCATCAATGCAGTCGCGCGTTTTGGAAACGCGCTTCAGCATCGTGACTCACGCAATGAACAGATTTAATTTAGCATTGATGCAGTCGCGCGTAAGCAGCGATGCAGAAGCGCGCCTGCATCGATGCAAACGCGTGTTACATATGTGCAGTGTGTAAAGGTTGACATTTTGCGACTGTATCGATGCTGCATCGTGACTGCATCGCTGCTAAAAGTCGCAGTGTGTGTCTTAGGGCTGGCCTCAAACGTGGAATAATGAAACGTGAAATCAAATGAAACGTAACCTTAATTGTTGTGATGTCCCAGTAGATTTAGATTGTATGTCATGTATTTGACCCCGCTTTAACGTGAAAATGACAACTGCATTCATCATCAGTTAATAATACACATAAATCTAATCACACGAAATATTTATTTAATTTAGGCTTTTACTAATCTAACTTTTAAAATGTCTAATGAGATAAATAGCAAATTGAAATATGCCTATAGGCATATAGGCATACGCCCGGATTGCGTAAGACACGGGGTTCGATTTCTCGTCTGTCACAGCAACCAAAGTTGCTTTTTACAAGTGCAATTTGCTATTTATATTATTAAGTTTGTATAGTGACAAAACACTATAAAAACAAAAAAATAATTATGTGTAATGAGGTAAAATGCTGTGAGCATTAAGTCCACCTTTGTTCACAAAATTTGTGCAATGAGTACTTTAAATATATAAAATAAGGATAATAATGAAAGACTTGATGGACTTTCATTCTGAAAGATCTCAAGACACTGCAAGCTCTTGCTGCGTGGATAGGAACGTTAATTTATATAAATGAGTGATGATCGTTTTATTTTTCACTAGTGGTCCCCCGCGACTTCGTCCGCGCGTGTTTAGATATTTTCTCGCCTATTAAACCTTCCCTAGACCTCCACGAACATTTCAAGACTAAGTTAAGATAAATCCGTTCAGCCGTTCTCGAGTTTTAGTGAGACTAACGAACAGCAATTCATTTTTATATAATATATATATTTTTCATAACTATGTTATGAAAGATAACACCTAAGTCTTGCCTGTGACCACGGATGCTGTAAAACATTCAAAAGGTCAGGCATATAGTTTTAATATAAAATGTGCGCGAAATAAATCCGTTAAGTCTTTCATTTTAATGAGTAGAATTTGCGAAAACTTCAGATCCATTAAGGATATAAATTATGTTACATTTTTTCAAGGTTTTCTATTCTGTCACATATTAACGTGGTCCTAACGCAATTTTAAACAGTAGGTTTAGAAAATTGACGCGGTATCGTGACGTCTATAGCTCAAGTAAGTCTGCGAGTTACTCCCAGCAAATACTGGCAGATGGTAGCTTCCTAGCAATTACGCGACTGAACAATTACCCTTCGGGACAAATTTTAAATGAAACAGTCCAGACTCTGAAGGTTTTAGTTTCTTGAAATATGAAAATGAACGTCACAGTTTTGTTCACGCCTTCAGACTGTTGTTAATGGGAGAAATTGCTCGAATCCGCAGAATACGACTAATTAAGTTACCGTTGGTAACCAACATTGCGATTTTAGGGAAATCTCAGTTTGGTGATGGGGGTTAATTATAAGTTTTAAAGCGACGATCATTTTGTAAGCAAAGTTCATAAGTCTTGATTGTAGCTTGTATTGCAAGGGGGAGGAATCTGTTTAATTATTTTAATTCAATTTAACTCCACCGTTAAAACGGTAGAAGAGACATCTTTTACTTTGTTTTTTTGCAGTCTCTAGACACTAAAGGTACCTACTATTTATTAACAGTAAATTTACCTAAAACGCATTATATAAAGAAGTAAATAGATATACTAATTAAGGTTTTAGTGAGTACGTAAAAATGTAAATTTAGCCTGTAACATCCCACTCCTGGGCAAAGGCCTTACTTACTTCAACTATGGGGTAATTTTAGCTATACTTCACCACGATGACTCAGGGGCGATTGGACTCAGAGGTGTTTGCAAGGCAAGCGACCAACCTTGCTGTCAGATGTTATCAAGCCGCCCATAGGCCTCTGACTTAGCTTAACGACTTATATCAAATAATATTATTTTTAGGTACTAATATGACACAAATATTATCTTTGTTGTTCGATATTTTAACGAGATATTTTTATTAATTGCGACTCTCTTTTAGAAAAGGACCGCTAACTTCACAGAAATAGTAGTCTGTTAAATAAAAGCTATCGTTTAAGTTAAAGTTACGACAAAAGCAGTTAATTTAACTTAATCTACATGACTTTGAATATCACTTACAGAACGTGTACGTTTGCGAAACGGATCCGTTTTGTTAGAAACACGCACCTACTTGAGCAGTTAGTTATTGAATTAGCCGACTGAGTAGTTTGGCAATAGAAAAAGGTGCAGTAATCTCTCTGTATTGACTACTTAATTTACAAATTACTGTCGCGTCTATGAGGTGTAATATGATTAATTGTGTATAGTTAACAATCTGTTTGAGACACAATTAATGTTGTATCTGGTAAGTACGTCAACAGGTAACTAAGCACATCGTACAATGTGCGGACAACAGCACGTCAAGGTAAACACTGCGGTGTTTTTATACCGCTGTAATAAGGGCTGGTTTGCAACAAAAGTAGGTAACCCTATGTGCTGGCGACCGTGCTTATGAAATATGAAACTAAAAACTCGAATGATGTAAAATATAACATTACATCGTCACATTGGTGTGTGTGTTAAACTAAAAATTCGTGGTATTCACTTAATTGCTTCGTTCTTTTTGCTTTCGCGTCTCTTTTGCAGTTTCTACATTCTTCATCAATCAGTAGGAGAAACCTTTACGTACGTATTAATCTGCATCTTGGTTGCTTGTTTATTTATCATATATGACGATGCGTTTGGTGTATTGGTTAGTGATCTTGACTTAATACGCCGGCCGTCGCGGGTTCGAATCCCGCAAAGGGCAAATGTTTGTGTGATATTCGTACCTGAGTCATGGATGTTTAATATGTATTTAAGTATTTATGGAAGACTTCCTAATCTTTGTCTGATATTCTAAACACAAGGAAGAAAATTCCTTACTTCGAAACCACGACAATTGGTGTGTTGTCTGGCGCATATTTCTTTATTTAAAAAAGAAATACCTTTTACTACAAGTACACTTACTGATTACAATCAGATTATACATAGCTTACATTGATAATAGATTGTTGTGAGTCTACTGCAGGTTTTTTCTTATAGAAATCGGCTTCTGCTCAAAAGTGGGTTAAACTAAGCGCAGAGCAAACCTGAGTAATACTGACTCCTTCACGATTTGAGACTGAGCTTGAATAATTGAACGGTTCAAAGAGAATATCAACTTTTAAAAGGATTCTTAAAACTGTTTCGAAGAGTTGAAATAGTAGCAATTATTTTTATTTTTTTCAAAACACTTCATGCACAAACAAAAGGTACATATGATAGACTTAATGCTAAAAGCATTCTCTACTAGTCAATCTCATGTCTATACTATAGTGAGAATGCTGGCGGCGCGAAGGAAGTGATAGAGGGGCAAAAGAAAGAGCTTTCAGCAATTGTTACACAATGATTTCCGATCCTAGTCTGCCCCACGTATGTACTTAGTTCTATTATAGTATACTTCAGCACTAAACCAAATACTTATTGAGTGTGACTTATGGAACGCCACTTTATTCGCTAAATTTATACATTACCTTCATCAAATGTTTCATACATCATAATTCATACACTTATCTTTATTAGATTTGACATAAGATAAACTTTGTAATGAAAATGCCGGAAGTGTCCACCATGTTGAATGTAATTCGGCTATGATATTAGAATATCTTGGATTTATCTCTAGAAAATTTAATTATTATAAGAATATTTTATTAATTGGAAGTTAATAATTCAAAGATTAATGGGACACTTATAAGAATAAGATTCCATTTCTGCCGTATAACAAATGTTCATTTTGGCGCCAAAAGGAAGTGGACTCTGATTGTATGGTGGAGGTTAGATTTATTTTAATATTGTAACTTTTAAAAGAATAATCTAAAAGGCTAATTTCAGTACGATTAATTACTAAATATTTTATGAATTTACATAATTTATCAGAAAATTATTTATCTCTACAACATTTCCTTCCATTTAAACATTGTCTAAAAAATATTTTAGGAAATGTTCAGATACGGAAACGGATGTCGTCCCCATTGTATTTCTACAGTTGAACAGGGATTTTTAATTTGTATAAAGCAAGCTGCATACCAGAATATGTTCTTCTCTATTTGTACTTTCTCTTTGGGCCTTAGCTTTGTACTATGACGTTGGAATAAATATATTAGAGAAGAACCTGAAGATACTACGTGTTTATTATTCAAGCACCCCACACGCGATCACACAATTGAACGTTCGTAAGCTAACTCTATTACTAGCTTTAAAAAGCATTCAGTTACAAAAAAAAATATAATTAGTAATTCAGCTTTTGCCTGAAATCCAGAGAATGCAAAAAAAAACGCGTAAAAAAATCCCGCGTTCCAACAGATTGTGGTTTTCTTCAAAACCAAAAAATTCAACTGACTTCAAAAAACTGAATGGTGTCGAATTTACCAACAACCGATTTTAAAATAAGTTTTACATAAATGATTGCTAGCAAATAAGTGACGTTTTCAAATTAAGCGTTTTGTATTCTATTCGACGAATATTCATTATATGACGTTGTTAAAATCGACTTTAAAAGCTTAAAATAACGCATTCGTCTTCTGTTTAGGAGAAACAAAATCTTCATTTTCGCTTCAACGAAATACAGAACCCAAATATATTGCATTGAGCAAGACCTTAACAAGACTAAGGCTGTCGTGTAAAATCACCTGTTTGATGTTATTTTCGCACAATTTCATAAATTACACCACTATTTATGTCAAATGAAACTATTCGTTACACTAAATAACACTGTAAATGTAATACACTAGAGCAAATAAGACAGCCAACAACTGATCAAAATGTATTTTTATCTTTAACTACAGATAGGTAATATTTGACAACTCGTTTCGCCGTTCACCTCATAACATTTTAAAAATGACAGCCTTTCTTGGTCAATGAAACAATAGTTGGACACATATTTAAAATAATAAATAAATAAAAATAAAAAAGGTTTATTTCAGGCGTTGCTTATTATGTGTTAGTAACAATAATATCTTATAAACTATTTTAGTACACAGCAATTCAATGAATTAGAAAAAGAAAAATTAAATAACTTATCCTGGTGTTTTTGGTTAGGTAGAAGCGTGTCTAGTGCTGCAAGATGGCACTGTCCACGTCCAGCCTCATCACGACACTCTTCAGGAGACTGTTGGAGCTGCCACGTACTCTGTGGATCAAGGAGACTATGCGGTTTCGCACAATAGCCGCAAAACTATTAACACCTGCTTCCAGCATCCTCGAAGCATTACAATAACGTCGCAGCCCCATCAGCATCCTAAATGCATCATTGAATTGAGTGTGCAGGGCTCTGTACGCTTTTTGGGTATAGCTTGTTAATAGTTGCACGTGTACAGAGAGCTTCTACTAGCGACTAGCATCGATGCAGTCACTAAAATACAGTACATAATTTATCAATTTTCAGCTTCTACATCGCAACTGCATCGATGCTAAAAGTAGTGCAGTGTATAAGTTCTGTCATTTTGCGACTGCATCGATGGTGCATCGCGACTGCATCGCTGCTAAAAGTCGTAGTGTATAAGAGATCTAACATCCGTGGGCTATGTACGAGAAAACTGTCTGTTCTGTACAGGCTATGTGTACAGGCAATGCGAAAGGCGCGGTTTGGCGGGGCGACAAATAGGGGCACAAATCAAGCCGGTCCACCACCAACATGCGATGTAACAATACATTAAACAATGATTTGTGTTGCCGTGTTAATGCACTGCGTCTACACTAGTGGCGCTTGTAAGGGGAAGAGTAATATAAGGGGAGGATAGTTGTTTCTCGATGACCAGTACCTACCGTTACCATAAGTTTACTCGCTAGCGACGACGTAACTTTTTGTATGGAAAATTTTAGTTCTTTTAGTGACCGCTAGAGGCGCTGTGCAATTTTCCATAGACTTTTTTTACGTCGTCACTAGCAAGTAAAACCGTCGTATACTCATGGTCACGGTACAGTAGACCTAACATGCACGCCTTGACAGCGTTGATCACGTCGATAAAATAATTTTATATCCTAAACAACATGTTTTCAAAAAAAGTTTTCACTTGTTAGGCAACCCTGATTGCTTTTAAAAACAAATGAATACATTAAAGTTAGTAAAACCTTTTATTTAAATACGTTTAAAATTTATTGATTGCCGCGATAAATGGTAAAAAGGCGCTCATCTCACGCCCTTAGGGCTCGAAATTAAGCCGTCAGTTTTTGAGGGTGTTTTTTTTTTAAATCATGACCTTTTGTTATTTCCCATATTTAAACACTACAAGACTGATTTTCATGAAACTTACACTGTATCCTTAGTTGAAATACACTTAATCAAACTTAAAAAAGGATCATATCACTATGACTAGGTATTCATTTTCGAGAAATCCTCTCTCCTCATAAGATATGTCCAATTAAAACGTTTGGTAAAGTTAAGGATAGATCATTTTAAATATTAAAATGTAGCCTTCAATACTTTATAATCCATCAGTTACCATTAAATTGAGAAAGGTTATTAGTTGTAAGCTATCGAATTACAGAGAATCACATACAATCTGTACCTGCTTCGAGAGCAGTGTTATATACAGATCAATTCTAAATATGCTTTAAACAATTCGAGTTTATATTTAAACTGCACTATAATATTTTACGCATTAAAGAATCCAAATGGACTTTTCAGCAGGCTAATCACCGAACGCTGTTTTTGTTCCCCGATAAATGTTTAACGAATAGCCGTAAAAACGCCATAAAACTGCCCTTATTAAGCTTCACGGTTCTTTCAGTCCCATTAAACGAAATTGGCGTCTTGATGCCTTTAGTATTAGCTCTTTAAACTTGTGAATCGAATACTTATTTGTTTATTTTTGTCTGCTTGTAAAAAACTTATTAAAGGGTAACGATTTATCAAATGTTTTAGTGGTCATTGTGTGGTGGAAGAGTGTCTTACGCTCTTAGTAAAATTAATGTTTCGGACAAAGCGAACTTTGTTTTTCTCCCGGCCTCATCACACTCTGACCCTGTAATTTTAATAATTATTATGTTACTCTGGACGGTGACGAAAGTGCCAAAGTAAAAATCGGTCCATTTGCTCGACTTGTTCTTTTTTCTTCTTTTAAAATAACTTTTTCCTGAAGATAACAAGCACTCCCAAAACCCAAAAAATAATTAGCGAAATCGGTCCAGTCTTTAACGCGTAAGTTTTTTTTCATATTTTTTTTTGGTATCAGTATCGTTTGTATAATCACGTTGGAGCCGCTGACCAAAATAACATCATATATTCACATTCTAGATCGGGTTACTGCTAATAGTATCAAAAAATGGTACACATAGGTACAAAGTCAAATCAAAATCACTAATTAAACATAACTGAAACATATTTAATAATGCTTAATTATAATCGAACAACTTTTCTATTGTCTTTCGACTTTAATTAACTGAAATAGGAAAATCAAATAACTTAAAATTAATTCGGACGTAAATTAACTGACTTGTCAAAGATAAAGAGCATGATTTTACACTTGGATTATTACGTAGTTTGTTTGTTCTTCTGAATGGTTTGTCCATCGCTGCAATGAAAATTTGCAAGAGTATATTTTCTGTTTAAATTACAGAAAATATTGCTAATGAGCTGACAAAAAATACCCTTTGCTAACAGAATTGTGTAAATAGGAGAATTTCGTTAATAAAAACGTCTTAATTTTATAGATATTCTCTAAATGGGATATATTTTTGATTGAGAATCAGGATAATCTTCCGTTTATTTAATGTCGCAATTTATTTGGAAATAGAAAACTCAACGTTTGCCAATTAAACAATAGATATAATTTTTTGTTTACTTTTCAATTAAAATTATTTATATATGGATAATGTAAAACAACATTTAAATCTTCATATTTATATAAATTTTAATAGTGTTCTATCTATGGTGCTATAATTTAGGTCAAGACTGGTGTGACATGCAGTTTCTGTAGAAAGGCATTGTATTTGCTCAGAACACTGTTGAGTAAGGCTTGCGTATAGGTCACAGGAAATGTAAAAAAAAACTTATGCCTGACGATATTGACCACAATAGTAGTTATCAACGATTTGATTTTCATTTATTTATTCATGCATGCATATTAGGTGTTACTAACTTACGTAGGTGATATAGGTGTTATCAGAAAGTGTACTTATAACTTAGTTTCCCTGAAGGTATAGCACTTTGAGAGGAGCTAAAAAGTGAAGGCAAGTTAATTAAATAATACTACAATTCGATTAAAGTCGGTGCTGTGATAGTTGATGCTCGATGGTCAAAGTGATGGCACCGACTCCAATAAGAAATTGTTTGCCTAAATCGGATTCCTTTCCTTTCAATGGTGAAGAGTTTATTTAAGACTTTTTAGTGCATTTTGGTTTTGAAGTCGGTTTTTACTTTTTTTTTTTAAAGTTTATTTTATTTCTTCATTTTTAGTTATTACAGAAGAGGGGGGGGGGGGAATTTGCATATGCACCTTATGATTCTATTTTTAAGAAACTACAAATTACCTATCATAAGTTCCGTCATTATATTTACTGAACTCTTAAGCGTTAAGGAGTTCCACCATCAGCTCAGCCCCACAAGATGTTGACTATCAGACGTAACAACACGTCAACTTTAAGATCCTAGTAAAGAAACACTATACGTGCCTTTAAAATTTGAGGGTTTCCCTCGATTACACCAAGATCCCATCATCAGATCCCAAAAATTTTTCGATTCGGTTGACAAACGACTGAGATATGAGGTAACAAACATACAAAAAAAAACAAAACATACAGTCGAATTGATAACCTCCTCCTTTTTTGAAGTCGGTTAAAAACATAGAGCAGTTTTTTTTATTTTCTTTTTCAGTTATTTAAATATTCATTTATAAAGAAGTAGCATTTTCTTATTAGGTATTTTCAGTTCAGTTCAGTTTGTCAGGTTCTCTTTTGATATGGCATGGTAGTTAATTTAATAAAAGATTTTAATTTTAATATTTTTTCTTAACAAACCTGTTTAAGGCTATAACACAAACATAAAAACCGTTACCGTTTAGTTTAATAAAACCGTACTCTGTCATTTTTTATTCATTTTGCGGCGCTTTCAGACGATCTCCTCAACCATGTTGGCTGATCTCCTTTCAGACTAGTGTGTAATGGCCCTAACGGGGGTAGGCGTGAATACAAAGATGGTATCTTGTGCAGCGTTGAGTAACGAACCGCCTCCTAAGCTGCTCATTGATTATAGTGCGCTATCGCTTGGTGAAGTCTAGATTTAGACTTGTTCGCGGAATGACCTCCTTGAATGGTAGTGTGAAAATTTGAAGTCAAATCATTTTGAGTGAAAATATTTTTACCATGTCTTTTTGTACATCATAGAAACAGGACATTGTCATATCGAGTCCTTGTCATTACAAAATCGAGTTTTTATTTTTTTTATTAAGCTATCAATATAACTTAGGGCTGATTTTTCGATAGTCAGATAAGAAATGTACGTCGAACAAGATACAATATGGCTAATTTGAAAACGTCCATTTAATTGTCAGCAATTATACGTAACTGTCATTTTTAAAATTTGTCGCTTTGTAATTTATCAGTCTGATAAGTTTTATCAGACCATTGAAAAATCGGCCCTTAATCAAAAATAAGTCAATCTTTATTTTTTAAATGCCCAATTGTTTTTTTCTATCATTTAAACTTAAGTAATAATAAATAAGTAATAAAAAAATACAATCTAAAAGAAAAATAACCTTCATTTTTAATTTTACTTAAAAAAAACTAGTATAAATACCATTAAAGTTTTCTACAAAAATGATATTTTTTTTATTTGCTAAATTGGCCCTCAAAATATTTACTATTAAACCTTATAGCATAACTTTGGTTATTTGTGCGATAGTTTGTTTCAATTTAACATGTTGTTTTTCAGCGTCCTAATAATGCCGCTATGTATCTCATACATTAACCTTTTCCCCTTTCAAGTTATCTTCATCACCTCAGTAGTACGGCCAAGAAATCTGTTTTAAACTTCAATAGTGCGCCATTCATTCATTTAGTTACTGCTTTGCAATCTCAAACAGGGTAATATCAGTTCGCAACTTAAATAACAAGAACCCCACAAAGTCTGTGGTGGTCATAGATATTTGCTTGAGGAGATACCGCAGTAGAAGTTACGCTATATTTACGAAATAGAATGAAAGAAAGTAAAAAGTTGATTGCTTGTCGTTTTAGGCACTTACTTATGTAAACATGTACCTGCAGCAGTAAGACTGTGTACATGTAATATTTTTTCGTACTAATTATTAAGCTCAATGAAGGTTATGGGCGTGGATAGTAAGAAGTAAGAGATGACAGACGAAAGAGAGTAAGAGAAAAAGGAGAAATAGTTTTAATTTGAATAAGGAATGCAGAAGTTAATGTTATGACTGTCATGTGAGGAGGCTGAGTGATGAGTGATAATAAGAGAAAAACGTATGTTAAGAGTCTGCTGTATACTTCACATATTAATTTTTTTGTAAAAATGTGATGATACAGCTGAAGATTGACCGTGATCTTAAAAGAAGCACCTATGCACCCACCCCTTGAAAACCGCCT
Organism: Pyrausta purpuralis; assembly: GCA_963924145.1. Lineage (NCBI taxonomy): Eukaryota > Metazoa > Arthropoda > Insecta > Lepidoptera > Crambidae > Pyrausta > Pyrausta purpuralis. Next base: position 7,699,278 of record OZ001646.1, read on the forward strand.
TTTTGGGTTATGACTAAAGTTACTATTAATTCTAAAAGCTCCTAAATAATATTATACGACCTCCGTGGTGTAGTGTCTAAGCACGCTGATTTCAAGGCGTCGCCGCTGCGAGGTCCCGGCTTCGATTCCCGGTCGGCACAATATATTGGCAAAAAACTATTTTGTCTCGGGTCTGGGTGTTGTGGTACCACCGTGGTGTCTAATTTCTATAACACAAGTGAATAAGCTACTTACTTTGGGGTCAGAGCAATGTATGTTTAAATATTTATTATTATTCATCATGTTCGCGTTATCTATTCAGACACATATCTACATTGGTGCTTCGTAAAAAGACCTCGTCGAGGGTTCTAGTACTATCCGCCTCTCGCGTTGTCGCCGCATCTAATTGGCTTTGAGCTATCTCAAAAGGAGTCGGTGCGATACGAGCGGTTTTCCACTGGTGTCGACGTGGCTTTATTTTTTGCTTAGTGGGTAATCAGCTAGGTCCCTGATACAAGTTTGATTGCGAACGTGTATCAGAAAGTTACGTTCAACCCCATTTTGATGAAATTGGGTTTGGTTTTTGTCGTATGCCGTAATCCTGTAGGATAATACTACTAGCAGTCCCCTGCGAATTGGTCCGTGCCTTTTGAGTTTGCTCCCTCCTCTCCTGTTGCAGCGTGATTTATAGTTTAAAGCCTTCCTTGATGAAACAACTATCTAACACAAAAATATTTTTTCAAATCGGTCCAGTAGTTCTTGAGATTAGTGCGTTCAAACAATCAAACAAACTCTTCAGCTTTATAATATTAGTATACATGTGTTTTTTCAAATTCTACTATGTCATTGTTACAAACATTATTCCTTCAAGCCCTTGTTAACAAGCAATCAATTAAATTTTGCAATCTGATTCTAAAAGTTATTATTCAAAGTCAAAATCAAACATTTATTTGCGAAAAACATGGTACATTACAAGATCTTATTTATTATCAATGGTTCGCATGTTTTATTTTTATAAATAAAGATATTTATGTATAATGACTAATATTATATATATCATTCTGCTTACTTAGATCTTAAATATAACAACAAATTATTTCGTAAAGTAAAAAATAAGTCAAGACATCCTAAGTAATAACTAGTATTAATTATTGTTATAGCGTGTTAGTTTTCTAAAAACATGCATGAAATATCGTGTTAAAATTGGTGGGATGTAATGCAAACTTATGAGAATTTAAAAATTTACCTAGAACGTTAAATTACTGCCATAACGTATATGCAGTTTTGCTAAACGCTTTAAAACATCTGTAATGATTTGTTTTTGTACATTGTTTTAATGTTAGCATAAGTAAATCAGACAGTTAAAAGTAATTTGGTATTTAAAAAACCATTAGTTTTAACCTATTTCTATAGAATACTATTAGTTTTAACCTATTTCTATAGAATACTATAGAAATAGGTTAAAACTAATGGTTTTTTTAATACCAAATTACTTTTAACTGTCTGATTTACTCGTATGAGTGTTACTAAACCATTGATAAAAAGCTTATATAAGTGGTTTGTTTGTTTGGAAGAGCAAAACATACGAGCCTACGAGACTAAGAGACAATATTTAAAAAAGAACTATTTAAAAACATAACCTGTTGTTTTTAATAAGCTACTCGATTACGTCCAAATGGAGAAGCGCATCGTATACTTAAGTCTTCATTGACATCTACGAGCCCATTCATAGCGCTGAAAATATTGACAACCCCTTTCAAGCGAGCTTGAAAAGCGCTCGAAAGAAAAAGGAAGGAGGCCCGATTTTTCCCTTACCAGTTTGAATGGAACGCACAAGAGTGCCAAATAAGTCTGCGCTCGCATAGCCTGAGTGTTTTCGCTGCGAATTGCTAGGCCTCTTTGAAGCAGACTTGGTTTCGGATGCTCCTGTCTGTTTGTTCGAATAACCTGAGCCTTTCAGTTTTGGTGGAGAGCGCTCAGGGTTTTTTCTGTGCTTTGTAAGGATGTTGTGAAAAGAGCTGATTTATGATGGAACAAATATTACTTCATGACGTTAGAATTAAAAAATAGTTAAAACTTATAATCTGAAATGCTGCTAAATTCCGTTTTTCTTTGCATGTCTTATATTGAAAACAATTTTGACTATCCTTTGTAACGAAATAAATAATTTTCAAATGAGTTTAACACTAAACTCACAAGTTTCATTGACAGGTAATTCATCGTTAAATACTGAGATCTTTAGATTAAACTGTAAGTTAATTTTATTCAATGATATTATTATAAAGGTTATAAAAACGTTGTTTACAACATGTCAGTGTTAGCATGTTGCATACGGTTCGCAATACAAAAAAAACGAAGTTTTTTAACCTTATGATAAAGGACATTGTTCCGAGTTCATACATCGTTCGCCTAAGAACCAACAGTAATGAAAAGTACCTTTCTAGATTCGAAATAACATGTATTTGTATGTTAGAACAATATTTTTTAACGGACACTGCTATAAGAACATAATTATAGTTCCATCATAGTGAATTTTAGGTTATGTTTTATTGATATGAAACATTATTTTAAGTTCATTATAACAGCTATCATATCGTCATACTAAGTACTGGCAGCTTGTTTTGCCTGCTTCTTTATTTCACAAACATGATGTTTAATAATACCGTAATATCATAGTACCTACCTACATGAACAATTGCGCGCCTTTCTTTCTCCAAGGTTCCCGCGCTTTTATTTCTGACTTTGAAATGGTTAGGTCACTCCTGTCATATGCCCTTTTTTTCGTGGAACAAAGGTGATTTAGCCAGTGATGGCACAATTATATTGTTTTTTGTAAATGAAAAACGTTGAATTTACAGCATTCCATTTTCCTGAGGCACATAATAATTTGTCTTTTTAGCCTATTTACTAACTAAAGTAAGTAAATGAAGACCGTATTGTGGTATTGGCCAAATCACAAAAGCCCATACAGAACACAATAGTATAAAAAAATATTATGTAAAGAGTTCAAAATCAAGAAAGTCCTTTTAAAATTGATTTCACGAAACTAAAGTGTCCGTTACAATCTAATGAATGTTTATTAATGCAAAAAAGAAGACTGGAATTTTGGTAATTGACAAATTTGTGTTGATTCTTAGGCGAGTTTTATCAATGTCCTTTGGTCAGACTTAAGTTTAATGCAGTAGAGGAAAAAAGTTTTCAACGATCAATGTGATGGTAACAATTAGAGCAGCACTTATTTTTTTACGGTAGGTTCTCAATCACATCATTCGTCATAAAATGACAATACAATTGCCCCTAGAGCTGGATCCTAAAACCAGCAATTGTAGCATTTTGATACAATGGCGACGAGGCACGCCCATTATGAAGCACGCTCACAGCACAATTGATCATTAGCACAAATACACACTGCAACGGACTGTAATATGGGTGGGAATACTGTAGATAAAAAAGCGGTTTCGAGTCAATGCATGCGTTTGGAAGTTTAATGTTGCAACTGCCAGAGTATAGCTATCAAAAATGTATTTTTTAGTATTGTGTATTACTGTGTTTGAATGCTTACATTAGGTTAGCAAGTTAAGTCTCTTTTGTATCTAACGAATTGATCCTTTGTTGGTCGAAATAAATAAATAAATGAATGAATGAATAGTGCAGAAAAACGCTGCATGCAGATATGCGCGAAATATCCCCAGTATGCATTGGAATTATGGTAGTGGAAACAATAATTCAATTTAATTCAATATATATTTAAACTATCACAGCTCTCTTAGTGGTACATAAACGAAAGAATGTTTTTTAATAAACGGTGAATTTTCTGATTAGTTTTGGGTTCTTCACGAACTGGACACATGTGTTTCCAGTTCATGAAACTTAAAAATAATACCTATGTCAATATCATCGCCTTCATCATTTATTATTTTGTATTTATTAACTACATGTATTCTATGAATGTTTATTGGTCTTTTGCTTATGCATCTTATTATAATATTTGTGTTATATCCTTTTACTTCTTACTAGCCTTTTGCTTCTTCTTTTTTTTTTGTACCAATCTTCTTAGTTATTATTAATATTCCACCACTGATAAAACTCTCAACATTACCAGGTGGTTGACTGGTAGAGAATGCCATTAGGCATAAAGTCCGCCAATTGTCCAACTTACAGTGCAATAAAATTTAAATAAATAAATAATTATGCCTTTTAGTATTTCATCATCTGAACACGCCGAGATTTTTACGCGTGTCCACATTGGGAAACTAAATTTAACTTAAGTACACACGGGCACATGTAAAATGACACAATAAAAGTGATAATATTTTTAAGTTTCATCAAGCAAACACACGGTGTGTCCAGTCTCTTGTGTCTAGTTAGTGAAAAAACCCTGAGTTTTTACGTGGAAAGCGGTAGGTCGAGCTTTTGGGTGTAAGCGTAAGATAAACCACAACGGAATTTGGCCTTGTTTGCTATGAAAAAAACATATTGTTATATTCAATATTTTGGCAATTTGCTATAGTGCCCTTATAAGATATTATAAAAAGGTTTTCCTGAAAGGTTTATCAAGGAAAAATATGGTTTGCGTGATAAACTACATACCCACACCTATAACTTTATCCTTATCTGTCTGGGCTAGTTCATTTTTTATGTTTTTTAACTTATTGTATTGAGTACGTCATAGCGCAGTAGAAGTGATCACCAAAGCAAAGCAACCTTTATTCGAGCAGAAGTATTTGGATTGGAGACCATTCCAGTCATCTAAGTGACGTATATTACGAGCATCTCCGAGCTTCGAGACGAACTGCGTATGGTTATAAGTGTGTGCGAAAAATATTGTGGTATTTTGGCTAAGTCGAAGTAAGTAGATCTCTTATTCAGTTAAAGTTCGCACGGAACCCTTTGTGTGCGAGTCCAACTCGCACTTGGCCGGATTTTTTGTAAACTTTTTCAGCTTTGCATCTCGCTATCGCTTAGTCACAGTGTAAACAGCGTATGACTAATACCGAGCGCATCGCGACAGGTGCACTCGCGATGACCCGGGGTTGACGCGACTTATGTCCCGATACGCGCATTTGCACTGAATATTCCTCACTGCAGTATGAGTTCGTTAAAGTCGGGCTGGAAATTATAGGATTTGAGAAATTTAGTGTTTTATTAGTTTCTAATATAAACAGAATTTATTTTTGAGACGTTTTGTTGACGTTTTGTTGATTTAGAGAGTTCGTTGATTGGTTCATTCGTATTTATGATATATCATATTTAAGGACACATGAAAATAGACAAAAACTGAACATACTTTTTTTTAGCTTACGCGAATATTACTCATCGAAATGAAACTCTATTTTACGGGTTTACTTTTCGCGAATTTATTAAATTTGATCCCGGCGTTTCGAACACTTTACAGCGTTCCTAGTCACAGGTAGACTAAGATGTTATTTGTCATTTACAGAGTTTTGAAAAAAATAAACAAACGTCACTCAATAATATTAATTAACATTCCTATCCACGCAGAAGCAGCTAACTGTGTCTTGTAATCTTGCAGTGAGTGGTCTAGCTTGGGTCCTCGCTAGCTCTTCTCTGTTGAAATTTGGATCTTTTCTTATTTCTATAGCATGGCGTAGCATACGTGGAACGAACCAACGTTCTTTTGACAGTACTTTGGGCTGGTCAAAACGTATGAAGTGGTTGGGTTTGTCTAAGGCATGTTCACACATTGCAGATTAAAACTTAACACCTGCGATTAGCGCCTGATGATTACCTACATACATTATTTATATTTTTATATCTTATAATACTGGCTGACTAATATAAAATTTTATATAACTGAAGAATTCATAATCATGGATATGTCAGAATACTAGTAGGATAGTAATTTTGATTTTAAAAACGCTTTTAATAGCTGAACAAATTATTTTTAAGTTATCTTATAATACTGGCTGACTAATATAAAATTTTATATAACTGAAGAATTCATAATCATGGATATGTCAGAATACTAGTAGGATAGTAATTTTGATTTTAAAAACGCTTTTAATAGCTGAACAAATTATTTTTAAGGGAAACTGTCAAATATGGATTTTAGCTTCATCAATTTGTTTTTATTAATTTTATTGCATAAATAATAAATGCAAGCCGGAATAATTTATTATTTGCATTAGGTTAGATTTTACCAAACTTAGGCTAACACGTGCGTAACTGTTGTATACGACTGATAGTTTAGTTATTCGATTTTATACTCTTAAAACTCATTTTTCGGCGTAGAATGTAACAGGAATAACTAAACTCGCACAAAATGAATGATTGAGCTGTCAAAACTTTTGAATTTGACAAAACATTCTGACATAATGACACAAATCATATGGCAAACGGACGTCATTACGTAAATCTTGAATTAGCTCTAATTTCACCCAACACGGTGGGCATAAGTGTTACTTTCTTATAAACGCGATATTCTAGAAATGTAGGTGACATTTTGTCATCTAATAATAACAAATTGGTAATTGTCATTTATTTTAAGGTAAGAATCCACCCTTAATCACCTAAAATCAAATCAAGTCAAATTATGTTTTAAAAACTACATCTTATCATGACCAACTCTATTATATCCAAAGCAAACGTTAGCTCACTAAAGTTGCTTCAATATTAGTTAACTAGTTGGATGTACCATTAACAAGGAAGGTGCCTCAATACTGAATTAAGTGATGACTTAACTCGCTCGGATCCGACGTCCATTCAAGCTGTTTGGATCCCAATTTCCAAACAACTTAGGAGGATGGGATGTATTCAACAAAGATTAATTTAATATATAGGAAACAGGTATTTTGATCTAATATAATATACTTAAATATACTTCAAACGTCAATAGATGTTTCCTTTAGCTCTCACTTGTATAATTATCTACTGAAATAAACATGTCCTTTCAAAGAAAGTTATATTTCGCAACCCTTAAATTATGTATGAATTTTAAAAAAACTAGATCTCGTCATGTCTGTGTGATATTGATGTTGATAGAATTCCTAAATAATGTTCATCAACATACAATAATAATATGGGGAAAAAATACTGTTTTCAAATTAATTGTAATTCGAAAGCCGATTTCCAGATATTTTTCATGAAAAACATGAAAACTGAATGACCTGTAAAAATTTCAAAGGCAGGAAACGAAACGTTTTAATTTGGCACACGATGCATTAAATACCTCTATAACTCTCAAAATTAGTAATATACTCTCGGATAGCTAGCATTTATTTTAAGGTTTAGATTTATTTTCATTTGCTCGAATCCACCCTTAATTATCTGAAATCAAATCAAGTCAAATTAGGTTTTACAAACAACATCATATCATCGCCAACTCTATTATATCCAAAGCAAACGTTAACTCATTAAAGTTGCTTTAATATTAGTTAACTAGTTGGATGGACCTGGACCTACAAGCGTGCAAGCGTGCCTCCTTGAATTAAGTGATAGCTCAACTCGCTCGGAACCGACGTCTATTCAAGCTGTTTGGATCCCAATTTCCAAACAACTTAGGAGAATAGGTTATTTTCTACATAGATTAATTTATAGCCTTAAATTAGGAAACTGGTATTTTGATCTAATATTCTACAAAAGTCAATAGATGTTGCCTTTAGCTCTAACTCGTATAATTATCTACTGAAATAAAAATGCCCTTTCAAAGAAATTTATATTCCGCAACTTTTAAAGTACTTAAATTTCAAAAAACAAGATCACTTGTATGTGCGATATTGATGTTAATAGAACTCCTAAACAATGTACAACAACATACATAAATAATATAGGGAAAAACTATAAAGTTTTTAAAATAATTGTAATTCGAAAGCCGATTTCCAGACATTTTTAATGAAATCATAATAAATGCAATTTGAAGAAACCGAAGGGCCTGTAATTTTTACAGGCCTTCGAAAACTGATGAGTCTGTAAAAAATTCAAAGGCAGGGAACAAAACATTTTAATTTGGCATACGATGTACCAAATACCTCTATAACTCTGATTTGTTCACATAAGAAAACACAGAAAAGTTTAGGAAAGTATAACCAGCTATGGTGCGACAAACTCACATTATACCCAAAAATACTTTAAAGGTTGAAGGAAATCTACCCACCCGGCACGGGAACGGCACCAACCAGGCGTCGACCGTAAGCAAGTTACGTAAAAGGAACAGCAACACCTTGGATGGGATCGGCACCTGATAGCGAACGTCTCGCCTCGGATCGAGTTTGCTACAACCTATGACAGTTTTTCTTGTGAATCACAGCCCTTTTGACAGGGTGGACGGATAGTCGTTCACCAGCGGGCGACGCGCCGTAAGCGATGAGTTTCATACAAAGAATATTGAACGCATCGAGTTGATACGGTGTTGTCACCTTGACAGGTGTATAAATGTGCTACAACTTTAAATGGACACCGTGCTAAAAACATATAAAAGTGTAAACTACACTCAATCTCGAGTAAGATAAACATTAAAACGCTGCCAACAAATTTTCTCCGCTGGACGTTAATAGGCTAACTTTCAGACTGAAGTCGACGCAAATCCATATAAAAGATACCTTTTTAACTAACTTCGCAGTTTCACGGACATTTTTACGCGAACTTTCCGACTAATTAGACGAGCTAAGATTGATTAGAGATTAAATTAAGTTGAGCGTATTTTCACCGGTTTAAGTCGTCTTGAAAATTCGCTTGTTAACTCTTTCATATTTTATAACTTAGTGTTGACGGGTTGCGTTCTAACAATGGAATATAGAAGCAAGTATCAATTAAAAAACCGGCCAAGTGCGAGTCGGACTCGCGCACTGAGGGTTCCGTGCCAACTTTAACTGAATTAGGGAATCCACTTACTTCTACTTAGTGAAATACCACAATATTTTGTTGACTGTAAATATAACTTAATTTTTCATAGTGTTTGTATGAAGTACAAAGTTATGTTTGCGGTTGTTGAAAATGTGCTATATCTCAAAAACTACTCGTTTGATCCCGTTCGAACTAATTTTCGTTGAAAGTATTTGTTAAGATCTACATTCCATATTTATTTCAAAATTTACACTTGCTTGGTTTAGAAGTTAAATGGGGGGGACGCCCATTTTACCACTTTGGAAGCGTCTACCTATGAAACGTTAGACTTTAAAAGAAAATAGTTCAAGGAACCTCAATGTCATTTTAAAAGACCTATCCATAGACACCCCACACGCATAGGTTTGACTAAAAAAATTTTTTTTGGTTTTAGTTTCATGTATGGATGTCATTATTTTCTAATTTTTGTATGAGAATCGGTAAGCGGTTAACAGGATACATCTTTCTACCAATTTCAATTGTGTAATGCTTATAGTTGCAGAATAAAATGGCTGTGACATACGGACGGACAGACAGACAGACAGACAGACAGACAGACAGACTTGACGAAACTATAAGGGTTCCGTTTTTTGCCATTCGGCTACGGAACCCTAAAAACCGGCCAAGTGCGAGTCGGACTCGCAGCACGAAGGGGTTCCGTACCTACTGTGTATGTAAGCACTTTTATTGCACTAATAATATGTTCTGTCAATCATGATTAAGATAACCTTATAAGATTTTTATTCCCTTGAAATTACAAAATATCGGAACTGACACAAAACTGGTTATACATTTTAAAGGTTCTGACTCACTATTATTTTTTACAGCTAAAAGAGTCAATCAAAGGAAATATTTGACTACAGTTTAAATTTCAAAATTATTTTAACGCGTTTTGGAGTTAAAATAATAATAATAGTAATTTGTAGCTTCTTGAGTAAACGGAGTCATAAAGTGCAACCCCTCCTACCCCTCCTGTAATAACTACAAATGAGGAAAAAATACTTAATAAAAGTAAAAACTTGAAGTCAGTTTTTACTTTTTAATTCAAGTGAAAATTTTGTGGGTATTTTTCCGGTCACGTGTGTGGTAGAGATATCTTCTCAGACTCATCTGACAGCAATTTGTAATAAAAAATATATGTAAAGTAGTGATACAGCCTGTCCCGACCAGTCCCGATGAACGAAATTATTTAATTAGTCATGTTATTTCATAAGTATGATTTTATAAAGTGGTTCAGTTTATCCTAGACGATATTCAGCTTTCCCTGAATAGTGACTGCGTTTAAAGCAGGACGAAAGCTCTTGAAACCCATTGAATTTCTATTCTTTATATTAAGTCCATGTCTCTTTAGCTATCTCGCTCACTTGCATTATCATGCTGATATTAATGACAGAGACAGGTAGAGTCGAAAATTGTAGCTTTATCGTAAGGAGTAGGGTCGCTTAGTACAAAATGGCGTCGCTCTGCGACTTCAGATAGCGTGACTTTGATACCGAGAAATGCGACGGCCATTTCTTGTTTGGTTAACGTTAGTTGTTTGATTCGGAACAGAAATGGTGGACAGAAATAATAGGTTTGTTTGCAGAACACGTATGGATTTCAACTGAAATCATGCTACCTGGCATTTTAGATACTATATTGTTTGATATACAGGATGTTGTTTCGGTCAGTGACGAGCGTTTCAAGGGTGGTTGTACAAACAAACTAAACCGATGCCATAAAAAAATTTTTTGATATGGAAAAAAAGAACAAAATAATTTTATTACTGCGATACTAGCGAGCTAGTCAAACTATCAACACCTGGGGAGCGATTCTCGCGGCAATCGAACTTTTTTCTTGTAGTAATTAGATTGCAAGTTTAACCGTTTTACCTAAAACATCAAGTAAAATATTTATACTTAAAAAAACAAGCGAACAGACAAAATATAAATACATAGAAATCGTGACCCTGATATATCAAAAATATTTTTTTCTTCGACAAAGAAAATTCAATCGGAGAACTTTTTTCGTATACGGATTTGGCCCCCTGGTTGCCTTTTCGTAGCTTACTAGGTACGTTGTCGTATGTCGTAGATACGTACGAGGAACACACAAGTGTTACACAAGAGTGCAGGTTTACCCATTTGTTTTTTTTTTTAGAATGTTGTGATGAGGTTTGACAAATTTGCATATGATTTAAAGATATTTCGTTAATAAGCATCACTCACATTATTATCCAAGAGTTGGATGTCACTGACTAAAACAACATCCTGTTCAATAAGTAAATACATGAACGGTAACTTTAACTGAAATGTATAATTATGTTCACAGCACAATCAAACTTAGGTATTAGTATGACCATGAAGTTAGCGGAGCACCCACGACAAACCGATAAATCGCTATATGGAGAATTTGCCGCTAAATAGTCGCTAATTAGTTGTAGAAAAAAATAATTTGTCGTTTAATTTTTTTTGTTTTTTTGGGTGCTCCGCTAACTTCATATGAAGTTGGCGGAGCAGCCTCGCGAAATCGTCTTTGGAAGTTTCTGATCGAAATTCGACTAGGGGGATAATTTGCCGCTAATTAGTCGCTAATTAGTTGTGGAAAAAGAAAATTCGTCGTTGTTTTTTTTTATTTTTTTTTGGGTGCTCCGCTAAGTTTACATGACGACAGCAGAGCATCCTCGCAAAAACTTCTGAAAACATAACTGATCCGAAATTCACTTGATGGATAATTTGTCGCTATTTAGCCGTTAATTAGTTGTGCAAAAAAAAAGTCATATTAAACCTTTTTTCAATAGTTTCTGGGGATTAAAGTTGGTTTTGTAATGAGGCGACAATAGTTCTCGACGCCAATAACGGAAATCGTTCGATTATAAGTTTAATGAGTCCCTATTTATGTATTTTAGAAAAATAATTACGTCGATTAATTGGAGTGGGGGTTTTCTGGCTGCGCGTGGCCCCGAGCGGAGCTCTACAGGTCGATAGGGCAGCAAAGAACCCTAATCAAAAATCCAACGACTATATAATTTGCCGCAAAATAGTCGCTAATTAGTTGTGGAAGGAGAAAATTCGTCGTTGGATTTTTTTTGTTTTTTTGGAGCCGCCTTGCGAAATCGTCTTTGAAAGTTTCTGATCGAAATTCGACTAGGGGGATAATTTGCCGCTAATTAGTCGCTAATTAGTTGTGGAAAAGGAACATTCGTCGTTGGTTTTTTTTTCGTTTTTTGGGTGCTCCGCTAACTTCATATGAAGTTAGCGGAGCAGCCTCGTGAAAACGTCTTTGAAAGTTTCTGATCGAAATTCGACTAGGGGGATAATTTGCCGCTAATTAGTTGTGCAAAATAATGTCATATTAACCTGTCAATCCGCTTCAAGAACGCGCCTGCGCGTGCGCGCAACTGTCATAAGACAAACACGCGCGTGGCCTCGTCTCTGTCTGGTACCAAGCGCCCGCCAACCGCAAGTACTGGTCTTCAAAAATATAACGCTAGAGTCGACACGAAAAGAAAAAGAAGCAATAAGCCTAGACTTGTCCACTCATTTTTAAAACCTTCAAATGAATCATCAAGTAGTTTATAAATAAATTAGCTGTAGGTTGGTAGTTAAGCGTCACGTTTTTCATTTTCAGGGCTTCCTTTTCAGAACTTTCAACAATTCGAAACACCAAAATAATTTCAATTGCAAAAAAGAAACTGAAAAGTGTGGAAATCGAAAATAGAATTTACTCCGTAGCGAGGGTAAACTAATACGAAATTGTGTGCAAACTAGAAAGATACGTCCCGACCTCTCCAGAGCTCTTTATCGCTGTATCCTGGACATGTGCGCTCTTAAATATATTTGCATACTCTTTACCGAAACTTGAACTTCGGCATTGTTGCTAAGGAAGAATAGTTACTATGCAAAATACGAGTAAGTTTTAGAGCGTTCTTAATAAGTGATTCGGTGAGCAGTTGGCAAGATGGAACGATGAGTTTGATGTTCTTTGTCAAGAGAAATCTGCATCTGTTTCCCATTCTATCCAGTAGACGTCATATGCACACTTTAAGTGCACCAATTTGTAAAACCGCATTAAAAAGTAAAAGCTTTTGCTGTATGGCTCCTAAAATTAATAACAGCCAAAAAACTTAAGAGACGCCAGCTTGAATTGTTGACAATTTTGATAAGGAAATCATATTATACATTATCTGAATTGTCAAATGATACTTTTATGATACTTTAAATGATAGTAATACTGATTATGACATAGTAATACTGTAATTCAACTAGCATGTTTTTTTTAAAATATATTATATATATATTTTACAAAATTATCATGTCAAAATTATATGACAAAGTATCATTCAACAATTCAGATAATGTATCATATGATAAAAAATAATAATGATTATTTTTTATTGACATTAAATAATTATGACATAGTAATACTGTATTCAACTAGCACATTTTTTTATAAATTTTGTACGACACTTATAGGTCAAACATAGAGCTCTACTCATCATGTACCACCTGAATACTGTCACCTATGTTTTATAAATGAATGATTTGATTTGTTTTGTGAAGATGAATATTATTATAGCGAAATTCTAAAATCAAATTGTTATCATTATTGCAAAGAAATAGCATCAAGTTAGAACAATTTTCAAATCATAATGCATAAGTTGAAAAGTACCTCTTATTATACCTAAATAACCTCTTATTTTAATTCTTATTAGATGAAATAAGAATTCAAAGATTTCGCACGGGCGTGATTCGAACCCTTGACCTTTGGCAATCCGGGCAAACGCTCGTTTCAATCGAGCATCCTACGTGCATCGGTCCGACTTGCTTTGATACTAACAAAAAGTGAACGCACACATATCCGATTCGACCGAATCGGATGAATCGACCGCATCGAAGAAATTATGAGATAGCGCTATGAGCGACATCTTAGGTAGGAGTGAGTATGAAGATTTTATCCGGTGAGTCGTCGTCGCCGGTTTTTCCAGATTCAGACAATTCGACGCGGATAAGTGTGCGAGGTTTCACTAGATTTCATATAAATAATTCTAAAATTTATTTCGTTCGGCGCGTTCGGCTGGGATAAGTATGCGTTCAGCTTTATTTGTACTTAAAAACTTGCTTACTATATTCATAAATTATTTGATACAATTACACTCATAAAAACGACCATCTCAAATGAATACTTCCCAGAGTATAAGGCAGGCGTAGCCAGAATTTACACCCAAAGTTCGTGACATCATTTTCGGGAACAAACAGATACTGGTATCTTCGAGGCCATCACCCCAAACTCCCCTAATTTACATAATTGCATTACACCGGCGATGTTTCATGAAAAAAATGTAAAAAGGACACCTGCGGATGACTAACTTTTGCCCCTAAAAATTATTTATTTCGAACTTCTTTCATAAATCAAGATAAACTTGTTTACAAAGTAATTTTGGCGACCCGGTTCTCCGCGCGAATATATTACAGGAACGCCGCTTAAACGCAGTGGAAAATAAAGTAGTAATGTCAGTGATGACAGTCTGCTGTCAAGGTATGTTTGAGTATCTGATGTTGGATCCACACCACCTGGCAGCATTGCCGGCGGCCGTACGTCAACATATCGCTGCTTCGGTGCAACAAAGTCTTAACTACCCAAAATTTCAATATAGAGTTGAATAAGCCAAATTGTACCTAAACCATGCGTCTATACGGGGAAACAAAGACATCCGTCAAATTACAGCAAGTTTCTACTAGATGGCGCTAGTGCCTTTGTGGCTACAGTGATTTTTTCGTGGGCCAACAGGGGCTGATTGGTCAGTAGTGCCCCCCGCGCCCGCGCGCCGCTGTCGTGTTCTGGAGCAACATACGCCTAAAGGTATGTATGACCAATTTTACTACAAATTTTGGAGAAACAAGGGCTCAACTTACCTTATGCCTCCAATAACTTTGAGCTATTATAAAAAAAATTGGAGCTATAACGGCATTGATTATAAAAGCGCTTTTGTTGATCCAATTTTCTCGATTCAATATCAATTTAAAGTGCCTTCAAAGTCATTTTATTGAAATGCGCTTTTGTAGGTCCAACATTAATACTGATTCCTATAACAATTTGAATTACAGAATTATTTAAAGGAACGATACCCCAAGCTACAAACTCCATTTACATCCGGAAAGGAGTAAGACAGGGTGACTGCCTATCGCCGAAGCTTTTTACATTGGTCCTTGAAGACTGATTTAAAAAAAATGGATTGGTCCGACAAAGGCCTTACCATCTCAGGTGCACGCCTAACTAATTTGAGATATGCAGACGACATAGTTCTGTTTGCAACATCGTCAGGCGACCTACAAGTTATGATCCAGGAACTGATGGAGGCATCCCTGGCTATTTGAAGATGAATCTCGACAAGACCAGGGTGATGACCTCAGAAAGTGAAGACCTGACAAAGATAATTATAGGAAACACAGAAATCGAACGTGTCAACAAGTACGTGTACCTGGGACAGGAAATAAAAATTGGGAAGCAGAATCAAACCAATGAGATAGGCCGACCAGTGCTACTTGGATGGGCGGCCTACTCCAAACTCAGTTTTGTGTTTCGCATGAATCTGTCGCGACAGCAGAAAGCTCAGATTTTCGACCAGTGCATTCTACCGGTTCTCACTTATGGAGCGAAAACTTGGGTTACGACCAAAGAGATTCTTGACAACCTTAGTGTAACGCAAAGAGCTCTAGAAAGAAAAATATTGGAGTAACACTAAAAGGCAGAAGAACTAACAAATGGCTGAGACAACAAAGCCAAGTGACTGACGTAGTCGAGAGAGTAGCAAGACTGAAGTGGGAGTGGGCTGGTCATGTTGCATTTACTTTAAGTCTTTATAAATGTTTTAGAATGTTTTTAACACTCACAGTGTCATATTTTATATTCATAAAGATGAAATAAGAAACCAAAAATTTGCGCACGGGCGGGACTTGAACCAGCAACCTTTTGGCAGACCGGGCCAAACGCTCTTACCAATTGAGCTACCGTGCTGTCAGTCTGCCAAAAGGTTGCTGGTTCAATTTCAAAGGTAATAAAACACAGTAGTACTCTATTAAAAGACGTAAAACGGTAGAGCTAATATAAACACAGCCTTTAAGTAAATTTGATTTTCCTATAATTTTATAAATTTTTAAATAATACCAATATGCTCAATTGTTTAAAAAATGATTATTATATGTTTGTCTTACAAATTGTAGAAAGAATAAATAATTTTCCCTAAAAACTTGTTTTTATTTTTTTAAACTAACCTTTTAATTCTAATGAACATAAGACACAAGTTACAATATTTTATTATTTCTAGTACAACAAAGTCACAATTTCGGTCATTTTTTGTCTTTATTGAATTTTCGTTAAGTATTGATTTAAAAAAATATAATCTTTTAACTACAACCTAAAGCACAGTCAATAAAGACTTAATTATCATTAAAATTTTAAACCTAACACAAAGGGTTATGCCTTAATAGGGAAACAATATAAAAAAAAATCTTAAAAGTTAATTTCTGTAAAATTGTAGAATGAGGTGATGTGACTTTGTTGCACCGAAGCAGCGATATGTCAAATACCACCTATGGAAAATGCCGCTGCGGCATGAGGTGCGGCAGGGTTGTGTGGTCCCAGACAAATCTTGACGTAAGTCGAGGATAATGCCGAGGGCGGTGTGGAGCCATCTTTATGTGTATGTAATCTTCTACAATGTTACCTTAATCAGTCACTAAAAAATATGTTAATAACTTTATCAATGCTTTCGTAAGAATCCTACATATCCTATATTTACTTTCTAGAGGGCATTGCGAACACTTTACAGATACGAACTTACTGACCCGTCTCATTGACATTATTTATCTATGTGTACCATATTATGTATATTTAAATGATGTGTATGTTTATATAATAAATACATATTTATTTATTTTTATATAATCGTATATAAGTAATGTGCAGTATGTATGTTTATCATCTTATTATAGTTATCTTTACGCTATTCTCTTCTCTTTTCTTGCCTCTATAACTTTACTTGCACCGCCTGTATATATATTTTTCTCTGTTCAGAACAGATCTCTACTAGAGAATGCTTTTGGCATTAAGTCCGCCATATGTACAATTTTATGTTTTGTGCATGGAGTTTTAAATAAATAATAATCCTACGTAAAACTTATTTTAGTCTGATCTGAAATTCATATTTCAACTATCGAATATACATATTATACGTTTTTAGCGTTGTTATTCATCACTGGAGGACTGGATCTTCTGTTGGCTACTTATTTGTGTATGAACTGAGTTTTACTAGGTTACGAGCTAGATTTATCTAGTTATGTCACTACAGTGTAAGAGTTGACGTTTTGACGGCAGAGCTGATGAGATTTGGTAGACTTTTAGAATAATGAACAATATTTCAGAAGCCAATTGACGCAAACATTTTATTGATACAATTTGTAAGGGTTTGCTTTAGCTGTCTTTCAATCATAGACTTATACTCGTATGTATTCTAAACATGCTGTTTAGAACTTTTGTGTCACATTTTTTTAAATGATTAATAAAGCACAAACTTTGCATTACCCTTAGAATATGCTCCATTTGACATCAATTTTTGTTTTAGAAAGGTAACTATTTATCGCACATAACATTAATTGATTAACAAATTTGTTTTAATGAAATGTTAAATTGAGTTGTGGTATAATGTTTTATGTTGTTTTTGTTCTTAACAGCCTGTCTAGGGTAAAAAAGAAAACGTTGCTTACAATAGTATGTATGTAAGTGACATACGATGTCCATGTTATGTGTGGCGGAGGTATTTCGTACCTAACCTCTTTTCAATGAATATTGCTTACTTACACGATACAAACAGGCGTCACTTCAAACAAAAGATACCGCCAGGTGCCAACATTGAGATTATTTTAGCTCTTAAAGTAGTTAGTCACGAGGGACTGCGATCATACTACGTATTATGAAAAATCAATGAATGCGCGTCTGGTGGGTCTGGTCTTGATATTGCCGTAAAATTTGTCATAATTGAAATAATATATCGTTTGTCAATTTTTTTGATACGCAATGTTACGCCTACTCACTATAAAAACAATTTTGTTATTAATTGAAACTGCGTTTTAGCATTGTGTATATTTTATTAAATTTGATTTATGCTGTTAAAAAGCATTATGTCGGTGTATTTGCAGCACATTGACTACATTTTGAAATTTTCTATTCTAATTCCTAAATTTCGGAATCCCAGTATTTGACTTTCTTAACCCATCGAAACCTAATTTAACCGCATCATCCCGAATTGCACAATCGCGATCTCATCACGTTCCGCCCGAGTATAAACGAGAAAAAATCCCTTCAGCCAACAGAACTCTAATATTATTCAAGAGGCCAATTTTATCTTTGAAATTTACGATTATTCGAAAAGTAATCCCTGATCTAGGCCCGTGGGGTTAACAAGGCGATGTTCTTAGTTATTCGTCCCGCAGGAGCCCTCTTTTGTAAGGTATAACTAAAGTTTAGCTGGGTGAACGGTTTGCGTGGATCGTGTATGAAGTAAAAATATTAGAACCGACCGTTTTGTGTCAAAGTTATCATAATAGAATTTGTAAGGTATAACTAAAGTTTAGCTGGGTGAACGGTTTGCGTGGATCGTGTATGAAGTAAAAATATTAGAACCGACCGTTTTGTGTCAAAGTTATCATAATAGAATGATGATACGCTTCAACACCCGACCGGTCGCATGAAACCGCATAACAATAGCATTTCTATTGTGTCTCGTTCACATACGCTTGAGGTATTAACCCAGAGCTTAACCTAAGCACAAACGACAACAAAACCACACACACACACACTAACATCCGAAGTAGAAATATTTCTTTTGGTATTATGTAGGATAAAATTGATAAACATTGATAGAGATCGTTATTTTTCGAATCCTCAAAAATAAGATTTGTAATGAAATTTCAATTCATTCCTTGCGTTGCAAATTTCACTCGGTGATTTGAACAACTTCGTCAACGTTTTAATACTGAATGGACGGTATGTCCATGTAAATGTGTGTGATGAAGGGGGCGTGTAGGGCTACAGGTAGATGAAATAAAAGATGTTCTTTTGCACAACACCAACACTGTTTTTATTTTAAACTTTGCTAGCAATATAAATCCACATTTTTATGATAGCTTACGACGTATATAACGTGTAAGATATAAGTTACAATGTCTATTCCATACAAATATAAGTAATTTAATAAATATTGACCGAGACTGACCCAAACGCACCGCGAGTTGAATCGAACAGAGAGAGGGAAATCGGAAAAGGCATAGACAATGCAAAGATAACTTTTTAAAGTAAAATTACGGCCTTGGCACACGACTATGCTGTTTATGTTTTCCTCAACACTGAAACTGAAATCGCAGAACGAACGGTTCACACTTTGCAAACAAAAACAATAACTATGTATTTGAAAAGTTGTAATTTAGGACACGCTCAAAGGTCTGCCGTGAATCCTCAAAAAGGCCTTGAGGTAGGCTTATTCTCAGCCCTAATTTAATACGAGTAAGGAAATTGAATTATCTTTACCCAAAGGTTTAGGTATCTAGTGGTTGCTATCTACTCGATTATTAATAGAGGAAAATTTTGTTGAATTACTTTCTTTGGTCTCATTACGTTTACTTATCATTGCTTTTGTTAATCTGTATTTAAGAAAAAAAAACTGAGTCAGCCTGTACCATCCCTTTGCTGGGCAAAGGCCTTACTTCAACTATGAGGTAGTTCGAGCCATACTCGGATGTGGTGCGGATTGGTGGAGGGGTGTTTGCGTGGCAAGTGACTTACCCTGAATCAGATGTTATCAAGCCACCAATAAGGCCTCTGACTAGGCTAAACGACCAATATCAATCGATATTAACTTGGACCAACGGCCTAACGTGCCTTCCGAAGCACGGATATGCTCATAATATACGTCACTTAATGGTCGGAATGGTCACCCATCCAAAAACGACTTGCTTCACTACCAAAGCACTGCTACCACTGCCTTAATCTGGTTTTGACTAAATTAAATTAAATTGTTTCAGTTAAGTCATTCCTTTAAGTTCGATGGCTAAAACCATTATTAACAAGACAGTAAGTACTGTACAACTAATTGTATGTAACTCAACTCTAACAAAGTATGTTTCAAACCAAACTAACCGACGTCATGTCGTTTTAACAGACCAGCAGTTACGTTGTGTGAACCAGTCTGGAGTTGTACTAGGGCGTGATAATTAAAGCGCATCGCGTCGAGCGCAGGACGCGTCGGGCCGCACTAAACGCGCTACAGGGGTTAACACGAGTTGAATAGAACAAAGTAGCGCTTTGGAGAACGTACTTTAGTAATTGGATATTGTTTTATTTTAAACTGACTTCATTATTACCGACTTCAAAAATAAGATAATTAATTCAAAGTGAATGTGTAATTTGATAATATTTGAGTATTATAGCTTATTTGTCTATTAAAGCTTCGAAACACGTGTGCGAAATTTTGTAAGTTTATGTATGCTTGAGTATTTGTATGTGTGTCCACATATTTCTCAAAAACGAGAATAGTTAGATGATTAAAATTCCATCAGTATCCATCATTACTATAGTTCCAGTTCAGATGGTATATTTAAACTTAAGGTACATTTGTTTTTGAGATATGGGTAATAAATAAAAATCATGAAATAAAAAATATAAAACTTTTCATAGTCCGTGCACCGACTATACTGATATCATGCACCGACTTTGAATGAATTTGTGTCTCCTAAACGTAGGGCAAATATGTAATTTTAAGCTTTCTTATAGGTTTTCTGAATGCAATTTAATTTTTATTTTATTTTAAGATTTTTAATCATTTATTTTTAATTATTAATCATCAAATTTTGATAAAACCACTGTACCCTAAGTAGAAATATATCTGTTTGAAAAAAAAAAGTTTTTTGAATGTGTGTGTCTGTGTGTGTGTGTGTGTGTGTGTGTGTGTGTGTGTGTGTGTGTGTGGTTTTAGGTGTTTAAATGTTTCATGTGACAACAAAACAGTCATCAGTCATTCTATGTTAGTAGTAAATAAAATATTTTAAATTTTACGTATTTTTCTACCAGCAGTTTGCAAGTTAACTAGTGTTATGATTTTTTATAACCAGCGTCTATTTTCAAATATTTTTCTTATGTATGTACTCGATCAGTCACTTATACTTTAAAATATATTCAACACCCTTACATAAAATTTATGTGAAAGACTAGCGGCCCCCAACGTCTTTGTCCGCGCGTTTTGAGTTTGCTCACTCCACTCCCGTCGTAGCGTGATGTTTTTAATTAACACAAAAATATTTTTTCTAATCGGTCCAGTAGTTATTATAAGCGCGTTTAAACAAACAAACTCCTCAGCTTTATAATATTTGTTTAGATTATGCTATAAAATCACATGCCTGACCCAAATGTCTAGGATAGTAGCCCAACTGTCTAGGATAGTAGACAGATGTACGATATTCTATCCTAAATCTTTTATCCAGCATATCTCAACAGAAGATGTGAGTTAAAACCGGCACAAAAGGCCGGGATATTTTAAAGAATCCAACATAATGTTTGGTCAGCCGTGGTGTTTGTAGAGAAAAATGTTGGGAACGGGCTTTATAACGGACATGCTCGAAGAATGCAGTGGTATTAGATGTTTATGGTACTTGGTTTAAAAGGTTTTGTTCGGATTTCAGGTGGTTTACCACCTACCTTTTATTATTGTAAGCTATTTTTTATAAATAAAATCTGCTAAAACGTTTGTTGTCTTATATTTAAAAATGTTCTGTTAGTAATGTTCTCTTTGAACACAATGCTATAACTGCGGTTAGAAAGCTGGGCATCCCCAACAGAGTGAATTACTATATCACGCCTGGACAGCTTCTAACACTTTAGAAAGCTCAAGTCCGTTTCTGCATGGAGTATTGCTGTCCCCTCTGGGACGGATCAGCCAAGTACCAGCTAGCCGCACTCAATTCAGTGGAGGGCAGAGCTATTAGGCTTGTTGGTGATACCCTAAGCGCCAAGCTTTGTAGCTTGGTCCACCGCTGCAAACACTGTTGATTTTTTACACGCTTAATTTTGAAGAGTGTGCAAAGGAACTCCATGAGCTCATCCCACCAGCTCCCTTCTTCTATCGCACGACAAGACGCACAGCGAGTTATCACCCATACCTTGTTGATATTCCACTGACTCGACCATAGCGCTTCTCATCAACTTTCTTAATGTGCACAGCAAAAGAGTGGAACTCTCTGCCCGCATCTGTATTTCTAACACTCTACAACATTGTTATTTTCAAAAAAAAAAATTGAACAGGCTTCTTCTGTGTGAGCTCGCTTCATATCATGTAAAATAAGACCCATAACCTAATCAAATGTTACATATACATATACATGTTCTTAATCGGTTACGGACACGATATTGTAAACGAAAAGGTAGAGGAACGTATTTTCTATCGAAAGCTTCATCATAAAGTGATGTAACGTCTGACTTTTGAAAACAAACCGATCGCGTAAATAAGACCGCGGACCGGGCGACAAATAAAATTTCCTTATTCCCACTAAAACGTTGTTTATTGTAGTGCAATGTAGTGTACTGTGCAAATGCTCAGAGCGGCGTAAAGTTGGCATTTACGTGTCGCATCGCATGCGCTTGGGCTAGTGATGGGGTGATATCGGCCATCGATGTTTAACATATCGTCGACTTCACAGCGGTAGTGCAATGCCGTAATATTTGCTGCACTCTTTTTTTAACCCCATGTAATTTTGAATTTCACTAAAGAAACAGCTTTAAAGCTAAATTTAAACTACTTTCTACAGACAAACATATTTTTTACGTAAAGTTCGTTGACGTGGAAATGACATCACCGTTTTAATAAATTGCACGGAAGACCGGATTATTACGGAAACTTGTCAATCGTGTGATTTTTCATAATGCCTCGGAGTCTAAACTGCCTTAGCGGCTAGAGGGTCCTTTTAAAACGACGGTTGCCAGGGGTTCCGGGTTCGGTCTTTAGGTCGGGCCCAAAATATGCATCGTATTCTTCTGCTGATTTCAGGCAGGGCAGGGCAGGCCGGAATTCAGGGCAGCCCGGATTGGACGATTGCGGTGTTTCACGACCGTGTTTGTGCACACACTTGTGCACTATGATGTGTCTCACGCAATTGGCTAGTCGTTGAGAATGACCACCGTAGTCGATTTTTGCTAGGGACACTCAGAAAAAACATAATTTTCTGTAAGTTGTTGTTTGTAAAAAATATGCTCCTCTAAAGAAAAACCTTTGAGCCACTTTGCAAGTATTGACCGTTAATTCACATTAAATAAACTTAAGTCACAAGTTAGAAGATACAAAAAGTGAAATCCAAAAAAGGCAGTATAAATTTACTAGTAGGAATTTAAATAGTTGTTATACACGTGTTCCGTCTACTATGTCTTAGACTAACAACTAAAAACTAATATATCGATACTCATTCCTACATACACTATCTCCTCATTCCATTTGAAGCGATAAGTTGGCAAGTCGGCAAAATGTTTTCTGTACGTAAGTCGATTTGAGTTTGGAAGATGTAAATGGGCTGATGCGTGGAAGCCTTTATTATTATTGTAAGAAGAGAGGAGGAGGAGAGAAGAGCCTTTTTGTCCTCAATTAGGCATTGAGGAACTTAAGAGATTGACAACTGCCTATTTTATTTTGGAAACCATTTTAAGTTGTTTCTGCTTTTTTTAGCTCAAATGGAAATGTTGTTAATGAAGACTTTGTTTTAACACGCTAGGTGATATCAAGTAATACTTATCCAATTGACGACCTCTGTGGTGTAGTGGCTAAGCACGCTAGGTTTCAAAGCGTCGCCGCTCCGAGGTCCCGGGTTCGATTCCCGGTCGGGTCAATGTGGACATAAATTTTTTCTATATTGTTTCGGGTCTGTGTGTTGTGGTACACTGTTTTGTCTGATTTCCGGAAAACAACTGCATTGGCCACTTACTTTGGGATCAGTGCAATGTATGTGATTGGTGTCAATTTTTTTTTCATAAAAATATATGAATGTTAGATCAAGCCGCACATGAGGCCTCTGACTAGGCTGATAACATCCGACAGCAGGGTTAGTCGCTTGCCTTGCAAACACCCTCCACCAATTCGCATTGAGCCCGCGTGGTGAAGTATGGCTCGAACTACCTCATAGTTGAGGTAAGTCCTTTGCCCAGCAATGGGACGTTACAGGCTTACTTTACTACTTAAATAGTTTATTTATCACGGAAGGCTATAAAATATCACGTTTCGACCTACAAAGGAGTAAAATCAATATGCGCGAAAGTCGCGGGATCCACTAGTAGTAAAATATTATTATTTGAATTAAAAATAGTATTTTTTTGCTAATTGTTGTTATGTTAGAGGCTCGTGATCCCACAGACAAACTATGCAAATAGTTTTGAGGGACTACTGTTTATTTCACTGTAAATCGCTGTTTGTTTAATAATTAAATAAATAAATAATTATGGCACAAATTTTTGTTTTTTTATTTTATTTTATCCAGTTTGACAGCACACAAAATGTTTATTTTTAAACTGCGAACCGGAACAGCGACTCTCAGCACAATGCAACTGGAGAGGGTGTAATCACTGACTCGAGCGCCCTCTAGCGCAGTTCAGCGTAACAACGGGGTTATACATAAACTGTAGGAGTATTACGTAACTTGCTTTGATGATCGTAACTTGAGATACAACGCGATTGCAATGAAGTAACTGTGATCATTATGGTTTGCAATGAAGCCACTGTTAAATGTATGCAAAAGGCTATAATTTATAAGCGCTGCTTGAATAATATTAAATAAGCACTTACTAACTTTTGACTGCAATATCAAATATTAAATAAATAAATTTGACAACATCACATATATTGCTCCGATTCCAAGCTAAGTAGCTAAAGCACTCGTGTTATGGAAATCGGAAACGGTGGTAACACAACACCCAGACCGAGACAATATAGAAAAGATCGTTTTCTACATTGACCCGACCGGGAATCGAACCCGGAACCTCACGAGATGGCGACGCTTGAAACCAGCGTGCTAGCCACTCGACCACGGAGGTCGTCAATCTAATCATGGAGGTTGGAAATCGAAATAATCTATCCTTACGCTTTTGGTAAAAACTAAGGGTACATAATTAGTTTCATCAAAATCGGTCTAGTAGTTTTTGACATATGAGCAATAACTTTAAATCATGAAATAAAAAGTAATTTAAAAAATTAAACCCACGTCAAAAAACTGACTAAAGAGCTTAAAATTACGCATTCGTCTTCTATTTAGGAGAAACAAATTATTTTGGAATCGGTGCGTCGTGTGTAGACTATTGGTGTAGGTAAGCTTGACATCATGCACCAACTCCAAATGAATTTCTTTCTCCTAAATAGAAAACGAAAGCGTAATTTGACAGTATATTGAAAGTGGTTAAATTTTTTATAATCTATTTCTAGTAAAGTTTTTGGAGGCCCCAAAGTAAGCGTTAATAAGTTAGGTAATAGGTTTGTAAGGTTTGGTAGTTAGCGAAACGTTGAGATGTTGAACGCTTTTTGTTTTTCGCACAATACTCGCGCACGCAAGTGTGTAAACGTTGGTGCTAACGATGCCAGAGAAGTGTCATGTAATTTAGTTTGTGTTGAAAAACAAGACTTTTTAGGAAATTTTGAGAGTAGTTTTTTATAGCACGAAAAAGGGTTGTGTAGAGTCAACTTTTTTTGGCCGCAATTTTTCCTTAGTGTTGACAATGCGGATTAGGTAAGTCATAAATCAAACATTTATTTGCGTGAAATTTAGTCCAATCAGTACTATCCTTCATCCTTTTTGTGAACAAATTACTTTATAGGTTTATTCACACATCGTTACAGTTAGACGGAACTCTTACCAATGTGACCCTTTTATTAATTAATTACTAGCTGTCCCCGCGACTTCGTACGCGCGTTTTGAATTTCCCCCCTCCCCTCCCGTCGCAGCGTAATTTTTTATGGCCTAACGCCTTCCTCGATAAATAAGCTATCCAACACGAAAATATTTTTTCAAATCGGTACAATAGTTCCTGAGATTAGCG
Organism: Pyrausta purpuralis; assembly: GCA_963924145.1. NCBI lineage: Eukaryota > Metazoa > Arthropoda > Insecta > Lepidoptera > Crambidae > Pyrausta > Pyrausta purpuralis. The sequence continues at coordinate 7,725,192 of OZ001646.1, forward strand.
CGTTCAAACAAAAAAAAACTCTTTAGCTTTATAAAATAAGTATAGATAAGAATCAATACCCGTGTGTATAAAACACCTTCGAAAATAATGATCGAATAAAAATAGTAAAATATTTTAACGCAAAACATACGCAGTTTTATTGTACGAGTAACTAAGAAGCCAGCAACCATAGCAATTCGCGCAAGCGCACGTTGTACTTAAGCTGCGAACATTATTTTGGTGCGGAGTTGTGTTAAAACTGTGATAGCTCCTAGGATATTTATTGAAATCAAATGATATAAAGGGCAACTTTGTTCTAAATGAAATGCTAGTGATGATAAATGTATTTATTTTGATAAGAATAAATACATGTGTGTATATTACACCTCTAAAAATAATACATATTTTTTTTCAAATTTATTAACAAAAAAAAGGTTGTAGTAGGTCAACCATAAAAGATAGACATATGCTGTCGCATACTTTATTGTAGAAGTTTTAAAGCTGAACAATCTTGTCATACATGATTTTTGTGTAACTTAAGCGGTTTCCGCAGCGTACGCAGCGGAAGCTCTCAAAAGGAATATCTTTCTCCCGTTTTCGCAACATTTTTCATTGCTGCTGTGATCTTATGAGTCGTATTTTTATGTTATATAGCCTAAAGCCTTCCTCGATAAATGGACTATTCAACGTAAAAATAATTTTTCAAATCGGGCCAGTAGTTTTTGAGATTAGCGCGTTCAAACAAACAAACAAACAAACTCTTCAGCTTTATAATATTAAGTATAGATTAAGAACATGATGAAATTAGAAATATTTTTTTCAGCTCGTGAGCTAATTATGTATTTCTTATTTCATCCTGTTAGAATGAAAGTAACACTGTGATTGACAATTATGCATGAAACTATTAAAAACATATTTATTTTCAATAATAAAATGTTGGAACGCAATTATTCAATGTTTTGCTAAATTGACTGTGATTACAAAATCTACGTGCTCATTTATAGACAATTCCTCCTTTTTAATATATGCAATAAACAAATCAGCAACTTCTTGTTACACTTACTGTAACAAGTACAGTAAAGTATTCATAATTCACGAAAAGAACTGGCATTGCTGAAAATAAGGCTCCCACTTACAAAGTACAGCTTGAATAATTAATGATGATTGAGTTACCGAAATAGCGGTTGAAAATTTATTTCGCGGAGGTTAATATTTTAAAGGTGCGGCGACCAATTAGCAATGTTCCGTTAGTCGGTAATTCAGCCGGAACGGAGTACTGTGGACGTGTGGGTGAGGGTACTACGATAAACGACAGCGGGTAGCGTTTTTTAGAATTCATTTACTTTGCTATTAAGCTTTCAGCCCTTTTGGTATGAAACGTTTTCTCAGTGAGCTCGCTCTATAGTTGATTCTGACGTCTAGCTTAGGCTGGCTGGAGTCAAGATTAAATAAATTATAAATAGAAACAAAATAAGATTGAGGGTGTTTTTTTTTTCATTCTTGCGCTTTCATGCTTTTTTTCTCCAAAAAAAAAACATTACGCTCTTCTGCCATTCTCTTGACTTTTTGGTACGAAGCGACATTCAACTTTTGCTTCATTTGATGCATTAGCTTATTCGTGGTCTTCCTTTCTTCCTACTTCCTTCTATTTTTCCCTCTATCGTCGTTCTGATGAAACTGTCGTGTCGTATCAAGTATGCCAATTTTCTCCCTCTTCTACTTTCGATTGTTTCCGTAATTTCCTTTTTTCCTTTAGCTAGGCTAGGGCTGAGCTGAAGGCTACTAGCTGGGTCACAGGTGGCGATTGTGAACGGCCTCCAGATATAGTGGTTGAGTACGAATATGTTGAATAAGCAGTCCCCGACCAAACAACGACAGGGTTACCAGGATGTATGATGACGAGCTCCTCTATAAAAGGCTACAATATTCACTGACGATCCTATGACTTCAAATAAGACATTGAATAATATTGCCATCATTATCTAAACGTTTCCCATGGTATTGGGAAGCAGATATATCAGTACTGTCAAAAGACTGAAGATATAACATATGGGGAAAGGCTTTTAACTGGGCATTAAGAGGCGGAAAATCTTCGGATACTAAACTGCGGTGTGGAAGGCACGAGGAAAACTACTACACTAGCTTACCTGTGCTGTATACTTCGAGTGTGCGAGTGCGTGCAAGTGCGTGCTTTGCCATTTGAAATGGTGATTTTTATGTGGAGCTTTTATAATGGTGAAACAGACAAACTCGCTACCCGCTACCTCTCTGCCCTCTCCCTTACGATACGCATTAAAAGGGCAACATCATCTGCAATGCAGATAAACGTCATATATCATATTTTATTAAATTATCGCACTTTATTAAACTGTCGCGGATCGGTAATACGTGTGCGCTGTGGTTGTTCGGCCTGTGCCATATTGTAGCTCGGTTTTGGCTTTCAGCATAATTAATTTTGGTCATATTTAAAAACGGAAGTGGAATAACTAGTTTAGTTTAAAATATTAACGCAGAAAAACTGTTGGAAATTCGTCAGCAGGGAATTTAATCTGATATAGGCATGGTGTAGGATTTGATTTGTATAGTTTAATATTTTAAACATGTGTTTCTTCAATAGAAGTTACATTCGATTGATCGCCATATTCTTACAAAATAAGAAGCCTCAAATTGCGCACGGGTGGAACTCGAACTCGCTGCGCTACTCAATGATTTAGATTGTATTTAACACTTACAGTGTTATATTTGTATTCTTATAAAATGAAATAGCGAAAAAATAGAATATATTTATTATCTTTTTTTTAAATGCATGGCTTTTTCGCAAACAAGAAAAAATGAAACTAAATATAAACATAAAAAATAAACTTAAAATTTACCTATTCAAAAACGAAACCATATCCTTGCGGCAAGAAGACTATGATGCTGGCTGCGTTGCCGCGTAGGATAGCTATGCTTATCCCTTGAGCAGAGAACCAGCCAGCTTAGTTATTGACTGTTACAGAAATTAAATTTATTCTGTAAAGAATAACTACTTGGCCCACAGTTGCAAAACAGTTTGGTAGATGGCGCTGACGTAACGCGTTATGACGTACCCATTAGAGACCATATATTACGTACGGTCGGACTTACTGCAATGGCGATTGGAATGAGCGTAGCCCTGGTTTGCCAAAATTTGGGGGATTGAGTCTTGCCTGTGCGTATTTTTTTTCTTAAAATAATACAAAAAGTGTGAGTTAAGAACATTTTAAATCATTGAACACCATATGCTAATTATGTAAGAGCAGTTTCTTTGTTTCGTAGATCTGTGATTAAAGGAATCATTCAAATTATCCTGCTTTTTTAAAACATTTTTCAATATAACAAGCTCTTATTGAATACAAAGCACCATACAACCTCATTGTCTGCTACTTGTTTGAAAAAAGTAAAGAACATAAGATCACTGAAACCAACTATGTATTTGCACATAAAACCAAAACGGACCACAGATGCATGTTACCCCGGAAACCTATAAAGCGGAAATCAGGCATCGGAACAGGCGGGTCATAAATAAAACTGTCGGGCACAATGTACCGCCCGATCACGTGGCGTCTGGACGACATTACACGTCAGCCCTCACGTGCTCTACACGTGACCGTCAGCTCATGGTACCCAGACGTTTAAAGCGCGAAGGGACATTCCAAAGGGGATGACAAAAGTCAAAATCTCATCAAGCGGTGATTTTTCGTAATGATCTAGGCGCCTCAGAATTTTACTGTTTTCAATTTTTGTTTGTCAAACTTTAGCGTGAAGGCAGGCATTTTCTCTATAAGTCTAACGTTTGAGATATAGACGCTTCCAAAGTGGTACGCTGTGGGCGTCTCCAACCCCCCCTCCCGTCCCCTCTAACTGGTTTAAATTGGTTTGAACGAGACCGAACTAGTAGTTTTTGGGATAGAGCACATGTTCAATCAGCGCTTACTTTGTTATTCATACAAATTCCATAAAAAACAAAGTTATATTATTATTATTATTATTATGAGCCCATAGTGTCCCACTGCAGGGCAAAGGCCTCCCTACCCCTTTTCCATTCTCCACGATTTCGGGCAACGTGGACGATGGAAGGCGGCCACATGGTAGACCCAGAAAAAGATGGCGTGACGAACTGGACTCATTTGACAGGGACTGGAAGTTATATTAGCTTTAAAAAATATATTGTGGTATTTTGGCTAAGTGGAAGTAAGTGGATTCAGTTACAGTTGGCACGGAACTCTTAGTGTGCGAGTCCGACTCGCATTTGGCCGGTTTTTTCACCTGCCGTGACAGTGACAGGTCCATTTATACGATAACCAGGCATTACACCAACACATTCCCATGCAGCATACGAAATTCGCATATGATATGTCTCGCTCTAACATAGCTAGTGTGGTACTGCATCCTTGTCGGTATCGTTAAGTCGCTTCGCTGCCGCATGCGAATGCGTTAGTGAATCAGAATCAGAATCAGAATCAGAATCAGAATCAGAATATTTATTTGCTCAAAAACACGGTATTTAAAGATGGTACATACTATAGGTAGTAAATTAGTGCACATGTTTTGCTATTACAAACAGCATGCAAATTTTATACAATAGCTTAATGAAATATAAAATGACATCAATTGAATATAAATTACGTTATAAAATATACATATTGGAATTGTATAAAATAAATTGGAACATGTCAGATTAAAGTAATTGTATTAGTATTCATTAATTAATAAAGTCTTTCATGTCATAAATTCTTTTATCGATAAGCCACCTATATAGTTTTGATTTGAATTGTATAATATTAAGTTTTTTTATGTCATCTGGAATCCTATTATATATTTTTAAGCACATTGTCAGGCAGCTCTTATTGTATTTAGAAGACCTTGGGATAACATCTAATACGAGTTTATCCGGGTCCCTTTGCAGTCTCGCGTTCCTGTCAATCGCTTTCACAAACAAATTCGTATTTCTCTTTACAAAACAGCTTATTTCAAAAATATACAATGCCGGTAGCGGGAGTAGATTTAAACTAACAAATGCTGATCTACAGGACACGTCAGGTGGTATGCCACAGATTGCCCGGATACACTTTTTTTGGGCTCTGAACGCTTTTTGTGTATCTGTGCTATTTCCCCAAGCAATTAACCCGTATCTCAAAATTGAAGCTACGTACGCATGGTATGTGATAAGTGCCGTTTGCAGGTTAGTCACCTTCCTCATTTTGTTGAGGGCATAGGCGAAGCTATATTTTGTTGAGGGCATAGGTGAACCGCCGTTAAGCTTGTAGAATAAGTCCGGTCATTTCAAATGTCTCATTAAAAATAAAAACATCATGTACATTATGTACTCATAATCTATCTATTTGAATTAAGTTTAAAAAGATTCTTTGATTTAGGACTATTAGGTAGATACTTTACTTTTGATGGTCATTTTTAATATCATCATTATCATTATCAGCCAAAAGACGTCCACAGCTAATCATAAGCCATTTTAATTATTAAATATTTGATACCATTGTATGCGACATTGCTTTAACAACTGCCGCCGCAACGCCCAGACTCATGATGATAGAAATAATGATTACTATATTATCCAACGGAAATTTGAACTTGGGATCTCGGAACGGCGTCGCCTTGAAATCCATCATGCTTAGCCACTACACCTTTGAGGATATTTATTGCGAAGGATGTGTTTTTATCACAACGCGACTGAGTATAAAATGACAAGAATTCAAGTGACGTAGGCGTTCCATACTTTGAATAAAAATCTCCAGCCGTAGCTTAATACTTTTATTCAACCAATTCACAATAAGCACTTTCATTACAGTTAAGATCAGCGCTTCGCTGTCATTACGGACAACACTTAACTTCACAATGAACGGACAAGAACTAAACTGAGCAACTGACTTCTATCGCTCCTTTGACTCGACCTCCACCACTCAACCCCACGGCTGGCGGGTTTAAAAAGTGTGGCCAATATTAACTAAAGAATACTACTACAACAAAAATATGCCAAATTTTACTAATTTAATTAAAATCCATGACATTACGTTAGCTAAAATTACACGCTGCCCATATTCAAAGAATTAATCCGGACACTTGAATTTTTTTTTGTTACATATGCATCTATAAAAGATTTTTAAATTAGCAATTACATTTTAAATAAAAAAGGTTCCTTTTAAAAATAGACAGGATATTCTAAGAAATTCAAAAAAAAAACTAGTCACCCTTCTTACACGTGCAAGGTGCGAGATAACACGTCAAGTTTTATTGAGATAAGGTGGAGAAATGTTTTATTTGCCACTGTTACACGTTCGATGCACAAAACGAGGGCAAACCGAAGGCTTATTCTGAACACATTCATAGATATTATTGATCTTTTTTACGTTTACTTTTATGTTTCCTTCAAAAGTAATTTTTATGACAGAAGATTATAGTTGAAATTAAATACCAAACATTTGTAAATAAATGTTTTTCATTAAACTATGCCATTAGAGTTAGGTTAGGTTTAGGAACTTAAGCGTTGCAAATTCTTGATCCAATTGATCCAATAAACGTAATAAACTTATTAAAATTATTGTTCACTTCATAATTCGTCCTGGGCCCCTAATTTTGAATCACTCGCGTCAAGATGGCATGTGTGTGTGATTGATTAATGACCGATTGTCCAACGAAAAGTCCTGTGACCCTCCGTCCAGGCCCGGACGGGTCACGGCGTTGACATGTCGGAGGGAATTTTTCTCGGCTCTGATATGGTTTGGCCTCGGCACGTTGTAGCGTGAATCATTATGTATCAACGGATTCGTATTTTTTCTATGTCAATCTTGCTTGCACTTTTCGAAAGAGTGGCGCGTTGCATATTCCTATCTCAGACAATTATGGCCTCACGACTTCAATAGTACTGCTCATACTTAGGTATATTGTGGCATCAGTGAGTTGTTATTCGCGTCAGTCGCCAGCTTGAGAGAGCGCGCGATCGTTTACGGGCGTCTTACTGATTCAGAGTGGATAATTCAAAATTTTTCCTTGTTTTGTATTTGAAATACGCAAAAATTGCTTCGCGCCCGTTTGGCCTAACGACGACGCATTGACAGATGTGATTGATCAGAAATAACTAGATCTACATAATTCGTGTTAAGTCTTACATGATTCTGCTTGCTTTATTTAATATTTTGATTATATAATATTTAATATTTTGATTAAATCTCTGTATTGCACGAAATACAGGAAAATTACTAAACAGTTAACACTTTCATGCACAGGCAGAAACCGTGAAGCAAAATAATAAAAATGAATGAATTTCAAAGCAGAGATCTCTTTACTCTTCTTAGCTTATTTTATCTTTCTAACCAAATCCTAGTCATATTTTTAACGGAATTTAAATTTGTATTAATTTTGATAACAGGTTTCACAAAATTCAATATTTTATGTTAAAAGGAATCTCTTTGGTTGTGCAATAGAATAGACAGGGTGTTAAAAAGTACGAGCTCATGGAGGTGGTTGTCAATCGATTTTGGAATACAGTATAAATAAATGAAAAATATTTTAAAGAAAGAAATAATATTTTTCAATGTTTTTAGGGTTCCGTACCTCAAAAGGAAAAAACGGAACCCTTATATGATCACTTTGTTGTCCGTCTGTCCGTCCGTCTGTCAAGACCCTTTTTCTCAGGAACGCGTGGAGGTATGAAGCTGAAATTTATATCAATTACTCAGGTCTACTGTCCCTTGAAGCTGTGAAAAAATCAAACTTCTAAGCTAACGCAATCAAAAGATACAGCCGTTTATGCCGCTAATTTTCGACACTTGCAAGGGAATCAAAACCTACAGGGTGCTTCCCGTGAACTCAGAATCTTGAAATTTGGTACGAAGCAACGTCTTATAGCATAGATAAAGGAAAAATTGCGAAAACCATAAATTTTTAGTTACATCACATAATATATATTTTTTTAATAATTTTAAACTTACTACCCATTTCCTCATAAACGCGTTGAGGTATTAAATTGAAATTCATACCCAATACTCAAGTCTATAATACCTTTAAGCTGTAACAAAATCAAACTTCTATGTCAACGCAATCAAAAGAAACAGCAATTTAAGCTGCATAATTTGAAACTCGCAAGTACTCGCAAGGGAATCAAAACCTAAAGGGTACTTCCAGTCGACCTAGAATCTTGAAATTTGGCATGAAGCAACGTTTTATAGCACACATAAAGGAAAAATTCCGAAAACCTTAAATTTTTAGTTACATTACAAAATATATATTTTTTAATAAATATAAACTTATTACTTTTTTCCTCATGAACGCGTAGAGCTATCAAGTTGAAATTCATATCAAATACTTAGATCTAATTGCCTTTAACACGTGAAAAAAAAAACTAAGTCAACGCAAAAACGCAAAACGCAAAAGTGCAACCATTGATACCGATTGTCGTAATGAACGAACTTTGTAAACCTTGCAGGTTTGTACGGAACCCTCGGTGCGCGAGTCCGACTCGCACTTGACCGGTTTTTTTCTTTGCTTTTCTTTAGACTCGACTCTTATGCACGTGAATTTTCACATCCTGTTTAACAAAAGAAAAACTGTATTTATCAGATAAAATTTTCACGGATCGCAAAAATTCAATACAGGGAAATAAAAAAGTATGAGCCAAAATCAAGAGAGTGGTTAAGAGTTGCGTCTTGAATACAGAGAAAAAAAATAAAAACTTATAAATAAATTAATATATTTTTCATAATTTTAATTTTTCCTGTATTCTCTTCTCGGTTGTCAACCACCCCCTTCAATTTGGCTCGTACTTTTTTTACAACCAGTATAGCATGGACTTGAAAATGGACTTCATTTTCCTTATTCAAAACCTCAAGCACGTACCGTAATTTCTGTCATTCAACATTCGATCACGCAAACACTCGATTTGGATACAATAAAAACATTATCAGTCATCCAAGTAATCGTTTTATTGGCGAATTTTATAATACGGCGCACTTATAAACAATTCAAAACGCGATCCACGGTGCCTATAAATTGGGGGCTCGGTAGAGTAATGGCAGATATTTTTACCGTTACTAATCAATTTTGAGACCGTTTAGGGTAGAGCTACATAAATGTTTTTTTTTTCTTTTCAAAAAAAAAATGTTAGATGTTGTAAAAAAGTAAAATAAAGATGATCGTTAAGCTAGGACGTTACAGTTCACGTCATTTTGAGGGTTTCATAGTCTAACAAGGCACCCTTATAGTTTCGCCATGTCCGTCTGTCCGTCCGCAGTCAGTTTAAGATAGCAATAAGAAAGCCATCACCAAGGTGCCACAACTGCGATGCTGAGGAAGACACAGCTGATCACACTCTGTTCGAGTGCCCTGCTTGGGAACAACAACGTCAATTGTTGACGGAAGTTATCGGCTTGGAATCTTCTTTCCTCAATTACCAGCAGCGAACATGCTTCGGAAGCAATGTGTTCTTTTTGCGACACAGTCATTGCGGAAAAAGAGACAGCCGACGGAAGAAGTAGATACCCCGGCCAACCCACTCCGACGCAAGCGACTAGGAGCCCGCAGAAAGCGCTATAATCACCTAGCAACGTCACTGAACGTCGTATCTGGTGATCACTGAGGTGGTGACCCCATAGAACGGACGAAGAGACAGCCTTAAGTTCCCCAAGTCACCCCTATGATGAATAGGATACGGGCTACCGCTGGGGCGACGGCGTGCATTCGTTGAGCGAACCTCCATCGTCTCCCTTAAGGTAGTTTGAACGAAAGCGAAGCGGAAGTTTTATTGGATAAGCCTGGAGGAACGAAAGTATGGTCACTTTATAACCCATTGCCCTTACTCGACTTTGAGTATGCATAAAGCATTTGCTCCGCGAAAAAAAAGGTACTTCTCATAAAAACCTTAACACATTGTTTGGATTCCCCACATCGGAGAATCGTTGAATAGGTCTCTTAAAATTACCATGAGTTTGCTAACATAATTTTTCGATAAAGTGGCCTGTTTCAAAAGATACATTCAGTTTTAAAAGATATTATTTTGTTAAAGTCCCATGTCCCTACCCTCTCCAAACTAAATGACAGTAGGTGAAAAAAAACACAGCACTAGCATATAATAACATTTATGATGAATTTACAAGGAAAACTTTCACGGCTATGATAATTAAACATAACCATAGTCCGTAAAATTATAGAAAATATGTTTTTATGTTAATTTTCGCTTCAAAATTGTTTGCCTCAAAAATGCGTTAAAATATGAAACTGAAAATGTAGTTAAATATAAATTTTGATAATTTTTCTTTTAGCTGAAAATATATCAAATTTGTAAGTTACTAGCTAATAATAACTCTGAAAAAGAACGATAATTAAACAACATTTTCCAACAAATCATTGTTTTTTGTTTGTTAAGTTTCGGTATGTCTGATTGATTATATTATCATAAAATAGTAAATTTCATCAGCTTTGAATGAAGTGTGGTTTGTGTGAGTGGGATACAAACAGTGAAAAGCCAACAAATTTGAATTCTCTTTTGTTTATCGAAGTTAATATTTTAAATGCCTTTCACTCATCCCTTATTATGTCAACCTCCTTTACCTAGTATTTTACCGATAACATTTGCCATAGAATACGTGTGAAGTATCTGAGGACCGATCAAAAAAATCTGTAGATGTTACTAAAACAAATAAAGTTTCCCCGACTAAAATTACATTTCATATAGAGCAAACTAAACCCTATAAAGGATACATTAGATAAGATAAGAGAAAAAAATAATTTTCAAGGTAAACATATTTAAGGTAACAAACATATCGAAAATGATCCATCCTCGACCGCATCATCACTTACATCCAGGTGGGATCGTGGTCAAATGCCTGATCATTTAATATAAAAAATTAAAAATCGCCAAAAAGTTGATGATTCAACCAACAAATAGTATGTGTTGATTGTCTAAGCGGGTTTTGATTATTTTTGCATTAACATACAACAGAATTAATAGCTCGACTTGACCTGGATAATAAATAACGTCAGCCATACGCATCGCGGCATTAGGTCAGACATACATCAGCAAGCGATAAAAGATCGCCCATCGCAGCCTGCCTTCGCATAGCTCAGGAGACATTCTTCACTTTATTGTCATTGGTCATCAAATTTAATTTATTCGCGCAAACATTAATGCATTCACATACATTAGATACATACATACTACATTTATAAGAATGATGATCAAATTGTTCAAATCAAATCTAGACCTTGCGCAAGTTCTTGGTTTCTTATTGAATGTTGTACCAACTTATTTTTTATAAGACATTTAAAAAAGTAAGTAATTTCCTCCATTTTGGCCAGATTTGTATTTAATTCTTCAGATTATTTTTGGTAACAATCTCGGTGTTATTTTTGTATTTTCACAAGAAACAATAAGAAACCATAATTAAAAGAACAGAAATTTTGCACGGCCACACCGACCAGCACGGTAGCTCGATTGGAAAGAGCGTTAACCCGGCTACCCAAAGGTTGCGGGTTTATTATTTACAACAGTTCTGTGTTTGTTAAACACATAGTTCAGTTCAAAAATGTAGACCAATGATCTTACTCGTAGCTTGATCCTAAATCATGACAAACATGAAGATAACTAGGTATTCCAATTTTTTATACAAACTTATTTACCTGATTACGGAAGGAAAATATTTTTATAAGTCTATGTATCTAAGCATTTTATGTGTGTTCCACAATTTCGGTTACTCAGTCAGTTTTTTGTATGACATTTTCAATTACACCTATTCCGCGCAACATAGAGTACATGGCAAAGCTAAAATACAGCTTTACAATATTACAACTGAATAAGATAACGCAGTGTTACCTTGACGTGTTTTTGTCCGGACATTAAAAAAATAAGTTTTCAGTTAACGAGTGGGGTATCAAATGAAAGAAGAAAAAAATCCAAGTAGAAAAATAGTTATTTGTATAACATTTTTCTACTATCTATCTTGCGTATTCATTGTTTTGAATAAGCTCCACGCCCAGTATGCCAAGGCGATTGAGTAAATGAAATCTAACAGCTAAGTTCGCACTACAAAACAAAAAATATTAGTGTTTGCAGTAACTGTCAACAGCACTATTTAGTAAACATCTCATGTATTTAAAAAATATATTTCAATACGTATCAATTTGGCACCCGGTCTCCTGTTCCTCACTCCGTATGCCGATCTCGACTCGCGGTCAAATGAAACCCCCCTAATCCCGCGATCTGTCTGGATTCTCTGATCGAAAGGTGGGCCTTAATCGCTCAATTGGAATTTATTTGTTTGTTTCCTGGAGATAAAACAAATTGTACCGATTGCCGCGCCGATTCCACGAAGGCTTTCGCAACGCTCATTTGGATTGCAAATCTGTTTTCAATTGGACTCGAACGTCTCGGAGATGGTTTATTTATGGTGGAATTGGTGATGGATAACTAAATCAAGTGAGTTAAAGCAGTTTAAGTGCATTTTAATTTATAATTCGTGGCGGGGTCAGATGGAGTATATCCTGTTTCAAATAAACGGTTTTGAATTTACAAGTCTAAATAATAGTTACATACGGGATTGCTACCATGTACCTTAGTATTTATGAACTACCGATACCTTCGCCCCAGTAGCTCTCTCCAACTGTTCAATCCACGTCACTCTTCTGGCTTCATGTCCAATTCATTTACCCTAACAGCCATTCGACTTTGAAATGGCCTCCCATAGACAGGACAAGCATCCACCTTCAAATTCTCTTTCAAAAAGGCGCTCCGGGCACTTTACAAGGAAGAGATATCGATCTTGTCTCACTGACCTCTTCTTTTTTTCTCTTACATGTGTACCATTAGTATTATTATTATGTGTATGTTTATTATTCCATAATTATGTATTAATGTATATGGTATTTATGTTATAAGTAGTATGTATGTTTATGTTTTGGTTTGAATACCTGTTGTACTTTAAAACCATCCGAATCGTAGTCAAGCTCTCACTTTTCCCCCTTCTATCACTTCCCACGCGCCGCCAGCATTTTCTCTGTATAGACCTATGGTTGACTGGTAGAGAATGCTTTTAGCATTAAGTCCGACATATGTACCTTTTGTTTGTGCATGAAGTATTTTAAATAAATAAATAAATATTTCGGTACTGTTACAAGCGCCATGATCATGGAGTAACTGAAGAGAACTTGCGGGTGGTTTGTTATTGGCAGACATATCGGTCTACATCAGTCGCCGGGACCATTGTCTACAAACTCACTATTTTCTCGCTTTTGTTTTTTACGCAAAAAACTGTCAGTATCTGTTACGATCAGCTCTACGTTTATTTACACGGTTTTTACACATTCGAACCACTGGGTTTCAGGCACTTACTCGCGATAGAAATTTATTTACAAAATATTATTTATTATTTTATATTATTTAAAAAGCAATTGTCACTTGGCACACATTTCGATAAAAAACCGATCAAGCAGAAAATCAATTTTTTCTTACATTATAATAGCTATTTGGCTTCAAATGCTTAAATACGGAAACGTACTGCTTGGTCATCTTTCCACAAAACTTCAACTAAAAGCAAAAGAATCTTATTCATTCTATGATAAACTAATTTATGCGGTAAAACAAATAGTTTAGGCTCGATTTTACCGACTTCATATAAGAAATATTTGTTGTATAAGATACAAAACGTCTAAATTTAAAACGTTGATTTGTCAGCAATCATTTATGTAAATGACATTTTAAAGTCGGTTGTATTATATTTATTCGTAAAATCGACCCTTAGAGTCGATTTTACCAAAGTCAGATAAGGAATATTCGTCGGATACAATACGAAATACCTCATTCAAAAACGTTACCTATTTGCCAGCAATTATTTATGTTAATGTTATTTTAAAATCGGTTGTTTTATATTTATTCAGTCGTATAAGTTCTGAAGATAGTAAAATAGACCCTTAGTCATCCAATTTTACACTGTACAATTGTTTTCATTCCTCAGTGGCACTTACCATAAAAATCTTCACTAGCATACCAACAAAGCATCAGTGCTCGGACAAAACCTAAAAACCGGTGGCGTTTAACATTAATTACCGCAGTGCAATCCAAATTTTGTAGTATTACTCTTGAGACACAGTGTCAGCTACAATGATAAGCAAGTTTCTGAAATTGTGTTCTAAGCAGTATCGTTCGATGACGTCCAAGGCTGAGTGAAAACCACGCTGGTCTTAGAGGTTTCGCCATCTCTAAGGTCCCGGGTTCAATCTGCGGTCAGGTATATCTTGATCATGATTTATTTAGTCTCGCGTGTAAATGTTGTGTTACCGTTTTAAGATTCAATATACATTTATTCACATTGAATTATGGTACAATAAGGTCACACTTACAACAAAATTAAATTCCATCATATTTATTTATTTATTTTAACTAACTTTAAGTACACAGGATTCTTATTGCTCTGCGATGACGGACGGGAATCAATTAAAGCTTGAAACGGTAAGGAGAAATGTAGTCGTTCGTATGGAGACCAAAGAAGAAGAGAGGTTTTAAACTACTACGGAGATCGTACATTGCATAAACGCTTACCATATTTAGTCAACGCACTGCCGCCCGAAATAGCTAAACTGTCAAGCAAATAAACTTTAAAAAAAAAGTAAAAACTGACTTCAAAACCAACATGCACTAAAAAGTCTTAAATAAACTCTTCACCATTGAAAGGAAAGGAATCCGTTTTAGTCAAACAATTTCTTTTTGAAGTCGGTTTTTACTTTTTTTTAAAGTTTATTTTATTTCTTCATTTTTAGTGATTACATAAGGGGGGGGGGGGGGGAGTTGCACCTTATGATTCTATTTTTTAAGAAGCTACAAATTACCTATCATAAGTTCCGTCATTATAATTACTGAACTCCTTAGCGTTAAGGAGTTCCACCATCAGCTCAGCCCCACAAGATGTTGACTATCAGACGTAACAACACGTCAACATTAAGATTCTAGTATAGGTGCCTTTAAAATTTGAGGATTTCCCTCGATTACACCAAGATCCCATCATCAGATCCCAAAATGGAAAAAATGGGACCAACTAGAAGGTACACCCTTTTAAGTAGATGAAATTTTTTTTCGATTCGGTTGACAAACGACTGAGATATGAGGTAACATACAAACAAAAAAAAAACATACAGTCGAATTGATAACCTCCTCCTTTTTTGAAGTCGGTTAAAAAAGAATTTGGCATTAAGCTAAAACGGCACTACATGAGCTTGTTGTAGCATACATTTAAATATGTTGCAATATGGTTATGTACTTTCCTTTTTTTATATAATTTTGATTGTTTTCGTTTAAGTTACATACATACTCGTATACTAAGCGAGATTCGCACTCGCAATCAACCACGAAAATGGTTTGCGAGGCAATTAAGTTAAATTAATATTGTTAAATTTAAAATAAAAAATAATAAAAATAATTAACAATAAATGCCAATTTTACAAATCGTAAACAGTTCTTCAGACTAATATAATTCTTATCGCTTTAACAACCATACAATGTTGGACGAGGTCTCAATATTTTTTTGTGTTTCTAATTTCTTTTTACATAAAGATTCTTTTTTTTTTCCTATTTACTTTAACAACGATGTGCTCTAGCTGTCTTGTAAAACATAATTGATGACCTCCGTGGTGTGGTGGCTAAGCACGCTGGTTTCAAGGCGTCGCCGCTCCGAGATCCCGGGTTCAATTCCCTGTCGGGTCAATATAGAATTCAGCATTTTTTATATTGTCTCCGGTCTGGGTGTTGTGGTACCACCGTTGTGTCTGATTTCCATAACACAAGTGCATTAGCTACTTACTTTGGGATCAGAGCAATGTATGTGATTGGTGTCCAATACTTTTTTTAATAATACCATTTTTTTCTTAAGCTGACTTTATGTAAGAGTGACACAAAATAACGTTTAGCATATCGTTTGACGCTCGGTTTTTCTACTCGTCAAACGTTCTATCTGTTTGGTTTCGTTTAAACCGTAGCCTGTTTTTTTTAGTGAAAATGCCGTGCATGATTCCGTCTCTCGTTTGATGCTCGGTTTGCTATACCTACCAACCGTGTGTCCAAATACAAACCGTTGCCAATGCGGCGCTGCACCCCGGATTTATAACGGGCATTTAGCTCGCATACTTTACGTTGCACTCTTAACGGCGCTGTACGTTACGCCCACAGTAATGCGTAGGTGTTAACGCGAGATAATTATCTGTGCTAGAATGCACGTGGAGGCTGGGTTAAGTTTTAGCTTAGATAATAATTACGGTGACCTTAATATTGTTCAACGCAAAATTCATCTTCTAATATATAAAATTCTCGTGTCACAGTTTTCGTTGCCATACTCCTCCGAAACGGCTTGACCGATTTTGTTGAATTTTTTTGTGCTTATCCGGTATCCATGAGAATCGGCCAACATCTATTTTTCATCCCCCTAAATGTCCACCCCAAAATTTTTATTTTAGTTTTTAGAAAAAAAAAAAAATAATTTCTATTTTTTTATGATACAACATACAAAAATACATGCAATCCTCAATAATTTTCATCCTTCTACGATCAACCTTTATTTTTTAATAGCCATTTTAGTAATTTAAGGGCGAAACAAAATTCGCTGGGAAAGCTTAACTTTAAAATTATGGGGCTCGGTGGGACGGGGCGGGGCGGGACGGGGCTGGAGGCGAAACAAAGTTTGCTGGGAATGCTTAACTTTTATAATTACGGGACTCGGCGGGACAGGGCTGGGGTTAGACGGTGCTGGGGGCGAAAATAAAGTTCGCTGGGTCCGCTAGTTAAGATTATAAAAGTAAAGCAAGATGCAAATCTATGTCTACTATTTACTGATACTCTATGCTACACTACTTCGACGACCTCCGTGGTGTAGTGGCTAAGCACGCTGGTTTCAAGGCGTCGTCGCTCCGAGGTCCCGGGTTAGATTCCCGGTCGGGTCAATATATAAATGAAAAAAAATCTATATTGTCTCGGGTCTGGGTGTAGTGGTACCACCGTTGTGTGTGATTTCCATAACACAAGTGCATTAGCTACTTACTTTGGGATCAGAGCAATGTATGTGATTGGTGTCCAACATTACTTTTTTACATACTGAGTGCTAAAGCTCAATTATATTATACGTTAAAATTCTTACGAAATCAGGTCTTATTTGCCTGTGTTAGAAGTTAAATGATAAGAAAAAAGGTACGGTGCGGTGCCTTAAGCATTAAAAAGAGCGGCGGAACAACAGTCACACAAGTCAACACGAGTCGTAAAATATAATAAAATGATTATAAAATCATAATCTGCAAACATAAAAAAATAATACAGTATTCGACGATGAAACAATGCTACGCGCTGCATCGTAGCATGAGTACTACGAGAAATGGTCTTAGACGCTACGGCGTAGCAACCTAACCTACCTATTTTGACGCCTTTAGTTTCTAACCAGAAATAGCCTTTATAAGACTTCAAGGTCAGTACCCCCTAGTTCCTCTTTGAAATATGATAACCTACTCACGAGATGGGCAAATCCCGGTCCCTTTACCCGTGTAACAACATAATAATCCTAACACCCACATGTAAAATTACAATGTTAGCAATTAGCGAGCTAATTAATTCTGAAACCGCTCATTAAATATCCAATTTCAATTACCAGAACACGGGGTCGGTCGGTCCCAATGAAACTAACAAGCAAAATGTACTGAACCTGATTAAAATTTCATGGTAAGTCTTTGTGATTAGGAAAGACTGGCGGATACCGGGTGTAGCTAAACAATTTTAAAGATGGATCACGTAAAAAGTTATCCTTTTTAAATAGCACTGTTTGATCACAACATCATCATTATCAGTCAGCTAAAGGATATCCACTGCTGAAGATGGCATCCACACGGTTTTCCACAGCGACTGGTTAGGAGTGGTCTGCATCCAGTGTTATCTTGTGATCTTTACAAAGTCGTCTGTCCATCGTGTCGGTGGATGTCTGACGCTGCACCTATCTAATCGTCTATGGATCTCCAATCTAGAATTTTCCTGCCCCATGTTTAAACACATAGTAATGTATAGGTACTAATAATACTGACACTTCAATTAAAAGAGGTTTGGACTTTTAGTCTTTTGGCATATTATTATTTTGACACTTTTTTTTTATTATTATTTACTGCCTGAAGACTTTGGGCCTATTTCACTATCAACAATAGCATTAACCAACTACCTAATAATTTTACAATGCGTTTGGTGTGCTCCTTACTATTGAGTTCGGCCGTCGTGGGTTCGAATCCCGCAAGGGTCGAATGTTTGTGTGATGAGCACGAACATTTGTACCTGAGTCATGGATATTAATATGTATCGTATTTATAGGAGACGCCCTGTCGTGAAGCGACAAATGTGGAGAGGTAGAAGAAGGTTAAAGAAAGAGGTAGAAGAGGGAATAGAATTTATATTACAACAAAAAGAATACAGTACCGAAAAATGAGATGAGGTGATGTCTGTATGAATGTAAGTAAAGTGCAGTGGGCGTGAGTAAGTATCTTCAAATCTTCAATAAGTATTGTCCTGGAGGCAGCAAAGGGCGGCGTCGGAGTGCAGAGCCGACACTGCGGAGGTAGCAGCGACGCCGATGTGCAGCGGTGACAGGTGCTGTGAAGAGCAGTGACGCCGATGTGCAGCGGTGACAGGCGCCGTGAAGAGCAGTGACGCCGATGTGCAGCGGTGACAGGCGCCGTGAAGAGCAGAGACGCCGATGTGCAGTAATGAGGGTAACGGGCACTATATAGAAAATGTTAGGATCAGTTGGAGTGCCAGAAGTACTTGGTCTCGGATCCTCTTCCGAGAAGGAGACAGGTCCCTCCCCTAGAGCGAGGAGGTGTTACTGCAGTCAATGTGCTTGGATACTCCTCCGGTGTCCGGTCTCTCCCCTAGCGTGAGGAGGTGTTTCAGTAGTCACCGGCGGTTCTTCAAGACTTCTTGAGGGAAGATGTAGAGTATTTATTTATTGGAGTGTAATAGAACTGTTCGAGCTTAGAACTCGGAATCGAATGAATTGAATGACAAAAATTAATGCTTATATAGGGGGCCGGGGCCGTTCAAATTTAGATCAAGGTAGGTTCAAAAATAGAACATGAATACTGGTGGTTTACAGAGGATTAAACCCGAAAAAGTAATAAACTTTGATAGAAGTTGTCAGACTTTGAAAGATATTGTCATAACAACGATGTCAATAAAGATAAAAATACTGTCAAAAAGTAAGCAAATAACGAAAATACAGGAAAACGAATCATCACCCAATGCAAATTAAAGGAAAATTGCAAACAAAGGTAAAACACAGCTATTTTTACAGTATTATGTAAAGAAAAGTAGAATAACAGAGCTTTGAAAGTTTGACATTTTTAGATTCACAATAAATATTGTTCAAAAAGGATTAGAAAACATCAATAATCCAAAAATACAGAGTAATAGTAATAAGAAGAGTAGAAAGGCAGGTAATGCCTATAGTTTAATGTCTACAGTACGACTTTTTAGGGAGAAAATACGAACTGCGTTATGGTAGATAGAATCTATGATTAACTCTTATGTTCGTGTTTACAGCAAACGAACCAGCAAAAAGGAAATGAAAGCATGGAAAAACAAAGATAATGTGATGAGAATGTTAATGTGGATCCGATGAATACTAAAAATATTAAGGTACTCAATTTATTACACGTTATAGATGTACAACGGTACATTTCCCCCACAACCCCAGAAAAATTTTCGACTTAGAGAAAATTTTTGAAAGAAGACCTAAAGAAAACCTAGGAATCTATTTCGCCTAATATACAACCTTACATAAAAATATTTATTCTTCTTCTTGCATTCTATCATCTTCATACCGTAAGGGTGGAGTTCACATTCAATGACTGCCACTCTAGAAAAGAATTCCTCAATAACGACAGGCTTATTTAGGGAGTTGTCAACCGCTCCATAGATGGGAAAAAAAAAGGTTTGATTCTAGGCCTACGTAAGGAGTAATCAACCGCTCCAATCTAAGGCTTATTTAACGAGTAATCAACCGCTCGGACCTAAGGCTTATTTAACGAGTAATCAACCGCTCAAAAGAACGTACTAGTTAGTACTAAGGGGTTTAGAGTCCCTTAAGTAAAGAGAAGAGGTTTAGAGCCTCCCGAGTTAACGTAAGGGATTTAGAGTCCCTTAAGTAAAGAGAAGAGGTTTAGAGCCTCCCGAGTTAACGTAAGGGATTTAGAGTCCCTTAAGTTAAAAAGTTAAAAAATTAAAAAGTTAAAAAAAAGTTAAAAATAAAATTGAGTACCTTAATTCCTCTTCAAATAGTGATTAAAGTGAATTAGTGAAGATATAGGTTGAGAAAGAAAATCGGAGAGTAAAAATAGAGTTTAAGAAAAATAAGAGTTATCAAAGTAAAGTTGGTAAACAATTTAAAGTTAAGTCAAAGTTAAGTTAAAAGAACAAAGTTAACTTAAGATCAATTAAGAAAGATTTAGTTAAGTTAATTTTCTCAAGTTAAGTTAATTAGAGAACAGTTATTTAAATCAAAGTTAAGTTAAAAGAACAAAGTTAACTTAAGACCAATTAAGGTAGATTTAGTTAAGGTAATAATTCTCAAGTTAAGTTAATTAGAGAACAGTTATTTAAATCAAAGTTAAGTTAAAAGAACAAAGTTAACTTACGACCAATTAAGGTAGATTTAGTTAAGTTAATAATTCTCAAGTTAAGTTAACTAAAACAAAATTTTACTATCTCCGAGTTTCAAGGGGTTAAGTTCTGAGATGATAGTTAAGGTGTTAAGATTTAAGATGATATGAGATGATAGTGAAGGGGTTAAGATATGAAGATAGTGAAGGAGTTAATAATATGTTATCCAAAAGAGATAGCCAAAGAGGGTGATAAGGTAAAGAGGGTGAAAAGGTAAAGAAGGTGAAAAGGTAAACAAGGTGAAAAGGTAAACAAGGTGAAAAGATAAAGAAGGTGAAAAGATAAAGAAGGTGAAAAGGTAAAGAAGGTGAAAAAGTAAAGAAGGTGAAAAGATAAAGAAGGTGAAAAGGTAAAGAACACTAGATAAAGTGTTATTTTTGAATTTAGAGAAATAAGGTAAAGAGGGTGAAAAGGTAAAGAACACTAGATAAAGTGTTGTTTTTGAATTTAGAAAAAATAAGGTAAAGAGGGTGAAAAGGTAAAGAACACTAGATAAAGTGTTATTTTTGAATTTAGAAAAAGATAGAAGATGAAAAGAATGAGATGTAAGAAAAGAAAGAAAGAGGGAAGACTGAAGACTAAAAGTTGGGCGCCAATTTGTCGTGAAGCGACAAATGTGGAGAGGTAGAAGAAGGTTAAAGAAAGAGGTAGAAGAGGGAATAGAATTTATATTACAACAAAAAGAATACAGTACCGAAAAATGAGATGAGGTGATGTCTGTATGAATGTAAGTAAAGTGCAGTGGGCGTGAGTAAGTATCTTCAAATCTTCAATAAGTATTGTCCTGGAGGCAGCAAAGGGCGGCGTCGGAGTGCAGAGCCGACACTGCGGAGGTAGCAGCGACGCCGATGTGCAGCGGTGACAGGTGCTGTGAAGAGCAGTGACGCCGATGTGCAGCGGTGACAGGCGCCGTGAAGAGCAGTGACGCCGATGTGCAGCGGTGACAGGCGCCGTGAAGAGCAGAGACGCCGATGTGCAGTAATGAGGGTAACGGGCACTATATAGAAAATGTTAGGATCAGTTGGAGTGCCAGAAGTACTTGGTCTCGGATCCTCTTCCGAGAAGGAGACAGGTCCCTCCCCTAGAGCGAGGAGGTGTTACTGCAGTCAATGTGCTTGGATACTCCTCCGGTGTCCGGTCTCTCCCCTAGCGTGAGGAGGTGTTTCAGTAGTCACCGGCGGTTCTTCAAGACTTCTTGAGGGAAGATGTAGAGTATTTATTTATTGGAGTGTAATAGAACTGTTCGAGCTTAGAACTCGGAATCGAATGAATTGAATGACAAAAATTAATGCTTATATAGGGGGCCGGGGCCGTTCAAATTTAGATCAAGGTAGGTTCAAAAATAGAACATGAATACTGGTGGTTTACAGAGGATTAAACCCGAAAAAGTAATAAACTTTGATAGAAGTTGTCAGACTTTGAAAGATATTGTCATAACAACGATGTCAATAAAGATAAAAATACTGTCAAAAAGTAAGCAAATAACGAAAATACAGGAAAACGAATCATCACCCAATGCAAATTAAAGGAAAATTGCAAACAAAGGTAAAACACAGCTATTTTTACAGTATTATGTAAAGAAAAGTAGAATAACAGAGCTTTGAAAGTTTGACATTTTTAGATTCACAATAAATATTGTTCAAAAAGGATTAGAAAACATCAATAATCCAAAAATACAGAGTAATAGTAATAAGAAGAGTAGAAAGGCAGGTAATGCCTATAGTTTAATGTCTACAGTACGACTTTTTAGGGAGAAAATACGAACTGCGTTATGGTAGATAGAATCTATGATTAACTCTTATGTTCGTGTTTACAGCAAACGAACCAGCAAAAAGGAAATGAAAGCATGGAAAAACAAAGATAATGTGATGAGAATGTTAATGTGGATCCGATGAATACTAAAAATATTAAGGTACTCAATTTATTACACGTTATAGATGTACAACGGTACAGCCCCCTTTATAATCGTTGTCTGGTATTATTCACACAAGTAAGAAAATTTCTTACTTCGTAACCTCCACAGTTGGTGTGTTGTCTGGCGCATATTTATTAAACAGATATTTTCATCCTCATTTAGTATAAAGAAATTGATACATAAAATTATTGGTTACTTACTGAGATTATTGTAAGACCGGCAAAAGTCAAGGGCAAGCCGCTATAAACAAAAAGCAACGTTAAATAAAACGCGCGGGTACCACAACACAAGTCGTTAGTCAAAGCGACACCGTATCCAGCACTGCACCTGCATTTAAACAATATTGTGCGGAACACAAGCCTTCTTAAAGCCCTACTATGAACGAACAGTTGTGCAACGTCCAATCCGTTTCCGATCCCAATTCATATAAATGGTTAAAGTAGAAAGTAACATCCCTCTATTAGGGATGGCTCCAGGTCATGCTTGAGGTGATATGAATGGTAGATTACGGAATAAAAACTATAATTGAACAAAATGCACAATCTTTTTACCCTTAAACCACCTTTGGCAACTTATAAATGGTAAAAATCTGTTATAATTGTTTTTTTTTTGTTAACCTTTTTTCGATCTAACGTGTTGTGTGTAGGGCAAATGCGTTATTTTAAGTCAGTTATTCGAAAGCGGTATATTTATTTATTTAAACTTTATTGCACTGTAAAATGTACAATTGGCGGACTTAATGCCTTATGGCATTCTCTACCAGTCAACCACCTGGTAATGCAGAGAGTTTAATTAGTGGCGGAATATTAATAATAAGTGAGAGGAGTGGTACAAAAAAAGTAATGTATTTTTTTACGATTTTTAGTAATTTATCTATGCCTCAAAAACTACTGAACCGATTTTGATAAAACGTACACTGTACCCTAAAAACCAAAAAAAAATTCATCTCGCTATGACTTTTTTAATTTTGAGATATCTGTACAATATTGCATGCACACGTATTCGGAAGCCTTTATAGATCAACATACTCAAATATCAAATTTCAACAATATCACATACGTACACAATTAATTATTTACCGCTTTTTTTCAAGTCGCTAAAATATACATACATACCTATTACATTTCATCAATTACAGTTATTATTATGTTAAAACATCAAATAATTTTATTCAGTTTTACATTTCGAATCTTTTACTTATTCTGGTTGATAAAATAAAATTAAATAAAACGTCTCAGATAGCAGGATTCATAAATCTAGAGTTTGAATTTAAATAAAGCATAAACCTTGAGTTACACAGTAGCCCGCCTGAGCTGGCAAACACCAAGTAACGTTGCATTTCGTAAGGCTTTGCCGCGTTTATATTCCAGATTTATTATTCCAGTTGTAAGGACATTAGGAGTAGGAACTGTGTTTAAGCCAGTTTCTCGTATATTACGAGCGTTTACTTTATACGTATTACGTAGTCGGTTGATTAAACATACAATTTAGTTGTTTCACATAATTTGGGTGACTTTAGCAGCGTTACGTACTGATAATTTCATACATACTCGTAGATGGCAGCAGCGGTATTTTGATATTATGTCAAAATGAAGGCAAAAAAAACATCATTTTTGATATCTGAAAATAAATATCGGAAATCGTTATATCGAAAAAAAATATCATCGATATGTACCGATTATTTTCTCAATAAATATCGATATTTTGATATATATTTTTTTTTTACAAAAGGGAACCATATATTTTTATTATAATAATTTCATAGTTTTGTTTGTGAGCAGATTACTGACAACTAAAAACATTTAACTGCAATTTAAAAAGAATTCACTCCTTATGAATGGACTTCTCATGAATGGACTTGTCACTTTCAACGCTCAAGGAAAAGTGTGCAAAAAAATGGATGAACGCGGGTGAGTGAGCGGGGAAGTGGGAGGAACATGTTATGTTTGACAGGTATATTCGTACAATAACCGGTTAGTAAAGTGACTGTAAACAAAAGAGTAACGCTTATCTGGGCAGTTTGCAACTTCCAACGAGTATCTATTGCGGGTTAAAAGTGTCCTATCTATTTGAATTTAGAACTAAGCCGTGACAGTTAAAAAACTAGCCGCTGACAACGCTTTTTACGCTTGGTTTGATATCGCTTGATACAATACGCATTGATACGGCTTAATTGTCGGCTTTGTAAAAACAAATGTTGATTTATTTTCAAGCATTGTTTTAATTGTTTTTTTTAAACAAAATATTTTGCTATTGTGCTGGTAAAGTAGGTATAGTTTATGAAACTTGAGCATTTAATCAGAATGGTTTTATGTTCACGATTTCTACCATTGCATTAAAGAATGTTATTCGCCATTTTAGTTGAATCTATAATGGCGAAAAATGAAATATTGTAACTTAAATTTTACCTGATTTTATGTGAAAATGCGGCCCAAAATCGACCATTAATTTAAATATACAAGATAAACTCATAAAATAAAACGTTGCTTATAAATTTCTTATCCTTAACACTTTTAAAATTAACTACCATATTTTAACCCTTTAAGCACGGTATCCCGTTTGACAACCGGTACCGGATACCTGGTTGACAAATAGTTTCCGATTGCATGACCGGTTTTACACAAAATACCCGGTTATTAATAAACGTTGCGATACTGGCCGGTCAAAAACGACGCCATGATTTATTTTGAACACAAATTAATGGCGGAAGTATCGCGGGCAGGCAATTTTCGTAGATAGTCGTGATTGATGTGATAGTTATGTTTATCGGCACAACGTTTTTGTTAAAGAGATACAAGAGTTACAGTCACACGCAAATGTGAGTACTTATTTTATTTTAAATGGAAATGCTGAAATTAAACAAAAATACTTTTCTACATGCGATAAACAGCTGTGAGTCTGTCTCTTAATACACAGGTGCTATTATTCTGAACCATGTCATCCTTTTATCATAATACTTTGTAGATCAAAACTTATTTGTATTACATTCAAGCGGAACTAGTGAACTTTGCTTCGCCCCAGCCCCAGCTTCGTCGAATGGAACAAAAAGGATAACATATCCTTCTTCTGGTTTTAAGCTACCTTTCCACCAATTTTCACCTAAATCGGTTCAGCCGTTTTAAATTGTAAATAATGTAACTAACACGACTTTCTTTTATAAACATTCTTATGTATATAGATCGTTTATTTTTTATGTTGTTCTGTACTATCATTTTTAATGAAGGCAATAATTTATTATGCATTTATTATTCAAGACACTTTTTTGTGATATGCAGTTTTTAAATTTAAAAAATCCAAATCTCTTCAAACGAAATACCCACTAGCGCTTAGCAAACTAATTCAGATATCACATGAACGGACGGACACATTGACAGACCATTTTTACCCGTTTGCCTAAAGCAGGGTTTTGTTTTTGGACTGCGAGTAAGCCAGGCTGATTGGCACTGTCATCGCTGAATTCGGTCGAAAAATAGTTAAAATTTGAGATTGTTTTATTGAAACGTAATCGAACTGATTACTGGACGTAATCTAATATATAAAATTCTCGTGTCACAATGTTCGTTCCCGTACTCCTCCGAAACGGCTTGACCGATTCTCATGAAATTTTGTGAGCATATTTAGAATGTTTGACAATCGGCCAACATCTATTTTTCATACCCCTTAGTAATAAGGGTTGTCCACCCTTAACATTACATGGCTGGGCGGGGCGAGGCCGGGCAAAACGAAGATGGGGGCGAAAAAAGTTCACTGGGTCCGCTAGTAATTTATATTAGATAATAGATGATTAGATTACAAAATTAATTGTTCTGATTATACACTAGGAAAATATGTATCCTTCCCATCATTGATATGCAGGACAGAAGGATCTTAATCTTATAGCCCTGACCAGTATAATTTTGGCCGTCCAAAAATGAGCTTCATTCATGTTAGCAGATTGCATCGCATGCATGAAGAATTATGAGTGTAGTCAAAGAGCGTACGATATAAATAACTTTATAATGCCAAATAAGTTCTGCAAAACAAAGAAATCTCGAGTTCATTAAACGAACAAAAGAATTGCAATCAGATAACGGAGCGCTTGCAACAAACTTGGCCAGCTTTGGATTACGGACGCAATTGTGTAACTGGTCCGGGGAATATCCGGCAATTCAGAGTTGAGAGTGTGACCTAAGCTCTATATTTGTGTCCCAACTGCTTTGGTGGCACAGCGGTAAAAGGGTCGCACTTTAAAGCGACGGCTGCGCCAGAAGTCCCGGATTCAATCCCCGAGTTGAGCCGATAATATGTACCTGATCGGTTTGGAAATCCTCAGGGTAGCTGGGCCTGAGTTGGAAAGTTGGTGTTGCACCATCATGCCTCGGCACGCACGTAATCCGTTGGTGCTGCTCCTAATGTCTCTCCAGTCGAGTCAAACCTTCCTTCTATCAGAGAGTATTCTGAATTTGTGCACACACCTGTTCACTATAATATGACCCGCACAATTGGCTGTTGAAATCGGCTAGGGGGACTACTATTACTATTTGTGTTTCATGAGAAACAATTATCATGTTTCTGTTAAAGTCTTATACAGCATTTAAAAAAATAGTATTTTTTATACATATATTAATCGGTTGTCCAAAAGCTATACGAGTAATAAGTAAAAAACCAAGTAAACCTCTTATTCGAGGCCTAAATAAGTCCTAGTTCATTTCAGTGATCCTTGGCTCACTATACTGAATCAGGTACCGTTTTGGTTAATAAGTAAATAAGTATTTCCTACCTTCGAGCTGATATAAATGACTACTTTTTCTGTAACTTACTTAGTAATATGAACATTATATTTTTACTGACTGCCAGATTATAAATCTGTGTTTGTGCTTAAATCATTCGTTAATTCTGTATTTGTTTCCAATTTTGTATTAGAATGCTACCCTCTGTAGTAACCGTTATTAGCTTTTGTGTATATTGCTAATTTTGTATTCAGGATAATACAGAATTAGCGTCCCAAATCAGGCCGCATTGCAACGCTGCGTAAAGCTTAGAACACACAGGTGCTCGGCTGATTTATCGTCCGATTTGTCATCGCGCCAAACCGCACGTGCAGCGTGCGAATACGTGTCGGTGGTCAAAAGTGGCGTGTGGATTAATATGGGTTAACAGATTTTTAAGTGACTTTTTTTTACAGTTTATATGTGAGCATGCTTTGTTTGGTTTAACGTTTTCGTCCACAAAATTTTATTATAATATTTTCTGTTAATATAAGAGCTAACAATGATACACTTAAAAGTAATCAAATCAAAAAAAATAACAATGGTGTATGTTATTTCCAAAATTTGGTATATGAAACATAAAATATTTGCGGATATGTATTTTCAGGTTAAATATTTTTTTTCTGGTTATATGCTATTTTTTTATACAATACGTATTTAGTCTATTGGGATCATGCGGAACGAAGAGCACCTTAAACTATTGGAAAACGTCGATATGAAAAATGTCTGGCTGTCATTACAAAAAGTAATAAAACCAAATTTGATTCAATTAAATGTTGTTGTATTATTCATTCATTATATTCAATAACGTTAATCTAAAGTGCCGATTTTTCCTCATTAATAAAAATGCACGGATTCGTAAATTATGTACTAAAATTGCTACAGAAATGGTGACAGACGTCCTCTTACGTTGTTTTTTTGGACACTGCAAACGTTGTCATCGATTTGGGTTCCCTTGGGTAACCACCTACTTTGCAATAAGTTATTACTCAAAATTATCAGCCGTTAATCATGAAACGCAACTAAAAAAATATTTGTATACATAAATCTACCCAATAAAATTACCCAGTGCATATTTAAAACGCTAGTCCGCAAAAAATAAAAGTATCATATCCAATCTTTCTAATAAATTTATGTTGCTACAGTTAATTATATAGCCTTAACTAAACGGATTAGAGCCTAAATTTAAATGCATTATTTAGGGGACGAGTGGTCATCTAGTGAGACGAGGTGTAATGCGATAAAATGTGCGAGTCAAACAAGTTGTAAAAAGTTACATTGAAATCAAACTCTATTACATTAGAATTAAGAATGTATTTGAATAAATATCTTGACTAATATTTCCAACCATATTCAACTACAGTTAAAAATATCAAAGTAATGTGTCTGCATAAAAATATCAATTGTTATTTTCAACCATAAAAACATTGATATTTTTATTCGATACTTTTAACGAATACTTTTTTTCAATGCCAACACTAGAACAGCCTTTTAGACCTAAAATTTTGTAATGATAAAAATTATAAAAGCAAGTAGTGGTATAAATAACTCTAAATTGATACCCAGACACCACTGCTTAAGCGCCAGTTCAGCGAACACGGTAATGAATAGCGTATATACAGGGCGATTCGCGTTTTCCATAAAACAAACTGTTTTCCGTAGGATTAGCCGAGTGATTAATTACGACGCTGTATGTATCTAGAAACTAGTAAGGGTTGTACGAAGGAAGAGAGCGCGATATTTTTGTAGAAATTGTAGCATTGTAAGTGCTTGCCCTTGGTCACTGGAAAATAAAGTTAAATATATAGCTTTAATCCCTCTCTTTTTTGTTTATTCGCGTAGAAGTATTACATAAATAATTTTATATTTATTTATTTATAATAATTTTCAATAATAATAAATATATAAAAAATACGTGAACTATGCTATTCACAGCGTCACATAAACCATCTGTGGTTTTACCGAACGCTGTGCTTGTTAAGTCGTCATCGTACTCGTACTTATAATATATATTTTGTAATAAACAACCAAATAATTATTAGTAAATTGCATGCGAATTCGACAACATTTACGCCGATCCGATAGTCAGCCAGAATAGGTGTACTTAGTTATATTAAAGTTGCAATTGAATCAATAAAAATAATTTGTCAGTCACGGTGACAATCCGCTCGAAATTTTAAGGGGCGCTTTCACACTTAGTCGACCTTAGCAGCACGAAGGTCGCACGGTAGTCGCGCAGTAAGCCCTTCACATTAGAGAGACGCGCTGCTGTCGCTCTTATGAGAAGGCACACAACCAATCTTTGATTAGTTAACCAAAAATGGAATAATTTCTGATTTATTATAGCCATCGACTTCGATAAAATAATCATTATTAAACTGTGTAACTTGAATACGTAAATCATCCCCACATTTTCATACAGTTTTAATTCGTTTAAAATGCGTACTTCATCTTGCCAATGTCACTTACTTCATCTAGCCAATTTCAAAAACTATCATAAAACTTAGACCCAATTTCAGGTTGTACGTCATATAGGCACGTCCTTACGCGTAAAGGGGTGAGTACACGCGCGCACTAATTCTGCCATTAATCACGCGACCGCGACCCGCGCCATGTGCACTGCGCGCACTGCATCATAAACAAGAATGGGTTTGTAGGGCACGATGTGTTTACGATTAGGCTTACGATCCGACATTTTTTGCGTATAGCGGGGAGCTAATTCAAATATTTTTTTGTAGAAGTAATTGAAAAATGCTGCAGCGTATACAGGATGTCTAGAGAGTCAAGGTCAAACCGAAACCATGTGATAGGCTAGGCCATGACAGTCACTATAAAATACAATAAAAATTCTAACTAATTTACTTTACGAGTTATTGAATAGTCGTCGACACCGTATGCAAAATACTACACTATACAAATCGACCAGAAATGCGGCGTCCACTGACAAGATAGACAGACGAGGATTGTGAGGATCGCAGGATCGAATTGGATGCGCAGCCGTGGACGACCTTTGACTGAAATGATATGATGTTACTTAGCGTGTTATCAACTGGGTTGTGTCAGCGTAAGTAGCGTGCTGCATATTTTGATGTCTATTGATATATTGACCTCAAGACCAAGTTGTTAACGTGCCAAACTCCCTTTAATGCTTCAACACCCGAGCGGTTGCAGGCAACCGCATAACAATAGAATTTGCATTGTGTCTCGTTCACATACGCTTGAGGGATTAAAGTTGTTTCATACACTCGGTAATTAAAATAATAAAGTTGTACGTCAAAATTTTAGTACGCTAAATAATAAGCATAGCAAAATTACGCAAATTCAATTGCTGACAGTTCCTAACAGATACATGACGACGCAGCATTTTTTTAAACCTCAGTTAATCTGTTTTTCGGATTGTGAAACTGCACCTTAGTCTAGCTATTTATTAATTTACCTAAGTTTCCTTGCTAAATAAAAAAAAACATGCTCCGATCGCACTATGTAAACTGCCCTTCATAAATTGTACGGGACCTTCATTTTTCAGTCCACACATGCATAGTAGAAGCCGGGAATAGTAGTAGGAAAAATGTCCTCGGCTATTTGTCTTGTTGTCGTCCTGGGAGCTGCAGTTTTGATCAAGTAACTAATCTCATGTAATATTTTGTCTTGTTCATCTGTTGACTAAATAGAAATCATTATGTAAGAACTTTGAATGAAGTCAAAAATACATAGAACTAACAAACTTATGATTCGTTTTTCCTGATGCATGTTTTCTTACCCTGATGCGGCGCCAAGTACCAGGTTTCATTGTGTCATTGTATAATTTCCACTATTCATCAACATTAGTTCAGTTATGAATTGCAGCGTTAAAAGCAACTATGTCAGAAAATTTTGCAAGTGGTTTGTTAGGCGTGTAGTCTTCTCCATCCATTAGGAAAGAGCGGGACTATAAGGGAAGTCTCAACAATTTCTTGTTACTAAGTTAATACAAATAAATCATTTTTTTTTGTTTTTCAGTTAAAGGTAAACTAACAAATAGCGTTTCAATAACAATTAATTGAATAGTATTTTTATGTGACTTCTCAATACTGCAATTTAACTAGAACTTTAATTTTATAATGCTGCATTTTAAAGTATCCATTTAGTTTTCCCGCACCATAATTTTACGAACAGACGCTAAGCAGTGGGTAGTTAATTTAAGGGAAGAAAGTTGCTTAATTGCATATTAAGATAACTTCACGTTGATCAGTTCTGGAAGAAGCGATACCATACTTATGGCACTAAACTATTAAAATATTAATAGGCGAAATGGACAATAATAGAAGGACATGATTAAGTTTTCAAGCATTTACTTTATTTACAACTATGCAATTTTTATAACTTCTTAGACAATGGAGAACTGGTACAGAAGTCTCGACATAGTTTCCTGTAAAACTACCAGGTGGCGCTCGGAAAACGATGAGACTAAATTGGTGATTATGTGCATTTATTAACTGAGAATATATTTTAAAGATATAGCTACATAATTTATATGGTTATTTGATGCAGAACACCAAAATGACAACTGTCTACGCGAAATATAAAAAAATGCTTCAGATTTTGACCGCTGACTCGATCTAGTCCTTCGTTTAAACCGAACAATAATTCCATCAATGAACCAAATACGTTAACACATTTTATAATACCCAATTATCACGAGAAATAACATGCACCTCACTCGAGAAAATATGGCGCTACACAGCAAAACTTCGTTGTTTACAGTAGCTACGAGCTTGCTACGGATTACGTAGTAGCTACGGTAAGACTACGTAATTCCGTCTACGGTGTTCGTTAAGGTTATTAACTGGTATTCTGTAATTAATTTAATATGCACAAGATAGAACATTAATGGGCGGTGAAGCAAGGGTTTACGTACACGTCAAAATTTTGTTATTACGGGAGAATAGGATCAGAAATATGCCTGATGATCGTATGATTTCTTCATTCGTAATGATGTTAATTAAGAGCGTGTTGTATCCCACTGCTTGTCAAAGGGTGTCTGTGTTGCCTATACTTTGTGGTTAAAACCTCCCTAAACTGTGATGTTATATTGTTTGAACATGACATATTGATAAACTTTACTGTCAGCAGGTGTCAAAGGCATCTATTTTTATAAGTTTAGAACACAGTTTAGTAAACATTTATCAGTTTTGATTGATTATTATCCAGCATTTGTGACGACTATAAGCCTACCATAATATATTTCCAACTCTAAACACCACAAGCTCAACTCCTTACATCATAAATCACAATCAAATCAGCGAAATAAATTGAGCTATATTTGGATGCTAGTCCATGCAGCATTATTGCCTGTTTAGAACAATAGAGGGCGCTTTAATTCATTTTAATGAGCTCAACAAGACAGCCTACATGACCCCTGCTGTGTTCTGTTTGGGCTAGGATTTTGCTGGCTGGTTGAATTTTTATTCGAATTTTAAAAACACATGATTTTAATTTGAATATTCTTTATTTATAACGTGATGACCTATATCAAAAAAGGCGTATTTAAATTAAAATTTCGTCAACGTTATATTAAGTAGAAGAGTTTTATAATATTGACAATACATTTTGCAATGAATAATTAATTTTGGACACCAATCACATACATTGCTGTGATCCCAAAGTCAGTAGCCAATGCAGTTCTATTATAGAAATCATACATTTACCCGACTTGGGATCGAACGCGAGACCTCAGAGCGGCAAAGCCTTGAAACCCAGCGTACATAGCCACTACACGGCGGTCGTCTACATCTTATATCATACAATATTTTTCTAATGTAGCCTTGTTACCATTTTAAACATGCTTAACAAGATGAAATCGTCGCCAGATAAGAAAAACATGTGCATTTTTGGTGTCCTACGTGAAATAAATCGACAGTTAAAAAAATTCATTGCCGAACCTTGTTACAAAACTTTTAAAGATTCCAGTCCTATCGTTATCAATAAACTCCCTTTAAGAAGTTTAGTTAAGGAATGCCCAAATAAGCAGACGAACAAAGTTGCTTAATTAGAATTCGCGTCTGTCCCTTAAAACTTCTTTAATTGGAGCATTTGAAACTTAGAGAACGCAAATCTAAATCAATTAAACGATTGTTTTTTTTTGCTAGGTTATATTTTTTAAATGATGGTTGAGTAACAGACTGGGGTTTTTGTTTTAAGAGATCCGCCCCCCGATTCAGAACCATTCGGTTACGGATTGGGTTACGATTCGATAACTTTTACATATTAATAAAATTATAATAATATGGATTTATCCGATGCAAATATTTTATTATGTTCTTTTATTATATTTGTTATCGAACTGACATATCGACATCCGGTCAAACTGCGACATTAATTTAAAAATGAATAGAAAATCTAGCCGTAACCCAAGCCGAATGGCTTATCGAACGTTCTGAATCGCCCTGCTGTGTCGGAAGTCTCGACATAGTTCCGTGTAAAACCACCAGGTGGCGCTCGAAAAATGCTGAGACAAAATTGGTGTTTTCGTGTATTTATTGATTGAGAAGATTTTTTTAATGATGCTTAAAAAACTACATTTTTTTTTTATTTATTAAAGATATAGCTACGTAAGTTAAAATGATATTTGATGAATTAGAAAATCATAAAATTGAAATTGTCGACGCGAAATGTCAAAAATTATGCATCAGACTTCGCCCGCTGGGCCACTATTTTCTAATCACTCGCTTAGCTATGCCGTGTGATATTCGTTCAAAGCTTATTAAAAATCAACGATAATTTTTACGAGTTATGGAGCTAAGTACTTAAAAAACAAATTCAAAAATTCGTCTTTATCAAATTAAGTTCACTCGCCATCTTGACGTAAGTAATTCAAAAATTTGTCCCTGTAGTGAGTTACAATCATGACCAATCAACTCAAAGATTATTTACAAACACTGCTCTTTATGTTATGTTTGTTCGAACTGAATGTAACAATGGACAAAAAAATACGTAGGCTAAACTAAAAATATTGAATCAATAAAATCAACAAGTTACACAAATAGATCTATAAAAAACAGCGTGTGCCAACGGTTTGGTAACACCATAAAATTAATTATTTCCTTCACTTATATTCTGACCTCTCTCCAATTGGGATTCCAGCGATGATCGAATCTAACATCAAAGGCAAAAACAAAGGATGAATCGGGAGTAGTCAGAACCGTAAAAATTTGAAAAAAAAATGGCGTTCGATTTCAAAAAATCAACAGCAAACCTACAATGTTCGCCCGCACAGTGGGATGGACTTAAAAACGCCTGACAAAAACGCCGGTTGGTTTAACTGCCAATATCACTGTCATTTGTCTCTGCCTAGTTCTGCATGGCCACGGCGTAGTGCACACGCAAAATACCCACAATCGAACCTATGATTATAGCCATAAGAGTGGTTTTCGACTTTTGCAATGGAAAAATTATCACAGCACACGAATAACTGGCTCTCATAGTGACATGTTCGTTTTGAGAGCGCTTCGCTTTATACCTCTAATTGCGTTAGGCACTAAAATATTTTTGAGTGTCCATTTTTAAGTTTTCGATTTATAAACGGTTTAGCCTGTATCCGAAAAACAATGTGGGGTGCACTAAATGAAATATGGGTCAGCGGATATTCCATATTAGTTTTTTGTCCGTGACTTCCCTCGTTTTTAATATTCGGAGTAGCGTGTTTTACATTTTCAGATTGTAAATCATTGCATTTTCATGCACTCATATTTTCTTTCTTCCTTTTTTTTGCATATGTTCTCAGTATTTGTAGTATGTTTTATATTATAAAAAACGCAATTGCAGTGATTTGATTCTATTTTATCGGTCTGTATATCAGGTTTAAAGATAAGGAAAATATAGTTTTTACTTCGAGTATAGAGTATAAAAGCATGAATAAATATTAAATCAGCGTAATACACCTACAAACTAACTATTTTGATGAGAACTATGTTTGATTTATGGAACTATTGGCTCACTTTCTGGTCTGCCATATCGATCCTAATCTAAAGTAAATGAAATGTAATGAATAGCATTTATTGGAAACAGGACATCACAAACACTCATATATCTAACAAGCGCACGCTACGCAACAAAGAAAGTTACATTATAAATAAATAAAATAAAACACTTACAAAACCAATGATGGCAAATAACACAAACAAGAAACAGTAATAAAACACAGAAAACAGTTAAATGCCAGCAAAGTAGTGCGTGCCGAAACCCATTGTGTCTTGGTGACATCCAGACGAATAGGACCTCATTCAGCATAAGCCAAGTCTTCTGGAAGACTTGACGCTGGTTTTCAGTGGGCCCCTGCCGACTGAAGTACACGGACAATGACGCCAATTTCACGTTACCAGCTATACAAACATAATATTGCTTAAATAATAATTTGTAAAATAAAATTTGAAAGTAGCAACCCATGGAGATTTCTATCATCACACACCAAATATTCGACAAAACATATCCTAAACCATCACGTTTAGCCATAAACAATCTGTGACATCTTATAACTAGAAAACTTGACATTTCACGAACTTTTATTACAGTAGGTACCTATATTTTTTATTTATATTTATAAAGTCTATCGAATTTTAACAGTTTCAGTCGTGGCCATCATTTCGAAAATACCAAAATACAAGTGACCAAGGCTTCAAAGTAAAAATTTCTCGGCCCTTAATGATATTAAGTACTACCTTAATTTTAAAAACACCGATTTCAACGTATGCCATAGACTACACACAAGAGAACTCGTCAAAAACATTTTGAGCATCACACAATGGTGTTCATTTTGTTTTTTGCGCGTTTTTGCGAGCACTGTGCAGTGTTTGTCGCCTATTTCAGTCAAAGCCGCGAAATGAAAGTGCGAACGAATGATTGGCGGGGTGCAAGCCAAATAGTGGTATCAGCTAGCCGCAAACACTAAAAATGTGAAGCGAGATTAAAAATAGAGTGGGTCCCGTATGTCTTTTTAGAGTCAGGTGTTCTTTTTCCTCCTTTCCTATTCCCATCATCTGAAATCGGGTTACCTCACACTTTTGCGCTAGGATATCCTACGCTGTGTTGTCTTCTCTGGCATTTGTGCTTTCTTAAGGTCTCTTTTAATTTTAGACCACAAGGTCGGTGTTGGGCGTCCTCTGCCTTTATTCTGTTTAGGCAGGTTCTGAGCCATTTAAACGACATGATCCTCGTCTCTCAATCAACTCAATCTCGATCGTGTGTCGATTTTTTCGTTTGCACTGCCTATAAATAATAATTCCTATAAACATGCTCATTTTATTGGTTGTTTAACCATGATATACCAAATAATCTTGATACTTGGATTCTAGGTTATGTCTAAAGAGGGTTACAGCTAATATAACTGCAATAAATGCCCACTCCATTTAAGCCTAAGCCATTTAAACTGAAATCAAATGTTTTGATCCTTTTGAATAGGCTTTGACGACCTATAAAGGATCTCTGAAAATGCGGCATTGGAAAAGCAGCGCAATACACGCAATCGGAAAGGCTAAACAAGCGTAAAAGGGAATCGTGTCGCTAAACTAACAGTGTCGGGATTAATCGACAGTTTATGAGAACCTCCATCAAAATGTTGCCGATTGAGAAGAAGTCAGAATATGTTCTGTCATAGTATTTAAGTTGAATATTAAATGGAGATGTCATCTAAACAAATGTCCTTATCGGATTAGAGTCAATTTTACCAATGTCAGATAAAGAATGTTCATCGAAAACAATACAAAACGTCACCAATTTTCTTCCTCTTATTTAAGAGCTATGCTCTTGTCGGTGGAGTTTTTTCCATATTTAATCGATCCCATGCCATTTCCTTGACTACTTGGTACGACTTGACTCCTAACTTTTCCTTAAGTTGCGTCATGTATGCCCTTCTAGGTCTTCCCCTTTTTCTCCGCCCTTCAACTTTTCTTTCTATGATGATCCTTATTAAGTCGTCATGTCGTACCAAGTGCCCTATCATCTTTCCTCTCCGGTTTTGAAAACCGGAGAGGAATTTTCTGCAATAATTTGCGTTAATTTTATTTTAAAATCGGTCGTTTCATACTTATTCGGTCGGATAAGTTATATCTGGCCTTGGTAAAATCAATCTTAGTGCGCAAAGCTTTATTAATATATTTCTTGACTAGATACTTAAAATTTCGGAAACTTTGTAAAACGGTCAACAACACCCGACCACCATCCAAACTAAGTCCGCGTGGTGGGTACTCATAGAATACTTGAGGTACTACCATTGTCCAGCTATGAAACGATACGTTACTTTACTTAGAGCAAATTTTACCATCGCCAGATAGAACTTATCCGGCCGAATAAGTAAAAGAGGAACGATTTTAAAATAACATTTACATATTGATGACAAATAGGTGACGTTTTTGAGTTAGGCGTTTTGTATTGGATTTGACGCATATCTGCCGTTGGTAAAATCTGTGCTTAGTAGTGCAGTGCTCTAATGTGATTATTTACTTTTGCTACCAGTTTTGTTTGTTAATTTTTTCGACAGAATAATGTGTGTTAATTTTGTAGCTCAATGTTTATAGCTCTATTTTTGAATTACACGCTTGGAAGTGGCGTGTGATTTTCGTTCGAAAGCAAACTGAAAATCAACGAAAACCGAATAAAATATATACGTCTTACACGTTACGTCACTCACAAAATTAAGACACCATTTTTAAATGACTTCCAAGTGAAAATAAATTGATTTTCATTTGAAAACTGAACATTAATCAATAAATATCACACAACATTTTGACTGCACGAAAAAAAAAACTCAAAAAGAAGAAATACCAAATTCACAGTAACATCATTGTACGAGTACTCATTCAAATGCTATTTTCTTTCTTCGTGAAAATGTCATATTGACATTATTGGATGTCTGAGCAAATCCATCTTATTCCAAAATTCGAGGATTCAAAGTTCCATTTTAGATGAAAGCGTTGCAGTCTCAGCTTTCCAATAATTCTCAATTAAGATTATTGCGAAGAAATTCGATAAGACAATGTCATAAAATATGAAGATTCAGTATTTTGGAGATAACAACATGGAAAACACGTTTATTTTCACCACGCGGCTTAGATTAGTAATGCTACTAGCAATCTGCATTAAAAAAACCGGCTTAGTGCGAGTCGGAAGACAAGTCGAAACTATAAGGGTTCCGTTTTTGCCATTTGGCTACGGAACCCTAAAAAGGCACATCCATGTTGTAAAAACAAATACACACATACTTGATATTGGTGTAATGAGGCTAAACTGCTTATAAAAAGCAACTGCTTAATAATATTTTTATTAAAAACTCTGAAGTATTGTTAAAACAAACTGCGAAAGATTCTGATGCAATAATTGCGAAACATGTAAAATATGTATGCATGAAAGTATTCAGTTATTTATGTTTTGGTTGTTGCATATGGCAAACATATTATACTCGTACATATTGTATATAAATAAATAAATAAATAAATAAATATTGGACACCAATCACATACATTGCTCTGATCCCAAAGTAAGTAGCCAATGCACTTGTGTTATGGAAATCAGATACAACGGTGGTACCACAACACCTAGACCTGAGACAATATAGAAAAGATCTTTTTCTACATTGACCCGACCGGGAATCGAACCCGGAACCTCACGAGATGGCGGCGCTTGAAACCAGCGTGCTAGCTACTCGGCCACGGAGGTCGTATATTTAGTATTTTAGTAGTATATTTAGTTTATAACCTTATATATGGCAAATTCCTTTTCTTCCATGTACCAATATTTAATCATGTCTCGATATTCTCGGAGTATGTTAAAAATATCTGTGTACGTCATTTCATCAAAATGATTTGCTCTCAGAAACAAATGAGTATAGACGTGTTTATCGTTAGAGGTTGAATAGTAAGTGTGTAGTTCGCGTTCTAGCTCGCGAATGTCTGGATTGCTTGTAGACAAGTTTATGATGTCTAAGCAATAGGGGACTGACTCATCAAGGTCTACCGACGTAGAGTATGCGATAAGGCGACATTTGGCCTTGAGTAAGGATTCATTGTACTCTTGAATTACAGTGTCGTAGGAAGCACCTGTTTGTTTAGATACTTTTAGGTATTGCTCGTATGTCTCAGAAAATGAACGTGAGTTGTCTGAGTCATTATTATGAATGGTTTGTGTTGGGTTACATAATAATGAACCTGAATCTAGAGTATTAATAGGGAAACGAGATAGCGCATCGGCGTTGGAATTCAGTTTGCCTTGTTTGTATACTATCTCATAATCGTACTCTTCTAATTTGAGACGCCATCTGATGAGTCGGGATCCAGGATCTTTGACATTGAATAACCATACTAGAGGCCTATGATCAGTAACAATGCGGAATTTGCGACCGTAAAGGTAAGGACGGAAGGTTTTTACTCCAAACAAGATAGCTAGAAGCTCTTTCTCGATTGTGGAGTAATTACCTTCGGCCCTGTTAAGAGTGCGTGATGCGTATGCTATAGGTTTATCTTTACCTATTTCACCCTGGGACAAAATAGCGCCCACTGCATAATTTGAGGCATCAGTTGTTAAAAGGAAAGGTTGGCTAAAATCCGGATATTGCAGAAGAGGAGCAGAAGTTAATTTCTCCTTTAACAGATTGAAAGATTGCTCTTGATCATGGGACCATTGGAAAACAGCATCCTTTTTAAGGAGTGAAGTTAAAGGTTTCGTTAGTTTAGAGAAGTTTTCTATGAAACGTCGATAGTATCCGACTAGTCCTAGGAATGATTTTATGTCCTTTGGGTTTTTAGGAGTTGGAAATTCGGTCACTGCTCTGATCTTTTCAGGATTAGGGGACACACCTTTATCAGTTATGATGTGCCCTAAGTAGGCGACCTCACGTCGTAAGAACTCGCATTTGTCTGGCTGTAATTTGAGGTTGAATTTACGAAGTCTGTCGAAAACAAGATTGAGTTTATTGATCATAGAACTCAGATCAGGACTATACAGGATACAGTCATCAAGGTACACATAGCAATGAAGACCTTGAAGGCCAGATAGCACTGTGTTCATCAATTTTTGGAAGGTGGATGGTGCGTTTTTAAGACCAAAAGGCATTCTAGTGAATTCGTAGTGGCCTGACGCATCACCATTGGTGATCACGGTGAAACCTGTCTTTGGGGCGTCTTCGGCCTTGAGTTTTAATTGATGAAACCCCGATGCTAAATCAAGAGTAGTGAAGTATTTGGAGTGTCCTAGTTGATCTAGGATGTCGGTTATTAGAGGAAGAGGGTAAATCTCTGTAACTGTTGCGTCGTTAAGCTTCCGATAGTCTATGACTATCCTCCACTTTTGTTTACCAGATGCATCCAGCTTTTTCGGGACTACCCATACTGGGGCGCTCCAAGGTGAAATTGAGGGACGAATTATTTTTTGGTCGAGCATCTGTTTGATGTGGGTTCCGACTTCGTTTTTGTGACATTCTGGGAATCGGTATGATTTGACATGTATAGGAGCAGCATCTTTTGTATTGATTGAATGCTCGATAGCGTTAGTACATGATAGCGGTTCGCCTTCGAGATGAAATATATCTGTGTATTTAGAACAACAGTCTAAAAGTGCATCTTTTTCCTCATTATTGAGATGTGAAGTTCTTATAAGATCAAGGACTTTTCGGTTCCTATTTACAGATGTATACTGTTGTTGAATATTGTGAGAATGTTCGAGAGGCATTGATGGCTGACTGTCAAAAGGATCTAGATGGACAAAATAATCTCTGATAAGAACTTCAGAGTCTGTAGTGTTAAGAACTGAGATATTTACTCGTTTATTGGGTTTAACTGATACTATGCAGTTTGCTAAGATAACTCCATCTGAGATACTGTGATCGAGAATTAAACCCTCAGTAATATTTAATAATTCTGATGACGGATTAGAAAGTGGGCATTCAATGATTGCCTCTGAACGTGCAGGAATAGTGTAAGCAGGCTGATTAAAGTGAAACGGAAGTGAATGGCCTTGAATGATTAGGCAATTTTGGGAATACTGGATGTCGGCGTCCAGTTCTTTTAGAAGATCGCTCCCCAAAATTCCGTCGTATCTAAGGTTAACATTCTCATCAATAGTATGGAATTTAAATGTGAGTTTAGCAGGGTTGAGTGAGTTGTTTGTTTGGCATTGGAGTTCTAACTGTAAAGAGCCTAGGGTTTCGCAAGATGAATCATTATTACTTAAACCCCTTAGAATTATTTTCTCACTTGATAAGGATGGTCTAATATCAAGGTTGGTCAGTTTAAGAATACTGACAGTTGAACCTGTATCTATCAAAAAACAAAGTGGCTTTTGAGCGTATTTAGTCCTTAAGAAGATATGAGGTAAAGATATCTTATTCAGGGACGAATTAACTTCATGTATCGGTGTACTATCAGAGTTTTCTTTTTCGAGACTCAATGGCTTAGAAATTCCCGAAGGAATTGATTGAGATTTGTCATTAAGGGGAATCGGCGAGTTATCAGATCCCAGAGGGGTCGACCGAGGTTTATTGGAGCTAAGTGACGTAGAGAATCCCATTGGGGTCGACTGAGGTTTATTAGGACTCAGTGACTTAGAAGATCCCAACAGGGTCGACTTAGCTCGATTGTTTGAAAGACCCAGTGACTTGGCAGATCCCTTAGGGGTCGACTGAGTTTGTTCGCTAGAGGGTCTCAGTGACTTGGAGGATCCCGAAGGGGTCGACTGAGGTTTATTATTTACGCTAATGCTCAATGACTTATTAGATCCCTGAGGGGTCGATTGAGTTGCGTTTGAACGATCACGATCAATAATAAATGTAGTTTTATTAGGTGTTTTTTTGTTAAAAATAGAATGGCATTCATGCATGTTTCTAAGAAATGGCTTAGTGCCTAAGTTTATCGGAATACGACGGCACTGACTCGTAACCCGACCACCTAGTTTAAATCACTATCGGATTCGCCGTCATATTCACACGGAATTTGATCCGGCGTTGGCGATGATGCCGACGACGGCGGCGGTTCATCATAAGAAACGTGAACCGGCTTGGAATTACTTTGATTTTTAGATTCATTATATTGTCGTTTTCGACATTGTGAAATATCGTGACCTTTAATTTTGCAGTATCTACAGTAAGTTGAGCTCGATATTTGTTGCGAGTTCGAAGGTCGATTTGAAGTTTGAAAAGAAGCACTTGGCTGGCCCATACGTTTATCGTTTCGGCAATCAGATTCGGAATGACCTGACCTTCCACAAATTCTACATTTGGGCTTAATATTTTAAGTTTTGGATAAGAGGTTTTGAATTTTCTCCTCTTCTAATGCAATGTTAATAGCGTCATTCAAGTTTTTGGGGCTTCTGCACCTAACATTGTTACTCAGACGCGGATGTAAGCCTAAGCTAAAGGTAAACAGCGCGAGATCTTCGGTCATAGCTATTCGACCTGAAAGATCTTTCTTAAGGGAGTCTGAATTATGAATTTCTGACTGAAGGTCAGTTAAGCAACTTTCTATGCGTAAGGCAAAATCAGCTACCGTCTCGT
Organism: Pyrausta purpuralis; assembly: GCA_963924145.1. NCBI lineage: Eukaryota > Metazoa > Arthropoda > Insecta > Lepidoptera > Crambidae > Pyrausta > Pyrausta purpuralis. Next base: position 7,768,043 of record OZ001646.1, read on the forward strand.
TGGACTGCTGTTTGCATGATTGAAGATCAAGTAAAAGATGATTATAATGTTTTCTTTCTCCGAAATTTTGTTTGAGGAAACTTTTCAAGGAATCAAAATTGTCAAAAATTTTATTTGAACAGGCTATTTGTGCCTTGCCTTCTAATTTGGCAATAATATATTTAAATAAGATAACCCTTTGGTTAGGTGTCGCCAGGTCCAAGGCATTCTGGCAATTCGTTAAAAAGGCTGTGAGGGTTTCACGCTCACCCTTGTAGGGATTTATAAAGTTGCATAAAACTTGAATCGGAAAAGGTTCTATAGTGAGGACTTCTGTAACAGCGTTCCTTTTGGAATCAGCTGGCTTACTGTCAGTCATTTTGGAGTTTTCTAAGATAATTCACGTAAGAAAATAAACAAGTAAGTTAAGGAAATAGATTTAGCGATTTATGTTTGTAAAAATTAGGTGAAGTTAGATTTAATATAGTAAGGTAAGTACCGATGATATTACGGACACAATTATGTAGGACTTAAAGAAATAGCGATAACAGTTAATAAAATGTTTCACTTACAGGGTAAACAGGATCGCGAACAAGAAGGACATCATTGGCACCGGGCTACGCAGACTGGACGAGCGGCTATCAGGAACAGCGTAGACAGAGACGCGGAGTGGCGCGCTGATGGTGAAAACTGCAGTTACGGGGCCAAGTAACAGACCCACGGAAGCAGCGGCGATCAGGACGTCACTCTCCTGGTGACGATGGCGATGAGGCGGCACGCACTGGGCGGGCGGCAAGAACTGGATAGGGCGGCTCGGACGGCTCGCCTGGATGGTCGTCTTTGGGCGGCCCGTCAGCAGGCTTCGATTAGAAGGCTTACTGTCGTGACGATGACCACACGGACAGAGTTTGTCGGCGTGCTGCACTGAGCTACACCGGAGTTGGGTTGGCTGGAACTTCTTCAGAGTTTCGTCGCAACGCGCGTTTGAGATACCAGCGAAACGAGACGATTTATTTGCTGGTATCCCACTTCTGACACCACTGTTACGGGGTGGGTCAGGATAAGCTTTTTAAAAAAACACTTTTATTTAAACCCGAATTAATTTTAATAAAAAAAACCCACGAAAATAATGTTACATTAACAGAGTAACAGAATAACGGCGTTTCAAGCGACGGTCCAATCTCAACTGACTAATCGATCGCCCCGAATAAAAAATGAAAACTGAGGTTTCTATTGCATTGACGTCAATGCAATAGAAATGCAACTTTAGCGAATTTACGCTCATGATATTACTACGTTAATTCCGATATAACAGTACCCTGCTGTAACTAGGTCTAGTAGTTTTTGAGATATTCTGACGACCCGTCTGGTGTAGTGGTCGAGAAATCGCCTACTACGCAGTGGGTGCGGGTTCGATCCCCGCAAAATACAAACATTTGTGTGCATGAACATGTCTGTTTGTATTTGTCTGGGTGTTTTCTATGTATATCATGTATGTATTTACAAACAAAAAGTATTTAAGTATTATATCCGTTGTCTGGCACTCATAACACAAGCTTTGAGTAGCTTACTTTGGGGCTAGATGGCGATGTGTGGGAATGTCCAAAGAATATTTATTAAAGGATATTTATTAGATATTGATCTTAATTAGTTAATAACTAAAAATCACGAAAAAATATACACAAATTTAAGCTTACATCATGCACAGACTCCACAAGTTCTTGTTTATCTTAAATACAAGGCAAATGCGTTATTTAAGGCTTTGAGTCACTTTTTAGAAGTCAGTTTAATTTTTTGGCTTTTAATTCGATGTCATCAGCCAAGCCAACCAGATCCATATGAGATACTACACCTAATGTTTTTAATACTTATGTAAAAGTTTTAAATGTCCAAACGAAAGTTTATCTTTATGAAAAAGCTTTTTGTAATTAGGACGAATATAATTTACCGTCGAAACGATTTTTATTTTCCTATTTTATATGTGCATTAAAATTTTCATATTTTTATGGTCTTGTGTATACAAAGGTAAAGTAGAACTAAAATCTTTAACTGTAAAAATTCAAGATACCAAAAGTGGATTTTGGGCCATGTTGGCATTATCTACCAGTTATTCTTACTTATTAGTCTATTCTTCTTATTAGTACTGTATTTTTCAAGTTTTGTTTCTTTCATAAAGCTTTAAGCAGCAATGTTGACCATTAATGCATTTGTTTTCGTTTTTCAAATCTTATTTCTTCCCAAATTCCGTTTTCACAGAGCCGGGAAAATTCAGAAACTGCGCCTTCGGGTAGCGTATAAAAATTATTTACACAACTCGCAAATACAATCAAAATAAGTGCAGTGAGTTTTGTATGTCTACCCACCCGGCACGGAAACAGCACCAACCAGGCGTCAACCATACGGAAGCAAGTTACGTAAAGGGAACAGCATCGCTTCGGATGCGATCGACACCGACTAGCGAACGCCTTCTCTTGGATCGTGTTTGCTACAACTTATGACAGTTCTTCTTGTGAATGACAGCCCGTTTGACAGGGTTGACGGATAGTCGTCAACCAGCGAACGAAGCGCCGTAAGTGCGTTGGAAAGCATGCGCCGCTGGTCGAGAGTGAGTCCCGAGTGGGTCTTGATCCGAGGTGGTGACGTTACGAAGTTGATCAATGTCCGTTGAAGTATGGAGTTTCATACAAAGAATACTGAAGGCCTCGAGATGATATGGTGCTGGCACCATATCGGGTTGATTAGTGTGCTTCGGCCTTTATGCTTTACCAAGTACCTACATAGTATTTGACTCCACTGTAAAGTTTACATCGCTGCATTAACTTGGTTTTAGTATTATTAGCTGAGAAGTATTTAAAGCACATAAAAACTATGAAGTTATATATTACTTTTCATGCATACAATGATTATCTACACGTGTAAATGATTTTAGACGCAAATCAGAGCACATCTGAACTTTTGAGTTGATTTTCAGTAACAGTTCGACTTCGAAGGCGCTTCGAATGAGATACCTAGGTGTCTGCTACGAAGAAACTGTAAAACGGACCAGTAGCTTGTATGCCAGTTACTGGCATGTACTAGTTTAGCAATTTTTGTCCTTGCATGCCTGTATTCATACTATTGATATTCGCCCGTCAGTTATGGAGCCTCCCGCGTCCCACCCTACCTCACATTGCATGCCAGTAACCGTCTCCATACACATACAAGTAGATGGAATGGAACGTGCAAGTAGCTGGCATGAAAGTGTGCCAGCTACAGGCATGTGTATCGTAGCCTTGCGTCTGAGAATGGGCGACGTTTCTGTTTTATAGCAAAAATAGTTTTATGAAGCTACTTCTAGTCCCTGCACTGTGCCAAGTCAGCTTCGAGATTAACTCGTCACGTTAAGGCCATATTTCTTTCGGACGACAAGACGAGAGGCGTATCAGGCTCATAAATAAAAACAAGTGGCTGAAAAAACAACAATTTATGGTTAAAATGCTTACAGATTGTTATGTTACGTTAATTAGGTTATGAATGCGTGAGAGAGTGTGACGGGGATCGGTACGTGAGATATGATTTTATTATTTTCATCTAAAGATAAAAAACAAAGATTTTTAAATGACTTTAAAAAATGGATAATAGTGTATGTATACCTACATGTGGTATCTTTAGAATTTGATATTTTTTGAGTGTGTCTAGTTTTGTGCTGTGCTGTGCTGAATTCCGTAAGTCTATGTATATCTGTATGTTTGTGTATTTGTATATGTCAGAAGTCATAGCGAGATGTTTTTTTTTAAATTCAAATAATTATATTTTAACTAAGATAAAGATTAAAAGAAGAGTAAATTGTAAGTTTTATTAAAATCGGTTTAGTAGTTTTAAAGATATGGGAAATAATTTTGAAACAAGTCGAAATTATAGTAAATTAAGGTTTTATGACTTCAACGCACCTTTACTTAACTATGGAACAGTTAGGAATCGACTTTTTTTAGTTAAATTGTTTACATGTTATTATGGTTAGAATAGTGCAACTAAATCCAAATTTAAAGAAAAGAACATGTGATACAAACTGACATGCTATGTCTCGCTCTGACATAAAGAAATGAGATAGTTTCATCCTTGTCGCTATCGTTCAATTTAAAAGCAGTCGAATACGTCGGTGCATTGACGAAATAGCCTAAATATTTTCAATTTGAAATAAAAAAAACATATTCATTATCTACTAATATATTAAGTAGATGCTATGAAGCCCATCTCAATATAATCTGCATAGAAAAAAACTACTACTCAATTTTAGCCCCGCTCATTTCTAACGATCGCGCGCACCGGCAACATCTCCGTAAAATATTATTTATTTTCCAAATCTAAACAAAATATATCTATTCGTATCTTTAATAACCTTCTGTGTTCGTTTAAGTGTTTTATATGTGGAACTGTTCTATTTGTGAATAAGACTTTTATAATTTATTTTCCGTATCTATACTAATATTATAAAGCTGAAGAGTTTGTTTGTTTGTTTGTTTGTTTGAACGCGCTAATCTCAAAAACTACTGGCCCGATTTGATAAATTATTTTTTTGATAGTCCATTTATCGAGGAAGGCTTTAGGCTATATAACATAAATATACAACTCATATAAGACCACAGCAGGAATGAAAAATGTTGCGAAAACGGGAGAAAGATACTCCTTTTGAGAGCTTCCGCTGCATACGCTGCGGAAACCGCTTAAGTTACACAAAAATCGTGTATGACAGGATTGTTCAGCATTAAGAGTCCTATAATAAAGTCTGCGACAGCATATGTCTATCTTTTATGGTTGACTTTTCTATGTTAATAATTTTGTAAAAAAATAATGCATTATTTTTAGAGGTGTATTATACACTATTTATTCTTATCAAAATAAATACATTCATCATCACGAGCATTTCATTTAGATCCAAGTTGCCCTTTATATCATTTGATTTCAATAAATATCTTAGGAGCTATCACAGTTTTAACAAAACTCCGCACCAAAATAATGTTACAACGTGCGCTTGCGCTAATATATTATAAAGCTGAAGAGTTCGTTTGTTTGAACGCGCTTATCTCAGGAACTGCTGAACCGATTTGAAAAAATAATTCTGTGTTGGATAGCTTATTTATCGAGAAAGGCTTTAGGATATAAAACATGACGCTGCGACGGGAGGGGAGGGAGCAAACTGATATGAACGATACCGTTTTTATGCATTCAAGGGGGGCTATATATGAAACTAAAACCGGAAAAAAAAAATTGACAAACTTATGCATCTATGGATAGGTTATTTGGAATGACACGGAGGTTCCTAAAACCATTTTCTTTTAAAATCTTACGTTTGATAGATAGACGCTTCCAAAGTGGTAAAATGGGCGTCTCATCTCATCTCTCATGGGGTAAAATGGGCCCTCTAACTTTAAACTAAGAGAATGTAAATTTTGAAAAAAATTACAATGTAAATATCAAAATAATTCCAACGAAAACTGGTTTGGACGGGATCGAACGAGAAGTTTGTGAGATGTAACACATTTTCAACAACCGCCAACATAATTTTATTCTTTATAAAAAAGACTATGACGACCCGTCTGGTGTAGTGGTCGAGAAATCGCCTACTACGCAGCGGGTGCGGGTTCGATCCCCGCACAATACAAACATTTGTGTGCATGAACATGTCTGTTTGTATTGGTCTGGGTGTTTTCTATGTATATCAAGTATGTATTTACAAAAAAAGTATTTAAGTATTATATCCGTTGTCCGGCACCCATAACACAAACTTTGAGTAGCTTACTTTGGGACTAGATGGCGATGTGTGGGAATGTCCAAAGAATATTTATTTATTATTACTATGAAAAACAAAGTTATATTTGCTGTCAACAAAATATTGCAACAAATTAGCAAAGTGGAAGTAAGTGTATTCCCTAATTCAGTTAAAGTTGGCACAGAACCCACAGTGCGCGAGTCCAACTCGCACTTGGCCGGTTTTTAGGGTAACTCAGTAGCCAACAAAATATTCACTTTGTATTGTTTATTTCTTGCTATAAGGTTTAATAGAGATAAGTATAGAAATAGTTGTTTCTCGTTGCTCGTTAAAACTTGCCCGATTTAGTTCTCTGTCGAAGATAACAGCCGCTCATTTACACTGCGCTTGTTAGCGAAGTGGAATCAAAGAAAGAGCAATGTTGCACTATAAAATATAATCATGTTACGACTGTGATTACATGACTGAGCTTGAAATTAGATATTGTTTGCCTAGGGTGCTTGCAATATGAGAGGTCTTGTGAGAGCTTCAAGAACAACGTATAGATAGACAGACAGGAATACAAGATTAAATGGAGCTTATATTTTTTCATGCGGATCATAATTAAAGCATCTGTTTCCTTCAGAGAAACACAAATCTCTATTAAAAAAACAACTATTTGTGTTAGTCTCGTATAAACTCGAGGACGGCTGAACCGATTTGTCTGATTTTAGTCTTGATAGCCGGGGCCGCCTAGGAAAACGAAACGAAGTTCGCTAGTCTTAAATATATTTCAGCATTACATTAACGGGCCGGGTAATAATAACAAATTCAAATTGTACACGTAACAAGAAGCATTAATACTAATACCTAACCTTAATGATAGTAATAATGTCTGAAGCCAAATATACGAGTTATCTTCACCACTGAGATTAATAAAAGCTCGCAGCCCAAATTAAATTCAAACCTTGGAATGAAATTACAACCGTTTTATTACTCTGATAGTTGACACTAAATTCATGGAAACATCCAGAAAGGATATTAAGATTCCAGAAATTATTACGGCTGGTTGAATTCCTAGTTTTGGTGAAATTATATTTATGTGATAGTAATTATATTGCGCAGAAATTATGTTTTATTTTTCCTCTTCTCATAATTCATCACATTTACCTTCTTGTTACTAATGAATAATATTAGATTATATTATATTATTAGATTTGATTCCGAAATCTTGGAAATACGGTGTTAAGTTTACCTTTTGTTCGGACAACAGCACGTCAAGGTAATGACTGCGGTACCTTATGCAGTTTTATTAAGGGTTCATTTGCAACAAAAATGTGTAACTTGATGCGCTAGTTACAAATTTGAGTTGTACAATAAAAAACACATTCTGGATTCGTCGCATTTTGCTGAGGTTATTGAACTCTCTAGCTTTGAAAATGAATTCTATTAAAAATTAATAATTTCATTACATTATTGAAAATGAGAAACTTAAGCAACAATAAGCCATAATGCACTTATATACCATTTCACGGGAATGTATAACTCAGTATTAATTACAACCCGAGCTCATGATAGGAGAAAATTTAATTAGTCTGTGCCATATAGTGTGCATCCACGATTTGAAGGCTTCTTCATATAACTAAGGCATACGTGGTAGGTTTAATGACAGATTTAATTTTTAAGTTTAAAGAAAAGTGTCTGTTACCGGTCAGATATGAATATTTCCCTATATTTTTATAACTAGTTATTTATTCAAAAACTTTACTGCACGAATAAAAGTGTACAAAAAGTGGACTTAATGCTAACAGCATTCTCTCTCAGTCGTACTTTTAAGTCATGCAGAGAGATTGTTATGGGTGCAGGAGAATGTTGTTAATAGATTTTAAAATTGCAATAAATGATATAATAATAATATCGGATTTTAATGATCCTTTCAGTAAATTATCCTTTTCTAAAATTTATAACATCATATCCTTTCTCTTTCACAATACTGGAATTAAAGTCAATATTTACCACAATTCTATTAAATATCCTACTCCAGACGAAATCAAGCAAATCCTTAAAGATAATCATGACTCCCCTTCAGCTGGTCATCCCGGTATCTCCCGTATGTTAGATAGGATCAGGTCTCAGTTCTGGTGGAAGAATATGCGACAAGACATTGAAGATTACGTTAAGAACTGCCGGTCTTGTCAAATTAACAAACCTTTAAGATTAACAAACCGAGCTCCAATGATAGTAACTTCTACCGCTACTCGTCCCAATGAAAAGTTATTTTTAGATCTCGTCGGTCCTCTACCTGAAACATATGAACATAAATATAAATTTATACTTACCTTACAAGATGATTTAACCAAATACTCACAGGCCTATCCGATGCTAACGTGTTCCGCAGAAGAAACAGCTAGATCATTTGTTAATTATATTTCACACATAGGTATTCCTAAAATGATAGTAACTGATCAGGGAACCAATTTTTGTTCAGAAGTGTTTACACAGTTAGAAAAACTATTCGGCATTAAACACATATTTGCATCTCCCTATCACCCCCAAACCTGTGGCGCCCTGGAGCGGAGCCACTCTACCCTCAAAGAGTACTTAAGATCATACATAGGAGAAAACCAACATACTTGGGATCTCTACATCCCAAGTGCGATGATCGCTTACAATTCTAATGTGCACAGCACAACAGGGTTTTCACCCTTAGAACTACTATTTGGTTATAAACCATACATCCCTAGTAGTATAGACGCTCTGGATAATAATACCTATACTGATTATATTCGCGCTCTCAATCATCGACTTTATTATTGCCGCCTTAGGGCTCTCGAAAACATTCAATCGTCTAAAGAGAAATCTAAGACGTATTACGATGCGCGAACTAAACCTATTAAATACAATATTGGCGACATGGTGTATATTCGTTGTCACCACAAGCAAAATAAAGCCTTATCTACCGTATGGAAAGGGCCATTTAAGATAGTTAAGTTGAACGGTAATCATACCGTCACCGTTTTAGTTAATCGTAAGCACATACGTCACCATTATGACGAGATAAAGCTCGCCGCAGATCACACCTCGTCATAGTTAGTTAGTAAACAATCGACCTACCTCAACAATATCGTTCTCTTGCAGGTCAGTACAGCCGTTGGCCACATGCGACTATGTCACAACTATCGTATCCAGTCCAGGCTTGCACTACGACAGACTTTTAGATGCTAAGTTTACTAACAGCGACTGGAAAATAGTAACATACATTGACATAGGTCACATTAGCCCTAACCTAGATAAAGTAGAATTTTCATTTGAGAGAATCAATTCATTTTGTAACTTCTTTAAATCTTCCAAGATTTCATCTGATTGCGGTAATTCACTATCAGCCTTAAAAAATCAACACCTTAACAATGTGAATAAATTCTCATCTGTATCATATTTGATCTCCGATGATAAGCCTAAAACACGTGTAAAAAGGGGTCTAATCGATTTTGGCGGATCAATTCTTAAGACCTTTTTCGGTACATTAGATTCGGAAGATGCAATTAAATTCTCCCAAGCAATAGACGAAGTACAGTCGGATGAAAATAAATTAGCACATCTCATGAAAGATAATATCCATGTAATAAAATCAACCATAAAATCTTTTAACAACTCCATTTCGAAAGTTAACGAAAATCAACATCACCTCATGGAAAATATTGAGATAATTCATAATATCTTAGATAGCATTTCAAAGACAAGTGATAAAACAGAAATAAAAACACAAATAAACTCCTTACTCAATTCATTACAATCAATAATCTTAACTTTGTCCTTTGATATTGACGATGTTAATAACGCTATTCTATTTGCGAAAATGAATATTCTGCACCCGACAGTACTCAATCCGTATCAGCTGTATAGCGAATTAGATAAACACAGGAATAGCCTGCCAAAGCATTCTGAGCTCCCAGTGTCATTGACTTTGCAAAATGTCCATGAACTAATAGACATATCAGAATTAGTCTGTTACTACCATCTCAATAAAATCATTATTATTGTCAGCATCCCATTAGTTTTGCCTCAAACATATAATTTGTATAACATAATACCGCTACCTGTACCGTATGATATATCGAAACCAGACACTTTTGCACTCATCGAGCCAAATACCAACTATTTAGCGATAACTGTTGATCATATGTTTTACTCACAGATCAAAACGCTAAGTGAGTGTAAAGTGATCAGTGAGAAGTGTTACGTCTGCAAATTGATGAACGTTTACTCGACAATAGCGAGTCCCGCGTGTGAGACGATTATTTTAACGGAAGTAGTTAATAAGTTACCAGATAGTTGTAATGTTAAGTTACTACATGGATCAGTAGACGTTTTTCATAGGTTAAGTAATAATAGATGGATATTTGTTCAATCAGACCCTAGCAAGTGTCACATAACGTGTAATAATCAAATTGAAAGTTCGGATGTAATTTTGTTTGGAACCGGTATCTTGACACTTCCAAAAGAATGTACAGCATTCTATAAAACCTTGCAGTTTATCCCCGATGGTATAACTATCAAAAGAAATGTATCGAATATTATTTCAGATTTTAATATTGTACTTGACGACTGTTGCGAAAAAACTAAGCACAATAAATCTATTACAAATTTACCATTTTCCAAATTAGATAATCTTAATAGTCTAGACTCATTACTGCAAGCCAGCATTCATCTCGACAGTCTCGAACGAGAACTGAACCACCTCAAAAGTCCTTCTCATTTTGAAAAATTTGGAGTTCATTATCTTTCAACTAGTTATTTTGTTTGTGGAATTTTGCTTATTTATATAATTTATAAAAACAGGAAAATGTTTTGTAAGAGAAGGCAGAACTCATGTTGTATACAAATCTTTAACCAGTGTAATAACAAAAAATCTGTGAGAAACTCTCAATGTATACGAGATGTTGTAAACGAGTCACCATCCTCATCTTCAGATGTTGAACCGGAGATGAAATGCACACCAACTCCCTTAAGGAGAAACATTATAATTTCAAATTAGAGTCATTACTCAAATCTGCATCCATCTAGATAGTTCCTAAGTAATTATAAGATAATAAGATTGGTAGAAATAGCACCAGGTAATAAGTCCAATCACTTATTCTTTCTCCATTATTAAATATTATTACTCTTTTGTGTAACGTAAAAATAATAATACCCGGTGCTACAGCTACACACGTGCTAATCAATGATGGTCTAAACTCTTAATCTCTCATCTCTTGAGATGTGATGAGAGATCTTAACGGGGGGGTTGTTATATCGGAATTAACGTAGTAATATCATGAGCGTAAATTCGCTAAAGTTGCATTTCTATTGCATTGACGTCAATGCAATAGAAACCTCAGTTTTCATTTTTTATTCGGGGCGATCGATTAGTCAGTTGAGATTGGACCGTCGCTTGAAACGCCGTTATTCTGTTACTCTGTTAATGTAACATTATTTTCGTGGGTTTTTTTTATTAAAATTAATTCGGGTTTAAATAAAAGTGTTTTTTTAAAAAGCTTATCCTGACCCACCCCGTAACAGTACATCATCAAAAGTTACACTAAAGATATTTTAAATACATATAAACCAAAAGTGGTGGATTAACACCTGAACTAGGATGAATCCTGAATCTTAGGTTGTCAACCCTCCACACAAATAAATGATCCATAACAGTATAGGTTACTTTATTCATCATCATCGTCATTCTCAGCCAAAGGACGTCCACTGCTGAACATAGGCCTCCCCCACGGCTTTCCACAGCGACCGATCACTAGCGGTCTGCATCCAGTTTGATCCTGCGATCTTTTTAATGTCGTCTGTCCATCTTGTTGGTAGACGTCCAACGCTGCGTCTTTGGTCGAAGGGTCTCCAATCTAGAACTTATTATTACTTACTAGGTAACTTTATTATTAGTTATAAAAAAGTCTGATATAACAACAATGGAGAAGAATAATAATATCAAATATCAGCAAAGCAATTACATAAGAATCAATATTCATTTTAAAAGCACACATTCCATACAATATTTTGCTTTAAGAATGGAAGTACCTCGTTTGTTTGAAGAAACACTGAGTAACTAATTTAACACCTCAACTAAAAATAGAATACCTCGTTATTACTTCTAGTTTTCAACAAATCAGTACACTTACGAATTTAACACACGTGTTCGGAAGCCTTACTAGATCAACATACTCAAATATTATAAAATTCTGACGATACCACATACATACGCATTGAATTGATTACCTTCTCTTTTTGAAGTCGGGAAAATGTGGTGATTGAACTCTTGCTACCAGCGTTGACAAGGTACACCAGAATCAGATGTCAAGTGAAATGGAATCGACCCTTTTGTCTTGCCCCAAGCGGACGAGTAAGATTCAATTTGTCAGGAATCTGTGCTTGATTGTACACAAGGTATGAGCTGAAGCGTTCTTATTAGCGCAAATCGATTTGTAAAGACTTCGATTTGAAAGAATTGTATCGACTACGGTGGCCAGGCACAATCGACTAACTGACTGCGCGGGACATATTATAGTGTAAAAGTGTGTGTCCAAACACAAGTACACTCTCTGTTCCTCTCACTCTCAAATCCTGATGGGTCAGCAATCTGACACGACCGGAGAGAAATCAGGCGCAGGACCAACGGCTTTATGTGCTTTTCCTAGGCACGGGGGTGAAACACCACCTACTTCGAAACTCCGGGCTACCCTGAGAATTTCTGAACAGAAAAACCCAGATACATATTTTTAGGCCCGACCCTGGTATTGAACCCAGAACCTCTGGCGCAGCCGTTAGTTTAAAGTGCGACCATATAACCGCTGCACCAATGAGACAATTGATAAGTGACCATAAAAGTATAACGTGAAAGTAAATGTCAGGTATTATCAATTCTGTCAGTTTCATTGATGACTTTTTAATACTATTTTGATCATACATACCTAACTGTTCAATATTTTTTTACAAAAAAGTGTTTTTACAAAAAGGTGTTTTTCACATATAATTGTTGTTATGTTTTTATAAATAATAAGACATAAAGTACCTATATATACTATGTAAAGGTGAAGATTAAAAAATTAAGCTGAAATTAAGCTAACCCACAGTTAAACTTTCATACTCATACCAATTGATTTTGAAAATGTGTCATCAAACACTGCTTAGATGCTTTTCATTTGTGTGCATGAATATGTCTGTTTGTATTGGTCTAGGTGTTTTCTATGTATATCATGTATGTATTTACAAACAGAAAGTATTTAAGTATTATATCCGTTTTCTGGCACCTATAACACAAGCTTTGAGTAGCTTACTTTGGGACTAGATGGCGATGTATGGGAATGTCTTAAGGTTTTTTTTTTTTAAAGAGCCGGTAACGTGATCAAAACTAATGGTTAAAAGTCGTTACCATTGATAAGTTAGGTTAACTATTGATCACGAAACCACCATTAGTGGAAAATTAACAATAGTACTTATTTCAAGCACTAAACATTCATCATCATAACAACCATAACAAATCACCATGCCAAAAAAATATGAATCAGAAATCATAAAAATATTTATTGTTATAAAATATAATAGTTAGAATGCTAAACAAAGGTAAAGGTGCTGGCCGTATTCTGCCTCATGATAGGGCGTACAATGATAAAAACACAAGTTAATACAATTACAATCGATTACAAATAAAATATCCATACGCTCGAACCTTGTGCCTTAGTAACAAACCATCCTGTGACAAGAGGGCAGCCCTGAGGGACCAGCTTTTGTCGTCCGACACCTGCCAAAAGATCCGGTTTCTTGTTTGTGAATTCTTATTGGAGCCGACTGACATCCACCGATCCTCGTCGTGTCGCGACTTCTTAAGTTTTCCACTAATTGGATGAGAAACGCTCGTTGATCCGGCTCGAAGGACCATTATTTTAAATGGGCGCTAGGCAGGATGGAGTTGCGAGATGATAACAATGATTGAGTTTGTGTAATTTATGTCTCAAAGCATTTTGAGGGCCATTATCTTTTGAAGAGTAACCTAACTCGATCTTTATTGCATTAGAATATTTATCAATAACGTCAGTTGTTCAAAGTTACAAAAGAAACCATTTAGTTGAATTAATAAATTTTAATCATCTGTTTGGACATCGATGATTTTTGACGTTTGATTTTACGATGCTAGACTATGATCTTTTTCTTATTAGCGATCCTTCAATCAGAGATCATCCACCGACGAGTTTCACTCTGTGCCCAATCGCTATTTGGGCAACTTATATATAAGAATGGTTACACACGGGAGTGCTACCATGTACTGAGCCATTTATGACCCTCTGATATTTTAGCACTATTGCAGACACCATGATCACAGAGTAATTGGTGCTTTCAATGGTGCCAAAATATAGGAGCCTTATAAATGGTTACAAAGTTACATTGTAGCAATCCCATGTCTTACTGTTCTTATATAAGTGACCATAAAACATTAAAACAGCAAACACATAGCATTTTTCATAGCATAGTTTACTCATACTTTTTCTCTACATTCGCGGATATATAAGCCCCTGTGTTGAAGTTAATCACCGAATGAAGCTCTAAATTTACTACTGTTGCAATAAATGTGATTTTTTGATGTTACTTACTTATTGAGAGTAATTTGCTATATAAAAATAAGTAGGGTTTTCCTTCCTGACGCTATAACTCCAGAACGCACGAACCGATTTCCACGGTTTTGCATTCGTTGGAAAGGTCTCGGGCTCCGTGAGGTTTGTAGCAAAAAAAATTCAAATATAAAACAAAACAAAAAAATCTTCTTTTAATCACCAAACCAAATGTTACATAAAACGAAGCCATCTGGTGGCGACACGGAGTTCGCCGGGTTTGCTTGTATTGATAAAAAATAATATGTTATATGATAGGTATCAACGTACTTGTATGTAGGTATGTTCAATTAACGCTATATCACATTTGACAAGTTATTGTTACATAGTAAAAATGGAACCTTTCTTTTAACTTACCTCCTGCGATAGTTTAGGGTTTTTATTGCATTCTTTCGTCTCATTCCTGCACTGCAATTCGTTTTATCATTAAATAGATTAATTTATTTACTACATTAATTAGATTATTTCATTAATCTTGAGATTGATTTGTAGCTAGCTTCCAAAACAAATATTTCATCAAGTTTGACACTGGCGTTGACAGCTTAGAAGTATTATTTTCCCGTTGCCACAGATTATGTAGCGATTCGGTTTGTTGAGCTCGTTAGCTCAGCAATTTCATCTTTCCAATTATTTTTGTTTTGATTCTTAATTTGTTTAATTTGCTTCCAATTAATTCAGAGTACAAATATTATCCCTTTTAAATATTTATCTAAAATTCAATTAGATTGTAATAGTTTTTATTCTACGTGTCTATGGTCGTTTGGTCAAATGCAGTGACAGTGACAGTTGTTGATATAAAAGTACTGGCCAGCAGATTCCCGGTCTTTTTTCTTGGATTTTGCGTCGTGAAGTTCAGATCAACCTTTCCACCGCCCAACAGTGCCACCAGCTTCATAGATCAGTCCCCGAGACCGTTACTCAATTTCAAATCTTTTATTGTAAGTATTCTCGCATTTTGTGCGATTTTCCAATTCACTTTGAGTTCGTTGAGGTTGTGTTGTTTCGAAAACTAACTTTTTGTGGTATTTCCCTCGTCCTCGCAGAATTCTTGGAGGTCACAGGAGACGGCGTGGCAGGCGTGATACAGCAGTCGACTCGGCGCTGAAACCCGTCATTCCAACCCCTTTTGAGGTAAATTTTTCATTTTTATTCTTGCTGGAGGGTAGATGAAAAGGTCACGCCCTATTGTTACAAATTGAGGTTTTCCATTCCAAATTCACTTTATTTAAGATTTCCCATAGCATTATCGAAGTAAATTCATATTTGAAAAGCCTTTATTTGAGATAATTTTCCCCCTTTTTGAATATTTTTAGTACTGGTTGTGACAAACCATAAAATAGGTCTTTTGTCACTTTCCAGGGGGTTTTTTTGGTTTTGCTTTGATTGTATTACCTCATCTTCGGGTGCCTTCGGGATCTACGTTTGCGGAGAACCCCGGCCTGCCAAATCCGCTCCAGGGTCTCCGATTTCTCTCCGTCCCGAGGCATCTACCCCGGTAACCCGTATAGGGATCTTTACTCTTCCTTATAATACGGTGCTGCACCCAGCAGTGCCTGGCGCCCACACCTTCTTATTCATTTAATTTTGACATTACTTTAATTAACATTGTGATTGCTCCCTAAATCCTTTTATACGTATCGGCTCCGGTCTCACCCCAAAGTCTACCCACAACTCCCTTTGTGTTCTGCCATAGGCTAGACCGGCTCTCTTTTTTTAATATTGTTAAGTGTAGCTATTTAATTAATTGTTTAAGTAATTTGGTGATATAAATTTAAATTATCTATTTAATAAATCAGATATCAAAAGAACTATTTTTTATTATTTAACATTATTGAAGGTAACCAATTAAACATTGTAATGCAGTGACATTGGCGTCATTCCTATTTTATTTTATGAGTATTTTCTTCAAAATTGATACCAATGTGTTTTAGAGTAAAATCTGTATATTTTTTAAGTATTTATCGATACTTATGAACACCACTTTTCCGCAATCGGCAGGGCTTCGTTGACGCCGATTGCTTAGCAATGTTTTTTTATTCCCATACCGAACATTGATTCTATGCGTCTTTTGGATTGAACACATGTTAAAAGGAATATTAGAATATGGCAGTTCAATATTAGAGTTTGTTCAATAAGATCACAAATCTCTATATAAAGAAACCGGCCAAGTGCGAGTCGGACTCGCACTCAGAGGGAGTGAGCAAACTCACATCGCACGGACGTGGACGCGGGGGACCACTAGTAAAAAAATATGGTAGCAATCCCGTATCTGACTCTACGTTCGTTTTATTTTTCTAGTGAAATAATGTTAACAATCTTTATTCAACTTTTAAAATAATATCCGTGAATTAAATTCATTAAGAATTTAATTTATAAAGATCTCAGTGCTAAATGATGCATTACCTATGCAGAGGTTGAGTTTTGTGTTTATATTAGTTTAAAATGAATTCATTCGGTAAAAAGAAATGTCAAGCTTGTTTATAATATTCGACAAGCAAAAAAACGGATTTTACTACTCCCGTACCTAATCAAACAAACGAGGAGAATTAAGTTGAAACAGAGGTTAGTCCTAAAAAACATTAGCAACAATTTTAAGTATTGACTTGAATGTTAATAATATAAAATATCTGCCTGCCTATACAAAAGCAAACTAAGCGATTATCGAACCTCCTATAAGGCGTCATTTCTTTCTTACCAAAAATATATAAAAACTTTGAAAGTTTAATCGAATCTTAATCAAGATATCAAGTTCTTTCATCCAAGTTAAGTTTCCAGCCGTAAAACTACTTCCATTATTCGTCATAAAATTTACTCGGTAGTAAATTAGGAAGTTCAGAATTTATGACTTTTATATCACCAGAATCTACTTTCGGAGTGATTATGAAATGAAATTGAGGTAGAGGTACTTTGGGACGACTGTCATGAAGAATATTAGATTTTTATTGCCTCAAAATACAAGATTATTTGCTTACAAATATTAGTAGAAAGGCGAAATCACTTTGTTTCTTTACTGATCCTAAAGAAGGATTCGAGTTGATAAAAGCAAAATGTTATTATAAATTTTAGGTATGACAATCTATACTAATATTATAAAGCTGAAGAGTTTGTTTGTTTGTTTGTTTGTTTGTTTGTTTGAACGCGTTAATCTCCGAAACTACTAACCCGATTTGAAAAAATATTTTTACGTTGGATAGTCCATTTATCGAGGAAGGCTTTAGGCTATATAACATAAAGATACGACTCATAAGACCACAGCAGCAATGAAAAATGTTGCGAAAACGGGAGAAAGATATTCCTTTTGAGAGCTTCCGCTGCGTACGCTGCGAAAACCGCTTAAGTTACACAAAAATCACGTATCACAGGATTGTTCAGCATTAAGAGTTCTATAATTAAGTCCGCGACAGCATATGTCTATCTTTTGTGGTTGGCTTACTACTACCTATTTTATGTTAATAAATTTGTAAAAAAATAATGCATTATTTTTAGAGGTGTATTATACACACAGTTATTTATTCTTATCAAAAAATAAATACATTCGTCATCACGAGCATTTCATTTAAAACAAAGTTGCCCTTTATATCATTTAAATTCAATAAATATCTTAGGAGCTATCACAGTTTTAACATAACTCCGCACCAAAATAATGTTCGCAGCTAAAGTACGACGTGCGCTTGCGCTAATCTATACTAATATTATAAAACTGAAGAGTTTGTTTGTTTGTTTGTTTGTTTGTTTGTTTGTTTGAACGCGCTAATCTCAGAAACTACTGGCCCGATTTGAAAAATTATTTTTATGTTGGATAGTCCATTTATCGAGGAAGGCTTTAAGCTATATAACATAAAGATACGACTCACAAGACTACTGCAGCAATGAAAAATGTTGCGAAAACGGGAGAAAGATATTCCTTTTGAGAGCTTCCGCTGCGTACGCTGCGGAAACCGCTAAAGTTACACAAAAATCATGTATGACAAGATTGTTCAGCATTAAGAGTTCTATCATAAAATCCGCAACAGCATAAGTCTATCTTTTATGGTTGACTTACTACAACCTTTTTTATGTTAATAAATTTGTTAAAAAATAATACATCATTTTTAGAGGTGTATTATACACACAGGTATTTATTCTTATCAAAATAAATACATTCATCATCACGAGCATTTCATTTAGAACAAAGTTGCCCTTTATATCATTTGATTCCAATATATATCTTAGAAGCTATCACAGTTTTAACATAACTCAGCACCAAAATAATGTTCGCAGCTTAAGTACAACGTGCGCTTGCGCTAATTATATTATAAAGCTGAAGAGTTTGTTGGTTTATACGCGCTTATCTCAGGAACTGCTGAACCGATTTGAAAAAATATTTCTGTGTTAGTTAGCTTATTTATTGAGAAAGGCTTTAGGATATAAAACATCACGCTGCGACGGGAGGGGAGGGAGCAAACTCAAAACGCGCGGACGAAGTCGCGGGGGACCGCTATCAAGAATAACATCCATTTTTTGTCTGGGCGCGTATTGCGATGAAATTATGACAGGTAAGCAACTCAACTCTCAAGTCAAGTTAGCCTGTAACATCCCTCTGCTGGGCAAAGGCCTTACCTCAACTATGAGGTAGTCTACTCAACTCTACTGTCAAATTAATAATTCGTACAGCGATTTCGCATGGTATTATAATATTAATAATATTATAAAACAACATAAATATTAATTCGTACCATAGTGGTATTATTACAATATTATTTTATTGATAATATTCGTTTAAACTCAGTCGGAATTGAGCGGCCTGGATATTAAACTGCTGAAATTGGATCGCAATACGCCCCATGATCTCTTAGTTTGGTGTTAGATTCCATCTTTCTAATGAGTTAAGTCCACCTCGTTTTTTTTCCTAAAAGCATCATATCCGTCAACTCTGGAATAAATTTTTAATCCACTCAAATTGATCTTGGTAACTTTAACCAGTATTTTTTAACCTAACAGGTAACACCGACCAAATAAATCACCTTATCACTAATTGCTGGACCTTGTAAACAAAACGTGTACCGTGAAAATATTCGGAATGCTCAAGATTTATTTATAATGTAGATTTATTTGGAATATCCCGTGTTGTTGGCGATTGTATCGCGAGAAATTACACTTCCTTCCTCATTGCGGGGCGTTAAATACAGTAGCCTGCCGCACGAAACTGCTACGTGTTACAAAGCAGACCTTTTAGTGCTAAAGGCGTATGGAAAATAGTGATTAAACATCGATCGAATGATAAATATTTTTGAAGTGAAAACTTCTTTAGCGGCGTTGAGCACTTTTGTGGGATGGGGGAAAAATGTGAAACTCGCGTCAGGACACGTGGGCTGATCGAAAAACCGTAAGACGGTTGGCGAAATTATGGATGTAAGTTGATTTTTCTGAGAGATAAACTTTTTAATGTAATTTAATATAATATAAATTGTAATGTTTGTGTACGATAGCGCAATAAATAAATATTGTATTCTATAAAAATATTATATTATTATTATTATTATTATTATCATTATTATTGTATTCTATCACAAAAATGATAGTACTTTTATATTGATAATAAGAGCAATTCATTCAAAATTATTCCCAAACTATTCCAAAAAATCAAAAATGCACAACGTTGATATTCAAGTTTTCACTTCTGCGGGCACTCCCGGAGTGCATCAGGTAATTTTTTTATTACACACAAGTTCATCATATTATGGCTCATGTTTGATATAATATAAGGTTTCCACCAAAGGATAAGTTTTTCTATAATTCATATTCCATAAGCTTGCTATTATTTTCACTTATCGTCATCTTCATTATCATCGCCCTCTTAGGGACCTGTTTACGCTATTTAAGGGACATATTACAAGAACAATGCTTTTAAAGGTGAATGAATTGAACGTAGGTAACTGTAAATACGATTTTCAATTGACTTTTTATACCTATATATTCTTTATTGCACTTAAAAGTTGTATAGAAAATACATGAAGTCACAATGTGAACAAAGGTGGGCTTATCCTTAAAATAGATCTCTAACAGCCAACCCATAGGTGTTAGAATTTTTATTGCAACTATATTTATTAATTAAATTGTAATGTTAACATATGTAATTTTAATTTAACTAGTAAACTAGTGACCTAAATAAGAATATTATGAAGACATTGTGATGATAATATTATAATTCGTAGTTTATATTTTTTTAGATTGTTAAATATTTACATGCTATTTCTGATAGCTGGAAAAGCTGAACCGCAATATTTATATCACCTTTAAAAATGTACCATTTTCCAAAGGCAAATAAAATATTAATTTTATTTAAAAGAACATTTTTACCGACTTCTGTTATTTCACTTCTGTCATATCGTCTTCTGTTTTATTGTATCTATACTTCTATACTAATATTATAAAGCTGAATTATTTGTTTGTTTGTTTGTTTGAACGCGCTAATCTCATAAACTACTGGCCCGATTTGATTTTTTTTTTTGTGTTAGATAGTCCATTTATCGAGGAAGGCTTTAAGTTATATAACATAAAGATACGACTCACAAGACCACAGCAGCAATGAAAAATGTTGCGAAAACGGGAGAAAGATATTTCTTTTGAGAGCTTCCGCTGCGTACGCTGCGGAAACCGCTAAAGTTACACAAAAATCATGTATGACAAGATTGTTCAGCATTAAGAGTTCTATAATAAAGTCCGCGACAGCATAAGTCTATCTTTTATGGTTAACTACAACCTTTTTTATGTTAATAAATTTGTAAAAAAATAATGCATTATTGTTAGAGATCTATTATACACACAGGTATTTATGTTTATCAAAATAAATAGATTCATTATCACGAGCATTTCATATAGAACAAAGTTGCCCTTTATATCATTTGATTCCAATAAATATCTTAGGAGCTATCACAGTTTTAACATAACTCCGCACCAAAATAATGTTCGCAGCTTAAGTACAACGTGCGCTTGCGCTGATTTATAATATAAAGCCGAAGAGTTTGTTGGTTTGAACGCGCTTATCTCAGGAACTGCTGAACCGATTTGAAAAAAATATTTCTGTGTTAGATAGCTTATTTATTGAGAAAGGCTTTAGGATATAAAACATCACGTTGCGACGGGAGGGGAGGGAGCAAACTCAAACGCGCGGACGAAGTCGCGGGGGACCGCTAGTATATTATAAAGCTGAAGAGTTTGTTTGTTTGAACGCGCTTATCTCAGGAACTGCTGGACCGATTTGAAAAAATATTTCTGTGTTGGATAGCTTATTTATCGAGAAAGGCTTTAGGATATAAAACATCACGCTGCGACGGGAGGGGAGGGAGCAAACTCAAAACGCGCGGACGAAGTCGCGGGGGACCGCTAGTTTATATATGTTTGTGTAGGCTTATATAAGAAGTATTTATGTAAGTACATATATGTTGTTTATTCTTAATTATGATTGACGCCGCCTCAACTGTTTTTGCCTCGCCGAATGGTTAACTGGTAGAGAATGCTTAAAAGCATTAAGTCCGCCATTTTTACTTCATTTTGTTGGTGAAATGAAGAAAATATATATACTTATAATAATTTATTATTTTTCCTTCTATTTTTAATTATGGTGCCTCAACTAAAAGATATGGATTAATGTGAGTTCTAACCGAATCGGTCTTAAAATAAGTATTATATGTTTTTGAGGTAACACATCTTGATTATTTAAGATCACTTAGTCGTGTAACATATAATTTTTTAATGTTGAAACCTTACCATTACCAAGAGGTCGTTGACCATTATATTTCATTGTTATTCAGGATATTTATGAATGCTGTCCACTTAGTAAGTAGAGAATGGTATTTATGGTCAATTTAACAAAAATCGACATCCATCAGTGTCACGTTTGCATACAAACAACTGCATTCATGCAAACTGGTTTTATCTGGTTTGAGATAGCACAGAGGTAGCTAAAAGGTTAAAAGCGAACTTTTATTTGACCAAAAAACGCATACATTTTTTAATTATATTATGTTAGATACCTATTTAAGTACAATCGTGATGTTTTTTTCATTAATTAATAAAGTTCCTACCACAGATCTATTCTTTCTCCCAAATATATATATTTTTTGTTGTTTTATGAAGTATTCAAATAATTAGGTATCTTTTAGAGTACCGAAGCCAAAAGGTAAAAACCGGACCCTGTCACTAACACTTCGCTGTCTGCCCGTCAGTCTGTCTGACACCAAGCTGTATAATTCGTTTCTCTTTGCTAGTAGAACATTGTAAACAATCTTGACATTCTTTTTAACCGACTTCAAAAAAGGAGGAGGTTATCAATTCGACTGTATGTTTTTTTTTTTATCATTATTTTTTTTTGTATGTATGTTACCTCATATCTCAGTCGTTTGTCGACCGAAAAATTTTCACCTACTTAGAGGGTATACCTTCTAGTTGGTCCATTTTGGGATCTGATGATGGGATCTTGATGTATTTGACAGAAACCCTCAAATTTTAAAGGCACGTATAGTGTTTTTTTACTAGAATCTTAATGTTGACGTGTTGTTACGTCTGATAGTCAACATTTTATGGGGCTGAGCTGATGGTGGAACTCCTTAACGCCTAGGAGTTCAGTAATTATAATGACGAAACTTATGATAGGTGATTTGTAGCTTCGTAAAAAATAGAATCATAAGGTGCAACTCCCCCCCCCCCCCTCTTATGTAATCACTAAAAATAAAGAAATAAAATAAACTTTAAAAAAAGTAAAAACCGACTTCAAAACCCACTGCCATCACTTTGACCATCAAGCATCAACTATCACAGCACCGACTCCAAAAAGAAATTTTTTGCCTAAAACGGATTCCTTTCCTTTCAATGGTGAAGAGTTTATTTAAGACTTTTTAGTGCATTTTGGTTTTGAAGTCGGTTTTTACTTTTTTTAAAGTTTTTAACGAAATAATTCATTTACAATAAGATACACATAATATTCAAAACTTACATAGATATTTTATCTTTGAATACAGAGCCATTTTTAAATAAAACAGTGAATTAATTTCATTCGCTTTTATTATTTTAATAGTTATGAAAAGATTGTTTACCTTATTGAATTACATTCACAAACCGCGATAGATAGACACTTGAACTTTACACAAGTTATGTATTGCTGTAGTCGCTTTGATAACAAATACAAATAACGTGATTTTCGACCCATCGTTGCTTGATATAATTAATGGCGACAGGTAGCCACTTGAAACATTCACTTAAATGTTTACCTAGTCAATGGAACGGAACCTTTCGTGTGCAAATCCAACTCGCACTTGGCTGTATTTTTATCAACTTGTTAAAAAAAGTTTCAATCCAGGTAACTTTAAGACAAAAGAAAAAAAATCTTAAATAAAAAATGCATTTGGCTTTTTCACAAATTATGCAATAAAATCGTGCAAATTATCTTACGGCGTTTTTTGTGCCTAAGGGCTTGTTGTTGACGCACTGTGCGCGGCGACGTCGAACGCCTTAGCAACGCCCCAGGTTCACACCTCGTGGCGTCTTGAGTACTGTGCGTTCGATCGATAATGGTGCCTCATTCACATCACTCTCAATAGTAATATACAGGGTGACTTTTTTATCAGTACCGATATTTTGTGTAAAGACTCCACTGACGAATATGAACAACTTTTACTATGGGGGCAATAGCGAAATCGAGAAAAAAAAATCAGCTGTTCCATACATTTTGACTCGATTTCGCTATTGCCCCCATAGTAAAAGTTGTTCATATTCGTCAGTGGAGTCTTTACACAAAATATCGGTACTGATAAAAAAGTCATCCTGTAGATAGATAACTCTTTATTGCACATAACATACATTACATTAACATGAGTTTACTCGATAGTGACGACGGTTTTACTAGCTAGCGACGATGAAACTTTTTGTACAGAAAATCATAGTTCTGTAACTGACCGCTAGAGGCGCTGTGAAATTTTCCATAGACTATTTTTACGTCGTCGCTAGCGAGTAAAACTGGTGTAAACTCAGGGTAACGATACTAGACTTAAGACAACAAAGAAAATTATCATTTCTTTATTGACCCGATCGGGAATCGAGCCCGGGACTTCGGAGCGGCGTCGCCTTGAAACCCTATACATCAGGACCAAGGTGGGACGAAGTATATTAGGATAGATAGTATTATACTCGTACATACTCAAGATACAGCTACTATCTCTACGCCTTACCCATTATAAAAGTCGCACCCTCTCTCTCCGATCGCATCGCAATCCGGCCATAACCTGTTGATCGCTGATCGGTGTTATTGGTCGCAATTTGCGAGATCGCCACGATACCGCATTATTATCGCGCCTCCAATTTGCCCTTAATGCTGTGAATTAAGTGGCGACTGCAATTTATTCGGTCCTTTTATGTTTCTTGGTAGTGATAACTTCACACCCGTTAATTGGTTGAGTCGAAGCATAAGGAAGGAATATGCAGCAAGCTTGATGCCCTTCGAAAGTCTAGAATGTTTATGTTTTAAAAAATGCTGTTTTGTAAGTCCATTTTAAATATTTATTATAAGAGCGGCGACGCCTTGAAACCAGCGTGCTAAGGCACTACACCACGGAGGTCGTCATTTATGAGTCAATTATCTTTATGAGCAAATTAGTTTTCCCTTGAAACGCGCGTGCACAGCGGGCCTGACGCTCCTTATCATCCTTATCATTTATCGCGCCAATCGATCAATTTCAAACGTAATTATACCTATTTTAAACAGGTTTTATCTAACTTTAATGTTTTTATTTCTTTTAAAAGCAATTAGGATTGCCTTACAAGTGAAAAAAATGTTAAAAAACATGTTGTTTAGGGTATAAAATTATTTTATCGTCACGATAAACGGTATCGGGGCGTGCATGTTAGGCCTACTGGATATGTATCAGATGCTAGATGACGCAAAGCATTGGAGACGCAACGCAACGCCAATGTGACTTCGCTTCTAACCACACAGCGACATTTAGCATCGATGTAGGCGTGCGTTTTAAAAACGCGCGACAGCATCTTGACTTACGCAATGAACAGATTTAATTTAGCATCGATGCTGTCGCACGTTAGTATTGATGCAGTCGCCAATATGCAGTACATAATTTGTCAATGTCCAGCTTCTGCATCGCGACTACATCGATACTTACGCGCGTTAGCATAGCGACTATATCGATGCTTAAGGTAGCGCAAGTGTAAAGGTAGACGTTTTGCGACTGCATCGATGCAGTATCGCGACTGCGTCGCTGCTTTAAGTCACAGTGTGCAAAGGGGCTTAGGACATGTAAGTTGTTGCAATAGTTACTATAGCTATTATGATTGTTAGTAAGTTCTCCTGTACCAACGTATGTATTAAATACATACACGTTATACGTATGTACTATTTCATAAGTTACTATAACTTTACTGTTCATTTTCCTGCTGTGGCAGAGATGTCGCGATATTTCTGCAAACCATATTTGGGATAGTTGATGGTTATTAAATGATATTTATGAGCTGTTTTTGGGTAGGTGAACAATAATAAGAAATGGGATATTTAAATATTCATTATTTTTACCCGCGATGGAACTAAGAACGTGTATGTGTTTTGGGTGAGAGGAAGTTTGTGTGTTTGTGTGCGCAAACGAATGTTCCTATGTATCTCCAGAACGGCTTGACCGATTGACATGCATATTCTGCAGTGAATTTGTAATTTATTGGCGATGCTTTTTAGATAGGTATTTTAAAGTTATTGCTCCTAAGAGCAATAACTTTTCAATGAGTAAAACAAAATGATAGTACAGAACTTAAGGAAAGGGAAACGGAAAGGGCGTCTTAAACAATAGCAAGAAAAGATTGATCAAAGTTATTCTACGCGTATAATAAAACCAATTCTTCACGTCTTTCCTTCCTTGACCTACAGTAGAAGGTCAGAATCGTATTGAACTTAAATGATCATTTTTTCACTGGGTAATAACAATGTTCGAAAGTATAAATCAAATGTTACATACAGTATTATGTCAAATATTTGTAGAAAATTACCTCCCTACATGCGTGGAAAAAACGACTCATCAGGAAATTTATTAAAATGACTGAATGGTTACATTATTGTAGAGTCGAAATGCAAAAAGAGAAAGTCACGATAAAAAAGGTCAAATTGTTGGTGAGAATAAATAAAAAGAAGTTTCTTCTAATCTTTGATTATATTATAGAAACATGCCGTATCATTGATTTAAAGAAAATGATAATTTATTTTCTTTTACAAGAAACTATCATTGCCTATTGTTTTTTTACTATAAACATAACCTTCATTAATAAAAAATAAAAATAAAAGCATATATGTACATATGGTATCAGTAGGTATATAATAATCTTGATTTTTTATTTATTTTTCTAGCTTTGCTCGCCAGAGCCTTTCAATTTAAGGCAAAAACTGACTTAATTAAATAGAACGACTCTATTTAGCTCTGTCTTTGTTTATTACCGGAAGAAACTTAGACTTAGATACTACCTACTCGATGCCAATTAAATGCAAGAAGTTGTATGGCGCAGTCATTTCAAAAGTAACAAATTATAAGTACAATATTAGAGGTATTATCGCTAGAAGCAATCTTTTCCAGACAACCTTTGTGGGTAGGTACATTCTGCTTGTCAAAACGCATTTTAACACGCATGTATATCAGCGAAACGATAAGAAAAATAATGACAGATCTTCATCGAATGCACGACCACACATTTCTGTACTGCTTCTAAATAATGAGTTACCAAATCTTATGCAAGAAGAATTTTCATTGCGATCAAGAACTCAAACTTTCAACCTCTTGGTTTAATGTCAGTTTACTAATAACGCAATTAGTACACCAACGAATGCACATGCGACAGACGACTGAACTATACCGACAGGGATGCAATTATCACATTTAGATTATGTAGAACCATAAAACTTGTATCCCTATCGGATTAGAACGAAAAAAGCGAGATGTCACTAGCAGCAAACTGTGTGATTAAAAGAGATGCGAGATGTAATGTAGCTAATGTTTTTGGCGGCTGTCACACAGTAAGAGGTTCATGAAGGATCGCTGAAAATGAGAATTATTTATACGTCCAAATGAAATTGTGTATATTTTTAAGAAATTGTGTTTCTGAACCATGGTGACTTGATCGGTGATTGATAGTTGTTGATCAAAGTGAAATAAACCCAACAAAATAAGTAACTAATGTGCTTAACCTAGAAAGATTGGTATTAATCACCTAGACGGAAGGTAATCTCACTTTAATACTACTACTTAATTAAGTTAACTACTGTCTTCTAAAATCGGTTTCATTTGATAGCTTTTATGTGACCTTCTCTTCTGACAGGAATATTAATTTTAGGGTTAGAGCGACACATAGCATATGCCAATGACACATTCCGCATGCAATTCGACGGTGGACTAACGGCGTAACCACTGGACAAACGATGCAGTGCTGTGTCCCTACCCAGTACCTTTAATGTGTTGATCAAATTACCTACATCCTAAAGCTCATTAACAACTTTACACCTGCCCATCTAGTTAGTTCCCATCACAGATTAAACATTTATCTAGAAACCTGTTTGATAGTACTAACCGGAAAAACTATTACCTATTACCTATACGATCGCTATCGTAGTGCGATCGTTCATGACAACATGACAAAGAATATTATAAACTTTTAAATGACCGAATACTAGGGTTGAACTAACAGCGCTACAATCAGCCTTTTTATCAGTCGGGTTAAAGAGGCTGATTGTCAGATCGATTTTGAAAATGGTAACCAATAATGAAGAAAAGGGGGAAGGAGGATTTTTTTTTTCATAGGAATGTGGGTATCAAATGAAAGCTAGCAACAAGGACATTACAATTTCTTTGTTTTTATTAATAATATATATTTTATTCATAAATTTACTTACAGCGCTGCATTTGTCTACCGTCATCATCTGATGAAAAAGTACTGGCGTAACTAATTTCATAACCGAGACATGTATGTGAAACTTACTATAAAAAAATAAAAATTAAATTTACTGCCATAATCTGAAATAAACCAGGAGGTCAAGGAAAAAGCAAACAAAAGAAAAGAATGGCGATTACTCCACCGACAAGAGCGAAGCTCTTAAATTTAAGAAGAAGAATCTAAAATTATGCAAGTGGCCATAAACATCGCTGAAGACCGGACTTACAAAACAATTTCTCCCCTCTGCAGCTAGCGTTATCACAAGTAATTAGTTAATCGGATGCATATTTAGCTAAAATTCATTTTAAGCTAATACATTATGGAGGCGGCTTTTCAAAAAAGATATTTTTTTTATTTAAATTCTGGGATTACAGATAATTCAGAAATACGAAACTACTCTCTAGCATGTGGTATTTATTACAAACAATTCGGGACCCCTGGATTATTATTATTAATAAGTATTGTACTTGAAGTTAATTTAAAGCTTTCCGCTAATCTAGAGGATATTGCGTATAAGAAATTAGTAGACAGCACAAACACACACAATAGAACTACACGCGCTTTCTTTGATTGTATAGTAAAAAATACTACAATTGGCAATTCTGTAATCCTCGGATTTTTTCGATTCAAATTTCCCTCCATTTTAGCCAACATCCCAACTTTAGGTAAATATGCATCCGATTATCCGATCACTAGTTATCACAATGTATGAAGCCAAAGCGTTACACAGACGAATTGCAATCACTTTGTTACTTACGTAATACCCCGATGGTACTCGTATAGGATCAAATCGTAACGTGTGGTTACCACTTACCCGCCCATTAATTCTCCTTTCAAAAAGTGGATCGCCGCGTAATACGGGTAACGATATCTGCGCGGATCGGTGTATGAATATTTATATGTTAATTAACATTTAATCGGTCTCCCGGCGAGAATTTAATTTTGTGTGACAGACAGATGAAATTTGAACAATGCTTTTAAGGTTTTCAAGTGAGGAACATTCGAAATACATATTTTCTATTTCTTTTTATGATTTATTAGATGTAATTTATCTCATATTTTTACACAGCCAGTATTTACATAATATATTAAAGAACTATTTTAAATACAAAATCAAAATAGAAACGCACCTATTCATCATTATCATTATCAGCCAATGGACACCCACTGCTGAACATAGGCTTCTCCCACGGTTTTCCACAGCGACCGATCACAAGCAGTGAGCATCCAGTTTGATCCTGCAATCTTTACAAGGTCGTCCATCTTCTCATCTCAATTGCCTCAGCGTCTGAAGGCGAAAGTCTTCAACTAGCGTGTGTTACCAGTGATGACATACGAATCTGAAACATGGTCCCTTACTATGAGCCTTATAAGGAAGCTCAAAATCACACAGCGAGCGATGGAGAGGGCTATACTCGGTGTTTCTACAAGATCGAAAGAAATGAAGAGATACAAAGAAGAACTAAGGTTATTAACTTAGCACTGAGAATCAGTAAGCTTAAGTGCACATAACGCGAAGGAGTGATGGCCGTTGGGGCAGATAAGTCTTGACCAAAGACGCAGAGTAGGACGTCCGACGTACCTAATATACATTTAAAACTTTATCTCATTGCCAATCAATAGTGCCTCATTGTCGATATTATTATGGTTTTTAACAACTTCTGATTTCATCTCAAAAACTACAATCATACGTACCAAAACCCTACTTCAAGTAACCAACAAAAAGTTTTTCCTACCGACCCGCTTAAGCGGAAAATATTCTAAACTCGCCCATTCACGCCTAACTTTGGTAAGCTTTAAACTCACTCTATTTTCTTGACAAAACCTGAAGATATTTAAAACCGAATTTAGCGCTTTGGCTATAACTTAAGCGGCAAGGCTAAGAACTCACGGCACGGCTTTTAACCGCACCCGCCGCGGTCGCGGGAGAGCGGTTTCATTTCAAAACTCACGTGCCAGCCTGTTTTCGCGGTCCCGCAGACGCTGACATTTTCAATCGTAACTGATCAAAAACAGGATGCGGGAACCGCAAACCGCACGACGATGCCGTTTTTACCCGGAACTACGTCTTGAGTTTTGTTTTTCCTTTTTACATCATCATCATCATTATCAGCCAAAGGACGTCCACGGCTTTCCATAGCGACCGATCACTAGCGGTCTGCATCCAGTTTGATCCTGCGATATTTTCAAGGTCGTCTGCCCATATTGTCGGTGGACGTCCTACGCTGCGTCTTTGGTCGAAGGGTCTCCAATCTAGAGCTTTCCCGCCCCAACGGCCATCAGTTCTTCGCGCTATGTGCCCTGCCCACTGCCACTTTAGCTTACTGATTCTCAAGGCTATGTCCGTTACCTTAGTTCTTGTACGTATCTCCTCATTTCAGATTTATCCCGTAGTGAATTATAGTACCAGCATAGCCCTCTCCATCGCTCGTTGTGTGAATTTGAGCTTCATTATAAGGCCCATAGTTAGAGACAACGTTTCGGATCCGTATGTCATCCCAGGTAACACACACTGGTTGAAGACTTTCGTCTTCAGACACTGAGGTAGTTGAGATGAGAAGGCACTCTTGCACAGTTTCCCGAACGCTGCCGATCCGAGTTGGATTCGTCGATTGACCTCCTTCTCAAAGTTGGACCTACCCAATTGGAGTAGCTGTATGGCTCTTTTTACATACAAATCTGCATTTTACAGAGGCTGCGGGGCCGTAACCGCGGCGGGCGGGCGCGCGTGGATTCCGCGCCATGAATTCTTAGCGTAACTCGGCCCCGTTTGGGAATTTTCCGGAATAGAAGAAAAAGTTATTTAAACTCCGTCCGAGTGTATGACAACTGATAACAGCGGCGCGAAGTTGCGACACTCTGAGGAATGGTCGGAGTTAGTGTGCAAGTTTTCATATTGACCAATGATTGAGGAGCGGATGTGGTGTTCGTTAATATTTAAAAAAAAAACGGTCGGTGCATGATGTCAACCTCAATCGCACATCATGCACCGACGTTAAATTAGCTTGTGTTACCTATTAGCGGTATTTTAATCCTTTTATTGTATTTCTTAAGGAGGTTCAACTTTTAAGATTTTTTTTTTGTTTTCATCGTTATTATTTTTTGTTTCAGTAACAATTTGATTGATAGAACAAAATTATTTACTTAAACCTTGTCCTTGGTGTAACAAATACTACAGTGAAAATCGCAAAAATCGGTCGAGCCAAACGCGAGAAATTCGCTGATAAACACACATACATACAAACATACCAGTCGAACTAAGAACCTTCTATTTTTGAAGTTGGTTAAAAAAAAAACTGAACTCTAGGGACATTGACTAGTATTGACTGACAAGAGTTGCATAGTAAAATCTGTGTAAAAGGATACATATCGACAAAAGTATGCTTTTAGTTTTGTTTTAATTTGATAAATTTTTTTATCAACTGCAGTCGTAGCTCTTCACAGGTGATAAAGTGTTTAACTTTCAAGTGTTTCTCAATAAGTACATAAGAAAGACTTTATTTGCGAGAACACAGTCTCATTAGTCTAATGGCGGCCAATGAGATGGTATGCAAATGTTTATATTATCATATTATTTTGAGCTAAATGACTGAGCAAACTGCGGGAAATTTAATGACTCTGAGAGAAACCTGAAATTTTATTATGTAAAAGACTAAAAATTTCATTCAAAAAACATAGTTATATGGATGTTGATATTGATATTGTTACTAGAGGTCCCACGCAACTTCTTCCGCGCGTTTGCAGTTTGCTACTTTGCTTCCCGTCGCAGCGTTATGTTTTATAGCCTAAAGCCTTCCTCGTTCAATAGGATATTCAACTCAAACGATTTTTCCAAATCCGTCTAGTAGTTCCTGAGATAAGCGCGTTCAAACGAATCAACTTTTCAGCTTTATAGTATTAGTATAGATTTTCAACCGACATCATTGAGTATGAACTAAGTTTTTATAATATCGCTAATTTCAGCATGGTTAACAAAAATCTCCGCTATCTTTTATTAAAAATTTAATGGTATGAGTTGCCACCTCATACCTCCTTGGTCAGGATCAATTCACGCAAACTTTTGATATAACCCCCTTACGAACCTGCCTACTGAATATTTCATTAAGACAGAGTTTTTTTGCTCTGAAAGCACCCAAATTTGCATGTTATGAGTATCTGCGCTGCGTTATAGGGTGCTACGTGTCCGTATGGTTAGCTAAACGAATTATGTCACGGAACATATTGTAGAAAACATGTTTTTCAGACGGACATAATATAAAAAATGAAGAGCAGATGTTAGGGGTGGGCTGTGGTTACTAAAGACGTAAAAGGTAGAAGTAAGTAAGGGTGAAAAAGAACAATTCTGTTTTTCAATCGCACCTGATGCCAGGTGTTAATAAAGCCTATCTAGGCATTTCAATTCAATGAGGCAAACAACAAATTTGTAACGTTTAGATCGTAGATAATTTTTGTATGGTTATCATAGCTCAAATCATTAAGAAGCTGGTGAGTTTGCCATCTAATAAGAAAAAAAACAAATCATTTGGAGTCGATGAGTGGAGGTAAGCTTGACATCATGCACCGACTCCAAATGAATTGGTTTCTCCTAAGTAGAGGGCAAAAGCGTTATTTCAAAAACTAAAGTTAGTTATTTGAACATTATCATCATCATCATTTTCAGCTAAAGGACGTCCACTGCTGAACATAGACCTCCCCCACGGTTTTCAATTGCGACCGATCATAAGCGGTCTGTATCCAGTGTGTTCCTGCTATCATTAAAAGGTCGCCTGTCCATCTTGTCGGTTGACGTCCTACGCTGCGACTTTGGTCGAAGGGTTTGCAATCTACAACTTTTCTGTCCTAACGGCCATCAGTTCTTCGCGCTATGTGCTTTTTAGATTATTTAACGCGGTTATTTTTTAATTCATGATTTTTAGTTATGTTTCCATATTTCAAAAACTACTGGACAGATTTTGATTAAACTTGCACTCTAGCATAATGTAAAATATCTAATTTATTAACGGGATATCTTTGCTGCCTTTCAGGAACAGAGTAAAATCTTATATTACAAAAAGTTATTAGGTTCGGTGGTACCATATCGGACTTCAACTCCAATCGACGTTAAACATGTGTCAACCTACATTGATAATCATTATGGCTTAGGGTTAATGGTGCATTTGAGCCTTATGAGAAAAGTAAGTATTATTTTTTAACCTAATATAACATTATAAAACACAGTTAAGCCGTTTTTCAAAAAATGATTTTGTGTTAAATATCTTATTTCATGGGAAAGGCTCTGAAGTATAAAACAACATGAGACGTAGATAGACGACATGGTTACTGTATTGGACTTTGCGAAGAGGTACTATCCAGGTCACCGCCGCCTAACCCCCTCAAGAACCAAAATCTCTTGCAACACGCGTCGTCTTTTGCTTTAAGTGACGCCTGTTTTTTGTGGTGTGTGTAAGCGATTTCCATCGTGCAAGTGGTTAAGTGGCAGGGACCTCGACCACACTAACCATGATTGTAGGTATAATGTTTTGCGTTGAAACATTGTACGGGAAATCCGAAATATACGCCGCAACGCCGCGAGGAACCGTTAGTAATATTATAAAGCTGAAGAGTGTGTTTGAAAGAAAGAAAATAAGTTTAATTATTTATCACAAACACACACACACACACATTTTAGAGTTTACAAAATAAGTTTTTTTGTTTGAATGCGCTAATCCCTGGAACTACTGAACCGATTTGTAAAACTTTTTGCTTTGAATAGCTTATTTATTGAGTAAAGTTTAAGGCTATAAAACATAACGCTAAGACGGGAAAAAGGGCGCAAACTCAAAACGCGCGGACACTGTTTGCCGGGGACTGCTAGTTGAAAATAAAGAAGTTTACCAATTAGACGAAATTCCCCTATCCAGTTATTTTGTTCATAAAACACTTCTGAAGCATTTCTGATGTTGGATTTCATCTACCAGTCGAAATATCGCAACAAACAGTATTATATGGGATAATCAACATCGTGAGCTCGCGTCTAAAATTAAATAATTATTAATCAATGACCTTTGCCCAGCAGTGGGATGGTGTAGGTTAAAAAAAAAAAAATTAATCAATGACCTAAAATTACGTGTGAGTAACTCCGAAACTAACTTCATCGGTTAATTAGCATAATTTTCAGTAAACTTCATGTGCTGATATTAATATTTAGCATTAATTATTCATTTAGTGCCGCAGAGTTCCGCCGCATATACCGTGCGGTCAGGAATCCTGCATTACCTGATTTTGGGTCATGAACTATTACAAAATTAATTTACTTCAAAATGTACCTATGTGGTAAGCCCTAATAAATTCCTTAGCGTGGTTAGCACGATTTGATGTTATAGTGATAATTATTATATACAAAAAGAGACGGTCGACACCTGTCCCAGAGTCGATGTTTGATAAGAGAAAAAGATAAAGAAATTTGACTGCAACATTTTGCAAAAAAGGGACGTGACGGTTTTAAACAAATTAATTGACCTGAAAATTGCTGTGTTTGTTAAAAAACAGCACTTTTAAGCAAAGTGACGACCGCTCAACAAAATGGTGGATTTTGCCATAGAATTGAATATTAACTAATGTAACTGCAAGCTCGCAACCTTTATTGAAGAGAAAATAGGGAAATGTAAGGTTTGCATTGATTTTAAATCTATGATTGACTAAATGGCCATTCCGAAAATATTTTATTTAGGCTACACAGTTAGCGTTACGTACGGACAATAGCACGTCAAGGTAAACACTGCGGTATCTTATGCAGTTCGGATAAGGGCTAGTTTGCAACAATAGTGGGTAACCTGATGTGCTGGCACTGTACATGGTGGTCGATTCTGCTCATATTTTTTTGACAGTTCTAGTAAATCTTTTAACGTCAAAAATTTATTCACGTGGTGACTTTGTTACAGTTATTATCAATTGTTTAATTTTATTTTAGGGAATACAAACAAATGTGGTACATAAATTGTAAAAAGTGGAAGTGAATTAGAAGTGGAAGAGATTGAACCCATACTTACTTAATTTCGTTAAACGTGGAGATCCTGCTATCTACGGAATTATTTACTAATTAATATTCTAAAACAAGACAGGAAAACAAAATGAATTCATAATAATTCAGTTGTGGTCGGATGCATAGAATTATACGGTTGGGGCATACAATGTATAGGAGTTCGACCACTATCATTGTGTGAGGCTTTCATAATCTTAGACCTCTTCAAACGGTTTTTGATTTTTGGTGAATTATTTCTTTTCGTTTTTTTATACTAATAAAAATCTTACAAATATTTTTACTTTTATAATAATAAGAAATCATTTTAGACACAAATTGCCAAAAAATCTAACACTCCCTGAGAGGAGATTCAGGTAAATAAGAAACCTACTTAATAATACTTGTCTTCAAAGTTTAGTGCAACGCTAATATTGATTTGATAACAGGAACAGTCGAAGGGGATCTTGCACAAAAAGTTAACTTACCCTTAAAACCCCGATTGCCAGGGGCAACGTTTTTAATATAGTTAAATGACGTCTCCACAGAATCTTCAGTGTGATTGTATCAGCAAATTTCAGATAAACCCGGAGCAGTGTATCTGTCGTCAGCAAAAAGGATGAACACAAAGGCTCGATTTCTGAATTAATTCTCTACACGCATTTCCGTTGGATAAACCGCAATTGGGCCCTTACTAATAATATCAGTAAAGGAATTAGAATCAGATTTGAATGACAGTAGGAATTATTCCAAAGCAAAATACTAAATCTCGAAAAACAAAAATATCTGTATTCATACCCATACAAACAAATATACAGGTCAATCAAGAGCTAAATTTCTTTTGTCGATTAAGTATAGAAAAGTGCAATTATAAACAAGTGGTCATCATCATTATCAGCCGAAGGACTTTTACTTCTGAACATAGGCCTCCCCTACAGTTTTCCACAGCGACCGATCATATTAAGATGTTTGCATCCAGTTTGATCCTGTGATCTGTACAATATCGTCTGTTCATCTTGTCGGTGGACATTCTACGCTACGTCTTTGGTCGAAGGGTCTCCAATCTGGAATTTTGTGCCCTAACGGCAATCAGTTCTTCGCGCTATGTGCCCTACCCATTGCCACTTGAGCTCACTGATTCTCAGGGCTACGTCCCTAACCGTAGTTATTATTTAATTTTCCATCCTAGTTTTATGTCTTCATTCTTTTCGTTGTGCATTGTATTGTGAGTGCAATACAAATGAGCTGTAAATAAAACATCGTGTAAATAGACTTCCACTTATTTCTGTTCGTGAATTATCTTCATCTTTTTCTTTATTCACCATCGACACGACCACAGATATTATATCCAAGATTTGACACTAGTATTACTTACACAATAATTTTCACACAAAACCAATAATTTCATTGGATTAATAGGAACTGTCAAAAGATTGCATCTCAAGAGGTAGGTAACTGCTAAGTTTTTTTTTAATTCTAGTGCCTAAGACTAACATTGGTTTTAGAGTTCATTGTATAAAGTGTCATGTTCTAATTTAGGTCTTTTAATGTCAACTTCCGTCATACTTTAATCAAAAAAATAAATTAGCCTTAATTTCAATAAATGGTAAAATATCATTAATTTCAATAAATGGTAAAATGTCATTACCAGCGGCTGAATATTTACGATAGTGTGTGTTTTGAAGAAACATCCCTTAACCAATGGTCATTAAAATAACTATTCGGACATTTGGTTACTATAGTTTTTCTTAACAACTCACAATCGTAAATATTGAACCGCTGGTAACGACATTCTATCATTACTATTGATAAAGAAATTGGGTCTAAGTAGGCTTAACACGTGGACTATGATCGCCTTTTGTTTTACGTTAAGCCGTGCCGCTAAATTAACACCTACTATCTCATTACTGTTTACTTATTCTATCTCAAGTCAAAAAATATATTTGTCATATCACTTAGAACAAAAGTAGTGGTCAAACCATAGCCCACCCACGTGGCCGCGATGCACGACGCGATAAATTCGTTCTCAATAATCGCGCGCGGCCATTACTTGACGTCACGACCGTACCGCCCTTAAGTGGAATACAATGAATTATGACGCAGATTCTGCACTTGGTAGCTATGTTACAGTAAAAATTTGATTTTATTATAAACTGCACCTTGTGAAAAGTGCAGTTACAACTGTATCGGGCAAGGAAATGAAACCTGTTTCTTTCGCTATCCGGGCGCAAGCCTTTACAACTCGACCACTAATACATTGACAAGTCTGTTAAATTTTGCAAGAAGTGCTTTCTTTAATGCGTAGGCTGTGTTCACAAAGGGAAGTTTTGGTCAGATATCCTTTTTAACCTGTAGGCATATATCAAAAAACCTCGTAGTTAGACTTTACGTGCTGCTATAATGCATATCGGTTAAAACCACTCGTCTGAAAAAAAAACTTGAACAACTTAGACCCTTCACACACTGCGACTTTTAGCAGCGATGCAGTCGCGATGCAGAAGCTGGAAATTGTTGAATTATGTACTTAATTTAGGCGACTACATCGATACTAACGCGCAGTCCCGTTTCTGTGTTGATATTAGCACGCGACAGCAACGACGCCAAATTGGATTTGTTCATTGCGTAAGTTGCAATGCTGAAGAGTGTTTTGAAAACGCGCGACTGCATCGATGTTAAAAGTCGTAGAGTGTAAGGAGTCTTGAGGTATCCGTCAAAGCTGCTTTTGCCTGACTTTTCTAGACAAAAGTGGTTTTGACAGAATCCGTACTTTGCAGTAACAGCTATAAATCTAAGCTAGCTACGAGCTAAGTGTTTGATTACACGTTGCGATTAGAACAAACATTACTTTGTTTATTGCTTGTGCTGGGTATAGTTAGGCATTGATTTAAGATTGTCTGGAGAAGTATTTGTCTATGGTAAATTTCAATTGAATTAAGAAAAAATAATTTTACTCCTTTAGAATTAATTCTAGGAAAAATATTACACCCCACATTTCTTTGATTAAAAATACGCAATGAAATGTAACAATGTGTCTATGCCATACAATCATTATTCCTTCCGATAGGAATATTAATTTGATGCACAAACATATTTATGTTTTTTTCATTTTAGATTTTATTTATTTAGTTGACACGGTCCAATAATTGCATAAAATTGTGATCTGCGTGTGGAAAATACAACATTCCCCATTCAAAAAACAAATGGTGCATCCGTTTGTTTTTTGTTCCGAGATTAAAAAAATAAACTTTAAAAAAAGTAAAAACCGACTTCAAAACTAAAATGCACTAAAAAGTCTTAAATAAACTCTTCACCATTGAAAGGAAAGGAATCCGTTTTAGGCAAAGAATTTCTTTTTGGAGTCGGTGCTGTGATAGTTGATGCTTGATGGTCAAAGTGATGGCACCGACTCCAAAAAGAAATTCTTTGCCTAAAACGGATTCCTTTCCTTTCAATGGTGAAGAGTTTATTTAAGACTTTTTAGTGCATTTTAGTTTTGAAGTCGGTTTTTACTTTTTTAAAAGTTTATTTTATTTCTTTATTTTTAGTGATTACATAATAGGGGGGGGGGGAGTTGCACCTTATGATTCTATTTTTTACGAAGCTACAAATTACCTATCATAAGTTTCGTCATTATAATTACTGAACTCCTAGGCGTTAAGGAGTTCCACCATCAGCTCAGCCCCACAAAATGTTGACTATCAGACGTAACAACACGTCAACATTAAGATTCTAGTAAAGAAACACTATACGTGCCTTTAAAATTTGAGGGTTTCCCTCGAATACACCAAGATCCCATCATCAGATCCCAAAATGGAAAAAATGGGACCAACTAGAAGGTATACCCTCTAAGTAGGTGAAAAAAATTTTCGATTCGGTCGACAAACGACTGAGATATGAGGTAACATACATACAAAAAAAAAAATGATAAAAAAAAAACATACAGTCGAATTGATAACCTCCTCCTTTTTGAAGTCGGTTAAAAATATACATTAGAACACTAACTGCAAACTTTGATAACTATTTGACAAAGACTACTACAGAACGTTTTGGAAAAATAATCTGCACTTATTTGAAACATTTTATAAATAATTTGAATAACAAAGAAGCATAGGCAATGTGTTTATCTAATATTTTATTATTCAGACGAATCAGCAATCCATTCTTCTGAAGGAAAAATATACACTTCTATTTGAATAATTATTATGTATCTGCACTGTTGCTCAGGAATATTAAGAGTTGAATAAAATCCACAAGCATAAAGTAAAAAAAAATAGCAAATCCAAGGTACGTAACTAATTTCCTGGTTTTAAGTAATATCTTAGTAGTTAATGGAAAAGATACTCTAGCAAGAGCAAAAAATGACTCTAGCTAACAGGAAAAGCTGTACGACAAAAAATGTGATGGGCAATAATCTTATTTCATGTATTACATTACTCTACTACGTGCAATTTTGGTTTTAACAAAATAACTTGACCACTGGACGCAGTCAAATAATGTATATTACTAATATTATGAAGCTGATGAGTTTCTTTGTTCGTTTCTTTGAACGCGCTTATCTCAGAAAATGCTCAACCGATTTGATAAATTATTTTTGTGTTTGATAGTTTATTTATCAAGGAAGGCTCTAGACTATAGTCCATCACGCTGCGACGGGAGGGAAGGAAGGAAACTCAAAACGCGTAGATGAAGTCGCGGGGACAGCTAGTATAGCTATAAAACTAAAACACAACTACTGGACTCCATTTCCCTAAGCCAGATAACCCATTTTACTACGCCCTTTAACATGGACCGAGATAAACTTACGGAGTAAATAGTCTTGGCCCGAACAATACGGATCGAAAACTTGGGACGTCTTAATTTGATTTAAATTAAATAGCTCTCATTCGATACGTCCATTAATATGGAGTGTCTTCAAAACAACGGAAACTTCAGACACCATAGCGAAAGTAAATGAGTAAAGCTTTTATTTTCCGTTTCTTTCGATATTAGTAATGCTATGAGTGATGAGTATGAATGATATGCGTCAAGCGTAGCGACGTTTTCATAAGAGACAATGTTTGAGTCAATCCTTAATATGGCGTGTGATTTTCATTGATTGATTTTTTTTTCGAATAAAAACCGGATAAAATTCACACAAGAGTTATTTGAACAAAAGATTATCTGATTTTTTTAGTACTCGTGTCAATATTTTTTACTTGGTTTCCTTGATTTTCAATTGATTTTCGAACGAAAACCACTCGTAATGTTAGCTCAAGTGGTTCGAAAATAGAGCTGCCATTGGTGCCAATTTTCGTACAGTTTGTATTCGGAAAGAGTTCACCGATCGAATTTCTTTTGTCGAAGGCAAAATTGTTATTTTTTACGTGAGGATATATTACTTGTTTTTTGCGTTAAGACGGTCAAACTTGTAATCGAATAACGATACTAAAATAGTTCGACTGACGCGAGAATCTGCGCCCAGATATTTCTCTCGGGTATTATCGGCATGGTAGCTCGATTAGTAAGAACGTTGGCCCGGTTCGTTAGAGGTTGCTGGTTCAAATCCAGCCGGTGCGCAAGATGTTGGTTTCTTATTGAATCTTATGATATGTGATTAATTTAGACCGCATAGTTTCTTTTTAGTTTGATTGAAACGAACCATGGATTTTATGCAATCGAAAAAGACTTCAATAACGGTATTCTAAAGCAAGTCGTAGTGACATTATCTTAAAACTAATACAACAGATGCACAAGTTTTCACTGGATTTTAAAGAATTAACAATGAAAAAAAACCTTATTGATAAATAAAAACAATTAACTTACTGATTAAAAATCAGTTAACTCTTTAATGAACATATTTAAGTAAGAAATACACCTCACAAAATAATGTTTTAAAGCAATATTTTAGCAGTAGGCTTCTTTTCATCTTCTTCTTTCAGACAATTGGAAATACTGCAATTCTGAGCTGATCTTTGTATTTCTACATTTTTTATTCCTCTCAGCTTATACCAGAAAAATATTTAACTAATAACACTGCTAGCTTATTAATCTCGGCTGCGTCTTCAGCCCAAAATAGCTTAACGAACAAGTTGCGACCACTTAATCAAGGCAAACTACCAACAAAGTATCTATTTTGTTAACGGAACTTCTGCCATCAGCTCCTCCCGCTGACCGTACAACTTGAAGCTTAATCAAATACATAGTTCCGGGATGAATGTGGAATCGAGAGCAGACTTGCGCTGCCACTTTTGAAACGGATGGGCTTTTTGGTGCACTATTTCAGTTAAGGAAGCCACGACAAGGCAAAGTTAAATAAGTATGTATCATGAAATATCTTACGAGAGTTCGTAAGTACTTAAATTTTTCGATAACTTACAAAAGTTCCTTGGTGGCAGCGGTAGCGCAACGGCCAGTGGGTCACTATTATAAGCGTCGGCTGCGTCAGAGGTCCCGGGTTCGATCTCTGAGTTGGGCTAAAAATATGTACCTGGAGAAATTCTATGTATATCCCGGAGTTTGGAAGTTGGCAGTGTCTCACCTCCAGTGTCTTGGTGCGCACGTAAAGCCGTTGGTCCTACGCCTGATCGCTCTGCGGTCGTGTGAGATTGCTGTCCCATCGGATTTGGGCTATAACAGTAAAAGGAATAGAGAAAGAACCTGGATTTGCGCAGACACTTATGCACTTTAATATATCCCGCGCAGTCGGTTAGTCGTTGAAACTGGCCACCGTAGTCGAATTTGGCTAGGGGGACTATTAATTAAATTACAGGTTTTTTATAAAAGTCATATGTTTTGAAGGGTTAAAATATAAATAACTACCGACTGAGTTAGCAAAACTATATTTGTATACCTACATAGAATGTTATTATTAAGACTTCGCCGGCTGTCCGTTGGTAAGTCTGTCTGTCACTAGGCCTCACGCACAGTATTTCAGGATTGCTTGGGAGGAGACATGATTTAGTTAACATCATAGAGCAATACAGTAAAATGTACTAACACAAATTGTAAAAGAAACCCTAGGTCAATTATTCTTAGTTTTCGAGAAAAAAAATCATGAAGTTGTCTATTGAGACCAGGTGCCTAACAGTAAAAATTACTTTTTTTCTTAAAGAGTGGAAACTTAAAAACAGTCTTAGTATCCATGTCTTCACGCGTAAAATATTTTGCTATATAAGCTTTACAGCACGCACGAACTGTCAATAATTACGAAAATATGAGCAAAAAATCGAATTTTAGTTTTTATTTTTTATTTATTTTATTACGTCATTTCCGCAGCTAATTTTAATTTGAAGAGTTAGCTGGACCTCTTCACCTGCTCCATAAAAAAAATCAGGTGCATAATCCATGGAATTACAAAGTTATTTATAATTTTAGAAAACCCTGTGCGCCTGTGTTTTTTTAAAGAGCAATGTTGACTGTTGACTTTGCTATTAGATAAAACAAAGGCGTTTTGTTATGAAATGTCATGGGTTATATCGCTGATTTCGGCTATCATCAGCATTACTCCGTGTTGCCTACCAATACCGCATGGAATGAAATGTGAAAAATCATACCTCGTATGATAAAAAATATTGTCACGTCATTACAGAGACTTAATTCCAAAGTCTTTCCTATGAAGGGCTACTTGTGACGCGGGAAGGGGTCCACCCTCGTTAGGCATTTGCTGAAACCCCGCGTCAATACAAGTAGCCTGGAGGAGCGGGGGCCCTTCATAGGAAAGACTTTGGAATTAAGTCTCTGGAATGACGTGACAATATTTTTTATCATACGAGGTATGATTTTTCACATTTCATTCCATGCGGTATTGGTAGGCAACACGGAGTAATGCTGATGATAGCCGAAATCAGCGATATAACCCATGACATTTCATAACAAAACGCCTTTGTTTTATCTAATAGCAAAGTCAACAGTCAACATTGCTCTTTAAAAAAACACAGGCGCACAGGGTTTTCTAAAATTATAAATAACTTTGTAATTCCATGGATTATGCACCTGATTTTTTTTATGGAGCAGGTGAAGAGGTCCAGCTAACTCTTCAAATTAAAATTAGCTGCGGAAATGACGTAATAAAATAAATAAAAAATAAAAACTAAAATTCGATTTTTTGCTCATATTTTCGTAATTATTGACAGTTCGTGCGTGCTGTAAAGCTTATATAGCAAAATATTTTACGCGTGAAGACATGGATACTAAGACTGTTTTTAAGTTTCCACTCTTTAAGAAAAAAAGTAATTTTTACTGTTAGGCACCTGGTCTCAATAGACAACTTCATGTTTTTTTTTCTCGAAAACTAAGAATAATTGACCTAGGGTTTCTTTTACAATTTGTGTTAGTACATTTTACTGTATTGCTCTAT
Organism: Pyrausta purpuralis; assembly: GCA_963924145.1. NCBI lineage: Eukaryota > Metazoa > Arthropoda > Insecta > Lepidoptera > Crambidae > Pyrausta > Pyrausta purpuralis. The sequence continues at coordinate 7,811,683 of OZ001646.1, forward strand.
GATGTTAACTAAATCATGTCTCCTCCCAAGCAATCCTGAAATACTGTGTCACGGTATCTCACGAACCAAGATAGCTAGTCAGTAGAAACTAATTTTAATAAAAAAAAGTAAAAACCGACTTCAAAACCAAAATGCACTAAAAAGTCTTAAATAAACTCTTGACTATTGAAAGGAAAGGTACTCATTTTAGGCAAACAATTTCATTTTGGAGTCGGTGCTGTGATAGTTGATGCTTGGTGGTCAAAGTGATAGCACCGACTCCAAAAAGAAATTGTTTGCCTAAAATGAGTTCCTTTCCTTTCAATAGTCAAGAGTTTATTTAAGACTTTTTAGTGCATTTGGGTTTTGAAGTCGGTTTTTACTTTTTTTTAAAGTTTATTTTATTTCTTCATTTTTAGTGATTACATAAGAGGAGGGGGGGGGAGTTGCACAGTTATGAAGCTACTAATTACCTATCCTAAGTTCCGTCATTATAATTACTGAACTCCTAAGCGTTAAGGAGTTCCACCATCAGCTCAGCCCCACAAGATGTTGACTATTAGACGTAACAACATGTCAACATTAAGATTCAAGTAAAGAAACACTATACGTACCTTTAAGATTTAAGGGTTTCTCTCGATTACACCAAGATCCCATCATCAGATCCCAAATTAAAAAAAATGGGACCAACTAGAAGGTATACCCTCTAAGTGGGCGAAAAAATTTTTCGAATCGGTCGACAAACGACTGAGATATGAGGTAACAAACATACAAAAAAAAAAAAACATACAGTCGAATTGATAACCTCCTCCTTTTTTGAAGTCGGTTAAAAATTATGTATTTCAGTTGTTTCAAAAAATATTACAAACAAAATAAAATAAAATATATAAAGTAAGCTCCTATCCAAAAAATAGGCAAAAGTTTGTGAGTTTGTTTACGCAAACACTTTGCAATGGATTGTGATAAAACTTTACAGTAAGTTAAATAGCTCATACACCAGAATAGCACAAAGGGAGCACCAATTCAAGGGAGGCATTCTGCCGACCAAGTGCCATAAGTGCGCCTACACATTAGAGCGACAGCAGTGCGTCTCATGGCGTCATTTTATGTATAAAATTGACAGCAATGCGACTGCCGCGCGACCGTTGCGCTGCTAAAGTCGCCTAAATGTGAAAGCGCTCTAAAACTAAAACCTTTTCTGTAACAGATTTATTTGGCCCCTGCAATATAAGCAACCATGCTTAGTGGAGAGCCCACCGTCGCTTTTGTAACATGGTTTGTCATTTTATGGTTAAAAATATATTATTATTCTTAGTTTTAGATCCAACATTTACACGGGTGAAGCCGCGGGGACCCTTACTTTTAAATATGGTTCAATTACTTCCAAGCAACAATATCATAAATATTCTCCACCGCAATACACATCTCAAAAGCCAGCATCTTCACCTATTGCTTCCTCGACGTCGAAATAAAATGCCTTAGATAAGACGCACAAAAGGCCATCCATTTAATCGGGCCCGGCAGTTTTATAAGCCAAAAATCCATAACCAAGAAAGGCTCGATAATAATAACCGCGATATTTATCATCGCTCGATCCATTAGACGGCAGTATGTTCCGGTTTCCGACCAGCGTTCCGGGCTATGGAACGGAACGGATCTTGGAACGGAGGATATAGATGGTGCTTAGCAATATGTTATTGTCGTAAGAATTAATTTGAAAACAATTCTCTGTGTGTAAAAGCCACGAAGAATATTTATTTTAAGCTGTACCAATGACTGATTCGGGACTATTAGTAACAGAGTTAATACGCTTGAATTTGCATTATGCTATGTCTCGCTCCAACGTAGCTAGATGTGATAGATGCATCCTTGTCTGTCTGAGCGGTTTCGCATGGGAATGCGTTTGTGCACTAATGTCTTTTGTACTGAGAATCAACAGCCAATGAAACTCAGTCACTACTGCCCTAGACTCTTTACAAAAATCTTCTTGGACAAGTGCAGGTGTGGGCTGAACTAACTTACTCATTAAGGTATTATTGGTAAAAAATAACATCATATTTAATTTGTGGAAACTACAAAAATTCACAGACAATTAATTTAAGAACTATTGTCATGTCATGTGTTTTCCTACTTATAAGGCCCCTTACACACTGCGACTTTTAGCATCGATGTAGACGCGTGTTAATATCGATGTAGAAGCGTGACTGCATGGATGCTAACGCGCGTTGGTATCGATGCAGTCGCCAAAATTCAAATTCAGTACATGATTTGACAATTTCCAGCCTCTGCATCGCGACTGTATCGATAGTAGATGTAACGCGCGTTAGCTTCGCTACTAAAAGTCGCAGAGTGTAAGGGGCCTTATAAGTAGGAAAAGACATGACATGACAATAGTTCTTAAATTAATTGTCAGTGCATTGTTGTAGTTTCCACAATTTAAATATGATGTTATTTTTACGGTTCCGTAGCCGAATGGCAAAAAACGGAACCCTTATAGTTTCGTCAAGTCTGTCTGTCTGTCTGTCTGTCTGTCTGTCTGTCTGTCTGTCTGTCCTTCCGTATGTCACAGCCATTTTATTCTGTAACTGTAAGCATCACACTGTTGATATTTGGTAGGAGTATGTATCCTGTTAACCGCTTTAAGATTCTCATACAAAAAATAAAAAAAATTGACATTTAAGGGGGGGCTCCCATACATGAAACTAAAACCAAAAACATTTTTTTAGTCAAACCTATACGTGTGGGGTGTCTATGGATAGGTCTTTTAAAATGACACCGAGGTTCCTAAAACCAATTTCTTTTAAAGTCTAACGTTTCATAGCTAGATGCTTCCAAAGTGGTAAAATGGGCGTCCCCCCCATCTAACTTCTAAACTAAGTAAGTGTAAATTTTGAAAAAAATATATAATGTAGATCTCAACAAACACTTTCAACGAAAATTAGTTTGGATAGAATCGAACGAGAAAGAAGTTTTTGAGATATAGCACATTATCAACAACCGCAAACATAACTTTGTACTTCATACAAACACTATGAAAAACAAAGTTATATTTGCTGTCAACAAAATATTGTAGATTTTACTGAGTGGAAGTAAGTGGATTCCCAAATTCAGTTAAAGTTGGCACGGAACCCTCAGTGCGCGAGTCGGACTCGCACTTGGCCGGTTTTTTTACTAATAATACTTTAATGAGAAAAGTTCAGCCCATTTAAGGTTTAAGACCATTGTGACTTTTATCATCGATGCAGTTGCGCGTTTTCAAAACGCGCTTCAGCACCTCGACTCACGCAATGAACAGATTTAATTAAGCATCGATGAAGTCGCGCGTTTTGAAAACGCGTTTCAGCACCGCGACTCACGCAATGAACAGATTTAATTAAGCATCGATGAAGTCGCGCGTTTTGAAAACGCGCTTCAGCACCGCGACTACGCAATGAACAGATTTAATTAAGCATCGATGAAGTCGCGCGTTTTGAAAACGCGCTTCAGCACCGCGACTCACGCAATGAACAGATTTAATTAAGCATCGATGAAGTCGCGCGTTTTGAAAACGCGCTTCAGCACCGCGACTCACGCAATGAACAGATTTAATTAAGCATCGATGAAGTCGCGCGTTTTGAAAACGCGCTCAGCACGGCGACTCACGCAATGAACAGATTTAATTTAGCATCAATGCAGTCGAGCGTTAGTATCAATGCTGAAGCGCGACTGCATCGATGCTAACGCGTGTAGGTATCGCTGTAGTCGCAAAAATTCAGTACATAATTTCTCGATTTCCAGCTTCTGCATCATATTTTATATTCTTAAAGATGAAATAAGTAACCAAAACTTCCGCACGGGTGGGACACGAACTTGCAACTTCAGGCTAACTGGCCAAACGTTCTTTCACTTGAGCTAGCGTGCTGACGGACCCGCCAGTGCGCAATTTTTGTTTTTTTATGGCATCTTTAAGAATATTATTTGTTAGCTTTGTATTTAATATGATGTTTTTGTCAATTTAAACTTGACGTAATCTCTTTTTTAAAGGAAGGAGGAGGTTATCAATTCGACTGGGTGTTTATTTTTATTGTGGCTGTGTTACCTATATCGCAGTCATACTCGTATATACACATTGACATGTTGTCACGTCTGAAAATCAAAATTATGTAAAGCTGAACTGGTAGTGGAATGCCTCAATTATTAGGAGTTCAGTAATTATAATGACCGAACTTATGATAGGTAGTTTGTAGCTTCTTAAAAAACATAGTCATAAGGTGCAACTTCTCCCCTCCTCTCCTGTAATCACTTAAAATTAAAAAATAAAATTAATTTAAAAAAAAGTAAAAACTAACTTCAAAATCAAAAATGCACTTAAAAGATTCAAATAAACTCTTGACCTTTGAAAGGAAAGGAAGCCATTTTAGGCAATCTTTTTTTTTTTGGAGTCGGTGTCATCACTTTGACCATCTCAAGTATCAAGTCTCAAGTATCAACTCTCAGAGCACAGAATCCAAAGAGAAAATGTTCGCCTAAAGGATCCTATCCTTTAAAGGGTCCTATTCCTTTATTTAAGACCTTTAATGCATTTTGGTTTTGAAGTCGGTTTGTACTGTTTTTAAAGTTTTTGTTTTACATATTTACATACAGGTTGGCCTAAGAGTGACATCCAAATATTTTTTTGAATGCTTTACATCCAAAGCTATCTTAATATACCATATTTATGATAACCACATTTTTATAGTTTTCGAGGCTTCTTTTTAAAAAAAAATTAAAAACTTTTGTTAGTCTTAGTTTTAGCTAGCTAATAATTTTACTTTAAGTTTGAAACATATATATATATATTGCACTTGTAAAAAGTAACTTTGGCTGTGACAGATGAGGAACTGAACCCCATATCTTACGCTAGCAAAGCAAGCGCTTACTTTGAGAGCAATCTCGCAACATTGATGATGTCACGCCGCCTACGCGTTAAAGTAAGCGCTTGCGAAATTCAACAGGCTTGCTAATATGACGGTGGCCGAGTGGTTTAAGTATACATCTGGATAGCGTAAGACACGGGGTTTGAATTCTCGTCTGTCACAGCCAAAGTTCCTTTTTACAATTGCAATGACAAAACACTTTAAAACAAAAATGTTATTTGTTTTAAATTAAGTTTATTAATTTAACATAGGTACATCATTATGCACTCGCTATCTATAAGCCATAAAATAATCCAACTTACACAATTCCTCTTTCAAATGTTAAATGACACGATATGTCCAAGTTTCGCCCTTAAATATTCAAATTGACTGAAACTCCAAGTCACGTGCGAACATACGTACCGAACTTGCAGCCCTCTGCCAGATATATTGTCACCTACTGACCTTCGGGCTTACTGTAATAAGGATGGTTAAGATTGGCATTTGGTGGTTATGTACTTGGAGTTTATTTGTGTCTATTATATTGGTATAATAGATAAACATGATGCTTTTATTAGAAAGAAAGAAAATACATTTTTTCGACTAACAGACACATACAAATACACTTACTCGTAATTACATATACAATTAACAGACTCTCTCTCTCTCTCTCTCACACACACACACACACACACACATACACACACACACACACACACTGATTTTCAGAGGGTGCCTTGTTGGTATAAATAATATACAAAACAAGAAAAACATAAGAAAGTAAACATAATAATAACATAAACTTTTTATATTATACGTAAAACAATTCTCTGTGTGTGTAAAAGCCACGAAGAATATTTATTTTAAACTGTACCAATGACTGATTCGGGACTATTAGTAACGGAGTTAATACGCTTGAATTTGCATTATGCTATGTCTCGCTCTAACGTAGCTAGATGTGATAGATGCATCCTTGTCTGTCTTGTTCCGTCTGAGCGGTTTCGCATGGGAATGCGTTTGTGCACTAATGTCTTTTGTACTGAGAATCAACAGCCAATGAAACTTAGTCACAACTGCCCTAGACTCTTTACAAAAATCTTCTTGGACAAGTGCAGGTATGGGCTGAACTTTTCTCATTAAGGTATTATTGGTAAAAAATAACATCATATTTAAATTGTGGAAACTACAACAATGCACTGACAATTAATTTAAGAACTATTGTCATGTCATGTCATTTCCTACTTATAAGGCCCCTTACACACTGCGACTTTTAGCATCGATGCAGACGCGTGTTAATATCAATGTAGAAGCGTGACTGCATGGATGCTAACGCAGGTTGGTATCGATGAAGTCGCCAAAATTCAAATTCAGTACATGATTTGACAATTTCCTCTGCATCGCGACTGTACCGATAGTCGATGTAACGTGTTAGCATCGCTACTAAAAGTCGCAGTGTGTAAAAGGTTTAAGACCATTGTTAATTTTTATTATCGATGCAGTTGCGCGTTTTCAAAACCGCGCTTCAGCACCGCGACTCACGCAATGAACAGATTTAATTAAGCATCGATGAAGTCGCGCGTTTTGAAAACGCGCTTCAGCACTGCGACTTACGCAATGAACAGATTTAATTTAGCATCAATGCAGTCGAGCGTTAGTATCAATGCTGCAGCGCGACTGCATCGATGCTAACGCGTGTAGGTATCGCTATAGTCGCAAAAATTCAGTACATAATTTCTCGATTTCCAGCTTCTGCATCATATTTTATATTCTTAAAGATGAAATAAGTAACCAAAAATTTCGCACGGGTGGGACACGAACTTGCAACTTCAGGCTAACTGGCCAAACGTTCTTTCACAATTTGCGCAATTTTTGTTTTTTTTATGGCATCTTTAAGATGATATTATTTGTTAGCTTTGTATTTAATATGATGTTTTTGTAAATTTAAACGTGACGTAATCTCTTTTTTAAAGAAAGGAGGAGGTAATTAATTCGACTGGGTGTTTTTTTTGTGGCTGTGTTACCTCATATCGCAGTCATACTCGTATATACACATTGACATGTTGTCACGTCTGAAAATCAAAGTTATGTAAAGCTGAAGTGGTTGTGGAATGCCTCAATTATTAGGAGTTCAGTAATTATAATGACCGAACTTATGATAGGTAGTTTGTAGCTTCTTAAAAAACATAGTCATAAGGTGCAACTTCTCCCCTCCTCTCCTGTAATCACTTAAAATTAAAAAATAAAATTAATTTCAAAAAAAGTAAAAACTGACTTCAAAATCAAAAATTCACTTAAAAGATTCAAATAAACTCTTGACATTTGAAAGGAAAGGAAGCCATTTTAGGCAATCTTTTTTTTTTGGAGTCGGTGTCATCACTTTGACCATCTCAAGTATCAACTCTCAGAGCACAGAATCCAAAGAGAAAATGTTCGCCTAAAGGATCCTATCCTTTAAAGGGCAAAGAGTTTATTTAAGACCTTTAATACATTTTGGTTTTGAAGTCGGTTTGTACTGTTTTTAAAGTTTTTGTTTTACATATTTACATACAGGGTGGCCTAAGAGTGACATCCAAATATTTTTTTGAATGCTTTACATCCAAAGCTATCTTAATATATCATATTTATGATAACCACATTTTTATAGTTTTCAAGGCTTCTTTTTCAATTTTTTTTAAAAACTTTTGTTAGTCTTAGTTTTAGCTAGCTAATAATTTTACTTAAGTCAACTTTATTTATAAGTTATACATATATATACATATTGAAGTTAACAAACCGACATAGCACCATAAAAAGTGGAGGAAGTATTTGTTTGAAAATTCTTTAAGTTTGAAATATATCTATACTTATATTATAAAGCTGAAGAGTTTGTTTGTTTGTTTGTTTGTTTGAACGCGCTAATCTCAAAACTACTAGCCTGATTTGAAAAATTATTTTAACGTTGAATAGTCCATTTATCGAGGAAGGCTTTAGGCTATATAACATAAAGATACGACTCATAAGACCACAGCAGAAATGAAAAATGTTGCGAAAACGGGAGAAAGATATTCCTTTTGAGAGCTTCCGCTGCATACGCTGCGGAAACCGCTTTAGTTACACAAAAATCATGTATAACAAGATTATTTAACATTAAGAAATCTATAATAAAGTCCGCGACAGACATCTTTTATGGTTGACTTACTACAACCTTTTTTATGTTAATAAATTTGTAAAAAAATAATGCATTATTTTAGAAGTGTATTATACACACAGGTATTTATTCTTATCAAAATAAATACATTCATCATCACGAGCATTTCATTTATATCGTTGGATTTTAATAAATATCTTAGGAGCTATCACAGTTTTAACATAACTCCGCACCAAAATAATGTTCCCAGCTTAAGTACAACGTGCGCTTGCGCTAATTATATTATAAAGCTGAAGAGTTTGTTTGTTTGAACGCGCTTATCTCAGGAACTGCTGGACCAATTTGAAAAAATATTTCTGTGTTGGATAGCTTATTTATCGAGAAAGGCTTTAGCTTAGGTTACAGACGAGGAACTGAACCCCATATCTTACGCTAGCAAAGCAAGCGCTTACTTTGAGAGCAATCTCGCAACATTGATGATGTCACGCCGCCTACGCGTTAAAGTAAGCGCTTGCGAAATTCAACAGGCTTGCTAATATGACGGTGGCCGAGTGGTTTAAGTATACATCTGGATAGCGTAAGACACGGGGTTTGAATTCTCGTCTGTCACAGCCAAAGTTCCTTTTTACAATTGCAATGACAAAACACTTTAAAACAAAAATGTTATTTGTTTTAAATTAAGTTTATTAATTTAACATTGGTACATCATTATGCACTCGCTATCTATAAGCCATAAAATAATCCAACTTACACAATTCCTCTTTCAAATGTTAAATGACACGATATGTCCAAGTTTCGCCCTTAAATATTCAAATTGACTGAAACTCCAAGTCACGTGCGAACATACGTACCGAACTTGCAGCCCTCTGCCAGATATATTGTCACCTACTGACCTTCGGGCTTACTGTGATAAGGCTGGCTAAGATTGGCCTTTGGTGGTTAAGTACTTGGAGTTTATTAGTGCATTTTATGATGGTATAGTAAATTTATTTTATTTATATATTTATAATCAGGCTACAAATAATAACATAAGCAAATTAAGCCCATAGAATACCATACAGACTAACATACATACAATTTGGCATAATAAAGAGAACAAAAAGAAAGAATATTTAATTAAACACTATTTTACCAAATAACTATCATGCGTTTATTTGCTTGTTTCAAGTACATATAATAAAGTTGATATAAGATGGAAGGTTAAACGTTTTTTTATGTGTATGTTTTTTTCTTGCCTCTTTTTTGTCAACGAATTTGCAACAAGTGCCCTTTTTTAATGAGATGAGATGGTTATTTTCTTGTCGTATACACTTGTGTATGTGAAATATGACATTTGCCGAGCCACTTTAAAAAATACGTTATGTGCTAAACCTTAGCATTACCAAAACGAACCACCGAATAGATATGTTTGATACTATGTTGATTTATTGTGTTGATAATGTGACACCTTAATAAAGATAGGTTCTAGGTATTATATGCGTAAACAGAAAAATCCCTGAAAGTATTTTCTAATTTATAATACCCATCACTTTAGTCCGAACGATATTGACTCGACAATCGTCCTCATCGCCAAACAGATTGCATATTCGCGATTCAGGCTGCATTCCTGGGACACGTAAAATATCAGTTCCTCGTACTTCTCAAATCCAGGTGAGATCCTACTCTGTATACGTTATCTGTAGTTTTGACTCATGTCATCCTGTTCATTCACGTGAGCATCGCAACGTGAGCAACAAAGATGCTAAGTTCTGGAACTAGGGGCACACGCCCTGTTTTAAATAGCAGTTTAATTGAAAAACTTAAATAAAGGCCTATTGATATTTCATACAACAGTTCTTATTGCCTACTATCCTACTACTATCGTAACCATGGATACAAAGCATTGGAATTTCTGACCCGTACTAAACTAGTTCTGTTCTAGGCTTTATATCAATGCAATGTTGGCTTCTGTGTCAGTTCACCGATGTGTTGAGGCAACATTTGTTTTAAAAAAAACACTGCCTTAAAAAAGTCTTTATTAAGTTTTATTTTTAATTTGCAAGGCAAACGACCAAGTCTGCTGTCAGATGTTATCAAGTCGCCCTCATAGCCTCTTCTTCGTCTTTTCGTGTCGACTTAGGCGTTATATTTTTTAAAGACCAGTACTCGGAAACTGACACGGCGTTATCAGTGGCGTTGTACTGGTCCGCACGTGTACAGGTGAAGGGACACGTAGGGCAAGACAAAAGGTGTGCCATCGTCTGTGGAGAGACACCACACAAGCATGCTTCGTCCGCAACATAACCCCATCCGTACATATTCTCCTTGCTTCGACCGACTTGTGTCCGCAGTATATTTAGGGACTTCCAAGTTTGCCAAGGTAGATTATGTCTAGGGGGAGCTGTTCCGTTAGCGGTATTGGTGATGTGTTGGGGTATCTCTTTTTCCAAAGGCTTATCCAGGCTTGTTTAGCTTCGCCATCAAGAGAAGACACCTCTTTGACGAAGCTACGCTGACTCTAAGGCCTCTGACTAGGCTTAACGACTAATATCAACCGATAATAGCTGGGACCAACGGCTTGACGTGTCTTCCGAAGCAAGGAGACGCTCGTGATGTACGTCATTTACGTGGTCGGAATGGTCATCCATCCAAACACGACCGCTTCGTAAGTTGCATAACTTTGGTATCACTACCAAAGCGCTGCCACTGCGCATCGAGCACTTCACTTAGTCGCTTGCCATGCAAACACTCCTACACCAATCCGCATTGCGCCTGTGTGGTGGAGTATGGCTCAATTTTTCTCATAGTTGTGGAACGGCCTTTTCCCAGCAGTGGGACGTTAGAAGCTAACTTACTTTTTAATATTTTTTTTTATTTTATCTTTTTTTATTTTTTACCCATATCTTAAACTAATAAACTGATTTTATGAAACTTACACTGTACCCTGAGTTAAAATATACCTGATTGAACTTAAAAGAATCCTCTTGCTATCTGTGGCTTCTCGTTTGAGAGAAATCCGTGGATAAACAAACATACACTTTCACTACAGTCAAATATTATCCAATTCTATTGATACCACATACTTACACATTGAATTAATTACCTCCATTTTTTGAAGACTATAAATATTCAAATCAGTTATAACAAACGAAATGTGTAGGAAATACTAAAAACGATTGAGACAGGTAAGTTAAAAAAGTATTAGTAACTAAAAGTATATTTCTGAAACTAGTTTAAAATGTTAACAGAGTAGATCTCCGGATTCCTATGATAGATCATTGCGATTCCGCGGCCGATCCGAACCGAGCGCACTGTACCGCTGCGTATTCAGAGCGCGCCTCCAGTTAGAGTTGACGATTGTCTTGGCTATGGGTGTTCGAATCTATTACTATTTTACTGAATGTTTCTCACATATTCATTGTTTAAGTTATTATGACCCCATCCAGTCCCTCAATTCAGAATAGTTCGATGACAAGTTGTCGTACGATTTGACAGTTTGCAATTTATATTTTTCTGATATTGGTTCAAAAAATCTTAATTTATCGTAGCTTTTAAGATAGCGATTTTTTTAAATTACATTGTCTAACGGCAATGTCTAAATTAATCCATTAATTAACACGGAAATTAAACCCTTTTGTAAGAATAAATTCAACAATTATAAATCGCTAAACCGAATCAGATGAATTACACATGAAACCTTTTACAAAATCAGTATATCCAATTAATTGTTTCGTAATATCTTGTATGTACAGGATGTTGGCGGCACGATGTAGATATTTCTGTGCCAATAGAGAAAGCCTAAGCAATCATTTTACATGATGTATGTTATGGCATTTTCTATCAGCCCTAGAAATATCTGCATCGTTCCGCCAAATATCCCGTCTGTACGCGTTGTTTTTGAAAAATAAATAACAATAATTGACAACTATATCGCACTTATCACCAAAATATTCATGACAAAGCTTTCGCTCTAGATTGATGCACAAATTGAATGATTTATAAAGTAGATAGGTGATTATATAAAACGGTCTTCAAAACCAAAATGCACCAAAAGGTTTTAAATAAACTCATGACTCGTTAATTGTTCGCCTAAAAGTTATTTTAAGTGAACAATTTCTTTTTGGGGTTCGGTGCCCTGATAGATGATGCTTGAGGTGGTCAAAGCAATGGCACTGACTCCAAAAATACATTTATCGGCTAAAATAGTTTCCTTTCTTACATTTTTTCTTCAGACGGTTCTTAAATTTTTTTTGTTAAAATTAAATTTTATTTACATTCTTTTTGTGATTTTTGGAAGGAAGGGGGAGGTTGTTTTTTTGCTCTGTTCTTTAAGAAGCTACGACTATCAGACGTAAAAACATTACGATTCTAGTACAAAAACTATGTCTATATGTGCCTTTAAAATTTCAGGGATTCCCTTGATTACAGCAAGATCCCATTATCAGAATCAGACTTGGCAACAATGGGACCAATTAAAAGGTACAACCTCCTAGGTGGGCACGAAAATTTTTCAAATCGGTCTTCACATTACTGAGATATAAGGTAACATTATACAAAAAAAAACATACAGTCGAGTTGATAACCTCCTCCTTCTTTGAAGTCGTTTAAAAATCTAATCTTCAGACAGGTTGAATGTAATGCGATAAGACTGCAACTGTTACTGAGCTGTTACTTGTCTAGATACAAAATTTAGGCAAGCAAATAGTGGAAATCTACAAGATGACCTCTTCGTAGCTTACTCCTAGCTAGTAGTATTTCGTAGATACGCGCGAGGGTGCAAAGTTGCCCATTCGTTTAGTATGTATTCAGAATGTTGTGAAGAGGTTTTCTTTTATTAAAATTTACATATGATTTGAAAAAATCTAAAACAACATGTATAATGGAGACATTAGTCACCAAATCGTACATGTCTAAAAATACACACCCAATTATTTGCTTACATAAAATTTTAAACCGTCCAAAAGGAAAATGTTTTCTCTTAATTGCGAAAAAAGAGAGACTTTAAAAAAACAATAAGGACGTTTCCTAATGTAATCAAAAGTTACGGAGCTGTTACTGAGTCGATTTGAATAGATTTTCAATTACAATCTGTTAGGATTAGGGGCATCACGACTAAGTGTTGGACAATGATCGCTTCTAATTCTTTGGCTTATCCTTGGTAAAATTAGTCTGGAAATCTCATGAGTCATATGCTTAAGATATTATTATGTACCAACGTTAAATAGCCTTCTATCAACAGAAACAGTTGTTGGGTATGTAGTGACATCAAATTTCAAGATATTGTATTTTAAAGAGCCTATGTAATATAGTGAATAGAGCATATCGTAACTAGTGTCAGTTTAGTAATGATTAAAAAAACGCTAGATAGTCCTGGTTGCGTAATCAAAAGTTAACTCAACTCATGTTCAAGTGTCTTTACCAGCGGTTAAATATTTACGATTGTGCGTTTTTTAAAGAAAAAATACCTAAGCCAATGGTTATTTAAAGTGTATATTTAACCATTGTTAAAGACATTTAACCATTAGTTGAGTTAACTATCGAACACGCGACCGAGACAAATAGAAGAGCGTCAATAATTATAAACCTTAACTCTATCACAATGTTAATTCGTACCAACTTAGCAAAACAATCTCTTCTCTAAAAGATTACTCCAAGCTGCCTCAAAATAAGCAGATAATTTGACAAATTCAGACGCGACCTAACGAAGTTAATAAGCGAGTGTTCGCCAGATGGCGGCACTGGCGCCCATTAAACTGTATTTTACAATAATTTTAATCCACTAATTGGAAGCCCGATGCCCAGAAGGGATAATCAGAAAATTGGCTAATGATATTATTTTTAGTATCTGATAGAGGTCGAAAGCTAATGACACGGTTCAAGTTTAGAGGTACAGGCGTTTTAGCTTTTTTGCAGATTACAGGAAACGTTCTGTTTCTAAAAAGGGTAAATACCCGCTCTGCAGTCCAATGGCACTACAGTGCCATTTTCTTTTTTACGGTAAACTGTCCGTGGTACTACAGTGCCCACCACTAGAAAAGTATGTATTAAGTATAGTATATATTATAGTATAGTAAGTATAGTATATTTTCAACTTTTTATATATTTATAACTATTACCTATCTACCAGTATTTTTGTTTTCGTAATCACAACTATACTTTTCTTTGTATAATCGTTTTTATCATGCAACCGTCGCGCGACATCGCCGGACAGTTTTCCCACATCATAGTCTGACAGCGCGGACAGTCGAGTGGATACAAAGATTTTATCATTATCTTTTATTCTGAAGTTTACGCAAATACTACTCATTGATTTAAACACTTTACTAATTTATTCCGCACACATTAAATTAATAATATTAATGAGTGACACATAACATATTTAGTCTGCCGGTGACCACGTTGTAAAACTTCAAAGCGTGTCCGACGTTTAATTACAAATAAATGTTAGCGAAATTTATTCGTAAAGTGTTTAACACTTTAACACCTGATTTTTTCAATGTCAGATAAGAAATATTCGTCACATAAAATACAATAACCTGATTTGAAAATGACACCACCTTGTCAGTAGTAATTTTTGTAAATTTCATTTTAAAATTGGTCGGGTAAATCGTTGTATACTTATTCAGTCGGCTAAGTATTATCTGACGTTGGTAAAATCGGTCGTTAATCAATCATAAGGTTATCAGAAGGTATAACGTAAGTTTCCGTTTTAACTTGCTTTGTACCCAATTGAATAGTAATTGGTATTGTCTTTATTACACCATACAAAATGAATATTGGGTAAAGAAGACCTTTTTCATGTTTTCAAAACTTGAGTTTGGAAAAAATATTTGTTGACTACTTATATGAAAATATTATTTATATGTTACTTTATTTTTAGTATTATGTATTTTTTTTAAATACTATTTATGTTTTTCACCATCTGAAGTTTTATCTAATGTTAAATATTAAATACGTGCCATTTTGCAAAACGCTTCCTACCTTTAATAACTATTGTTCTCCCTGCCCAATGGTTGTCTAGTAGAGATCGCTTCCAGCGATAAGACCGCCAATATTGCACTTGTATTCCGTATATTTTATTATATTTTTATAATCTGTGTAATCTGTGTTTTGTGCAATAAAGAATATATATTATTATTATTATCAATAACATAAGCAAAGGCAATGATGTATGAGTCTGATTTTGTGTTCTCGTCGTCTGCAAATCTTTTGATATAAACCATACACAATACCCTTAATTACAACACTTCTTTTCAAATTAAGATATCACAAGGGTTGATACAAATGAATATGTTCTTAATTAATGATATCTGAATAATCAAAAAGCTTTTATAATGTCGCATGTGCTACAAATTGCTTTGTAAAGTTTTATTGATAACGTAATTATGAATTAAAGTTTAAATGTATATCTGATTACTTTTGGTCAAAACATGCAAGCATACCTATAGAACATGGATACATTTATAAACACAGATGTATTTAATTAATATTAATAACTGTTAAGTGCATTTTAATGTTTTTCATTTCTGCGTTAGGATTGAGTGTTAACTTAATAGGTAAATGTAGTTCCTATAGTAAAAAATATTAGCTTTTCTTTTTGCTGACCTTTTTATGGACAAATTTGTTTTACACTATCAGAAAATATTGGACGTTTGGTACGGACTATTTGGTTCTTATTCACACCAATCGCCAAAATCTATTTATTGTACTTCGCGTTGTATTTTGTTTGAAGTGACGACTATCTTTGTGTCGTGCCTAGTTTCTTTATCTCTGCTAGCCGGAAACGTCTTTAGTACATTTCTGCTTATTTCCTCCATTATGCTGTCAATATTAAAGAATCTCATTTTTACCTATTTCTATAAAAAAGGTAATCAAATAAATATGCATGTATGTGATATCGTTAGAATTTTATAATATTTGAGTATGTTAATCTAGCCGGGCTTTTAAACACGTACGCGAAATTTTGTTAGTGTACGTATGTTTTTCTGCGGGTTTCTCATAAAACGAGAAGTCATAGCGAGATGACTGGTTTTAAATTCAATTTAATATATTCTATCTTAAGATACAGTGTAAGGTTTGTCAAAATCGCTGCAGTAGTTTTTATAATATATAGGCAATATTTTAAAAAAAAAAAATGCCTTGAAAAATCAAATGATATAAATATAGAGATCCCTAAAAGCATTATTGAAACTAAAACCTCCAAATAACATAACCGAATTATAATAAAGAGCAAAAGTAATTCGCAATCCTAACAATACAGCTTATTTATTTTTCACATGAACAAGAGAAAAGGAACTGTTCCTAGAAAGGGTCCATGATTAATACCCACTCCGGTTGTAATGTCGGTGTTTTGTTTTATTGCTAGGGAGTCTTGACGTGGCCCATTAGCCGGCCCGCCCATTCATTCCTCCATTCATTCGTTCACTCATTCGTTCAACGATCACCTGGGGATGCCAGCGTTTCGGATAATCGGGGCGGATTATTGTGTTGGGGCCTTTTTTGGGGCCCGTAATGAAACGGCCTAGGCATTTAGTTGCGTGCTCGTTTGAAAGACAAGGAAACTATTACAGTTTTGGCTAACTAAAGGTCGGTGACCGCAAGAAGGTTCCTTTACTTGTAGTGTTTAATTTAGTCAAGAAAACTGATAACTCAGACGGTTCTTTTGAACAAACATACCAGCAATACTAAAAACCTTACTAACAATCCGACTAATATGATGGGAATTGGGAATACTTGCTAACTATGCGTAACACTATAACGATATAACTTTATGTGGGCCTTCACATTGGAACGACAGCAGCGTGGCAGCAGCGGATGCCCAAACATAAAAAAAACAGCGCCGCTGCTGCCATTTATGTATGAAATTATCAACTGCAGAAAACTAAAGAAGCGCTCTAGTGCTCTACCAGGACAAGGACACTCAAAAGAACTCATTCGAGGTTACAACAACAAAGTTACTAAAGACCTATTAAAGTATCGCAGACAAAGCTTGTACAGTGACCAAAATACCTACTGGCCACTGCAAACTGAACAAACAATTGTCAAATATGAACAGGACTGAAGACGCTCTGTGCAGATTCTGTAATTTAGAAGAAGAAACGGGCATCCGTATCCTCTGCTGCAAAAGGAGTATCCATCTCGGGAGACACATCATTTTCCCGGATTAGATAGATATCTTCCCCTTTATCTACCAAAATATACTTTTCTGAAAACCACAACAAATTGGTTCAGACAATTGCGAATTAATTGCGGATATAAAGTATACATATACGAGTCAAACTTTACATCTATTTCTTGATGTCGGTCAAAATATGTACTTAAACCTTCTGCTCAGTGTAACAAATATTTAACTGAAAACTGAATCAAAATCGGTCCGGCTAAACGCGAGATATTAGCGGACCATCGTACATATAAACAAATGTTACAGTTACGGATAAAAACGTTTGAAAATTAAGCCGTTGACCCAGAACCAATATAATTCCAGTCTATGTTTGCTGTCTTATTTATGTTCACTCTACTGCACCTGTTTCTTTTATTTATAAACAACCTTTAAGAAAGCGGATCATCCCTTCAACACGAAAAAGCCTGTTCACTCGTAAAATCAGTCAAATTACAGCAGGAGGTTTTTTATTTCCCTCGTATTTCAAGGGATGTTTGTCTACCTTAATAAATTCGGGAATGGACTCCACATCTTAATTAGGGCACTGAGATAATGCTTGTGTAGATAAGATAATTGTTTCCCACCCTCGCCATTTGTGGGTCTATTACGTCTTCAAAATTCGTTATCTAAACGTCATGCGTGTAATATTTTAGGAGATATAACAATGGACCTAATAGTGAACCTTGTGGCAGCATGAGTTATTATTATTAATAAGCACATCTAAATAGTGGTAAATTGGAAAAATATTAGGTATCCACGTTGACTTTTAGCTGGCTTTCAAAATCATGCTTAGTTGTTGCTAGTCTTCATAAGTGTGGAAGTTATGGGTTTCAGATTTTATAGGCAAATCTACGAATAAGAATTTTTAGGGGCAGATTGAAACAACGTCAGGTAAGACTTATCTGACTGAATTAGAACAAAACGACCAATATGACATTAAAAAATAAATGCAGACAATTAGGTGACGTTTTTAATTAGGTGTTTTTTATATTATTAATATTCTTTATCTGACTTTGATAAGGAATAGGATTTGGAAGGATTGAAGCACCAGCAACTTTGGCACTTTAAGCAATCGAAAAAAAAAACACTGTTTTGCAAAGAACTTAGTCAGATTTATTTATCAGCAGCGGGATATCAATCTGGCACGTATTTTTATCAAAACTACAACCGCAACTTTTTCCTCAACCTCAAGGCATTAAACCTTAGAAATAATTAACACCGAACTAGTCAGAGCAAAAAAGCGGACATCAATTTGGGCTATCAGAGTGAATCTAAGTAAGGAGTAATGATCCCTCCGGGGCCATACGTCTCGGTTGAGGGTTACCTCAGGGTTCGATTTTCGGTCCATGTTCGAAACTTTGTTGATCACTTTGATCAGATTTCGGCTAAGTATGTTCGGTATTAATGACTTTGGCTGATAATACAATAAGCGAGATTGAAAAACTATATCAAGGGCAATAATTCACAGGATACATTCTCAGAGTATTAATGGAACTGTTGATTTCATTAACTAGTTTGTTTTATGTGTGATGTTTTTTTGGAATTAATTTCTAATAAAAATATTATGTATTAAAATTCAATGGAGGTAAGATTAAATAAGAGGTTGTAGGTTCGAATTAAATGTTGAAGCAAATCTACCTACCCAGCACGGGAACAGCACCAACGAGGCATCAACCATATGGAAGCACGTTACGTAAAGGGAACAGCAACGCCTCGGATGGGATCGGCACCGGATAGCGAACGCCTGGCCTCGGATCGTGTTTGCTACAACTTATGATAGTTCTTCTTGTGAATGGCAGCCTGTTTGACAGGGTTGACAGATAGTCGTCAACCAGCGGACGACACGCCGTAAGCGCGTTACAACGCATGCGCCGCTGATCGAGAGTGGGTCCCGAGTTGGTCTCGATCCGAGGTGGTGACGTTACGAAGTTGATAGATGTGACGTTGACGTTGAAGTATGGAGTTTCATACAAAGAATACTGAACGTCTCGAGTTGATACGGTGCTGTCACCGTGACGGGTTGATTAATGGGCTTCGACCTTAATACCTACTTGCATCAACAAGCACTTTCATGAAATAAGAATACGCTAATTGTCTCACAAACTCCAATATGAAAAACACAGTTACGGCTAACTTGGATGATGACATAAGTATACAACTTGTGTTAATAAAATACTTGTGTAAATAAACGGCTCTTTTATTCCGCCCATTATAACAAAATAAAACAATACAAATGCAATGATAGCTATTGAATTTATTCTTCAACAAACATTCGAAAAATATTACACCTGTTTTTTTTATTAAGTGACTGATTCTATAAATTATTTTTGCAACCCGCTCGTTTTAATATTAAGTTGGTCAACCGACATCACACATCAGCATCCATTGTGAGGACCCGAGATTTTTATTAAAACCATAATCGTGTAATCCGCAAACATTCACGCATATAAACGCATTAACTATGATATATGGAAGCATTTCTTAGACTCTAAATGTAAAAGTAAAAAAAATAGAGTTAGCCTGTAACGTCCCACTGCTAGCTTTACCTCAACTATGAGGTAGATTGAGCCATACTCTGCCACGCGGGCTCAGTGGGAATTGATAATTGATGGAGGGGGGGGGGGGGGGCGGTTGCAAGGCATGCGACTAACCTTGATGTCACATGTTATTAAACCGCCTTAACAACTAAAATCAACCAATATTAGCCGGGATCAACGGCCTGACGTACCTTTAAACTCTAAAAAGTAAACTGGTGCAAAAAAATAAGCTGTTGTAAAGTAGACATTAATTAAGATATTTTTACCAGAGTTTTATTTTTTTAATTTATTTTATTTTTATTACAAAATTCACAGCTCTTAATGGTAATGACATAGAATACATGTAAGACTTAGATAAATATAATATCATCATCATCATCATCTTCATTATCAGCAAAGGACGTCCACTGCTGGACACGGCTGGGACAGCACAAGGCCACGGTTTTCCACAGCGACTGGTTGTGAGCGGTCTGCATCTAGTTTGATCCTGCAATTATTACAAGGTCGTCCGTCCATCTTGTCGGTGGACAACCTACGCTGCGCTTTTGGTCGAAGGGTCTCCAGTCTTGAACTTTTTGCTCCAACGGCCATCGGCCATCAGTTTTTCGCGCTATGTGCCCTGCCCACTGCCACTTGAGCTTACTAATTCGTAGGTATATGTCTGTTACCTTAGTTCTTCTACGTATCTCCTCGTTTCTGATTCTATCTCGTAGAGAAATACCGAGCATAGTCCTCTGCATCGCTCGTTTTGTGATTTTGAGCTTCTTTACGAGACTCATAGTCAGAGACCACGTTTAAGATCCGTATGTTATCACTGGTAACACACACTGGTTGAAGACTTTCGCCATCACACAATGAGGTAATTGAGACAAGGAAACGCTCTTACGCTGTTTCCCGATCGCTGCCCAGCCGAGTTCGATTTGTCGATTGACATATTATATATAGGTACTAGCGGTCCCCCGCGACTTCGTCCGCGCGTTTTGAGTTTTCTCCCTCCCCTCCCGTCGCAGCGTCATGTTTTATATTCTAAAGCCTTTCTCGATAAATAAGCTATCCAACACAGAAATATTTTTCCAAATCGGTCCAGCAGTTCCTGGGATAAGCGCGTTCAAACAAACAAACTCTTCAGCTTTATAATATACTAGCGGTCCCCCACGACTTCGTCCGCGCGTTTTGAGTTTGCTCCCTCCCCTCCCGTCGCAGCGTAATGTTTTATATCCTAAAGCCTTTCTCAATAAATAAGCTATCTAACACAGAAATATTTTTTCAAATCAGTCCAGCAGTTCCTGAGATAAGCGCGTTCAAACCAACAAACTCTTCAGCTTTATAATACAATTAGCGCAAGCGCACGTTGTACTTAAGCTGCGAACATTATTTTGGAGCGGAGTTATGTTAAAACTGTGATAGCTCCTAAGATATTTATTGGAATCAAATGATATAAAGGGCAACTTTGTTATAAATGAAATGCTCGTGATGATGAATGTATTTATTTTGATAAGAATAAATACCTGTGTGTATAATACACCCCTAAATATGATGCATTATTTTTTTACAAATTTATTAACATAAAAAAGGTAGTAGTAAGTCTACCATAAAAGATAGACTTATGCTGTCGCGGACTTTATTATAGAACGTTTAATGCTAAACAATCTTGTCATACATGATTTTTGTGTAACTTTAGCGGTTTCCGCAGCGTACGCAGCGGAAGCTCTCAAAAGGAATATCTTTCTCCCGTTTTCGCAACATTTTTCATTGCTGCTGTGGTCTTGTGAGTCGTATCTTTATGTTATATAGCTTAAAGCCTTCCTCGATAAATGGACTATCTAACATAAAAATAATTTTTCAAATCGGGCCAGTAGTTTCTAAGATTAGCGCGTTCAAACAAACAAACAAACAAACAAACAAACTCTTCAGTTTTATAATATTAGTATAGATTAGCGCAAGCGCACGTTGTACTTAAGCTGCGAACATTATTTTGGTGCGGAGTTATGTTAAAACTGTGATAGCTCCTAAGATATTTATTGAAATCAAATGATATAAAGGGCAACTTGGTTCTAAATGAAATGCTCGTGATGATGAATGTATTTATTTTGATAAGAATAAATACCTGTGTGTATAATACACCTCTAAAAATAATGCATTATTTTTTTACAAATTTATTAACATAAAAAAGGTTGTAGTAAGTCAACCATAAAAGATAGACATATGCTGTTGCGGACTTTATTATATAACTCTTAATGTTGAACAATCCTGTCATACATGATTTTTGTGTAACTTAAGCGGTTTCCGCAGCGTATGCAGCGGAAGCTCTCAAAAGGAATATCTTTCTCCCGTTTTCGCAACATTTTTCATTTCTGCTGTGGTCTTATGAGTCGTATCTTTATGTTATATAGCCTAAAGCCTTCCTCGATAAATGGACTATCCAACGTAAAAATAATTTTTCAAATCGGGCCAGTAGTTTTTGAGATTAGCGCGTTCAAACAAACAAACAAACAAACAAACTCTTCAGCTTTATAATATTAGTATAGATATAATATTTTTAATGTGACTCTTTTTTGTGCACATCGTGTTCAAAAATCGATGTAAGTCGTTCATCGCTTCCCATAACCCATTTCTGATAGAAAACTCTTTTCTATGATAAACTTGGACAAAAACTATTGTGTTTCTACCACTTATTTTTCTTTTTACAGACAACAGCACGTCAAGGTTAACACTGCGGTATCTCATGCAGTTGTAATAAGGGTTAGTTTTCAACAATAATGTTTAACTTTATGTGCTGGCGACTGTATTAGCAACCATTGGTACAGGGAGAGTCTACATGCAAAACAAATGAATCTTGTTTTCTATTATGAAGATAATGCTTCCAAATGTTATTGTTCGCAGTACAAACGTGGCAATCTGAATCATTGTTCCCGCCGGGGCACGGTTTACCGTA
Organism: Pyrausta purpuralis; assembly: GCA_963924145.1. Classification (NCBI taxonomy): domain Eukaryota; kingdom Metazoa; phylum Arthropoda; class Insecta; order Lepidoptera; family Crambidae; genus Pyrausta; species Pyrausta purpuralis. The sequence continues at coordinate 7,834,274 of OZ001646.1, forward strand.
CCAAGTGAATTATGACGATCGTTATCGTCAATTTCGTTAAATTGTGCAATAATGCTATCGAAGTGCGGCGGAATGCAGACGCGTTTGCGTAAAAGTCGGGAGATAAGGAACCATTTGGTTTGTTGGATGACATACGAGCAAAATATACCCTTCGGATTTAAATGTGTCAAACTTATGGACACTTTAAATTAACTGTGTTAGTTGTATATTTTTATTTTCGTAATGTGAATAACCAATGCCCCAGAAAAGATCTCTATTTGATAGGAAATAATTTGACAAACCCTTCGTCGTATCATTCTTTTTTTCACGAGTCGTTTTAAGGTTTAAATTGTAAAATTATATCCATTTATATCTCCATAAACAAACTATACTTGAATCTGACTATAATGAAAGCAAATTGGAACGAAACTAGATTTTATGGGTTTAAAAGCCTGTATCTTTTAACAAATAGTTTATCTGTTAACAAAGTTATTCTATTTTAAGAAAATTATATGCTATTCGACAAAAGTCAGGTAGTTATTTTGGTAACACAAATATTATTATTTTTACTTTCAACAATATTATTTTTCTATAGGAGGAACAAACTTAGTTTAAAATGATTTCTGGTCATGATATCGCATTCACCAAATGAAATTATTTACCTTTAAAGGTCAAACTGACAGTTTATCGTATTAACATCTAAATCTAGTTCCGTTTTATGTGGGTAAGATAAGAATTGCTAACAATAATTTCAATTTCCGTACCAGAATCCAAGGGCCTAAAAGATTTTGCGTTTCGACATTGTTCCATTTTTTTTTCTCAGTATCAACAAAATATAAAAATACCGCTACAATACATCTTCATTCGAATACATTCCTCCAAGATGAGCGATGATGCTCAAATCAATACCTAGCCGAGACAAGTCCTCGGCTAATTTGACGTTTGACAGTGACGAATGGACAAATCGGTCGGCGTTTCGATTCGGTTTTTGTAAGTTTTTTGTGTCTAGATTACAATCGGATTATTATAAGATTTGAAGGGTGATAGTTTTGAGTGTTTTCTTGTGATGAGATAAAAATTATTAGACTGTAGAACAAAAAAGATGATTTGTGCTTTATCTGTAACAAAAGCTGTCACCTACGACTGCGTTCGCGCGTTTTAAGTTTGCTCCCTCTCCTCCCGTCTCAGCGTGATGTTTAATAGCCTTAAGTCTTCCTTGACAAATAACCTATGCAACACTATAACATTTTTCAAATTAATCCAGTAGGTTCTTAGACTAGCGCGATCAAACAAACAAACCCTTCAGCTTTATAATATCAGTATAGACTAACGGTCCCCCGCGACTGCGTCCGCGCCAGTTTGCTCCCTCCCCTCCCGTCCGACATCCCAGTGTGATGTTTTATAACCTAAAGCCTCCCTTGATAAATAAGCTATCTTACTCATTGCTTGGGCCCACTGTTTCATAAACAGACGGCTAGATGGCGCTAAGCGTCACGCAATGACGTATCCATAAGAGACCACAAATTTCACAAGGTCGTACTGACAGCACGGTAGCTCAATTGGTAAGAGCGTTTGGCCCGGTAAGCCAAGAGATTGCTGGTTCAAGTTTTGCCCGTGCGCAAATTTTTGGTTTCTTATTTCATCTTTACGAAGTATTTTTGTAATTAAACTTTAATATAGGTACATTCCACGTTTATTTCGTAAACCAATAGCAAACCACGTAGTTTCACGCATCGTCCCGTCCCTAATATTAGCAATCGGCGAACTAATAACAGTTTATAGCGCTGTAACACCATTAATTACGTTTTCCCTATAAACTATTTATTAGACAACGAGTTGGAAACTAATTTGTACGATGCTATTAAGTTCTAGGGTGTAAAATAGATATGGTTTGTGTATTCATTATTACTAGAATTAGGAGTGGGTACAGATGATCTATCTGGTAATTAAGTAAATATCGTACACTCAGGGCTTTTTCAATAGTCAGATAAGGAATTTTCGTCGAACAAAATACAAAATGACTATTTTGAAAACGTCAATTATTTGTCAACAATCATACGTAACTGTAGTTTTTTTTAATCTGTCGCTTTATAATTTATCAGTAAAAACCGGAAATATGCGAGTCGGACTCGCGCACTGAGGGTTCCGTGCCAACTTTAACTGAATTAGGGAATCTACTTACTTCCACTTAGTAAAATCCCATATATTTTGTTGAAAGCAAATATAACTTTGTTTTTCATAGTGTTTGTATGAAGTACAAAGTTATTTTGCGGTTGTTGAAAATGTGCTATACCTCATAAACTTCTCGTTCGATCCCATCCGAACCAATTTTTGTTGAAAGTATTTGTTAAGATCTACATTACATTTTTTTTTTTTCAAAATTAAGACTCGCGTAGTTTAGAAGTTAGATGGGGGGGACGCCCATTTTTCCACTTTGGAAGCGTCTAGTTATGAAACGTTAGACTTTAAAAGAAAATGGTTTTAGGAACCAATGTCATTTTAAAAGACCTATCCATAAACACCCCACACGTATAGGTTTGTCAATTTTTTTTTTTCGGTTTTAGTTTCATGTATGGGAGCCCCCCCTTAAATGTCATTATTTTTTATTTTTTATAAATAAGAATCGTATAGCGGTTAACAGGATGCATCTTCCTATCAAATTTCACTAGTGTGATGCTTATAGTTACAGAATAAACTGGCTGTGACATACGCATGGACAGACAGACAGACAGACAGACAGACAGACTTGACGAAACTATAAGGGTTCCGTATTTTGCCATTCGGCTACGGAATCCTAAGTAAAGTTAGCCTGTAACATCCCACTGCTGGGCAAAACCCTTACCTCATCTATGAGGTAGTTTGAGCCATATTTATCAGTCTGATAAGTTTTATCTGACCATTGAAAAATCGGCCCTAAGCTATAAAGAAAATATTGAAAACAAAAAGCTTTTCTGAAAAGTCTGTTTTCGGAATTTGAGCAAGCTATTTATAGAAAATCCATTAATGTTCGTTAGAACTGTTTCTTGGTGCTCAATTATTGATGAAGTTTTTTTATTTTTTAATATCGTTTGGACATTCCCACACATCGCCATCTAGCCCCAAAGTAAGCTACTCAAAGCTTGTGTTATGGGTGCCAGACAACGGATATAATACTTTAATACTTTTTGTTTGTAAATACATACATGATATACATAGAAAACACCCAGACCAATACAGACATGTTCATGCACACAAATGTTTGTATTGTGCGGGGATCGAACCCGCACCCGCTGCGTAGTAGGCGATTTCTCGACCATTACACCAGACGGGTCGTCTATAATCATTCACTAAGTTTTAAGTATAAAAAGCTTAAAATAATGCATTCGTCTTTTATTTAGGGGAAACAATTTCTTTTGGAGTCGGTACATGATGTGTTTCTACTAATGGTGTAGGTACGTAAGTTTGACATCATGCACTGTCTCTAAAAGATTTTGTTTCTCCTAAACAGAAGACGAATGCGTTATTTCAAGCTTTTAAGTCAGTTTTTGACGGCGGTTTAATTTTTTTAATGATTTATTTTATAGTATGAGTTTTAGTTATTACTCATATCTGAAAAACTACTAAACTATTTTGATAAAACTTACCCTGTACTCTAAGTCAAACTTTATCTGATTTAATTAAAATAGAATCATTTCGCTACAATTTCTTGTTTGCGAGAAATTTTGAAACAAACATAAACTTACGGAATTTTGTACATGACGTGTTTGGAAGCCTTCTTGATGAACATGCTCAAATATTATGAAATTACATCAAGATCACATACAAACACATTGAAATGATTAACTTATTTTATTGAAGTCTTCAGTTCATTTTATAAGGTTTGCCTCGAGAATTGTATTTCTTTTTTAACCATACCTCATCATGAATAAAAAAAAACATCTCAAACACAAAATGCTACACCACCATCGGTTCTTCTTCTTCTTATTTAAGAGCTATGCTCTTGTCGGTGGAGTTTTTTCTAATTTAAATACTTTTATATACCATCGGTTATCCGACCTAAAACCACGTACCGCAATAAATATAAAAACAATAAAAACAACGGAAACCAAACACAACGGCAGTAAAAATCGAAGCCTCCGCGGCAATGACGTCTACAACGGCCCCGCCCCGAACAAACTTCCGGCGCGGGCGTACCGGAAACCGGAAGTGGTCTCCCATTTGGAAAAACTCCACAAAGGAGCTGGGCTATTATCAGGAAGGCTGCTTGCTTAAGTGGCGAAGAGCTGGGTATGGTTTGACAACAATACATTTGTTCTCATTTCGTGGACGCCTAGCGATCTAGACATTTTATTTTGTTAGCATAGGACAGGAAAGTGTTGGCCTCTGAAACCTATTTATATTCATGTGTGACTTAAATAATGTATAACCTTACAGTCACTGCAAGCACTAACATATATGTATTCCTTCTTGAGGTTAATCCCGATGTAGATTTTTTTTTCTATGGGATCCACCATCATAATCCGTCATCGCAATAAAAGAAAATAAACATACTTAAGTGCCGATCAGCCGATGCTAGTTTGTACGGAAAAGGAATTTTTCTTTTGAGATTTCGATGTTGGTGAAATACAAAAAGTTGTTGTATTTTAGCAACAGTCATCACATGGAAAGCTGTTGATTTGGTTTTATTAATTTTTTGTCTTACTTAAAAAGGAGGTATTTTATATATTGTTTTGTCACTCTTTTACCTTAATAATAAACATTGTTGCGGTGACGCAGCCTATGCGTTAAAGAAAGCACTTGCAAAATTTTACAGGTTTGCAAAGGCAAGCATCTTAAACCGACACATAGGTGTCAGTAGCTGAGTGGTTTAGGTGCGCCCGGATAGCGCAAGACACAGGGTTCGATTCCGTGTCTGACACGCTTTGCTTTTTACAAGTGTAATTTATTGATATTTCATTCACAGTGACAATTACTGTTAAAAAAATATTAATAATCATACTTATATAGAAATACTTATTCATGTCTGTATAAAGAGTTTAAAAAAAGTATTTTCATTATGTAAACTAAAAATGCGCGGGCATATTTTCAAACCAGATAGAAATCGGTTTATCATTTTACTAGATTTACGAAAGAAATTGCGGCGAAATTTTTGTGGTTTTTTAAATGGCTGATGGCTGGAACTCTTTGAGATAAGACACGATTGAGATTGGCTGCAGACTGAAGTAGTCTAGGTTTGTGAGTTTAAAGCATAAATGAGAAATGGTCAGTAAGGTTTTCATATTACTTTAGTTACTACTGATACATCCTTATCGTTATACTAGTGACCCGCCCTGGCTTCGCACGGGTGCAGTTATGATAAAAAGTATAGTTTTACGTATTTTTAACATAGCGCCATCTATTGAATACTTACTCAATCCAGTCAACAGATATCGCCATCTGTTAGAATAATTTGGAGCTAACAGATAATTGTGACTGCCAAATAATTTGCAATAAAATAATATTTTGACTTTTGAGATGTAAGCTATCCTATCTTTCAAGTTGGATCAAATTGCACACGTTGTGCAAAATTTGATTAAAATCGATTAAGTAGTTTAGGAGTCCATCGCAGACAAACAAGTGACATTTTTATATATAAAGATTATCTTAACACAAAGGATTAATTTCCATTTAGATACTCCCAGCATTGTCCAATTTTATATTATGTACATTTTTTATTTAAACTGATGTCTTATTGGGACTGATGGGACGTAAGGGAGCTTAACCAAGACCCAAAGCTCCAAGCCAACCTCACCTTCACGCGGTGCGTCCTGTTTCAACAGACGAGGCTCTGGCGACCGACCGATGGCGGGATAACCATCAAATATAAGGCGCAGCTAAATGTTGGACTGTGACGGGCAGCAGCGTCACAGCTGCAAGGGGCTGCGCCTTTGCGCTCGTCAACCCGCCTGCCAAGCGTGGCGAGTACTGGCAAAAACCCCCTAAATGGTAGGACACAAACAATCCAGGCGCCCAGTCTCCGGCAGCCCCGCTATTCCTGACTCCGGTAGCGGTCACGGTAACGGCGGGGCAGGGGGTGCTAAGAATCCCCGGAGGCGATCGCGCTACCACCCCCAACGACAACTGGCCCTGGTAACTTATAACGCGTGCACACTAAGGACAGACGAGAAGTTGCTCGAGTTGGAGGAAGAATTGAGCAGGTTACACTGGGACATAGTGGGTTTATCAGAAGTCCGCAGAGAGGGCGAGGAAACGATGACTCTGAAGTCCGGCAACCTGCTCTTCTACCGGGAGGGTGACCAAAAGTCCCAAGGTGGTGTTGGGTTTCTTGTCCACAGGTCCCTCGTAAACAACATCGTAACCATCGAGAGTGTGTCGAACAGGGTGATATACCTTATACTCAGAATAACCGAAAGGTATTCGCTGAAGGTCATACAGGTATATGCACCGACCTCGAACCACCCGGATGAAGAGGTGGAGGAAATGTATGAGGACGTAAGTAGAGCCATACACACTTCCAAAACCTATTTCACTGTTGTTATGGGGGACTTCAATGCAAAACTCGGCAAGCGAGGCGAGGGTGAGTTGAAAGTGGGACCTTTTGGATATGGTCAAAGGAACGCCAGGGGAAATAGGCTGGCCGACTTTCTGGAGAAGGAGGGACTCTTTGCGATGAACTCTTTCTTCCAGAAGCCGCCTCAAAGGAAATGGACCTGGTTGAGTCCAGATGGCAAGGCGAGAAATGAGATAGACTTCATCATGACCACCAAGAGACGGTTATTCAATGATGTCTCCGTGATCAACAGGGTAAAAACCGGCAGTGATCACCGTATGGTTCGAGGCACATTGAATATAAATGTCAAATTGGAAAGGTCCCGCTTGATGAAATCCACGCTCCGACCTACTCGTGCCCATATTCAAAATCCCGAGAGCTTTCAACTCGAGTTGTCAAACCGCTTTGATTGCCTAGAGAATTGCGTATCAGTGGACGAAATAAACAACGGGTTTGTGGAAACTGTCCAAGTGGTCGGATCTAAGTTTTTTAGACCTGGCCGTAAAAATAGACCTCAAAAACTTTCGGTCCACATTCTCGACCTTATGGCAGAACGTCGATCTATGGTACTGCAAACCTCCGTTAATGCTCAAACCTATAGGCAGCTTAATAGACGAATATTGAAGTCTCTGCGACATGACATTCGTTCCTTTAACACAAATAGTGTTAAAGAAACAATAGAGCGGAACCAAGGCTCCAAAGTGTTTGCAAGGGACATGTCTATTAGGCAAAGCCTGTTGACGAAGCTTAAGACGGAGGATGGCAGTGTAGCGTCGACGAAAGCAGAGGTTTTGAGGGAGATCGAAAGGTTCTATGGGCAGTTGTACACCTTAGTTGCCAAACCCGTTGATAGCTCGGCCAGAGACCCACGAGCTATCCTGACCCGTCACTACACCGAAAACATCCCGGACATCAGCCTCTACGAGATTAGGATGGCCCTTAAACAGCTCAAAAACAACAAGGCACCTGGCGAGGACGGAATCACAGCAGAGCTTCTGAAAGCGGGTGGAACACCGGTACTTAAAGTCCTTCAGAGACTATTTAATTCCGTTCTGCTAGAGGGAATCACGCCTGAGGCATGGAACAGGAGTGTGGTGGTGTTGTTCTTCAAAAAAGGAGACAAAACCTTATTGAAGAACTATAGACCCATCTCACTCCTGAGCCATGTCTACAAACTGTTCTCAAGGGTCATCACGAATCATCTCGCACGTAGGTTTGATGACTTCCAGCCTCCCGAACAAGCCGGATTCCGAAAAGGCTACAGTACCATAGACCACATTCATACGCTTAGGCAAATTATATAGAAGTCCGAGGAGTATAATATGCCTCTATGTTTAGCTTTTGTGGACTATGAGAAGGCCTTTGATTCGATCGAAACTTGGGCGGTGCTTCGGTCTCTTCAGCGGTGTCACATAGACTATAGGTATATAGAGGTGTTAAAGTGTCTATATAACAACGCCACCATGTCGGTCCGAGTACAGGAACAGAAGACGAGGGCAATTTCATTGTAAAGAGGTGTAAGACAGGGCGATGTAATATCTCCGAAACTGTTTACAGCGGCATTGGAAGACGCCTTCAAGCTCCTGGAATGGGAAGGATTCGGCATCTCCGTCAATGGCGAATACATAACACACCTTCGGTTTGCCGATGATATAGTCGTTGTGGCAAAGACGCTGGAAAGAACATTAAACACCCACTGCATTTACTTTCCTTACGTTCGTAGTGAAAAGACTTATCATTTTTAATCTGCAAGACAATCAAAAGCAGATCTTATTGCATTCACTCGAACGAAAAGGTTTTGACGGCGTTTGTTTCAAAATTTTCATTTACTTTAAAAAACATTGAATGGTAACGCAGTGTCATATGAGTTTTATAATTAACTTGTGTGTATTAGATTATCTCTTTCCGCCTCAAAAAAAGGTTTTGTCTGTATTTATCAGACGTTGGCGGTCGTAGGCTAAGGTGACTGCCGCAACGCTGTGTTATGATCATAAAATTAATATTCCTATCGGAATAGAAGGACAGGTAAAAGCTGTCAAACGGAACCGATTTAAAATGACAGTAAATAACATAAATAATTAATATTTGTAGTTTTAAATGAGATAACCTTTCGATCAGGTGATTAAGAACAATGTTCCTAAGATAAACATATTAGTTTACTGCATGATAAACAGCCGACACAAAATATTGAACATGCAGCTCTAGTGTAAAACTAAATATTATTTCATTATATAAAATATTATTCGTTTATACATTCCCTGAATATGTCTTTACTTTTTACGTAAATTAACTTTTGCAGAATAGAATAATCAAACTGCGTAGGTACTTTAAATTAGAAGCGCATTGGTAAATATAAGTCGTATATTAAGAGGCTTCGATTTGGACTAATTTACCTGTTGAATGATTATTTGTTGGGTTATTCCGCTGTAATGAACAACAATCAATCAGCGATCAAGTCACCATGTTTCAACAGAAATATTTCTTCAAAATAAACACAATTTCACATAAATTTTCAAAAACTCAAATGAGAGAAATTTTCAGCGAGCTTTTATAGGCTTCCGAACTGACTGACAGCTGATAAAAACGGTTCTGCTACTTCGCATCTCCCATCTCTTTTTATCACATAGTTTGCTGCTAGTGACATCTCGCTTTTGAGGTTCTATTTCAAAGGGATAACAACTTTATAGTTATGATACAAAGGCAAATCACGTCGCGCTTGGTGTCAAGCATTCGTCAGTGTGCTGTCACAAATTATCAAACACTTTTTATCGACTTAAAAAAAAGAGGTAATCCATTCCCCTCAATGTATGAATGTGATATCGTTGGAATTTAACAATATTTGCGTATGTTGATCTAATAAGGCTTTCAAACACGTGTGCCAAATTGCGTAAGTAAATATATTAAAAAAAAATGTTTGTCCTCGGATTTCTCGATAACGAGAAGTCATTGCGATATGCCTTGAAGATGAACTGCTTTGAATTTTTACTTCAATTAGGTATATTTCGACTCAGGATACAGTGTTAATGTTATCATTATCGGTCTAGTAAAATCACGAAATAAAAGTGTAATTAAAAACGCTAAAATAAGCTTACGTACGGACAACAGCACGTCAAGGTAAACACTGCGGTATCTTAAGCAGTTGTAAAGGCTTGTTTGCAACAAAAGTGGGTAACCTGATGTGCTGGCGACTGTACATCAACAGTCTTACGTGCAGTGTAATATTAAGGTCAACACCTAACAACCTTATGAGTTTGACTTTTTGCGTCGTCTTTTGTTTAAAATAACATCCGTTATGTGTCGTACGTGCAAGCGATTTTTTGTGTGAAAAATAAGTGTTTCATTCTCATACTTTCTTTAGCGGCACGTATAATAAGTTTTCAAAAATAATTTGTCGTAAAAGTATTTTCCCTAATTTAAAATATTGGGTACTCTGGAAGATATCCAAACAAAATAAAGATAAATATTTCAAAGAACATACAAATCTTTTCTTCCACCAATTTAAAGAAACAGTCGTTTCACGGCTTAAGTAAATATCCCTAACTCGTAAAATACTTTAGGCAAACTCGAGCCAACCCTGCCAAGTTAGGGATGGTTCTCGCGAAACTTTGCCGTAATTGGAGACATATTGAGTAGATTCGGGCGACTGTCGTTTATTTGTTCCTAGGATCAAAAGGGGAGACTGGGGGCGATTGACAGCCGAGTAGACTGATTGCTTCCCAAGATTTAGTACTTGTCAGTTTTACATCCGTTCTTATGAATCCCAATGGTTGTTTGTTTAAAATACACAAAGGCCATTTTAGTTTGGGCAGTGCGATATTTGAAGGTTTTAAGTTATATTAATTTGTCACAGTTTTTCAATATTAAATCCAGGTTTGTTAAATATTAATTACGTGTTTTGAATATGCTTTCTCCCTTCCCAGCGCAGCGTGATGTTTTATAGCCTAAAGCTTCCCTTAGCTATTTTTTTAATCGGTCCAGTAGTTTCTGAGATAAGCGCGTTCAAACCAGCGAACAAACTCTTCAGCTACACAATAGTATTATGAAAGAATAACAGTTTTATCTTATAAAAATTTAAGGCATGTAGGTGTCATGGAAATTTAAGACTACTTAATTGATTGTAGATCCACTGGTATTATCTTGAATTATCCCTGAATCCGGATCAACTTACAACCTACCTACTCATCGTTATTAAGCTCATTCAACATTACACAGGGTGTTGCCTGTAAAAGGAACAAAAATTGATAAACCCTTTATTAATTTATCAGTTATCAATTTTAACTAGAAAAGTATACCGAGCGAGCCATTGTACGAATAACAGCACGTCAAAATTTACACTCGATCTCATTCAAATCAATTTTCGTTGAAAGTTTTTATAAAAATGTACATTTCATATTTTTTACAAAATTCACACTAGCTTAATTTAAAAGTTAAGGGGGGAGGGGAGTTAACATACTATGCCCTGATCCCAAAGTAAATAGCCAATGCACTTGTGCTATAGACATCAGACACAAAGGAGGTACCACAACATCCAGACCCGAAAAAATATAGAAAAAAAAACCCGTGCCTGTACAGGCACCAGGCTGTATATAAGTCGAGACAGAATAGGTCGAAAGAAATACTCTAGCAATTTATTTTTGTTGTATTTTCTGTATTTTTTTTACTTTATTCCGCCCAATGAGTATTAAACTCTTACAAATGTTTACCGAAGGCTGTCCCGTGGGCATTGTTAAGGATCAGACATTTAATCTAATCTCATTTGATCTAAGAGCCTAAAAGAAGAGCTACTATTTTATTAAACATACGGGGAGTCGCTTGGACACCAAACGCTACAAATATGTCATTATTACACTTATCTATATCCACTTTTATATACAAAAGAAAGTCGTGTTAGTTACACTATTTATAACTCAAGAACGGCTGAATCGATTTGACTGAAAATTGATGGGGAGGTACTCGTAGCATAAAACCAGGAGAAGGGCATAGGATACTTTTTACCCCATTCGACGGGGCCAGCACTGGGGCATGATGGGGCTGAGGCGAATCAATGTTTGGACCTTACCTTTTAAAAATACGGGTCTGAGCGCGACGGGTCTTGGGGCGAAACAAAGAACGCTGGGTCCGCTAGTTAGACTTATGACTTAGAAAACATAAAAACGCACTACAGAGATGAGGTATTTAAACGGCAGCTACTGCAATCATCGGAAAGGCGCGGCGTCTGCAGTCAACATGTCAGTAACTTGCTTCTACCTAGCAGCTTTTGCATATCAAGAACCAGCAAAAAAGCCATATTTGAGATCTGATCTTCCATTATTTATTATATTTACCTACTAGAAAAACGTGTACGGTAGTAGTACACGCTACACCAACGCACCAGTCTCAACTTTCCTCCCGTATGTCCCTATAGCCCTTATCTCCCCAGGTGAGCATAGAGTGAATGAGGTTTGCGAGTGGAGGTACAGCAACTTTAATTTAGGAACCCTCTCGTTCCCATTCAACCGTTCAACCGTTCGCTGCGTTTAGTTTATTTCTTACCTCCCCTTAAGGTTAAGGGTGTAAAGATGAGCAATAAACGCAAGGGATGAAGACGTTTTTGAGGGTTTCCTTGCATAATCAGGGGAGATGGGCTAAGTTGAAATTATGTTAAGTTATCTAGGGGAAAAAAATGTTGGTCTACTTAAATGCCGGCTGCTCTTGAATGGGCTTGCATGTACAGTCTTAGTATCTGGCACCTAACCACTTTTCAACGGAAATTGCTTGGACACTTCATATAAAAGACAATGCGAGGATCGAGCGATTGTAACCCATATGATGATCAGGCGGCGATGACCTCAATAGTTGTATGTAGTTCAATACCTATATTAAAATAATATAATAATCAGTCATAATAATTATGTTCAGCGGTGAATCATACTATGATAATATTTCCTTTGGCTGATAATGATGATGATGATTATCAAAGCATTACTTTTGGAATAAGTAGTGTAGTAAACACGCACCCCACTCATTTTTTTCTTATAAAGAAAACACATAAATTCTGTAAACCTTAACGAAAAAACATCATTGCCATTTGTTTTTTTCCAGCACTGTGCATAATCAGCACATATTAATAGCATTTTGGTTATGATGACTTTAGAATTGGTGAAGATGACTCAGATTTCCGGAGTGTTGTTTTCAATCATCTTACCGTAAACCACCACTCATGCCGATTCCGCAGTTCAATCTGCTTAAAAGCGAGTCATCAAACGTACAGCGATAAATCTCATCAGGGCGGATACATAAAAATTCATCGCTCTCTTCGATTTCTCATGTCCGTTTTCTTTTCATTGTGCGAGTATTATTTTATGCACCCCCAGCGATTTCCTGGGTTTTTACTGCGCATCGGAGATGAGTTACCGAGTCCTGGTGTAATGGATTCGACTCTCGGTTCGGGCGGAATTATGGCGCTGAATAAACAGAACGTTCGATTGAAAAATGTATCGGCAGAGGCAAATGTCGGATATATGAGGTTTGTATTGAGAAATGTATCGGGATGTTCGAACGGTCGAACTTTAACGAACATTAAGCAATGTGTTGGTGTGTTTTCGTTTTTTCGAAAAAGAGCGTATGCTTCGTTAGTCTGTGTTTACGGTAACAAAGAAGATTAAATCTTCTTAGTGTTGCTATCACAAATACATGTATCTAGCTAATTGTGAATCAATATAACCTTATTTCTTTTTTTTCGCGTATTTCTTAAGCTCATACTTTTGTTTAGTCTCCATTTTGTCGGTTTTTGTCGCAATACCCTATATTTTAATATCACTCCATCGAAGGTTTCTGATTTTCGCATTTGGATTTCTTAACAAAGGTGCATTGTACTTGTATGAGGTACACAGCTGAATATTTAGGAATCAGTTCTTTGATCACAAAATTATCAAGTTACATCCACCCGCCGCAAAACATCGTGTCTCAATCGCAGAGTCTATTCCTTAACGATTTGCATAATAACTGTTATTGGATCAACTCTATCCAGAATTATACAAACAATTGTCAACTCTAGCTCTTTGTGATAAAGACTGCGCATATTTGCGCCTTAGAACTGGCTTATCGAACAAGGGTTGTGAAGGAATACTTCAATTGCTGTTAAGGTTTTGGTAGTAATTTGGTTGACTTTGTAGCGGGTATCGATTCAATTGCCCACTGTGTGAAAATGTGGGGCCTTTGATGGCGTTGTTTGAGTCGGATCTTTCTTGAATTGTAATTTTTGTTTGCGAATTTTCAAGCAGCCAATTCTAGTTCCGGTTTATTGGCTCTAGGCAAATAATGTTAAAATTATCAATTTAGTTTGAATCTCAGTATTTCGCTATATTTTTTCACAGATCTATACATAAAAAGCCTTAAAGTGCATTTCAATGCATCATGCATTGTACTTGATGCACTAAAGTAACGTATCCTATAAAAAAAAATACTGACTTATTTTATTCTTAGAAAAGTTTTTTTTGAGAAACTCGATATTTAAGTGGATAGGCAGCTAGGTAAGCGATATCAAAGTGAGATGTACCAACATTCACATCGTAGCTACATTTTTCGAGATTTTCCTCAGCCAGCGTCCCTCAAAACAATCTTGCCGATCGTTCCTTTAAACGGAACCCTTTGAAACGCAAGAAAAGGAGCCAATTTTGTGCATACCCGAGTGCGGGCGGAACGTAATTACTCGCTCTCATGTTTACAAGAGTTTATCGCTCCAGGAATATTTACGGCGTGGAACGGAACACACAGTGAAAAATTGAGAGCAGTAGTTTGTAATTTAGCAGTAGTTTGCAGTAGTTTGTAAAGGCTCTTCCAAAAGTTATCTATTGAGAACTTCTGTATGGATTAATATTAGGTACTACTTATTTATCAACAAACATGATCATTACCGAAGATATACGTTCAGGTAAAAACGACGTTCGACGACGTTCAACTCTTAATGGTGTGATTTCTTACACTGAAATTGATTGAAAACAAAATTATTTCATTTAAGGCTTTTATTTTAGTATTTTACTCACACGATTTCATCCGCGCATTTAGAGTTTGATCCGTCCCCTCCCGTCACAGCGTGATCATGTATAGCTTTCCTCGATAAATAAAGTATCTAAATAAAATATAACAAATACAAACACTTTAGCAATACAATATGAGTATAGATTCATATGTGTAAATCTGCGTTATTCATTAAAGTTTTTTTAAGTAGATTAATCTACTTTTTCAGACAGTTAAAATCTATCAATAACCATACAGACTTAAGCTTCTGCAACATTGTTTTACTATGACAGTTACCGATGAAGCAAGAAAATTAGGTGGTATTACACTCGTTATTACAATAATACCGGGTGAGGTGCGAGCGACATAGCCTTCTATGCATGGAAATATTCCGATAACCCTCATATGATGGATGACGAGGTGTATAAATTGTGGGTGAAGACGTTATGCGATGGCTTAACCTTGTACCGGTATAAGCCTGATATATACTTTAACACCCAATTTGAATCTTTTTATTGGTAATTTCATCCGCATGTTGAAAGATTGATCATAAATAGAAAAAGGGTGAACATATACATATTTATGCCACATCAAATTTATAATAAAAAATAAAACTGTACTAAATAAAAAAACGCCTGAACAGATTTTCGTGAAACATGACTGAGAACACTCTGAGTAACAAAATCTATGATACAACAAAAAAAAACTAAACGAAAATCAGTTCATCCATTTGCGAGCTACGATAACACAGACAGATACACAGACACACAGACAGACACGTCAAACTTAAAACAAAAAATAGGGGGCTCTTTTTGCGTCGGGGGTTGAAAAATGTCTACAAGTTTTAAACGTTACCGACCGATACACCTTATTTTCTTACTAACAAATGATCTCATTATTAATTATATATATCATCATCATCATTATCAGCCAAACGACGACCACTGCTGAACATAGGCTTCCCACAACGACCAATCACTAGCGGTATGCATCCAGTTTGATCCTGCGATCTTTACAAGGTCGTCTATCCATCTTGTCGGTGCATTTTATATATCGTATATCAGAAAAAAAAAGCCTATTTCAGCCAACACTGAAAAAATACGGCACTAGCTACGTAGCTATGCTCTGCTACCTGGGAGAGGCTTTTGTAGCCAGCAAATTTAAGTAGGCAAGCTAGAAACTAATAACTCTAGTAATAATATGTAATGTTTATCTGCTTCGGTGGCGCAGCGATTAAAGGGTCGCATTTTTAAGCGACGGCTGAGACGCCAGAGGTCCTGGGTTCGATTCCCGGATCGGGGCCAAAAGTTTTTCTGTCCAGAAATTTTCAGGGTAGCCCGGAGTTTGGAAGTTGCCGGTGTTTCATCCCCGTGCCTTGGAAAGCACGTAAAGCCGTTGGTTCTGCACCTGATCTCTCTCCGGTCGTGTCATATTGCTGTCCCATCGGGCTATGAGAGTGAAAGGAATAGAGAGTGCACCTGTGTTTGCGCACACACTTGTGCTCTATAATATGTCCCGCGCAGTCGGTTAGTCGTTTGTGATTGGCCACTGTAGTCGAAACTGGCTAGGGGGACTATTATCAATAATGTGTCTCTGTCTGTACATAGTGTAAGTACAAAGTTTAATAAACTACCTACAGAATTAAAAAATGTTGACTCGACGAGTGCTTTCAAAGCGAAACTTGCCGAATACGTTTTGGAGGTGTTATAGTGAATAAGTTTCATGTTTTTTGTTTTGTTTGTTTATCTGGTTCGCTGTGAGTGACATTTATTGCTTTTAAAATGTAGTACGTATGAGTAGCATATATTGGCGCGAACGATGTGTAAATAATGAAATACTTACTTATTTTTATGTTATATTTGTTCTCATGTAAGTGACAGTGTCTTTGTTTGAGAAATAAAAATAATCTTTAAACCTAAGTGTTTTACAAAAACACGGCCTTAGTTTTTGTAGTCGGTCTCTCCGATAAAACAAGTCTCCATTAAAGCTTATATCTGTTTATAAAACTCTCAGTGTTTAAAAATCATACTTTTTCAAGTCTAAAGTTATTATTTACTAAAAAGGTGGGCAACATCCAATAATCCATAGCAGAATATTTTTGCTTAAAACATCTTAGCACAACAGGCTACCGAACTTAGAATTTTAATCCGAATTAATCCATGATTATCCTGAAAACGGTCGATCAGAACTTCCCACTTAAGAAGAGCGCTATCAAAAGGAAATTAGCGTTTCCTTCCTACAATTTGAAATGGAAAAAGTTGGACTGAACCAATTTTCTGGCCTCTAAGGACACATCTGGATTAATTAGGGAGCTCAGGACATTGACTTGGCGTCTTGAGGATAATTTCATTAACTAGTTTTTGGGACGGCGGTAAACGTGAGGAGTTAGGATCGGTTTGGTGTTAAATAAACTTACTTTGAAAACAAAGCTCCCGCTGTCGATAATTGAGATGAATAATATGTGTACATAATTTTTAACGTAACTTGACAGGGTTAAAATTTTAATTATATCAGATTTCCAATGGCGTAAATTCACAAACTATTTTTGAGTGACACTGAACTGATAAAGTGACTAAATTTATATTGATACTCTGTAATCAATTGTACACTGCGACTTCAAGCAGCGATGCAGCATAGATGCAGTCGCAAAATGATAACCTTTTCACACTTGCGCTACTTTTAGCATTGATGCAGTCGCGGTGCTAACGCGCGTTAGTATCGATGTAGATGTGATGTAGAATCTGGTTATTGACAAAGTATGTACTGTACCTATATTGGCGACTGCACCGATACTAACGCGTGATAGCATCGATGCAGTCGCGCTTGTGCATCGACGCTAACACGCGACTGCATCAATCCTTATTTAAATCTGTTCATTGCGTGAGTTGCAATTGCATCGATGTCAAAAGTCGCAGTGTATCTTCAGGGCAGGGGTATTCTTACGCTTTGAGTCGGGACGGACAGCTTATGACAAAGAGTTCAATTTTCTTGTCAGACACAGTTGCCTTCTTTACAAGTGCAAACTACTAGATCGTAAGGTATGCAAAAGGTTATCTATTAGATAACCTTGAAAAGTCAGATGAGTCGTCAAGCGATACGGTTCGGTTCGGTTCGCGACTCCACGCTTAATAGCAAACTACCTATTGCAAATTCGTTATGACATAAATGATGTAGTTTTTCGTGTTAAAATATAAAGATTCAAATACAAATAGATCTGATCTATAGGCTTATTATAGCAATGTCACAGGTGATTGTAGTGAATGGCCACTGGTAGTCTGATGCAACATTTTTGACATTTCGCGTAGACAATTTCAATTTTATGATTTTCTAATTCATTAAATATCATTTTAACTTATGTAGCTTGTGTGTTTAATAAATCTTTAAAAAAAATTGTATTTTTTAAGCTTCATTTGAAAATTCTTCTCGATCAATAAATACACGAAAACACTAATTTTGTTACGGCATTTTTCAAGCGCCACCTGGTGGTTTTACAGGGAACTATGTCGAGACTTCCGACACAGATATGACCTATGGTAGATACCGGAATGTAGTGGGGAGTCTAGTGGGATGTGCTTCTTAATTAAAAGCCACAATATTTAGTGACGATTCTGTGCTATGGCGAGTAAGAACTGCCATTAAATAAGCGTTCTCCTGGGGCGTATTTTTGAATCACTCGCGTCAAATTGGTGTGTGATATTCATTGATTAAAGTTCAATTTTTGAATGAAAATCAGTTCAAATCTACACGAAAGGGATTTGAAAAAATAAAGTTCAATTTTGTGAGTACTCGTCTATATCGCGCGTGGGTTTTGTTGATTTTTTATGAGTTTTCCAACGAAGATCACACGCCATATTCAAGCGAGTGATTCAAAAATAGGGCCTTTGGTGTTGGATAGCAGAAACATGATCAGTACTGGCAGCGGGCTATTTCGTATATCAGGAAAGGCTTTTGACCGGGCATTAAGAGGCGTGAAACACCTGAGCTGGAATTGTGTAAAGCAATCGTATTCATTTGACAGTTCATAACGTACGGTTTGATCTGTCAAACCCTTTGTTCTTTGCCGTTTGACAGATCATACCGTACGTTTTGAACTGTCAAATGAATACGATTACTTTACACAATCGCACCCCAGCCCTGGAATTGTGTAAAGCAATCGTATTCGTACACCCCAGGTCTTTAAACTGGAAAACAAACATTATGTAATTATTATTATCTTATATATTATCTTCTTTAATTTTGAGTTTAAAAACAACACTCAATAACACGCGCATATCAAAAATTTGGAACTCTCTACCCACATCAGTGTTTTAAATCGATTATAACCCTAAAATTTTCATAACCAGAGTGAACAGGCTCAGACTCTGTCTGTGCCACGTCTGGTCTAGTCTGGTGACAATAGTACGAACTCTTATTTTTTTTGACGAGCACATATTAACTACTTTAAGGTGTATTTTAGTATTAGGTTCATGGTTATTAGTCTATCGGACTAGATCCTTTATTACAATACAATGCTTGCAATGAAAAATATGTTCAACGCCAAGCTGAGGCTAAGTTTAGGGGCCAAGAAAAAAACAAAAAAGAAAAAAACATGAAAAATAGTTTTTTTTATAATAAAGCCATGTAAGATGTACTACTTATAGGAGTATAGCTTACATGACTTTATTTTATGTATTACATCTCCGGTTATGATTGAAAGAGTTATGGACATGTCCGATTTCGAAAAAAAAAACTAGATTCTGTTATTGTATTTTTTTATTTAATAATTATACGAATTCTCCCACATCTGGTTCGCAACAGTCACAATCGTCACTGTGGTCATGGTCTTCGTCATTTATTTGACTTGTTTCAGCAATTGCTTTTGGTGAGGTATGGAATATATCGTTTTTAAACCAATCAAGCTCTTGAATATCCATCCAATTATCTCCGAATTGTTTCTTTAAGAGTGTTTCAACATCTTTTTTCTTGTTTGGTTTTGGTTCATTAATCATTGAAAGTCTTTGTAGTAAACTCGGATGTGTTTTTGTCATTTTTAACAATGATACAGCATTTTCTGATAATTCATCTCTCTCTTCGTGTGTTTAAATGCTTGTCAAAATTACAAAAGCACTTACAGTCACACACACTTCACACAGTTGATTATCTTTTTTTAATTTATCAGTGTTGCCACAACTGATTTAGGGACATCATAAAAAAAAACATATTTTTTTTTGACTTATTCGGTTTTGTTTGACATTTTTCGTACTAACGGCAATTCTCCATACGTTTTTGTCCGGTTTTGATTGGATAAAAAATCCCTTAGAATTTTATTTAATTTCTAACAGGACAAGTCCGCTTTTGAAAGAAATCATGATTTTAAACATATTTTCTTTATTAGACCGGACCGCTTTTGATACAAAATACTCCGGAGGTCTTTAGATATGAGCTTAAAGAGTGCAAAAAAAAATCGGGTACAGTGGACAAGTCCGCGTTTGTTCCCCAGCTCCTCATATATATTGAAAAGAAGATATGCACCTACCTTTATTTTCCTACATTTAATTATGTCGGCAAATTTACAAAGCGTGTCTATTACTCCTAAAACACTCCGGTCACGTTAGTACACAAACAAAGCTAAATGTACTTCCTTCTCAAGACGTATTCAGGCTCCAGCCAGCCTAATTTCTATCCGTTATAACGATGCCCCTAATGTCGGCTGTTTGGGCTTTGTGTGTTTCACTTAACGTAAAATTGTGGACGCACGCGAGGAACCACTTCGCACGCATTTTAGGCCGGGCGGAGACTTGCGACTGAGGGTTATCATTAATTCTCTCAATAACTCATTAATCACAAACTTGGATTTGTATTAACGCTTTGAGCGCTTCCACATATACGCAACTTTAGCAACGCGGACGCAGCGCGACTTACGCGCGACAGTCGTGCTGCTGATGACTTCATACTATACACGGCAGCGCGGCAGCAGCGGCGCGTATGTCGCGCGGGTCCGTCGCACTAAACCCATTACTCATTGCAGTGGTAATATGCCCGTATTAGCACTGAAATGGGTAATGGGTGTAGTGGGACCGACCCAGTCGCGTGACCGTCGCGCTGCTAATGTAGGCATCCGCTGCTGCCGCGCTGCTGTCGCGCTGGTGACGCTCTGATGTAAAGGCGCACTTAAAGATTCAAGCAGATCATACCACTCGTAAAAAGAACTGTGCCGTATCAACTCGAGGCGGTCAGCATACTTTGTATGAAACTCCATACTGCAACACACACCTATTAAATTTGTAGCGTAATTCTTGGATTGATATCAACTTAGGACCCACTCTCGACCAGCTGCGAATGCGTTGTCGCGTACGGTTAGTTATAGGATGTTCGTCGAATATCCGTCGACACTGCCAAACGTGGTGTCAGTCACAAGTAGAACAGTAATAAATTGTAGCAAACGCGATCCGTAGGCGAGGCGTCTACTATTCGTAGCCCATCCAATGCCGCGGCGTTGCTGATTCCTTTACGTTACGTGTTTCCGTATGGTACATGCCTGTTTGATGTCAATACGATGTCGTTCTGTCAATACAATCTAGCTCCCTTTGTGAGTGATTAGATTTGCTTAAAGGACATTGTTCCGAGTTCATACATCGTTCGCCTAAGAACCAACAGTGATGAAAAATACCTTTCTAGGTTCGAAATAACATTTATTTGTATGTAAGAACAATAATTTTTGACGGACACTTCTATAAGAACATAATTATAACTTCATCATAGTGAATTTTAGGTTATGTTTTATTAATATGAAACATTATTTTAAGTTCATTATAATAGCTATCATATCGTCATACTAAGTACTGGCAGCTTGTTTTGCCTACATCTTTATTTCACAAACATGATGTTTTATTAATAATACCGTAATATCATAGTACCTACCTACATAAACAATTAAGCGCCTTTCTTTCGCCTTTATTTCTGACTTTGAAATGGTTAGGTGACTCCTGTCATCTGCCCTTTTTTTCGAGGAACAAATGTGATTTAGCCAATGACGGCACAATAATATTGTTTTTTGTAAATAAAAAACGGTGAATTTACAGCATTCCATTTTCCTGAGGCACATAATAATTTGTCTTTTTAGCCTATTTACTAACTAAAGTAAGTAAATGAAGATCGTATTGTGGTATTGGCCAAATCACAAAAGCCTATACAGAACACAATAGTATATAAAAATATTATGTAAAGAGTTCGAAATCAAGAAAGTCCTTTTAACATTGATTTCGCGAAATAAAAGTGTCCGTTACAATCTAATGAATGTTTATTAATGCAAAAAAGAAGACTGGAATTTTGGTAATTGACAAATTTGTGTTGATTCTTAGGCGAGTTTTATCAATGTCCTTTAAGCAGGACGCACTGTAGCTTCATGGTAGCGGCAAGTGCGATACATTTATGCAAAGGTTTATTTTCACATTTTCGTAAATTTGCGATGACAAATCTAAGGTTGATTAAGCACCTTCATAGGCATTTTTTGTGGTGCAGCTACTGCTCTGTCATAATGTATTGTAGTGTTTTGTTGAATACTTACATATATAAGGTAGATAAACGTTTTAATTACAAACTGAAGGTCTAAGCTAAGCCAAAAGTTTTTAATTGGCAGGTATTCAATCGCATTCAAGAAACATATTGATGAGCGTCTCATTATTTTCTTGCATGACAACGTTATCTCTCAATAAAAGTTTTGTATTTTTGCTAGTTACAGAAAGCTCTGTATTGTGATACGAAGACCTAATCTTTCGCCCAGTGTTCGCCCAGCCTTACGATCGCGATCAGCCTGGGTCGCGTTGGTCTCGCGCTAAGTAAACTTCCGCTGGTGCCTACTTCCGCCGGATGTGAATTCTCCCATCCGCCGACTACTGAGAGAGTATCCGTAATAATTATTTTGTGTCATTTTGTCTTGCCTTCCGCAAGTTCCGGGTATAAAAGAAGTGGAGTTAAAATGTATAAGGGGATAATTATATTCTTGGGAGCAAATAAGATTTTCAAAGACCTGTATGCAAATAACCTAATTTATTTCTTCTAGTTTTTATTTGCGTCAGATATGGTACACAAGGTGTCAAATAACAATAAATAAAAGAATAAAATATTAGGGCTATTTATATTAGTAGACAAATATCAGGATACCAAATGTGAAATCTGAAATCCCTTAATAACAGTAACAATAATATGTTTTTTTAAATGGTACCTAGTAAGACATATGTCTTTCCAGCTTATTTGCCTCTTACTGTCATATTTATATTAGCAATAGATAATGTGTAAACAGACTTTAAGTGTAATAATCCGCTTTTACTCAATCCAATTATAATTTTCTTACGCAATTTTAATCAAACAAATGTCCTTCTTATCGGCTTTTTCATTTCACCGCAGCCAACATGCATTAAAGGAACAAAATTGAGCGGAAACCCCTTACAAAGATTTTCAGGATTAATTTACTTAAATCGAACACGGCCCAGCATTCATTCTGATCAAAACCGACAGGTCAGAAAAACGGGCAATCGAGAAACACGGGCTACCGACACAGCGACCCGTGATACAGATTTGGTCCTACTACCAAAGTTGAGGATTCTGTTGTAGTCTGAAGCTTCGTCTAAAATATTGATGTGAGATTTTTTATCCTATTGTCTACTGGTATAAAATGATATATTTACGTACAGGGGCCAGCTAATTAGGCTACTCACTTTTGTTGCAAAGTAGCCCTTATAGCAAGTGAAAAAGATACCGCACTGTTTACCTTAACGTGCTGTTGTCCGTACATGGCCATTTTTAATAATGCGTGAATACGAATCCATAAAATCTGCAAAATTATGATAGACATATGTACACGTAAATATATTATCTTATCTGCCTTTTCCATCTTGGTAGCGAGCCCAAGATATTCTGGTTTAGATCATTCATAAACCTAAAGTCATAGCAATTTCGGGATGTTCTGAGATAATTTATGTACAAAACTGACACTTCTATTGATACTATTGGTCAATGGCAATATAAATTTCATTGAAGTGTATCGACTCTTAGAGCGCTTTCACACTTAGGTGATTTTAGCAGCGCGACGGTCACGCGACAGCCCCGCTGCTGATAATTTCTTCCATTAATGACAGCAGTAAGCCACTTGAGGTGCAAATTCATAGGACTTTCAAATTTTAATTTTCAGCTACCTTCAAGCAGTACTAGCTTCGGCACTTATATGTTCATCTAAATCTCATGGACAACTAGCTTTGAATCTTTAATATTATATGATAAAGCTGAAGAGTTTGCTTGACAGCGCTAATCCCACTAACTACTGAACCGAATTAAAAAAAACTTTTTGTGTTGGATAGATAATCTATCGAGGAAGGTTAGAGGCTTGAAGAAGCAAGCTCAAAACGCGAGGATAAAGTCGCGGGGAACGCTAGTATTCTATAACGTCTTGCAGAGTAGACCCCTGATTCGACCCGCGACCAAATAACTGTCGGCCGGTTTCCACGCGATTTGGTCGCTCAACATCGGTGGACCCAAACTTTAACGGTGGTTGTGTAAGAGTTTTTTAATAAAGTAGGTAGTTAATTGGTGCTACATACCTAATGATTAAATAAACTACTAGAACACATTGTAAACTTAACGGTTAATAGATTTAAAACTGTCATTAAAGAAACCCTAAAGGCGAAAGGGTATTATAAAGTAGATGATTATTTAAAATATAGTAATGTATGGACTTACATGATCACTTGTAAACCTTTTGAAAAGAGGCATTGACAATAGTGACTGAGTTTCTTGCGCAGCTTCTTCTCAGCACTAGCCCACAGTTGTCCCGAAGCTGTGGTAGGGTTTATATTAGGACGTGAAAAATTGTCCTCAATGGGCCTTTTTGCATAAATAAATGTTTTTTTATGACCACTGTATGATTATGAATAGTGACAGGCTGCAAATTAATTCTTGTGAAATTGAGTTCGACCACAAAATATGATCAAGAATAGAGAAAATAATCATCATCCAATTTAAGAGCTAGGCTCTTGTCGGTGGAGTTTTTTCCATTCCTAAGAAGAAGAATAAGCTACATGCAGCAAATAAAGGAAAAGATAAATGTCGGGTCGTATCAGGAGGTTAAGAGAAAGGCGGAAAGCAGAGAGAAAATAATATTCAATATTATTTCATGCTAATATTTTAACAGTGTCTTTGTTAACATCTTAGAAACAGAACACTATCACTTTTTTTTGAAAAATCGATACTTATTTTTTCTAAATATTATCCATCACTTTTTTTTAAATTTATCTATCATATTAACAGAATTACAAGAATATATAGGAAATATTAAAATCTAAAAACCACGGAGGTTTATTGTGATGCTAACGAGTTAAATTTAGTACAGTAAGAAAATAAACAGGCCAATAACATATGGAATTATGTGAGATGAGCAGATCAGTAATACAGTAAAACTAAAATAATAATCCTTAAAACGAGGTGACAAACAACATGTACGGGAAACGAACGGTGAGTTTTATTATTCCAAGACTGATTATAGCTTAATACTGCGCGCTTAAGCGCCGATGCTATAGACGACGATAGTCTCAAGTTTTTGCTTCGTCCCAGGAATGTCCAGCCTCCGAAACTCTATGGTCTGCCAAAAGTACATAAAACAGAATGTGCCCTTGCGTCCGATAGTGAGTCAGATAGACTCACCGACGTATGAACTCGCTAAACACGTAGCCAAAGTACTGCAGCCATTAGTGGGACGAACGTCGTCGTTTGTCAAAGATTCTCGTCATTTCATAGAAATTCTGCACCAAAACAAGGTTGATGTGAATGAGTTGATGGTCAGTTTTGACGTAGAATCACTCTTCACTAATGTACCAGTAGCAGATTGTATGGAGGTTGTAAAGGTGATGTTACAAGAACATAACATCCCGATGCAGTATTCAACATTGTTATATCATTGTCTGTCGACAAATTTTTTCATATACCAGGGTCAGTATTACCTACAAATAGATGGCGTTGCTATGGGCAGCCCGGTAGCTCCAGTGGTGGCAAATATATGGATGGAGTTTTTCGAAGAGAAAGCCCTTGCTACAGCGCCCACAGAGATTAAACTATGGAAGAGGTATGTTGACGACGTATTCTGTATATTGAAGGGTAACAGACAAGATGTGGATGCTCATCTCACTAATTTAAATGGGATACACGCCAAGATTAAATTCACCTGCGAGACAGAAGAAGACAGAAGTATAGCATTTTTGGACGTCAAAATCGGTGTGCGGAATGATTGCTCACTGAGTCATTCGGTCTATAGAAAGCCCACTCACACTGACCGCTACCTCAATGCCACCTCTCATCATCACCCTAGGCATCTTAACTGTGTGGTGACTTCTCTGACTGACAGAGCTTATGATCTGTGTGATGAAGAACATTTAGATCAGGAGCTGAAGCACGTCCGAGAGGTCTTACGGAGCAATGGATATAAGGGGCAGTTACCACCAAGACACAAAATGAGACACCAAAAAGACAGGGTAGTTAGGCAACCAGTGTTTCTGCCCTATATTAAAGGAGTGACAGACAAGATCTCCAATGTTCTTAATAAATACTCAATTAATACTGTCTTCACTCCACTAAGAAAAGTGGCACAATGTCTGCGATCTCCCAAAGACAGTTTTCCTTTAGAAAAACCTGGAGTCTACAAAGTTGACTGCAGCTGTGGTAGTTCGTACATAGGCCAAACTAAACGCACTATTACATGCCGAATAAAGGAACATATAAAAGCGGTCAAAAACAATGACAAACAGAAGTCAGCAATTGCGGAACATTTGTTAGAATCGGGTCCAAATCACTGGATTGAGTTCCATAACCCTAAGATAATTTCGACAGAACGCCATTACATACCAAGATTGGTTAGGGAAGCGATCGAAATCACAAAGTACAAAAATTTCAATCGTGAGGATGGGTTTAAATTGTCCAATGTCTGGAATCCAGTGATTCGTAAATGCAAAAACCATATATTTCGGCAAAATGTTGTTTCGCGTGCGGATACTGTGAGTGTTGTGTGTCGAGAACAGGTGCGAGAAAATAGTGAGTTTGTGAACAATGGTACTGCAAGTGATCGCAATAAAAGACTTCGAAGGAGGGTAGACCGATATGTCTGCCAATAACAGCTTACCCGCAACAACTTCAGTTACGCCGTGACCATGGCACTTGCAACAGTGCCGAAATATCGGAAACTCAAAAATAATAAGGTACATGGTAGCAATCCCGTTACAATCAATTCTAATGTTAATGACCATGTAAGTTTAAATCAATATATTGTTAACCGGTACGGGCCGGATACTTCTAAAATAATAAAAGACCTAGAACGCGCGCGGAAAAGATGTGAATGTTTGAAGAACTCACTGTCATTTCTAGTGAAGTGTCGTGATGCGGACATAATTCCAGTGTGTGTTAGGATAAAACCTAGACCAGACATCCACGGTTCCGTGAGTATTCTACGAAATGCGAGTGTAAAATTATTGCGCAAGTCGATAAGAAATTGTAGGTACCAATTGGACCGAACTCAGTGTGATTTATATCAAATACACCAAAAGTGCAGTGAGATGCTTTCACCAAGCGACTTCGATATTTGTGATCGTGTAACTTACCTACAAGCACAACGTATTGGGGAACTGAAAGGTATGAATCATGATCGTAAGTTCGAGTCGTTGCTACAAAAACAAAAGCCTGCCGCCTACTACCGGAACTCGATCGAAACTCGAACGGTTGTTAACATGTCTAGTGTCGAGTTGTCAGATGCAGCAATAACAATATTGGAGAAGGGTTTAAATTTTGCAATTACACCTAAACGTATTCCCTATGAAGAAGTCATTGGATCAGTGGAAGAAAGTATCACTCGTAATAAAATACCTCTTGTCGATGCGGATACATTAAGGCAGGACATAGCGGTCATATTACGACATGTAGCACCCCCGAGATCAAATATCACTCCTTCAGAATTAGCTGCATTACAGGAGCTTCGAAATAATGAAAGCATTATTGTGATTAAAGCTGATAAGGGTAATGCAACAGTTGTTATGGACGTCACTGAGTATAACATCAAGATCCTTAGTTTACTTAGTGATAATAATACTTACCAGAAAGTAAACTTCAATCCAACGGCAAGAACAGATCGAAGCACTCGTTCACTCATCAAACAAAGCGCCGATGCTATAGACGACGATAGTCTCAAGTTTTTGCTTCGTCCCAGGAATGTCCAGCCTCCGAAACTCTATGGTCTGCCAAAAGTACATAAACAGAATGTGCCCTTGCGTCCGATAGTGAGTCAGATAGACTCACCGACGTATGAACTCGCTAAACACGTAGCCAAAGTACTGCAGCCATTAGTGGGACGAACGTCGTCGTTTGTCAAAGATTCTCGTCATTTCATAGAAATTCTGCACCAAAACAAGGTTGATGTGAATGAGTTGATGGTCAGTTTTGACGTAGAATCACTCTTCACTAATGTACCAGTAGCAGATTGTATGGAGGTTGTAAAGGTGATGTTACAAGAACATAACATCCCGATGCAGTATTCAACATTGTTATATCATTGTCTGTCGACAAATTTTTTCATATACCAGGGTCAGTATTATAAATAGTGAGTTTGTGAACAATGGTACTGCAAGTGATCGCAATAAAAGACTTCGAAGGAGGGTAGACCGATATGTCTGCCAATAACAGCTTACCCGCAACAACTTCAGTTACGCCGTGACCATGGCACTTGCAACAGTGCCGAAATATCGGAAACTCAAAAATAATAAGGTACATGGTAGCAATCCCGTTACAATCAATTCTAATGTTAATGACCATGTAAGTTTAAATCAATATATAATACTTTCTATATTTAAATATAAAACGAAATACTTGTTTCTGAAGTTTACGCGAATATTACTCATCGAAATAAAACAACTTTTTTACGGATTAACTTTTCGCGAGTTTATTAATTTCATCCCGACGTTTCGAACACTTTACAGCGTTCGTGGTCACGGGTAGACTAAGATGTTATTTGTCATTTACAGAGTTTTGAAAAATATACACTACCGTCACTCAATAATATTAATTAACGTTCCTATCCACGCAGAAAGAGCTAACTGTGTCTTGTGATCTTGCAGTGAGTGGTCTAGCTTGGGTCCTAGTTAGAACTGGATCCCATGCAGGTGGAATTTTCCAACCATCTTCTCTGTTAAAATTTGGATGTTTTCTTATTTCTATAGCTTCGCGTAGCATACGTGGAATGAACCGACGTTCGATGACAGCACTTTGGGTTGGTCAAAACGTATGAAGTGGTTGGGTTTGTCTAAGGCATGTTCACACACTGCAGATTTTATGTTTCGTCTATGTTTAACGTCAGCTATATGTTCTTTTATCCGCACGCCTATACTTCGTTTGGTTTGCTCGATGTAGGATAGGTCACAGTCACATTCCAGTCTATACACCCCTGCATCTTGAAGAGGTATGGTGCACTTGACAGGTGGTAAAAATTGGTTAATCTTCTTTGGCGGCTTGAAATAAGTCTTGATGGAAGCTCGCTTCAAGATATTCCCAATCTTGTCAGTGACCCCCTTGATGTAAGGTAGTACGGCAGGTGGGCGTTCAACTGTCATGGGCTTGGCACTGGCACGGGGTCTGCAACGACGTGGTACTGGAAGCTGGTTGTCCCGTAGTACCTTTCTTACATGCTGAAGTTCAGCAGCCAGGTGTCGGTCGTCACAGATGCCCAACGCTCTCTGAAACAAAGTTTTGCCCACGGTAGCTAACTGTGAAGGATGATGGTGAGATGCACCATTGAGATATTTGTCTGTATGGGTGGCCTTTCTAAAAACTGTGTGGCTAAGTGTGTTATCAGAATTCCTAGTAAGTAAAACATCTAAGAAAGCTAGTTTTAGTAAGCTCAATTTCCATAGTCAATTGTATTTGTGGATGAATAGAGTTAAGATGGTTCAAAAAAGCAGAAACTTTATCAGTGGGTAATATTGTGAAGGTGTCATCTACGTACCGTTTATAAAACCTTGGTGATATAGGTGATGTGTTCAAAGCTGTGGCCTCAAAATCTTCCATGAAGATATCAGCAACAACAGGTGATACTGGGGAACCCATCGCTACACCATCAATTTGTATGTAGAATTCACCGTCCCATAATAAATAGCCAGATGTTAGGCAATGCTCTAATAGTTCTGCATACTCTATGGGCATATCCAATTCAACTAACTTCCTTCTGGTAATTTCAATGCAGTCTTTCACAGGTAAACTTGTAAATAGGGACTGTACATCAAAACTTACCATTGTTTCATTTTCTGCCAATTGCAAGGTCTTTATTTGGCTTATAAAGTCATAGGAAAACTTAACATGCGCCGTAGTTCCTCCTCGTAGTACAGATAGTGTTTTCGCCAAACGCTTCGCCAGCTTGTAGGTTGGGGAATCAATCTGACTCACAATAGGACGAAGAGGAACATTGGTTTTGTGTATTTTAGGCAACCCATACAGTTTAGGTGGTTTTGCATATGTTGGTACTAATTGCTTGGCATCAAGATTTAAACTATCGCTATGTTTTTTCACTAGGTCGCTGGTTTTCTTCAATATTTTGCTCGTTTGATCTATTTTTACATGTTTGTAGGTTGTTTCGTCCGACAGCAACTGTGATATTTTGAGTTTATAATCTGATGTATCCATTATAACCGTAGCGTTTCCTTTATCTGCACGTAAGATTGTCAAGTCCGGTTTAGATTTTAAGTTTTTAAGTGCTAAATATTGGTCACGAGAAAGATTCGACTTAGGTATTTTGCTATATAAAACGAAAACGATTTTTGTATATAAAACGAAAGTTAAAATTGTACCTACTAGGAAACTTGTAATTAAATCCATTAGCAAATGTGCGTTTTCTCGAATCCTTCTTTTGGTTGTTTAAATGGTGTTATAACAATGTATTTTATAGATTTCTTACCTATTACTTTAATTATTTAATTTAAATGACGACTCAGGTTGCGTCAATACAAACCTCATTGGTTTCAAAATGCGACTTTTATTAATATTTATGTAATGTCTTTTTGATTTAGTAATTAAAAAATGTATAAAAGATTCCCCAATTTACTCATAGAATATGCTTCATTGTAAAACAGGGCCTGACCGTGCGTTCAAACCGGCAACCTCCAATAACTGTCGTCCGCTTTCCACACGATTTGCCTTTAGAGGGTCTACTCCCTAAGATGTTGCATTACCAACATTTTCTGCTCTAGTCATCTCGCTCTTTCACAATTCTATAAGTACTTTGATATTGTGAGTAAGCGAGATGTGTGATAAATAGTGCTTAAATCATTTAACTACATAATATCGTAATATAAGAACTAACTGACTAAAATACAATAAACAAAATACTTTGCTAAGCTGCATCGTAACCAGTTTAGCCAAAAACATACACAAATACATACAAACATATAAGTCAAACTGTTAAACTCCTTTTTACAGATTCAGTTTCATTTTTATTATTAGTAATAATATAACAGAGCAAAGGCAATCGTATTCATTTGACAGTTCAAAACGTACGGTATGATCTGTCCAACGGTAAAGAACAAAGCGTTTAACAGATCATACCGTACGTTTTCAACTGTCAAATGAATACGATTGCTTTATACAATTACACCTCAGGTTAGAATGATAATACAGTATTAAAATCTGAAAGTAGGTACGTCTTCTAAAAAAACATTTTAAATGCTTAGTTATATTGAAATTAACGTGCTGTTTATCCCGTCCATTGTAATGACTTACATCAAAGTTATGGATATGTATGAGATGAAGAAGTAAGTAAAAGGTTTTTCCTTCTTATATATCGGCTATAAAACACGCGTAGAATTTGTTTTTACATAGTAGGCGCCTAGACCGGGCTCACCAAACAGCTCACGAGGAAAGCACGAAATATCCTTTGAATTATCCACTGGCTTTTTCCGAACCAATTTCTTGTCTAGTTCAGTTAGTTTGATTTTGGTTGATGATTCTACGTGATAGGTTGTATTCAACAAAGAAATTAAAAAACATATTGTATTGAGATTAGTTTCTCTTTGACGACCTCTGTGGTGTAGCTGCTAAGCACGCTGGGTTCTCAAGGCAGCGCCGCTCCGAGGTTCCGGATTCGATTCCCGGTCGGGTCAATGCGGAAATCATAATTTTCTATATTGTCTCGTGTCTGGGTGTTGTGGTACCACCGGTTTTTTATTTCCATGACACAAGTGCATTGGCTACTTGCTTTGGGGTTAGAGCAATGGATGTAATTGGTATCCAAAATTTATTTATTATTCTTAGGGCCTATTTTTCAATGGTCAGATAAATTATAAAGCGACAGATTTTAAAATATGACGGTTACGTTTGATTGCTGACAATTAGGAAACGTTTTCAAATAAGCCATATGGTATTTTGTTCAACGAATATTTATTATCTGACTATTGAAAAACCGGCCAAGTGCGAGTTGGACTCGCGCACTGAGGGTTCCGAACCAACGTTAACTGAATTAGGGAATCCACTTACTTCTACTTAGTAAAAAACCACAATATTTTGTCGACAGCAAATATAACTTTGTTTTTATAGTGTTTGTATGAAGTACAAAGTTATATTTGCGGTTGTTGAAAATGTGTTATTCTATCTCAAAAACTACTTGTTGGATCTCGTCCGAACCAATTTTCGTTGAAATTATTTGTTAAGACCTATATTGCATATTTTTCAAAATTTACACTTGCTTGTTTTAGAAGTTAGATGGAGGGGACGCCCATTTTACCACTTTGGATGCGTCTAGCTATGAAACGTTAGACTTTAAAAGAAAATAGTTTTAGGAACCTCTACGTCATTTTAGAAAACCTATCCATAGACACCCCACACGCATTGGTTTGAGTAAAAAAATAAATTTTGGTTTTAGTTTCATGTATGGGAGCCCCCCCTTAGCTGTCAATATTTTTTATTTTTTGTATGAGAATCGGTAAGCGGTTAACAAGACACATCTTCCTACCAAATTTCAATTGTGTAATGCTTATAGTTACAGAATAAAATGGCTGTGACATACGGACGGACAGACATACAGACAGACAGACAGACTTGACGAAACTATAAGGGTTCCGTTTTTTGCCATTCGGCTACGGAACCCTAAAAATGAGCCCTTAATAAAGTAACTAAACCCATAATAACTCTATTTTGATAGCTTTATATAGCACACTTTTCGTGACATTTATTTCAGGCTGGTGTACAGTTTTATTCCTGAGCTCTAATGGAATTTTCCAACGATTTACTCAGACTGTTTTAGCACCTTGTTAAAAAGAATAAAATCGCCATGAAACGGGGTAGTTGCAAAAAGCGGAAAACAAATACGACGTCCCGGAAAGCACTAAACATAATTGAATTCAACAGCTCCATATTAAACTCAATTAAGATGGGCGGGTACGATACGGTTTACGCTCTCCGCATACAAAACGATCGTAAAATTCGCCATGTTTTGTTACGATCGCGATCACATCACTGTTATAGTAAGGAGGAGGTGTCTTCACACAAACAGATCACAACGCCGTAGTTTTTAGGATTCCGTAGCCGAATTGCAAAAAAACGTCAAATAGATAGGTCTTTTTAAATGACATCGAAGTTTCTTAAAACATTTTCTCTTAAAGTCTAACTTTCAAGAGATAGACGTTTCCAAAGTGGTAAAATGGGCGTCCCCCCCCCCCCCTCCCTCATCTAACTAAGCGAGTGTAATATTAAAATTTATATATATATATATGATGAAGATCTTGGCATTTTTTTTAATAAGTATTGATTTGATCGAAATAGTTGTTTTTGAGAAAGATAACATTTTCAGTAACCGCAAACATAACTTTGTTATTCATACAAATACTATGAAAAACAAAGTCATATTTGCTGTCAACATAATATTGTGGTATTTTAGCTAGGTGGAAGTAGGTGGATAGAGATCCACCTACACCTATTCCTATATCCTATATAGTTTAAGTTGGCACGGAACCCTTAGTGTGCGAGTCTGACTCGCACTTGGCCGGTTTTTCATCTTCATGTGGAACTTTTTCTACATTTCCACTTTGACAAGGCATGCTTGCTTTATTGTTACACGTAATTTTTTTGTGATCGGTACAATCATTCATTACATTGATAAAGTTGTAATAAAAATAATTATACATATGTGCATATTGTTAGCGTGGAAATTGACTAGGTGCACCGCCCTAGCGTCGAACGACTGACATCACTAACGGCCGTTCCCTATATCCATTCTAACTGTGGTTTTGCCCTACTAGAGTTAGAAATGGTTATCTACCTTTAGATTTTTTGTTTCTATAAACCTACTGGCAGTAGGGTAAACTATCTCTGGATGCATCTTATCGATGGGAGGACGGATAGCTTACTAGGGATAGGCATTTGTATGAAATTGACATTTATTGCGTTCCTATAATGTTTTTCATCTGACTGTCAGTCAGTTTGACTATCTCTAGTAACCCCAGAATTCAATCCTAGGATTTTGGAGGATTACGCTCTTGTACACCCTGGCAAATTACTAGTTTTAAATGTTTCATTGATTTATTTATGTAAAAGTCCTGCTGCTCACAAGGTTAAGATGTTCCTTTAACCTAAGAAACTGACCCTAGCCATATATAAACTGACTATAGCCTAACAAAAGATACTTAGATATAATAAGGATGATGTGGTAGGCGAGCTGCGTTCAGGTCATCCAGGGCAGCAGCGTTAAGATGGTAGGTAGGTGGTGGGACCCGCTACTAGTCTGACAGACTGCCCAAACTGATCATAGGGACGGATAAAGGTGTCTGCTGCAGTGAAGGGAAATGAGAACAACAAGGATGGATAATATCTGATTTATTGGTAGTAAATTAGTTTATTTAAAATATTAACAGATACATTAATAGGTGGGCCGCCAGTGTGAGTTCCGACGGTGCTGGATTCTGCTATGTAGGTCACTGACGTGTTCGTAGGTGTAGAATGTAAGGTGCTGCCTCGTTCAATTTATGAAAAACATATAAGTTTCGGCGAACAATATTGAATCCAAGTTCAAGCAGTCAACTTTTTCTCTGGGAACAGCTGAGTGACTGGGAAGGTACCCGATGCTTTGCATAGCATTCGATGAGCCTGAAATAATTCCACCAGCATCATCATCTATTCCTTTGTCAAGGGAAGGTGGACTTTTTGCTGTGGCTGAAAGAAGTAAATAAAACAAATCAGTATAACATGAAAACAACTGGTATTTAAGCAAAGGATATTGACCAAAACTCTATAGAAACTCTGCACACTTTGCGGCAGCATGCGTCTTTACAAAATGTTTGGATAAAATATATACCTAAATATTTGAAAGAATACACACAAAAAATATTTTTGATAAAAAATCAGGTTTACAAGGAATTCAATGGCAGATTAGGCATTTTGAGGTTATGTTTTGTGATTGCAGAGTTAATGCACCTCACCTACATTCATTTTGATACATTCAGAAGGTAATTGTTATATTTTACTAAAGTAATTCAATACTTAATAACTTAGTTACCCTTAAAATACCAGTACAATTATAATTCAAACAAGATTTTTAAAATATAAACTACAAAGTCAATATCATTTAAAAACCGTAAACGACTTGTTTGTGAGAGTACAATTGATACTCACTCACTGCACTTATTTTATGGAAAAGGAAATAAATTCCTCCTTGAATACATTGTTTACCAGCTGGACACATTGTTTTTTCTAAGCAATCGGACTGATAGCATTCTGAAACGTTTGCGAAAATAAACTGGAACTATAACTTTCTATTTCTTTTCAATCGGTCGTTTTGAATTTTAAAATTTATAAATACTTTTTACGTTAAAAAGTATTAATTTTCAATCAATTGACGTAGTATGATGTCAATCAATCAGCTGTCTGTCAGAGCTCAAAAAAGTTCCATTTTACGTAAAGTCTGCTGCATGCTTCACATAATATTTTTACCCAAAATAGAACATATATATAATTAGGTACATAGCAATAATAATAAATATTATTTTAAACGTATTATATAAATATTATCCTTGGTGTATCATAATGACCACAAATATCGTGAAAACGTTGACGCGACGTAATTGAGAGGGTTTTGTACAACTGCGTAATTCGAAACGTAAGGGAGGGCTTGGATAATGTGGCCTATCTTCTGCTAACTGGAGATAAGCAACACCTATCTGTAATATAGAAACTGTTTATTATGGTCGATAGCTGGTGACAACAGTTCGAGGATAGCTATCTATCTTTGATCTTAGTTTGCATATAGGGAACGGCCGTAAGGAAGCTGTCAAGATGGCGGATCTGTCATGCGGGCTTCGGCTAGATTGGAGTGCTTGTTTGTCAAGTCTAACGAAATATTTATAAATATAGTCTCAATCCATAATCGTGTCGCATTATTTGCAAATCCCGCTTACAATACTTTTAACGTGTCCTAAATCTACGTTTTATTTTACCCTGCTCGTTGTTAATTATCTGTCTTCCCTAATCCGTCATTAATTATTTATTACGCACTTCACTTCTTATCTTTTAAGAGTAGCAAGATTTCAAATCTACTAGAAATCATAGAGTAAAAGGTTGGTTTATATTACCTACCTACCTATAAAATGACAATCTTTAAAAAGTATTGTCGATAAACTTATTTTTATGAGCCAATCGGTTAGTGTGAATACTCCCTAAATAGCATTGTCTTTCAGGAATGAATTCTTCGGTCTCAAGATTCTTTTTAAACGTTTTCTATTGCATGAGAGTGCAGGTTGTTAAATCGAATGGTCAAAGAATAAAAAGAAATGGTCAAGCTACCTTGATACATGTATATTGATAAGAAAGTACATATTTTCATTACAAAAAAAAATGTGTAGGTTTTACAGAAACATATCAATCGTTACGGAACATATAGACTACAGAATATTTTTGATGCTTTTTATTACGTGAAAATCTGGACTCTTAGCCCTATTTGTAATATTCCGCATCCAATGTATACGTAATGTTTTATTTTACTTCGAAAGCGCCCATATAAAACTTAAAATTAAATAGAAAATTCGAATCTCACCTTATCAATTTTAAAAATCAAAAACATTTTACCACTATCCTACATAAAAGTTTCCCCTGCATTGCGAACAATTTGTTACTGATATTCCTTCGGTTGTTTCGAACAAAAGGCTTGCATAGAGAGCATTGTTTTCTTTTCAAGTCGCTCGATGAAAATGGGTTGATAACAATAGGCGAATTGTTTTTCAGAATACATTTACATAATCATGGGTACGTTTGGGACTATTCAAGTGTACTTTTGAACTTTTTTAATGCGTTTACCTTTAGTTTTAGAGTTATAAGTTTAATTTACCCTACCAAAGTATTCAGTAGCATTCTAGTTGACAACAGTAAGATAAGAAAGGCTTCCATTTAGTACGGTAGCTTTCGGAGATTTAATTTCATTGTAATAAGATTTTTTTCAGAGTACTTATTTTAGTGGGAAATGAATGTTCTTAAATCTGAAATAATACCATGGTTTTCTTACTAAAATAATGATTACTAGTTACTGAAAAAAAATCTCAGTGAAATGAATTCCGTCGTGCTGCGCCATCTTTTCAAATTACCACCAAATTTTAGAGGTAAAAATAAAAAGCACATGAGTTTCTTATTCGGAATTATTTAAAAAAATATTACCAGTAGCTCCTCTTTCTAGCCGATTCTAAAAAAAAATAGTGCAGTTCTTTAAAACAAGAAAAAATAAAACTAAGTCATGCAACATTAAAAAAAACTTAAAATCTACCTATTCAAAAACTACCTATTTACTTGTAATAAAAAATATGTATTTCAAATCAGACAATAAAAAAACGTTTTGATACAAATAGCCACAGCAAAAAAAAAGAAAATTAGTGAAGGGATGATTTTTTTCAGCTCCAAACGATGCAAGACTTAGTATGTCATATTTAGTACATTTAGGTACTATTCTAAATGTGTTCCATGTGTTTCTTTCAGAGGCTGAGTACGACGCTGGTACGCTTAGAATTCTACTAGCAATTGAACTACATGACTATTTTAAACAAGATTGTTTTAAATACGTAAAAGCTAAGTTTAAGTTAAGCCCCAACTTTGCATGTTCGAAACATTTTTTAATCGTTAAAAATTTAAATTCTATAAGAAATTTGTGATTTACTCAGTCATTTAAACTATGGCAGGGACTGTAAATGTTTTTTTTATTAATGTAACTGTCATGCAGCTGATCAAACCTAGGTTTAAAACCAGTTTAATACCTACTATTTATCTTCTGCCACACATAGTTTCATACTCTTTGGCTGGATCAGCTGTGTGGATATCGTTCAGTAATTGACACGTCATTAGTGGAAGCCCTTCGAAAGCAGCGAAAATAACTCGAGTGGAATAGTTCGTTCCGATACGAAGATATTATGTTTTCGAGAATGTAGGTCAGTACGTCAGTTTATCTATTTCCACACACTTTTGTTAGTTTAATGGTGCTTATGATTAAGGTTCCTCTTTCTGCCAATGCATTGCCCGAGGGCTTGAATTTTGAAATTTCATTTTGCAATAAACATAGCAATGTCAATAAATAACAGTAATTTTACTTAGTTGACATGACTGTGGGTATACGGTTCTAATTTTATACTTTATTTTAGCTTAATCGCTATACATCTTCTTCGAAACCCTGTTAACATAACCCTATGTGACCGATGTCAGTTAACACTTTATTAAGTTAATTTAACAGTGCAAACCATTCATATTGTATTTGAGTTAATAACATAGAACTCAGCCAGTCGTTTTTTACGGAAGTAAAATACTTTGTTACATTAATAATTACCTACTAAAGAATTAATCATTATAACGAGAAAATTATTAATATTACTGAACCATGATTAAGATGCTCTCTAAACTGCTTGATTGCATATTAAATCAAGTCCAAGAAAACAAAAGAAAAAAGGTAAGGAAAACCGTAAAAAGGTGTAGCTTTTATGTTTAAACCGCAACAATACTTAGGTTCGACCACTGAACGTGTATATCTGTGGATGCAGTTTCTTTGTACTTGTTAGCATTAACATTTGAATAATTTTTAACATACAATCACGCCACTTCGACAAGAAATTAACTATAATAAATAAAACAAAACGGTTATCCGCCTTATCTAGGCTTGACGTACCTACCGAAAAATTGACACTAGCTAAACAATTAAATAAATTCGTGATTTGACACTTTTGAGAATGGATGTTTTTCGTGAAGCCATTTTGATTATTGATTGGCTTACTAATGGATATGTTTTTTAGAGTTCCGTTCCCAAACACATCGCGATATGCAGTCAAAAATTGACGACCTACATCGAGAGGCGGGAATCACGGGGCTCCGAATCAACTGCCGGAAGACTCAAGAAATGCGATCTGGAGTGAAGAATTGCACACCGCTACGGATTGGTGCAGAGGATGTGGAACGAGTCCACAACTTTACTTACCTCGGGAGCGTCGTGTCAGAAACTGGAGGTACTGAAGAGGACATCACTTCACGCATTTCCAAGGCCAGAGCTACCTTCGCACAACTTCGGCCCGTGTGGCAGTCCCGGAAATTGACTCGAAGGGTTAAAACCAAGATCTTCGCGTCAAATGTCAAATCCGTACTGCTTTATGGATGCGAAACGTGGAAGGTCACCAAAGTCATCTCGCAGCAGCTCCAGGTCTTTGTCAACCGTTGTCTTCGCCGAATCCTTGGTATATACTGGCCCGAAAAAATTTCCAACGTCGAACTGTTGGAACGCTGCCACGAAATCCCGATCGACCAGCAGATCAAGCGCCGCAAGTGGAATTGGATTGGCCACACTCTCCGAAGGGACCCGGATCACATCCCCAGGCAGGCTCTGGACTGGAACCCCCAAGGGAGGCGCAAACGTGGTCGCCCCAAACAAACTTGGCGGCGCACTGTAGCAGACGAGGCGAAAAGAATAGGCAAGACGTGGAGTGAAATGAAGCGCGAAGCTCAAAATCGAACGCGATGGAGGACTGTTGTGGACGCCCTCTGTCCCATCTAGGGGACATAGGGCCATAAGTCAAGTAAGTCAAGTTCCCAAAAGATAAAATACAAGAGAATCCTATTACTAAGAATTCGTTGTCTGTCCGTCTTTTCGTTCGTCCGCCTGGTTGTAACTAGGCTGTATTTCAAGAAGCGCGAGAGCAAGACAATTGATAACAACAAAAATACAATAAAAACAAAATAAAAAAATATTTAACTCCCATAGAATAAACACGATAGTTTTTTTTTGCCGTTTTTTGCTTGATATCAATTAGTGCTTAGGCACTTTAAATAATTTACTATTGTTTTTACCTATTTAATAGTATAGATCCTTTCGTGCTCGAGTCCGACTCGCACTGGTTCGTTTTTTTTTGTCTGTGGCAATAATAAATGAGCATTTTAATGAAATGCGATTCGCGGGGTCAGTTTTGTCTAAAAAACGCTTCTAAGCATACATCTGTTCACTGGACCCGACCCACTCACTTACTCGTAAATGCGTAGCACAAAATTTGCGTACTCCAACACAAAGTAGCGAACCGAATGGCCTTGTAAAAGCTAACGGTGGGGCTTAAAGAGAGCAAAAAAACGAAAGAAAATCACAACTAAAACGAAATAGGACTACTATGAAAGTATTCGAGTTGTTCAAGATAATGAAAAAAGTTGGTCAAATGATCACCCGCCTTCCGGCCGAACCTAAGCGCGTAGTTGCTTAATACTGTGCTTAAAAGTCGGAGTTTATTACATAGATTTCAGTTATTTTTTTTAGCAAGAGATAATATGCTTTTGAATGTTTTTAACACTCACAGTGTCATATTTTATATTCATAAAGATGAAATAAGAAACCAAAAATTTGCGCACGGGCGGGACTTGAACCAGCAACCTTTTGGCAAACCGGGCCAAACGCTCTTACCAATTGAGCTACC
This sequence comes from Pyrausta purpuralis, assembly GCA_963924145.1. NCBI lineage: Eukaryota > Metazoa > Arthropoda > Insecta > Lepidoptera > Crambidae > Pyrausta > Pyrausta purpuralis. The sequence continues at coordinate 7,874,735 of OZ001646.1, forward strand.
GTGCTGTTAGTCCGACCCTGCGAAATTTGTGGTCTCTTATGTAAACGTCAGTTGCGTGACGCTTAGCGCCATCTAGCCGTCTGTTTATGAAACAGATGGCCCAAGCAGTTATTCTTTACAGAATAAATTCAACTTGGAAATTGATGTCGCTTCGCTATCTAATGCTTTTGAATGTTTTTAACACTCACAGTGTCATATTTTATATTCATAAAGATGAAATAAGAAACCAAAAATTTGCGCACGGGCGGGACTTGAACCAGCAACCTTTTGGCAAACCGGGCCAAACGCTCTTACCAATTGAGCTACCGTGCTGTTAGTCCGACCCTGCGAAATTTGTGGTCTCTTATGTAAACGTCAGTTGCGTGACGCTTAGCGCCATCTAGCCGTCTGTTTATGAAACAGATGGCCCAAGCAGTTATTCTTTACAGAATAAATTCAACTTGGAAATTGATGTCGCTTCGCTATCTAATGCTTTTGAATGTTTTTAACACTCACAGTGTCATATTTTATATTCATAAAGATGAAATAAGAAACCAAAAATTTGCGCACGGGCGGGACTTGAACCAGCAACCTTTTGGCAAACCGGGCCAAACGCTCTTACCAATTGAGCTACCGTGCTGTTAGTCCGACCCTGCGAAATTTGTGGTCTCTTATGTAAACGTCAGTTGCGTGACGCTTAGCGCCATCTAGCCGTCTGTTTATGAAACAGATGGCCCAAGCAGTTATTCTTTACAGAATAAATTCAACTTGGAAATTGATGTCGCTTCGCTATCTAATGCTTTTGAATGTTTTTAACACTCACAGTGTCATATTTTATATTCATAAAGATGAAATAAGAAACCAAAAATTTGCGCACGGGCGGGACTTGAACCAGCAACCTTTTGGCAAACCGGGCCAAACGCTCTTACCAATTGAGCTACCGTGCTGTTAGTCCGACCCTGCGAAATTTGTGGTCTCTTATGTAAACGTCAGTTGCGTGACGCTTAGCGCCATCTAGCCGTCTGTTTATGAAACAGATGGCCCAAGCAGTTATTCTTTACAGAATAAATTCAACTTGGAAATTGATGTCGCTTCGCTATCTAATGCTTTTGAATGTTTTTAACACTCACAGTGTCATATTTTATATTCATAAAGATGAAATAAGAAACCAAAAATTTGCGCACGGGCGGGACTTGAACCAGCAACCTTTTGGCAAACCGGGCCAAACGCTCTTACCAATTGAGCTACCGTGCTGTTAGTCCGACCCTGCGAAATTTGTGGTCTCTTATGTAAACGTCAGTTGCGTGACGCTTAGCGCCATCTAGCCGTCTGTTTATGAAACAGATGGCCCAAGCAGTTATTCTTTACAGAATAAATTCAACTTGGAAATTGATGTCGCTTCGCTATCTAATGCTTTTGAATGTTTTTAACACTCACAGTGTCATATTTTATATTCATAAAGATGAAATAAGAAACCAAAAATTTGCGCACGGGCGGGACTTGAACCAGCAACCTTTTGGCAAACCGGGCCAAACGCTCTTACCAATTGAGCTACCGTGCTGTTAGTCCGACCCTGCGAAATTTGTGGTCTCTTATGTAAACGTCAGTTGCGTGACGCTTAGCGCCATCTAGCCGTCTGTTTATGAAACAGATGGCCCAAGCAGTTATTCTTTACAGAATAAATTCAACTTGGAAATTGATGTCGCTTCGCTATCTAATGCTTTTGAATGTTTTTAACACTCACAGTGTCATATTTTATATTCATAAAGATGAAATAAGAAACCAAAAATTTGCGCACGGGCGGGACTTGAACCAGCAACCTTTTGGCAAACCGGGCCAAACGCTCTTACCAATTGAGCTACCGTGCTGTTAGTCCGACCCTGCGAAATTTGTGGTCTCTTATGTAAACGTCAGTTGCGTGACGCTTAGCGCCATCTAGCCGTCTGTTTATGAAACAGATGGCCCAAGCAGTTATTCTTTACAGAATAAATTCAACTTGGAAATTGATGTCGCTTCGCTATCTAATGCTTTTGAATGTTTTTAACACTCACAGTGTCATATTTTATATTCATAAAGATGAAATAAGAAACCAAAAATTTGCGCACGGGCGGGACTTGAACCAGCAACCTTTTGGCAAACCGGGCCAAACGCTCTTACCAATTGAGCTACCGTGCTGTTAGTCCGACCCTGCGAAATTTGTGGTCTCTTATGTAAACGTCAGTTGCGTGACGCTTAGCGCCATCTAGCCGTCTGTTTATGAAACAGATGGCCCAAGCAGTTATTCTTTACAGAATAAATTCAACTTGGAAATTGATGTCGCTTCGCTATCTAATGCTTTTGAATGTTTTTAACACTCACAGTGTCATATTTTATATTCATAAAGATGAAATAAGAAACCAAAAATTTGCGCACGGGCGGGACTTGAACCAGCAACCTTTTGGCAAACCGGGCCAAACGCTCTTACCAATTGAGCTACCGTGCTGTTAGTCCGACCCTGCGAAATTTGTGGTCTCTTATGTAAACGTCAGTTGCGTGACGCTTAGCGCCATCTAGCCGTCTGTTTATGAAACAGATGGCCCAAGCAGTTATTCTTTACAGAATAAATTCAACTTGGAAATTGATGTCGCTTCGCTATCTAATGCTTTTGAATGTTTTTAACACTCACAGTGTCATATTTTATATTCATAAAGATGAAATAAGAAACCAAAAATTTGCGCACGGGCGGGACTTGAACCAGCAACCTTTTGGCAAACCGGGCCAAACGCTCTTACCAATTGAGCTACCGTGCTGTTAGTCCGACCCTGCGAAATTTGTGGTCTCTTATGTAAACGTCAGTTGCGTGACGCTTAGCGCCATCTAGCCGTCTGTTTATGAAACAGATGGCCCAAGCAGTTATTCTTTACAGAATAAATTCAACTTGGAAATTGATGTCGCTTCGCTATCTAATGCTTTTGAATGTTTTTAACACTCACAGTGTCATATTTTATATTCATAAAGATGAAATAAGAAACCAAAAATTTGCGCACGGGCGGGACTTGAACCAGCAACCTTTTGGCAAACCGGGCCAAACGCTCTTACCAATTGAGCTACCGTGCTGTTAGTCCGACCCTGCGAAATTTGTGGTCTCTTATGTAAACGTCAGTTGCGTGACGCTTAGCGCCATCTAGCCGTCTGTTTATGAAACAGATGGCCCAAGCAGTTATTCTTTACAGAATAAATTCAACTTGGAAATTGATGTCGCTTCGCTATCTAATGCTTTTGAATGTTTTTAACACTCACAGTGTCATATTTTATATTCATAAAGATGAAATAAGAAACCAAAAATTTGCGCACGGGCGGGACTTGAACCAGCAACCTTTTGGCAAACCGGGCCAAACGCTCTTACCAATTGAGCTACCGTGCTGTTAGTCCGACCCTGCGAAATTTGTGGTCTCTTATGTAAACGTCAGTTGCGTGACGCTTAGCGCCATCTAGCCGTCTGTTTATGAAACAGATGGCCCAAGCAGTTATTCTTTACAGAATAAATTCAACTTGGAAATTGATGTCGCTTCGCTATCTAATGCTTTTGAATGTTTTTAACACTCACAGTGTCATATTTTATATTCATAAAGATGAAATAAGAAACCAAAAATTTGCGCACGGGCGGGACTTGAACCAGCAACCTTTTGGCAAACCGGGCCAAACGCTCTTACCAATTGAGCTACCGTGCTGTTAGTCCGACCCTGCGAAATTTGTGGTCTCTTATGTAAACGTCAGTTGCGTGACGCTTAGCGCCATCTAGCCGTCTGTTTATGAAACAGATGGCCCAAGCAGTTATTCTTTACAGAATAAATTCAACTTGGAAATTGATGTCGCTTCGCTATCTAATGCTTTTGAATGTTTTTAACACTCACAGTGTCATATTTTATATTCATAAAGATGAAATAAGAAACCAAAAATTTGCGCACGGGCGGGACTTGAACCAGCAACCTTTTGGCAAACCGGGCCAAACGCTCTTACCAATTGAGCTACCGTGCTGTTAGTCCGACCCTGCGAAATTTGTGGTCTCTTATGTAAACGTCAGTTGCGTGACGCTTAGCGCCATCTAGCCGTCTGTTTATGAAACAGATGGCCCAAGCAGTTATTCTTTACAGAATAAATTCAACTTGGAAATTGATGTCGCTTCGCTATCTAATGCTTTTGAATGTTTTTAACACTCACAGTGTCATATTTTATATTCATAAAGATGAAATAAGAAACCAAAAATTTGCGCACGGGCGGGACTTGAACCAGCAACCTTTTGGCAAACCGGGCCAAACGCTCTTACCAATTGAGCTACCGTGCTGTTAGTCCGACCCTGCGAAATTTGTGGTCTCTTATGTAAACGTCAGTTGCGTGACGCTTAGCGCCATCTAGCCGTCTGTTTATGAAACAGATGGCCCAAGCAGTTATTCTTTACAGAATAAATTCAACTTGGAAATTGATGTCGCTTCGCTATCTAATGCTTTTGAATGTTTTTAACACTCACAGTGTCATATTTTATATTCATAAAGATGAAATAAGAAACCAAAAATTTGCGCACGGGCGGGACTTGAACCAGCAACCTTTTGGCAAACCGGGCCAAACGCTCTTACCAATTGAGCTACCGTGCTGTTAGTCCGACCCTGCGAAATTTGTGGTCTCTTATGTAAACGTCAGTTGCGTGACGCTTAGCGCCATCTAGCCGTCTGTTTATGAAACAGATGGCCCAAGCAGTTATTCTTTACAGAATAAATTCAACTTGGAAATTGATGTCGCTTCGCTATCTAATGCTTTTGAATGTTTTTAACACTCACAGTGTCATATTTTATATTCATAAAGATGAAATAAGAAACCAAAAATTTGCGCACGGGCGGGACTTGAACCAGCAACCTTTTGGCAAACCGGGCCAAACGCTCTTACCAATTGAGCTACCGTGCTGTTAGTCCGACCCTGCGAAATTTGTGGTCTCTTATGTAAACGTCAGTTGCGTGACGCTTAGCGCCATCTAGCCGTCTGTTTATGAAACAGATGGCCCAAGCAGTTATTCTTTACAGAATAAATTCAACTTGGAAATTGATGTCGCTTCGCTATCTAATGCTTTTGAATGTTTTTAACACTCACAGTGTCATATTTTATATTCATAAAGATGAAATAAGAAACCAAAAATTTGCGCACGGGCGGGACTTGAACCAGCAACCTTTTGGCAAACCGGGCCAAACGCTCTTACCAATTGAGCTACCGTGCTGTTAGTCCGACCCTGCGAAATTTGTGGTCTCTTATGTAAACGTCAGTTGCGTGACGCTTAGCGCCATCTAGCCGTCTGTTTATGAAACAGATGGCCCAAGCAGTTATTCTTTACAGAATAAATTCAACTTGGAAATTGATGTCGCTTCGCTATCTAATGCTTTTGAATGTTTTTAACACTCACAGTGTCATATTTTATATTCATAAAGATGAAATAAGAAACCAAAAATTTGCGCACGGGCGGGACTTGAACCAGCAACCTTTTGGCAAACCGGGCCAAACGCTCTTACCAATTGAGCTACCGTGCTGTTAGTCCGACCCTGCGAAATTTGTGGTCTCTTATGTAAACGTCAGTTGCGTGACGCTTAGCGCCATCTAGCCGTCTGTTTATGAAACAGATGGCCCAAGCAGTTATTCTTTACAGAATAAATTCAACTTGGAAATTGATGTCGCTTCGCTATCTAATGCTTTTGAATGTTTTTAACACTCACAGTGTCATATTTTATATTCATAAAGATGAAATAAGAAACCAAAAATTTGCGCACGGGCGGGACTTGAACCAGCAACCTTTTGGCAAACCGGGCCAAACGCTCTTACCAATTGAGCTACCGTGCTGTTAGTCCGACCCTGCGAAATTTGTGGTCTCTTATGTAAACGTCAGTTGCGTGACGCTTAGCGCCATCTAGCCGTCTGTTTATGAAACAGATGGCCCAAGCAGTTATTCTTTACAGAATAAATTCAACTTGGAAATTGATGTCGCTTCGCTATCTAATGCTTTTGAATGTTTTTAACACTCACAGTGTCATATTTTATATTCATAAAGATGAAATAAGAAACCAAAAATTTGCGCACGGGCGGGACTTGAACCAGCAACCTTTTGGCAAACCGGGCCAAACGCTCTTACCAATTGAGCTACCGTGCTGTTAGTCCGACCCTGCGAAATTTGTGGTCTCTTATGTAAACGTCAGTTGCGTGACGCTTAGCGCCATCTAGCCGTCTGTTTATGAAACAGATGGCCCAAGCAGTTATTCTTTACAGAATAAATTCAACTTGGAAATTGATGTCGCTTCGCTATCTAATGCTTTTGAATGTTTTTAACACTCACAGTGTCATATTTTATATTCATAAAGATGAAATAAGAAACCAAAAATTTGCGCACGGGCGGGACTTGAACCAGCAACCTTTTGGCAAACCGGGCCAAACGCTCTTACCAATTGAGCTACCGTGCTGTTAGTCCGACCCTGCGAAATTTGTGGTCTCTTATGTAAACGTCAGTTGCGTGACGCTTAGCGCCATCTAGCCGTCTGTTTATGAAACAGATGGCCCAAGCAGTTATTCTTTACAGAATAAATTCAACTTGGAAATTGATGTCGCTTCGCTATCTAATGCTTTTGAATGTTTTTAACACTCACAGTGTCATATTTTATATTCATAAAGATGAAATAAGAAACCAAAAATTTGCGCACGGGCGGGACTTGAACCAGCAACCTTTTGGCAAACCGGGCCAAACGCTCTTACCAATTGAGCTACCGTGCTGTTAGTCCGACCCTGCGAAATTTGTGGTCTCTTATGTAAACGTCAGTTGCGTGACGCTTAGCGCCATCTAGCCGTCTGTTTATGAAACAGATGGCCCAAGCAGTTATTCTTTACAGAATAAATTCAACTTGGAAATTGATGTCGCTTCGCTATCTAATGCTTTTGAATGTTTTTAACACTCACAGTGTCATATTTTATATTCATAAAGATGAAATAAGAAACCAAAAATTTGCGCACGGGCGGGACTTGAACCAGCAACCTTTTGGCAAACCGGGCCAAACGCTCTTACCAATTGAGCTACCGTGCTGTTAGTCCGACCCTGCGAAATTTGTGGTCTCTTATGTAAACGTCAGTTGCGTGACGCTTAGCGCCATCTAGCCGTCTGTTTATGAAACAGATGGCCCAAGCAGTTATTCTTTACAGAATAAATTCAACTTGGAAATTGATGTCGCTTCGCTATCTAATGCTTTTGAATGTTTTTAACACTCACAGTGTCATATTTTATATTCATAAAGATGAAATAAGAAACCAAAAATTTGCGCACGGGCGGGACTTGAACCAGCAACCTTTTGGCAAACCGGGCCAAACGCTCTTACCAATTGAGCTACCGTGCTGTTAGTCCGACCCTGCGAAATTTGTGGTCTCTTATGTAAACGTCAGTTGCGTGACGCTTAGCGCCATCTAGCCGTCTGTTTATGAAACAATTGAAATAAGAAACCAAAAAAAATTTTTGGTTTCTTATTTCATATTTATGAATATAAAATATGACACTGTGAGTGTTAAAAACATTCAAAAGCATTAGATAGCGAAGCGACATCAATTTCCAAGTTGAATTTATTCTGTAAAGAATAACTGCTTGGGCCATCTGTTTCATAAACAGACGGCTAGATGGCGCTAAGCGTCACGCAACTGACGTTTACATAAGAGACCACAAATTTCGCAGGGTCGGACTAACAGCACGGTAGCTCAATTGGTAAGAGCGTTTGGCCCGGTTTGTCAAAAGGTTGCTGGTTCAAGTCCCGCCCGTGCGCAAATTTTTGGTTTCTTATTTCATCTTTAAGAGATAATATATTTTTATATAAAAAGGATAATTACGTGCTTTTTGTTTGAACGCATTAAAATAATCTAGCAATTGAATTGAAATGTTTTTTATACAAATAAATATGTGCCAGACAACACACCAATAAAGTTTTCTTGACTACTAGTAAGGAAATTTTTGCCTCTTGTCAGCAATTCCAGACAACGATTACAACAGCGGCGTCTCGTCTAAGTTGTTGCGACCTACATTTTGTCATGATGAAGTCAATCTCGTTTCTCGTATAGCCATCTTGACTCAACCAGGTCCACTTCCTTTGAGGCGGCTTCTGGAAGAATGAGTTCATCGCAAAGAGTCCCTCCTTCTCCAGAAAGTCGGCCAGCCTCTGTCCCCTGGCGTTCCTTTGCCCGTATCAAAAGGGTCCCTTCAACTCATTCTCGCTTTATTTTGTCATACATGCATTTTTCATTTTACATTTTTACTTCAGTACTCAATTAGACGGCAATCGGTTAACTTGCATTTTATTTCTGTGCCCCTATATTTGATACTCGCCCTTATAACATTTGCATCTGCATTGAAATTTAATTATTATTGTCATTTATTATTAAGTCTTTATATAATCACTGGCCACTATAACTATGTCGGCTGAAGAAAAACTTTTTACCACTTATTAATTGATCCAGCATCCGTTCTTAGTAAGAACGCGGCCCAACTTCTCCACTTCTGATTTCTTACAACTTTCCAGAGATAATTACTTCCTAGATGTAAAAACTGGCGCCTTTTACGCTTGAGACAAGAAAAAAGGCTCTTTAACTCCTTTAGTAGCTCCTGTAAGTGTTGTACACGATTAGTTGTCCTTTTAATAGTGGTATGAGAAAACTTTGTATAGAGGAATTACATTTTCTTTAAATTCATTTTTGGAATGCTAAACATATCTGAATACGTAAAGATTTTTTGTTGTATAAGTAGGCTATTGACGTGGTGTGATTAAGCACGAAAAAAGGTCTAATAATTATTTTGGGCTTTTTAGTGCATTTTGGTTTTGAAGTCGGTTTTTATATTTTGAAGTTGCTTTTATTTCTTTATTTGAGTGATAACAGGAGGGAGGGGGGGGGGGCACCGTTGACTCTGTTCTTTAAGAAACTACAAATTACTTTTCATAAGTTCTGTCATTACAATCATTGAACTCTTAAGCGTTTTAAGGAGTTCCAACTCAGCTCAACTCTTCACAATATGTTGATTATAAGATTAAAGTAAAAAACACCTATACGTGCGTTTAAAATTTGAGGGTTAACTTCTAAGTAGCCTTTTTTTAAATCGGTCTACAAATGACTGTGATATGAGGTAACAGCCACCAAATAAAAAACATACATTCGAATTGATAACCTATTCTCTTTTAGGAGTCCGTAGCCAAATGGCAAAAAACGGAACCCGTATAGTTTCGTCAAGTCTGTCTGTCTGTCCGTCCGTATGTCAGAGCCACTTTATACTGAAATATACGTATATATACGTATGACACAGTTAAAACTTAGTAGGTAGATGTATCCTGTTTAACTGCTTTACGATTCTCATACAAAAATTAAAAAATAATTATATTTAAGGGGGGCTCCCATACTTTTTATTTATTTATTTAAAACACTTCATGCACAAACAAAAGGTACATATAGCGGACTCAATGCTAAAAGCATTCTCTCACAGGCCTTTACAGAGAAAATGACCCTAAAATGATTCCCATACGTGAAACTAAACCCTATACTTTAATTTTTATTAGTAGTATGCGTGTAAGGTATCATAAATATAACTTTTAAAATGACATCGAGGTTCCTAAAACCATTTTCTCTAAAAGTCTAACGTTTAAGAGATAGACAGACGCTGCCAGAGTGGTAAAATGGGGTTTTATGAAGTCGGCTAAAAAGAAACAAATCTTTTTTTTATTTCGCTACACCCTAACGAGTGGAAGAATACAGCTATAACAGTATAGAGTTACAAACTAACTAAACTAACGCAAACAAACTAGACTTTTCGTTGTACCTGTTGGAAGCTTTTACCAGTATCTTCATTCATAGCACCCCCGTTCATATAAACTTAACTTGAATTTTAACTTGTCCCTTTTATACGATTTAATTCACGCCACATTGAACGTTATTTTCACAATCAAGTCTCACGCGTTTAACGTGTTAGGTACGGACAACAGCACGTCAAGGTAAACACTGCTGTATCTTATTCATTTGTAATAAGGGCTAGTTTGCAACAAAAGTGGGTAGCCTGATGTGCTGGCCTCTGTACACAAACCGCGTTGTCGCGTGCTCCGGGTGTAAAGGGATGATTAATCGCGTAATCTCGACTCAATTAGCTGCTCAAGTGACGTTTTTAAACACTTGTTTGTGTGCTGCGTGGGTAAGTAGGTACGAAAATTGTGGCTTTTTAGGGTTCCGTAGCCGAATGGCAAAAAACGGAACCCTTATAGTTTCGTCAAGTCTGTCTGTCTGTCTGTCCGTCCGTATGTCACAGCCATTTTATTCTGTAACTATAAGCATTACATTGTTGAAATTTGGTAGGAAGATGTATCCTATTAACCGCTTACCGATTCCCAAACCAAAAATTAAAAAATAATGACATTTAAGGGGGGCTCTCATACATGAAACTAAAACCAAAAAAAAGGTATCTATAGATAGGTCTTTTAAAATGACATCGAGGTTTCTAAAACCATTTTTATTCAAAGTCTAACGTTTCATAGCTACACGCTTCCAAAGTGGTAAAATGGGCGTCCCCCCCCCCCCCATATAACTTCTAAACCAAGCAAGTGTAAATTTCGAGAAAAATATATGATGTAGGCCTTAACAAATACTTTCAACGATTCGAGTGGTGAACTTTTTTACGTGTGTGAACTTTTTTCGATCATGCGAGAATCGGCCTCCAGGTTTGGCAGGCAGGTATAATAAGGGGCGAGTAAACCACTGCAATTTCATTCATAGTAATATCCAGCGCGTTGAATACCTAACCTTCTTTTTCCATAATTTCGTCACCGCATCAAGCGTGAAATGGGAACCATGTGAAATACCCAAATATGTGTCATGTTAAGTCCCTGATTACAATCAAATTAAGGGCTGAACAGTAATAACTTAAGGGGTATTACCTTCTGAGGAAATAGCACACAAATATACTCGGGCTATATTCTTTTAATTTTTAACCAAATTAAACATTTTTATTTAAATTTAATATTCCCTTCACGACTTTTCGTATTATTTCTTATTCACCATGGTTAATAGATGAAATATCAATAAACTATTTTGTCTTTTAGCCTTATAATAACACTTGCGGTTTGCGAGCGGATGCCGGGCGGAACGCATGAGCAGCGTATCCGTCGCGGTTGTGTAACGAATACGTCGTGGATGCGCAGCGAATTAGTTGCGGACGCGCAACGTTATCGCCGCGAATAGCAGCGTAAACGTCATTTTGTAAGGGAAGCCTGGTTTTTACGTGATTTGTAGACTGCAAGGCGGGCCTTTTTTACGCGAAGTAATAAAGTTATGCCGCGTTTTTTTTTTATGTATGCCCGTCGTCATTGCCCGCAATACCGCGACTGCCCGCTAGTACGCCGCCAGTGCCCGGCAGGCACCAGCGGCGCGGTCTTTTTGCGCTTCACGTTCGTTGGTAGTATAGGTTACTCTTAGCGCTATAGTTTGCAGTGAAATTGACCGGCCCGGCCCACCCCGCCGTTTGCAAAGCGCCATATTGGACCTGCATCTTTCAGTTTGAAAATAATTTCATTTAATATAAATATAAAAAATAGCGCAGGATATGTCAAACTAAAATAAAAACTTATTTTATATTTGTGTACGAAGTAAACTGAAGACTGAGAAAGCATTAGACTGAAAATAGCATTCCTAACTGTATTTAAAGCGTTGTGGTCAGAAAATATATAAGGGCGATAAAGTCGTGTCATAGCGGCGCTTACTACCAACCAACTTAACTACCAACGCCAGGTCGCATCTTCGTAGCTTACTAGCATAGCGGCGTAGTATTTCTTAGTAGATACGCGTGACCCCACGCAACGGTGCGTGTTTCCCCATTCGTTTTGAGTGTTTTCGTATGTTTTAAAGAGCTTTTATGAAACTTGAAAAAAATAAATAAGAATAAGCGTAACTCATATTATTATCCCTGAATAGATGCCATTGACCAAAACAACACCCTGCGCATTGCTAGATTGATTAATATGATATTTAACATATTAATTAACACCCCATATAGTAATCTGAAGTAACATGAGCAGGCTGTGATAATTGTACGTAATTAACCGTTACATAATTAGATAGTTATTTGAGTAGAAATATGTTGTTATTAGAAACCAATTGAAAAAAATACACCGTCCCATTTGAACCTCGATATTATATAAACATGATAAGGAAAAACCAAAAAAATAGCTATCTATTCGTTTAACTAAGGTGATCAAGCCAGAAAGTATCGTAATAAATGTATTCATAATAAATTTCAGCGACCTTAAGCTGGCCTCTTTACTCTGAACAACTAACAACCGAACAAATGCAATCAGCGAAGTTGGCCGGTTTTTCAGGTACCTCGCGAAACTGAAAGCGTTCATAGTTCAAACTGAAATATCGTAATAATCGAGGTTGAGTAGGGTTCCTTATTACTCAAAGTCAAATTACAACAAGATGTAATTTTAATCGTTAATTTATTACTTTGTTGAATCGTTTTATTTTTTGTATGTTGATTATAATTATTTTCCCAAGAAGGTGGGTGTGTTCGCTTTACACCCAGTTAACAAGGGTTCGCGCTGAATATCAGTGTCGCGGTATGCTTGTTATCTGCTACCGCGACTTATGCTGAGCGTGACCTTTTTGGCACACTCTGGATGCCTTAATTTTAGATTTTTTAAATTAATGTTTATCAAAATAATATGTCAGTTTTTGTGTAATTTGATTGATTTAAAAATACATATTATTATTACTATTTATGTGTATGTATTATTTTTTGTGTGTGTCAATAAATAATTATTCTATTCTCTTAAATATTGGTTCTAATTCAAGTTAACGAAATGTTAATGTTGCGGAGCAAATACTTTTTTATGCAATTTTATATTTTTTCTGTGTGAAAGCTCTTTGTTTTTATGACATAAGTTCTGTCGTGTTTCTGCTACGTCTTGGTTTGTATGAAAAATTATTTAATTTTTCCTGTTTTTAACTATATTTCGCTAATACACGCTTTACTCTGTAACTACTAACTACAGTCTTGTAAGAACATTTAATTGTAATATTTTTAAAAGAGGCATTGACAATAGTGACTGAGTTTGTTGCGCAGCTTCTTCTCAGCACTAGCCCACAATTGTCCCGAAGCTGTGGTAGGGCCAATGTTGGGACGTGTATAAGTGCTAGCAATAGTCTATGTACAAAATAAAGTAATTTTGAATTTTGAAAGTCCTTATCGTTTCTTCTCCCCTCCTTTATAGTTAATGTGATCAGCTGTGTATTAAGCTACAGTCTTGTACGGTCGAGGTCTGTACCGCCCTACCACTTCAAGAGCTAAAATCGCTTGCACCTCTCGTCGTGTTTTGCTTAAAGTAGCGCCCGTTTATGTGGCGTGTGTGCAAGTGAATTTCGGTTTAAAGTGGTATGGCGGCGGTGAACGCGACCGTACAGTTCAGAATTAAAAATATCAGACTTTTTCGTCACAAAGCGTAATAATAATAAAATATATGTCCTCAGTCAGAAGCCCTGGATAAAAAATCATACAAGTGTGCCTGGTGCTCCAGAGAGTGGCCGATATATAAATTAAAAAAAGAAAAAGAATAGAAGTGATAAGTTAAATAACTTTATTAATTATAATTTAATTTAATTTTGTTATTTACATATTTTTATTATTTGTATTTGATTCTACCACTTTTAATTTTAATTTAATTGCAATTTACCATACTTATTGTCTGAAATAAATGGATTTTATTTTTTATTTATTTTATTAGAAACATGGCATTAGTGATTTGGTTATCAAAAAGGTAGGGTCGCTTCACCGGTATCCGGCCATGCGTCGGTGTACAACTGTTTGAGAGATAAGCGACAGAAAAACTTAGAAAATAAACACTAAATTTATTTTTATGAACCTAAGTATCGAAAATGAACGAAGAATACATCTGTTATCTTTGACAGCATTTATAATCTTAGTATTGTCTGCATAGTTCAATAATCCTATACAATTTTACCCTTTGCTATGCACTTTAATTATTGGTATTTTAAAGTTATTATTTTAAATGCTATAAATAAACTCGAAAACGATAATAATCGTCTGTCATTTTAACGACAGTGCACGACGGACGATGCGTGTTGCGATGTTGCTGCTATGCTATGCGCGAGAATGCCCCACACACACTGAATGAATAGAACAGAAAGCGTTGGCCATGAGCAGAACGTAGTCTGAGGGACGGACTATTGCAAAATATATTTTATTGACATAATTGATAGACCAGACAAAATTGTACTTAAATCTAATAAAATACGATGCAAAATATTATTTATATAATAGAACATGAAGCATGATATTAAAAAAGTGGGATTTAGTTTTTCGTTTACGATGACCGATATTTTTATCTGGTCCCTAACTATGCCTTATAAAGAAGCTCAAAGTCACACAACGAGCGATGGAGCGGGCTATGCTCGGTGTTTCTCTACGAGATCGAATCAGAAACGAAGAGATACGTAGAAGAACCAAGGTAACGGACATAGCCTTGAGCATCAGTAAGCTCAAGTGGCGGTGGGCAGGGCACATAGCAAGAAGAGCTGATGGCCGTTGGGGCAGGAAAGTTATAGATTGGAGACCCTTCGACCAAAGACGTAGCGTAGGACGTCCTCCGACAAGATGAACAGACGACCTTGTAAAGATTGCAAGATCAAACTGGGTGCAGACCGCTAGTGATTGGTCGCTGTGGAAAGTCGTGGGGAGGCCTATGTTCAGCATTGGACGTCCTTTGGCTGATAATGATGATGATTAATTTATGTTGATTAGTGCCTACATTAAGACGATTCTTTCTATGCGATCGAAAATAACGTTAACTACAGTTATTAATTTGATGAAATTTAACTGACGTCAACATTCTTTATTTTTTATTTAGTTATAAAGTTGACTTGAAGCATTTTAAAGAATTTCATCTTACACCTAATGACTCGTACGGTATAAAAAAATATACGAAAATATCGGAAGTATAAGATCACTAACAAAATGGTTTCGGTCCCTGCGACTATTCTGCTCAGCCGCAGTAGTGGGGCGTCGAAGCGGCAACATCGCACGACTTGCTCGAACGACGCGCCGTCAGTCGCTGTCGTTTTAGTATGCTGCACATCGCCTCGCAAGGCCAACGTTCACTCACAACGCTCATTAAAAAAAAGCATAATATTAACAAAAATCAATGATGTTAAAAGTCATTCATTCCTACTCACTAGACACGATAATTTAGCTTTTGAGGTGATTTGAAAGTGACGTCATGATGTGTTCTGCTGAAGCCCAACCATCGACTCCAAGAACTATGAAGCTTGAATGGGAAGATGTCAACGTGCTGATTCGGGAAGTAAAAAAACGGCCTATTCTGTGGCATAAGATACAAGAGAATATAGACCAAGAGACTTGCATTAGCAGAATGAACGAATGGCAAGCTGTCGCTACGATACTCAAAAAAGATGGTAAGACTATTTTAAAAATAATATTTTTGGACATTTTGTTGAAGAGCTTGAATAAATCTAACAACGATTTTATTTGCATGTGCTGATTTTAGTAAAGGCAATTTTGCTTGGAACTGAAATTAGTTTTCCTGATATTTTTTCTGTGTGATTTTTAAAAACATTGTAGATGTGTTTTATTTCAGTGGAGGAAGTTAAATCAATATTTCGAACACTCAAGGAATTATTTCACAGAGAAGAAAAGAAAATCGTCCTCACGACAAATAATAAGGGAGAAACATCTTTTCAGTATACTGGTAACTGGACTCACTTCTACCGACTTTTATTTTTGTATAGTCCTGATGATAAAAATTCTAACGACGATAATGTTGAAGACAATGATTTACTTGATATTGTTTTTCAAACTCACAATGACGGAAGTACTAGTGATTTAAGTGGAATTGAAAATGAAGAAAATATAAAAGCTGAGCGCTACGAGTATCAAATTGAAAATGAAGGCAAAGTAGTAACTGAATTTCCTCTGACAAAAAACACAAATAATCTGTTGACATCAGATTCAGACATAGATGAAGATGTGTATTTTATAAAATCGCTGGTGCCTTATTTCAAAAAACTTCATCCAATTAAAAAACTGATCGTAAAGAATGAAATGCAAAATTTATTAATAAAAGAGATGATTTGTGATCAGTGCAGGCTAAATGGACTACAGCCAAATTGTCAGTGTAAACTAGTATGATTTAGTATACAAAAAAGTATTGAACATGCTGTCATTTGATACTATATTAAAAAGCACATTAAATTATTTTAAAAATCCAATTCACTATTTTTATTTATTTCTAAATAGTTTAAACGAATAATCGATTATGACATTACTGTGGTAGACAACACTCAGGTCAGATAGAACGTATTTGACATGAGATTGATGGATTGTTTTTAATGTCCCGCGCACATATTTTACTATTTTAAATACCGTTATTATTACCTATGTTGTGAAATAAGATTATTCATCAACACACCGAGCTATCTTTAATAAGAGGTACCTTTATAAATTATCATTATACCAACAGATCACCTTATTTTTATGCGCTTCGTTAGATCAACCCGTTTTACTGCATCGCTTTTTGTGGGGCAGACGCCGTCGCCTGACGTTTCCAGGTGGCCTCCCGGTGACGTCAGCGTCGGCTATAGGACGAGCACGCCGTGTAGGCCTGGAGATAATAAGCAACATTTTATTGTAAAGGGTGATCCGTTGCGGTACGTAATGACCACATTTAAATTGAAGATTCGAATAATTTTTAAACTAAGAATGTACTTTATGTTAATGATAACAAACAAAGGTGATGGACTGATTAACTGTTGATTTTGTTTAAAATAGTCAAATAATCATAAGCGTTGGGTTAGTAAAATATTTGTAATAGATTTTAATACCGAGTTTTTTAATTATTTAATTAGATAAATAAACTCATGAATGAAATTCAGTATACTTTATTATTCTACACAAAACACTGAATGAACGTATAAACCATATATATATTTCTAGGTAGTAGTTTAGTTCGTAAAGCTTGAGTAACACATAAACATTATTTTATTCATGTCAGTTAATGAATTGACATGAATAAAATGATGTTTATCCCTTAGCCTAGCGTTCCTTGCCGCATTGGTATCGCACGAAGCGGCAACGTCGCATCGCGCGTCGCTGTCGCTTCATCGTACCACAAGAACTACGTTAGTGTTTGTGATTCTTATTTTGACTCAATTTTATTCTTTCATTGTTGTATTTTGAGAAATGTATTATACGTAACTATCCTCGGAAAGATGTTTGTTTACTCACGTTAGTAGTTAACGGTAGCCTCGGTGACGTAAACTTTATCTGTGAAACCCGTTTCGAGTGAGTGAGTGTGACGTCACGAAGAATGAATACCAGCGACGACATACCGTCAACGCACACACGCGAGCAAAAGGTGGTAAAGTTTCTGGATGTTTTAATAAATGAAGTTAAAAAGCGACCGTTTTTATGGGACAAAAATTACAAGGACGGGAACGTTAAACGTACTAGGAAAAAGATGACTGAGGAGTGGCAAAAACTTGCGGAGCTGTTAAAAAAGAAACGTAAGTTTTTTTTTCTTTCTATAAGTCTATTAGCTATCTTGTTTCCACACCGGAGGAATCAAATAAGTTTTGTTGACGTTATTGCCCTATTGTTATGGTAATATAAAATTATGTGTTAGATGTTAACATTTGCTTTTTAAACTGTATTGTCTGTAAGATAGATAACAGGGTACTACCTACCTACCACCTTTTTAAATAGTTCTAATTCCTTGCGATATTTTTATTGGGTTTCCATCTTATCTCGGGTGGGATAACTTACAGGTTTCGTATTGATAAGGTGTTTGGTATACTAAATATTGTAACACCTAAGTGTTTGTTATGCAGACATTGCATTGTGACGATATCGGAATATTTGTCAAAGCTAAATAAGTATGTAATTTTTTTGTGTTAAAATCTTTTTTTTGTTTTAGCTGAAGAAATTAAAACAAAGTGGCGGAATCTACGGGACACATTTCACAGGGAAGAAAAAAGGGTATATCTACCAGAAGTTGATGAAGGGAAACCTCTTATATACTACTACACAGGTCAATGGGAAAACTTTGAAAAGCTTCTCTTCTTATACAACAAACGTTCTCACCCTAGATACAATGAGGAAGAATACATCGAAGCAAGTGGTATAGGAGATATAACCGTAGAGAATATTAAAGAAGAAATCACCATATCTAATTGTTCTGTTGACAATGATCCTCGTTTGGAAGAAGAAGATCACAGTATTTCGGTGCCAAACGCGATTGACGGCCAAAGCAAATTTTCTGTGACCGATCATGATATCTTAAGTTTTCAAGAAACGCAAAGAAAACGACCTGGTACCAGCGATTGCGAGATTCCTAATAAAAAAATAGCCGTTGTACCAGATAGAATAAAAATATATGCTGATGAAGATATGCTTGTAGAGGCGTTATTACCATTTTTAAGAAAGCTTAACCCTGTCAGAAAGTTGATAGTTAGGAACGCGTTACAAAATCTTTTGCTGAAGGAGTTTCTGTGTGAGCAATGTAAAAATGATGGACTGCAGCCAAACTGTAAATGTAATTTAAATTAATAAACTTTTTGTCAAAAACTTAACCCATTCCTTATAACCGACTTCAAAAAAAGAAGGTTATCGATTCAGCTTGTGTGTATGTGATAGATGTGATATCGCATACTGTTCACTACACTGATTAAAACACTCACTTGTTCATCACACTTTATTACTATAGGAAAAAAAAAACTGATTTAACAAAAAATATGTGAGACTCTTAGTGTCACGAAAAATCCAGTCTCCACCGCGATGTAAGTGCGCACAACGCCATCTATCGGTGGAGTGCGTAAACGCTCACATCACAGCAACATAAACATTCCCGCGGCCCAAGGACAGTTAAAGTCCTTAAAATAAATTGACTTATAACTTAAGCTACAGATTTAGAATCACCCAGGGGCAATGGACATAATTTGGTAACAGGGCGTTTAAAACAACTGCTGCTAGTTTTTAACGTGACAACGCGAGTAATACCATCTGACCCAGGATGTTTCTCGATCACACGTGCCAAAAGCCATTTACCAGGTGGGAGTCGATCATCCTTAATTAAAACAATGGAATCTAGTTCAATACTTGGCTGTGCTATGTTCCATTTATATCTGTGCTGCAGAGATGTGAGGTACTCGGATTGCCAACGTTGCCATAGACACTGCAACATTCGTTGAATTAATTTCCAACGATCTAATACGCTTAATTTAACATCAATAAATGAAGGTTCAGGAACTGCGATAAGAGGCCCGCCTATTAGAAAATGACCTGGAGTCAGTGGTGGGTCATCTAGTGAGGAGCTGATTAGAGTAAGTGGGCGTGAATTGACACATGCTTCTATTTGTGCAAGAAGAGTGGAGAACTCCTCATAGGTAAGAATGGTTTGACCAACAACACGTTTCAGATGTCCCTTTATAGATTTTACTCCCGCTTCCCAAAGTCCACCAAAATGCGGGGTCCCAGGAGGGATAAAGTGCCAGTTCGTGTTATCGTTGGCGAGTAATTCCGAAATTTCAGAAATCAGTTTAGATTTTGAATCTTTGAAAGCCAACTTTAACTCTCGTGCTGCTCCAACGAAATTGGTACCGCAGTCACTCCAAAGGTCTCTGCAGTTACCGCGACGGGAAGTGAACCGCCTAAAAGCAGCCAAAAAAGCAGATGAAGTTAAGTCAGTGACTAATTCTAGGTGAATGGCTTTTGTAACTGTACACACAAATAAGCTGACATAAGCCTTGTAAGTTTTCTTACATCTACCAGAATACATTTTCAAAGTAAAAGGGCCTGCAAAGTCTACTCCACTTGTGAGAAACGGTCGACTTGGGTTGACTCTAAACTCCGGTAAATTACCCATAAGTGGTGCAAGTGGAACAGCTTTGAATTTAAAACATGTTATACATTTTCGAATAACAGCTTTGACAAGATTTTTAACTCTTACAATCCAGTATCGTTGTCTGATATAGTTAAGTGTTAATTGATTGCCTCCGTGAAGAGTATTGGCATGTGCATTTAGTACAACAAGTTTTGCAAAATGGCAGTCAGTACTTAAAACAATTGGTGATTTAGTGTAAATTGGAACATGAGCATTACAAAGTCTACCACCAACACGGAGCAACTGATCATCATCCAGGTAAGGATTTAAAGTGTTAATTTTGCTTGGTTTATGAACAGGTTTACCCTGTGATAATAAACCAATTTCTTCCTTAAAATTTACAGATTGTGAGAGACGTTTACATACAATCAAGGAGTTCTTGATCTCATCGGAAGTAAGGTAAGTACATTTGCTTTTAGTTTTAAGTTTACAATTGTTGATAAATCTCAAACAGTATGCGGTTACACGTATCAATTTTGTTAGAGTCGAAAACCGGTTTAAATAATCTTTTACATCATCAGATTCATTAACAGTTAAATTTACACATAATTTGACTTTAGATTCTAAGTTCGTTTCAGGTAAATCAACGGTTTTATCAAAAATCACAGTAGGTTGTTTCAAGAAAGCTGGGCCTTCCCACCATAGTTTTGAACTTTGTAAGTCGATTGGTGACAATCCCCGAGAAGCTACATCGGCAGGATTATTCGCCGAATCGATGTGAGACCACTGGCTACTGTTGGTCAAAGTCAGAATTTCCGAAGTCCTGTTTGCTACAAATGTAGTCCACGTGGTTGGAGTTTTACGCAACCAAGCCAAAACTATGGTGGAATCACTCCACGCAAATACATTTTCATCTTGAATCTGTAACAATGTTTTTAGGTGGCTTAACATTTTTGCTAATAAAACACCACCACAAAGCTCAAGTCGGGGCAACGACACTTGTTTGACAGGAGCAACTTTTGCCTTGGCCATAAGTAAGTTTACATGAACCTGATCACCATCAAAAACTCTTAAATAAACAACACATGCATAGGCGGCACAAGATGCATCACTGAAGCCATGCAGTTCGACTCTTGAGGGTTTGTGAGACACATTTAGCCAGCGTGGGAACTGGATGCCTTCAGTGTGTGTAAAGTTAGACAGGTAAGTATTCCATTCGTCCTTTAGTTGTTTTGGCAATTGCTCATCCCAATCTAAACCAGCAAGCCAAAGCTTTTGCATGAACATTTTTAGTGTTATAATAGCAGGTGCTAACCAGCCTAACGGGTCAAATGTTTTAGCAATTGCTGAAAGCACATTTCGCTTAGTTATATCATTAGCTGTGGGTTCCAAGTTAAATTTTAATTCAAAACAATCGGACTGTGAATTCCAAGTAATACCTAATGTTTTAATTTTATCTTCAATTTTAATGTTTACTATATCAAGAGATTCATTACATTTATTATCAGGAATTTGGCTCAATACTAATTCGCTGTTCGATGCCCATTTATGCAACGGAAAACCACCACGCGCGAGCAGCTCTTCTAAGCGAATTTGTAGTTCTGCAGTATGAGCTTCAGAAGATGTTCCGGTCATGAGGTCATCCATGTATACATTGTTTTTCAGAATTTCAGATTCTTCGGGAAACTCCAAACGTTCATCATCTGCAAGTTGTTGGATTGTGCGTATGGCCAGAAATGGAGCACATGAGGTTCCATAAGTTACAGTAAGTAACCTGTATTCTTCAATTGGTAAGTTCGGTGATTTACGCCATACTATTCTTTGATAATCTACATCTTCTTTCGAGACTAGTATTTGTCTGTACATTTTACGTATGTCTGCAACTAGAACGAATTTATGTTGTCTCCATCTCGTGATCAAATCTCTTATGTCAGGCTGTAAAGAAAACCCAATGAGTAGTTCATCATTTAATGATTTTTCTTTTTCAGGAGCAGCGCTTCCATCAAAGACTACTCTTAACTTGGTGCTGAGACTCGTCGGGCGGAGAACAGCATGGTGAGGTAAGTAGTAGGTTTGTGTAGTATTATTCTTCTCATTTTCAGGAACCTTCTCCATGTGTCCTTGTGATTCATATTCAGTCATGAATTTGTGATATTCTTGTTTGAAGCTAGGATCGCGTGTGAATCTTCTCTCCATCTGTTGTAAGCGTCGGACTGCAAGATCTTTGGTTTGACCAAGATTGGTGGGAGGATTCTCTTTGAAGGGTAAGCGAACTATGTAACGACCTTCTTCATTACGAGTGTGTGTTCCTTTGAAGTATTCTTCACATTGAACTTCCAAAGGTGTGAGTTTCTTAGTGTGAGGTACTGGTTCTTCTATTTCCCAAAATTGCCTTAGTAACTGATCCAATTCTAGTTTCATGTGAGTGACAATAACGTTGTGTTTATTGGAATCAGTTTGTGTTATTTTTCCAGATATCAACCATCCAAGACGAGAGTTGAGTGCAATAAGGCAATCGTGTTTGTGAAGACCTTCTAGGATAATGTGAGCATGCACGTCGGCACCCAATAAAACATCGATAGACCCTGGTTTGTGGAATTCTGGATCGGCTAGATCTAGTTGCTTGGTTAACGGCCAGGTGTCTTGTGGAATTTCTCTAGAAGGTAACAATGATGTGAGTTTTCCCAGTACATAAGCGTTGACTTCGAACGGTGAGGTTGAGGGTTGTTTAGTATGGACTTGTAGTGTAACTAAGGATTTAGTTGTGACCACTGATGTTTTAGCGATTCCTGTGACTTTGCCCATTACAGAAGTGCGATCAAGATTAAGCAGTTGTGCAGCAGCTTCTGATATAAAAGATGCTTGAGATCCCTGGTCTACAAGTGCACGAAGTTGGTAAAATCTACCGTTCTTGGCTTTGACTGCAATTTGTGCTGTTGCTAATACAACTTGTTCATTTATTTTGTGTGTATCAGATTGCTTCTCATTAAAATTACAGGAAGTAGATTTCTCTGCCTTTTCAGTAGAAGTTACATCTGGAGTTGTAACGGTCTGGTCAAGGGTTGTGGCGTGCAGCAAAGTGTGATGACGTCGTCCGCATTTTCTACAAGTAGAGCTTTGTCTGCAGTGAGTAACTTGATGACTCTTGACTAGGCAGTTAAAACAAATATTGTTCTTCTTAATAAAACATTGACGTTCAGGAACACTCAAGGTGGCAAATTCCTTGCAGTGACATACATAATGGTTTTGTGAGCAATAAGTGCATGTGGCATCGACTTCGGTAGCAAATGTTTTCATGTTAACCTTTTGTTGATAGTTTTGATTAACTTTAGTTAATTCTCGTTTTTGGACTTCTTTCTGTGTCGTGTTGTAAATCATCTCCATTGTGCGAAATCTATTTTCAAGAAATGATGCCAATTCTGTATACTTTGGTATGTTTGTGTCACTTCCTAGTGATTGCTCCCAAAGTTTGTGAGACTCTGTATCCAACTTTGAAACAATTATGTGTACCAGAATTGCATCCCATGATGAAGTATTTATCTCTAAGTTGTTCAAGGAGGAGATACATTGACTTGTTGTATCTAATAAATCTTTTATTCCTTTTGTAGACTCCGCTGTGATTTTCTTTTGGTTCATTAAACGATTCAGTATGTTGGTAACTATTATTCTTTTATTGTCATATCTATCTTCTAACTTTCTCCAGGCATCATCATAATTAGCTTCGGTAAGTAATATATTTTTCAATAACAATTCTGCATCTCCTGATAAGCTAGACTTGAGATAGTGATGTTTCTCAATTTTAGAGAGACTGCTGTCATTATGTATGAGTGACTTGAAGAGATCTCTAAAACTTAGCCAGTCATTATAGTCGCCCGAAAACTTAGGTATAGGAATTGGTGGCAGTTTTGGTCTAACACTAGAAATGTGAGAATCTGTATTATCTTTCTGTTTCTTCTCAGTAGATTTTAAGTCGAGTTTTTTGAATTCATACATGTGATCCGCAATAAAAGACTTCAAATCTAAATACGCCTCTTCAGTAACCTCGTAAATTTGGTCAATATCTAATTCCTCACTCTTAAGTTCTTCGTAGGATAATTGACGAATTAAAGTCTCATACTGTTTACTGAAGTTAGTCCAATAATCGTTTAATGTTTCCAATCTTGTTTCTAAATAACCGCGTGTAATTTTAGCTTTAGCCGTTTTCTTAGTATTTGTGACAAATTTGGCTAATTTAACTGAAGTGTCCACTAATAAATTAACTTTCATTTTGAGTTCTTCAGCCATGTTTTTAAATATGTATCAACTTTAAATGTAAGTCCGAAAATAAGTTAAAGTTTTCACAACAAATCAAAGTCCACAATCAACAAAATATTCTAAGTCCAAACCCGAGTTGAAAATTTTACAAGTCTTGTATCACTTCAAATTATTCTAAGTCCAAGAAAAGTTCTAAAAATTTTACAAGTCTTTTTTGGAACAAAATTTTTCTAAGTCTTTTTATCACCACTTGTACTGATAATCCTAAGTGTTTTGTACTCACTGTTACCGTCCCGAGTCACTGACACTACACTGCAATCCTTAATCCAATAGCACTGAAATCCAGAATCCGATATCGAAGGACCACTTGTTCACTACACTGATTAAAACACTCACTTGTTCACCACACTTTATTACTATAGGAAAAAAAAAACTGATTTAACAAAAAATATGTGAGACTCTTAGTGTCACGAAAAATCCAGTCTCCACCGCGATGTAAGTGCGCACAACGCCATCTATCGGTGGAGTGCGTAAACGCTCACATCACAGCAACATAAACACATACATTATAATTTTTTAATGGAGTGATATATTAAGGTTCCAAGCGTGTGTGTAAGATTTTGTAAGTGTATGTATGTTTTTATCCACGGATTTTTCGAAAATGAGATTGAACATTAGAAATAAGTTTACGTATACCAACAGTGCACATCATGAGAACTCCTAAATATTTTTTTGTTTCTTCTTCATCGAAGATAAATTATGCGTTCTTTTATGCTTTTAAGAGTCGATTTTACCAACATCAGATAGGACTGCCAAATTACATTTGCGTAAATGATTGCTGGTAATTAGGTGCGTTTTTGAATTAGGCGTTTTGTATTGTTTTCGACGAATATTCCTTAGGTATCTAAAGTTAGTAAAATTGACTACTAACGATTTATCAAAGGAAACTTAATCTTATTTTCTCCTTTTGCGCACTGTGCTACTCACGATTAGAGCAGAGTTAAACTTTTACTGATAGGTTAATATACCTAATGTTAATGTGTCTTTCTGTCTCTGTCAGCATCATAAAAACTGAGGGCAACCGAAAACCTAAAGCCAGTACGGACATGCGCAAGAGGCCTTTAATTTTATAATCTTGTAAAGGAGGAAGGGTTTTAGTAGATATCATCTCTTGATAAAAACAACATTAAACTATTAACTGGGGTCGTCTATATCCGTCCATCGAGTGTTGGGCTCAAACTGCCAGAGTCGTATAAACACGACTTCATGATTAGCGGTAAATTTTAAATAAATTTGATAATATATGGGCGCGTCTCTAATATTTCATGATTAAGTGACTTTTTATTTTACTTTTATACTTTTGATTCCAAGAGAAATCATGAAATTTAAATATTCGCATTTAACAAACACTGTTTAGAGGTTGCAAACGAAATCATTTGCGTAGATTTCAAAGGTCGCAGTCGCAAAAATAAGCTACATTTAAATTGTAGAACTAAGAATTAATTTTAAAAAAGCAATAATGTATTCTAGCAAAAACTTACCTTAAAAGTGATAACATTGTGATATCATAAAATCAGTTCTTTCCGAAAAATAGCACAGTCAGTGACGTTCAGCAGTCACTGTCACTGACAAGTGCGGATAGCGTCGTACAAGATGTATGCTACAATATATTTTTACTAACACTGATGATTGCGTTACTGATCGGCACTGTTGTGTGCGGTCTTTACTCGGTGCAAGAGAATCGGAACAGATTAAATATGTCAAATGCAATTCATACAAAACAGAACCTACATTTAAAGGCAACGAAGATTAACTGATTTACTAACGACGCGTCACAAATGAAGTAAAGGTAGAAATTCCATTTTACAACACTTAAAGTAGGTAACTCTTTAATTATATACTAACTGCATAGCTTCGTCTGACCCACATATAAATATTAAATTACTAAATATTGTAAATTGCACTTGTAAAATGCAACTTTGGCTGTGTGACAGATGAGAAATCGAAGCCCGTGTCTTACGCTATCTGGGCGTATGCCTATACCACTCGGCCACCGTCACATTAGCAAGCCTGTTGAATTTTGCAAGCGCTTACTATAACGCGTAGGCTGCGTGACGTCATCAATGTTGCGAGATTGCTCCTAAAATATAGTTTGTATAGTGACAAAACACTGTAAAAACAAAAATGTAACTAAATATTGGATAAGAATTACATGCATTGTCCAATATTTAAATTTTTTTAATTAATTTTCTGTCGCAAAATATGTAGCTAATGCACTAGTGTTATGGAAGACAGGCACAACGGTGGGTACCACAACATAAGAACCTTTTTAATAAGTATTTAATATTACAAGTGATTGTCAAGTTTGTTGTAATGTGAGAAATTAGCGAAAACGCAAGGCAAATTAATATAAAAATGGGGTATTGCTAGTTCAAGAAATAAATATGGGTTAATATAATAAAATACAGAGTGGAAAGTTTGTATCTCACTTGATTGTGGCACTAGTACCCTAACAACAGTTAGTGATTTATCGTTGAAACATAAATTATGTACAGACAAACGTACAAAGATAAAACTTTAGATGTGGATACGAAATTTATTAGTAATAGAGCTGATATTGATTAAATCACGCCCACGTGAGGTCACAAAAAATATTTGGATTTTGATGAAATGAAAATGAATCTGAGAAACAATAAAAACTTTATTTTACGAGTGAAGTATTCATTCAGTGATAAATCTCTATTCGTGATACCATAGAAAACGGTAACTGACTATAAAGTACTGTTATCAAGGGTTTATTAAAAAAAAACTTTATGAAACAGGTATAGCAAAAGACATTTTTTTCGAGTAAAAATATATTTGAAAGTTACATGACATATCTATTTGAATATTCAAATGTCTGAGGTCCTGGGTTCGATTCCGTGTCGGGCCAGTGTAAACTCATCATTTTAATATTATTCCCTCGAGTCTAAGTTTCGTAGTAACACCACCGTTATTTCTGATTTATATAACACAAGTTGACAACAATACATAGGAAATATTAACATCTTAAAACCACGGAGGTTTATTGTGATGCTAATGAGTTAAGTTTAGGTCAGTAAGAAAATAAACAGGCCAATAACAAATAGAATTGTGTGAGATGAGTAGATCGGTAATACAGTAAAACATAAATAATTATTCATGTATTGTATAGTAGTCAAGAAGCAGGCAGGTAACTTTAGAGATCATGATAAAGTCTTAGGTTTATTTCATATCCAACAATGTGCACTTAGATAATATACTTGACTTAAGGCCGATTGTTCAATGGCCAGATAAAACTTATCAGACTGATAAATTTCAAAAATGACAGGTACCTATGATTGCTGACAATTAGGTGACATTTTCAAATTAGCCATATTGTATTTTGTTCGACGAATATTTCTTATCTGACTATTGAACAATTAGCCCTTACAGTTGTTCGGAAGAGACACATTTCTTTCATCCCAATGACGTGCCGTGTACATTTTCTGGAAACTGTATTGTGCAATAAGAGTTATATTAACCTTTTAATCCCTCAAGCATGTGTAAACGAGACACAATGGATATTCTATTGTTATGTGGTCGCATGCGACCGCTTCGGTGTTTATGCGTTAATACCTAGCTTGAGATCATCAATTAGAAAGTGCCCCTTTTTTCAAAACAATCAAGCCCCTTTGGAAACTCGTAAAGCAGGGGCGGATTCGAAAACGGCTCCGAAAGGATTGCAGGTGTATTTTACTATCAGAACTTAGTACTAAGCTGTTAGCTGAGCCAAAGAGTTTTTATTACCAGACGGTGCGTCATGATGAAATTCGTAACAGCTTTATTGTACAACTTTTCGGCGAAAGTATTTTCTAATTTTCTTCCCCAACCTAATCCGTGTTGTGTTTGGGAAAATTTCACGTTTTGATGAAATATGGGCTGTAAAGGTTTTGATGATAAGAACAAGTTTTTGTGTGGTTTCCTTATCGTATTGACTAAGGGATGGTAAGAGATTAAAATAATATATTTATAGGCTTATCTATCTTTCAGAGTAAAGCATCAGTAGAAATAATCCTTTAATATTTTGTACTCCACCCACAGCACATTGTTTTTTTTTCTCCCCCAAACTTTTTCACCAAGTCTTAACAAAACTGACCATAATTATACACCATCGCATCGGGCATCATTATTAGGTCTAACTCTTCGGCTAGGATTATTTAGTATTTCCACACAAAAATCCACATTAGTAAGGAAAATTAGACTTTACGTTCATTTATCAACACTAGACGGCTTAGTGAGCAAAAAAAAATGTTCCACTTTACTAAAATCGTTGTTCTATTATCTAATAATATTTATAAACGATAAATTAGAGATTTTGTGAAATTACGGTATGTTTTTCGTAACGGTAAAGTTTCGTACGGGTTTTTGTAGATTCTGATGTTTATAATAATACTCCTCAATTTAAATGAAATCTCCTCGATTTTTATCGTAAATAGTTTTTTTGATCAATAACTTTGTAGAAACAGTAAGATGAAGTACTAAAAATTAAAATAACTTTTGATTACATACTCAATAATCTTAAGTAATCATTGTACGCCAATCCCCACTGATGTAAAAAAGTGGAAAATTTGTAAATTTTTCCTTACTAATCCCTTCAGTGTGGATAAACAGACAAGTATGCATACTACCAAGACATCGAATCGGCTAACGTTGGTCAACTTTTTGAAACATATAATCTATATATTATTATGAATTACTTTTATAAGAGACAAAGTGTAGTGGTACCGCGGTTGTGTCTGATTGTATGTGATTGGTGTCTAATATTTATTTCAAAATATCTCAAATGCCAACATTTTTCTACAAAATCACTTGTTTCCAGCTCATTTAACCGAAACATAAATCTGAGGCATTACAAACAATATCCCGTAACAAATATCGGCTTTGGAAACTCGTAAAACCGAGGGATTTAAAAGCAACCTGGAAAGGATTGCAGGTGGACTTTACTATCAGAAGTTAGTATTAAAGCTGTAAAGGGAAGCCCATGTTTTTATTACTCCAGCTCGGATAAATTCCTGACGGTTTTATAGTGCTTTTAAAATTGTGTTGCCGATATTTGCTATATTGCGATTTCGTTTGGCATAAGTGAGCTTTCAAACCAGCCAAGTGCGAGTCGGACTCGCACGCTAAGGTTTCCGTGCCAACTTTAACTGAATAAGAGATCCACTAACTTCCACTTAACCAAAATCCCACAATATTTTGTTGACAGCAAATATAATTTTGTTTTTTATAGTGTTTGTATAAAGAACAAAGTTAGGTAGCTAAAGTAGGAAACTTAGTAGAAATTTCACCGCGAATACTTAGATTTTACTCACGGAAGCATTGGAAAATATCTTAAGGCTTCTGCTCCTGACGATCAGTCCATGAGCTTAATTATGTAACATTAGCAACTAAAATTGATCTCATAGTACTCCATTGTGTAGTGGCTGAGCACGCTAGGTTTCATGGTGTCGCCGCTCTGAGGTCCCGGGTTCGATTCCCGATCTTGTAAATGTATGAATAAAAACTGACTATGTGTATATTGTCTCGGATCTGGGTGTTATGTTACTATCGTTGTGTCTGATTTCCATTATAAAAATGCATTAACTACTTACTTTGGGATCAGAGTATGTGAGTTACGGAAAAAATATGTACAACCCATACCAAAAAAAAAACACTCAATACCTACCTACCTGCGTCAAAATTTGAGAATTACTGTCAGCTTCGAACCTAACACTTTCGTTTGATTGATTTATTTCTATTTCGTTCTAATGCGGCCATGGGACGTCTTAAATTAAATTGTGACAAGATAACAATACATTCCTATTGAATGCAATTCAATTGTGTTCAGCGTAGTTATTATTATATCAGCTTCAATACGATTGCGACTGTTAGTTTGTGTGTACAGTTGACAAAGAATTTTAATACAGATGAAATATTTTTTACTGATTCAAACGTTAATTAACTCGAAAGAATGAATGTTTATTTGACACATAAAGGGATAAAATATATTAATTAACTATTATGAAAAATAGCAAGTAAAAAAAACAATACAAAAATATATCAAAATTAATTAAAATAAAAACATGAAGCCCTAATGTTTGCCAAAAAGGCTCTCAGCTCACGCTCAGTACAAGTCGTAGCAGCAGATGGAAAGAATTCCACGTCACTGATTGTCAGCGGGAATCTTTTGCACACTTGAGAAAAAATAAAATAAAATAAAAATGTAAAAAAACATAAACTTAAATAAATAAATTAATAAATAAATGAATTTTATTCAAGCTACAGATTAAATAAAACAGATAGTTTTAAAAAAAACGTCAGAGAACAAAAAACAAAACTGTGTTCATTGCGCTTGCAGCGCCTTCAACTTATCGGCACCGTACCGGTTGTGTGTGTTGGCGACCATATTTACATCCAGCCACCGTTACCAAACATTTAACACTTTTGACAAACCTTTTTAGCCTGTAATGTGTAAATGTGATTGGTTCCGTTTACGTACCTTTTGTTTGTATCCAAAAAAATGTTTGCGAAAATAACTTAAGTTTTGTCTGAAATTTTACGTGCCCCCTCCGCTCGCGCAATCACTCTAGTTTTATCTTTACAATAAGCGTTACGAACTCAACGCGCATTTTCTTGAGTTTAATTACTATGAATACCGTATCGAACCCAATGTTAGGCGCTCGCTTCGCTCGCGTCGTCAGTTTACTTCCAGCTTCCAACGCTTTTCTTAATGAAAAGCGTTGGAAGTGCTCGCTCCCTCGCGCGTTTTTTTTGCGTTAATAGATTAAAGAATAGAGTATTCGATAATTTATAGTTTTGTACTACTGGTGTCTATTTTAATAGTAAAAAAAAATGGTAGATAAAGGATATAACGTCAAAAAATCTCCTTTGTCTAATATCACTTAATTTTTAGAGTTATACAAATAATAATAAAATCATTTAAATCACCTCCAATCAAGCTGAGAGCTTCAAATACTTCCAACTAATAAATCGTACTTTGT
This sequence comes from Pyrausta purpuralis, assembly GCA_963924145.1. Taxonomy (NCBI): domain Eukaryota; kingdom Metazoa; phylum Arthropoda; class Insecta; order Lepidoptera; family Crambidae; genus Pyrausta; species Pyrausta purpuralis. Next base: position 7,905,930 of record OZ001646.1, read on the forward strand.
CGTTCCAAAATTACCTTCTGAATTTTTAACGGACGTCCACGGCCCCAATTACATAATCAACTTTTGTTTAAAAATTAAACGTCATTTTTGTGCCGACCGTACTCTATCAAAGCCACGAATGATATCCGAAACAAAATTGAATGAAAAACGCACAACTGCCGTACAGTTTGCAGCGAATACATTTTCGTCTTTATAGGTGTATATTTAAGGGTTACAAGTAAGTTTTTAAAAGTAAGGACGATTGTAAGTAATTCCTGTCACAACAATGAGCCTATCCAATGAATATTTACGCACAGTGATAAAGTCGTGGGTGGGAACATGTGTTCTTGTGTTGGGTAACGTCTGTTCTGACATTAGGTCGGTGAGGTCAAAATAACTCAGGGCACTTTTTGTTGATTCGGAATATTTACATGCAAAAAAAACGAAAAATAATGTGACTACTTGTTAGTGCCAAAGTTTAGTTTACCTGCAGAAGAGCTTTTTTTTTCATTTGGGTTAATTAATGAGTGCTTATTTCCAAAAAGATATACTTGAAAAAATTAATAAGAGCCTGTTCACCATCAATAACTACACACTAACCAACAAATTATTCAATTATGGAAAGTCATTTTGCAACGCTTACTAGAACTTGTGAAACAGGTCGTAATAAGTGTCTTGTTTTGTAAAACGTAAAGTTATTTATCTCTTGTATAGAAAAAATATGGTTCACTGTCACCAAATCCTTTCATTCTCTTCGATTTTTTGTAGAACAGTGTCTGTAATATTAAAAAATGCTTCGCTTGTACCAGTATGGTTATTTCAGTGTGTAATACGGAAAACTGCCAATTTTTCTCACATAAACCAGCTTGCCAATTTCCTACCCATCTATAATTGGTCCATTGCCACACAAGGGCATTTAATAAGTAGGCTCATCTCTCATAAGCTGTATTTTACTACTATTTTATCAATTTATAGTCACATAATTACCTTCTGTACTACAGTGTCATAGGCTGTATCAACAAACTTTTTTAGAATCACAAATTCCTAAGCATATTTTTACGCAAATCATGATAATACTGAAATTGAAGATAATTATCTTTTTTTTGCGTGAGAATGAAATTTCTCATACCAGCTTTAAAACCCTAACATACACGCCTTGAAACCCTTTATCGCGTCGATAAATTATTTTTATTTTCACAACATGTTTTCCCCACATTTCTTCTGTAATTCTAATTATTTTCATTTAAAAAATCAAAGAATACATTAAAGTTTTTTAAATTATAATAAACCTTTTTAAATTTGATTAAATACGTTTGAAATTTATCGATTGCCGCTATAAATGTTAAAATGGCGCGCATCTTTAGGCCCGCTGGACAAATTTCATAGCAAGTGGTGTTGGCAACTCTAAAAAAATTTTGCTCCAATTTTAGATATTATATAGGACATTTTTGAGCATCCTTATTTTGTTCTATTATTGCTACGAAAAATTGCGCCTACTTTTATATCATGTGTTATGCCACTATTGGCAGTGCGGGCCACAATTTGTTAAACAGAAGACCGATTTGTCTGGTTCCATTAAGGGAATTAGCCAGTACGTTTGATGGAAAGGGACGCTCCGACTTATTTTGATAACGATGGACCAGTTTTATCGTAGGATCTGGTATAGTGTTTTGAAGACGGATTTGGGTAATCGAATTCGGAGTAATCATTGGGATTAGTAAGTTTAGGGAGTTTTACTGATTAGGATCCTTGATGGATTTGTTTTCCCTTTTTCAATGTTTAAGCCATCTGACCTTTACATTGCAGCAGTCTGTTTGGGCCTGAATAAGTTAATACATCTGCACTTAGACAGTTACATTAAAAGTTGGATACATCTTAATAAACGTTGATTATAAGGTGTTATGGATGGTGGTTTTTAGGTGTCACTGATAACAAAGGTGCTCGTAGCGCAGTGGTAGCAGCGCGCTCTGGTAGTGCGATTGTGTTTGGATGGGTAAACACACCGACTATATAATTGGCGTAAATACCCAACATCTCCGTTCTTCGGAAGTCACGTTGAGCAGTTGGGATTTGGTTGGCTAATATCGGTTGACATTAGTCGTCAAGCTTTGTCAGAGGCTGTATGGCTGGCTTGATAAAATCTGAGAGCAGGGCTGTTAGCTTGCCTTACAAACACCCCTCCGCCAATCCGCACTGAGCCCGCGTGGTGGAGTATTACTCATACTACCTCATGCCTGAAGTAAGGCCTTTGCCCAGCGGTGGGATGCCCACAGGCTAACTTTACTTTATTTTTAGGTAATTTTAACAATATAGCAGCGACAATATCAAATTCACTTGATATTATACAAAAACTCGTAGTAATTTACGTCTAAAATAAGGTCAATCGTATCTCTGCCTACGTAATATCTACGTGGACGTGTATACAAGACAATTCTCACCTCTGCTACACTTGTGCAATGTGCAGTAGACTGGATTATGTCTGATCGACCGAACATTGCAGTAAGCAACCTATGGGATCTCGCAAAAGGACAGTTTGCTGACGACTTAAGCAAGATACGAGATAAAGCCAATTAGAGGAAGCAGGTGTCGCAGGCTTGCTATCAACGTGATGAAACAGCTCCATCTGCATTCCAAACAACTATGGTTTTTTTATTTGCTCTTTAACTTTAAATATATCACAACCTATTTTAAGTACAAAGAGATTCAAGCATTTTTTATTACGGAGGTGAGAAGACACCTCCCCGAGTAAGGTATTTTTGACCAATTTCAAGAATACCAGCACAATCGCTACACAGATACATTAACCACAGTTCAAACCGCTTATGATAAGCTCCTCCGAAAACAACAAGCCTTCATTTTATCCATATGCCATGCACGTGCAGACAGCGTTATATCTAGAATTCCACACGTCTCTAAAATCAACCACAAAATAGTGCCGAAACAGTTTGTTTATGACTCCTCTATTCAAATTTAATTTATTTTCCCCCAAACCTTAAAGCCGAACAAAGTCCAGCTTAAACTCCAAAACATCGCAAGTTGTTCGGTTCGGTTTGTTTTTTCACTTAGTTGTAACTTGCAGTATTGGCCGCCAATCCCCACTTAGAACTTATGCTGACCCCTTCTTGTCGACACAAACTTTTGTGTCCGTAACTTTAAAAGATTTTTCGTTCAACCGAACTACTTATAGAAAGTATGGCGATTGCCTGTCTTGTTTTCTGTTAAGATTTGTATCGTGTTTCAATTCTATTGACGAACATGAATTATCATTCTGAATTGTTGATACCACTTCATATATTGACGACCTCCGTGGTGTAGTGGCTAAGCACGCTGGGTTTCAACGCATCGCCGCTCTGTGGTTCTGGGTTCGATTCCCGGACGTCAATGTAAAAATCTTAATTTTCTATATTGTCCCGGGTCTGAGTGTTGTGGTACCTACCAACGTTGTGTCCGATTTCCATAACACAAGTGCATTGGCTACTTACATTGGGATAAGATTAATGCATGTAATTGGTGTCCAAAACAAACATACGAACAAACTCTTTTATTTGAACCTTTTTTTCTATCATAAGACAAGTTCAAGTGATCACTTGTCTTTCACGTCTCTCGTACTCATCTTTTTCGCCTATTTATGGTGGTTGATTGCAGAAACAAGCATGTTTAAGTACCCAAGTAATGTAATAATACATTTTCAACTTTTACCAAAATTAAATAGTCCTTTCTAAGACCTATGAAACCTTACCCATTTCTTTTTAATCTGCGACATTAATTGCCTTCTAAAGCAGAGGCCGAGATAAAAACTCTTTAAAATGATCACAATTGAAAATTAAGGATTTTTCCCTCGCGAAATTGAATGTCGCCATTTTTAATAACCGTCCTTTGTATCATCCACGGATTAGAATACTTCTTTGTGTTTGGTTATATATTCTAATTTATTAACATGCCCGAAATCCGAGCAAGGATTTTTCCTTGACAAGGGTCCAGGCTAGCAAAGAGTCCGAACCATACCTAATTGAATGTGGAGGAACTTTTATGGAAAACGGTAATATGATTTTACGCAGTATTCGTGCGATATAATGATATTACGGGATCTGAATGTGTGGCAGGGAAATACAAATTTTGCGTTCCTTTTGTTGATTGTATCTTGGGGCTGTGCAAATCATTTTGTCAACCTCATGGTTTCAATTGATATAATTCTAAAGGCTTTGTGATAAATCTCTGAAGGCATACCACAACCCACGTACCTTATATAAGAACTTAGAATTTTAATGACATTATTATGCTATTGAACTGAAAAGTGATTTTTGAATTATTATGAATTATTAAGTGCGTCTAGTGTTTAGTTAGTGATACTGATAATAAATTTATGAGTATCACAGACGACGCGTTAGGTGTATTGGTTAGCGCTCCTGACTACGATGCCAGCGATAGCGGGTTTGAATGCCGCAAGGTGTTCATGTTTATGTGATGAACTCAGTGAGTTGTGATTACTACTAAATTTTGTGATGCCAAGGCAAAAATTTGTCGCAACTTTATAACAAGATTGTGACACATCACTCGAATTTTGAATATGAAACCGTTTGTATGAGTTGATGACAAGTGGCGTCAATTTATAAATTAAATTAAATTGTCTGGTATTTGTAACACAATGTAGGAAAATCCTTACAATTGGTGTGTTGTCAGGAACATAATTATTTGTCATGAATGACTACCCAAAAGACGGAAGTCTGCAATCCACAATGGACTTCGAAATTTACTTTTACTAATAGGTTCTTTACTTTTATTGTACAATATATAAAACGGTTTACTAAACTTATACGAACTTAATTACCATAACTGTAAGTTAAAATTAGATCTGTATCTTAAGAAACAGTCATATGATGAGACTGAAGACCTGTTTGTCATCATCCAGTAGGTGGTACGGTATATTTATAATTAAATAATAGGTTAAATTATGTTATCTTAATAAGTTTATTGTAATTTGTTTACTAACATAGTTCTTTTATAGTCTGAAACAAGGTCCAACCTAGTTCAGACGAATACTATAATAAGTCTATAAGCTTAAGTCCTTTTTTGTTACCATAAATAATACCTTTTGTTTATAATTTATTTATTTATTTATTATTATATGACTATACGGATTTATTTCGCGCACATCTTATCAAAACTTTATATCTGACGTTTCAAATGTTTAAGATCATCCGTGGTCACAGGCAAGTCTTAATTAAATGTGCGAAAAATAAATCCGTAAATTCTTTCATTTCAATGACTAGTATTCGCGTAATCTGCAGAACCAAATATAAGCACATATTTATTTACTATTACATCACTCTAAAATATTTCAAGTGTATTATCTCCACCAGTAGCAAGCTCCAAAGCGAAAACCCATCCAAATAATGGTGTTCCGGCGATGAAAGGCGAAACCGCAAGAAATTATCACCGGACCGTAATCATTTTAAAATCGGCCGATCAATTAGCCACGAATCCGGTTAACCGTCAAACAAATCCACCAATCAGCAAGAGGCTCAAAAATCCCAGTTCAACCGTAACGAACGGAACAAAACGTAACCGGATTATACTGGCGCAATCCGGTTCACGGCGGTAAACGATCGCGGTTGTATGGAGATGGAACTATTTTTTTATAGTTATTACTTGCAATGCAATTTGCGAAGTATTGCATTGTATGAGGGGTTTTTAAAAGAAAATACCTATAGATGCAAAGAAGCCTAAACTAAGTTTGAAATTCATATTATTATTCATATTTAGAGAAAATACAGCCAGCAATTTTAAACATATCACACCACAAAAAAATATCATAATGCATGTTAAGGTCTAGTCAAATTGCATTTTACAAACGTTACAGTATTACAATACAAAGCAAGCGTATGCTTTTTAACTTAAGATACTTGGTTAAATTTGAAGAATATGCTAACAAAATATTCTAATCGGCTCAGAAGAATCAACATTTTGACAAACTAAAGTGTTCAAAATATACTTACCTTAAATGCGATACAGTAAGCTCAATTTGGCTTTCATATTTACACCCTTCTGGGTAAAGGCAAAGCGTGCCGTGCTGTAGGTAATTACAAATGTTAATTCAATTCTATCGCGGTGCACGCGATAATGCAAGTTAGAACGATCGGTGTTCGAAGCAATATCGTAGTTCTGAATCGAGTCATAACGATTAAAAGTCGTGTCAGACATGACGTCTTGGATTGATTGATCTTTACCACAATTCGTATATACACCAGCGCTTTTATTAACTTGTAGAGGATTTGAAAAATACCTATAAGTACACGAATTGCATGATGTTTCTTAGTGAATTTGGGTATATCATTTTTGATGAATTAAAAAAAAAAACACCAGCCGACGCTGTAATGTGAAGGCGTACTACAAATCTTGATATCATGCTTCATTTTCTTAACTATAGCAATGTATGAACATATCATGATTATTGAAGACGCAACGCGAACGAGACGTTGACCTAACCTTGATAAAGTCACAAAGTCGATATTACAATACTTTGACAATAGACATTCGTGCTGTCTGGAGATCAAGTTGGGGAGAACTAATTAAGAAAAGCATCTGAATGTAGGCGTCTGTAGGCTGATATTTTAATAACGGCGTATCGATAATAATGTAGTACAGTCAGCTTGCATGTTGATCGATCGATTCAACAATTTTTGATTCTGATCTACACAATTAATCGAATTTTTAAGACCTCTCATTATGGTTTAGATCTACAAATGCAGTAATCAGATAATTTATACACCCACACTAGCAGCTTTAACGAATATTATAATAGTACATTGTGATAGAAGTGTGCTAAGTTGACCATTATATACAAGGCGATATTGGCGATATCGATATAAGAAGCCGCGTATGTAATAGGTCACGGCACACGTGTTACATACGACGTTTTTCAACACACTTGTCATTAATCAAAACTTCATCACACCACAGCCGACAATTATTTACGAAAAATGCACTTACTAATCTGTGGAAAAATGGCGCGTTGCTTTTTTTCTTGCCGCGAAACAGATGCGCGCGCAAGGCTAAGGCGCGAACTAGATCGGCCAACAGCCAAGATAAAAAATGTAACAATTCGTGTTTAAAACACAAATTACGGAAAATTTTAAATGAATTTGAGTTATTTTTAGTAATAAAGCTGTATTTGTCATTTCTTGAAATAAATATGTACATACTGTAATTTTTCGAATATATATACATTTTGTTCCTATAATAAAAGTTATAACCCGACTAAATTATATCGCTTCATCTTCGTACTTACTACTTGGTACTAGGGTACAAATGTAAATTGGTTGGGTTAATAAACAAAAGGCACTAGTGCATTAATGTACAAAAAAAGCACGCGTGTTTAATATCTATGATTATGTGCCAAAAATCGGTGGAATAAAAACGTCATTTTGAGCAAGTGTGTTGAAAAAGTTATTTTTGACTGTTGATCCGTTTTAAGTGATAGAATTTTACGATAGCTAGTAATACTCTTTTTATCCACAATGCTTATGGTTCAGAAGTGGTGACGTAGTTAATTACGTAAAAAGCCAATTGTTGCATCATATAACCTTAATCGTATATATCAAAAGTCGTAACTATGTTTGGAGTAAGTTTTCTTACGTTTGTCACAGATATGTGTACTTCGTGCAATAGCAGTAGTAAATATACCAAACACCGTGCCAATAAGCTTGACAATTCGCCACCCTCGAATACGTCTCGAGAATTCCAGAAAATATTCAGGATCCGGACGAGTAACAGATGTAATCTAACATCCCAACAGCTTGTTCATATCTATTGGTAGTCCTGGAATATTGGCGCGTCTTGTAAACCAATTTCGATGGGATTATCGGGACGCCGAATGCTCGGGATAAGGCACTGGAGATCGACGAATGACATTTGTTAACGGAAGCCTTTGTTCCCTTCTGTTGTTTTGTTGTGCTGATTTGGGACGGCGGGACTATTGGTTTTATATTTAACTGTAGTTAATTTAGGATGTAACATAAGTTGCTTCAGAATGACGAGATGGAAATTTTAATTGCCAAATATTTTTGATATTATATCATCGCAATGCCTGTAATTTATAATTAATTATTTCTGCAATGCTTTATTATTTTGTCATTTCTATGTTATTGTATATCTTAGTCTGTTACCAAACATGTGGATGTAATTTTGTTTCTTATGTTGTACTAATTAAATTGTTAAGCCTTTTGGGAAGACACTGGCTTCCATAATACAGTTTACACTAGTTTGGCAGCCAGGGTTACATACTTTTCATGTAAAAAATCTGTATTAGTGCAAATAAAGAATTTATTATTTATTATTTATAAATTAATCACATGTCTATTTACAGGCCTTGTAAAGAACGAAGACGATAACAATAGACTAAGTTCTTTTTTAATTGAGGTGCTTGTATTGATTGGCGCTGTCGTGTTTGGATGGGTGACCAGTCCGACTATATAAGTGATGTATATCACGAGCATCTGCGTGCTTCGGAAAGCATATTGATCCGTTGTTTCCGTATTATATCGGTTAATATAAGTCGTTAAGTCTGGTTGCGGGTTGGACAGCAGTATTCGTCGCTTGCTTTGCAAACACCCCTCCACCAATCCACACAGAGCCCGCGTAGTAGAGTTGGCTCAAACCACCTCATAATTGAGGTAAGGCCTTTGCCCAGCAGTGGGACGTAACAGGCTAATTTTACTAACTTATGTTTTAGTTGCATCGTTGAGCAGTAGGCACAAGAACCACTTAGCTTAAAGACATCATCAGATACAAGTTTCTAAAAAAACCGGCCAAGTGCGAGTCGGACTCGCACACTGAGGGTTCCGTGCCAACTTTAACTGAATTAAGGAATCCACTTAGTAAAATACCACAATATTTTGTTGACAGCAAATGTAACTTTGCTTTTCATAGTGTTTGTATGAAGTACGAAGTTATGTTTGCGGTTGTAGAAAATGTACTATATCTCAAAAACTACTCGTTCCAAACAAATTTTCTTTGAAAGTATTTATTAAGATATACCTTACGTTTTTTTTTTCAAAATTTACACTCGCTTAGTTTCGAAATTAGGTGGGGGGATGTACGCCCATTTTACCACTTTGAAAGCGTGTAGCTATGAAACGTTTGATTTTAGAGGAAAATGCTTTTAAAAACCTCTATGTCATTTTGAAAGACCTATCCATAGCCACCCTATACGCATAGGTATGTCTAAAAAAAAAATTTCGGTTTTAGTTTCATGTATGGGAGCTCTTAAATATCGTTTTTGTATAAGAATTGTAAAGCGATTAATAGGATACATCTTCTTACCAAATTTTAACAGTGTGATGCTTATAGTTACAGAATAAAGTGGCTGTGACATACGGACGGACAGACGGACAGACAGACTTGACGAAACTATAAGGGATCCGTTTTTGCCATTCGGCTACGGAACCCTAAAAAAGATAACAACTCGGATCGCTGGACCATACTAGATGCAGACCGCTAGTAACCGGTCACTAAGGAGCAACACATGCATACGAGTACGTTCAGCTGTGGACTTCCTTTGTGGTATCGTTGGATTTCCTTTAAGCTCTTATAGTGATTGAATTCCATTAACTTGTTATTATGATATTTTTAGTTGATGTAACCGTGTGTAAAACTTTACAGCGTTATTGAGGAGCATATTGTGCTGTAGAGAGGTTACTGACCTCTGTCTGATTGTTCGCGTGCTGTATCCTCGCGCTTTTGAGAACACCTATCCAAACTGACATAGCTCCTAAATTAAAGCATTCCATTAAGGAAGACTGTTTCACGCGATATCAGCGATGTGTCGATCGTACTACTAAAGAGGGATACTACTAAGGAGTTCCACCATCAGCTTAGCGCTACAAGATGTTGACTATCAGATGTAACAAAACGTCAACATTAAGATTCTAGTAAAATATACTGTTTTGCTGCTAAAATCTGTGGGTTCCCTCGATTACACCAAGATCCCATCTTCAGATTCGAAATGGCAAAAATAAGACCAACTAAAAGATATACCCTCTAGGTAGGCGAAGACATATTTTGAATCGGGCGACAATGACTGAGATATGCGATAGCATAGATACAAAGCAAAATGCACAGTCGAATTGATAACCTTTTGTCCCGTCTGGTGTAGTAATCGAGAAATCGCCTACTACGCAGCGGGTGCGGGTTCGATCCCCGCACAATACAAACATTTGTGTGCATGAACATGTCTGTTTGTATTGGTCTGGGTGTTTTCTATGTATATCATGTATGTATTTCCATCAAAAAGTATTTAAGTATTATATCCGTTGTCTGGCACCCATAACACAAGCTTTGAGTAGCTTACTTTGGGACTAGATGGCGATGTGTGGGAATGTCCAAAGGAAAGGATAACCTCCTGCTTTTTTGAAGTCAGTCAATAAATCGTCTACTAGTACGCTTTCATAAAACTTAAATATTCCCTCTAACTGCTCAACTTAATACTTACTAGCAATACTGTAACCCTCGATTATGCAATAAAACAAGACTAGACGTATTATTATCACGAAATAACTGAAGGTTCAAACAAAAATCTAATTTACCGAGACCTATTTGACGCACGCGACACTAAATTCTATTTCTTGAATATGACCTAACAAGGTTCTTTTATTCATTTGATATGATGAACTTGGCAAAGTCAACTTCAGAGCTTCGTTCTTATTTTTCAAAATAATAATAAAACAATCGGTACGTAGGCGATCAGCCCTAAAATATCTAATAGAAACCGCTCATGTGCAAGTCAAACTTGCGCTTTTAGGGTTCCGTGTCATCTGTACTAATATTATTAAGCTGAAGAGTTTGCTTGTATATTCGAGCGCGATGATCTCAGGAACAACAGGACCGATTTAAAAAAAAAAAATGATGAATAGCTTTTTATCGAGAAAGGCATTAGGGTAGAAAATTTTACGCTGCGATGGTGTGATGGCAAGGGAGCAAACTCTAAACGCGCGGATGAAATCGCGTGGATCGTTAGTTGATTTATTTACAAAAAGTTTGTATTGCATGATTGCTCCTCATAAATATTAATTATTGCTGTTGTTATTATTTATTAGGCAACATAAATACTACCGGCATACCCTAATGCTAATAATAAATGTTGCACTTTAGCAATAAAAACTTCCTTTTTCTATTCTTAACCTTTTTCATCCGACTTAAAATAGTCCCAGTTACGCAACTCACACAGTAAATTTTTCTTGTGGAAAATATCGTCGATTGCGTGTTCCATATTATAACACGGTGCCGAATTAATACTAACAATTACTTGTGGCACACGCACAAAAAGTACAAATTGCGCCTGTGCGTGCTAAAGAAGACAGTGGTTTTAGTAAATACGCTTTAGCGGGTCTTGTAAGCACGCTCTTATCACCCCAAGGTTGTAAGGTTACGGTAGCAATCACCCAGAATTACGCTAAAACAGGATTAAATCTTCAGTCTGACTCAGTCAATATCAAATAAACTGACCGAGACAGAATGATGATTTAATTCAGAATTAGCGTAATCCTGGGTAAAATTGTCCTGCGCAAGGCCTAAGCGAGATTTGAGAATAAAATTACAATGATTGACAACTATTTGACCGTCCATTTCTAACAATGCCGTAAACACAAATAGGGAGCTGTAACAATCTGCAATATTAGAAAACCAGAGACCTTGTCAGTAATAACTTATTATTGAGGTTAGATTAAAATAAATCCAAAACAAAGATCATAGTAATTGACCGTTTCGGGGCTTTACAGCGCTCTGGCCTCCTTCAAGATTATGAGACTGTAGACCATTTTCAATACCTTGGGTCAGTGATCACGAACAAAGGCAGCAGTGAGACAGAGATACGCAGACGAATTGGCATGGCAAAGATAGCAATGACCCAACTGAGCAAAGTGTGGAGAGACAGAAATATATCTAATAGGACTAAGATACACCTCGTTCGCACACTTGTCTTCTCTATCGCTCTTTATGCAACAGAGACATGGACACTGAAAGCCGCCGACAGGCAACGACTAGACGCCTTTGAAATGTGGTGTTGGCGCCGAATGCTACGAATACCTTGGACGGCCTTTCGCTCAAATGTGTCAATCCTCAGGGAACTGAAAATAGAGAATGCTCAGCGACTGTCAACAACCTGCCTGCAGCGTATAGTGTAGTACTTCAGCCACATAGCGAGGAGAAATGGGGATAATTTGGAACGCCTGATAGTAACAGAAAAAGTGGAGGGGAAAAGACCGAGAGGCCGCAGTCCAAAGTGATGGTCGGATCAGATCTCTGAGCGATTGGAAACACCGATCAGCGCCGCACTGTACCAAGCGACAGACCGCAACCGATGGAAATGTTGGTAGACAAAATCCGGCGTGACGATACTCAGCAATGAGTGAACGATTAAGAAGAGAGGGAAAGGTTAGATTACTCAAATATGAGGGGTAAGAAAGGAGTATAGTTTTCTAAACCTAATTTTTATAAATGAAAAATTCATTATACTTAAAGATCTCTTACACACTGCGACTCTTAGCATCGTGACTCACGCAATGAACAGATTCAATTTGGCATCTATGCAGTAGCGCGTTAACATCGATGCCGTCGCCACCGTCGTATATAGTACATAATTTAATAATATCTTGCTTCTGATATGATGAAAGCGTAGTTTTGCGCTTTACACACTAGTGCTTTTTTATCATCATATCAGATAATTTCTTATACACTGTGAGTGTTAGAACCCTTCTAAACCATTGAATAGCGAAGCATTATCAATTTTCAAGCTAAATTTATTCAGGAATGAACAACTTCTTAGATGATGATTCTTCGTAGATGGCGCTGACGTCAAACGTTATGGCGTATCCATAAGAAACCAGAAATTTCTCGCGATTAGACCGGCAGCACGGTAGCTTAATTGGAAAGAGCGTTGACCGGGTTAGCCAGAAGATGCAGATTCGAGTCCCGTCCGTGTATAGTTTTTGGTTGTGTGTGTAAAGGTTGATATTTTGCGACTGCATCGATGCTGCATCGCGACTGGATTAAGATTGCATTGCTGCTTAAATTTTCAGTTTGCAAAGAGTCTAAAACCTTGCTAAACACTGATACTGTGACATCAACACAGTATTTGTAGATGATTGGCGTCAAAACTTATGTATACCTGTAGATATTTTCAATCGCTTTTACTGACACAACCAACCTACATAAAACCGCTTAGTTATCAGCAGGAATAGCCCATGCTTTTAACAATTCACCATCACAAATTCAGCTTAATCAGCTTGCTTCGCAAGCACTAAAACGCTCTCGCCCTGCTCATTACTGAGCAATAAACATATTTCATAACCTTGCCTGCTATTCTAGTATTAAACCGGCGTTTTGTATTGTCCAAATTGCAGTAATTCTGACAACAAGTTATTGTCACAGCCTTTGTTAGGTGTAGCACGGGAATCAAATTTCAATTGCGTTTTGTTTGATAATATTAAATTTTCAATTTTGAACGCAGATTTAGACTTGAGCGTTGATTAAAATTTTGATGGAACGTGAGACTGGACGAAATTTTATTATTTTTGTTGTTATTTCTGTGTTTAATTACGAAGCCCTTTTAAAGTTTATTTTGCGTTAGAAATTTAAAGCAATTGAAGCTATGCATATAATTTCATTAATTTTAGTTTTCTTGTGATGAAGCGTCTTACAATGCAAACAAAATGTTTGAATATTGCACTTGAAAAGCTGAATTAGACGTGTCAGATAAATGTCCAATAGTCAAGTAGTAAAAAAGGTTTAGAGTCTGAGTACTTTTTTTAAAAATCTATATAAAGAATGGATCCATATACCTCTTGGTCGCGGCATCACGCGTGAACAGCTGGTCCAATTTTGCTTATTGTTTTTGTTGTGTTTGTTATGGTAAGGAGTAGGTTCTTATGAAAGAAACAATTAAACAATTGAATGGGAGGACCAATTTTCATAATTTTTACTTTGTTTGATTTGTCATCGTTCGGAAATTACAGGGCCAGGGCAGGACGGGGCCGGTGGAGAAACGAAGGACGCTGGGACCGTTAGTTTAAATACGAAATGCAATCAACCGTTGTCAAAGATATCAATAGGTTTGCACAAATTAGATTAAGAAGCACTTGAGGTGATCTAACGCTGCATAGGCACTGCGACGGTGTGTGCGTGTCTGGCACGCCATTTGACAAGGCCGGGGGGGACATACGTTTCCTCTGAAGCCTGGTGGCGCTCGCTACTAAGCAAGCTACAGTCAGAGATGAAGAATGCCTAGGCCACATGCCCAAGGCGCTAACTCGTGGCTCCCTACTCAATGGCACCAGCAGGCACTATCAGGTTTTAGTGGGTATACCCACCCTGAATTTGGTGGGGGAGCCCCAAAGAACCTACCAGCGGCCCTCACCGTTGGTATGGTATGCACAAGGCATTTTCTGACGAAAAAAGAGGTCTGCATAGGCTCTCTAGTAATGTGAATTAGTCAGTTTATTGTTAGTTTTTAAAGTTTTTTTAAAAAAAACTTGAGCTCCCGTAGATAAAGCTCACTCTTGCCCACGAGTGCCAGTGCTAAAGATTACTAATGAGTTTAACACCTTGCTGTCGAGTTTGTAAGATGATCCCCGAATTCCAACAAAGACTTGTTGCCGCATAGACTCGGCTCGAACTAACTCAAATACTGTGACTCAGGTATGAGTTATAACCAACCGAGCTGCTGAGCTAACGAGTGAGTTAGATTGTAAGGACCAAGCTTGCGAAATACTGCAAGACAACTTTACAATACATTGTAAGACTTACCCAAAGCACGCTTAGTTTGGCATGTAATATTCTGCTGCCAACTAAATCAACCAATAGTTACTCTGCTTTGACAATTGTAGAGGTATATATTCTGCAGTCAAACTTTATAACAATTCACTGCGCCATGGCATTATCCTCAACCTTAATTGTTGAGGATAACGTCACTTTAATTTCTTACAAAAAGCGAATGGATTGTAAAGTTATTTTATTATCATTTTGTTCAGTCATGAAAATTACTTTCTATTTATATACTCAAAAACACCATTTCCGCTTTAAGCACAATTCTAAGAATTGATAATTTTTAAAAGAGATTATTGGTTTACAAGAATCACAAAATAAGATCCTGTTCAAAGTTAATCTCAGAGGAAAAATACTGGATATCTAACAGCACCTTTTCTGGAACCGGATGATCGTTCAATACAAGTAACCATAGACAGAGTCCCGTCTATTTGTCCTGTTATCCGGGGTTTCCTCGAAAGCCTGGTGTCCCTATTACCAGGACAAGTTTTAATGAGCAGTTGCTAGCGGTTCGAGATGAATATTGACTTTTCCTATTAAGATTCGAGAGACTTAAAGGAACAGAGGTTCTCAGAGATGTATTTAACGATGCAACCCGTGTTCTGAAGCCTTTTGGATGCTGCACCAATTAAAACCATATTTAAAGTTTTGTGTTGCTATTAGTAAGCTCGTGATAAAATATTCCGATTGCATTTAGAAAGCGTGTTTCATTCATCTTTTAAAAGGGCAATGCATCAAATATTACTTTTTAGGGTTCCGTAGCCGAAGGGCATAAAACGGAACCCTTATAGTTTCGTCAAGTCTGACTGTCAGTCAGACTGTCTGTTTGTCTGTCTATCCATCCGTATGTCACAGCCACTTTATTCTGTAACTATAAGCATCACGCTATTGTAAATTGGTAGGAAGATGCATCCTATTAACCGCTTTACGATTTCTTTACAAAAAATAAAAAATAATGATATGCAATGGGGGAGAGGGGTCCCATACATGAAACTAAAACCGTTTTTTTTACCTAACCTAACCTAACCTATGATATGAAGGTTTCTAAAACTATTTTCTTTTTTTAGTTTAACGTTTGATTGATAGACGATCCTAAAATGGAAAAATGGGCGCCCCCCCCCCCCCACCCCCCCATCTAACTACTAAACTAAGCGAGTGTAAACTTTGAAAATTAAATATGATGTTGATCTTACCAAATACTTTCAACGAAAATTGGTTTAGACGGGATCGAACTAGTAGTTTTTGAGATATAGCTCATTTTCAACAACCGCAAACTTAACTTTGTTTTTTATACAAACACTATGAAAAATCTATACTAATATTATAAAGCTGAAGAGTTTGTTTGTTTGTTTGTTTGTTTGAACGCGCTTATCTCAGAAACTGCTAGCCCGATTTGAAAAATATTTTTACGTTGGATAGTCCATTTATCGAGGAAGGCTTTAGGCTATATAACATAAAGATACGACTCATAAGACAGCAATGAAAAATGTTGCGAAAACGGGAGAAAGATATTCCTTTTGAGAGCTTCCGTACGCTGCGAAAACCGCTTAAGTTACACAAAAATCATGTATGACAGGATTGTTCAACATTAAGAGTCCTATAATAAAGTCCGCGACAGCATATGTCTATCTTTTATGGTTGACTTACTACAACCTATTTTATGTTAATATATTTTTAAAAAAATAATGCAATATTTTTAGAGGTGTATTATACACACAGGTATTTATTCTTATCAAAATAAATACATTCATCATCACGAGCATTTCATTTAGAACAAAGTTGCCCTTTATATCATTTAAATTCAATTAATATCTTAGGAGCTATCACAGTTTTAACATAACTCCGTACCAAAATAATGTTCGCAGCTAAAGTACGACGTGCGCTTGCGCTAATAATATTATACAGCTGAAGAGTTTGTTTGTTTGAACGCGCTTCTCTCAGGAACTGCTGGACCGATTTGAAAAAATATGTCTGTTTTGGATAGCTTATTTATCGAGAAAGGCTTTAGGGTATAAAACATCACGCTGCGACGGGAGGGGAGGGGGCAAACTCAAAACGCGCGGACGAAGTCGCGGGGGACCGCTAGTAAAGTTATATTTGCTGACAACAAAATATTGTGGTATTTTAGCTAAGTGGAAGTAAGTGAATTCCCTAATTCAGTTAAAGGTGGCACGTAACCCTCAGTGCGACTGTCTGACTCGCACTTGGTTGTTTTTTTTTTAAATAGACAAGAACTGCATTGGTGACATGTATTTTTAAAAGTGAATGGTTCAATTCAACTCACGATTGTTCTGTTACGTGTTGTTACAAGATGATTCCCGATCCTAGTCTGCCACATATTTACTTCGTTCTGTAATGCACTAAACCACATACTCACTGTGTGTGACTTATGTAACACCACTGTATTCACTAAATTACACATTCTCTTCGTCATATGTTCAATACATTATAATTTATACAGCTATCTAGATTTGTCATAATAATAACTTTTATTGTGGAAATGCCGGAAGTGTCCTCCATGTTGAATGTAATTCGGCTATGATATAAGAATTACTCGGATTAATCTTGAGATGATTTTACTATTATAATTATATTTTATTTATTGTTAATTGAATATTTAAAGATTATTGCGACACTTATTAGACTTTTATGTTTGCTGTAAAACAAATGTTAATTTTGGCGCCAAAGGAAGTTGACTCTGATTGGTTAATGAAGGTTAGATTTATTTCAAATATTGTAACTATTAAAATAATAATCTAAAAGGCTAACTAAATTCAGTTAGATTATTTACTGAATATTTTATGAAATTATATAAAATTAATTATTAGATACTACAAATAAATATTATGGTAAATGTTCAGATATGGAAACGGATATCGTTCCCACTGTTTTCTACCGTTGTTTAGGGTTTTGATTTGTATAAAAGCATGCTGCATGCCAGAATATGGGCTCATTTGTACTTTCTTTGACTTTGTGCCTTATCTTTATGCTATTTTGCTGGCATAAAACTATTGGAGAAGAACCTGGAGATTTATACTACGTGTTTATTATTCAAGCATCCTACACGCTGTCACATAGGTACGTAATCCATCTTTAGGAACATAGGACCCCATACAGCAATAAAGAGAACGTCATAGTTAAATACGCTTTTGTATCAAAATACTGAATTCTTATTGTTTAGTTTTTTTTTTAAATTGTATTCTTTTGACATCGGCTTACTAGTAACACTTTAAACAAATCAAGCTGTTAATGATCATCATCAGAATTATCAGCCAAAGGACGTCCAATGCTGAATTTAGGCCGCCCACACGATTTTTTCACTGGGACCGATCGCAAGCGGTCTGCAACCATTTACAATGTCGTCTGTCCATCTTGTCGGTGGACGTCCTCACCTGCGCCTTTGGTGTAAGGGTCTCCAGTCTACAACTTTTCTGTCCAGTTCTTCGCGCTTTGTGCCTTACATCCATTGCCACTGTTTCTCAGGGCTATGTCGGTTACCTCGGTGTTTTTCTACGTATCTCCCCATTTTTGATTCGTTTTCGTAGAGAAACACCGAGCATAGACCTCTTTTGATTGTGATTTTAAGCTACTTTATGAGGCCTATATAGTTACAGTCATCACTGGAAACACACACAAGTTGAACTCTCTTCAGACACTTAGGTAATTGAGATAAGAAGGCGTTCAGTGTTTATAATCGTAAATGATATATTTCTCAATCGTAATTTGTGCCTTATTCGTTGAGTCAAGTGCTACTACAACCTGCTTTATTATTTCAGTAGCTGCTATGTTCTTTTTATTATCTCGTCATAACATTTTGCAGCGAGTCCACTCTAGCTGGAGGAGTCAGCGTTCAAAATTAATATTTTCTTCAGCAACAGAAACTTAAAATCCTTATCGTGTCCTCTCAACCGAGTTCTGTCAAAGGCTTGCCATTTAATTAAATTTAAGTTGAGGCACATAAATATTTCAGTTAAGGCCGGTTTCTCATGAATTTAAAACACTGAGAGTGAGATTTTTTCATGGGTTATCTATTATTTTAGTGGTCAACAATTCAGGCATTAGGAATGACAAAACAAAAAGGTGCTTACTCTTTTTATCACACGATTGACTTGGTGTCAGTTGAGTTAAAATTTGGTTTAAACGGAAATGAATCATTTATATTTAGGTATTACTGACATAGGTCGAAGTAAATCGGGACTAAATATTTCATGATATATCTGCTACACTTGCAATACGTCAATAAATACGCCATAATAAACATAGAGCACTGCTGGGTGTAGCGTAGACTCAATTTTAGAGACGCGAAGGCATCGAGACAGTCAAATCCGAAACAGACTAAACGATCACAATTCTCCCTCATCTTCAGGTCATTATTATAAGAGACGGAGAGAGTAAGAAATTACACGAAAATATTTTAAAAGGTTTGCAAACCATCCAATGAAGCGCCAGCCTTATCGCGACTTTGAATATTTGCATTCCCTGTCGCCCGTGTGCCGTTAGATAATTTCTTTGAATAATGAAGATATTTGCATTTTCTCAAGAAAATAACGACGCTGATAAAAACGACTTTCACAGTAAATGACTCATTTAAAGGACTATTTTGATTGCGAGCACATTTTTGAAGATACGCCTACACGGCGTAGAAGTTTTAGTTTTATAAAAGTATTTTGGTCGAAGAATTCTTAGTTGTTATTTGAAATGAAAATACACAATGTTTTCAACTATAACTGAAGTAACGAAGTATTTCATTAAGTTTGGTAACTTATAGCGATTACTTCAAATGTACTTTTAACCTAATTCGAGTTGGAGGAATAGATCAATTTGTGAACATTTTCTCGTTTTTCCACTACCTAATGGGCAGACTTAACGTATCTGACAGTGATAGGTGGAGGCTCTTTGCTTATTGATTTAAGTACTACAGTCAATTTGAAATCCATTTCTTACGTTTACCCTATAATATATTTAAAATCTAATCTAATCTGAACATAATCGAAACAGCCAGTACGAATGCGTCGTTAATCAGTTAAGCGCCGTTTCAAACATGAATTGGGCAAGATGTTCCTCATTTTGGTCCTTAAATTTGGGGTCCACGGTTGGATTTGGATTGTTGGAGGGTAGTTTAACGATGTGCGTGGTCGTAGCTTAATTGTCGCTTCTCAAATTGAATTCGAACAGCGGTCACGCGACCAAATCTTCGACCGGCTGTTCGTTGCGTGGAAATTACTACCTGTGTGACTCTCTAATTTGTATTTTTCTTGGTTTTATGTATTTTTGGATTTGATTTGGTTAATACATTTTGACTATTTAATTCGTGTTATTATAGTTACATTTGTTTACAAGGTTCATTGTAAAATGCATCAGACTGAAGACATTTTAAGCTATATAACAAGGTGAATATTATTGTTGTATTTTTCTTCACTCTAGGCACCAGCCAAGCGTAGCAAATACAGTATACGATTCCGAGAGAGTACCTAGAAAAAGCTTGCTCCCTCCATCTTAGAAGATATTAGGGTTGTAATACGGACCTCCGTGGTGTATGTAGTGTTTAAGCACGCTGGGTTTCAAGGCATTGCCACTCCGATGTTAAGGGTTCGATTCCTGGTCGGATCAATGTGGAACACACACAAGTGCATTAGCTACTTACTTTAGGATCAGAGCAATATATGTGATCGGTGTCCAACATTTATTTATTTTACCTTAAATTTGAATGATTTTGTTTTCCAAAGAATGCTCTCGTATCAAAGTCCGTTTACTCCAAACCTGATTTCTTAATCCTCCAGTATAGTCCAATCCAAGTACTAGCTAACTAAGTAGTAGTAAGCATCCTTCACGTCCAGATTCTCCATCTTTAGCTCTTCCTCCTCTTCAAAATTTCCAACCCTTACAGATACTTGATGACGGCGACACGTTTGCTGCCATCATGTCTTTTCCGGCTGGTTCTGCTGGCGGTATCGACGGCATCACTCCCCAACACCTTAAGGATTTGGTGAGTGCTTCCGCTGCTGATGCCGGTAGAATTTTGCTTTCCAACACTACAAAACTGTGCAACCTTCTCTTATCTGGCAGGGTTTCTGAAAGTTTTCTCCCGTTTTTATTTGGTGCTAGACTTTGTGCCTTTCGAATAAAAGATGCCCTCGCTATTGGCTCAACGTTTCGTCGTCTTGCAGCCAAATTAGCCTGTCGTGATATTTTTTCTCCTTTGAAAGAGTATTTTCAACCCATCCAACTCGGTTTCGGCAGTAAGGGCGGTTGCGAGGCTGTGGTTCATTCAGCTCGCAATTTCCTCTCCTGTGACGAATCTGAAGTTTTTTTGAAAGTTGATGTGAAGAATGCTTTCAATACTCTTGACAGGTCTGCCTTTCTGAATGAAGTTCAGACTCACACTCCTCAGATTTATCCCTTTGTTTTTCAGTGTTACAATAATCAATCAAAATTGCTTTACAATGAACATTCAATTGTTTCTGCAGTCGGTGTTCAGCAAGGCGACCCTTTAGGTCCAGCCCTTTTTAGTTTAGGCATCCATCCTGTCATTTCATCCTTAAATTCTAAATTCAATGCCTGGTATCTGGATGACGGCTCCTTTGGAGGTAAAGCAGATGTTGTTTTCCAAGATCTTGTCCTGGTTATAGAGGGATTTAAGAAATTTGGCTTAGAACTAAACCTTTCAAAATGTGAACTTTTTATTAATGACCACGTTTCGTCTGATTCCCGTCAGGATATCATTGATAAATTTAATTCCCTTGCTCCTAACTTAAAAATTCTTAATTCTGAATCGCTTTGCCTTTTAGGTGCACCTCTTCTTGATCCCAGCATCGAACCTTTTCTTGATAAAAAGTTGAATGATTTCACCCTATCAGCCCCCAGATTAGAACACCTAAATTCACACATTGCTTTTACTATACTGAAATCGTGTATTTTTGTGCCTAAATTTACATATTTCTTACGTGCTAGTCCTATCTGGAAAAATAATAATTATTTAAAACTATTTGACACTACTCTTAAAAATAGTTTGGAAAAAAATTTAAATTTACATTTTGATAACAATTCTTGGACTCAGGCTTCGCTTCCTATTCGTTTTGGTGGGATCGGAATTCGCCAAATTTCTAGCATAGCCCTCCCCGCTTTTCTCTCCTCTTTGCATAGCACTTTTGTTTTAGCCGGAAAAATCTTTGAGCATCCTCGCCAGCTTTCTGAGGTGAGAGAGGCGGAGGAGTTTTGGCAAGGTCTCTGTCCTAGAGAAGACATTCCAAAGGAACGTCACCAACAAAAACTTTGGGATGTCCCTCTTGCGAGAGAGACCTTCAGTTCTTTACTTCAAAATTCCGTCAGTGACAGTAGTCGAGCAAGGCTCTTGGCGGTTTCCTGCAAAGATTCTGGTCACTGGCTTCATGCTTTACCGTCAAAAAATTTGGGCACTCTTTTCGATAGTGAGTCTTTCCGGGTGTGTGTGGGTCTCCGCCTTGGCACCCCTATATGTGAAATTTTTACGTGTCCCTGTGGCAAGGAGGTTGAAAAATTTGGTCTCCACTGCCTTTGTTGCCAACAAAGCGCTGGGCGTCTCGCCCGTCACGCTACCCTTAATGACGCCATCAGAAGAGCTCTTGCCACCATTAATGTACCTTCCACGTTGGAACCACGTGGTTTGGTCCGTGACGATGGCAGGAGACCCGATGGCCTCACGCTTATTCCCTGGGAACGGGGTCGGGCCTTAGTTTGGGATGCAACTTGTGTCGATACTTTGGCCCCATCCCATCTCAGAGAATCAGCCCTTAAAGCTGGAGCAGCAGCGGAGTTGGCTGAAAACGCCAAGCGTCGCAAGTACGTCTCACTTGCAAGTGATTATGTGTTTGCGCCGTTTGGTGTTGAAACATTTGGGCCGTGGGGACCCTCTGCTAAATTGCTGTTTGGTAAAATTGCGCCAAAATTAAATTCTGTCACAGCCAATAATAAAGCTGGCTGGTTCCTCGCTCAATGGATTAGCATAGCTATTCAACGCGGCAACGCAGCCAGCATCATAGCCTCCTTGCCTCAAGGAAATGGTTTCGTTTTTGAATAGGTAGACTTTAAGTTTTTTTTTTTTTTATGTAGCATGTCTTAGTTTTATTTCTTCTTGTTTGTTATTAATAAAGATGCTAACTAAGTATATTGAGTATACGCTGTCCCGTGACAAGTTTCGACGTGTTCGCGTGACATGTCCCGCTGTCGACACGGCGTGTCTCCACGAGACAATGCCCTGAATGTTGCGGGGTATTGCGAGGGAGGATGAAAGCAGAGGACCTATTCTGCAAGGTTCGTGACTCTGAATTGTTATTGTTTTTTTAAAAAAAAATATTAGACACCAATCGCCTATATTGCTGACCCCATAGTAAGTAGCTAATGCACTTGTGTTATAAAATCAGACAACGGTGGAACCGACTGGGAATCGAACCTGGAACCTCGAAGCGGCGACGCCTAGCGATACCATGCACTCTCACTTCTTTATTCTAAAAAAAACCGGCCAAGTGTGAGTCGGACTCGCGCACTGATGGTTCCGGTTCCGTGCCAACTTTATCTAAATCAGGGAATCCACTTAGTTAAAATACCACAATATTTTGTTGACCGTACCACACACTTATCTTTGTTATTCATACAAACACTATGAAAAACAAAGTTATATACTTTGTCAAAGTTATATACTTTGTTTTTCATAGTGTTTGTATGAAGAACAAAGTTATGTTTGCGGTTGTTGAAAATGTACTATAATCTCAAAAACTACTAGTTCGATTCCGTTTTTTTCGTTAAAAGCAAACCAATTTTCGTTAAAAGTATTTGTTGAGATCTACGTTATGAATTTTTTACAAAATTTACACTCGCTTAGTTTAGAAGTTAGATGGGGGAACGCCCATTGCAGCGTCTAAATATTTTTTTGGTTTTAGTTTCATTTATGGAAGCCCCCCCCCCTCCCCCTTAAATGTCATATATTTTTTTTGTATGAGAATCGTGAAGCGGTTAACAGGATACATTCTCTTACCAAATTTCAACAGTGTGATCGATTATCGACACAATAGCTCCTCAACTAGCAATAATTTTTAATAACTGTATTGATGACGGCCAATTTCCTAGTTTAATGAAGATTAGTAAAATAATACCGCTTTTCAAATCGGGTGACAAAAGCGACCCCTCAAACTTCAGGCCAATATCGATTTTGCCAGTCTTGAGTAAAATATATGAAAAGATTATATTTAACCAAATTTTAGCACACTTCATCAAATAAGTTATTACATAATAAACAATTCGGTTTTACTAAAAGTAGTGCAGGAGTTGCTCTTTTAACACATGTTTATGATGCCTATGATAATAGGCATGATGCTTTAGGAATTTTCTGTGTTCTATCCAAAGCGTTTGTGTGGACCATGAAACATTGCTGAAAAAAATACGTCATTATGGGGCATCATTAAACTCATTAAACTTAATTAATTCTTATCTATCAGGTAGCACGCAAAAAGTATATGTAAACGGAATTGAGTCTTCTGGAGTGCCTCTAACAATGGGTGAGCCCCAGGGATCTATATTGGGACCACTTTTATTTTAATATATGTAAATGACCTCCCGCATTTTGTAGGGAATCTTTGATATATAGTATTGTTTGCTGATGATACTTCACTAATATTTAAAATCCCAAGAGGTAAAGAAAATTTTGACGATGTGAATAATACTCTTTCACAAGTATTACATTGGTTTACAGGTAACCTTCTTAATGGAAGTAAAACTAAATGTGTAAAGTTCACGATGCCTCATGTCCGACAAGCATCAACTCAGGTTAAGATAAAAGACAAATCGCTTGATATTATTGACTCCACAACAGTCCTGGGAATCATTTTAGACTCCAAACTACATATATAGTCCCCCTAGCCGATTTCGACTACGGTGGCCAGTCACAACGACTAACCGACTGCGCGGGACATATTATAGTGCACAAGTGAGTGCGCAAACACAGGTGCACTCTCAATTCCTTTCACTCTCATAGCCCGATGGGACAGCAATCTGACACGACCGGAGAGATCAAACGCAGGAAGGCTTTACGTGCTTTCCGAGGCACGGGGGTGAAACACCGCCAACTCCCAAACTCCTGGCTACCTTAAGAATTTCTGAACAGAAAAACTCGGGTATATATTTTTGGCCCGACCCGGGGATCGAACCCGGGACCTCTGGCGCAGCCGTCGCTTTAAAGTGCGACCCACCTACCGCTGCGCCACCGAGGCAGTTGCACCAAACTACAATGGGGTCCTCAAATAGAGGCCTTGTCAGGAAAACTAAGCTCAGCTGCTTTTGCTGTAAGAAAGATTAGACGTTTGACTCATATAGAAACAGCTAGGTTAGTTTATTTTAGTTATTTCCATAGCTTGATGTCCTACGGAATTATACTGTGGGGCTCGGCAGCTGACATAGAATCAATTTTTGTATTACAAAAAAGAGCCGTGCGAGCTATTTATAATCTAAAACATCAAGATTTCCTACAAGAGGTGTTTAAAGAAATTAGAATATTAACTGTAGCCTCTCTGAATATTTATAAAAATTTAATGTATGTACGCAATAATTTTCATTATTCACGAAAAAAAGTGATATACATATTTATAATACTAAGAACAAGAATAAGCTTGCTATTTCACAATTTAGGCTTCGAAAGGTTGGTAATTCTTTCATAGGGAAATGTATAAAATTTTTCAATAAACTACCAGAACACATTGTAAACTTACCGGTCAATAAATTTAAAACTGTCATTAAAGAAACCCTAATGACGAAAGGGTATTATAAAATAGATGATTATTTAAAAGATAATAATGTATGGACTTGCATGAATACTACAAACATTGTGAACCTTTTGCAAAGAGGCATTGACAATAGTGACTGAGTTTCTTGCGCAGCTTCTTCTCAGCACTAGCCCAAAATTGTCCTGAAGCTGTGGTAGGGTTTATATCGGGATGTGTAAAAGTGTCCTCAATGGGCCTATTTGCATAAATATATGACTTTTATTACTTTTTTTTATGACGAAACTATAAGGTTCCCGTTTTTTGCCATTCGGCTACGGAACCCTATTCTGAAGAGTTATTTTTGTCCAAAAAGTGGATTTTTAGATTGCTATATTTACTGAAACATATCATAATTATTTAATAAAATAAAAGACATACTTTGTTTAGGATGTATGAAAACTAAGAATGAGATCAAATATGTTTCATTTCATAAAAGTTTACGGGTTGGATAACCTTGCAAGTAAATTTCGACCACACATGTAAGTAATTCCGCCAAATGCTCCGCGTGCACACTAAAGTCTTAATACCGATCCAATATCACTTCACCATCGTTCCTCCGAATACAGACTTGCATGTGTACATCCCGGTGCCAGCTCTAAGTAAACATCCGGGCCGGTTCCGCACCGGAAACGTGCGCGGGCGATGCTACGGTGCGATGGACGACTCTTGTGAGATCCACACGCCAATGGAATAGAATACAAAGTAATACACTCATGGATTGTAAAAAAATAACTTGCATGTTAGTAAGAAGTATAGAAGCACTTCAATGTATGACGCAGCATAGACCTCAAAACAAATGAGACAAAAGACCCTTTACACACTGCGACTATTAGCAGCGATGCAGTCGCGATGCCAACGCGCGTTAACATTGATGCAGTCGCGAAGCAGAAGCTGGCAATTGCCAAATTATGTACTGAATTTAGGCGACTGCATCGATACTAATGCGCGTTTGCATCGATATAGTCGCGCTTCTGCATTGATGCTAGATTAAATCTGTTTATTGCGTGAGTCGCGATGCCGAAGCGCAAAACGCGCGACTGTATCGATGCTAAAAGTAGCGCAGTGTGTAAGGGTCAATGAGGGAGGCCTTAAAATGCCTCATGACGTACAGAAATAAAATGTATCTCGAAAAAAATTCTCAAAATTAGTACAATACTCGTATATGGCATTTTCTTAACCAGAATTTTAACGATATGACATAAAAGAATGCTATGAAATCCCTTCAGGTACTGGTATGCCAACCCGTTTATAGTTCGAGTCTGATTAAAGAAACAATTTTTTGAATGAAAAGGTGTAATCCAACCAGTGTTATAAAATCAGGATGTTCTAAATATATTTTTACAAAACAAAATATTCATCACAACAAGTAAAACATTATTATTTTGCTTTTCTAAAACGGCTAGTGTCACGCGCCGTGGCGCTAGTCGCATCGCATCAGTATTGCTATAAAAAGGGGGTTTACACGGGTAACTAAAGCCGCACGATTTTTGCCGCGTGGCGTAAATCAACCATCTAAATGGCAATTCGGCTAAGTCGCAATAAGTGAATAAAGCCGCAAGTCCCAAAGTTGGGTAGCACACTTTCACACGCGCACGTTCCGACTTTGGCCTCGCGGCAACCGGCTGCATGCGACTGATGACTAAAATCGACCGTGTAAACGATCAGTTGCAGGCGATCGCTAGGGATGTTTCGATACCATCAAAGTATCGATACCTACTCATTTCGATAGTACTCAAATCTTCTTTCGATACTACTTAAACAAATACTCCTAAAGTATCGATACTTACTTATATCGATACTTTGCGAAAAACTATTATATATTTTTTATTTTGAGGATGCTCACAATGAACGTTGAAGGACAATATTTTAAAAAAAATGAGAAGAAAAATAATCTACTTATTTAAAATGTTTTGCGTCACATGCTTACTTTAAACATAAAACTCTTGAGCATTAAGATTGCCCAAAAACAGTATCTGTTTAAGGTATTTGGGAGACAATCTTATATCATAAGAGACCACAAATTTCGCAAGGTCGGACTGACAGGACGGTAGCTCAATTGGTAGAGCGTTTGGCCCGGTTAGCCAGAAGTTGCTGGTTCAAGTCCCGCCCGTGCGCAAATTTTTGGTTTCTTATTACATCTTTATGAATTTCTTTTTCTTCTTGTGCCCATGTGCTAACTCCATATGATGTTTCCCAAAATCGTATGCAGGTGTTGCAGTAGACGGGACATCATGTTCTGACTTACTCAGGGCTACTTAGTTGTCTTAGGTTTTTTTAAAAGATGATATGCTGATTCGATTTGATACCAAGTACTTTTGTTTCGATACCGAGTAGGTATCGCAAGATTGATGCGATACTATTTTTACTTGGTATCGAATCAAAAGTATCGAATACCTACTCGTATTTACTTGTATCGGAATGTCCCTAGCGATCGCCCGCCGCATGAAGGTGTTTCGCGCATGCACGTGTATTTATTTACTATAGCAAAAACGGCTATTCTGCTCAACATTTTCGATGGAAATGACAGAGCCGCATGCAATTTTAGTAACCTGTGTGAATGGGCTAGCGATGCGGCTTGGTGAGGCAATTAGTGAAGCGACTCGCCGCACGGCGAAAATCGACCCGTGTAAACCCCCCTTAATCGACTTTCGCGCGCCTCAATGAAAATATGATGTTTATGAGATTTTTGTTTCTTAAGGACGAATTCCAAATTAACTCTTTTCATGATGTTAAGTATATTTCATCAACCAAAATAAATAATTTTTAAAATTGACTCTATACTCTACAGTTTCATCAAGTCTGTTTGTCTGTCTTTCCGTTTGTATGTCAGTCATTTTATTCTGTAACTATAAGCATCACACCATTGAAATTTGGTAGGAAGATGTATCCTGGTAACCGCTTTACATTGTTGTACAAAAAATTAAAAATAATAATATTTAATTTCCCATACATGAAACTAAAACAGTTCTTTTTTGTCAAATCTATGCGTGTTGAAAAAAAAAGTATGTACAATAATATTTGTTAATACCTATCAATAAATACTTTCAACGAAAAATAGGTTGGACGGTATGAAACTAGTAGTTGAACAATAGTAGATTGTTATACAAGGGGGGAAAGTGACCCATTTCACTCGAGATGTTTTTGGCACTCGAACGGAGTGAGAGCGCTAATAATTTGAGAGTGAAAAGGGTGCACTGCTTTCACCCGAGTTAAACATACTATTTTTCATTTTGACTGTGAGGAAAAATAAATAAATTATGATATATTGTGATGAGATGATGAGATATTATGTTGTATGGCGAGAGATGAAACCTCAAGTCTTTACATCACATATCAGTTTGTTTACTGTCGTTATACACGCGTTTCGCCACAACACGTGGCACCCTCAGCGGGCGTAGTCTGATGCATCAGTTTTGACATTTCGCGTCGACAATTTCAATTTTATGATTTTCTAATTCATCAAATATTATTTTAACTTACGTAGCTATATCTTTAATAAATCTTAAGAAATATTTGTTGTTTTTTAAGCATCATTCAAAAATTCTTCTCAATCAATACATACACGAAAACACCAATTTTGTCTCAGCATTTTTCGAGCGCCACCTGGTGGTTTTACACGGAACTATGTCGAGACTTCCGACACAGGAGATGTTGTCGCCTCGGCGGAGCACGAGCGTTCGCGTTGAGGTTTTTTGCACGTTGGTGTTGGGTCCTAATAATTGCATCAGCTGTGCCTCAAAATAGTTTTATAAAATTCAATGTATGTTTTAAATTGTTAAAAATTAAGCCAATTGTATTTTTTTTAAATAAGTGACCATACTAAGAACATAAACACGCTTTTAATGTTTAACTAATCTTAAAAATATGGAAAGCTTGTTTATTTTAATAATATGATGTGAGTCAATTATCTTTAACTCCATGTCTGATCGTAGCAATTACGATACGATACGATACGAAGTACTATTCAGCCAGGATCAAAGCCTGATCCGGTCAAACCGGCACACCAAATAGCACGATTTTTAGAAGGAGGGACACGCTCCGGGATGGGAGAGGAGACCGACTAGCCGGAGCCTATCGGCCACAACCACCAAGATATGCATCGAGTGTGGTCTAGGAATATAGGGAGAAAGACGGGTAAATTAGTAGGGCTGAGCGTTGATGAGGTGGGCGATCTGCCTTGGTGGATGCGCTTGGGAGTTCTTTTAGGTTTTCTTTGGTCCTTTAGATTCTGTTGTATGGTCGATACACTGGTTCGGCACATGTGTTTTGTACAGGCGGCGTACGATTTCTAGATTTCTGAATTTCACTTGCGTCTATATTGCGTGACTGGTGTGCTTTTAAAGCTTGATGTGCTCTATTAAAGTTAAACGTTTCTAGCTTCTTCTTTTAAATCGATGAACTCCTTTGACTATGGTCATTGTGCCCGTCGTATGCCTATCGCTTGATGTGCTCTTCTGACGCTCTCCGTTATAACTCTCGTTCGCTTGTAGGTCCTTGCGCACAGATGTTGATTGTATTAGGTGTCATCCGCTGATATCTTGCTACGCTCTCTCAACGTCGACCATTGTAGTTGTCGTCAGTTTTTCCGCTCACTGCGCTCCATTGACATGGACCATTGTAGCTGTTGTGTGCTCCCTTAACGTTGGTCGTTGTAAATGTCGTCCGCTTATGGCGGCGTTAACTATTTTGTCTGTCAGCCACTTTTGACTTGCTGTTCTCCATCGTTGGTCCTTGTAGTCGCTTTAATCGACTCCTAATAAATTATGTAGCTGGTTCCCAATCCTAGTCTATAAGGTTTGACCAGCTTGTGCTTTACCTGCTTTAGCTATTTATGTTTTTATTGTTTGTTGAGATGCTGGAAAACTTTTCGCTTGATGGTCACTGATGTACTACACAGATCACTAAGTCAATTAACACAACACTTATGCAGGGAACCACTTGCACGAGGAGCAACACACATACTATACACACGCTCAGAAACACAAAATTAAAACTCAGTTTCATTATTACACTGACCCACTGCTCATTTCTGCAATTTAGGACTGCATTTTACTCCTTTTTCAATTCTACAGTTTTGATGACGACTTATAGAAGAAATCACTAGCACGAGAAGCGACACGCATTTTACACACACGCATAGAACACACACACGAGAAATTAGGACACAATTTCATTATTTCACTGGCACACTGCTGCTTTTGTTTAGGATAACTCATGGTGTGTTCAGGGTTGCATTTGACTCCTTTTTTCGATTCTGCAGATTTCATAACGACTTTACTTGCTGTGTAAAGATGTCTACAACCTAAAATAAATATCAGATTAGTGCAAAACATGCTCATCTCAATAGCAGCTTGTATTTAGTTAAGTAGGTAGGGACAGGGGCTCGTAAGAGTTACGCGAACTTATTGGACTTTTGTATTGTTTTTCCTATTAACAGAATGATGTATTGGAAATATTGATAACAAAGATACTTCAACGGTGCACATGTTCGTTGTTATTTCGAAGGCTTTTCGAAATGTTTTAAGGTCTCTTTTAGGTGTGTTAATGGTTATTGTTTTATTTGATTGATATTCCCCCGCTTAGAAGGTTTCTCGAGGTTTTAACAATACCAATTTCATGCTCCTCGTCCTGTTGCTGTTGTTTAGAGTATTGAAGGCTTTTTGTTAATGGCCGGCTTCCATGCACGTGTTGGGCAATGAACCACTCCATTTGTGCGAGTAATGTCTGACCCAACTACGACAACGTAGTTAAAAGGAGGTGTTATTGTTTAAAAAAGGAAATGTGGATATTTTAGTTTTATGGTGCATGGCCGAATCAAAACCAGCCTTCGAGCATTGTCTTGTCCTTTGAATATAATCAAAGCTTTGTCGGGCACAATTAGGAGGGGATTGTGGAATGGCTTTTTCCTTTTTACGTGTTTTGTGCTGCCGTACCAAATTACTGCGATCTTGCTACATTTTTTAGTCTAGGTTTGTGAGCGTTGTAGAGCTGTGATCTGATTCGCTATCTGTTTCTTCTAATTGGAATATTTCCTGTGCCGCTTTCCTCATTTCTGTTTTGTTTGTAGCCAGTTCATTCCACTCTTTTCGGCTCCGTTTGAAGTAACTAAAGTCTTGTGTCAGGGAGTCCCGCCACGTGTATATCGGCCTCCCAATTTTGAATCTTTTTGCTTTGTATTTTTGTGCACTATGAAGGATGTGGGGGTGCTCTCGCCTTTGGATATGTCCATAGTAACAAAGTCTCATAAATTTAATACGCTTCGTTATGGTCATACCCTGTAAAAGCTGATGAACTTTTTGGTTTCTCGGTGTATTCTTACTGTGGCTTAGCATGTCTCTAACTATTATTCTTTCATATCTTCTTAGCATTGATCTGTTAGCTTTAGTTAATGCAGCGGCTTTAAGCCCGTAACTCATCGTGGGCTCAATAATCATTTTATATATTAGCCGCGTTAGTTGCCATTGCATTCTTGTTTTTTTGATGAAAGGTAATA
Organism: Pyrausta purpuralis; assembly: GCA_963924145.1. NCBI lineage: Eukaryota > Metazoa > Arthropoda > Insecta > Lepidoptera > Crambidae > Pyrausta > Pyrausta purpuralis. The sequence continues at coordinate 7,938,009 of OZ001646.1, forward strand.
GTATTTTTGAGTTTCGAATACCTTGTTTGCAACGGGATTTTATTGTCCCTTTTCTGTTGTGTCCCGATGATATGTAGGTACCGAGATATTTTATTTCGTTAACCGGGTGTAAGATAGTTCCGTTCGATATCGTAAGTAGTTGGCTTCTATTTGTTGTGTTGTTAGGGTCGCGAACTATGATTTTGGTTTTAGATTCGTTTATTTTGAGCCCAACAGTTTGAAGTAGGTCTTTCATTTGATTGAAAATAATTTTCATTTGACTAAACTTAGTTCCTATGATGATTAGATCATCAGCAAACGACAGACATAGTGGGAGGGAGATATTAGAATCTTGATTAAGATGGAAGAATGAGATTTCCTCCTCCAGCGTTTGCAGAACGTCGTCAATGAGGATTGTGAAAAGACGTGGGGATAGTGGACATCCTTGTTTGACCCCTTTGCCTTTAGTAATAAAGTTTGTTTGTTGTCCGTACCATTTGATGCATGTTGTTTCATTCATGCATGCCTTAATGATCCTATTGGTGAAAGTCTTATTGGTTCTTGATGCTAAAATATCTTTTAGTGCACGTAGGTTCACAGTGTCAAATGCCTTTTCTATGTCTAGTGCCATTACGTAGGTTTTGGTACCTTCGCGCCAGTTCTCGTCGAGGACTCTTCGCAGTGTGAACATATGATCGTCGGTAGATCTGTTCTGTAAAAACGCAGCTTGGTAATTTCCTAGGTTTTCTGTAATGTTATCTAGGCGTGAAAGCAGGAAATTTGCGTATATTCTATATCCCGTGCAGCAAATAGATATACGTCTGTAGTCACTTATGGATTGAGGGTTAGGTTTCTTTGGTATGGGGATTTGTATAGTTTTGTTCCAACTATTAGGGATTATGTTACTCTCCCAAGCGTTACACATGTGTCTCATAATTTCGGCGAATATCTTTTCTGGCAGTTCTTTAAAGAGTTCAGCTACCACTTGGTCGATGCCGGGAGCAGTGCCGTTACGCATGCCAGTTATGATTAATTGTATTTCCTCGATGGTAGGGCTTGGTCCAAGTTCAGCTCTATTTTCGTTTGGAAAGAGATCTATTTCTGGTCCCTCCGACTTTTTCAATTCCTTTTCCCAGTGGGTAATTGGTATGTACCTGTTTTTCTTTCTATACCTTTCTGTTAATTTGTATTTTCTGTAATAGTGATATGTGATCTTCATTCGCTGCGATGGGTGCTGGCTGTAAAGGTTTTTGAAGAATATTTCGTATTCCCTGTCTGAATTTTCCTTTTCAATTATTTGAAGCTTATTACGGTTTTTTTTCACACGATATAGCGTAAGTGGGGTAGGGTAGAATCTGTGTTTAAATTGAGCTTTTTGTAATTCTGCTAGAGCAATCCTATAGTCACGTGAAAAATTTTTTTCCTGTCTGAGTATGGTGTTTGCGGATGTTTTAAGAATAAGCATGATATTTTCCCAAGTAAGGGGTTTCGTATATGGGGGCATGTTTTTAATTATTTCAGTTTGATACGCTTTACGGGTGTTGTCGTTTTGCAATCGCTCGTAGTTAAGTTGTCTGTAGTTAAACTGGGGCTCGTTAGTCTTATTAGCTTTTGTTCTAGTTGGATCTGGATTCTTATTGGTATGGGTTCGGTTAGGCGTTAGTTGTGCTATAATAAGTTTATGATCTGACATTTCGTTAGATTCCCCTTTGATGAAGTCAAAGATGGTATTGCTATTTGATTTTGTCATAATATGATCTATCTGTGATGATCTATTTCCCGATTTCCAGGTAGTCTTACAGCTAGATCTTCCAAAAGAAGTATCAAGACGGAGCTTTTCGCCGCGTAAAATGTCGGATACGATTAAACCGGAGTCATTTGATTCTCTATGTAGAAGATTATTTCCAATTTGTTTTGTTTTCTGAAGATCGCCTACATCTAGATAACCTATATGGGCGTTAAAGTCCCCCATAATTAGGAGAGTTGCGTTTGAAGGTTTCTTTTGTATAGTTTTAAGGAGCTTGGATATTGTTTCAGTAACTTCCGATGTTTTATTGGGTAGGTGTAGGGTTATTATGAAAAAAATTCTGTGATCTTGTATGATGGTGGCTGCCATTATATTGGTGAGGTGTATGATGTTTTGCAGATGTATTGCGGTATGTCTTCTGATAGCGAATGCTAAGCCTCTGCTTTTGGTTGTCCCTGATAGATACCATTGGTAATTTTTGGATTTATATGTTCCTGTTTGCATGTGTGTTTCTTGCAGACATGCCACGTCTATGCTGTGTTTCGCAAGGAGTTTGTCAATATTGTTTTTTTTCCTGGGGTCCGCGGCGCCTCTAACATTCCAAGTTCCGATTTTTAATTGGCCTAGTATAATTGGTTTTGGATTATGTTTTGTAATGGTACCTCTTAGGCGATAACCTGTTTCGTCAGCGTATTCTTCTAGGCTTGTGCAGGAGCTATTTAATTCATATACGTTTCCTTTGTTACATGTTTGATTTGTTTCGTTGTAGTTCTTTTCATCTAGTGAATTGGTATTGCACTCTTGTGAACCTATCCATGCTAGGCTATCATAATGTGAGCCATCATAGCAAAGGTTGATCGTCCCAACAGCGTCATCCGGATTATTTGGTTTGATGACGACTGTGCTATTGTTATTTTTTTGGTGAATGACAACTTTTACCAGATAAAAGTTTGCTGCGGCTATGAGTATGTCAGTGCCACCCCACTCACCCTCATTGTATTGCTTAACAATGTAGTTGCGGAATTCCATTTGGTTGCATTGGATTCCAGAGTCATTTAAGTTACTCGAAATGGCTATTTTCATCGTCTCGTCGTTTTGATTATCTTCGACGTATCGGGCGAGGTCTCTTCTGACCGCGCTGTGATCTAACGTGAGGTAAAATAGATCATTTATTTGGTGGGCTACTGCCCTAAATAGGCAGTTTCCATCACCTAGGACTTTAACAATGCGTGCCTCCATAATAAGCGTACAGTGTCAGCTTAAATTTAGGAAGTCTGATGAGCTGTAAATGAAAGCTTAAAACTAAGTTGGTACACTTAACTTAACCTTTGTGTATGTTGCGACCTGTTAGAGCGACGCGTGTTTTTTTTGTGTTAAATCAAGCAAATAAGGTGTTTATCATTCGTTGCGTTTTAATATCTTTTTTTTTTTTTTTCGTAGTTGTTATTTTAATATTTAGCTGTTCAATTTTATAATGCGTTTTGTTTGTGTGTGTAGTAGTCAAGTAAGACCCCGAGCCTTGGCGTTGTTTTGGTTATGACGGGTTGTCTTTGTGTTGCAATTGCAGGAGATTTTTATTTTTCTGGGCTGTGTATTATGCGATGCTTTTTGTTTTGTTCCGTTTTATTTAATTGCAGTGGGGTATAATGAAACAAAGAAGGGAAAATGGCAGTTCTACGGCGCACATGTGCAAGTTTTTACCCTTCGAAGGTTGTAATGTATTTTAGGGTCGTTCTTTTTTAGATGAGGCAAGAGTTATTGTTTTATTAGTGGCATTACTTAGTTTAGAAAGTTTCCCAGAGTTATAAGAATGAAAGGATCTTATTTTGCCATGCTGTTATTGTTTAGAATAGAGTTGGTGTGTTAAACACATGTAAGGGTAGTTATTTATGATGCAATATTGCGTCTGGGAGCCGTCAAATGTTACTATTGTCTATGTATGACAAAACAACAGGATGTTTTTTAACATTTAGAAATGCCGATAGTTTTCGTTTTATGGTAAACGGCTGTATTCCCAGATTTCGGTTTTCAAAGAAGCCTTTGTCTAGTTATTTTAAGGAAGGTATTGTGTAATGGCTATTGATTAAAAATAATAATAATAGATTTTGGCTGTAAACTTACGTAGGTAATGGGAATCTGTTCAAGTTTTTTTTTTTTTTTTATTTGATATGAAATACTATTGAGTTTCTGAAAACTTTATGTTTTACATTAAGTAACTTAATAAATAGATACTAAGCAAGATAAGTAGGATATGAACTACCACTAGGTAGGCTGTTATAACTGTTCTAATATTTGGAGGGCCTTAAATGAACTATTTGTGTTTTTAATAATTCTGAGTTTTTTGTGCCCTGCTTCGTTTTTCTGTTATTATTATTTGTCTGTCTAAATAGTGATTTGGGTACCTTAATAGTGATTATGATAAGTCTGATCTACATAGTAGTGTATCCTGCGGCATTTGGGTGTATTTTAGGCTGCTGTGAAATGATGAATTTGAAAGTTTTTATTGCAAGTGTCACATTCAATAAACAATATGGAAGGATCTCACCGAATTTGTGTCTCGTAGGTGTGGTCAGGTGGCGAGCTGGGGTTCTTTCTGGATAGATGGTAGCGTTCTACGATTGGGAGCTGAGCTGGACTTGTTCTTAGCTGTGGTCACGAGCCCGATGACATTCACGTACGCTCAAACTCACAATATCACTTCACTTGCACTGTCAAGATATAAGCTTTGTAAGGTTTTTCTATAACAACAATTCGAACCACGAAACGACAGTTGCACTTGTAGGTGTCTGATGTTTTCTATTGATAGCTCGACTCTTGTGCGTTATTAAGTAAGTTTTACTACTACACTCATCTGAACGTTTGAAATTTGAAGTAGTTCGCCGCGCCAATTCTTGGTTATATGCGATTCACTACTCCAATTACACTAAATTGGACTCAGTTTATAACGACACGCGAATAAAGATGAAATACTGCCCGTAATGAATTAAAACCGCTTTTCCACGACACTTAAACGCGAACCACACTAAATTTAAAGCTCTCCTCCACGACACCTGAATGCGAACCGCACTGAATCTAACACGCTTCTTTACTGCATTTCATCACGCACCGCACAGAAACTGGCACCGATCACCTTAACAAAATCACCAGTACTTTACTCGTGGTTTAAGACGGCACTTTCATTAAGAGAACACTAATGAAATTTGATCAAGAAGTGTTAAACAACAATAACTATATCACTTAGACTCGGATTCTGTATAGAACGCTCTCCGCATATAGAGAACAATGGGCGTCCAAACAAAAAGGTTCTTGGGGTACGGCCCGTTTGCAGAACACGTGTTGGACACAACCGCTCGCGACCACTGGCCAAACAAGACTCCTCCATGTCTGATCGTAGCAATTAAAACTAAATTACTTTCCAACCTAGAGATGGAAAAGCTATTTTCCACCCGTCTATCTAAAGTTCAATTTTCCGATGAGAAGAGATGAAAAATATTGGACTAAGTGGATGTAAGTAGATTTCCTAATTCAGTTTAAATTGGCATGGAACCCGTGAAAACGTGCACGACTCCGACTTGCACATGGCCTGCTTTAATATATCAGACCAAAAAATGGCTATATTGAGTAAGCCGTTTTTTTATTATTATTTTTTAGATACGTTGAATCTCTGTAGGAAGTGGGGCAATTTTTTACGGGATGTGTTTCTTCGTCTTTGTCATATTCCATAAAAACGTACGGGTGTACGGTTTGGAAAACGTTATTCATCATCATTATCATCATCATAATCAGCCGAAGGACGTCCACTGCTGAACATAGGCCTCCCCCACGGCTTTCCACAGCGACCGATCACTAGCGGTCTGCATCCAGTTTGATCCTGCGATCTTTTTAAGGTCGTCTGTCCATCTTGTTGGTGGACGTCCTACGCTGCGTCTTTGGTCGAAGGGTCTCCAATCTAGAACTTTCCTGCCCCAACGGCCATCAGTTCTTCGCGCTATGTGCCCTGCCCACTGCCACTTAAGCTTACTGATTCTCAAGGCTATGTCCGTTACCTTGGTTCTTCTACGTATCTCTTCGTTTCTGATTCGATCTCGTAGAGAAACACCGAGCATAGCCCGCTCCATCGCTCGTTGTGTGACTTTGAGCTTCTTTATAAGGCCCATAGTTAGAGACCACATTTCTATTAAACGTTATTGCCTGCTTAATTTTGGCCGCAAATGTAGGCGATGTAGGCGCTGCTTTCCGCCTGTTCAAGGATAGTCTTAACAGCGTATAAATTTCAGTCAGACCAAAAGAACTCGAAAAAAGCGTAAACTTCTTGTAGAGCAAAAGACGACCTCTGTGGTCTAGTGGCTAGCAAGCTGGTTTCAAGCGTCGCCATCTCGTGAGTTTCCGGGTTTGATTCCCGGTCGGGTCCATGTAGAAAACAATATTTTCTATATTGTCTCGGGTCTGGGTGTTGTGGTACCACCGTTGTTTCCGATTTCCATCACACAAGTGCTATAGCTACTTAGCTTGGGATCAGAGCAATGTGATTTTGTCAATGCAATGTGAGTTTATTTTATTAAAAGGCACTATATAAGGTAATATAGTGTAAAAGAATCTCATGTGTGAATTTCTTCTGGTATTTGGGTTTGGACTAGTAATTGTGAGGTTATCAACAAAGTCAACTTGTTGACCCTGTCTTTGATCCTTTTAATCATAATTTGATTTCTGGTACATCCCTTTCTAGGCCAAAGAAACCTGAGCCCGTAGTTTTTAATCACTCCTGAATTTTGCTTATTTTATTTTTATTTTGAGTACGTTATTAATCTACTATATACTATATTACATTTCGCATGATTTTCAGATTTATTATTTGTTTTCAAACGAAATTCATACGCCATATTTATCGAGTGATTCCAAAATAGGGCTCCTGGTAACTTTATCAAGTACAGTTTACCTTAACCACCTTTAAAAGGATTAAACAGAAAAATCAAGGGAATTTCAGGTATTTTTATATAATCATGACCCAGATCGTAAATTAGCGTAAATTACCCAATTCCCATACGAGCGGTAATTAATGTTTTGTTAGTACAAAAAACGTGTTAAGGCAAACGGGGGCGCGTGGCGCGACACGTCGACATTTGAAGTGTTAAGCCTGAGAGTGGTTGGCGTGATTTACAAGCGATAGCGAATGTTTCGATAGGATGTGAAAGTCAGTTTTTTTATTGTGTACCCAATTTTGAATCAAAGTCAAAGTCAAAAATAATTTATTCAATTCAGGACACAAAATGCCACTTATGAACGTCAATAATTAGTGTAATATCAAGCAATAATGGCCCATATGGGGCTAGGACATGTCTTTTGGGCCCTACTAGCGCTTCGAGATAAGACACAGACTATTTGGCAATTGACTTAGAAAGTCAGTTAATTTACTTAGTGGACCTAGTACAGACAGCAAAGTTGATGAAGCAACCTGATCCAGTCTATTCAATAAATACTTTTAATTTTTTTTCTTCTTTCAACCCGTGTGCTTATTATAATACTGGTATTACATAATATACAGTTGGACATAGCTCGATTGGACTAATGACTCAGGGTGCCCTCTTAAGCCCATTTTCATATAAGACAATCAATCCAATTTACAACTGCAATGCTCCACCACCCCACTTTAAAATCATACCTATGACTTTGGGTCATTACACCTTTAGCAGAGTCTCTTTTATTGACTTGAAAAAAATATCAATTCAGTGTTAATATATGTGATATCAGTAAATTTGATAATATCTGAGTTGATTGATCTATTAAGACTTCAAAACATGTATGCAAAATTTTGTACTAATGTTTTGTACAAAATTGTATTAATGGTGTATGTATTGTCCACGGATTTCTAAAAAAACGAGTTATCATAGGGGTTGACTCTTTTTCAGTTCAATCAGATATATTTTAATTTTGGTTACAGTGTAAGTTTTATCAAAATCGGTCCAGTAATTATTGAGATATAGGTAATAACTAAAAATCATAAAATAAAAATAAAAAATCACCTTTAAAATACTGACTGAAAAGCTCAAAACAATACCTTTGTCCTGTGTTTAGAAGAAACAAATTCTTTTGGAGTCGGTGCATGATGTGCGTAGATTATTTATGAACGCTTGCCTCAAGCGTCATACACCGTCTCCAAATGAATGTGTTATTGTGAGCTTTTTAGTCAATTATTTTATATTTATATCTCTCATATACAGTTTACAATCTCATTTTTTTTTAATTCACAAATACTAATAATTAACCTCAAAACGCTATCGCGTGTGTCTTGACAACCAAACAGTAATCACAAGTGGGCTGTGTTGTGACATGACAACGATTAGACTCGCCGTACAATTTATGGAAATTATTTCCAAATGGAATTACCATTTTAAAATCACATGCATTCGAAACATGCAAAGGGTGAAACATGACATAGTGTTGGAATTTATAGCAATTATATTTTTTAATTGCTGATGACATAAGTTTATTGCAGCAGACAGTGTAATTATTGAAATTGACTGAATGCTAACTACACAACATTGGCTTATAAATACAATTCTATGTGATTCATTTTTATTGACTTAAAAAAAGAAGAACATAATGAAATAAAAAAAAATTCAAATAATTGAACCTTCTTAAAAAAATCTGACAATAGTAATATGAGACACTCGCTTCCTCTGCGACAGCAATTATGCGCTAGGGAGAGAAAAGTGCGCGCACACGCTTATTGATAACAGTGCAGCGTGTAATGTAACACATGCCAACCCGAAACGCCTTAAAGTCTTAAGGAGAGATAAAGAGAGATAAGTTTGACGACCTCCGTGGTGCAGTGGTTAAGCACGCTGGTTTCAAGGCGTCGCCGCTCTGAGGTCCGGTCCGGTTAATATAGAAATCAAAATTTTCTACATTTTCTCGGGTCTATGTGTTGTGGTACCACCGTTGTGTCTGATTTCCATAACACAAGTGCAACAAGGCGTCGCCGCTCCGAGGTCCCGGGTTCGTTTCCCGGTCGGGTTAATATAGAAATCAAAATTTTCTACATTGTCTCGGGTCTAGGTGTTGCGGTGCCACCGTTGTGTCTGATTCCCATAACACAAGTGCAATTAGCTACTTTAATTTAATTTAGTATGTGATTGGTGTCCAATATTATTTATATTTATTATATTTATGTTATGCTGTCGCAGTCCCAAATTTAATATTACTAAACAAGCTTAATAACGCATTTGCCTTCTGCAAACAAATTCATATGGAGTCGGTGCATGATCTTCGACACTTATATTCAAACTAAGTAATCGGGATACTGTAAAATTTTGCAATATAATTATTTACATTATTTTTGTGTATGTAGCAAATATTCAGTATCATATCATATAGTTTTTTAGTTGGAAGGTGTATCTAACACATTTCCAAAGTCTATGCCGACAGGTGATTCAACTGAAACATCCATCTTCTATATTTTATATGGCAATGTTTACGATTCGACACTATGTAAACATTTGTCGAATCAACGTCCATTTTATTTATATTTCTTATTTCGTACAGCATAAGAGTAATATTTGAACGGTTTTGTTTCGTTTAAGCTTTTATTGTTGCACTGTTTACGACATTTTGTATAGTGAATGTGAAATAAGTGTTATTTTGAGATGTCTCGACATAAAGTTGCATAACACTGTGTTTTATCTTGTAAGACAGAGGACTAAAAAATGAGTAAAATAATTTTATATTTGTCAGTAACAAAAAAACTAGTATACAACTAGAAGTTTATCCACGCCTCAAAATGAGCAGTGTTCTTGTCATTAGTTGTTTATATCATCGATAGATGGCGCTAGCGTTACTTTAGGAAATAACTTTTATGTTTTATCAAACTTTTTATTGAATATTCTTTTATTATTTATTATCATTAGTTTCAGTATAACAGCAAAAGGGTAATAACTTTCGCCAAAGCAAATAATAAACAGTTAAACAATATTTATTTGTACCTGTACTAAATAAAGGACTTTATAATGATGAAAATAATTATCTTAATAATGCTGAAGGTTTATAATTTAATTTACAATGTTAACTTAGGCACTTTTTTTTGTCTAGAGTTTTCCGCCAACATATTTTTTTTTAAATTAAAGCTATCCCAAAGTCATCTACTGAGAACTACAAAGTAATGGTAGAAAACTGCTTAGTTATCTTTATAATGTAAGTAACGGTTTTCAACCATAAAAATAATGCGTAGGCCTAATCCCTTCGGTCTTTAGTTTTTGTCCATTCCCGCAATGTCGGCTTATTTGAACTATCAAAGAAATAAAACTCATCCAATTTGTGCTAGCTTATGTGACCCGAATTTATAATAACTCATCAATTTCGGTTCAGTACAAATTGAAACGTCATCGAACGTGAAATGTGATTAATCAAAGATTTAGTCTTTGAACGCGTCGTACTCATTTTGTTTGAAGAATTTTGGGGCCATGAAACAGTCTTTAAAAGCCTCAATATTCACGTAAAATTGTTTATTACTTAAAAAGATATTACACAAGTACAACAGTGCCCAAAAGGCAGACTAAACGATTTTTTCCCAATCATATCTTTAGGATAATGTCGTAGAATAAATATTAACAGACGAGTTTCCTGAAAAACACCGCTGCAATTCGTTCGTGTTAACAGTTAAAGATTTTAACTAGAAATAATGCTTGCAGTAGCAAGCTTATAGTGATAAGAACACTTATGTACTGTCATATTCTATGAAATCATTTTTTTTTCTAATTCTTTATTGCACTGACAAAGCTAAAGTACAAATGGCGGACTTAATGCTTAAAGCATTCTCTACCAGTCAACCATTGGGTGAAACAGAAACGATTGTGGCGGCGTAAAATTACACTTAAAAGCAACAAATTAAATTTAAACTACTAATATACTTACATAAATAATAATAAATAAACCTACTTAAACATACTTGAATACATACAATTATCCATACATGGGCTAACAGAGATTAATAAAGGGAAAACAGAGAAGGACAAACCTTATCAAGCATCACGTGGTATTCTCACTGAGAAAAAGCTCACGAATAGACTTTTTGAACGAATACTTAGACGATGATGTCTTGATGGTATCAGGGAGGGAGTTCCAGAGTCTTATAGCACTGAGGGTGAAGGAGTTAGAGACATAAGCAGTCTTGTGAAGAGGTGTGTATAGCTGGAGGGCATTGTTAGGACGGAGGGTTCGAGAACTTATGTCTCTCATAAATTTGAAATTACATTTGAGATAGTCGGGAGAATTCGGGTTATCGAGAATACTGAAAAGAGTACAAAGGACTCGAAGATTTCTGCGCTGACGAATAGTGAGCCAATTAAGTTGAGAACGGAATGGAGAAATATGGTCATACTTTAGTATGCCAAAAATAAATCGAAGGCAGTTATTAAGGAGACGCTCAAGCTTGTTTAAATGGTTTTGGGACAAGTTGGTACAGCACACATCGGCGTAATCGATTACAGGCAGTACCAATGCCTGGACCAGCAGAATTTTGGTACTTATCGGTAGAAAGTTCCGAAATTGGTAGAGTGTTCGAAGCGAGTAAGTTACTTTTCTGCTAATCTCGGCGATCTGGTAAGCCCAACTGAGTGAGCTATCTATCACCAAACCTAGATTTTTAACATGACTGCTATATGCTATGATGCAGTCGTTATAACGCAACTCAGCAATAGGTTGACCGATTTTACCCAATTGATATGGATTACCAATAAGTAAGGCTTGGCATTTGTTAGGATTAACTGAAATACGATATCTAGTGGACCAATCAGAAATACACTGGAGATTATTGTTAATGGTCTCAATCGTCAAACTGAACTTGTCGGCATCAGTCTGGGAGTAAATCTGCAGGTCGTCAGCATAGAGACGATAAGAGCAGTCAAGGAGATCATGAGTAATGAAATTAATAAAAAGAGAAAAAAGTAAAGGCGAGAGTATGCCACCCTGGGGCACCCCTGCTACAAGGTCACACCACAGGGAGATACTTTGATCCAATCGGATAGCCTGTTTACGATCGCGGAGATAAGAGGAGAACCATTCCAGTGCCGGTGTCGAGATACGCAAGTACGAAAGGATAGCCAGGAGGATATCATGATCAACGACATTAAATGCGTTGGAAAAATCAATGAGTACTAGCACAGTTATTTTGGAGTCTTCTAGCCCAGCTCGAATATATTCAGTGACTTTTAAAAGAGCTGTGGTAGTGCTATGAGCCGGTCGGAAGCCAGATTGGTACTCACTGATAAGATTATTAGAAAATACCATTTTATCAGGCCATCTTGTGGAAGTAGACGCTCACGGATCAAAAAACCGCCGGCGGTCGCATAAATAAGAGCATAACAAAAGACTGTTGATAAACACATCCGTGAGGAATTCCTGACGAATGTGTTTATCAATACTTTTTTTTATATCAAAATTAATTCGTACTGGAATTTTGAAAGAAATAAAGAGTCGAAAGTTGAATTCTCTTACTAAGTATTCAAATATCGCTCTTTTCATGGCCACAAAGCTAAGTGATGCAGTAATTTATGTATTAGACAAATTGTAAGTAATAAATTGAAAGTTAGTTTATCTGGCGTGGAAGTAAATTATCGCTTTGATTACAATGCTTAGTGAGTCGAAGTTGAAATGCCATTAATTTCTATTTAGGAAACTTAAATGAGGAAGGTTCCTCCTTTCTTTCTGGTTTGACTTTTAAAGTTGGGGTCGCCCCATCTCACTTTAATTATTATGGTCGCGAAAAAATCTTTATGCCCAATTCCGTACGATTTTCAAAGATAATGGAAACGTTACGGTCCGTGACGACTTCGCTGCGTGTCCACGACCTCCAAGATACGTGACCACTCCGCCTGAAAGTCCTGGCACATGGTCGCATGCCATTAGTTGAGGGTGGCAATAAAACATTTAGTCAATATTGAAAAAAAAAAGTAAAGTTAGCCTATAAACGTCATCGTACTGCTTGGCAAAGACCTTACCTGAAGAAATTTACAGGGAGTAAAAAAAGTACGAGCCAATTTCAAAGGGAAAGTTGTAGGTCGAGTTTGGAATACGGGTTTTTTAAACTAGATATTTCAGTTATTCTAGATACGACTCTAAAGGGGGTGGCCCCTTTAATTTGGCTCGTACTTTTTATGCAACTGTACAACATTTTAACTGTACACGTATAAGTAAGAACAAGAGTTACTATGAGATATGGTGGCCAAGGATCTCTGAAATCTATACAGAATGAAAAAAGTACGAGCCAATTTTAACGTGGTTGAGAGTCGAGTCTTGAATACAAAAAAAAAAATTTTTAGTAAAAATAACGGGCAACCTTGCAGTAAGTTTAATCAAGCTGCCCATAGGGCTTCTCATTGAACTAAGCGACTTATTATATCTAACGATATTAGCCACGACCAACCGCTTGAACCGTTTTCCGAGATTGTCAATAATAAACGTCACTTGTATGGTCAGAATGGTCACCCATCAAAACCCGACCGCGCCGTAGGTGGGTATCACTACCAAAGCCCTGCCACCACTGCGCTAGATACTAGCACCACCTATGTAAAACAGTTGACAGACAATCTTACAATATAACTCGAACCACTTTCATTTCTGTTTGATTTTATTCCAATACAATTAATTAGTAATTATTATAATTAATACATCACAAAGAGATGAACTAAGGCATCCCAATTAGCTTAATAGATCCCCAATCCCGGTCGTAATTATTTGTTATTTGATACTGTGTAATATATATTAATTTATTAATATAATTAAATTCCATACTTAATAAGTATTATGAGAACTCGTTAATTCCATATTATGATATTTGTTTGATTGGATCGGATTGAATAGTTATACAGTATTCACATCTGGGGCAGTAATTTATAATTAGGTTTACATAATATAATTTTTTAAGAAACACCTAAGGTAGGCTTATATCTTATTGGTTCCTTTAGATTTACATATATGAAAAAACACTAATTAATGTTTAATTAATGTTTTATACATATAAATCTGTAGTATTTCACCAACTTCCATGACTGTGACTATAATAACATATACTTACCATTGTTTTAATTCACACTACTTATTTTTTAATCACATGAATATTACTTTCTCCTTCCCCTAGCACTAAGTAGCATTTTTTAGTTAATAATCAGTTCCATTACAAAGTTGATTTTTGTAAAATTATTTTGCTTTATATTTCGCTAAACAATGCCGACGCAGACAATTAATAACACGAACCGTCACCGCTTTGAGTATTAATTCAGTCAAACGCAGGATGGACCACTGACCCTCCCTCAAAACGCATAAATAGTGCTAAATTAAATCTGTTCCTTGCGTGAGTCGCGATGCTGAAGCGCGTTTTCAAAACACGCGAGTGCATTGATGCTAAAAAACGCAGTGTGTAAGGGGTCTAAGGTTTTTGATTACGACCAAGGCAAACTCAAAAAAATCATACTCTGCTATTCAAGTAGACATCAGATAAACATAATACTAAACACATATTATGCTTGTGACACTTTTAAAAAAATCTCTATTAACCAAGAAGGTTTTAAGATAATTGACACGATGAATGTCTTACATTTTTATATTACGGCCGATTAAAAATGCAAGACAATGAATTAAAAACATATATTCTTGCATTTTCGTATTTTTCATAAAGTTATGTTATGTTACTAGTTTGTTACATATAAATCTGTTATTTTGATAACTAAAAAAACTGTCTTTAAAAGATGTTAAAATTGATTGCTATTTTGTAAATAAAACAGTTTTATGACGCCTGATACTGATGTACGATTCCTAAATTTTTAATCCCTTTTTTAATGACACATGCCCGAAACGAAGCCCTAAAATAAAGGCTTATATTTTTATCAATTTTAACGATAGTCGTAAAACTTGGATTGGTGCATAAAAATCATACTAAATCTCAGTCATCATTAAGTCAAGATGGGTATGTCAGCAGGGGGCATTATAAAATTTAATGCTCCAATATCGGGCAACGACACATCTCGCTTGGGACGCCAGTAAAATGCACACATTCTAACCTCTTTCAAGTTAAACCATTTGGAACTTTAAGATTAAAGCCACAGAGTTTCGATTTAAACTTGTTTTAATCTATGTTTCGAACTAAGACAAGAATTGGTTTGAATGTTTTAAGGTGTGAACACACTGCAAACACAGCATAGCATTTGGTATTTTGTCGTAAGATATGGCCTTATTTATTTTACTATTTAATTTTTGTAGGTGCGTTTAAAAGAAAAAAAAACAACATCCTTACGGGATCATTGTATTAAAGCCATTTATCTGCCAAGACCATATTTTTTAAGAATACCTTTAGATATTGTTTTAACATATTCACATGATTAGAACAGTTTTTTAGTTAATAAAAAATATAAATTTCAAAAAGTTTACCTTATTGAATTTCCATCAACATGACCCTATAATAAAATCGCCAGTTATCGCGTCTTTTAAATAAGTTTCCTTAACTAAAGTAAAGTTAGCCTTCATAAAGATAAAATATGAAAACAAAAATTTGGGTTCGGGCGGGACTGGAAACGGCAACTTTTTGGCTAACTAGACCAAACGCTGCTACCACTCCGTTATAAGCACCTGGAAATGCATAAGAAATTTTAGGTTTTTTCATGCAATTTCCTGCACAATTTTGACGATTTCTGGGCATTTGAAAATGACTAACGTGTGAAGAATACGATGACGAGGGTCTCTGTTGTCCATTACATTTGTTTAGGCCTTTTTTATGTGATTGATGTGGACATGTTACGCAAAAGGAAATTGTAATTTGTTGGTGCGTTTTGTATTCACTACTCCTTTTTTCACGTGCCTTTCTCGAATGACAAATTACTTAAAAATTGCACTTGTAATTAATATCATGTTGTGGGATTGCTCTCTCAACATTAACTAGCAAAGCGTTATAACTTAATTCAACTAAATGGGCAACTACCAGGTTTGACTGGCGAGAATGCTTTTGGTAATAATTCCACCTTTTTACACTTCTGAGCAATAAAATGTTTATATAAACAACATAAACACCTCAATTAAGCTACCACTAAATAGAGAGAGATACAAAGCTGTCCGTCAATGTACAGTCAGGTTTACGAGTGTTAACATATTATTTATCTTTTTCTCTCAAGTTTAAAAGGACCTTAATTCCTAGAAAGATCTCTCTTAACTGTTTGGGGTTGATGTGTGCTAGCAAAGCCGCAGTGTGTAAACACCTTTATGATTTATGATTGAAATGTTAAAGCAAATGTTTCCGTGTCTTAGAAATTGTTTTGAAATCCTTTATTGTTGAGTTTCAGTAATGTGTTCGTTCAGGTTACAGTTTGAACGTGAAATTAGTTATTTTCTTCGTTTGAGTTAAATGAAGTTTTGTTGCAATAAAATTTAATAGTATTTTATGTTTTCTATTTTATAAATAAGTACTAACCTTTATTTGTTCTCTGCCACTTTATTAATTCAACTGAATTTCTTTGATTTAATTAGTAAGAATATTGTAATTCGACGACCTCCGTTGTGTAGTGGTAAAGCAAGCTGGTTTCAAGGCGTCGCGTCGCCGCTCAATATAGAAATCAAAATTTTCCATATTGTCTCGGGTCTGGGAGTTGTGGTACTACCGTTGTGTCTGATTTCCATAACACAAGTGCATTAGCTACTTACTTTGTGATCGGAGCAATGTATTTTATTGGTGTCCAATATTTACTTATTTAACTGAACAATGCGCCTTTGGTTATTATTAAATGTAACCTTCATGCTATACTTAATATAAATACACGCTTTATGACGAAAATGCCTATTTAATCAGTCGATCATATAAGTATTAAACGACGGATTTTAAAATGTCATTTTCATAAATGGCTGCTTTCAAATAGGTGACGTTTTCAAATTAGACGTTTTGTATCATATTCGACGAAAATTCCTTATCTTAGGTTGGTAAAATCAACTCTTATAAACCCACCAAGTTATCTGAAGAATGACAGCATGGTGCTTCAATTGAAAAAGGTTACCGTCTTGAAAAAAAAGGCCAAGTGCGAGTAGGACTCGCACACTAAGGGTTCCGTGTCAATTTTAACTGAATCCACTTATACTTCCACTTAGCCAAAATGCCATAATATTTTGTTGACAAAATATATACCTAACATTGTTAATGAAAGTATTTGTATGAGTAACTAAGTTATGTTTGCGGTTATTAAAAATGTGCTCTATCTCAAAAACTACTATTTTGATCTCGTTCAAACTAATTTTCGTTGAAAGTTTTTGTCAAGATCTACATTTTTTTATCAAAATTTACACTCGCTTTGTTTAAACGTTGGATGGGGGGGGGGGGGGGGGGAGAACGCCCATGCTACCACTTTGGAAGCGTCTATCTCACAAACTTTAGACTTTTAGAGAAACTTCGATGTTATTTCAAAATACCTGTCAGTGTGCAGACAGACTTGACGAAAATACAGGTGGTTCCATTTTTTGCTCCGGAACCCTGAAAACATCTTCATAGTTTTAATACTCCTTGTAACTATAATGATAAGAGATTAAAAACTCGTATTTTTTTACTTAATTGCAAAGCCAAACGTAGAATTAACGCCATTCATTCTCTATCACTTAAACACAAGAGCCATATAACATATGGGCCATTTTAATAATCGTCTCCTTGCTGGCTATGACGTACATGTAGTTATTTATAATTAAATTAAAATAAAAACTTATCATTATACATAGGAATTCGTTATTACACATATAAAGTACGCTCTAAGGTGTTTCAGTATTTTTTGAGCATCAGAAATGGTAGCACTTGTACCGGCAGCAATTACGTTCTTAACCGATTTCAAAAACAGGAGGTTCTCAGTTCAACCTGTATGTTAATATAATTGCGTTCGGCTCGACGGATTTTGATGCGGTTTTCACTAAAGTATTTGCTTTATTAAGGAAATGGTTTGAGTTTTTATTTTAGTTTAATAAACTACATTGTAACTTAAACAATAACTAAATTTAAAAAAAAACTAAAAAAACCTCGCTTATATAGCTAACCGAACTAAAAAGTAGAAAATAATTTTTAATTACAAAGAGTTAGAGAATAATTATTCAATTCAGAGTAAAAGCATGGGGTGCTTGATATATTAAATGTTGCACCCCACGCTTTTTACTCTGAATTGAATTATTCTCTAACTTTTTGTTATTAAAAATTATTTTCTACTTTTTAGTTCGGTTAGCTATAAAAGCGTGTTTTTTTAGTTTTTTAAAACTATAATTTATTTTTCATTTTTAACTTCGATGTTTTAATTAATTATTTGCAGACATGCGACACGCGATAGCTCTATCTTTCTTACTCCCTTACAGAGGATCCACGAAATAATTTATTAATCCTGGCGGTCCTTATAAGGATATTGAGAAACTGTTATTAAATTATTGCATTGTCATCGGTCCTTGATACGTGTGCAAAGTTTCAAACTAATCAAACTTCTGGAAATCGGTCAAATTTATGCTCAAAGATTCCATTACATACATACATACATACATACACAGATACAACCCAAGCTAATATAAAAGCGTGGTAAAAAGACGAAAGTATTACAATTTTGACTTCGTGATATCTTCAATTCACGCAAAGTGACTAAAGTTTCATTATTTGCCATTCTTTAGCTAAGTTGGTTTTGACGACCCGTCTGGTGTAGTGGTCGAGAAATCGCCTACTACGCAGCGGGTGCGGGTTCGATCCCCGCACAATACAAACATTTGTGTGCATGAACATGTCTGTTTGTATTGGTCTGGGTGTTTTCTATGTATTTCATGTATGTATTTACAAAAAAAAAGTATTTAAGTATTATATCCGTTGTCTGGCACCCATAACACAAGCTTTGAGTAGCTTACTTTGGGGCTAGATGGCGATGTGTGGGAATGTCCAAAGGATATTTATTATTATTAAGGATA
This sequence comes from Pyrausta purpuralis, assembly GCA_963924145.1. Taxonomy (NCBI): domain Eukaryota; kingdom Metazoa; phylum Arthropoda; class Insecta; order Lepidoptera; family Crambidae; genus Pyrausta; species Pyrausta purpuralis. The sequence continues at coordinate 7,956,679 of OZ001646.1, forward strand.
TTTATTACTATAGGTACTGACTTATTGATTGGCACAATATTTCAGCTGGAAGAGTTACTAGGACACCATTCAATATCATTTTACCAAATACTTACCTTCTTACACATGCTTGCTTTCATCTCTTTTTGCCATTCGACGACCTCTGTGGTGTAGTGGCTAAGCACGCTGGGTTTCAAAGCGTCGCCGTTCCGAGGTCCCGGATTTGATCCGATTGCCGGTCGGGTCAAGTAGAAATGATATCCGGTGGCGATGATTTCCTCTTCTGACATAATCATTACTTAATGAATACATTTTTGCACGCTGACTTATCGTAGCAAATTTTAGTGAACTCAAATGTATTTATAACATACAGACCTCTTAGGTTACACCCAAAATACACAAATAAACGCATTTGTATTTGAACTGTATTTGCATTATTTTCTATAGTGTTTCAGGTCTGGGTATTGTGGCACCAACCACCGTTGTGTCTGTTTTCCATAACACAAGTGCATTGGCTACTTATTTTGGATCAGAGAAATGTATGTGATTGATGTCCATTATTTATATTTTTTTTTATGCAGACTTGTTTATACACCTTTAATTGAAAATCAATGTAACGAACACCCTGTCAACAGGCGCTAATTGATTTACAGGCACAGGGTTCGATTCCCAGACGGAACTTAATCTGCCTACGCCGGCGGCAATTTTGTTATTCGTTCAATCAAAATCGGAGGTCTACTTTGTAGTTGACTTTTCTTGTATTTTTGATTCATGTACATTTTTCTTGTTTTTTCTTTCATTTGCAAGGTAACCTGGATAAGGTTTGAGTGACAGAGATGGCTAGAATCGAAAATTTTCTCGTTGTGTTACGTAGAAAGGGTGGTTTCTGCTTGTAGAATGTCAAGTACCTATTTTCCAGAATAATTTTAACCTTACCCTATGTTCCCGCGGTAGTCTGAGACCCTATTTTTTGATCACTGGCGACCAAATTGATGGGTCGACCACTCGTGTAATTTTCTTTGTTTAATGTTCAATTTTCGTGTAGAAATCAGTTGAAATCCACACGCCAGTGATTTAAAAATATATTTCTCCATTTCTCACTTCCGTCTAGGTTAAGCAAAAAAGAACTAAAATTAAATGATAATAAAACAAAGGAATCATAAACGCTTGACATTTTATTTGGAAACATTTACAAGAAACATTTTTTATCAATAGTAAGTCCCATACTTAGTACGGGTGTCCGGCAATTGACGTACTCTACAAATTATAGTAATGTACAGTACTTAGCACCGTTACCTAAATTAGACTAGATTTTTAATTTCGTTAATTCTTCAGTAATTATTTACAATTTACATAAATACAAGTAGAAATTTACAAAAGTCTAAAACTAAAGAATAACTACGTTCAGATGTGACATTTCGATTTTCTACCTTCAAGGTATTAATTCAAGTAAATAATTCATCGTAAGACTTTTTGATTAAATTGTGGACTTCATATTACAGAATAAAATTGATGTTTAAAAGTTTAGGCCTACCACTGTTTTAGTTTGTACTTCAAAAATGTTTTCAATTTTACTAACCTAAAAGTTACATAAAATATATAGTTTATAATTAATAATGTTCACACACTTAGTTCTGAAATTGATTGGGTTGCATTTTTATGTCACACCGATATTTTTTTTAGTCTTAGACTTAATAGTTAGTTTATTTACAAGTTTTGAGCGCGAGATTCACTGTTATCGAGCAAAAATATTTTTCATTCACACTTTTACACACATACATTCATATCATTCTGAATAATGCCTACAGGTAAGTTTTAATTAAATAATTACAGGTTGAACATTCATGTTGAATATTTGAGCAGAAATTACCAATCCATTTTATAAAGGACGCATATGAAAATAATTAAAAAAACTAGTTTTTTTCAAAACATACCTAGTTGTTCATTACCCATCGAATTACTTTCGATAAAAGTGATGCTGGTGTTAGATGTTTTTTTTTACGATTTCAGTTATTTATAAAGGTTCTAAAAACTTATTGGTATACTGAACTTACATAAGAGAGAGAACCTAAAAAACGATCTGAATCCACCGTGACAAAAAAATCCAAGTGAATTCCGACACAATATTTGTACCGACAAATATAGGTTTTCCGTATGTTTATGACAATTTGAGGTTACCACGACCCGTCAATAATGTGTGCAATTTTATCCATAAGGGAGTTGGGAGTTGCGACGCACGTATTGTGCGAGTAGGCAGTATTACGCGCTTCGTGAAATATAAATGGGGTGACGCTTCTAAAATTATTTGTCTTTGACTCGGTTTTCGCCTTCGCTAATGACGGATTTCATGAACAAACTTACAACGTTCTTATAAAATACAAACCATGTATTAATTATAACAAACTCAACATATAGGGTGTCAAAAGGCTTATCGAAGCCTTAAACCTCGCATTCAGTACCTACAAGATACCAAATCGTGAGTAACAAAAATATTTATTTATTTAAACTTTATTGCACTGTTAATTGTACAATTGGCAGACTTGATGCCTTATGGCACTACTAGTTAACCGCTTGGGAAATGCAGGGAGTTAAATCAGTGGCGGAATATTTAGGAGTACTTAGAGGGAGCAAAAAAATAATTAAATATTAATAATCACTGAGAAAATAATTTTATTTTTAGTTAGCATTAAAATAATCATTTATTTATTAGCCGCAATGTATACGCGCACGGAGCGCTCAGGCGTAGCGACGCGCGCGCCACATAGCGCGATACATTTTGTAGTGCTCCGTTTATGGTCTGTTTACGAAAAAATTACTGACAATTTTGAACACTTATAGAAGATGATTAAAAAATCTTTTTTTTTTTTACATTGACTGTCAGTATCTCAGTTACGCGTCGTTTCCTAGGTAAAGTGTCTGCGAGAAAAATGATCGACGAAATGACGGGATTTCGTGGTTTTCGGCTTTATAAAGCCTTTTGATACAGCCTGTATCAAAGATTTGACCAGTTTGGTGACTTATGATCAAACAAAAAAGTCAGCGATTTCTATGAATCTAGCTTGAACGGATGTAACACAATATTGTTTCAAAATCACTTTAATAAATAAACTAATAATCTTGAAATGACCACGATTTACATCTTAATTTTCACGAAATCATAATGTCATCATTGTTGTCACGTCAATTTTAATGACGGCCGTAAATAAACCTCTCAAACGCGTTAACAAGGTGTTGATAGCTTTTCCGTCAAGTCTTTTAAACATTGTCTTAAGCTAAACTCACACTTATCCGAGCCAACCGCGCCGAACGAAACGAAATTTAAAATTATTTATATGAAATCTCATGAAACCTCGCACTCATATCCGCATCAAGTCGTCCGAATCTGGTACAACCCTAGAAATCTCAGATAAATACGGATGACGTCATCAGATATGGTGCGGCTAATGCTAAGCTAAAGCTAAGTCGACCGACTTGGACGATTCGGACGACTCGCCGGATAAAATCTTTACACTCACTCCCACCTTGATATCGCTCATAACGCTATCTCATGATTTCTTCGACGCGGTCGATTCGTCCGATTCAGTCGAATCGCCGGATAAAATCTTCATACTCACTCCCACTTTTAGATGTCACTCATAGCGCTATCTCATGGTTTCTTCGACGCGGTCGATTCGTCCGATGCGGATATATGTGCGAGGCCTCCTTGACTTAAATTCGTTTGGCGCGTTCGGCTCGAATAAGTGTGCGTTCACCTTTAAGAACCATTAGCACTTCAACACTATTTACCCAAATACGTTTCCCAAAATGGGTCTAACACCAGCGTTAGTGAGATAAAACAGTTTAATAAGCTATTCAGACGTTAAACAATCGGCCCAGCTGAGACATAATGTGGCGGACAGACAAACAGACGCGTTAACTATAGATAAATGTTGTCGTTCGATTTAACGACGACTCACGTGTGGTCGTGAACGGTGGATGGCCACGAGGCAAGCGTGTGCGGTAGCGTTAGCGGGAGTAATTTACTTTCTTCTTTATTTTAGTGACGAAAAATATTACGACCCATCTGGTTTAGTGGTCGAGAAATCGTCTACTACGCAGCGGGTTGCGGGTTCGATCCCCGCACAATACAAACATTTGTGTGCATGAACATGTCTGTTTGTATTGGTCTGGGTGTTTTCTATGTATATCATGTATGTATTTACAAACAAAAAGTATTTAGGTATTATATCCGTAGTCTGGCACCCATAACACAAGCTTTGAGTAGCTTACTTTGGGACTAGATGGCGATGTGTGGGAATGTCCGAAGGATATTTATTTATTTATTACGTAGCGTTATGATTTTATCAAAAGGTTGAAGTTAGTGACCGTTATTCATTCAGTTTCTTGTTTTTGGATTTTTTCTCATTCTCAATCTAAGTAGGTATTATGTGTATTTCGTAAAGTGTAAATTCTATGTAAATCACATTAAATTTTCGATTCTTTAGTGTACAGGAACTAAAGTTCCATTCAATGTGCGTATCATTTTGTATCATTATAAATGACCTCCGTGGTCAAGTTAAAATGCTGATTTCATGCGTCGCCATCTCGTGAGGGTTCGGGTTCGAATCCCGGTTGGTTCAATGTAGAAGACGGTTTTTTCTATATTGTCACGGGTCTTAGTGTTGTGGTACCACCTTTGTTTCCGATTTCCATAAAATAAGTGCTTTAGCTACTTAGCTTGGGATTGGAGAAATGTATGTGATGTTGTCAAATATTTATTATTTATTTATTTACGAGTATTAATCATTCAGTCCTCTCGCTTTTGCGACATCCAAAACGCTCTATTTGTGGCCCCAATATTCTCAGGTCAACAAAAATGTTACCCGTGACAGTTATCCCGGATTCCCGTACCGATTCCAAATTCTCCATGCCTCCGCCACATTTTGTGGGTAACTGACGATTCTCGTGGGCTATACTTAGTAACAGATGCAAACAACACCGTCTTCGCACGAAATACCTCGCTCTATTGTAAAATATACGTGTTATTGCCCAGCTTTTTTTATGAAAAACCCTTTGTTAGCTTTGAACGAGTTTTGTTATCTTTGTTTCAAGAAAAGTTAAAAGGTTCACGAATAAAAGTCGGTATCATGTATTGGATAATATTTACATTGAAATTGTTGAAGTACAGTTTGGGTTTTGAAATGTTTTGTGTTATTATTTCAATAAGAGGAAAATCATTTCAGAACTTCCGACATGGGGCTTCTTGTTGATTTAGAAAATGTAGATTTCATTCACTCAACAAAATCTTATAAGGACTAAGAAATTTCTTTAAATTCAGTCATAATATATTAATTTTAAATTAATAATCCCTTGCTATAGCGTTTCTGGTGATGTATAGCTATTATACTAAATGGCGTATAAAATATGAGGTAGGTAAAATTTTCGTCCAATTTAAGAATACAGAAGGAGGGCGGGATTAAATTATTATCATAGGCTCGCTTACACCGCAATGTTTAAATCCTTATCAAATCGCTGTCTTACTCCGTACGAAAACATGGCAGACATTTATAGATTAATGGTTTACTTAACAAGATGCGACCTAGCCTTATTGACGAATTTGCAAAGATTTTTTAGTAGGAGGTTCTGAAACCAATTTAAAGAAAGTAATTTTAGGGACCAATAGGCTTAAAGATTTGTTTTATTAAAATCTTTTAGTTTTGTATTGTTACTGATTTTTCTTCGCAAAGCCGTCAATAAAATTTTTTCACAATCAGAACGTCTCAATTACACTTTCACATATTCGCACACAAAATCGTAAAATGTTAATTTACAAAAGGTTATACTATTAAAGGAACACAGTCAATGTGTGGTGAAGTGATCACTTACATGGTACTCGCTCGGTCTTATAAATCTTTTAAACAAACTAAAATACAGAGGTTCTATTATATTTATCTACCTTCAAGAAATATATTTTTAAATAATGTGATACTGATTTCGCTGTTTGAGTCATTTCACACATGGTCAGTAGTATTTGAACATGTTGCTTGGTCAGCGAGCATTGAGTTCAATTGCTTTCAGAGTATTGTTGAGTTATAATTCCAAAGCAATTGACAGAAGTAAGCTCTGTCAGCACATAGCAGTGCTAAGAAGCGCAGATACCTACCCTTCACTCTCTTGCGTGCAAGCGCTTTTTTAAACTAGACACCCATTGATTTGGTTATCTCAATAGCATTAACATTCATTTCAAAGGAAAGGAAGTTACTTTAACTATCTCATTACATATTATTTAATCACGACGAAGAAAAACACTCTGACCTACCGTCTAACAGTGATCACTGCACCGCCAAAGCTTAAACTACATATATACACGGAGGGTTTGTTTTATATACAGCTCTCTTGGACTCGATGGGACGTGGTCACCACCTCTGGTCGTAACCGATGGGCTGTCAGTGATGACGTCACGCCCGTAGCGGAACTTAGACTACACGCGTTCACTCCTTTGTTCACGCGTCCTAAGCTATGATATGACTGGAACAAGAGAGAGATTGGTTAGAATGTGGTAGGGTTTAAAGTTTGGGAAAGGTTTTTGGAAGGACAAACACTGTGTACCCTTTGTGAAAGTTTATATTGAAAATTTATCTGACGAACATCGGAGATGGATGACAATTTCAGAGTTTAGTCAATTATATAGCAGTTTATGCAATCACTCAGTAAAACTCATCTTATAAGACAGCTGTTTGATATGAACCGAGAAATATCACATGCAATACCAATGGTTTAACGTATCTTCCGTGTCACGGGGATGTCCCGACCGCTTCCTGGCTTGAAACATCAATAAAAAAAATCGTTTCCCAAACCGTTATTCGAACCCAGCTTAGGTAATCAATAAACCATCGAGGTAATAGGTCAAAAACCTGCATTTGTTACTGTTCAAAGAACACTATATTTTTTGGGAGTTTGTGAAGTCAGGCATCCTTATTAGGCCTAAAGCAAAAGTGACTGATTTTAATAATAAAACTAAAGCATTAAATAATTATTATTAGGGTACTCACACTAGTTAAAGGTATCCTATAGTCCTTCTTCTTAAAGTCGGTGAAGTAGGCGCCTCCTTCTGTCTCGGAGCGCGCGTCGTCTCTCGGAAGCTTATTTGCTGACGGCGGCCGTTGCAGGCTCATGTAGCCGTTGGATACTGGCCGTCGTTCTGGTAAAACAAGTGTCAAATAAGAAAACATCTAGTTGGATATTGAGGTCTCAAAAGTTGAGACGCAACAGATGCTTTAAAGTCTGAGTAAGGTTGGTCAAGATGGCAAATGACGTCAATCATTCAGACATTCTTACACTGTCTTATCTTAGTGAGTGTCAGTGGGTAATGAGATTGTGAATTTTATGACCAAAAGTACATAAAACTAAATTTGTCTTAAGACATCTGCGCTCATTCGAGAAACAAGTAAGCAAGATAATTTATTTAATAACTCACGGAAATAACATAAAACGTGCTGTGCTAATTATGAATTACACTTGCAAAAATTAACTATGTCAGACAAGGAATCGAATCCTATGCCTTATGCTATCCGGTATTACCACTCGACCACCGACACATTTAGGCTGTTGAACTTAGGCGGTATTTCAGTTTAAATAACTCACAAACCAAATTTCAATCTAGAACATTCCAAGCAATACCACAATACTCACCATACAAACAAGGTATAATATCCGGATCGGCGTCATCATTGTCCCGCGGATCGGCTGCATGCAACAGCGCACCACGCGCGCCGATCCCGTCCCCTCTTGGTTCCGTACTACTGGCCCTTGATTCTATCTCTTGCTTGACAGGCGTGGGGCAGTGTCCAGCTCTCTCTACGTACATAGCTTCACTGCTGGAAGTAAAAATTAAATGAGTATCTCCAATTTTAAAGAGATAATCACTAGAATGTAGCAATCTGTAAAGTCTCTTCACTAGCAACTGCAAAACGTATAATTTGTGTATGTGTAATTAAAGCTAAGGACCACTTAGGGGTTTGGACATTCAAGACTGTCTTGTGTGATATTCGAAGTACTGGGTCACTAAAATTTAAAACACATGCACACACACAAGTGTAAGCTCCTAAGAGAGTTCTTATCAACTACCTAAGGGTACAAATATCAACATGGTCTTTTGTCTCCGTCAACATCAAAGTTATTATCTATAGCAGAATGATGATTAACCCTAATTAACTAACCTAGGACTGCATCATACACAAAAGACACGTTTTTTGGCCTTAAATGATTCGATCAAAAATGGATGCTGTGTTAGGAACATTTTAATATTACTAAACTACGAAATGTTTGTGTACTATTATCTATATGTGCCAGTATTATAATTATCTCAAACCCGACTCATTATCTTTTCGCTATATATCTAGAAATAAATAAACAAATATTTTCTTTCTATGTATAATATCTACATTACATATATTCACAAATTTGCTCAGATTAATAATTATTTAAATTAATCTTAAACATCATTTTACGATACTAAATCGAGATTAAAAGAGAACTCAACTTTCCGAATAAATACTTCCAAGATGTTCTTGTTAGCTCCGAGTACTTTCGCCAAATCAGTCGCTCTATCGGAACTTATAAGGACTTAAATTAAAATGCGAACTTCGCCTGGAAAGTTATCCTATTTACATCGCTCCCACTTTGTTTATTAGCTTTGAATATTCAGTTAGCAGATTAAATTGTACGAAAGTTTTTTTTATTATTATAACAGTATCAAAAGCTTGTTCATTTATTAAAATTGTTACAAATTAGAACTTAAATAAGTTAAATGACAATGATAAAGAAGAAGTTGTTGATTGAAGAAACACAACTCTAGTTTTCGTCCTTAGAAAGATCAAAAAGCTTTTAACATTTAAATTCATAGACGTATCTGTTACAATTACTGGATACTTTAACCGTAACCTTTTTCGTAACAATATTATGGCAAAGTCACACATAAACGCAAAATATCAAACATAAATCTGTCCCCAAAGGAATTCAAGAACAATATTTGCGTTATTATTATTCAAGTTTCAACTCACTAACCTCAAAGGAGCATGTTTAGCGGGCAAATGACGGTGCCTTGCGGCATGCCTTCTGTACAGCACAGCAAGCACGCCACACACGGCCGTGGCTAGGAGTGCTGACATGGCAGCTATCGACGCCAGCACGGGTGACACGCCGAGTGCGTTGCTTTCTCCTAGACGAAATGAGGAATAGTTAAATAACATTATGATAAGCTACTATAAAATCTCAGAAAAGATCAGCCAAATGGTCAACAGGGGACAAATTTACACAGATGCGCAAAAAACAAGCGCCCTCTTGTTTCTTCCATGTGCAAGGTTTAGACATACGGCATGGTAGCAGGAGGGTTTATCAGTCAGCACGTTAACATATTAATTCCCTTACACAACTGACCAAAAAATTAAAATCGTTCAATGGAGTTCTTAAAACTTGTGGTAGTTCCGTTGGTGTGGAACGTTCCGAAAACTCCATGTCGTTATCATGTGTTGAAGGGATGTCATATAAAATGTCTTTCTTTATTGCGCAATTTTTTCCTCTAAAATCGATCTCGGTTCAACAAAAGCTCAAGAATCCATTGCGGCAAACAGTGCATTCGCAACAATCTCAGTACTACGCTATAATTTTCCAGAGCCACTGCAATGTAACACTGATTATAAAGTTACATAAACACAGTTAATTCCCGTAAGCAAACACTCATATAAAGGTGGGTTTAAACTAGACGAGTTCGAATTTTTTTTTAACTATCTCTACAATTATATAAAAAAAATTAAAAATGAATTCATGGTTAACGTTAGGTATCATTGTCATCCCGATTCGATTTTATTTTTTCGAAAGTATTTCTATCGATTCTTATTTGAATATGCATTTGTTCTTACAGTGTAAATCTACCTTTTAACGTGGAATGTTCGTGTTCGGAACGAAATCGTGAATTATATCACGCGATTAAACCGGGGGTAGATAGAGGTAGTATTTCATGTGCGGACGCGGGGACCGGGATTTTGTTATTATTTTTATTGCATCCAATTGCAGTGTATCAAATTGTACGAGTATGGTTGCACAACAAATTATTATGTTTAAAATACAGTCGCATTGAGAACCTTTCCTTATTAAAGTCAGTTGAAAAGATAGCGTAGCGTAGCGTATAGATTTAGCGTACTTACCGTCCATTTCTTTTTCTTGTAAAATATTGAAAACAATATTGACATTACTTTTCACCGAAACAATTCATTTTAAAATAAGATAAACACAAAATTCACCATCTACTTAGGTAATTTTTTGTTGAACACTGAGATTTTTTTAAATCAAATAGTAAATGATTTTTATTCAATGAGATTATATTATAAGTTGCAAAAAGATTGTTCACATAATTTGACTAGCAAATAAAAACGGAGTTTAAGTAGACGGTAATATTTCTCCAACCTATTTTCGGTAAGACGGTCAATCATAACAGAGATAGCAGGTAAGCTGGAGATATTAGCTGCCCAGATGTGTGCTCAATACACAAGTGCAATTTCTGATCCTTCATTCATGACATGACCAATGAAAGACAGGCACAGGACCAACGGCTTAACGAGCTTGAAACAAATTTCTGCCCGACTCGAGACCTCTTGAGCTAACTGCTACACGAATGAGGCATTAGCTAAGCCTAGTAACACAGGTACATAACTAAAGTTCTACAAATTGTAAGTTCAACTAGCCTTCAAAGGTTAAATCAGCCGGTCTAGAGGGACGGTTGTAACTTTTACGGTAAATTTGAATTTGCACAGGGATATGAGAAAGTTTGAACGCCATTGAGTGGAATGCTCATGTTGGTATTCGTTGAAAATAATGATATTCGTTAGACGTAACAACCGTATATCTAAATACATCTGTACTATTGACAAATTAATTGATTTTACGATAGCCTGGAGCGTTGTTCAAAAACATTTGTATTTCATCGTGTCACATTCAATTTCATCTCGAATGGAGGGAAGTCACAATTATACACAAAGCATTAATTGACTTCTGTACATTGTTTATATTACGTGATGTCTTGTTTACGAGCGTCCCAGAAATTGCAGCAGCGATTGTTTTTTGTTTGTCTGGATCATGTCAGCTCCGTGTGGTTCGCACGTATTGTTTGTTTTTGTTTGATTTAAATTCTGGTGTACACGAAATTGTTTGTATATCGGAACATACGATGTCCGTTTTTATATTTTATTTACATTTATAGGAACATGCCTTGTTAGTTTGTTCATTTGTTCGGTTATGTCTGATCATTGATCATTGATTTTACTAAATACCTTTTTTGTGGCTAGCAGGCATTAAGTTTCGCATCGGATTTTTTGACAAGACATTTCTTGTTTTTTTTTTATATTTCATTATCGGCACCATGTGTTTAACCATTACGGTAAAATAAACGCTAATTAAGCCATTTTAAATCACACTTTAACAAGTAGTACACTTTATGACATAAATAATTCACTTGCTCAGAGATTAAATAGGTTAATAATTATTTTAGCTACAGAACTCACAGTAAATGCAAAGCGCTCATTACCGTAACTTCCGTGGCGACACTTTCCGTGGTCGAATGAAGTTGTTTTCCTGACGTGACTTAGGCACCATTAGCCTTCTTAATGACGGATCACGAACCAAAGTGGTATTAGGTATGATTACATTGTGTTATTGTACAGGCAACGAGAAAAGACGAGTATGATTTGACTGTAGTTTTTTTTTTAAACGAGTGGTTATTATCAATTCTATTGTATGTTTTTTTGTATTTATGGTACCTCATATAACGGTGCCATCGCATTGGCCATCTCAAGTATCATACATCAGGGCACCGACCACTAAAAGTAAATGTTTGCCTAAAATAGAGTCGTTTCTTATACAAGAGTTTTCTAAGAATCGAGAGTTTATTTAAGACTTTAGAGCATCTAAAAATTAAAGTCAATTTTTGTTAAAGTTAAGTTCAAGTTAAGTAAAGTTCGATCAGTTATATATTTTTTTAAGAAATGCTTTTAAAATTGAAATATTTAAGCATTTATTATAAAAGCCTTATAATATGGTCTTCTATTATAAATTATCCTACCGACTCGTACGTTTGATATTCAATAAATTAGAATATACATTTGTCTGTCTGACGTTAACCCGAAAGCCTCGTGCTGGTTACTGTTCTAGCTGTTTGAAAAGGAATAACTAAATTGGTACGTCATAAACATAAATTACCATTACCCTACTTTAACGTCATTTTGTACCGAGGTTGTTAGAAAACTCAAAATAATTTAAACCTCGATCGTTAACCTGACTGTGGTGAAGTTGAATATTTGATAAATATTTTTTTGAAAATTTTCTTAAAAGAAATTGTAATAAGCACTCGCTTTCTCTGGGTCAATAAAACTTGAGACTGCGATAGTGCACACTTATCTCTTTTTCACACTCACATGCCGTTATCGATAAATGTGTGCGTGCACGGTTCTCTCATTAGCGCATATATGATTTATGGCCACAGAGGAAGCAAGTGTTTAATATACGACTACATATTTTTAACATTTACTAAAACTTTTTATTAACTACTACCAACTGTAGTAAATCATTCCATGCTTCAGAAAGCACGTTTTCTTTCAGATTAAGTCAGATTTCCGTATCACCAAAACCTAAAAGTGAAGGAACAGAGATAACAATATAGTTAGTTACTCCATGTGTATTGAACACACTTCAGGACCGTTACCATGAGTTTACGACGGTTTTACTCGCTAGCGACGACGTAAAAAAAGTCTATGGAAAATTGCACAGCGCCTCTAGCGGTCACTGACATAACTAAAATTTTCCATACAAAAAGTTACGTCGTCGCTAGCAAGTCAAGTCAAGTCGCTATCGAGTTAGCTCATGGTAACGGTACTGTACTATAATAACCTGCGTGGCTAGCCTCTGATGGCATGGAACCATAAATCATTAAATTATCAAAGGGCACTCACCAGTATACTTAGCTTGTCCTTTCAGCGTGACAGTCTCTATTGTGGACACGTCACTTCTGCCCTTAGCGTTGACGGCATACAGGTCTATCCTGTAGCTCACGCCTGGTGGGAGGCCTTTGATCTCGAAGTAAGGAGGTGTTCGGTTGGTTGACACGTTGTAGCGGACCTGGGAGCGTTGAAGAGAAATTAGTGTCTGATTCAAAGTAAGCCAGAAAACGAGGCATATGTGTATATGTAGTAAATATTACACTAGATTATTTAGTCATTATGATAGAATGCCCAAGATCATGGAAAGTTGATGCAAAAAGTAAGGAAAGTGAATTCCAAGGGTGTCATCACACGCTACTGGGATTAACGCTTTGATGATGACAAGGAGTTGTTATGGAGAAATCCTGACTGTGAAGGGGTCCAATTCTTCTGTTGCAATCAGAGCAATATCAAAAGAAAGCTTTATTGTATAAAAACTGTATTATCAAACACTCACAATCAACGATGGAAGTTCCAGAAGTTCCATAAGGAAGGTTTGTGGGAGGCCGCCATCGAAGTTCTCGACGCATTCAACGTACAGTGAGTCTATACTCTGGTTTGCTACTGAGCAGTTCTGGAGATGGAATGGCCGACCTAGGAAAAAAAAAAGATTAGTAGGTAATGTTTACGAAATTGGCGATTACCAGCGGGATTGTTACTTGATTCTATAGTAGTTCATGACGTCATGCCAGTATGTAAAACCTCTACAATAGACTTTATTAAAATTTGATGAATTGGAAAAGCGAGGCTTGCAAGGCTTCCACCATTTACTTTCAAACATTTACATTAGCCGTGTCACCCCAAGGGTTGCAATCATATGATTATAACTAACCATTGAAAAATACTTAACTACTGAACTTTTATAAATAGGTTTTCTAAAACGCGTTTATTTTAACGGTAAACAATAGTCTTATCGCAATGGATAAAAATCCGACTTTGTTGATGTGGCACTTACCAGCAGCCACCAACTGGAAGAGGCAAGGCACTTTCTGCTTGCCCACGGAATTCGCCCCGTAGCAGGCCAAAGTACCGTACTCCATGTCTGTAGTTGGCGTGTAGTTCAGGGTAGACGTGTGCCCGTGACTGCTGTATAACCTGAATCAAAGGAGTATAGTACTTAATGTACTCGATGATTTAATTTGTAAGTTTAGGTAAAAAAGTGTAGGTTTTTGGAACAAGGTTTTTGACATTTGAAGAGTATAGAAAATGTAATAAAATTACTCTGGACGCTGCAATATATAATTAGAATCAAATTAATTTATTAATCTGTATAAAAAAACTCGCTATGATCACTAATAATCTTCCCAACATAGACCCTACCACAGCTTCGGGATAATTGTGGGCTAGTTTTGAGAAGAAGCTGCGCAACAAACTCAGTCACTGTTGTCAATTGATTGGCTTATTGATAAAAAATACTGCACATACCGTGGCGGTATTTCAGTCTGTTCTCCCGAGTTGTTGAAGGTCCAGTGAAAGGAAACCAGTGCAGGGTTGGCGTCAACGGAACAGTGCAGTGATACAGTCTCGTGTTTGAGAGCTCCGAACAATTCTCCGTCCCTTTTCTCAGCACATACTGGTGCATCTGTGAAGCAAAAGCACAATTTTATACATAGTCAGTAAAAAAACTTAGAGATATGACCATTATAAAGTTAAAAAAATGTTTGGCGTCTAATTAGGTGATAAAATAAAATAAAAAACAATTGTTGGATACTATAAAGATATTATTAAATATCGAAGAAGGCACGAACTAACGAATTATTTACTGCGAATTTTTGTTGCTTCATTCTCAAGTTTTTTTTCGGCTAACAAAGCAGTCGTTAAGTTTTCTGATCTCTTTATGTAACTTTTACCAACTAAGTAACTTTTAGTTCCCCCAATCAAACTCAAATAGAATTTATAACGTCAATAATACCATCGGATAACGAAGGCACAAAACTTTGGTTAGTTACAAAACTGCAGTGGCGCGGAACTCCGAGTTATAACAGGGGTCAAACTACGCTAAAATAACAGAAGAACTATCAAACTTTAACCGAGATTGATATCCTTAAGTTGGCGAAATCTCGAGCCTTAAAGAGCCGAAGTTGCTCGTAGATAATTACTATGGGGACGTTTTAATGAGAAAATTAATATCCCTCGAGATACTCCGTGGACCGTTGCTAGATATTTAGGTTATGTGGATTTCCTACAGTGGACACAGGTGTTTGTATTTGTATGGAGTTAATTTGATTGGCATAGTTATTACGGCCTAGTAATACAATGAGGTTATCTAAGATATTCAAATTAATTTGACGACCCGTCTGGTGTAGTGGTCGAGAAATCGCCTACTACGCAGCGGGTGCGGGTTCGATCCCCGCACAATACAAACATTTGTGTGCATGAACATGTCTGTTTGTATTGGTCTGGGTGTTTTCTATGTATATCATGTATGTATTTACAAAAAAAAAAAGTATTTAAGTATTATATCCGTTGTCTGGCACCCATAACACAAGCTTTGAGTAGCTTACTTTGGGGTTAGATGGCGATGTGTGGGAATGTCCAAAGGAATTGTTGTCTTTTTCATATATCTAAAAGTTGTAGTTAATGTGAAACGCTTCGAAAAATAAACTCTGTTTATAATCAATTCACTATATAGTATAAAACATAGTCGCTTCCCGTTGTCTATGTACGAGTATGTATGCTTAAATCCTTTAAACTACGCGATGGATTTTGAGGCGAAATTTAAAGATTTTTATTTATTCAAGGACTTTATTGCACAAATTTAGTGTACAAAAGTGGACTTAATGCTAAAAGCATTCTCTGCCAGTCAAACCTTTAGGTCATACTATATATATAATATAGATGGAGTGATTCAAGAGATATGTTTATATGTATTATACAATATATTTGTGTCAGTATTGCTGTGCGAAGCCTGGGCAGGTCGCAAGTAATAAAATGTTTTGATAACTATTTCAAGATTAATGTATTTTCGTGTTTACAAAGAGACAGAATAAATAATTTCCGAGAATAATACTGTCCCCTAGTAGTAATTAAAACAATGTTTATAATAATTAAACTCTTTATATTTATCTGGTGAAAACTCTCCCATTTCTGGTCCCAGCATTCTCGACTCAAAACATCGGATGCAGGACAAAATGACGATTTACACACGTCTCGTGGTACACAAAGGAACATTCCGCTATCGCAGACCCCTGACAATTTCCGTGACAGTGTGCGAAGCGTCGGATCCGGCGACCGGGATATTTACATTTCGTGAGACTTATACGGGTTGGGTGTCATGTGATGAATTTAAAAAGATTTCTTGCGAACAGGTGGGAGATATTTGGACGAGGTGTTATGAGATGATTTTGAAAAATTCGAGTGAAAAATCATTAAGTTCAAAAAGCAATTGGAACGGCACTAATTGTTCTTAACTGACAATGAGGGGTCTGTCTGTCTGCAGTTACTAGACGAGTGGAACCGATTTGATGCGTTGTCTATGGAACCAGTGTTTTAGCAATTAAAGGTATATAATTTAGTAACTCTTGAACATGATTAAGAAAACTATTTCCAAAACCAATACTTACATCGGACAAGCAAAGTGACGGGGTTGCTAGTACCCTTCCCCTCACTGTTAGCCGCCATACATGTGTAGTCACCCGCCGCCGCTCGGGTGACGCTTTGGAGAACGAGACTCTGAGCGCTGAGGATGACACCTGCTGCTTCGTTGTGGAAGATCTCGTTGTTCTGGTGGAGATAGATGCCAGTAGGATATAGATAGGTATAAACCAAAACGTCCCAAATACTTGAAGTGAAAGGTAAGTTGCGTTCATGTTACTTTTGTTCACTTACACCGATTATGAATATTGGTTTTACAATGTCTTTATATTACAATAGCGTTACCCGCGACTGCGTTCGCGCGTTTTGAGTTTGCAGCGATCACGCTTAAAACATCAGTTTTATAGCCTAAAACCTTGCTCGATGTATACGCTATCTAACACAAGAATAATGTTTCAAATCGGTCTAGTAGTTCCTGAAATTCAGACTCTTTAACTTTATAATATTAACAAAGTCATAAGATATAACCTAAGAAGGTATATCAACATTTTTTATTTGAATTTCAATTATTATAATTTGGCGTATGCATTGAACAGCGGCTTAAGGATACCAAACAACTTTATTCTTAGTTATCGTCAGTCCATTGATTATTTTAATATTCGGTACTTTAAAAAGGATTAACAAACTGAACGGATCAAAAGCCTCACACAATTAATAGTGAACGGTCCTCAAGTACAGTAAGTAAGACTAGTATGACGGAGTGTTCGGGCTTCTCTCAAAGGGCGAATTCCGAAGGCTTAAGCACTTACGCCGCCGACGTGTCTCGGATCAGGCTTGATGGTGCACTTAGCAGTATAGTGCTCTTAATCCTTTATTTTCTGGACACACTGCCGATATGAGATAAATTTTTGGCAGTGCTATTTGAAAGCCAGAAAAAATAGTAATACTCTATAAATCCGACTTTTGAAGTAGTCACTAAAATTACTTTTAAAGAAAATTATGCCTCAACAACTTTCAGGTATCATTATACTAACACTTGAGTGATGAAAGAAAATCCATGTGTAATCTGTCCATGAAGTAATAACTGAATCTTAAAGCTTCGACAGAGTATTAACATAATATTATATATCTCTCAGCTTTCGATAGCTTTGCATAAAGTTTGAGTGTTTTTCTCTTTTAACTTTGCCAACACGAAAGCTATACTATTTTCTTAGTGACGAAATACAATAACATTTTCGATTAGTAAAACTAGAAACATATTTATATTTGTATAGTCTGTTTTTTTTGCTAGTCGAATATTTTAAACATCTTAACATTCATTTTTAATGAAATGATAAATTTTAAAATAAGATTAACACAAAACTCACAAAGTACTAGATTATTTATTTTTTAAAACCGAGATCTTTTAATTTATTACTTTAAAAGTTATAAAAACATTGTTTACATTACTGGTTTACATTATTACATTAGAAAACAATCTTTAATGAAGGACATAAGCAGCAAAAGTTTCCATACTTGTGTTTGACTTTTGCGGAACTGGACGTTACTTTTTTTAATCGCTAAAATGCAATTCGCAACACTTACCCCATGAAACCAGACAAGCCGATGCGTCTTAGGATTCGCCTTGACAGTGCACTCAAAATATACATCGTCGCCTTCCTTGATTTCATCGGGGTTCAAGTTGGAGCCCATCTTGAGATCCACTACCGGAACGTCTGCGGGACAGATCGGATGATAATGGTGTTTGTTTTCATTACAGCGATGGAATCAATAACGATTAATAATCCCTATTTTTTTAACAGTAATATATTAAATCATGTTTATAAAGACCATGATATTCAGAGAAAAAAAATATCACAGCCCCCATAATTCGTGTAATGTGTTTTCAGGTTTAACTGTCTCGGTGGCGCAGCGGTATGAGGGTCGCATTTTAAGGCGACGGCTGCGCCAGAGGTCCCGGGTTCGATCCCCGGGTCGGCCTCGGAAAAGCATGTAAAGCCGTTGGTTCTGCGCCTGATTTCTCTTCGATCGTGTCAGATTGCTGTCCCATCGGGCTATGAGAGTGAAAGGCATAGAGAGTGCACCTGTGTTTGCGCACACATTTGTGCACTATAATATGTCCCGCGCAGTCGGTTAGGTGACTGGCCACCGTATTCGAAATCGTCTAGGGAAACTATTATTCAGGTTTGTGGATAACTAATAATATTCTTCAGAAAAACAGCCCTCTCCAAACCCAGAAAATGTTTTCTATTTGCAAAACTTTTTCTGTTATTTTAGTTTCTGTTTGGGGCAGCATATAAAAAACAACTTGATGTAGTCATGATATCATACGATTAATTGCTAAAACTGAACCAGTGAATTTAAATTGTCTCACTGTACACACTTTCATAGCACAATGAGAAATTGGCTCAACGGAAACAAAACAACATCATTGTCTGAAAAGAAAAGACAATCCAACAAAACACTTACAATGGACGTTCAACCGCCACTTGTCTTCTATAGCGGAGTCCTTTATCTTCGGGTTTTCTGCGCGACACGTCAGATACTTCCCATCGTCCTCCACGCTTGGCACTAAGCTCAGAATGCTTAGCGTCTCGTTGTTCTCCGAGAACTGAAACAATATCTACCTTAACCCAAATCCCGAAGACACAGTTTCCACTACCACTAGAACAGAATTTCCCACTGTCACGTTGGACTGTGCCGTTCAAACTGAAATCGACTCTAATTTGCGAAGGTTCGGGTATATATTTGATAGGGAATAAGAGTGTCCTGCTGGCCCGTTATTCCTGGTTTTTATTTTCATCTGTCAACCGAATAACAGTTTGATTTTCATGAGTTTGGATGTGCAGTAATTTAAGTCGCCATTCGCAGTCTATGTACATTTGTCTGGAGTTTAAAGAGCCGGGTGGAAACAAGGGAGCAGTAGAAATAATTAAGTTTATTTGCGCTGTTTGAACAACAGACGTTTAAGTTCGCTGCAACTTGTACGAGTTGTAGTCACAGCTTTTTATTGCTTCATGCGGTGCAAAGTGTACAGATACGTTTAACAGGGTGGGTATTTACGTTTATTAGCTGTTTTTTTAAACAAACAATGCAAATATCGTTGAAAAAAAAACAACGAGTTTATATTATGAAATAAATCGTTGCGCACGACAAATATGTTTTATACCTAATCAATTTGCCATTATTCTACTTAGTACGAGAAGTACTTAATGCACGCTCAAGGTGGATTAGAGGTAAGGCAACCTTACTAACATATTGATTCACATATTTTTTTTACCGACCGCATAATATTGACCCCATGCGGTCAATTTTGTATCGACCGGACCGCAAACCGCAACCAGTGTTCCAAATCCTTTATACCGTAATGGCTAGATTTCATGAATGACTATTGGGCCATGTATTTACAAGACTTCAACTTCGGGTACAGACATTTCAACTTCGGGTCATCTAAGATCTGCAGCTTAGCTTAATTGATTGATTTTTTAAGCGTTATAATATTCTCCCTCTACCTTGTCTTTACATTATCGAGGCTTGTGTTTTTGTCAAAAGACATAAACATCTATTCGTAACGAAAAGAGATGCAAGTGATAGGATGGTCAGATCACAATATAAATTGCTTAAGCCAATAACCAGAACCGGACTCTTTTAAATCTGAAAATTCAAAGACAGGTAGGTGCATTAAGCAGTTGGTTGTGTGTTAACCATGAAAGACCATGTTAACCTGGTGTGCCAGAAACTCAGCCGGTTCATTTTTGCCCTTAAAAGAATTCGTCAAACCATATCTTATGACGCGGCCTTAGCGGCATACCACGGCCACGTGTCGTCAGTTTTAGGCTATGGCTTGTTATTGTGGGGTAACTCAGTTGATGCGGATAAGGCGTTCAAAATGCAGAAGAGATGCATCAGAGTGATAAATGCTGCTTGGTTTTTGGATAGCTGTGAACCTCTCTACAGGAAATGTAAAATATTGCCACTTCCATGCATGTATATTAGAGACGTATGTATTTTTGTGAAAAATTACCCAAAATACTTTAAGAAACGGAGTGACGTAATACCTCGTCAAAAAAGAGAAAAAATTAAGAACGTACTGTAACAACCTCCTAGACATAAGGATATTTATGAGAAAAATATATATAACATGTCAATCGAAATTTATAATAAATTGCCTGACGATTTGAAACTTCTTGACGGAATATTATTTAAAAAAAATAATAATTAATTGGCTTTTGACGCACTGTTTCTGCAGCCTAAAGGGCTATTTTGACTGGAAGTAAATTTATTATTAATGTTTAAAATTGTATTTTATTAATGTTATAAATTGTATTTAAATAAATATAAATTGTAATGTTTGCATGCCTGCGTGCAGGCGGAATACGCGTACACACACTATCATAATTTTAAGACCCTATTTTGTAAATTGTATTCTTTGCAAATAAATGTTTTTGATTTTGATTTTGATTTTGTGTTACGAGTTTATTGACTTTAAATTTTTGATATCTAAGTGAAATCATAAGTAAATAATATTCCATGACATTTTAACTTATTTTACTTTGGCATCACATAACTAAAAATTTACATGATTTAATTTAAAATTTTATAAAATTTGTATACACCTGAACACGTATATCCAAGTGAAATCTGTTAGTTATAAGACCTTTGTATAACCTTGTTTCTATACGAAATAAATATAATTTCATTTCATTAAAAAACCAAGCCAGTGACGGAAGCTCCAGGAGAAAGCTTAGCTGTCTTGGACCCCGAAACGTAACAGACGTTTCATCTAACGAACGTCCTCGAGTGATGCTTGTGTGTTGAATAAATATGCACGTCCCCACTATCTGAGTTTGGAAGCACTTGGAGATGACCACTCATTGCCAGGTTATTTATGATATTGGATTATAATATTCGCGCTTAAAATATGGGAAATATAGTCAGCACGGAAGGATACGTTATATTCATTTTTTTTTACGTAGGACAATTGACTTGTTGTCATTATGTTCCCGTCTCATTGTAAAGGCAAGCAACATTTTTTCGTTTCATTTTCGTATTGTTTTGTGGTCGAACAAGATTGCTTTTTCTTTCTTAAAATATGCTCTACTTACTTTTTTCTCCATCCTCTTCAAATGTCTGTTGTTTTTCCACCATGTAACATCGGCTTCTGGCCTGGAACCTGTCGTTTTGCACTCGATCTCGTACCGTTTGTCCGCTGATATCTGCTTCTCTTTTGTTAGTATTGTCACTGATATTGGTTTTACTGAAAGATAAATTGTGGATTAGGAAATGCAGTCTCTAATAATTGGATGTATGAAAGATATATGGTCTATTACGTACATATAATTCGATTGTTGTTTGCTTACTACTCAAGATTGGTCAATAATTACGTGAAATTATTAGATAGTCTTTATTAATAACAAACAAGACAAAAAAATAAGCTAAGACTACATGAAAAATATACATAAAATCTACCTATTCAAAAACAAAACCATTTCCTAGCGGCAAGGAGGCTATGATGCTGGTTGCGTTGCCGCGTTGGATAGCTATGCCAAAACTTTAAGCTATTAACTAGCCAGCTTTGTTATTGGCTGTTACAGATTTTAATTTTGGCGCAATTTTTTTCAACAGCAATTTAGCAGAGGGTCCCCACGGCCAAAATGTTTCAACGCCGAACGGCGCAAACACACGATCACTTGCAAGTGAGACGTACTTCTTGCGACGCTTGGCGTTTTCAGACGACTCCGCTGCTGCTCCAGCTTTAAGAGCTGATTCTCTGAGATCGGATGGGGCCAAAGAATCAGCACAAGTTGCATCCCGAAATAAGGGTCAAAAATGAAATTATTTGTCGGAATTCTAGAAAATTCCTCATAATAAAAAAAATAAGATACTTACAGTTGATATCTAAAATTAACACTTTCGTTTCCGGCGGCGCTAGATTTGTATTTGACGCTTGACACACCAACCGCGCGTTCAGGTGTTGTCGTCCAATGTTGGGAAACGTCAGCGTGTTGATTGTGATCCCGTCGGGCCTCTGCTCGAAGGAGTCATCAATCATCTCGTTCTCAAGGTACCACGTCACCCGCGGCCGGGGGCGACCTTGAAGAAAAAGGGCACGTTGGAAAGTGGAAATGAGAAAACGAAAGTCGTTTTGGATTTGGAATGTTGTGTGATTAAATCCTATTATAGCTTTCGTGTTTTAGGAGCTGTTTTATATCTGTGTGAGTAAATATTTTCAACAAACCACACAGTTTGTTAATCTTTTGTTCGAAAGGAGATGACAGAAGAATAATCATTTTTTCACAATTTTAATAACTACATCTGCATGCAGTTTTCTTTAAAGAAACGGATTTCCTTAAATATATACTTACGGAGTAGCTATTTCATCTAGACATTTTCGAAAAAAAACATTCATACTGTTGAAAGACAAAAATACTACGGTGTTCATTTGTCACTGGTTTTCCGAAAAAAACTGTGTAATTACTCACCAAAGCAATCTTATCAGTTCACTTACGGTAGTTTCTAAGCTTAAAACATTACAGTTGAGCCGCTGAGATAATGATATTTTGAATATTTGTTGCTAAAGTTTACGCGAATACTACTAATTGAAAAAATATTCCGTTGTTTTATTTAATGCTTTTTTAAAGTTTTCAGTGTTTATAGAAAATGTATATGACAATTTTCAAAGTCTGGAAGATCAGGAAGTATATATCGAAACTATCGTACAAACTTAGTATCGGATTTTCATTGTCAATTAGATATTCTAATTCATCATTGCTACTCAGAAGTGGTTTCAGAACAAACAAAGGTATTTTAATTGTTCCGTGATTATAAATAAACACGTAAAAGCATAATTATCAAGTGTTCGTATAGGCACTCGATAAATCGTTCGGAAAAGCCAAATAGCTGAAACAATGGGTGCTTCATATGGTAACAACGAGTGAATAGTGATGTGACATCCAATCGATAGAAACTTTTTATTGCTATTTTAAGTATCGTACGAGTAGCTACAGATATCTTATGTTATATATACTCTCTGTAGACAACCAACATGTCCAAGAGAGGATACCGAACTCCACGTCCTTCGCTATTCAGACGAAAATCTACTCTAACCTGAACTCAAGAGAATCTATCATCTTACGTATATTCTCCAGCCAGTTATTATCAACCAAAGTTATGTTCATACATAACTGCTGTTACACAAATGTCAGAAGTTAATTTTTGAAACACAAATATTATAAGAGTAATTTTTAGTACCAAAAAATCTAATTGCACTTGTAAAAAGCAACTTTGACTGTGTCAGACGAAAACCTCCCTCGTCTGTCACAGTTAAAGTTGCATTTACAAGTGCAATTTATATTTTAAGGTTTGTATAGCGACAAAACAGTAAAAAAAAACAAAGATATGATTATCTAATTAATGTACAAGAAAAAAAATTAAACAAAAGATTAATAGTTTCTAATACATATTTATCTATACTAATATTATAAAGCTGAAGAGTTTGTTTGTTTGTTTGTTTGTTGGTTTGAACGCGCTTATCTCAGGAACTGCTGAACCGATTTGAAAAAATATTTCTGTGTTAGATAGCTTATTTATTGAGAAAGGCTTTAGGATATAAAACATCACGCTGCGACGGGAGGGGAGGGAGCAAACTCAAAACGCGCGGACGAAGTCGCGGGGGACCGCTAGTGCTATATATTTAGGTTCTGGAGATATGTAAGACGAGAAGTAATCTATTTACTGTTTCGTTTCATAGTTTTTACTTTATTATTTATTATAAGGCGATTTACTATGAAGTCTAAGGAAGTCGATGAGAATAAATCTTGAGTGTAGGCCATTCAGTAAGCCAAAAATGCCAAGGGTATCGATATATTTTTAATAATTCCAGTCACAGCACAAGTGCGTGGGTGTTTAATGATAGGAAATATGAGGGAAGACCAACTTGTCAATAGCCAGTCGATTTTGATCCAGTGATAAAAAACTGTTTAAGCGAAGCACGAACACTGTATTTGCTTTGATAAATTGTGTTTACCTCGATTTAGTTTGTGCTTCTTTGGATACGCCGGGGGATTCATATTTAAAAAAAAAACTACATTAAGTTAAGCGAAAAAGGTACGTACGTTTTTGCGTTGTAATTCCTCGTCTATTTATGTAACAGCTTTTAATAAGTGCTTTCACAATTCAAAAATAAAAAGAATATTTAAAAAAAAAATTTCAATATATAATTAAGTATATTAGTAAAATAACAAACATAATTAATACTTTTTATTTTCATTGACCATATTTTAATATTTTAGAAACGGTGGTGGTGTTGTGCCTTAAAAACTTATGAACTGGGGCCATTTTTTACTGGGTTTTCAAAGTTCTAACCTAACCTAAGCAATTCGTTTCTGGGTAATATAGTTTTTTTCTCCTCCTTCTTTGTTAGTACTACTACTACTACTAGATAGTACCTACCTACCTAGAACCGAAGAGTTAACAAACAACATGACGTTTCAATTTGCGTTCCGTTACAGCAATTCTGTCACGATCTTTTTTTTAACACAAAATAAATAAAAATCTTATATAAAAACAACATTTTATCATATATTTATAAACAGAGACATAAATTACCATATATTTATTAATATTAAAGTATAAAGTAGTATGAAAACGTATTTTAATATTTTTATGAACTGACAATGCGCGTTTGAAACGGAACGCAATTGACAGCAGTAAAAAAACATTGCAAATAAACTACCGCGAGCCACAAAATATATGCATTTTCATTATTTTTTTGTATAAAAACTTTAGGCTCGTTGAAGCTGAAATTTTACAGGGAGACTATTTAGCCCTAGATCTTTCTTCAAAAAATGCGGTTGCTGAAATCAACGGTCCACGTACTAAAGTTTATCCTCGCAGTGTGTAAGAGGTCAAATATTTCCATGGTCTACACACTCGAGCCCCATAAGTCCTCCTAAATCAAGTTTCTAAACATTTCACGGGTAAGATTGATGTTAGTTTAACAAAAGTGACTTACCTCCCTCAACTTCGCAAATTAAATGCACGTTAGAGCCTTCGTTGTACGGTTCCACGAGATTCGCCTTATCTTTCTTCTTGGCATCGTATATCTTTGGACGATTTGGCGGGACTGCAAGGAGAGAACATTTGTTAGAACTTCACATCATTTGGGTCAAGTACTGCAGTTTTAGTGTTAGTATCAATCCTTACTACAATTCGGGTCAGTCCCAAAATCGTTCTACAGATGCTCTTACAAAGATTTGACTCTCAAACACTAATATACGAGTATGGTTAATATTTGGATTATTACCGAAATGCAATTAGATTGGTCGACGCAATTGATTCAATTGTAACTAAATTTCTTTAGAAATCTTTTAAATATAAATTCGTGTGTAACCAGTGTGTTAAAAAAACATACTGTCTACAAAGAAATTTAAAAAGGATAACTTTTTAAATGCTTTTACGCTTATTATTGTTAGTCGCCCATACTTCTGTAATAAGGTTGATTGCTGGCTTCTTCTGAATCCCTTTAAGAAAACCCTTCGTAATATGACAAAAATACTTAGATCTGTTAATCATATTTAGTGATGAGCCAAAAGCATTACTCTGTAACACTTATACATTTCGTTTCATTCTTGTTTATACATTACGAGCATGTTTGACTCTTCACATTTTTTTAAAATGATATCTTTGAATAACATAAATTAACTATTTAATTGTTAAAGATTTCAGATACTTACTTATAACACTAAAATTAACTTTCAAGTTCCTCGTCGGCGAGTTCTTGAAGTCCACACGACATCTGTACACCCCAGCGTCTGCGGCCTGAACATCATCTACCATGAGGACGGCGGGAGTGGCCCCCCCTCTGAAGAAGGCTCGGTTGCCAAAGCCGGTGGGGGAGGACCACAGCTTCGGCATCGTCATTGACCGGCCACGGATGTCGTAGCTGAAAAAATATGTATTGTTAGGCGATGTCGACACCATGGAATTAGAACGACTTATGTAGGAATAAAAGAATATGAATATGAATACTAATCGAAATTAAGGGGCTGGTACAGATATAAGTGAATTTACCCATCTCTGGTGACCTATTTTTAAATCACTTGCAATAAGATGGCGTTTGATATTCATTGATTTAAGTCAAGTCCCGCTTGAAAATCAATGTCAGTTCCACATAGTAGTTAGTTATTACAAAAATAAATATCAATTCGAACGGTGTAGTGGTAAGCGCTCCTGACTACTATGCGGGCCGTCGTGGGTCGAATCACGCAAGAGGTAAAATTTCTGTGGGATGAGCACGAACATTTTTACGGAAGTCATGGAATTTTACTTGAATTGCAGTATTTATAGGAGACGCCCTCGTCATAATCCTTATCGTATATAGGTATTCGTAACACAAGGAAGAAAATTCTTTCGCACGAAACCAGGTCAATTTGTTTTTTGGCGGATATTTATTCATTTACAAATTTTGTGAGTAACATCTATCCCATCAAAAACAATACTTGTCAAAAAAACCAAGTCTCGCAACTCAGTTGTTCTGCGGTAAAAAGTTGTGAGATCCATGAAATACCAAGTTGGTTATTAATTTATTCAGTCTCTACTTAAGCGTCTTTCTGTCTTAATACGTCCAGTCTCTAAGACCACGATCGTGGTCCATAACAATTGAAAATCAATTGTGTCTGGAATTTCCGTACTCGAAGCATTAAGTTGTTACGTAATAATTAACAGCATCTTATTGTGATGCATATCAATATTTAAATTCTTTAATGTTTTATGTAAATATATTGAGACTTGGCCATCGCACTAAATAATTGAATTTACATGTGTTTTCAGGCGATTGAATTTACACGTGTTTTCAGAGGATCGCACTTTAAAGCGACGGCTGTGCCAGAGGTCTCAGGTTCGATCCCCGGGTCGGGCCGTAAATGTGTACCTGTGTTTTTCTGTTCAGAAATTCTCAGGGTTGCCCGGACCTTGGAAGTTGGCGGTGTTTCACCCCCGTACCTCGGAAAGCATGTAAAGCCGTTGGGCCTGCGTCTGATCTTTCTCCGGTCGAGTCAGATTGCTGTCCCATCGGGCTATGAGAGTGAAAAGAAGAGAGAGTGCACCTGTGTTTGCGCACACACTTGTGCGCCATAATAGGCTCCGCGCAGTTGGTTACTCGTTGTGACTGGCCACCGTAGTCGAAATCGGCTAGGGGGACTATTATTATACTTCCTATTTATCAACTTACCTGTACAATGGCTCTCCATCAGACTCCTTGAACCACAGCACCATAACAACGTCGTCGTCCGAATGGAGCGGCTGAATGTCACACGGCAGAGACGCCTTCTTGCCCAGTACGCCTTGAACGTCTGATGTTGGCACTGAGGAAAAAGATAAGGGAAATTATAGAAGAGCTATAAAGAATAAAAATCAGGATATTAAAGTGTTTACGAGGGACTTTTTTGTGGAACATAGCGCATGATGATGAGGTTTCTCAATTTTTAAGCACTTGTTTCTAGTTATGGTATGTTATGATCACGAATATCGTACTGATATTCGTGATCATGTCATCTAAGTCATGGATGCTTAATATGTATTTTAGTATTTATGGGAGCCGCCCCCGTCATAATCGTTGTCTGGTATTCGAAACTCAAGGAAAATTCGAAAATTCCTTACTTCGAAACCACGACAATGCTGCGAGGCGCATATTTATTTATATTTTTTTGGTTCCTTATTTCATCTTCATGAATATAAAATATGACACGGTGGGTGTTAAAAACATTCTTAACCAGAATAAAGATCATATTTTAGATCATATTTTCAACCTATAAACACAACCACGCATATAAGAACAAAAGCGAAATAGGCGTTCTCGGTACTTATGAATTTTAATACCTTTAAAACCCTGTATTTACTGAATCCATTATCCAAATTATGAAAATTTTATTAATGAGAGGGATAATGTTTGCTTTATGTTTGAATTTTCCCGTTATTAAAACTCTTAAGGCAATATTATTATTTAACCTTAAAAAAACTTTCTTCTTTTGTTGTAATTGAATCCAAAGCACCAACGTTTTTTTTATATAAAATAATACTAAAATTGACACAAAATTAGATAATCCATCACAAGTCCAAATTTAAGAAGTCGCAAAAACTACGATCAATTTATTTAAGACTACTAGCCTAAAAAGAGTCCAGTCATCAGGAATAGCTTTGGGAAAACCCAGCATTGAAATCCAGATAGACCTAGAGAGATATTGATGAAAATACTTAGGAAATCCATCATAAGTAAACGGGGATGAGTAAGTCCATTTTGTAAAAAAACACCTTCAAAAAATTTGACTAAATACTTGAAATAACAGTAACAAATTAATTAAGAGTCCGTGCGCAATGTGCGTAAACTGTTGGTGTACCTACGCTAGCATGAGATCCCACTTTACTAATTATGGTGTATTTTTAGGGTTCCGTAGCCGAATGGCAAAAAACGACACCCTTATAGTTTCGTCAAGTCTGTCTGTCTATCCGTCCATCCGTATATAACATCCACTTTATTCGGAAACTATTAGCATTAGACAGTAGAAACTTATGGGTGGGTGTGTTGTATCCTGGTAACCGCTTTACGGTTTAAAAAAAATGGCGGGTTCCCATACTCCCATAAAATTACTCAAACCTTTGTGTGGGATGTCTATGGATGGGTAGTTAAAAATGACATGTAAGTTTTTAACACCCCTCCCCTTTTTAACTCAGGAAAGTAAAAATTATGACGAATTTTGAGAAAAACTTTCAACGAAACATGGTGGAAACGAGATCTTTACAGTAGTAATAGTAGTAGTAGCACGTATAAAACGTTGATCCAGGGTAGCAAAGTTCAATATCAATTTTCAATATCAGTTTCCCTACATACAAAAAAGCCATATCCAACACCCTGAAGGATGAGGGACATACTTGGACTTGATGTCATACAGTTCTAGCACGCTAGATTTAAAGTATCCTATTAGCGTACAATAAAAAAATATGTTGTGTATACTATTTTGGGTCCAGTTATGTGTCTTAGTTATAATTTTAGTTATTATTTATATAGGATAAGCATATCCTGTTTGTATACCTTAGTAAAATAAAAATAAAATAAAAAAAAGTAGTTTTTGAGATACTGAACATTTTTAACAACCACAAATATTACTTTGTCCTCCATACAAACACTATGAAAAACAAATTTATATTTGCTGTCAACAAAATATTCTCTAATTTTGTTTAAGTTGGCACGCAACCCTCAGTGCGCGAGTCCGACTCGCACTCGCTGGCGAACCAAACAATTAAATTGGTAATGTTAACAGTTTTATAATAAGTGGTTATATTCAATGTGTGTCAGTTTGATCTGCAAAAGCTTTCTCCATACACATATATTACAGCTAGCTGAACGAACAGTATGGTGGACACTTAACCAAAAAGAGGGCATTGAGAGTTTGTGATCAAAATAAAAAGACGAGCAAGACCGGGGCTAATTGATTGAATCGGTCCGTATAAATAGGACTTTAGCTTCTAAGTTAGAATACTGAAAGGATCTAATGGATTTTCCGTTTCTTTGCGAATAATATTAAGGTCTACGTGGTATTATCATAATTGCATATTTGCAAACTGAACGGGTAAGTAATTTAAAGCTTTTAAAAATTAGGAAATCAATGAGTTTTTAATGAAGTACAGTAATGGCCTACTATAAAGCTTATTAATATTATATAGGCACGTAATTAACTTTCAGGATGAAATTAAAAGTTTTAAACAAAACAAAAATATTGGTATAAAAGGTTCCTAGAATTCAAGTTCGAAAATACCTACAAATGTGCGGGTCTTGCGCGAAATAATAGCAACATTTCTGCAGGTGTGTTATTTTATTTTAAAAATAACTCTATGATGTTTTTGTTAATAAATAAAATACTTTATTATTGACAAATAAGAAAAAATAAAACTAAGACATGCAACATAAAAAAGCACTTAAAATGTAACTTTTAAAAAACGAAACCATTTCCTTGCGGCAAGGAGGCTATGATGCTACCTGCGTTGCCGCGTTGGATAGTTATGCTAATCCTTTGAGATAGGAACCAGCCAGCTTTATTATTGACTGTTAGAAGTGAGAAGCGCGCTTTAGTAGGACTCCGTAATCTTGTGGCATTTAGCAGCAGCAGAAACCTGCTGGTTTTCTATTGTTGTGAAAGCAAGTAATTGCTATGATTCAAAAAAGAATAAACTTTGTCAAACAAACATAATATTTGCAAATATTATATACTATAAGTGATTCTTGCTGGTGATCGACCAATTAAACTGACATGTTTTAATTCGAAACTTGAACCAGCAATAATTATGGTAAACATTTTGCTTCTGAAACATACATCGACTTGACATACTTAATTTACTTTTGCCGTCAGGACAAAAATGCGGGTTGTTACTTATATAGGTTATAATAAAGACCATTGCATTTAAATCACAAACAGCTGTTTACCAGTCATTCCTATGT
The DNA here is from genome assembly GCA_963924145.1 of Pyrausta purpuralis. Lineage (NCBI taxonomy): Eukaryota > Metazoa > Arthropoda > Insecta > Lepidoptera > Crambidae > Pyrausta > Pyrausta purpuralis. The sequence continues at coordinate 7,987,690 of OZ001646.1, forward strand.
GGTCAATTATACGACCAATTAACTTCCAACTCGATATAATAATACCTACTTCATAAAAGAGTCTCAAAACACGGTCCTAATGCCTCACTTGATCGAAATTGTCAAGAACGTAATTGTGGTATCTTAGAGCTCCGAAATAAAGCAGTGCATTTGGTAGCATCATCATTATCAGCTAAAGAACGTCCACAGCTGAACATAAGCTACCTCTACAGTTTTTCGCAGTGATAAGTGGTCTGCATCCAATGCGATCCTGCGATCTTTCTAAGGCCATCTGTCCATTTTATCGGTGGACGTCTTACGATGCGCCTTGATCGAAGGGTCTTCAATCTAGTTTTTTTCTGTCCAAGCGGCTATCAGTTTTTCGCGCTTTCTGACCTACCCACTGCCACTTAAACTTACTGATTCGCAGGGATATGTCTTATACCTATGTTTCTCTACGTATTTACTTATTTCTGATTCCCCTGACAGTTAATTGATACTGCTCGGACACGACTGATGGTGCGACCGAGATTTTACTAGCAAGCGCCGACTTTGGTCATATAACCGATTGCAATCGCAAAGCCATTGCTAGCTACGTGAATTATGTAATAAACCTGCGGGTCGTAAAAGAAATCAAGTAGTGTGACCCATTTCGCCCACGGCGGAGGAAATGAGCAGAACGAAAATTGCTTACAACCAATATTTTCGTTAAAGCCACTTTTAGGGATGTCCCTAAGAGATACGGTCTATGTTTTATATATGTTACCTTAATGTTGTAAAAACTGCGTGATTTAAATTCGTTAAATTGCATTCACATAATTTATTGTGAACTGAACCGAACTTCATATACGAGTATTATAATGTAAACTGAAATGACGAATCTCAGGGATATGTGGTAGGTCAGGGAAGGTGAAAGATAAACGGGGTTAGCGGAGTGAATCCCCTTGATAGGTATAAGTACCAAAAAAACATAAATGCTAAACCTTGTCTAGTCACTCCGCACCCACTATCTTAACCTTGGCTCTCTTCAGAATTAAAAACCATTTTCTTTTATTTGTGTTTTTTGGATGTCATCAATATCACCATTTTTATCATTCATTTTTTTGTATTTATTAAGTATATGTATTCTATTATTGTATGTTTATTTGTCTTTTGCTTATGTATCCTATTATATATTTGTGTTATATTAGTATGTATGTTTATGTTAGTGCATTTTACTTCTTTTTTTGTACCACTCCTCTCACTTATTATTAATATTCCGCCACTAATTAAACTCTCTGCATTACCAGGTGGTTGACTGGTAGAGAATGACATTAGGCATTAAGTCCGCTAATTGTACATTTCACAGTGCAATAAAGTTTAAATAAATAAATAAATCGACAGATAACAATGTACGGATTCAAAACCGTATGGTTGCAATCCGATGACCTAGTCATTAAAATAATCGAACTATCGGCAATACCACCTTAAAAAAATAATTATCTAGACGTAAAGTTACAAGATTCAAGTAGGTAATATAGAAATATCAAAAAAAATTTGTTAGAATTATGACGACAAAAAGACAACTTTTGTCAATGTTTGAATTTTGTTTTTACGTTTTAATTTACTGTAGTCCACACAAATCAGGAATCTATGTAAAATTCACACTTATAGCGCCTTCACACTAAAGCGACAGAAGCGTGCCGTCGCCCTAATGTAGCTTACTGCTGTCATTTATGTATAAAGTCGCCTAAGTGTGAAAGCGCTCTTATTTTGACGACCTCCGTGGTGTAGTGGCAAAGCACGCTGGGTTTCGTCCTGGATTCGATGCCCGGTCGGGCCAATGCAGAAATATTTTGATCATAATTTTCTATATTTTCTCGGGTCAGGGTGTTGTGGAACCATCGTTGTTTCTGATGTTCATAACACAATATGTGCATTGGCTACTTTGCTTGGGATCAAGGTAATGTATGTGATTGGCGTTTAACATAAAAAAACACAAAAAGTTTATTTCTCATATCTATTTGGTAAGAATATCGTACTTGAATACAATCTTAACCTCATGTAAAAACATCTTACCGATAGAGCCCACCCCTAACACGTTGCTACTGATTTATCGTTCGGCTGGGGCTTATCGGTTTTTTATTTTATAATTCCGGCGGTTTCTTCCAATCCACTGCAGGTCGGGTCACGCGAGCGAACTTGTAGATGGCACCTATTTACTAGCTACTTGAACGCGCAATCAATACTTGAAATGTTTAAGCTCAGTTACACTACCAAGAATACTATAACCATAATCGTAACTTGTTTTGGTCTACACATAGTGTTCTATTCTTCTTCTTCTTAGCGTAGCGCGATGATAAACGAGTTAAGTTTGTTGTGCCCGGTAATTGGCGACTCTGATTGTCTTGGAAAATGCACAAATAAAGTCTTCCAAAGACCAGAAGTTGGGGCACGCAAGACAAGACAGTAGGTGAGCCATATCCTGCGGTATGTCTAAGTGTTCTATTTGAAGTGTGCTACTAATATGCGAAGTATAATCATTTTCAGTCTAGCTGGCATAATAATAAAATCTTTGTAATCAATGACAGGGAACAGACAACTTAACAGGCTCTATCTTAAAAACCTTATAATAGGCAAATAGAGACTAATCATGGTTCTCACTGGATTATCAGGTAGCATTTGTTTTTTTCCTACCAATTTAAGAAACGACACGAATTTAAATTTTCCAAAATAAATGAGAGTTCAATACTGCCAACTCTAATACTATTAAAACATACTACAACTATGCATAATAAAATTTGTACACTTCTGAAAGAAGTTACCTCACTAACATTAATTGACTTGAAATATATTTAAAACTAGCGGTCCCCCGCGACTTCGTCCGCGCGTTTTGAAATTGCTCCCTCCCCTCCCGTCGCAGCGTCATGTTTTATATCCTAAAGCCTTTCTCGATAAATAAGCTATCCAACACAGAAATATTTTTTCAAATCGGTCCAGCAGTTCCTGAGATAAGCGCGTTCAAACAAACAAACTCTTCAGCTTTATAATATATTAGCGAAAGCACACGTTGTACTTAAGCTGCGAACATTATTTTGGTGCGGAGTTATGTTAAAACTGTGATAGCTCCTAAGATATTTATTGAAATCAAATGATATAAAAGGCAACTTGGTTCTAAATGAAATGCTCGTGATAATGAATGTATTTATTTTGATAAGAATAAATACCTGTGTGTATAATACACCTCTAAAAATAATGCATTATTTTTTTACAAATTTATTAACATAAAAAAGGTTGTAGTAAGTCAACCATTAAAGATAGACATATGCTGTTGCGGACTTTATGATAGAACTCTTAATGCTGAACAATCCTGTCATTCATGATTTTTGTGTAACTTAAGCGGTTTCCGCAGCGTATGCAGCGGAAGCTCTCAAAAGGAATATCTTTCTCCCGTTTTCGCAACATTTTTCATTTCTTCTGTGGTCTTATAAGTTGTATCTTTATGTTATATAGCCTAAAGCCTTCCTCGATAAATGGACTATCCAACGTAAAAATATTTTTTTAAATCGGGCTAGTAGTTTTTGAGATTAGCGCGTTCAAACAAACAAACAAACAAACTCTTCAGCTTTATAATATTAATATAGATTATGTCGAGTTCCCTTGTTGTACTCACTCAAGTATCATTGGGAACTCAACTCTCGAAGTTGTCGACGAGTACATCTACCTGGGACAAGTGATCCAATTGGGTAGGTCCAACTTCGAGAAAGAGGTCAATCGACGAATCCAACTCGGCTGGGCAGCGTTCGGGAAATTACGCAAGAGTGTATTCTCATCTCATCTACCTCAGTGTCTGAAGACGAAAGTCTTCAACCAGTGTGTGTTACCAGTGATGACATACGGATCCGAAACATGGTCTCTTACTATGGGCCTTATAATGAAGCTCAAAATCACACAACGAGCGATGGAAAGGGCTATGCTGGGTGTTTCTCTACGGGATCGAATCAGAAATGAGGAGATACGTAGAAGAACTAAGGTAACGGACATAGCCTTGACAATCAGTTAGCTCAAGTGGCAATGGGCAGGGCACATAGCGCGAAGAACTGATGGCCGTTGGGGCAGGAAAGTTCTAGATTGGAGACCCTTCGACCAGAGACGCAGCGTGGGACGTCCACCAACAAGATGGACAGACGACCTTATAAATATCGCAGAATCAAACTGGATGCAGACCGCTAGTGATCGGTCGCTGTGGAAAGCCGTGGGGGAGGCCTATGTTCAGCAGTGGACGTCCTTTGGCTGATAATGATGATGATGATATTTTGGTCAGATAGAAGTTGATAGGATCACCTACCTTGATTTAAAAACCTACCCAATCTTCAATACTCGATGCATGAAATAAACAAATCCAAATCATATTCTAATGAAAAATCGATACAAAACTCGTCTCATATGGATCGCGTGACGGAGTATGCGTGGCTATATATTACAATCGACGAAGGTCGCGGGTTCTGTCCCCGGCTTGTACCAACATTTATGTTATGTGCAATAAAATTATGATTCGCTTAAAAAGTATTGTAAGCGATGTATCGTAAAAAGGAGGAAAATTTTTAATCGAGTTGATGCCGAATGTGTACCTACGCTATTTTCATGACGTCAGTATGTTCATTTTAGCTTTTGTTTGTAATTAAAATCATTTCTGCTTAGTCCAATGGTATTGTTAGTAGAGAATGGCATATGGCATAATACCATCCTTGTGTACAAGTTTTGGACTTAAAATTTAGATAATTAAATACACCTTCAGAGCACTTTTATAAATGCAAGAAATAACAATGTTATCTCGGGTTATAAACGTTATATTAAAACGCCTTTAAGAAAGCTGCACCGAATCCAAAATAATTAGTTTCTCCTAAATAGAAGATGAATGTATTTTTTTTTAACTTTTTGAAGGCGGTTTAGTTGTCTATTTTGAGAATTCAGAGACAAACATTCATACATACATTTACAAAATTTTGCAGTACTAGGAAGCCTTAATAGATCAACATACTAAAACGTTATCAAATTTTTATGATATTACATACATCGCTTTCATTTTCACGGTAAAAATACGATTCTCTACAGTGCAGTGTTACATACCAATAGGTAATTTAATGCAGTATCGATAATATGGTAAATAAATAATTAGGAGCCATTCTTGATGGCATTTGTACTTAAAAACAATAATCCAATATACCTTTCCAATCTACAAGAATCATCTAATCCATTCGAGGCCAAATCGTGGCAAAATATGAAAAGTAATCACAGCACAAGTTACAAGCAACTCGATCAACAAAAATAATGGAACTCCCAAATTTTGCGCGGCAAAAACTCTGAAATGAAATTATAATATCCCCAGAGGCGGATTTTAAAATAATTATACCCCAACCCCTAGGATTAAGCATAGGAGTTCGGTTACAATATCGATGTACGGACAACACCACGTCAAGGTAAACACTGCGGTATCTTACGCAGTTGTAATAAGGATTAGTTTTTAACGAAAATGTATAGCCTGATGGGTTGTCGATTGTACTTTCGGCCAAACTTTTCAATTTGGAACCAGAGTGGAATTGGTATTGATACCTACGCTTTCTTTGGTTACCCTTTTTGATCAAATAGGTGTTCTTGTTAGCCAACTTTCGAAATAATTTGGTATTAAGGTATTAATTTCACATCACAATGAAACTTGCGCATTTCTTTCGCCAATCACTTAACATATTAGTCCTCCTAGCCGATTTCGACTACGGTGGCCACTCACAACGACTAACCAACTGCGCGGGATATATTATAGTGCACAAGTGTGTGCGCAAACACAGGTGCACTCTCTATTGCTTTCACTCTCAAAGCCCGATGGGACAGCAATCTGACACGACCGGAGAGAGATCAGGCGCAGGACCAACAGGCTTTATGTGCTTTCCGAGGCACGGGGGTGAAACACCGCCTACTTCCAAACTTCGGGCTGCCTTAAGAATTTCTAGATGGAAAAACCCAGGTACACAATTTTGGCCCGACCCGGGGATCGAACCCGGGATCTCTGCCGTCGCTTTAAAGTGCAACCCTGTAACCTCTGCGCCACCGAGGCAGTTAACATATTAATGATACGATTTCACATGTTCCTGAATAGTCAACTATTCTAGTTACACATGTGTGTATACGAGTACGTTTTAAAAAGTATGTCTTCATAATTTCTATCGACATTGGATATTTGTGATGGGTTGATATTATTTTTTCCCTCAACATCAGGGTTCCTATTTAAATCACGCACGTCAAAATGGCGTGTGATATTCATAAATTAATGTCCGATTTTCAAATGAAATACAGATTAATTTGACGCGTGAGTGATTAATAAAAGATGACTAATTTTGTGAATATTCATGTACATATTTTGCTCGGTTTTCATTGATTTTCAGAACTAAAAATACACGCCATATCCAAGCGAGTGATTTAAAAATAGAGCTCTAAGTTATCCAACATCTCTAATATGGTAATTCCAAACAATTGACTATCGATGCTTTCATTAATTCGGTATTTCTTTTGTGATTCAAAATTATGTACAATGCCGCAGCCTAAGTTTTTTATAGTTATCGACATTCGATACTTTATATCGCGTTTCATGGAGTCATGTGATAAATTGATGACAGAAAAGACAATTGCTTTCAAGAATAGAGGTATACATGTTTGTGAATACATTAGAATGTGTTTTTTCCCAAATCAATTTTATTTGTAAAAGTATAATTACAAAAATCATTTTAAGAAATATATTAACTCTTCTTTTTTATTGAATACACGTTATTAACCTATCCAGCTTGGTAAGACCTCTCCTTATTCTCTTTTTATTTCTTGTTGTTCTTCGAACATATTTAATAGCAATAGTAATAGATTAATAGTAATAGATTATTGTCTTTTATATATTGTTGTGTATTGATGTGTGCGATAGGGTTCTATAAGTGAAAACTAGATAGGCATATTATTTTTATATCTCCCGTAAACATTAAACATGAATTATATTGCTGTTTGTTTTAAAGTTTTGTTGCAAATAAAAGGTGGGGTATCATTTTAACCCTTTTAAATACCCATGTGCAAAAACATAAAATATGAATTAGGAATGTTTTTGACTGACTTAAACATTATTCTTATCACTTACAAACACATGTTTATACGTATAAATTTAAAACTATTATTTTGCAATTATTAGCAGATGTTATTGCGGATTAACTACAAAATGAAGATAATTAATGACTTATCATTTATCATTAAAATCCGCATTTCTATCTGTCAAATTCCGAAGGTTTTTTAGCTACCATTAATCTCCGCGTTACTCATTCATATTGAGATGAGCGTACAAAGTAGCTAAACAAAAAGTTAATAAGAATATTACGTGACATCATGGTTCAACTGACCATCCGGGTAACAGTCATCAGTTAAATCACTTCACTTCCAAAGAATAATTTGCGTGACACGCTAAATGTTTAATTTTCGGACACAATCAAGTCTTGCCGCTGTTCTGGTCTTATAGACTTTCAATTTCTTTGCTCTCGCGACGCTCGTGAGTCGGAGTATCTTCGTGATGGACTGACAGACATGAAAATTAAACCCTTACAATTGTCTATCATTCTGGTGCCAGTCGAGGCTGATGCTAGACTGAACGTGTAAGGGTCTCGTGGGGCGTCGAGCTTCGCGTGTGGCGTAGCTTTCTGCGGTGCGTCTGGCGCTTTAACATTTAATTTAGGCAGCGCGTATAGCGACCCATGTCGTTTAATGTGCAAACTCAAACTCATAGAAATGTAGCCGCGTTCTCCGCAGCGTCTGCCGCCGGTTCATCCGTTATCCCATTGCGAAATTTGCTAGTTCACCCACCGCGTCATTTGCAACGTCGCTCGCTGCTGTATCCGCCACTGTTTGCATGTGATGTTTAATTTAAACAATTGCATGAAAAATCGCTTCTCCGTAAACGCGCGCGTAAAACTCCATTTCTGATTTAACCGCACCACGCCGCATAACGTGACGCGCGACGCCTAGCGCCTCCATAAACGAGGCCTAACCTTTGGTATAGTCGCGAATACCCCTACCGATTCTCCGCTAGCACAAAGTATCAAGCTTTTATTAAATTACATCGTCGCTAAAATATTCCGCGCAATATGTCTAAGGCCAAGTGGGAAGACAGGATTTTGCTTTTAACATTTCTCTTTGTATGCTCGGACTGTGAGATAACTTGATAATAACAGGGTATGTATAGGGTGTCTTAGAACAAATATATAATCTTGCTATCTCATCTCTAAAATAGACTTTATACTCGTAGCACACTTGCGCAGATCAGAAGCGCTATTTTAGAATCACTGAGGTTTAATATCACGAGTACTTTTCGTTTGAAAATCAATCAAAAATCATCGAAAATGTTTTATAATATTGACACAAGTTTTTTTAATCACTCATATGTGAATTTTGTCCTGTCTTTATTAAAAAAATAAACTTTAATCAATGTTAATCACACACACGCTATTTTAAGGCGACTGATTTAGAAATAGAGTGTTAGCAAACTTAAGTGGGCTACACACGACCCTAAAATCAGATCCGATATCGGGACAATGGTAGTTGGAATGATTTAAAAATAATAAAATTAGGCTTCCGATTTGCCAATACACGAGGCGATTTACGGTACGATCTAGGGTCCTCCCCACCACTTCCCCGATATCGGGTCTGATTTTAGGGTCGTGTATAGCCCACTTTAAGGTTAAATTGTCATCTTGTAGCCACATTTTTAACGGGTCAGAAAAAGGCAATTGATATATTAACACTTAAGTCTGAAAAGTGGTCCGTTGAAAGATCACAGTTTTCAGCATTTACGTAGGTACCACGTTGGAAAAAATCTTTTCACACTTAGGCGACTTTAGGAGCTGCTGATAATTTCATACATAAATGACAGTAAGCCTTTATATTAAAGTAACAGCGCTGCTGTCGCGCTGCTCTCGCTCTAATGTGAAGGCGCACTTAGTTGGATGGAACTATCTTACAAAATATCACTAAACGTAATTACATGTCTATATGTTTTATAAGGAAGAACATGATATAATGAAGATTTTTAATCCATATATTCATATAATATTGTAGTATATAAAAAATCGCAGGATTTATCATTATTCACTTCTGTTTTTATCATATACAAAACATATTTTTGTTATACGTGTTAAAGAAAGATGTGACGGCGCTATCAGTATTATTATTCTACGTAGACTTACATCAAAAAGCTTTCATCAGAGTGTAATCTTTCAAAGCCTCTTATAAATATGCCTTAACACACTTAGACTCAGCCATTTGATCCTAAGTATAACGGAGTTACTAAAAAATGTAGCATTTGTAAGACCCCTTACACACTGCAAATTAAAGCATCGATTCAGTCGCGCGTTTTGAAAACTCGCTTCAGCATCGCGACTTACGCAAAGAACAGATTTAATTTAGCATCGATGCAGTCGCGCGTTAGTATCGAGGTAGTCACCAAAATACAGTACATATTTTTTCAATTTCCAGCTTATGCATCGCGACTGCATCAATTCTAAAAGTAGCGCAGTGTGTAAAGTTTGACATTTTGCGACTTCATTGATGCTGCATCACGACTGCATCGATGCTAAAAGTCGCAAAGTGTCCCTTACACACTGCGACTTTTAGCATCGATGCAGTCTAAGATTCAACCACTATGATTACGGACTTTTTGCTCATTATATTTGCACACCTTTTTTACTAAAAGTTAATTTGCTATAATATTTGTTTTGCACGCTATTTTGTAAGTACTCTTATTTTTATTTTTAACACGACCGAAAAAAGGTTTTGTTTAAAATGTTATCAAATCTGTTAATGATTTTCTTCCCTAAGGTATAAACCTAATTGTTTCGGAAGTGTACGCGTATACTACTCATTAATGCGAAAACACAATTTGCGGAGATTTATTAAATTTTATATCCTGTCGTTTTTGATAACTTTACAACGTTCGTGGTCCGTAAATTGTTTTAATCAATCCTTAAAAATAGCCTGTGCTACGGTAGTTTAACGAAACTTGTTACCAGAAATCTATACTAATAATATCAAGCTGAAGAGTTTGTTTGTTTGAACGCGCTAATCTCAGGAACTACTCAACCGATTTCAATACACATTATTGTGTTGGATAGCTTATTTATCAAGGAAGGCTTTAGGTTATAGTACATCACGCTGCAACGGGCGGGGAGGGAGCAAACTCGAAACATGCGGACGAAGTCGCGAGGGGACTATAAGTTATTGTATGAGAGACAAAATTCAAGATTATCTCATAAAATTGGCACAATCCTTTGGCACTGTACTATCGTGGTTCGTTGCATAACGCTTGGCTGACGTTCTTCCTTGCACTCGCCGCACGTTATCAAAACATAACCTAGTAACCTTTGTTAGGTCATCCTGCACCGTTACTATCAGTTTAGGCCGGTTTTACTCACTAGTGACGTAAAAAAAGTCAGTGGAAAATTGCACAGCGCCTCTAGCGGGCACTAGCAGATTTAAAAATGTCCATACAAAAAGTTACATCCCCGATAGCGAGTAAAACATCTGTAAACTCATGGTTACTGAAAGGTAAATATTTGAATAACAAACACATGGAGCATCCATTCTATACTATCATAAGGTCAAAGTATACTATCCCTAGTGTTGACTGACTTTTCACAGTAATAATAATAATAGAGTGGAGATTATTATGACGGTAAAAAAAACAAGAACCGACCTTAACCTTTTCAGACTTTTAAGTGTTTTTTTTTTTTTTAAATGGGTTTTTACTTTTTATGAAACTTTCTTTTATTTCTTGATTTTCAGTGATTACAGGAGAGGGGGGAGTTGCACCTAATGACCCTGTTCTTTAAGAAGCTACAAATTACCTATAGTAAGTTATGTCATTATAATTACTGAACTCCGAAGCGTTAAGGAGTATATCCACTATCGGCTCAGCTCTGCAAGATGTTGACTATCAAACGGAACAACACGTCAACTTAGGATTCTAGTAAAAACAACAACACTAAATGTACCTTTTTAACCGACTTCAAAAAAGGAGGAGGTTATCAATTCGACTGTATGTTTTTTTTATCATTATTATTTTTTGTATGTATGTTACCTCATATCTCAGTCGTTTGTCGACCGAATCGAAAAAATTTTTCACCTGCTTAGAGGGTATACCTTCTAGTTGGTCCCATTTTTTCCATTTTGGGATCTGTTGATGGGATCTTGGTGTATTCGAGGGAAACCCTCAAGTTTTAAAGGCACGTATAGTGTTTCTTTACTAGAATCTTAATGTTGACGTGTTGTTACGTCTGATAGTGAACATTTTGTGGAGCTGAGCTGATGGTGGAACTCCTTAACGCCTAGGAGTTCAGTAATTATAATGACGAAACTTATGATAGGTAATTTGTAGCTTCGTAAAAAATAGAATCATAAGGTACAACTCCCCCCCCCCCCCCCCTCTTATGTAATCACTAAAAATAAAGAAATAAAATAAACTTTAAAAAAAAGTAAAAACCGACTTCAAAATCAAAATGCACTAAAAAGTCTTAAATAAACTCTTCACCATTGAAAGGAAAGGAATCCGTTTTAAGTAAACAATTTCTTTTTGGAGTCGGTGCTGTGATATAGAGTTTCTATAGAGATTCTATATAGTGCATTTTGGTTTTGAAGTCGGTTTTTACTTTATTTTTATAACTGAATACAAAAATATTTTTTAAATCAGTCCTGCAGTTCCTGAGAGTAGCGCGTTTAAACAAATATTAGTATAGATATCTCAGCGCATTCTTTGAAATGCGCAGCAAAACGAAATTAGCTGAGGACCTCCAAGCGTTTACACATATTGTCTTCTAAAGACGAAAATATTGCCGTTGGAGAATTCTAGCAGTGCCGGACTGAAATACGGGGTGTTTCTCTCTGCGCATTCGTGAAGCCTTTACGTACACCTGCTGCCCGGGGCTACTCTGGCAGACAAAGCAGTTTTCAGCTCTAACACCCGTGTAACTGCGTGTTTCGGCCCGAAACTCTGACACAAAGCGTACAGGATCCCAATTTTTTAATTACTTACGTCGATATAACTAGTTATATTATTTCGAAAATGTTAGTTGTTATTTAGTGGAAATAAATGCTTTATTTGCTTGCGTTTTTTTACTCATGCTTACCACTTAAATCTGACTGACACAATTATGCCGACGTAATTTAGGCACGCTATATACGGTGTGTAAAAAAAACCCTGTACGACCCATTAAGGGGTTATTAGGTATCGAGATTAGGTTCTATTTGTGTAATAATTTTCATTTTTTTTTAAAACAAAACAAGAAACAAATACAAAATTCACAACATTAAAAAAAGCATACATGGCAACCCGAAGGGGGGTTGACGGGGCGCGCGGGAGGCGCGGAGTTGCGCCGGCACTCGCAGGTAGCGCGACGGGAGTGATAACGCATTTTGGAAAATTCCCCGTTTTAGGGTAAATAGATGCTTAACTTGTTGACTTATAAAGTCGATTAAAAAAAGTTTTGATGAATAATGTAATTTTTATACTTGTTTTTGTTATGTTATTAAAGCATCTTTATGACCCTTTCGGGTCGAACAGGTTTTTTTTTACATATTGTATTTTTACATTATTTAAAATTGAAGAAAAGTACAAATATGCATTGAATGTACGTACTCAAAAAGCGGTATGGACTTCATACCTGTAAAACTAGAGATAGTGACATCCAAGAAAGTGCGTGCCGCTGTTTGTTCTCATCATCGTTAATAATACTAGTGTTCCTCCGCGACTTCGTCCGCGTGTTTTGAGTTTGCTCCCTGTCCTCCAATCGCAGCGTGATGCGCTATAGTCTTAAGCCTTCCTCGATGAAATAATAATAATAATAATAGTCCCCCTAGCCGATTTCGACTACGGTGGCCAGTCACAACGACTAACCGACTGCGCGGGACATATTATAGTGCACAAGTGTGTGCGTAAACACAGGTGCACTCTCTATTCCTTTCACTCTCATAGCCCGATGGGACAGCAATATGACACGACCGGAGAGTTCAGCCGCAGGACCAACGGCTTTACGTGCTTTTCTGAGGCACGGGGTGAAACACCGCCAACTTCCAAACTCCGGGCTACCCTAAGAATTTCTGAACAGAAAAACTCAAGTATAAATTTTTGGCCCCACCCGGGGATCGAACCCGGGACCTCTGGCGCAGCCGTCGCTTCAAAGTGCGACCCTCCTACCGCTGCGCCATCGAGGCAGTTGATTGTCCTCGATATATGAGGTATAGAACATGAAAATATTTTTACTAGTCAGTCCAGTAGTTCTTGAGATTAGCGCGTTCAAACAAACAAACAAACTCTGTAGTGTTGTAATATTAGTATAGATGTGTGCAAGATTTCGCGCAACTTAATTTGTTAATATAATTTTTAAATATTACTCACAGTGGCGCGCGGCATCGTCGATGGCATTATCTATATCTCGAATAATATTAGACTCTTTAATGACATGATCGACGATTAAAGTAATTCGACGGATTAAGGTCTGCAGTCGATGAATCAAATAGAGACATTAGACATACTAGCGTTTAGAGTTGGACCCTTAAAGCAAAAGGGTACAGGTACAGAGTAGAACGAGTGAGCGAATAAAGGAGCTATATTTGAAAAGGATTTCCGTTTTCTACTACGAGTGAAAGTTTTAAGATTTGTTACAATTACGACAAACAATTAAATACTAGATTTAGTAAAACAATTTCCATTTCGTCGTTAAGCTGTGATTAGAAATGAATATTTGTACAGCCAGCACATCAGGTTACCTACTTTTGTCGCAAATTAGCCTTTATTACAACAGCATAAGACACCTCAATGTTTACCTTGATGTACTGTTGTCCGTACTTGGGTTGCTACGAAAACACGAAGTAAGGCCCAAAGATAGAAACAGCGATTTACGAGTACTTTGTAAATACTCAAACACATTCTTTCTACTTACGAAAATATATCTTTATGTTAGGAAGACTAGCTGTCCCCTGCGACTGCGTCCCATTCCATCACAGTGTAATATTTTGAAGCCTAAAACCTTCTACAATAAAAAAAATATCAAACACAAATACATAGTTTTTTATGGGTTAAGTCGTTCCTGCGATTAGCGCATTCAAATAGACAAACAAAAAAAAACTCTCTTTAGTTTTAATATTTGACTTGATATTCAAAATTTGTCAACGTCAACGACACAAAAATACAAGTATTCAATCGTTTACGTGCTCACGATTAAGCAAATAGTTTTAACAGCTAATGCTCTATCAATTGCGATTGTAAAGATAACATTATTAAAATAAATTGAAGTGATTTCGTCACGTTGACATAATCCTACCATGGTTTCGAACAATCAATCACACCCACTCAATGAACCTACGCACTTCCGAAGATATTGAAGAAGTGGTCCAAATAACTTTAAACATATCGATTTTATTTACGATCTAGGAATGTCAACTTATGAGATTAAGATAAATGGAAACAGTTGCTATGATAAAAATAATACTTAGTCTAAAAACGATTAGGTATTTGTTTTTTTATTTATGGCTAAGCATATATTTGAACACGATCGCACCTGATGTCAGGAGCGGATAAGGTCCAGCTAGGTTGGTACATATCTTTATCATCATCATCAGCCAAAGGACGTCCACTGCTGAACATAGGCCTCCCCACGGCTTTCCACAGCTACCGATCACAAGCGGTCTGCATCCAGTTTGATCCTGCGATCTTTACAAGGTCGTTTGACCAACTTGTCGGTGGACGTCCTACGCTGGGTCTTTCGTCGAAGGGTCTCCAGTCTAGAACTTTCCTGCTCCAAAATATCTACAGGTTTAAGATTATTTCAGTCATACATATTTGTGAATAACAGTTGAGATTGTATCCAAAGTACAAATACAATTTAAACCTAGTCTAATCTTAGATTAATATGATACATTTTGATTCACCTATATCATGATTAGTCTGGAGAAATTTAATTGCACTCGCGGGGGATGTTTGATCCCCGTCGCAGCGTGATGTTTTATACTTTAAAACCATCCTCAATAAAAAAACTATCTAACACAAAAATATTTTTAAATCGGTCTAGCAGTTCCTGAGATTAGCGCGTTCAAATAAACAAACTTTTTTGATTTATAGTATTAGTGTAGATACCTATGTTCAGGTACTGAAATACGATTATAAAGATGAAATTATGTAACTTTTTCATGTGTTAGACATCAAATCATGACAAGCACACGCAATGAGAATATTACTCACAAACTTTTAGATCACTTTTTGCTCAGAAACCAGTAAACTGTCTTTAACTTAGACCTGAACAGAGGTGGCTCAATGAAATAATTACAATTATAGAGGAAAAAAAGTCTGAAGGCCGTTGCGTGTCTTTGTGTTGATCAATCATGGCGTCCGAAATAATTTAGCTTCATTATTTTCACGGCCAACAGGGGTCAGCTGTGGTTTTGAGTTCACGAGTTTTTGTCGATTTGTTGAGTTATTATAGGAAAGAAGACTTAACTGCCTCGGTGTCGAAGCGGTAAGAGGGTCGAACTTAAAAGCGACGGCTGCACCAGAGGTCCTGAGTTCGATCCCCGGGTTGGGACAATAATACCTATACACACGGGTTTTTCTGTTCAGAAATTCTTACGGTAACCCGGAGTTTGGAAGTTGGCGGTGTTTCAACCCCGTGCCTCGGATAAGCACGTTAAAAGCCGTTGGTCCTGCGCTTGATCTCTCTTCGGTCGTGTCAGATTGTTGTCCCATCGGACTATGAGAGTGAAAATAATAGATAGAGCACCTGTGTTTGTGCACCTGTGCACTATAATTATGTCCCGCGCAGTCGGTTAGTCATTGTGACTGGCCACCGTAGTCGAAATCGGCTAGGGAGGCTATTACTACTATAGGAAAAAAGATAAGCAATCTTATGCCACAGGACAGTTACACTTTGGAGACAAGTTGCAGTCTTTAAAGGGATTTGATGTCACCAGTAAAAGGATAGGAAATGAGGACAACTATAATTATAATAAACTAGACGTTTCCTGCGACTGGGTCCGCGCGTTTTGAGTTAACATCCTCCTATCTTGTTGCAGTTTATAGCCCGAAGCTTTTCGCGATAAATAAGCTATACAACACATAAGTATTTTTTCAAATCGGTCCAGCAGTATCTGAGAATAGCGCGTTCAAACAAACTCTTTAGCTTACTAATACTAAGAACAGATTACTTGTCCCAAAACAAGTACCTATTGATACATCACGATAATTTGTTGGCATCAAAAAGCACTTGCGAAAAACTACATATCATACAAAATAAATTTCCATGCAGATGAAATCAAAACGAATCGGATAGCCAATTCCGCTCAATCAGAACATTTTACAATTTCCTTTCCCAGTCAAACCTATAAATTGAAGATTATTTAAACTCAAAACTATTCCGACGTATCAGACCGTTCGTGAACGGCTGATACGTATTCAAATGTGGCCCATAAATCTGGGATGTTAAAGTTCAAAATTGCGCATTACAGCGCAATGCAGCTATGAAAGTATAGAGGTCACATTAGGTGCAGTTGTGGATATTAGCCTGAGTTTATGATTTGCATTAGTTTAAGCTTAGTATAACGTAAGTTATCGCTACGCAGCGTCCGTTTGTAGACTGAGACTTGACTGTAAAACTAATTAATTTAACTTATTTATATTTAAGTATAACCACTGACACGTCCGTGGATAGATTAGTATCCAAAAAAAATATACTAACTTACGTCCGTGGACAGTTTGGTATCCACACAGAGTGCTTCATGGGTGCGTGCACAAAAGTTTAAATATCGCCATCTATACAGATTGTTTCCAACTTTTGAGAGTGTTTAAAGCAAGCTGACATGTTAGATAAACTAAAAAAAATATGATGGCGTACTCAACGCTTTAAATTTGTTACAGATATTTTTTTTTCCTTAGTGCAACTTTTGTGTTGAAGTGTTTCGTCGTTACTCGGAATTATGTCGTAATTGTACCGTATTTCATTAGTTAATTCAATAAGTGTTATATGCGAAAACAAAATTAAAGAATAGGCCTTTCCCACACACTATTCAAAACACAGATTATATGGAAAATACCCAACTAAAGTTAACTTGAAAAGTGATTGTATTAACCGTATCAATACAATGGCCGCGTTGTTTGAGTTTTATTTTAAATATGCTTCTATTTAGTGAACCCATTGCCTTTACCTTCATATTAGTAATAATAATACATATATTTAAGTACTTTTTTGAAAGAAATATATAGAAATAAGGCCAGATTCACAAAAAAACTTTACACAATTCACAGGTTATTTCCCTTGGACGGTTTAGTATCCATGGACGTACCGTCAACTCCTGTAACTTCACCTAAATTCGATGAAAAATTGCATAATTTTTAATTTTCCCGCTAAACAAAGATAGTCTGAAACATCGGCACACTGCAAATCTGACCAATGGGGTGGAATCTTTTTGGGTGTGTGTGTTAGGAATTAATACGAAGCACTATACGTTAATATTCTGTGGTTGAAAAATGTGGGCGAAGTTAGAGCATTGAACCTAACTTCGCCTGGTAGTTTCATCTCTATGAATTCAAACTTTATTGCGCAACCTAAGCACTCATTACATTAGATATAAGGCCTGCACCAGTTTGATTGAAATAAAACAACCAGAAAGTGTTTGTTTTTAAAAAAATCTTACCTAGGCGAAGTTAGGCCAGCTAATTTCGAAACTGGAAACAAAGAATAGGGTTGCTAAAAACTTATTTTTTTTTGTAGATTAATATTGGGCAAAAAATCCAAAATATATTTTATTTATTTATTTTGCGAGTGCGATATATATTTTTTTGTGATTGTTAACCTAGAACTGTCATTTATTAACCAATTTGGAAAATCTTTATTATTTTAGAGAGTCTACTTTTACTTCATTGTCATATAAATTTTATCTAAATCGGTTCAGTAGTTTAGTTTTTAAGCCAAAATAACTGGAATAAACACATCATATTCAGAAAAACAAAAACTGCGTTGTATTATTTTAGATTTATAATTATATCTCGGAATATAAACTGCAGTAGGTAATTTAATAAAATACTTGTTCATAAAATACATAGGTATATAAAAAAATCTAAAAATAAATAAATATATATATGGATGTTTTTGAACTATCTACTCAACTTTTACTTTGCAAACAACAATGAAATCACGAAAGCAGCCATACAAATCATTATTAATTTTATTATTGATATGTTTTTCTAAAAGTGCCAACCCTAAGGGTAGGCGAAGTATGGTGGCTGTTAGTTGAAGATACCCTTCCTAACATTGCCTGTCTAGATAATTTTGTTCTATTCAAAGACACCTTAATAATAATTATCGCTACGGATAGTCAATCATATATGTAACTTACTGTAAAAATATTAAACCTTTACCTTTGGTAGTTTCCTCGCTGCAGGTAACTTTTCTGGGTTCCACGAAAAAAACACAAACTCCTCATTCCGTGTTTTGACTTACACTGACTAAATGGCAGCTTTGATTTTGACAAATCAAGTTGCAATATTACCATAGTTAAATTTGCCAATTTACCAATGAAGACGAAGGAATGCTACCTACACAATAAAAAAGTTATAACTGTTTTAAAATTTTAGGCGAAGTATGGTACAAAAGGCGAAGTTACAGGAGTTGACGGTACTTTGATTCATCTGTCTAAGGGTCTGTACAAACGGGCAAAATGTGTGGTTTAAGCACATTTATTATTTATTGGTGGCGTGTTATTAATGCTGTATGGAATAAGTTGCCGTGTTTTTTTTAAATGTATTGTGTTTTACTGCTTGTCTTATAATTATTTTTTTTTTTTTCATTTTTAATTAATTATCATCATCTAACGCTATTTATAAACAAACATATTTGCATGAAGGTGGTCTGCCCCCCTAATGCGTATCTCAGTTGACAGTGAGACAGTAAAACGCTATAAACTGGCTATTTTTATTACGTATAAATTAACTTCGAGGCCTAAGTGCGACTTTTTTACGTGAAAATTTAGTTCCAGTAGTATATCACCAGACCGCGCCACCAGATTGTGAACACGTAAAAAATTTGAGCTTCACTCGCACTAAGGCCTCCGTGCGCGGACAGCCTAATTTGGCAGCCATCTTGCTGCAAATAAACTCTTCTCGTTGAATGAACGGCGCGTGAAAACATTGCAGTGAAGGCATTTTCATTATGCTGATTTTGCTCACGTTTAATGTTGTAAATTGAAACATCATAGCATTATTTTGAAGTGTATAACACCTTCTATTCTACTGTGGTTTCAGATTTTTTAAATATGACTTTTAAGTGTAGTAATTATCACATTTAAAAAAAGTTTGGGTGATTTTTTTTGTTTCTGCATGATTTACCCTTTAAATTTTTAATGAAGTTCGAATTCATGGGTTTTTTAAGACATAAATTATTATTCTGTATACTCAAACCTATCCGGACATATTTTTTTTTTGCTTACAGCTGCAAAGGTTTAGCTACTATGAAGCATTTATTGACGAAGGATTGAGGTTACAGAAGCGCGCGCCGTCACTTGCAGTGTATGGACGTTATCCGCGAGATTGATCGTGCGAGTCGGACGTGTCAGTGGATAAATAAATATAAATATAAATATTTGACAACATCACATACATTGCTCCAATCCCAAGATAAGTAGCTAAAGCACTTGTGTTATGGAAATCGGAAACAACGGTGGTAACACAACACCCAGACCCGAGACAATATTGAAAATATCGTTTTCTACATTGACCCGACCGGGAATCGAACCCGGAACCTCACGAGATGGCGACGCTTGAAACCAGCGTGCTAGCCACTCGACCACGGAGGTCGCCAAAGTATGGTATTGAATTGGATAAGCACTTATATCATTTTTATCTTTTCAGGTCACGACGACGGCCCTGTGACCTCAAGGGAACCAAACTCGCAGTTGACCGAGCTGATAAAACACTGGCAAAAGAAAACAATAAATAATGAATGAGAACATTTGTGATAAAACAATAAATATGAAATGACCATTCTGTTTATTGAACAAACGACAAAATGTATCTCTTTTTTGCAAGATGATTTATCCAAAAAAAAATACTACTGGTTATAGATCTAACGCAGTAAAAGAAGTGTGTGCAAAATACAGCAGTTCTTTCTTTTCTTTTAGACTTTGTCTAAAACTACTGCAAAAAGGTCAATGACACCGATTCGACGTTTAACAAAAAATATTGAAGACATAAAAGCAGTCATAAATATCTATACTAATATTATAAAGCTGAAGAGTTTGTTTGTTTGTTTGTTTGTTTGTTTGAACGCGCTAATCTCAGAAACTACTGGCCCGATTTGAGAAATTATTTTTATGTTAGATAGTCCATTTATCGAGGAAGGCTTTAAGCTATATAACATAAAGATACGACTCACAAGACCACAGCAGCAATGAAAAATGTTGCGAAAACGGGAGAAAGATATTCCTTTTGAGAGCTTCCGCTGCGTACGCTGCGGAAACCGCTAAAGTTACACAAAAAACATGTATGACAAGATTGTTCAGCATTAAGAGTTCTATAATAAAGTCCGCGACAGCATAAGTCTATCTTTTATTACTTATATATATATATATATATATATATATATATATATATATATATATATATATATATATATATATATATATATATATATACATATCTTTTATTACTTATATATTACTTATATATATATATAGTATATTGACTTACTACAACCTTTTTTATGTTAATAAATTTGTAAAAAAATAATGCATTTTTTTGAGAGGTGTATTATACACACAGGTATTTATTCTTATAAAAATACATACATTCATCATCACGAGCATTACATTTAGAACAAAGTTGCCCTGTATATCATTTGATTCCAATAAATATCTTAGGAGCTATCACAGTTTTAACATAACTCCGCACCAAAATAATGTTCGCAACTTAAGTACAACGTGCGCTTGCGCTTATTTATATTATAAAGCTGAAGAGTTTGTTGGTTTGAACGCGCTTATCTCAGGAACTGCTGAACCGATTTGAAAAAATATTTCTGTGTTAGATAGCTTATTTATTGAGAAAGGCTTTAGGATATAAAACATCACGCTGCGACGGGAGGGGAGGGAGCAAACTCAAAACGCGCGGACGAAGTCGCGGGGGACCGCTAGTATTGAAATAAATGCGACTAAGACTCCTTACACACTGCAACTTTTAGCATCGCGACTGCATCGATGCTAATACTCGCAATGTGTAATGGGACTTAAAAGTAGTTCATTACGTAGCCACAGAGAATATGTCTTGGCCCGTACTCAAGCGGTAAATCCAAAACGTTCATTCCGCACTAAAGACACCTAATCAGTACAGGAAGCCGATTTCACGGTAAATCACGAAGCTCCCTTAGGAAGCGGCCCATTATAATTGGCGATGCTCGTTGGATCGAAGGCTTCGACGGACAATTATCCGCTCGTTAAACATTTCAATAGGGGACGTGGGGCAGTGTGGTGCGTGATCTGTCGATGAGGATAAGTATTGAGGATTGTCGACACCGAAAATACGGACGGACGGACCTTGTAAGATCGCACGATCACAATGAACAAAGACTAGTTGCGATTAGTCGTTTGAAAAAACCTTGGAGCCCTATGTTTAGCAGTGGACGTAATGATGTAACAGTAATGATGATAGTCGATTTGGTGGTAATAAGTCTAAAATAAAATTTGATGTACTTAAGTGATGTTTTCTGAAATTAATGTATGTTGCAGCGTTTGAGAAATGTGGCTCTTCTCAACATAGAAATCAACGCCATAAGTCAGAAGTACAAATGCTTTGAATTGTGAGAGACGGTTTTGTTAGTAGATCGCCAGTAGGCTCGATTGCCCCTACATGCGGCACTGTGGTGGCAGGCATGCTCCTGTTCAACCTTATGTGCGGGAGTTTTAAATATTTTTTATTGATTTTTAATTTTATATTATAAGTTACGTTAAATTTTAATTAATTTTAATTTTAATATTTTCTTATGCATTCGATTCTCAATGGTAATTATATAATTTAATTGTTTTTTTTTAATAGTAATGTTTAATGGTAACAATTATGGGTCTTGAAACCTGAAATAAATGAATTTTAATTCAATTTAATTTAGATGAATCATGCTATCAAATTTTAAAAACTTGTAGCTGACCTCGGTATGGGGTGTGTAAATACATTGTAATGGAATGTACCACAGCTCAAGGTAAATAGTAAAAATATGCTTACGCTGACCACCTATCCATAGAATTGCTAAACGTATTTCAAGGGGCCATAGGTTAAGTTTCCAGATGCAGAACCAACAGCTGCTGCTGCCAAAATGGTCAAGAGACAAAAAACTTTAAGTAAAAACCTACCAAGTGCGTGTTGGACTCGAGCACTAAGGGTCCATGCCAACTTTAACTGAATAAGGGAATCCACTTACTTTTATATAGCAAAAATACCACAATATTTTGTTGACAGCAAATGATACTTTGTTTTTCATAGTGTTTGTTTGAAGAACAAAGTAATGTTCGCGATTGTTGAAAATGTGCTATATCTCAAAAACTTCTAGTTCGATTCCATCCAAACCAATTTTTGTTGAAAGTATTTGTTAAGATCTACATTATATATTTTTTCCAAAATTTACATTCGCTTAGTTTAGAAATTAGATGGGGGGAAGCCCATTTTACTACCACTTTGGAAGCGTCTATCTATCACACGTTACACTCGAAAAGAAAATGGTTTAGAAACCTTTATTTCATTTTAATAGACCTATACATAGACACCCCACACGCATAGGTATGACTTAAAAAATTTTTTTCGGTTTAGTTTCATGTATGGCCTCCCCCTCAAATATCATTATTTTTATTTTTTTGTATAAGAATCGTAAATCGGCTAACAGGATACATCTTCCTACCGAATTGCAACAGTGTGATACTTATAGTTACAGAATAAAGTGGCTGTGACATTCGGACGGATAGACAGACAGACAGACAGACTTGACGCAATTAAAAGGGTTCCGTTTTTTGCCATTCGGCTACAGAACCCTAAAAACACTGCAACGCAATGGTCAAGAGTCAAAAAGCCTAAAGTAAAAAAGTACCTTCGTAAAGTTGAAAAATTTACAACATACATAATACAGCTAGTAATAGAAATGACTATCGATAACACTATCGAGAAATAGAACGCACACGAAACGCGCAACAATTTAATACGATTACATACTATTTAGTGGACGGTTTCGCTGAACCACTATTAATTTATAATGTGAAATCCGCTTATGACTGAGTGATATGAATGACATTTTAGCAGTATGACCAATCAGACCCTTGCTTGATGAAGGATTGATTTCAACTGGATTGATAGACGTAATTGATGAAACTGAAATTGTAATTGCAAGCAGAATTTTAGCATTGTAATGAATTATGAGATAATACTAACGTTTAATTTTATATTTCATAAGAATATTTATATAGAATATTTTGAGAGCAATTTCACAACATTGATGATGTCACGCAGCCTAAGTTAGTTAAAGTAAGCGCTTGAAAAATTCAACAGGATTGATGACGTGACGGTGTCTGAGAGGTATAGGCACACGCTCGAATAGCGTAATACACGGGGTTCGATTCCTCGTCTGTCACAGCCAAAGTTGCTTTTTACAAGTGCAATTTACATTATTAAATTTGTGAAGTGATAAAATACTAAAATTAAACAAAAATGTAATCAAAAGAATATAAGTAACAAAATATTAATTGTGTATCAATTCCATTATTCTAAAGGGGTCAAAATTACGGAAGTGGAATGCTGACTTGTTTTACCCGTAGTGCAATAATTGTTTTAGACGTCCAATTAAAGCTCAAAGATGATAAAAGCGTTCCAGAGAATTACGATATCACTCGATTGATCTGTCAAGTCAAGACTCATTTGCAAAACAACGGCCAGGAAACATTTAATTTTGAATAACAAAAGGAGCTGCTAAGCAAAATTTACGCTTTAAAGAGTGAAGGTTAATTAAACCCTTCGATACCCTTGACATAACTGAAATTAATTGCATCAGAGTAATTTATGTAGGTGATTCTTCTCGTTAAGTGACAGGTCGGGCTCAACTTAGGGGCTGTGGGCCAAAATTAGGTGACTGCGGGTACTAACGAAATAGAAACAGCATTTATTTTAGGTCATAAAACACGAATGTATTACAATATCATTAAATCTTAAATCCTATAATTATACATACGACGTTACATCCTCAAGATTTTATAAACACTATGTAGTTTCACTTCTCCATGTACTGGCGTCGCACATAATTTTTAGAGCTATAAAAATGAAAATAAAAGTAACTTCTGAACGATATTCTTATGTCACACCCACGCGCTCGTGGCGCCCTCTTTGCTAATAATCATTCTTTTTTTATGTGCGGGCGTCGCAACATCTCAGTAAATTCGAATTTAAGTTATTGCGTTTTAATTGAGAATAGACTATTTAACAAGTTTTAATATGGGAAAAAGAAAAAGTGATCGTTATAACTCCAAGATTCGACGAAAAATAAGGCGTTTGGAACAAAAGTTACGAGACACCTCATCGAGTACGGACGAAGGTTAGTTTGTATTTCGTATTATTTGTGCTCATAAGTAGTCACTTAAACATACCTTATGCATATCGTAAACCGTAATTTCAGAAAACGTAGCGGACGTTTTCTTGTAGTTTTTTAAATCAAAAGCATTATGATAGATTTTTTCATGTCATATTTTTTCCCGACCTACCCACATTGGTTACGATTTTTTCCAACGATGTTTTCTATTCGCATTCCCGATATTTGATATCTTAGAATACAATGCAATAATAGAAAGATCAAGTTCCTATGGATACTTATATTTATAGTCATATCACGTTTTGATAATTAGTGCGCTTTTTTGCGTAAATATTGAATGATTTAGTTTAACGTAATACATAAGGTCAAGATATGACAAACACTCGTTATACTCCGTGTCATGAGCACGGCTGATAACAATCTAGTCTAGAGACGTACCGTGAGTCCGCACAAAGACTTAAAAATATTGGACAGCTTTATGTTGCTCGTCGAATTCACAGTCTAGAAGCGTATCGTGAATACGTACAATGGCTGATGAGACGAAACTCCCTCACGGAATTATTCTGCCTTGTTGTTGCAGAGTACCAACGCTCCTTTTCAAAGTCACCGTCTCCGCAACCTGTGACATTGTATTCTCAGTCAGAGGCATCGGAGGATGATACGCAAATACGATCCTGCGTTGTAGCTATTGATAATCCACCGTTGACAAGTAATGATACAAATCTACCAGCGGGCGCAGATCACTCATCTCAAGATGCAGAGCATAACGTTCAAAGCGATACGTTGACCACAGTTGGACCGGAAGTGTTACCTCCAGAAATTCTGGATGCCTTAGGAGATCCGGTGGGGAAAGAGGAAATCCTTGGTCCGGCGATTAACGAAGAGATTGCTAAACGTTGGGGTAGGGTCCTGGTGGAAGGCTTGACAAAGGAAACTAAGGATGCCATTATAAAGAAAACGTTAATTCCAGATAACTTTATTATGTCAAAAGCGCCAAAACTCAATTTAGAAATATCAGCAGTTCTCAGTGATAATATGAAACAACGGGATAAGCTTTTTGAAAAAGCTCAAAACCAACTCGGATTGGGTATTGCTGGGTTATCAAACTTAGCATCTTGATTAATTAAAGAAGATCTCGGAAAGGTCGAGACCCTCAAAAGACTATCGGAAATAGCTCAGATTTTTCTAGACTTACATCATGAAAATACAAAACAGCGACGAAAGTTGATAACTTCGTCACTTGACAAGAAATTTAATGCCACAATTACAGACGTCAAAAGAGACGAGTTTCTATTTGGCACTAATCTCGGAGAAAAGATCAGAGCCACAAAAACGGCAGAAAAATCGGGACTTCAGGTCAAACGCAGCAATTTCGTTGCCCCGTCTACATCCAGACAGGCACAGGGAAACTGGAGAGGCCCGCCCAGGTATCAAGCGAACAGGCAACCCAAACAGGGCGGGCAGAAACCGAGACACATGAACGGTCAAGGCTTCACAGCTTCACAGGCTCGGAGGCCCCAAACATCCCAGGCACGAGCCCCTCCAGCAACGAGGGCAGAGCAGAAGCCTCGCAGGAACAATTAGAGGTACCTCACGCCGGCAGATTACGAATTTTTCTTAATAATTGGCAATCTATTACTGAAGACCAAGTTGTTTTAGACTATGTCAAAGGATTTAGAATTCCCTTTATCAAATCCCCTACTCAAGACTTTGAACCAGCAAATCCTAAGTTCAGTGACACGGAAATTAAACAGTTAAAATTATCAATTGATAAACTTCAATCGTCAGGGGCCATAAAAATATGCGAAAACATACCCGGGCAATTTGTGTCATCAATTTTTTTAATACCAAAAAAGGATGGTACCTACAGGTTCATCCTTAACCTCAAAATGCTTAACAAATTTATTCACACGGAACACTTCAAAATGGAAGATATTCGAACAGCCACTAAACTTATCAGCAAGGATTGTTTCATGGCTACCATCGACTTTCTAGAAGCATATTTTTTGGTACCCATACATGAGTCATCCAAAAAATTTCTTAGGTTCAAATTTCAAGGCTTTACTTACGAATTTCAGTGTCTACCTTTTGGTTTATCTCTGGCACCTTTTGTTTTCACAAAATTGATGAAGCCTGTAGTCACTGAACTTAGAAATCAAGGTCTTCTTCTTGTCATATTTTTAGATGACATTTTATGTATAAACAGCTCGTATACAAGTTGCGCAAAAACAGTTTCCGTAACAGTAGACCTTCTCAATAAACTAGGCTTTGTGATAAATCAAGAAAAAAGTAATTTAATTCCGAATAAATTACGTATATTCCTTGGCTTTGAGTTGAACTCACAGCAAATGTGTTTAAGTTTGCCCGAGAAAAAACGTCTTAAGATTTTAAAGGATACTAAACTTATTTGCAATCGACGTTCCATATCCATTAGAGACTTTGCCAAATACTTGGGTTTGCTATGCTCAGCATGTCCCGCAGTTTTTTATGGTTGGCTTTATACAAAGCGTTTTGAAAGGGAAAAGTTCCAGGCATTGCGTAATTCTAATGATGATTATGACAGTGACATGGATTTGCAGAAAGATTTAACTTCAGACTTTAATTGGTGGCAAAATAACGTATTAACGTCAAGTAATCCCTTGCGCAGCGGGAATTATGTATTAGAAGTTTTTTCTGACGCATCACTCACAGGCTGGGGTGCTTACTGCAACGGGGAGCGTGCCAATGGTTTTTGGGATCATTTAGAGTCAAAAGAACACATTAATTTCCTAGAACTAAAGGCCGCTTTTATTGCGCTACAGTGTTTTGCCAAGGATATCTATAATAAAGAGATTTTAATCCGCATAGATAATACGACTGCTATAGCTTACATTAATAAATTTGGCGGTGTTCAATATTATCACCTTAATTTCATTACCAGACAATTACTGCAGTGGTGCGAGCAAAGGAAACTCGTAGTATTTGCTTCGTACATTAAATCGAAAGAAAATAAAGAGGCAGATGAAGAGTCAAGACACTCTAATATCGATACCGAATGGAGTCTTTGTTGTCAAGTTTTTGAAAGTCTGCAAAGTGTCTTTGGCTGTCCTGAAATCGATTTATTTGCTACGCGGTTAAATACCAAGTGCAAAACTTATGTATCGTGGAAACGAGACCCGGCAGCTTTTAATATAGACGCGTTTACAATAAACTGGAAACCATTCTTTTTCTACGCATTTCCACCCTTCTCATTAGTTCTCAAATGCCTGCGCAAGATCATTAATGATCAAGCAACTGGTATCATGGTTGTACCTTATTGGCCTAGTCAGCCATGGTACCCTTTGTTTCTTTCTCTTTGCCAAAGTGAACCGAAGTTTTTCGGACCTAGTGATTCATTACTTCTATCCCCTTTCAGGACTCAACATCCACTATGCAAGCACCTTATCCTGGTGTCAGCAGTATTATCGAGCAAGCATACGTACGGCAATCGTTACCCAGGAGCGCGATTAAGATAATGATTTCATCTCTAGCTGATAGCTCTTTAAAACAATACAATGTCGTTTTAAAAAAATGGTGGCATTTCTGCCATACAAAACGGGATAATAATATTTTTGATACGAATATTTCCAATATTCTCGAGTTTTTGGTTGCTGAGTATCATTCGGGTGCAAACTATTCCACTTTAAACACTTGTCGAGCCGCACTTGCATTAATTCTAGGTAAATATGTTAGCCAAGATGATCGAGTTATCAGATTTATGAAAGGGGTGTACAGAACTAAACCTTCTCTCCCAAAATATGATCACACTTGGGACCCCAATGTGGTTCTCGAACATCTGACACAATTTTACCCAAACGAAAGTTTGTCTTTAGACTCTCTTTCGAAAAAATTAGTAGCTCTTCTCGCGTTATCTACCGGACAACGTGTACAGACGCTATCACTAATACGTTTAACTGGTATTCAAGTGAGCAGCTCGAGAATAGAAATCATTATCAGAGACTTGATTAAAACTTCGGCCCCTAATAGATCCGCACCCAAAATGATTTTACCTTTTTTTCCACACAAAAAAGAGATTTGTCCTGCAAAAACATTGTCTTCATATATTAATGCCACGCAATGTTATAGGAATCTACCCCAAACAGATTAGCTAATTCTCACAACCAGGAAACCTTTCCACAACGCCAGTGCCGCGACCATTAGTAGATGGATAAAAACGGTGTTGACGGAGAGTGGTATCGATACCAGCATATTCTCTGCACATAGCACTCGCCATGCATCGACATCCGCCGCTAAACACAGTGGAGTATCGATAGATGTCATTAAGCGATCGGCGGGATGGTCAGGCAATTCCTTAACTTTTGCTAAGTTTTATAATCGGCCGGTACTATCTGATGAATCCAATGCTTTTGCAGAGGCCATTTATGATTCATAGCTATTTAATAATTAATAAATACAGTATGTATACTTTTCTTATAAATGATATTGCAATTGTAATTCGTTATTAAAATTGGGAAATGTATGTACCTAATGTGATTATTTTTGTTTAAGCGATTAAAACATTTACTCGTCAGAATATATTTAATTAACTCATGAAATCCTTGATTGATCTCGTTAGTAAAGCGCTAAACATCTACATAGTGTTTATAAAATCTTGAGGATGTAACGTCGTATGTATAATTAATGGTTAAACGAACTTACCTTAAGTGATGTTCGACCATAATTATACTAGACGTTACATCCGAAGAGATTTTAGTCCCACCCGAACCCTTGTACAACCCAAATATTTACAAACGAGATCAAAATTTCTAAAATAAAATGATTATTAGCAAAGAGGGCGCCACGAGCGCGTGGGTGTGACATAAGAATATCGTTCAGAAGTTACTTTTATTTTCATTTTTATAGCTCTAAAAATTATGTGCGACGCCAGTACATGGAGAAGTGAAACTACATAGTGTTTATAAAATCTCTTCGGATGTAACGTCTAGTATAATTATGGTCGAACATCACTTAAGGTAAGTTCGTTTAACCATTAATTAAATCCTAAAGAAAGGGGTTCTAGATATATCATTCACTAGCGATCCCTCGCAACTGCGTCTGTCCCGTCACAGCGTTTTGTTCCATAGCCTAAATCTTCCTCGATAAATAAACTATGCAAAACAAAAATAAAGGCAAACAAGCTTTATCATGTTAGTATAAATGATTAACAGGACATGTCACTGATTCCCAACAATATACGAAACATCAAACTTTTTTCAGCCGTTACGTAAACTTTCCCTTCTCTTGATTAAGATTAAACATTAAGCATTAAAGGTGGACACCTTTGTACACTAAATTTGTGCAATAAAGTCTTTAAATAAAAAAATAAAAAAAATAATTATACTACTTCAAAAAATTGCTAATGTCTGATATGTTAATAAGACTGTGAAACGTTACTTTAAATCTAAAACGAATGCTACGTAATAAAAAAAATATGTATCAGCAGCTTTTTTTAACGACTGAGTATAGGTAAAGTACTCAAAAACGCCACCTCCTGTAACTTGAACCGCTCTATAGATAATAGACACCAGCACGTTTCATCAGGTTACGATAAAGATGGGAGAATAATGGCTTCCGTAAGTGTGTTAGTGGTGGAACTAGATCAGCCTGATCTGTTGTTAAAAATAAGCCTGGGCTTGTATGAACATAATAAATTGGGTATTTTGAATAAACACAATGATCATAATAAGAGCTGATGTGGCAGAATTCTATCGCATTTAGCTGTTTTTTGTTACTTCAATCGTTTATCTTTGTGATCTCATACATTTTTTTGTTTAGGTTTAATACTGGACACCTATTTCTTACATTGCTCTGATCGCAAAGTAATAATGCACTTGTGTTATAAAAAAATAAAAAAAAACTGTGGTACCACAACACCAAGACCCGAGACAAAAAATGCTTCGTATATTGACCCAATCGGGAATCAAACCCGTAAGCTCAGTCTTGTGACGCCTTGAAACCACGCTGGTTCTAGGCGTCACGTTGCAAGACCAACAATGCTTAGCCACTTCACCATGAAGT
This sequence comes from Pyrausta purpuralis, assembly GCA_963924145.1. Classification (NCBI taxonomy): domain Eukaryota; kingdom Metazoa; phylum Arthropoda; class Insecta; order Lepidoptera; family Crambidae; genus Pyrausta; species Pyrausta purpuralis. The sequence goes on from OZ001646.1 coordinate 8,018,349, forward strand.
TGCCAATTGTGCTATGAGACTAGAATCAGTCCAATTTAAGAGTGCATTGTGTTACTTTAGGCTTGCTCTCGGGAAACTGGCCTATTAAGTGTCATCGGTAAAAAGTAAACCACAACCATAACTTATTTCAAGCATTGACAAGCTCACAAAACCTCGAAGGTCGAAACGCGATTTTAAACATCAATTTATTTCGAATAAATTTCACAACAAAGCCTCGCCTTTCCGAATATTAGAGAGCAACCCTAATTTACAACAATGAGGATGTCAATGGTATTATAAATTCGTTTTTATCGGCACTTCGGAAATGTTATTCGCAATATTTCACTCTGAATCGACCTAACGCCTATGCCGACGCGCTTTGACAACGGGCGCTGGTTTATTTTTAAAGTCGACTACCCATTGTAGTCTAAACATGGCGGACCACCCGTCGGGAGAGAATCCACAGATTCTATTTACGATTGTCGTTTTGGACAGCGTCAGTTCGAATTATAACAGATGTTCTCGTGCCTGTAAGGTAACATCTCAACTAGATAGCTTTATGTGGAAATAGTTCGTGCGATACATGTTCCGGTTACAAAACCGCGGTATGGTTGAATATTTTACAAGATATTTTATTCGGTGGCCTTATACTTTATATACTGATTATATGTATATACATAAAGCTGATTCAGCAAAACAAAAGAAACATTGTTTGTAGAAAACACATTTTGTTTTAATATGCTAGTTTTACAGAAAATTAGATACTACATTTTTTTATACAGGATAAGTTTAGAGGAAAAGAAGAATACGAAATTGAAATGAAAGAAAAGGAGCCGATTATGTACGATAATGTTTCAAAAAAATATAGTATTTAGTTAAGGAAAATAAAAATTTAGATTTCCTAAAAATAATGAATATTTTTACTTAAATCGATTGGAGCTTATGTACCTATTATTAAGAAGTAGCGGTCCAGTTCTTATCCCTCGCCCTCCCTCTTCTTATAATAGAAGGGCCAAGAAGATAAAGCATTTCAGAGTAACTAGGGCTGGAAATAAAATGTCAATGCCCTTAATATTTTAAGCATGGGCAAGCATGGATGGTTAATATTTTTGAGAATGTCTGGAATCTAAAATATCCTTAAGGTAATTTGCTAATAATTCCTATCAAAATTACCTTGAAAATTATTTCAAGTAAATCACTTTGGAGGCTTCTTAGATAAGGTAAACCGGGCTAAAAGTATTTCAACACTGATTAGGTTTCGGCAAAATAACCGGTAAAAATATACCGGCTGAAGCAAAAACACAAGGGGGAGAAAATTGGGCTGGTGTAATCCTATCACACCATCGGAAAGAAATATGTTTTTAATTTCCTAAGAAGGAAAGAATATGGGCAGGAAACTTTCCTTAAAAAATGGTTTGGTGGGGACGCAGGGATATTAAGGGGATGGGGATGTTTGTGATAGAGAAGTGACAGAAAGGTGTTTTTTTTTTAATTTATGTCATTTTAGACAGATTCAACAATATGGTGCAAAGTCAACCAAAAGTTTATTTGCTCAGACTGCTCATTTTTAAGGATTTGTAAAGCTTTCTATTATATCCTTAAGGGCGCGTGAAGTAAATTTCCATAGATTTTTTAAAGACGCTCTATGTCACCTCAATTACAAAACATACCAAAACATATAATTTATTTAACGACAGTATTTAAACAAAGAAGTATAAATATCTCACAGATCAGCTGTGTCAATAAATTTTCTTACAATCTGGCAACATTTACGAGCGAGAGTGTACTCCTAATGTGAGCTATTATTGCCACGTCTAAAAATGTTTTATGACGAATAAATATGTATATTTTATTCTTAAGCCTTCCTAGGAGTCTTTATTTTCAGTCTTAAGAAAATATAATAAGGTTTCAAATTGTGTAGCTTGGTAAGGTGACAGTAAAATGACACTTGTGTTTAAGATTTCAGTGTGAACCTCATTTCACGTTTGAAGTTAAAATATATTTAAAAAAAGTGTGAACGTAGCCTCTTAAACTAACATGATACTAAAATAATACTAGGTTTAAGAATGGAAAATCAAGCAGGATACAAAATGCCAGATAAATATTTTAAGGACTTTTTATGGGAAGGATCAAGTCATCTAAACTAATTACACAATTGACCTTTTCACCTTTAATGAATTTAAAAGAAACTGAAACCAAAACGTACAGTCTAATTCAAAAGCTATATTTTAAACGAGTATTTTTGTTTGCTCGTTTAGTATACTGGTATATGGAAAAGGCACAGTTTGATTCAAACGTAAAAAAAAAACAAATTGTAAAGAGGACCTCAAAACTCGTATCCTTCAGTAAATAGTCCTTAAAAAGGCGCACTCAATGAAGCTCACTCAGACATCCCATTTTAGGAGGCAAAGGCAAAATCTCGAGGGCATACGAGATACAAGCAAGATGACGATGATGATACCACATACTTAGTTTGATATTTAAGGATTTGTAAGATTTTTTTAGGGATTTTTTTTCATTGAGAGCTACATTGACGCTGGTCAATGTAGCTCTCAATGAAATCCATTGTTTTCTTTACAGTTTATATATTTTTTTAAATATTTATACGATCAAATTAATAATCGCTTTGGCATCACTAATCAACCGGCTAACAAAACTTAAACTCATTGTCTCGCGACATTTACAAAAAATAATAATTTATATTACACTAATACGATTCTAACCAATTGAAGGCACACGTAATCCCTATTCTTCTCCCGAGCCGCATTCAAGGGTGCATCAAATATCAACATTTCTTATGTATCAATAGGCTCTTTTGCTGAATGCTAACAAGTATGTGTATTTAAATGTGTGTGTGTGTGTGTGTGTGTGTCATCTTCAGAATTGGGTACGATTGTGGTCAAATATGTGCTGAGCTACAAATAATAATAATAAACTATGTAGTGGTGAGATACTAAACTATAACTCGTAAACTCCTCAATGTGTCGTTTTTTTATTTCTCATAAAAATAAAGTCTGGCGATCGAATCAGTTGGTTCTGATGTTTATACGGAAACTTCTCATTAAATATAAAAACACTTTTCAGTGTGTTGAAAAGTGTTTTTATTTTAATAAGTTCATATTTTTCAAATTTTCTGAAAAAGTTGCAGCTGCTCGATAGTTAAATAAACAGGCTAATGTAATAATGATTTATAATGTAATGGAATACACATACACACATAGTAACGTACATTGTTAACCGTTTATCATAATTTAAGTTTTTAAGGAGGCAGCAGAATGATACAATTCATGTCAGTTTCACCAGTTTATACCTTAAGAACAACACACATGCCGAATACTATTTTAATGAACCAAAAAGTCAGCTTTTGCAGCTTTCAACATGTCCATTTTAATGATTACTTAAAACAAAAATACATGTTACGATTACAATGCTGTCACAGACACGTGCTCAAAATCATCGTGCCAGATAAACTCGTTAACGAACCTTTTAGTACGTACAAATCGACTGTCATCGGCAATTCGCTTCGCATAATACCTGTCAATTACTATTTGTCTGCGACGACTTGTGTAGGGCTGAAATTTTTGGTTGAGACTTTTCTTCGCAATCAATTCAATCTATTGCTACCTATCTCAAAAGCGATTTGTCTAACGCACATAAAAAAAAGCTCTGTTACTTCGTTCGCATAATAGTTTAAGTGCAGTCTGAATTTGCTTACCTAACCTAGTCAACATTATGTAACAACTCAAACATGTTTATTAAACCTCATTAAGTTAAAGATGGAAAAAAGTTATAAGGCTTGTTATGTTGCATGATGCGTTTGATGACAATATGTTGGCTAGAATGATAATCTACATATAACGACATAAAAGTTTTAAAGCTACAATTGTGAACGAGTTCTAAGAACAAGAGAGCAATCGGTGGAAGAAACTTACAAGATAAAAAAACATCAAATTTGTTCAGGCTAAATTTTGGCCCGTGAATATGTGTTTTAACCCCCGACGAACAAAGAGCGGGTGTTGTAAGTTTATCGTGATTGTGTGTGTATTTGTTTCACTGATTTTCGTTTAGTTTTTTTGTGTCATATTTTAAGCTATGTACTATGAAAATTTGTTAAGTCCGTTGATAAATCATAACCTTTTTCCTAGTTTTTAGTTGTCTGATCGATTCAATGTTTGGTGCTGATGACATTGACAGTATATGGTCATCATCATCATCGTCATGGTGCTATCTACATAGATAATATGATATACATACCATGATATACATATATCATGTATGTATTTACAAACAAAAAGTATTTAAGTATTATATCCGTTGTCTGGCACCCATAACACAAGCTTTGAGTAGCTTACTTTGGGACTAGATGGCGATGTGTGGGAATGTCCATAGCATATTTATTTATTTACTAGCGGTCGCCGGTCCCCCGCGACTTCGTCCGCGCGTTTTGAGTTTGCTCCCTCCCTTCCCGTCGCAGCGTGATGTTTTATATCCTAAAGCCTTTCTCAATAAAAAAGCTATCTAACACAGAAATACTTTTTCAAATCGGTCCAGCAGTTCCTGAGATAAGCGCGTTCAACTTCAAACCAACAAACTCTTCAGCTTTATAATATAATTAGCGCAAGCGCACGTTGTACTTAAGCTGCGACCATTATTTTGGTGCAGAGTTATGTTAAAACTGTGATAGCTCCTAAGATATTTATTTGAATCAAATGATATAAAGGGCAACTTTGTTCTGAATGAAATGCTCGTGATGATGAATGTATTTATTTTGATAAGAATAAATACCTGTGTGTATAATACACCTCTAAAAATGATGCATTATTTTTATTAACATAAAAAAGGTTGTAGTAAGTCAACCATAAAAGATAGACTTATGCTGTCGCGGACTTTATTATAGAACTCTTAATGCTGAACAATCTTGTCGTACATGATTTTTGTGTAACTTTAGCGGTTTCCGCAGCGTACGTAGCGGAAGCTCTCAAAAGGAATATCTTTCTCTCGTTTTCGCAACATTTTTCATTGCTGCTGTGGTCTTGTGAGTCGTATCTTTATGTTATATAGCTTAAAGCCTTCCTCGATAAATGGACTATCCAACATAAAAATAATTTTTCAAATCGGGCCCGTAGTTTCTGAGATTAGCGCGTTCAAACAAACAAACAAACAAACAAACTCTTCAGCTTTATAATATTAGTATAGATATGGTATGGTATCCATGACCCGATGAGCAGTTCGAAGATAACAAGTTTATTTATAAGAGATACTTCTCATAACTAGGTCTTTAACGATATTGAAATAAAATGGTTAAGTAACCATGACTTTAAATATAACGTGTTAAAAGATTTTAAAATTTGTAATTTTAGATTATTTGGAAACTAAAAAATCTGAGAACAGGCAACCCTAAACGTGCCGTGAACAAAAACAATCCACACCTGTGCGACGGTATTGTGAAATGATTATTTTCGGCTTTAATAATAACATAATTATGAACATGCAAACAATTTTAATAGCGGTTTTGAGGATCACATTATGCAAGGATTATAACTACTTTTATAACTGTAGAGTAATAATCAGCACGATTCAATTCAAAATATAACTATACGTAGTTAGGTACGTTAAAAATCTTATTAACATCTAAAAGTATGGAAATATTGAGCAGACCTTAGTTTAGACGAACCTTACTGCGATAATGACCATAAATAGCTTTTTAATATAGAAAATACAATATACAAATGGTACAAATAAAGTAACTCCTATCGTTTCTAAATAAAAAACAAAATTATTTTTCATTTGTTTTCTAAAAGAGTTTAGTGGAGATTAAATTGTAAAGCTAAAGAATTTGTTCGTTTGAACGCGCTAATCGCAGGACTGAACTACTGGACCGATTTGAAATTATATATATTATTGTGTTGGAGAGCTTAAGGCTATAGTAAATCACGCTGCATCGGGAGAGGAGGGAGCAATCTCAAAACGCGCGGACGAAGTCGCAGGGGACCGCTAGTTTAAAATAAGCAGTTTAAAATCTCACAGGACGCGTGTGAAACCAACCATTACCTACTCGTGACCGCGACGACAGAATCGCATAACTCCCTAAGATTAGAAAGATCTTTTCTCACTGATCGATGCGAAATTGCATCCTTTAGACCCATTAGAGGTAAGAAGCGAGCAATCGAGTTAGTCATGCCCTGGAGGTTCTGTAACAAGCCACAGATGGATTGGCTGATTAGAGGCTGCTGCCGATGCATTTTTGAACTATAAGACCCCTTACACACTGCGACTTTAAGCATCGATGCAGTCTTGTGTTTTGCAAACGCGCTTCAGCATAATGACTTACGCAATGAACATATTAAATTTTGCATCGAGACCAGTCGCCAAAATACAGAACATAATTTGACAATTTCCAGCATTATCGCGACTGCATCAATGCTAAAAGAAGCGCAAGTGTGTAAAAGTTAACATTTTGCTACTACATCGATGCTGCAACGCGACTGCATCGATGCTAAAAGTGGCAGTCTGTGAGGGGTCTAAGGGGTCTAAAATTTTAAAATAGAAATAAGGGAATACAAAACCATAACCTGTACGTATTATTGCAAAATCACCTCTACTTCTATGTAAATAAAACCTGAATGTATCGGTGCAATACCTGGTGCAATCCCTTGTAAGTAGGTTCAAGGGATAATTAATTAACACCCTTATTATAAGTGATAATTAATTAACATCTATATAATTTGCAAACAAGATTGTAGTCAAACCAAAAATCTTTAATAGGATCCTCAATCAATTTAAATATTTACCTATGACCCAATTTAAAAATAAGTTAAGAGTTTCATAATAATATAAATGTTTTAACACTAGAAATATCTTCTTAAATGATAAATCTTAAATAATTTAAATTTCTTAGTCTATTTTAAAAATTTATGTGACTTAACCCTGGAATGAATTTTATTTTAATGATATTTTTATTGATACTTCAACTAAACAACACCCGTTATGTACATAACTACACATGTTTTGGGTAAATAAATGCGTCTTATCCTATCTTATCAGACTCATGAAAACTAAGTTTCATGTCAACAAAAATCCAGTTATGAAAAGTTAATTTTAATATCGCAAAATATTTTAAAATTCACATTTCTCTTTTAACCCATGTTAGGCATTTAACAGTCTATACTTAAGCGTATAATCTGGAGAATTAAGTTTAAATGTCAGAAGCTCTTAGATCGAGTCGAGCAGATGCACTGATTAGAGAGAACCGTGCAATGAAAGCATTTTGGAAGATACTCTCAGATGCAACACATACGGGCGTGAAGAGTTTATAACATACTTCAATAATGTTTTTAAGTGCAAACTAAAATGTGTGTGTTGTGTGTGTATGTGTGTGTATGTGTGTATGTGTGTGTGTGTGTGTGTGTGTGTTGTGTGTGTGTGTGTGTGTGTGTGTGTGTGTGTGTGTGTGTGTGTGTGTGTGTGTTCTACTGCTAAACACAGACAGGTAGACGGTATATGGTATATGCCAGAAACAGCCACAAATAAACACGTATACAGAAAGTCATTGATATTTTCAGTTATCTATTTCATCAGCCAAGTCGTTAATGATACAACAATCATCAAATTAATCAAATTAGTATTCTTTTAGTAAATAATATTCTGTATAACGTGAATTTAAGACACAAAATCGAAACGTAAACATGCTGCACCTTACGTCATTTCAGTAGTTACATCTAAAACGAAAAACTGTCGACTTCGTATCGGAAACGAAATATTGTATACGAGGGTCAAACTGAAAGTTCTTAGAAAATCAAAAACTGATTACATTAGCCAGTTATTAGTTTTATTATATCTTTTCAAAATATTGTCCATTGACGTCAATACACCGCTGCATGCGATGGAACCACTGGGAAAAGCACTTTGCCCACTCGTCCTTAGGGGTCTCTTCAATGGCATCGCGATACGCAGCCACCGCTTCTTCAGCATTCATAAACCGCTTTCCTTTAAGTTTTTCTTTAATTTTTAGAAATAAATAAAAATCACAAGGCGCGAGGTCGAGGCTATACGGCGGGTGACCCAGTAATTCAACGTTTGATGTCGCCAAATAGTCGATCGCTTCGAGTCGAATAGCTTGGCGGTGTGCGACGAGGCGTTGTCGTGGTGAAGGAGGATCCTACTGCGAGGTCGTTTCTCTCGAACTTTTTCCAAGACAAGTGGCAAACAATTGGTAGTGTACCATTCTGCAGAAACTGTTTTTTGATCCTCTAACACAATTGTTGCGAAATGACCTATCCTTCCAAAGAACGAGGCCACCATTTTTTTTCCCGCACTTCGATCTCTCTTCACTTTAGTTGGCAACTCCTCGAAAGGAAACACCCACTGAGCAGATTGTCTTTTGGTTTCAGGATCATAACAGTAAATCCAGCTTTCGTCACCTGTTAGTTTGTCGAACACAGCATTTGAGTCACCTCCGTTAAATCTTTCAATCATTTTACGGCACCAATCCACACGATGGAGTTTTTGAGCCTTAGTCAAATTATGAGGTATCCACCGGGCGCAAAGCTTCCTGACCGCTAAATGTTCGTGGAGGATTTTGTGCACTTGACTCATACCGATGCCTAAGCTTGTCCGAATCTGCTGATAGGTCACTCTTTTGTCAGTCTCTATCATACGCCGCACAACACAGATGTTATTTTCAGTCGTCGCCGTAGAAGGCCGTCCCTCACGTACATCATCAGTGAGATTAGTGCGACCACGTTTAAACTCATTAAACCAGTTGTAAACAGTCGCACGAGATGGGGCTTCATCGTGAAAGGCCAATCGTAGTCTATCATAACTTTCTTGTTGACTTAAATGACATCGAAAGTCATAAAAAATCATTGCACGAAAATTTTCTCGTGTTAAATTCATGTTGACGTGACACAGACAATTTTCAATTTGCCGCCAAATCGTAAAACAAATGACAAATGAATGAAATATATACACAGTAATATTGGCAAAGAGTTCTATTTTCAAATTTTAGAATATTTTTTTTATTATATTGTTTATAAGTGGCCAGTTCTAAGAACTTTCAGTTTGACCCTCGTACTACTCGAAAAGACTGACAGTGCTCAAGTCAAATTCTGTATTCGAAAATGAAATTATTGTCAAAATTAGTTCTTTGTTCTAAATTTTTGGGGTTCCGTAGCCGAATGGCAAAAAACGGAACCCTTATAGTTTCATCAAGTCTGTCTGTCTGTCTGTCTGTCTGTCCGTCCGTATGTCACAGCCATTTTATTCTGTTACTATAAGCATTACACAATTGCAATTTGGTGGGAAGATGTATATTGTTAACCGCTTACCGATTCTCATACAAAAAATAAAAAATAATGACAATTAAGGGGGGCTCCCCATATACATGAAACTAAAACCAAAAAAAAAATTTTTTAGTCAAACCCATGCGTGTATGGATATGTCTTTTAAAATGACGTAGAGGTTTCCAAAACCATTTTCTTTTAAAGTCTAACGTTTTATAGCTAGACGCTTCCAAAATGGTTAAATGGGCGGCCCCCCCATCTAACTTCTAAACCAAGCAAGCGTAAAATTTGAAATAATACATAATGTAGATCTTAACAAATACTTTCAACGAAAATTGGTTTGGACGGGATCGAATGAGTAGTTTTTGAGTTAAAACACATTTTCTACAACCACAAACATAACTTTGTACTTCATACAAACACTATCAAAAACAAAGTTATATTTGCAGTCAACAAAATATTGTGGTATTTTACTAAGTAGAAGTAAGTGGATTCCCTAATTCAGGTTAAGTTGGTACGGAACCCTCAGTGCGTGAGTCCGACTCGCATTTAGCCGGTTTTTTAAGCATTTAAACAGACATTTGGCCACTATCTCACTTGATGGTAAGTGATGATATGGCCTAGGATGGATCATGTCAGACTTTTGTTACAGTCTATTCACTCTGTTCTTGAATTTCGCTAAATCATAATGGCTAGAAAAAACATCTACCGGCAGCTATTATACTCCCTAGCGGTGCGCATGAGAAATGTAGATCTGAACCAATTAGTGCGCATTGCTGGTAACCCAACGACGTAACACCGACATACCTGTCATAATCGCAGTCTGGTATTCGTAACACAAGGAAGAAAATGCTTTACTTCGAAACTATTTTAATAAAAAATAATGGACACCAATTACATAAATTGCTCTGATGCCAGAGTAAGAAGCCAATTGCACTTGTGTTATGGAAATCAGACACAACGGTGGTACCACAACAACCAAACCCGAGACATTATAGATTTTTTTTATTTCTATAATGGCATATATGGGAATCGCAACCGGGACATCGGAGCGGCGACGCCTTGAAACCAGCGTGCTTAGCTACTATAGGTCGTCGGTACTATGACAATGGGGTGTTGTCTGACGCATTTTTTTTAGTTTCCGTTACGACGGCGATAGCGCTGTTGAGTTTTACTTAAAATCTTTCAATGCCGATTCAAATATGCAAACAATTCGAAGACGGAAGTTTTCATGCTAGAGACGCAGTTTGTCGCTCGGATAATCAGTGTGTCGCTTTCAAATTCTCTCGGACTCTTAATTCTCTTGTGAATCTTATAGAGCAGTGATCTCAGAAATTTACTTCAGTAAGGGATCCTCAAATTCCCCGAGCACTTACTATCCGCATAAAAATTTCATCGCGCCGGATAAGAGTTTCTCGCTACCATTATATGACGGTTTAATTTTGAGTTTAAAGTGAACGCCGTTGCGGTATGGATAACTAGTTGGCGAGGAACTTCGTCGGCGAATTATTCGCCTTAAATATTAAATGCGCTGTGCGTCCGACCTTCTTAGGGTTCCGTGGCCGAATGGCAAAAAACGGAACCCTTATAGTTTCGTCAAGTCTATCTGTATGACTTAGTTTTTCATAGCCACTTTATTCTGACTCAGTTGAAACTTAGTTGGTGGATGTATCCTGTTAACCGCTTTACGATTCATACTCCCATACATGAAACAACGTTTGAGAGATAGAAAATTTCCAAGTGCTAAAGAAGCATCCCCCCATCTTACTTTAAACTAAGCGAGTGTATATTTTGAAAAAAAAATACGTGATGTTGATCTTGACAAAGACTTTCAAGGAAAATTGGTTTGAACGAGATCGGCTAGTAGGTTCTGGAATAGAACACTTTTTCAATAACCGCCAACATAGCTTTGTCATTCATATAAATACTATGAAAAACAAAGTTGTATTTGCTGTCAACAAAATGTTGTGGTATTTTGGCTAAGTGTGTGTGAGTAAGTGGATTTCTAATTCAGTTTAAGTTGGCACGTAACTCTTAGTAAACGAGTCCAACTCGCAATCGGTTGGTTTTTTGTATTAAAATCATTTTTTTTTGCCACATTTCGTAATATGGTATTACATGGATCTCACAACTTTTTACCGCAGAACAACTGAGTTGCGAGACTTGGTTTTTTTGACAAGTATTGTTTTTGATGGGGTCTTATTTCTTTTTGTATTTTGTAGACAGTTGCTGCTCGCTCGGCGACATTCACCTTCCCGCGCGCCCCGCCACTGTCCCCGCCCCGCGCTTTCGCGCTAGCACCGCGCAGCGCGTAGTAACGGCCCGCGCTCACTCGCTAGCATCGCAACGCGTGGTATAATAATTAATACAACCTTACGCACTCGTAATAAGTACGAATACGCACGTAAGTACGTTTTTTGCATTAAATAATTCAATGTACACGTGTTTTCATGACGGGAATACCCATTTTTTGCTCGATTTGGCAGGGGCACTACCATGCGCCTATATTTATATGGGACTAGCTTAAACCCGCGGTTCGCACGCAATAATAATAACTGCCGTAAAACATCGTTACGAATGAAGCCAATATTGAAATATTTAACTAAAGACTTGGCTGTATGGGCTTAATTTTTTTTGCGGTCTTTTCTAGATTATTTAGTTTTTCCTTGATTCATACACCAAACACTTCTTATATTCTAAATTTCAAGCTTCTAGATCTGCTAGAAGTGCCTTAGAATTTTGATGATCGGTGAGTCAGTGAGTGACAAAATTAAGAAATTTGACCCGTTATAATTCTTAAAATACTGGTTCAAATTGAATGAAAATTAAAATATAACGTGTCTTTACAATGCCTGCATGGTAACTGAAAAAATTTCAGTTTTCTAGTTTTATCCACAACGAAGTTACAGGGGGTCGAAAATGGTCTGAATTGCTTCGAGAAAAGGCAGGTACGGCCGTGACGCTTTTTTGCTCGACTTGGTGGGGGCACTGCCGTGCCCCCAGATGTCTCACTTATATTCGCTCATTACACAATATGAGTGGCGGGACGAATTGCGCAGGTTTGTTTTATTAGTGGAGAAACTCGTACTATTCCTTGTGATTGTAAATACGATTACAGCTCAAAGTAACCGGTTTCTTGATCCAAAGCAAACTTAACTAATGGTTACAAAATGATAACAGCGGTCGAATAATTTACATTTTGGAACAAAGCAATTAAGGACCATCGGTTAAGGATTTCAATATTTATTATTCAACCAATGATAACGACTTTTAACCATTGCTTAAGTAAACTTTCTATAGCGAAAACGGGTCTATCTAACAGTTAGTTCATGTAAAACCTATCCGAGCCTGGTTAAATTTCCTTTTCATATAGAGATTTCAATTCATGAACTACTCTACAATGAAACCACAGTCAAAGCCTCAGAAACAGCATTACTCCGTTCTCAACCGCTCACCAAGTTTCCCGCCAAGTTCTATTTATTATAACGTAATTTTATATAATCTAAAACACTCAGGAACAAGGCCTAAGTTATAGCACGCTCCGCGGCATTATCTCTATAACGTACTTAGCAATTTAGTTGGCGCTTAGTTTAAGCGGGGAACTTTATGTCGCTTGTTATAATTATAATTTGCGCTTATGAAACTCCTATTACATAATAATTACGTAACAATTATGTTTGGCTGTAAATCTTGTCTGAGGATTTGTGGAGTAATTTATAATTTTAGATAATTCACTTTTTTGCTCAATCATCACATCTTGACGTTCAGTTTTCGACAGTTCTCTAGATAGAGATATCGTTTTCAAAAATTACCTTTTATTTGATTTTATAAGTTTAAAAAAAAACGTACTTGTTGGGCAGTGCCTTGATTATGCCACCCAACGGACTTAAGGGATCGTGCTAAATGATAAATCCTTGACGATGTATATTGTTTATTTCTTGCTATACGAGTAAATATATGTTATATAAATAAATTACTTTAAAATGACTAACGAAAGAAATAGTGCTAATGCATTGGCTTAGAGCTAGAACAAAAAGTTGTTAATAAAAAATACTGCTCTATAAATTGATAAACCTTTTAAAGAATATGAATAGGCTTCCCCTACCATATGGGCCAATAAGACCTAAGGCTTACGCGTAATTTCGAAAACAGATCGCAGAAGTGGACATGCATTGTTTCTTTGACAATCAAACCAATCAAAATCTATGATCTGGGTTCATAACCTTATATTGTAAGCCTATAAATAGCACGATCAGATAACGCCATTCAGAAGTACCTTTCTTATCCAAACATAGAGATGAAAATTATCACATCCCAAAACAGCTGACTGCGCCGTAGGCAGACACAGAACAAAGGGCTCATACATTCTGTTATACAAACGATAATTAATGCTTTTAGCAGATAATTCTGTGGAAATGGACATGGCATGTGATCATGTTAGCTATGAGATTACAATCTGCATAGCGATTGAGGATTAGCTGGAATAGATTAGATGGATTAGCACAATTAAATACGTATTGGTGTTCATTTGATGTATAATTAGACGTTGTTCCGCCTTTGACATGTTAAAGTTATTAAAATATTAATTGAAATTCTATAGAATTGGACTTCACTATCTGACCAATTTAAGCGAAGTATAATTTACTGTCACCATCAGACAGGGATGCTTCTAGATAAAGAAAAGCACTTGGAAACTTAAATAATAATTGTATAGCCAATCTTTTTATATATTGAACTAGCGGTCCCCGCGACTTCGTCCGCGCGTTTTGAGTTTGCTCCCTCCCTTCCCGTCGCAGCGTGAAGTTTTATATCCTTAAGCCTTTCTCAATAAATAAGCTATGTAACACAGAAATATTTTTTCAAATCGGTTCAGCAGTTCCTGAGATAAGCGCGTTCAAACCAACAAACTCAGCTTTATAATATAATTAGTGCAAGCACACGTTGTACTTAAGCTGCGAACATTATTTTGGTGCGGAGTTATGTTAAAACTGTGATAGCTCCTAAGATATTTATTGGAATCAAATGATATAAAGGGCAACTTTGTTCTAAATGAAATGCTCGTGATGATGAATGTATTTATTTTGATAAGAATAAATACTTGTGTGTATAATACACCTCTAAAAATGATGCATTATTTTTTTATAAATTTATTAACATAAAAAAGGTTGTAGTAAGTCAACCATAAAAGATAGACATATGCTATCGCGGACTTTATTATAGAACTCTTAATGCTGAACAATCCTGTCATACATGATTTTTGTGTAACTTAAGTGGTTTCCGCAGCGTACGCAGCGGAAGCTCTCAAAAGGAATATCTTTCTCCCGTTTTCGCAACATTTTTCATTGCTGCTGTGGTCTTGTGAGTCGTACGTATCTTTATGTTATATAGCCTAAAGCCTTCCTCGATAAATGGACTATCCAACATAAAAATAATTTTTCAAATCGGGCCAGTAGTTTCTGAGATTAGCGCGTTCAAACAAACAAACAAACAAACAAACAAACGAACAAACTCTTCAGCTTTATAATATTAGTATAGATTACACTACAGCAGACGACCCGTCTAGTGTAGTGGTCGAGAAATCGCCTACTACGCAGCGGGTTGCGGGTTCGATCCCCCGCACAATACAAACATTTGTGTGCATGAACATGTCTGTTTGTATTGGTCTTGGTGTTTTCTATGTATTTCATGTATGTATTTACAAACAAAAAAAGCATTTAAGTATGTATTATATCCGTTTTCTGGCACCCATAACACAAGCTTTAAGTAGCTTACTTTGGGACTGGATGGCGATGTGTGGGAATGTCCAAAGGATATTTATTTATTTAGTTACTTTTATTGTATTAAATAAAAACTTTATCTTAATATAAATTGCAAATATTATATTGCTTGTAAATAGCAACTTTGGCTGTGTGACAGACGAGGAATAGGTATACGCCCAGATAGCGTAAGACACGGGGTTGTCATACGACAGACGAGGAAACGATAAACGAGGAACGAGCTGTGTAGCTAAAGTTGCTATTTTTTTATTGCAAGTGCAATTTATATTATTAAGTTTGTAGAGTGACAAAATACTATAAAAACAAACATATAATTATCTTTCTCTTTAAGTGCTTTAAATTTTAATTGTCACTAACATTAGAATAGTTATATCATGGTGCTTGTAACAGTGACGAAATATAGAAAGCTCATAAATACTAAAGTACATGGTAGTAATCCTGTATCTAACTATTCTTACTCCAGGTTACTATCTAACAGTATATAATGTTGCATTTTATAATATTTCAAGTATATAAATTTATATAGTTTGGTGGAGGCCTTCTTAGCAGTGGGACAGTGTACGCTAAGAAAAAAACATTTTTACTAAAAATAGCAACTAGTGTTTAAGTTCCTTCATTTTATCGATGTATTTTAATAGCTTCTACTTATATTGACAATGAATAGCGGAAATCTCAAGCTTTCAAACTACTATACATGTACTAAATAATCGTCTCAAAACATCTTAGTGATCTATTAACTGCTATTATATCACTAATGCCTTTCAATCATAGCTATCAAATCTCGTGTCGTAGCCGTGTCAATACATCAATTAGGTTAAAGCTTAGCAAGTACTCTGATTATTGTGAAAGCCTTAACATCGAAAGTGAAATTCATCTATTGAATTTATAGAAGTAACTCGGGCAATGTCTTATTAATATTTAAGTGGGTACTTGGGATTTGGGAGCAAATGAATTAAATTTTGGGAAAAGATTTTCCTCTGAGGTGCACTGAAAATTTACAAAAAGGAATTTTGATGGTAGGTCTTCAGTTTTCACTTAAAAATCCGTGTATTTTTTTGGTATGAACGACTGATAATACACATATAAAAGAGAAGTTTTTGACATTCAATCATGCTCTATCAACATTTTATAAACTATTATAAAAGCAAAATTTCATTATAAAGTAACAAAGTGTTATCTACCAGATACATAAAATTTTGCTTTTCGATTGTGAAACAGCCCTTAAAAGAGCGTTCACACTTATAGGCGTTTTTAGCAGCGGTCGCGCGGCAGTCGCGCTGCTGTCAATTTCATACACAAAATGACAGCAGTTAGCCTTCATATTAAAGAGACGCGCTGCTATGGCGCTGCTGTCGCTCTAATGTGAAGGCGCACTAAGAGCGTTTTAACATTTAGGTGACTCACTCTTAGCAGCGGGTCGGTTTTTTAAGTATGGGCATCCGCTGCTGCAGCGCTGTTGTCGCTCTTATGTGAAACCGCACTAAGTTTTGACATTTAGGAATTGCCAGATATTTATGTAAGTGATAATTTAATGTGGCCACGGATGGTATTTACGAGTCTAAACGACTGACTAAAACCAGCTATTATTTTTCGCAACACAATTTAAAATGGGGTAGACTATGACAAAGCAAATTTATACATGTGTTATTATTTTAAATGCTGTGTATACGTCTTTACTTCAATCCGGTTGTGTGGGAGCAAAAGTCGATTTCCGAATGACTCGTTCTAAATTTTTTAACAATTCGAACCTTGGTACCATAATACGCCCACACTCTTTTGTGTAAACATAACCCAGGAGCGCGGTTATAGAAATCATAGGCCAATCTGACATAACAATCCAAGAATGTGTGAATGGGTACATTTCGTTTACAAACCCTCACATTGTGTCGAAACTAACTTAACCTTTCACTTTCCTTGAACTTATAACCAGGAAAATAGAGTTGAAAATCGACCAGCTAAATGATAAAAAAGTGTGTAAGCTTTTCTATGATAAGTGGAAGTCGTAGGCGATTGTGAGAGAATGTAGTTCAGAAAAATTGGAGTCTTGAATGTAATTTTTCAATATCAATTTGGGTGATAATATCTTCCTTGTAGTATGTGTAAGTAAAGATTAATGTATGACTTGGGAAACGGTTTTATGGTGTGTTTGGTATATATTATACAGTAGTCTGGTAGGGAATATTTTAATAATGAAATTACTCAATAACAAATACACATATATCTTAGCCTCAAAAGTTTTTAACTAACGTAGTACTGATTTATAACCTATATTTGCAATAAAAAATTAGACAAAAACAGTATAAAATCTAAATTTGCCTCTTAAACTAACCAAATAACGCTAGTGTTATCTCAGTTGCGTGTAGGGCTGATTTTACCAACGACAGATACCTAAAATTTATCAGACTGAATAAATATAAACCGACTGATTTTAAAACGATATTTACATAAATGATTTCTGACAAATAGATAGGTGACGTTTTCTTATTAGGCGTTTTGTATTATATTCAACGAATATTCCTTATCTGACGTTTGGTGGACGCCTTAATTTGGTAACTTGTTACTTATTAGACCCCTTGCACACTGAAACTTTTAGCATCGATGCAGTCGCGATGCAGAAGTGGTCGCCATTCGATTTGCATCAATTCTAAAAGTCGCAATGTGTGAAGGGTCTTGTAATGGTGCTTAGAAACAAAATACAATACATGACAATAAACTTAAAAGCTGTAACTGTAAAACTACTCAAATCGTATCAAATATATTTTCTGTGATGACGAACTGTGGTGCTACAATGTATCTTGACAAACTCAAAAGTAAAAGTAAATAGGTTGATAAAAAATGCTGTGATCTCACGGAACTCACAGCGTAGGCTACCGTATCCGTCGACCTGTACCGACAGTCATTTGTTTAAATTTTAGCATATTTTCTCTTCGTAATTTATGACACTGGTTACCAACAAATTGTGATCGAGTCTCGAGCTTTGGCAAGGTCATTAATCAATGTTCGAATAAACATTGGGAAAAGATGAATTTTGTGTCACGAAGAAGAAAGCTTATTTAAATGTTAAGGGGCCGGTGTATTGATGATCTTTGGTGTAACATGAGTTTTGATTGGATAGATTGATAATTAAAATAATAAATATTTTTTCCAATTCAGCAATTTTTAATTCATAGTTTTATGACCTCCGTGGTGTAGTGGCTAAGCACGCTGGGTTTCAAGGCGTCGCTGCTCTGAGGTCCCGGGTTCGATTCCCGATCGGGTCAATATAGAAATCTAAATTTTCTGTATTGTCTCGGGTCTGGGTGTTGTGGTACCACCGTTGTGTCTGATTTCTATCACACAAGTGCATTAGCTACTTACTTTGGGATCAGAGCAATATATGCAATTGGTGTCCAATTGCTTTACACTAAATACTTACATACGAGTATAGATTGAATTCTACTTCCATTAGCAAATTGATGTTTTACTTTAAATAATGCATTGTAGATAAGTTTGAAGACGCTTTGACGTTTTGAACAAATTTTGTTAAGTAACCTGTCCAAAAGTTTTGGAATAATATAAAATATTAATGCTTACTTCGCGATTAAATTTCCTTTAACTTTGGTGTGTATTGATAATGAGCTTCTGCTTTAACAACTAAAAGCATGTACATGTTTCCGTTAAGTTTATAAGCAGATTCAGTCTACAGGCTAATCATTTACGTTAAACACTCAATCACCGAGATTCCAGACATTCTAATCAATAATTTTCGCTTCACATATGAAGTTGTTGAGGTTTGAAGAATAAAATAATATTAAACGCTGTACGCCTAACACAACTATGTCAATTTTAATATTTTCAAGCTGTTACTACACATTGAAAACAAAAAACCACTGGCAGCCGAGAAAATTACGATTAAATTTCAAAAAGAAAACACATAATGGCATATCGCGACGCGGCGTTTCCATCGCGAAAGATAAACTGTCAGGAAGACCCCCTAAATAAACGTTCACTTCGGAAAAGTTCCTGAAACGACCACCAGGTGTCCTTGATTTCACCAACTTGGTAAGATTAGCAATCTTGTTGGTTTTTATGACGTTAATGTGTTTTTGTGGCCATCATAAAAAGTTACTTTCAAAAGCTTTTTAAGGTTCCGTAGCCGAATGGCAAAAAACGGAACCCTCACAGTTCCGTCAAGTCTGTCTGTCTGTCTGTCTATCCGTATGTCACAGCCACTTTATCCTGTAACTATAAGCATCACACTGTTGAAAATTAGTAGGAAGATGTATCCTGTTAACCGCTTTACGATTCTTAAACAAAAAAAATTATATTTCAGGGGGTGGGGGTCTCCTATACATGAAACCAAAAACGATTTTTTTTGTCTAATGTATGCGTGTCTATGGATAGATATATCAAAAAATGTATTATGTAGATCTTAACAAATACTTTCAACGAAAATTGGTTAAAACGGGACCGAACTAGTAGTTTTTGAGATATAGTATTAATATTATACATTTCCAATAACCACAAACATAACTTTGTTTTTCATACAAACATATGAAAAAGAAGTTTATAAATTTTAGCTAAGTGGAAGTAAGTGGATTCCCTAATTCAGTTAAACTTGACACGGAACTCTCTGTATGCGAAACCAACTCTTACTTGGCCGTTTTTTTTAGGATAAGATCAGATAAGAAATCAAAACTATAGAATAAAATAACACATCATACCGCACTTTGTAACAAGAAAACATTGCATAAAAAGTTTGCATATTACTGTATGCATTTAAATAGGAATACATTAAAAGTTCGCTTGCTCATTTTTCATCGACGTTATTTGTCGTACGTTTGAATAAAAATGTCATTTGTTCGACGTTCACAATAGCTTGCAAATATGTATTGAAATTTGTATAAAAGTGACGAAGCTAACGAGTCGAGTCTGCTGACTATTTGTAAAAATAGACTACATGAAAATCTTACAATATAACCTTTCTAGTTTTTTCTGATTGTGAATTTTTCCACGCGCGTATTTTTCAATCAATCAAACGTTATGTGATTTATGAGCATTACTATCAATCGTTTCAGATAAACAGTAAGCAATCAAATCTAATAGTAATCTTATAACTTAACGGCTCAAGAACGGCTACCGATTGTTAAGGAGGTAGCTAAGAAGGACATAGGATACTTTTTATCCCATAAGACGGATCCGGGGCGAAACGGTGTGGAGGTAGCTGGGAACCAGGAGTGGGACATTGGATATTTTTATCCTGCTTTGGCGGGGCAGGCTGGAGCGAGACGGGGCCGGGGTGAAACAATGTTCACTGGGATCGATTAACTTTTAAAATAACGGGGCTGGGCGACACGAGGCCGGGCCGGGAGGAGGCTGAAAGCGAAATAAAGTTCGCTGGGTCCGCTAGTAAATTATATTATAACGGGAAATTTTCCGGTATATCCGTAAAGGCCATCGCTTTCGTGTTCAATAAAGCACGAAACATTTTAAACAGCAGCCGGCACAAACATTTTTCATTTATTCCCAAACTTGTTACGTCTAAGCCACAATAAGCCTAGTCGCCGAAATTAAATTTCGAACAAAAAGTCGAAAGTTCGAACGCGGTTCACTGGCCAGTAATAAAAATAGGCCGGATTTGGTCCCGTTTACAAACAGCCGCGGGTAGGAGAGGGAAAAAGAACAGATGCATTCGAAATTCAAACGTCGTTACTCGCAAAACGCGGAATCCCATGTTCGCGTTGTTGTGTGTAGTTTAGGAACGAATTTGACGAACGTGCCGGTTTCATGGGCTTGATTGCTCTTGTGGACTTGGACCCATTTGTGTGCTAATCCAAACTCTATTATAATGCCATAAAATCTAAATTCGAGTTGTGAAAGTCAGACAAAGCCGTCAAAAACGCAAAATTGTATTACAGATTTTGTTTGTTCTCCAACCATGAATACACTTTGTAAAACCATTAACTGTATAAAGTTCTGATTATAGCGCATATCTGCAGTATTCATTTATTAAAGCAATGAAAATGTTTATGTTTTTATTATATTTATAGTTATGTTAGTATTATTATGTTTTTGTGTTTACTTAAACAAACCAATGTTTCGATACTAAACATGAGCCATTGTTATTTCCAGCAAATTGTCGAACAAAGAACATGTGACGTACACCTTCTCACCGAGCAAGACAAGATAAAAGTGGGGTTAAACAAACAATAAACAAAATCGGCGGTTCTCCAGACAAACCGGGGTTCTGTACCGCAAGTGTTTCCGAATTATTATTCAACGGGAACACAGCGTCTCAGAAACGATCTTAAATCCGTTGGGATATGGTTTGGTTTTGTTTGCTTTTTGGTGTAAACAAATAAGCTTTTTGCAGGATTTGTAAGGAATGGACAGATGGACCACAGCTGCGCTGCGTTGAGTTCGTGTGAGATTTTCAACAGAAATTCATGTGCAGCACAATGCATATTGCTTCGCGTAAGCCATGCGTTAAGGAAAGAGATCACCTGTGAGAAACTCTTGCTTAATTGAAGATAAGGACGTTAATATGTTATTTACTGCGTGTTGGCGAATAAAATTACCTTAACCAAATGTCAAAATGGCTAGTATAATGATCATTGTTAAGTATTTTTTTCTACAAAGCACACACAATCGCAAATATTCAACCACTGATAACGATATTTTTACCATTACTAACGATAAAGAAATTGGGCCTACACATCATCGTGATTCTAGGTTGTGAATAGTTCAGGTATCTTTAGCTATTTCAATCTTGAAGAACTGTAAAGCTGGTTGTTTGACAATGATAAATTAATCAGTTTCTTAAATTTCACTTTATTTAAGTACACTATTGCTGCTCAAGAATGCTATCCCGATGTTCTAAATTTTGACGGAGACATTATAAGAAAATTGACAAAGTCAGGAAGTTTGTCATTATTTCTGTACAATTTGTGTCAAAATAGCATTCACTGAGGCCTGATTTTTCCAACGTCAGATAAGGAATATTCGTCAATTTAAATACAATAGAGAACTCACCTATTTGTCAGAAATCATTTATGTAAATGTCATTTTAAAATCGATTCTTATCTGACGTTGGTAAAATGGGCCCTGCGGTAAACTTTAATGAGCATATAAATTCGCCTGGAATATTGAAGCAACTTTGGAGTAAAAACATAACAGTAGTATTTCTTCTCTACACATGTATAAGTAAAATATTTTTAAATACCAAGTTGAACTCTTGAATGAGTTTAATAATCTACAAAATATGTTTTTTTTAAATACAACACTGTTACACTGTATTGGTTTTATTTTGTAAAAATGACTTAAAATAGAAAGGAAGAAAGCGGAAAGACATTTTTATTAATAACTTTTATAGTATCCTTCTATTTCTATAACTTAGAACATTTCCACGTACCTCCATTTATATCGGCTTTGCGACTGCACTGCAGTGGCGGTGCGCTATCATTTATAAGGTCTGCCGTTTGACAGATCGCCCAAGTGTACTCCTCCAAACTAGCTATCAATAGTGGTATCCATTATCAGTAATATGGTTGTTGTGAAGAATATATAAGGTCAAATCGTTTAAAGTGATATTATTTTAACCGTGTCTTTATACATCATAGAAACAGGTCATTATTTTATGGAGAATCGAGTTTTTTATTTATTTATTTTTTCCGTAACGAATAAAATATTATTTTATAAAACAGTACACTGTCAATTTTGAAATAAAAAAAAATATCAACACTATCAGCTTCGCCTTTTTTACTTCAATGCCTAACTCTTTTTTTCTCTTATCTTAACCTTAATTAATAAAAAAAAAACTGCACAAAATGTTAAGGGCCTCATTTTTTTCCAGAAACTAGCGTATGAAAACCTCTTTAAATATTATCACTTAAAACAAAGTGACCTTATATAACGCAGGTAGAAAATAGTAGTTTTTTTATTGCCTAGAAAGTTTGAGCGTCACCTTATGAAATGAATATTGATAGTAGAAAAACACTACATTTAGGCTTTTTCTGAAAAATGCTGTAAAAAATAATTTATATATTTTTAAGCTTGGTTTATACCTTTCGCAAAAAAAGAAGCTTCAACCAAAGCGGATTAAAATGAGATTTTCGCGTGAGAGGAGGATTATTATGAAACATTGGTTTCAAGCGTAATACCTATTATTAAATCTGTATCATCACTGTCTGTCTTTGTTTGATTTTAGGGTTTAAGTGAACAGTACTCCAGAAACATTAGCATTATTATTGCTGTCCACGAAAGTGTTGATAACAAGACGTTCACTCAAGTTACAACCTGTTCTTATGATATTGTAAAATAAAACAGGTTCGAACAAATAATTTTATTAATAACAAACAAGAAAAAATAAAACTATGACATGCAACATAAAAAAATAACCTAAAATCTACCTATTCAAAAACGAAACCATTTCCTTGCGGCAAGAAGGCTATGATGCTGGCTGCGTTGCCGCGTTGGATAGCTATGCTAATCCTTTGAGCTAGGAACCAACCAGCTTTATTATTGGCTGTTACAGAATTTAATACAGGGTATATTTAATTTGGTTTTTACTTAGATCACAATAAGTAATTTGTTTGCAATAAGGCTAGTCGTAATAATATTTGAGATTGCACTACTTGCGGTAAAGTTAAAATTTCATTTGGGTTTGTCATAATAAAAGGATTATATACCCAAATTTGCAGCTCTCTAAAATGTAAGCGTTCTGAGTTATTGCAGAAAAACTGAAAAAATATATATCGACGTTCTTGAGTTTAAATATTTGGATCTGTATTAATTGTAATCTTCTGCTTGAATAAAATAAAAACAAGATAGTCATGATATTTAAAATCACTCTAACACACACCACTCAATGTGTCATTGAAATCAGACACCAATATATCACAGGTCAATGCTCAGTAGGAGTCATGGTTTAAACAACTCTGAAGCTTTTTCTGATACACACCAATGTTGACATACAAAAACCGTAACACACCGACATGTGGCTTACTATAAACACAGTTATCCCGCCACTCGTGCGCAGCTGTCCCAAACATTTGTTGTTTTACTCCAAAAATTCCGGTACTGTGGTTCTTATACGGTTTTTATGGGGATTCCCGCTAAGTATAGCCGTTTAACTTTTTTTCACTTTGATCTCGCATCGGATACAAGGTTAACGCTTTATTTTTTTGTTTAGGTTTTTGAAGGGGATCTTTTATTGTTCTTTTAACAGTTTTGAATGTAGAATCTTGGAATTGGGATTTGGTTCTTAATATAGCACAAAGAAAGCTCGTATCCGCTTATATGATATGAAAATGATGGAAGAAATGTTATTATTCATTTTTATTTTAAACCTGCGAACTCCTTGAAACTTGCTTTTCATTTCAAATCAAAATTTGTCCTAAATATTAAATTTGTGTAGTCTTAACTAGACTACATGTACAGTTAATAAGGCATTGTTTTGTTATATTTTGGCAACAAAATAAAAACTTGTAAGAAATAGTTTTCGTTCTTAGAATGTAGTATGCGTGAACCGGAAGAATGTGTCATCTCAAAAATGTATCATCAATCATCATGATCGATACTACTTTGATAGTCGTCAGATAGAAATTCGTTACCCTTCTTACCCTTCACAAAAACAAAAATTTTTCTGTCATCATCATTATCATTATCACCCAAAGGACGTCCACTGCTGAACATAGGCCTCCCCCACGGCTTTCCACAGCGATTAATCACTAGCGGTCTGCATCCAGTTTCCATCCACTTTTTCTAAAGGTTAAATCTATAAAGTGACAAAGAGGACTTTAGTTTGGTGAATTTATTAAGGGAAACCTTCTGGTTGTACTAAAAATATCTAAAAGCCATATAAATCTCTTTCGGAAGCAGTTCCGAAGTAATCCCGCAGCAAAGGTGGAAAGCTAAAAATATCGGCATGTTTACTTTAATCCAGGTTCTGCAGATGTGACACGAAACTACTTTTCAACTTGAAACTTTCTAAATATAGAACATCCCATCGACTATTTCAATTTTATACTTTGCAAATTCTTTGGCGTTTCGATAGCACAAGTGTCACTACATAGTAAGTAACCCTCAAAACTACAAGATACTGATAGTACAAAAACAGGCTTTACAATGTTTTTCGTAACTAATAGCAACTAATATTTTTGAATAGCCTATCCATGAAGGGATAAAGTCCATCTATGTGTATCCCTTAATTTCAGTCATATTTAATCATAACTTATAGATAATCTTATGAGATTAGTAGTCCCCCTAGCTGATTTCGACTACAATGGCCAGTCACAACGACTAATCGACAGCGCGGGACATACTATTGCGCACAAGTGTGTGCGCAAACACAGTTGCACTCTCTATTCCTTTCACACTCATAGCCCGATGGGACAGCAATCTGACACGACCGGAGGGAGATCAGGTGCAGGACTAACGGCTTTACGTGCTTTCCGAGGCACAGGGGTGAAACACCGCCAACTTCCAAACTCCGGGCTGCCCTAGGAATTTCTAGGTAGAAAAACCCAGGTACATATTTTTTGTCCCGACCCGGGGATCGAACCCGGGACTTCGCTTTATAGTGTGGTCCTACCGCTGCGCCACCGAGGCAGTTTAAATGAGATTAAATAAGAAACTAAAAATACAGATAATACCAACTTTTTCATAACATGACCCAACATGACCCAATCCCAATTCAATAGTATTATCTCAGTAAATTGTTATTTTGCGGTACAAAGAAGTCGTGCCTGAATGTAGGCCCAGTTGCGTGATCGATTGTAATGGTTTAATGTGTACCAGTGGTCGAATATCTACAATTGGGTGTGTTTTGAAGAAATAAAAAAAAACTGATCTAATGGTCGTTAAAATAGCCATACTGAGATTGGTAAAGGTAGTTTTTGTTCAAAACACACACAATCTCGAATATTTACATATTCAACCGCTGGTAACGAAACTTTATCATTGATATCGATGAAAAGTTTGGGCTCTTGTCTGAAAAAATATTCCTTGCAGCATTTTTATAAATTTAATCCACTCGGCGTCAGTCAGCACTTTAGCAGACTAATTACCATCTTCATCCCATGTTAAACACAAAACTGGGATCTCCGTAATAAAGTCACTGAAACAACTTCAGACCCGGCGCAGATTACAATTTCGCGAATCCAGTTCACATTTAAATAACTTTCATCCATTTTAATCAATGCAAAAACTCTGTAAGCGGGAAAGAAGGATGAAAATGTTTTAGCCTAAAAATTGGGGTATTTAAGCGATTTTAAAAGGGACTTCCTGCCGCAGTTAAACGTTCCGCCCGTTTAGATTAAATGAATTTGCTAATTTTTACGGGTTTTAATAGAAGTAAAATATATTTTAGTGGGAGTATTTATATGCAGTAGCCAACTTAACGGCTGTACAGTTTTGTTGAAAAATTAGTTTATAAACACAGATAGTAAATAAATATTTGGCACCAATCACAAAGTAAGAAGCTAATGTACCTGTGGTAAGGAAACGGTGGCACCACAACACCCAGACCCCACACAATACAGAAATTTTTGATTTCTATTTTGAACCAACTGGGAATCGAGCCCGGGACTTCGGAGCGGCGCCTTGATACCCAGCGTGCTTAGCTACTACACCGTGTAAGTGCTCCTAGTGTGCCTTTAAAAAACTTTAAATTCTAATTTTTGGCATGATAACGACGCGTAGAACTTACTTAGATGATAGTTATGTATTAAAACATGCCTTATTTACATTTATTGCCTTTTGCCAAAGAAACAATTAGCTATATTCAAGATTTGTCCCATATTTGGGTCACGTTCAGATGCCTACACGCCAACAATGGGGCAGCAATGTGACGAACAATGACCAGTTTAATTGTTCAGCTGTCTGCCGATCGAGCAGACATTGGCAGACACAGAAATGGGGCCCCTACTATAAGACGTTTATGAATTAACTGATATACAGGCGTAATCCGTCTTTGGTCGCATCGTCACTTAGGCTTAATTTCTTAATCGTGTGTGTTTAAAAGAAAAATATCTTATTCAAATGTCAGAATGGCTAGTATCGACCATTGTTTAAGGTATTTTTAACAATTGTCAATATTCAACAGCTGGTAACGTAAGAAAAAATCCCACCGATATTCCAACGCCGTGCCCCATCCGTTCACAATAATGTTTGACCGTGCCCTGGCGCCGGCACGGTGTAGCGTGAATTAGCCTTTACTGTCAAATAGTATAAATAATAATTATGTAATAATATGAAAATATTTTTAAATACCTACACAATCTGATAAAAAAGTACAATAAAAAATAAAAATCAGTGATCGGAACGACCGGAGTATATTTACCTAAACTTCGCGAGAGAACAGAGACAAGAATCGGAGACTTCCTTACGACATTTTTTTTCGGGACATCTTCCGGGACACTTCAGTACTTTAATATATAAATGAAACAGTAAAAGAATTGAATATAATCCCTGGTTTTGTTCAACACAATTTTTAGGTACAAATGAAACAACCAATATAAATTAAAAATCACTTTTTATTGTAACAATTTTTATAAAAATCAGTTTGATTTCCAACCTATATATAACAATTATAAAATTTAAAAAAGCCATGTCAAAGTAAGTAAGACATTCAACCAATCAGCGTTCGCCGGATCATTTTACCGCGAGACGCCGTAAATTGATCAATTACCAGAAATGTATACGTTAAATAATACATTTCTCCTGCCGCTTGTGATTTCGCGAATGTTTATAAACTAACTAGGAAATTGATCAACTTACGATTCTTGTTATTACAGGGTTATACAGTCATATATACGGGGTGTTTTTCTTAAACCCGGCAGGCCATAACGGGGTGATAGTACCTATGAATGAATATGATCAACTTTTTCTGTGGGACCAACCCTGAAATCGCAAAAAACAGCTGTTTCATACATTTTGGTACGGTAGGTATTGAACTTTTATATGAAACAGCTGATATTTTTTCTCGCGATTTCAGAAGTTATCCTATAGAGAAAGTTGCTTATATTCATGGGTACTATCACCCTGTTAAGGCTTACCGGGTTTAAGAAAAACACCAGTATATATTGTGTTACTTCTAAAAAATAAATAAGTTTTTGATGTGATTCACTAACAGCGTGGCATAATATAAAGGCAAGGAGAGGACATCAATTGCTGAGCCACTTTCCAATCCTCACAATTCCGTCGTATTATACTAATCGCATCTAAACTTAACTCCATTTACGAACATAATATGAGTTTTTGGAGTTTTGATGCATTCGGTAAAATCAATTTTTAAAAAACTGCAGTTGTTTTTATATCATTTTTCTACATGGTAGCATTACTATTACGCGCATCACGAAAAGTGACAGCAATTCAAATAATTATGGTTAATAATAACAATTGTGACTTAATGACATCCAATGTTGGACATCTATAGGTACGTTATTTTAATTAAAAATTAATCGCTTAAAGGTGCTATAAGAAAGAGACAAAAAATTTAGCACACAGCGTGAGCGGGACAGGACATTCTTTGTATTGTTGGAAACCGGTCAGCGCAAGCGCAGGTAGCGTTCCTTTTTCTGCATTGTGGCACTGATAAAAATGCAAAATACGCGTAAACACAGAAAAACCACTAGTAAATAGCAAAATTAGTGTGGTGGAGTCCATAATATTCGACCACAATGCTTTATGGCAATGAAAAAAAGACATGACGCGTTTATGTAATCATGTCACGATAACATACTCATGTTTTAAAAGGAAACGACAACGCGTCATCGTATAAAATATTATATAAAATCAAGAAAAAGCTAAATTTGCAACCAAAACAAGTACATAAAGTGCAAAAATATTAAGAGTGCCTGCGATGTCCAGAGGCGCCCTTATCCTAAAAATTAATATATCTGCTTAAATACAAATTAAATCGAAAAACGACATCGTATGATTTATTTAGATCTATCTATCAAAGCTATGTTGATATTGCTTAAAAATAACTTGTAAACTTTTGTAGTAAGTGTAAGATAATATCGTTTCTCGATTTAATTTGTATTTGAGAAGACATATTATTTTTTGTGATGAGGGCGCCACTGAACTAAGCAGGGACTCCTTAGCAGTTAACGTGAATTCCGCTGAGTAGTTCCAACAAACAAATCAAGCATTTTCTTGTATTGGGCATAAATACAAAACAATGTTAAAAATATATTTTATTTTAGCTGACCTTGATATTTGGCACACTTGCAGTATTCAGTAATCGTCCAGATCCAATCAAAACGAAGGCAGTATCCAGATTCAGGTCAGGTTAAATACATGAGATTATGATAAACAAGACTAGGACAAAAATTACGGATCCACAGTAAAACACACATGCGCACTTGACAACGGATTGTATGAGACTGCTATTGCTACTTTTCTATGCATGAAAAGAATAGCAGCGACAGCTGCTATTCTCTTTTACACTTTTACAAAAAACGCAAACAAAAGAATAGATGCGCCGACTTCTGTCTCTATCTCTTTCAAACAAACAGACCAGGAAGTCGGGACTAGAGCCATGTGTATTTCGAATGTGAGAAAATTGGTTTTATGAAGGTATTTAGGTATAGATGACAGTTTAGATTTAAATATAAATCTTGGGGTTAATCGCAAAAATAAAGAAATTAGAAACAAAAGCCTAAGTCGAAATTTTTCTCCAATTTCATAGGTAAAAACCTATTAGATAAAGGCGTCACTAAAGTTACACAAAATAGTATCTTAGAACTGGAAACAAATATAGATACTGGTTTTGAAAAAAGCATTTGTTCACTTTGTAAGAGTTTTGCATTATTTTTTTGGACATAATTATTTGGGTAAACAAAAACAAATAAATACACATTTTGCAATTTAAACTGTTCTTAATAATAAGTGTAACAATAAAAAAATGCTTTTAAAATATATTGGTTGTTTTATTTGTACCTAAAAATCATTCTGAACAAAACCTGGGATTGTACTCAATTCTTTTACTGTATTAAATTATTTTTATGTAAGTACTAAAGTGATGTCCGTACGTAGTACGTAGACCGGAGACTGTACGATTGCGTAGTTTCGCTAGACTTGACCAAAACCAACTCAAACTTGACTTTTTGGCGCTAGACTGGTCTCTAGTGTTTCTCGCGGACACTATAGATAAAAAAGTTGACACACTTAATGAATTCGTCCTGAAACTGTTTGACACACATGCACCCAACCGAACTGTGCGAATTAAGCGTCCACCGGCTCCATGGATGACATACCAGGTTCGTGAGGCGATGACAAAGCGGGACAACGCTTTTCGTCGCTTTAAAAAAAATCGTTGCATAGAAAAGTGGGACGCATTTAAGCGGGCTAGGAATCGTTGCAATAACTTGGTGAGAGCCGCCAAGCGCCGTCATATTCACCAGAACATCGCGAACGCTTCAGGGCCTAATATTTGGAAGTTTTTGAAATCCCTCGGTCTTGGCAGATCACCTCCTAACGATCACTCTTCTAGCTTTTCACTTAATGATCTCAACACTCATTTCTCTTCTGCTTCCTTTCTGGATAATGCTGTAAAACTCTCCACTATTTCGGCTATCGAGTGTCTTCCTAACCTCCAACTATCTTGTTCTTTCTCTTTCTCCCCAGTAAGCGTTGATGAGACTCGCAAAATTTTCCTTTCTATTAAATCCAAGGCTGTCGGTTGTGACGACGTCAGTAGAACTATGCTTATTTACATATTAGATGAAATTCTTCCTGTTCTTACGCACATAATTAACTCTTCTTTTAACAATAGTTGCTTTCCCTCTATCTGGCGTCGCGCGCATATAATTCCCTTACCTAAAGTTCCTAATCCCAATTCTGTCAGTCAGTTCCGACCAATTTCAATCCTTCCCTTTCTTTCGAAACTTGTGGAAGCAGTGGCTCACCAACAATTTTCCAAGTTTGTTCTCGCCAATAATCTGCTGAGTGATTTTCAATCCGGATTTCGACCTGGACACAGTACGACGACGGCTCTCCTTAAAATCATTGATGACGTGAGGGCGGGCATGGAGGAGTCGCGTTTGACTATCCTTGTCTTGATTGACTTCTCCAATGCCTTCAACACAGTCGACCATGATATTCTCCTCGCTATCCTATCCCACCTGCAAGTCTCATCCTCCGCTGTGGAATGGTTTTCTTCATACCTTCGCGGTCGCCAGCAAGCGGTTCGCCGCGGTCAATTCTTTTCGAACTGGACTGACTTGTCGGTTGGCGTGCCGCAGGGAGGCATACTATCTCCAATCCTGTTTTCTGTATTTATTAATCTTTTAACTCCCCTTCTTACTTCTTCTTTCCATCTCTACGCTGATGACCTCCAACTATACTCCCAAGCGGATCCTTCTTCGATCAACGGCGCCATCCACCAGCTTAATGAGGATCTTAGTGAAATCAGCAGCTGGTCCAATAGGTTTGGTGTCAAAGTAAATCCCAGCAAGTGCCAAGCTATTATCATAGGCAGCCCGGGGCAACTACACAAAATCGACCAGAACACCTTACCTCCCATAGTCTTCGATGGTGAGGTCGTAGTGTACTCGTCTTACGTCAAAAACTTAGGACTCTACATGGACTGCACATTGAGTTGGACTCAACACATTAAGGAAGTCAGCAGGAGGGTTACCGGCGCCTTACGAGCACTGTACCGCTTCAAACATTTTCTCCCTTCTGGTACGAAGACCCTTCTCGTACAGTCTCTGGTACTACCTATAATTGACTACGGTGATATCTGCTGTACTAACATCTCTCAGGACTTCCTTAATAAGATGGACCGGCTCCTTAACAACTGCATCAGATTTGTGTTTGGTCTTCGCAAATATGATCACATCTCCCAATTTCGCACCCAGCTTGGCTGGCTTCCCATCCGGCAGCGTAGACACCTTCGAACACTTTGCATGCTGTACTCCATTCTTTTCAATCCCAATTCTCCGTCGTACCTTAAAGACAAATTCTCGTATCTCCATACTTCTCATGACCGGTCCCTTCGCTCCAGTAGCTCTCTCCAACTGTTCACTCCGCGTCACTCTTCTGGCTTCATGTCCAATTCATTTACCCTTACAGCCATTCGACTTTGGAATGGCCTCCCAAAGACAGTACAAACATCCTCCTCCAAATTCTCTTTCAAGATGGCCCTCCGAGTACTTTACAAGGAAGAGATATCGAACTTGTCTCACTGACCTCTTTTTTTTTCTCACATGTGTACCATTAGTATTATTATTATGTGTATGTACTATGTGTATGTTTATTATTCCATAATTATGTATTAATGTATACGGTATTTATGTAATAAGTAGTATGTATGTTTATTTTTTGCTTAAATACCTATTGTAGGTTTAATCAAGCTCTCACTTTTGCTCTTCTATTACTTTCTTCGCGCCGCCAGCAATTTCTCTGTATAGACCTATGGTTGACTGGTAGAGAATGCTTTTAGCATTAAGTCCGCCATATGTACCTTTTGTTTGTGCATGAAGTGTTTTAAATAAAAATAAAATAAATGTCCCGGAAGATGTCCCGAAAAAAATGTTGTCCTAAGGAAGTCTCCGATTCTTGTCTCTGTTCCGCGAAGTTAAGGTAAATATACTCCGGTCGTTCCGATCACTGATAATAATAAATAATTAAATATCCTTTGGACATTCTCACACATCGCCATCTTGTCCCGAAAATAAGCTACTCAAAGCTTGTGTTATGGGTGCCATACAACGGATTTTATGCTTAAATACTTTTTATTTGTAAAATACATACGTGATATACATAGAAAACATCCAGACCAATACAAACAGACATGTTCATGCACACAAATGTTTGTATTATGCGGGGATCGAACCCGCAACCCACTGCGTAGTAGCCGATTTCTCGACCACTACACCAAACGGGTTGTCAATTTAGCTATAGCCGCCTTGTTTTTTTACGCCTACTTTTTGCAGCCCACACGTAAGAATGGCAGTGTGAGTAAATACAACGGTCTGGGTCGACGATAGTTATCGGCGCACATAGTAGGGGTTCTACCATTTGCGGGTAGCAGTAAATCTGCTCGCGTCAAGAGCTGACGAGGATGGAGGAATACGTCGGATGCTCGCATAGCTTGAAGTGGTTAACTACGTAGTTGTACTTGGTGAAGCTTGAGATAAGCATTCGGTCTTTCTTTTCCTTCCGAATTTTTCTTCAAAATCTTGTCACTTGGTACTAATTATTAAAAGGGCCAAGAGTTTTTATTAAGATTTATTTTATAATTTATTTTTTAACGCACATTTCAACATATTTCGGGATAGTTGATGAATGAAAAACACTCCGCAAATAACTGCATCATCTTCTTCCTACCGTTTGATGGTAAGGCGACTGAAATTTATTGTGCCTAGTATTCAGTATTTAAGTTGATTCATTTAACTATGTAATAACAATCAGGCGTATAGATAAAATAAATGTGCGCCAGATTCCGTAAAGTGTTTTAATTACAATAAGTAGGTACGCGAAAACTTCAGAACTAAATAAGTTATTACTTAAATGCTTGCGACTAATATTGGTTGATATTCAACAAACATCTGGCAGCATACTGGTAGCTAGTCGCTTGTCTTGAGCTTAGACCCCGTCGTGGAGTACTCGTATAGTTCAAACTACTTCATAGTTGAGGTAAGGCCTTTGCCCAGCAGCAGTATGTTACATGAGAACTTTACTTACTTGATTGCTTCACAAAAGGGACCGTTTACATTAATGTTATACTACGAAAATGCATCTTATATTCAAACAATCGAATGGTTACTTGAATGACGCAAGTCAGCACATCGACAAATCACCAGAAGTAAAAATCAAACCGTGACCCTTTTAGACTCGTATTCAAATCAGTCCTTTAAAATTTACAAAACTTCAATATTAACAACAGTTCGCAAACTATTTCAGTGCGTATTGGAATACTTGGTCAGCTACGAAGGATGATTATACGAAATCATTTTAAGTGGGATAAGTATTTTTGAGAAGTTAGTTTTGTATTGAACAAAATTTAATAAATGTAAGCCGCGCTATTATTTGGTACCACTAATCACCACTAGATGGCGCTGCCTGTCAGTTAACATGTCGCTACTACTAGTTTTTTTTCCATGTATGTGGATGTACATTGACTCACGGTCAATATTGCTGTCTCCGGATCCTCATAAACTCAACTAACACTTGTATTTATTGTCTTTCAACTTGGTCTCAAGCCAGGATCAAGTCATAGTCTCGCCCTAGGGACCATAGTAACCTAGGAGCTAGGAGTGGTATTCAAGCCATTTGAATGCTCTACAAGGCACTAGTAGGCATATAGATAAAAGTACTCAAAGAAAGTCGACATCGCGGCGGAGCAAGTCTGCCAATAGTAGACGCTATTGAACACTCATTAGGTGGTAATACTAGTTAATGGCAATCAAGCTGTTTGAACGTCCTATCAATAAACCACCTATAGGTAGTTATGTAAATAATGGAAGTCCTGACACAAACCTCATTACTGCTGACTACGCTGTTTAACTACGAGCCTCCTTATAGCATATAAGTACTTTTTATATGGGAAATACTTAAAATGGGAACACTATTTTTTTTTACTATAAAATACAACTCGATGGTGCCACGAATGCGGGGACGTATACTTTGAAGCAATCAAATAACTATTAACATGCATATAATTTTGTCTTATGTGTGATTTGAATTTTTAAATATTTTGCTAATTTTTATTACCCATTTTTTTTTTCAGATTTGGAATCAGCTGACCATTAATGATAGAAGTTATAATATTCTATTCCAGTGTATTCTGCATGCAAGCGAGTGAGTGTTCTTTAACAGAGTAGAACACGAACAATGCACTCTTATTCTAAATAGGGTTGTGAAATATTAATATTTTGAAATATTAGAAATTGTAAATATTTTGTCTTTATGTAATTTCATTTCCAAAAGTACTTTATGACACATTACAGGTTACTGGCGAAACTGCCGAAAATTGCATCCTTTTGATAATAAAAGAAAAGTTGACAGATAAGCAAAATTAAATCATTTATTTACTCATATTACCTATTTTTACGTAAGACTCTCAAAAATTACGTTTTCTCATATAACATTAATAAAAAAAGCATGAAAAAAAACATATTTAGTATACAACAGCGGTAAAATAAAACGCGTCGAAATAAAACATCATTAATCCTAATTTACCAAAAAAAATACGAGCAAAGTTTATGAAACGCAACACTTTGAAACTGAAAATTCGACTCGACATCCCTACTTAGCGAACTTCCCGGAATCTTTTGTGACGGCTCGTCAAGAAAAACGTTGCCACAACTCACGTAGACCCGGTAAGTAAAAGTAATTACATTACCAAACGGAAATTTGTGTCCACCTTAAACAACAATCACAATTTCCTCCCAGCCAATCTGAACTAAGATTAGTCTGCGCGGGACATAAGACCGCCTGAATTGTACTCGTACGTTACATTTGAGGTGTTTTGTGTAATTATTTATTGTTTTTGGTGTTCAATAAAGAATATTTAGTATCATTGCCCGTACCTTAGTTCACAATTTTCGATATTATTTTTGAGGTATACATACTAGCAAAATACCTACCAGACCAATGTTGAAATTCAAAAATGGTTTAAACAACTTTTAGCTGAAGCATAGATTGGGGTTAGCATTAATTTAACTATGTATCGCTAGCCATTGTAATTATCACCATCTACTTTTACGTCAGTGCAGAAGCAAGCTTACTGCCCATATTTTAAGTGTGTCGTTAGTCCCGAAGGAGGAAGTTTTCATATCTCGTTTTCTAGTTTACGGCCCGTAGGCCGACGGCGTACGCTAGCACGCCTTTTGCCGTTCCCATTTGTTATTTCTTTTAAATTGCGAATAAATATGACTGCAAAAGGAAGAGTTTAGTATCTACGCGGTAATATGATATTAAAAAGTTACAGGTAGCCTCTACTACACATTTTTACTTCTACCCTAAATCTTTGTTTATTTACGATTATCCCAGCGAACTTCGTTTCGACCCCAGCCTTGTCCAATCAAATCACTTCTTTACTCCAAATGGTGACGAATGTGACAAAGAGAATATAATTACCTGTATAAAAACATAAAGTGTAAGCTTAGTATCAACACCATGCCACTATTAAAGTGAAGTATGCAAATGTAGAAAACCCTTTGATAAAAGTAGTGTTATATTTTATTATTATATTAAATATTTATAGGTGCCTTAACGCACACAAACATAAATCATAGACATACACACACACACACACACACACACACACACACACACACACACACACACACACACAAAAAC
Source organism: Pyrausta purpuralis (assembly GCA_963924145.1). NCBI lineage: Eukaryota > Metazoa > Arthropoda > Insecta > Lepidoptera > Crambidae > Pyrausta > Pyrausta purpuralis. The sequence goes on from OZ001646.1 coordinate 8,054,677, forward strand.
ATTCATTTAGGTATAATAACAATATAGGTGCACATTTCTCCTAAACTGTACTCTATAACTGTCCTGACAACATATTTGTTAAGAAATAAAAGCTTTTTATTTTCTTTCATGAGCACCTTCTTCCGACAGTTAAAAACAGAATAAAAACTATAAGCAAAATTGGCCCTACCATTTACACACGATGCCGTGGCCAAGAGAAGTATGGATATATTTTATATATACCTATAGAGATACATAAAAAACTTCCACAATAAAATTGATGATTGTTGAAATCTAAAAGATAATTAAGTTCAAGTTAAACAATGTCAACATATTAAATGAAGAACCTTCAAGAAGTTATATTTTCCCAGTAAACAGTAATTGTTGAGTGTCGGAGTTCCATTTAAGTTTGTACGAAGAATTTTCACAGACTTCTTGGTCGGTTGTTGGAAATGTTACGTTATTCTAAAACCACGTGTTAAAAATGCACTTCCAGCAATTGTCTGGGAAAAAGGTATCTTTTATTTCACTGCTTGTATTTATGTGTAGTTCGTTCGTCCGTTCGTATCGTATTTATGATTACAATTTAATTTTTGCAGAGGTTAACAATCAGAGTGATTGATTTATGTCATTCAATATAATTATTAAATTGAAATTAAAAATTAAAAATAAATGAAATTATCATTAAAATTAGAATACTTTTTATTTTAGAAATTAAAATAATTTACAGAGGGTACCTGTGCTAGCGCTAAGAGTGATTATGCAAGCAGAATTAGGTCATATAATCACTCTTCGGACCCAAAATTTCCAAATAGGCGAAGTGTATCTGTCAGCCATTGACTTCAGATTGTCGTTGCGACTACCACGCAGTCTGCTTAACATAAATATTGTCTTCTTACTGATGATGGCACACTTATACTAAAATTCTACAATTTGTAATATTTCTCTACGAGATCGAATCATAAATGAGAAGATACGTAGAAGAACTAGGGTAACAACATAGCCGTGATAATTAGTAGGCTAAAGTGATTGCCACTTTCATCGCACGGTCAAGGGCAGGGTACAAGAAAAACTGATGGCCGTTGGGGCAGAAAGTTCTAGTTTGGACACCGCTCGACCAAGACGTCCACCGACAAGATGGACAGACGATCTTGTAAGAGCATGATCAAACTGGATGCTGACCGCTTGATCGGTCGCTGTGGAAAACTGAGAGAGAGGTCTACGAGTATGTTCAGTAGTGACGTCCTTTGGCTGTTAATTATAAAAATGATGATGACTATTTATAAGGAAATGTTTTTCAGTCCTGTCTTGTATTCTATAATATACAAAATAACAAGTAGTAATATTTTAGTTACGACGTCGATAGAAGTTGCATACCTTGCATAGACATTTCAAATGCATAATGCACTCGTGAATTCAACAAAAATATGTTCCTTTCATCATTCTACTGTTTACGATCGAGTTTCTTTTAAAAGCTACAGCGGCACGGTTCATTGTAGTCCGTCAATAAACATAGTACATAACTGTGGAGCGCTGCATAAACGACTTTGTAAGCGAAACTCAACCTAGGGCTGTCACTGCCGATGAATGGTGATGTCATAAAAATAACGCCACAGGTTTGGCAGGCAATTTGTTTTCAACTTTAACATTACTAGCTAAACTTTCAAAAAAAGAAACTAAATATATACACTTTTGTTTGAGTATTATTTTCGCTTTTGGTAAAAAGCGAAAATAATAATCTAACTCTTAAAGAACATACAGATTATTATAGTAAAAAAAGTATCACCATCGCAAAATATTCAAATGAACTTCCGTCTAAAGCTAAGCAAGTCTTTGTTTTAGTTCAAATCTAGATTCCGGGTCGGTATTTAGCCGGCAGAACAATAGTTTGTCTGTTCCACGTCAATAAACTGGGTACGTTACTGCATACTGTGCTAACTGCAGGGTGCATAAAACAACTTTGTTATAGAGAGATACCAGGGTTGTCTTTTTATTCTAAATATAAATTCAAATAAGTGTGTCAGAAGATTAGATTGCTTGAATTAGGTAAATTATAATTTCGGATCAAATGACGTTTTCTAATTGTTTTTTTATTGTAGAAGTAAAATTGGTATGGTATAAGTATTAAAATACTGAAAAAAAGTAAACAAGCTTTTGAGATAGCTTACAGTAAGCTTTTTCGTAAGCCTGGTAACCTGAAAAAATATAATGTTAGAAAAAAAAATAGAATGTTACGACAGTTCATTTCATAGCAAACCTTAAAAAAAATAGTTTTTCTGTACAGAAACGTACACTAATTTGCAACGTGTATGGCTGTTTAAGCAATTATCAAGCATTTCGGACATCTGCTGCTTAACACTTTTTGTGACAGTGAACGGCAATAGCCGTAACACAGTGAAACTTCTATTGAATCAGGGATACTGCCCGGTAATGTTTTTAATCGGATATACATATATATTCATACTACACACATTTTTGACAGCCCTACTCATTCATTTAGCACGTTCTTTATGCGTTGACCTGTCGAAATGATTCTTTATTTTCCTCGTTCTTACTAACAAAACTGAAGCGGTGAAATTGCAAATGAAACCTCATTTTGTTCAAGCTTTTGAGTTGCTTGGACGACTGTTTTAGTTAGTAGATACTGCTGTCTGTCTGCATGTTTAATTTGAAGCAATTTTTGTTTTGCTAAACATAAAAAATACGAAATATGAACATACATTCATAAGGTACGTTTTTTTTGCTAGTCAAATATAGTAAACAATCTTGACATTCCTTTTTACTAAAATAATTAATATTAAAAACACAAAACTCACAACTAACATAGGTAATTCATCTTTAAATAAGATTACTGAGATCTTTTTAAATCAAATAGCTAAATAATTTAGTGTACAGTATTATTTAAAAAGTTGTTAAAAGTTTTGTATACCCACATTGTTTACATTGTTGGACTAGCAAAGAAAAACGAACTTTATTAAATTCACAAACACTAAAGCTTTTCTATGGGCAGGCGCTAGGTTAAAAATCAAATAAGGTTTAAACTTTTTTTTAATCAATAAAATCGGTAACGCTTTACTTGTTTGCCTCGTTGATGTTCTAGGAACCAGCTCGCTAACCGCTACATCAACGAGGTGTCGGATTCGAATACCGAAATTTCATTTCAAAAGGTCAAAATTTGTTTCTGGGTTTTTCTGTCTTGAAAACTCGGTAACAGCTCGGAGTCAGGATGTTTGCGGTGATGACAGCCTCGAGCCTCGGAAAGTACGTGAAGCCATTGGTCCTGCGTCAGTTCTTTCATCGGTCAAGTCGGACTTAATGCCAAATGCATTCTCTACCAGTCAACCATAGGTCAGGACAGAGAGAAATATATATACAGGCGGTGCAAGTAAAGTTATAGAGGCAATAAAAGAGAAGAGAATAGCGATAGAGATAACAATAATACGATGATAAACATACATACTGCCTGTTACTTATATACGATTATATAAAAATAATGAAATAATATATTTATTATATAAACATACACATCATTTAAATATACATAATATGGTACACATAGATAAATAAATGTCAATGAGACGGGTCAGTGAGTTAGTCTCTATATAGTGTTCGTAATGCCTTTTTGAAGGTAAATTAATGAGAGTGGAGGAACAGAGAGTGCACTTCTGTATTACGCACACGTCTAGGAACTAAAATATCTCCTGCGGTCCTGTATAAATATGTGTTTTGGTTGAGAGTGGCCGCTATGAAAGGAGGATATAATTGATTAATGTTAATTTTAATAATTAAAGATGCTTCATCATCATTATCCGCCAAAAGACGTTCACTGATAAACATAGGCCTCCCTCACGGCTTTCCACAGCGACTGATCATTAGCGATCTGCATCCAGTTTGATCCTGCGATCTTTATAAGGTCGTCTGTCCATATTATTGGTGGACATCCTACGCTGCGTCTTTGGTCGAAGGGTCCCCAATCCAGAACTTTCCTGCCCCAACGGCCATCAGTTCTTCGCGCTATGTGGCCTGCCCACTTCCACTTGAGCTTACTGATTCTTAGGGATATGTCCGAATGTCGATCTATGGCACTGTAGACCTCCTTTAATAGAGCTATCCTGACCCGACTAGAGCTTACTGATTCTCAAGGCTATGTCCGTTACCTTAGTTCTTCTACATATCTCCTCATTTCTGATTCGATCACGTAGAGAGACACCCAGCATAGCCCTCTCCATCGTTCGTTGTGTGATTTTGTGCTTCTTTATAAGGCCTATAGTTAGAGACTATGTTTCGGATCCTTATCTCATCACTGGTTACACACACTGTTTGAAGACTTTTGTCTTCAGACACTGAGTAAGATGAGATGAGAAGACACTCTCGCGCAATTTCCCGAACGCTGCCCAGTCGAGTCCGATTCATCGATTGACCTCTTTCTTAAAGTTGGACCTACCCAATTGGATCACTTGTCCCTGGTAGACGTACTCTTATACGACAATTAAAGATGCTTAAAATGTTTCTATTAATCCAAATTAATAACTTTTATGAATATGGACATTAAAGTTAGACTTAATCCGACAAACACGTCTCCTGCATGGTAATAATAAGTGAATATACTAGGTACCTAAGAGTTCGTACTTGAAAACAAACTATCACACAATAAAATCTAATAAATCGCACAGCTGACAACCTAATTATTTTACACCATCTTCACACCCACATAAAGCTATAAACACATTATTTAAAACCAATAAATTCATCAGTGGCGTTATAAAAGGACGCTCGTAAAGGCGGTGACGCCGCGATCAAACTTCACACCTCGGCCGAAATCTCGCACCCCTGATGTCTTTTTCAGTGTGCACAACCCCTTTTATGACGGTCGGTTAGGGTTTGGGTTAAGTAAAAAACATTTGCTGATTATTTTCGAAGAAAAACTCAAAGGAAATAGGAGAGTCACACGTGCTTTTGAAAACGAGTGATTAATAGATTTAAGCTATTACATAGGGAGAGTGTGTTTATTACGTAATGTCTAAGGATTTATATCTATTATTAAAATACCAAGTGCTCGTAGCGCAGTATTCTCGGCGGTTTGGTAGTAATACCAAAGTTAAGCAACCTACGGCGCGGTCGTGTTTGGATGGATGACCATTCCAACCATATAAGTGACGTACATCACGAGCATCTCCGTGCTTTGGAAGGCACGTTAAGCCGTTAAGCCTAGTCAGAGGCCTTATGGGCGGCTTGATAACATCTAACAGCAGGGTTAGTTGCCTTGCAAACACCTTTTCACCAAACCGCACTGAGCACGCGTGGTGGATTATGACTCTAACTACCTCATAGTTGAGGTAAAGCCTTTTTCCAGCAGCGGGACGTTACTAGCTAACATTTTTAAACTTTTTATTAAAATACCTAAAGTTTCTAACTATCAAAACTGCGAAGTGTTTTATTTTAGTTTTGTTAACTACTATCAATATAATATTCGCCACTTAAAAAACAAATTGCATTAACAGGCTAGGTTTTGAGTTCCAACATTTCAAAACATAAAAGTATTTATTCCTTTTTAGGTACTTATTTTCATGTTTTGGGCAAATCTTTATAATATTCACCTTTTCTTACATTAAGTTCCGGTTAAAGTTACGAAACATTACACGGTAGTAATTTTTCGTTAAAACACAACCTTACATAAAGTATTTCAACCACAACTTAGAGCAAACGTTAAAAGCACTTTTCATCAATACAGTCATTACAACTTGGCTCTAGTTTCTCGTTACATAAAACTTTATTGTATTTTTCATCGTCACGTTACTTTCTTATAACTTGTACCAACCACTAAAAGTCGTAAAGATAATGTAGGAGTTGGAACTCTCATAATATTATAATACTCTTGTGTATCCGAAAGGAAATTCAAGTGATAATAAAATTTAAGTATGAATTATTGCTTCGAGCATAAGGATTTATGGGTGGAGCCTGAAACAGGCCTGTGAGAAAAAGTTAAAGACAATGTTAACTAATGAGAACTTTGCTTTAATATTTAAGCATTACGTATCTCGTTATATCGTTCTGGAATGCTATTGGCAACTGGCCATAGTAGATTTGGCCAATATTTGACAGCATCGAATTTACTGAATTTCAGTATGTATGTAGCCATAAATACCAATAAGACGAATATAATTCCTGCTAAACTCCCCATACAAAAGTTTTAGCTAGATAATATCACTAAATCACCAACACTAGTATGTATAGTGTCAATGTTTAATCCATATATACCAACGTTATGGGTGGGTACCAAGTTCAGAATTTATTTGTAGGCGATTATCGTCAGAAGATGAGAGTACATTTAGTCCAGATCATGGCAAATTTTGGCAAAGGGCGGAGAAAAAGAGGAAGACCTAGAAGGGCATACATGACGCAAATTAAGGAAAAGTTAGGAGTCAATTCGTACCAAGTAGTCAAGGAAATGGCATGGGATCGATTAAATTGGAAAAAAACTCCACCGAAAAGAGCATAGCTCTTAAATAAGAAGAAGAAGAATGGCAAATTTTATCGAAATTAACGAATACAAACAGAATACTCATGGTGTGTCAAAATTTTTGGCCGAAATGTAATTGTAAATCCTAATTCTCTTAAGATACTATTGAAATCGTAAAAACAACTGAGAACATCCCAGAGGATACACGATTTCAAGCTTTGTTGCATTTTTTAACAAAAACTAAGTTGACTAACTTGACTTTTCCCGAGACCGTGGCGCGTGTACCCGTGTCGAAACTTTGGGAAGATAAATACCATATTTACCTATAAAGTTAAATTTAAGGTTGCGTTAAATCCCATAGTTTGTGTAGTATCCCAGAGGATATTGATAGTCGTTTAAGTGTACAAAAAATATGTAATAATTTAGGATTTTGTTTTATCGCTGTCGTGGCTTAGCCAAGAATTTGTCATTAACTTTAATGTTATTTTTATATATAAATAAATTCATAATACACGTTAGTAGTCTGTAGCTCTACTTACCCGATGCTAGCCTTAAACGAAATAAAAGTAGGAGTACTATGTAATTAAATAAATGTAACCAATATAATAAAGATCGTATTTTTTTAAGTTGGGATATGCATGCGACGACCCGTCTGGTGTAGTGGTCGAGAAATCGCCTACTACGCAGCGGGTGCGGGTTCGATCCCCGCACAATACAAACATTTGTGTGCATGAACATGTTTGTTTGTATTGGTCTGGGTGTTTTCTATGTATATCATGTATGTATTTACAAACAAAAAGTATTTAAGTATTATATCCGTTGTCTGGCACCCATAACACAAGCTTTGAGTAGCTTACTTTGGGGCTAGATGGCGATGTGTGGGAATGTCCAAAGGATATTTAATAATAATAATAATAATAATAAATATTCTTTATTGCACAAGTAAGGACACAATAAACAATCACAATACAGGCAAATCATTTGTACAATATTGGCGGTCTTATCGCTGGAAGTTATCTCTTCCAGACAACCATTGGGTAGAGGAAACAACGTTAATCAGTGAGGTAGAAACGGTGTGCAAAAATATAGCTGGAATTTAAATATCAATAAAATAAAATAAAACAAATTAATAAATACATGTAATTAATTAATACATATAATTAATAAATACATATAATATACGTGCATACTACGATAGATCCATTATAGAAAATTTTCCGTCAATTTTTAAAGCGAAAGGAAATGCGCTTTTACCCTAGCTTTGAACTCCGGAAGGGACTGGGATTGTCGGATATTATTATTATTTATTATTTATGCATATTTTTTTTAACTGTAATATAAACTAGAACATAAACTAAACTGTCGATGTGTAGTCTGTGTGTGTACACAGAATGTAGACCATATCTTAACCTAACATACTTACTAAAACCATCAAGCCACTAGCATAGCCGCCTCACCTGAAACAAAAGACACACCGTTACTCCCACGCCAAGTAAGACATCATAACTTATGTACGTCAGTGTGGTTACCCTACCCGCATACAATATGGATAACAGCCATCTGATGCCCCCGATTATGTCGAGGCTGTGACGATGTAACCCACTCGTTACGTACCTGGGACCTGGCGCCGGTGTTAGGGTGACCATGCCGAGGAGGATTTTGGGACACAAAAGTTGAGACATTCACATATTTGGCTTCATGTATGTTTTTATTCAAATTGTTATACTTTATTTATTTGCATAGTAAAATGAAACTAAAAATTCGTGTAAGACTTCAATAATTTTACTTCAACCGGGCCTCTTTCCACATGAGGCGCTGTTTGGTATTGCCTTAAATATTGAACGCTCGTAAGCGTTTAGAATATATATGTATGTACATATTGGACATAAGTAGCTATTGCACTTGTGTTATGGAAGACAATGTAGAGAATTCTGGTTTCTGCATTGACCCAATCGGGAATCAAACCCAAGATGATCTCGGAGCGGCATCGCCTTGAAACCGGCGTTAAGCCACTACACCACGGAGGTAGTTCAAGTCGTTTAGATGAAATCATTTTTTTCCTACAAAAAAAGCTTCGTAAAAAAAGCTCTAAAAGCATTCTTCTTTCATAAATTAAAAATAATTAATTATTTAACGATGCTGCATCGCATCTATTTACGAATAAATAACAGTTAATATAGATTACAAAAACTACAACCTGAATATATTGAGTCCATATTTTATATTAACAATGTTCCTGATACTGAACCTGTTCAATACTACACACTGCCACAGTTCAAATGATATGGTTTCTCTACACAGCAACGATAACGTTATTTGCAGCTCGCGTTATGTCACAACGTGATGGCAGCGTTATTCGATATAACCTAACATACTCGTTAGCTCGTTACCTAGACGTAGTTTTGCCTGAGGCATAAAATAGGGTAACCATGACGTTTTTTATTTTAATAGTAGTTTATGAAACTGGTACATAATGAGAGGTATTATACACGAGTGTGGGTTTAAAAACGAGCAAAGCAAGTTTTTTAAAAGTATCACACGTGTGTATAATACCCAGTTATGTGCAGTTTCATACACAACTTATCTACTCTCATTGAACACGAACATATCAAATAAAAGATAAAGATTTCCATGCTAAAAAGTCTTGATAACATTTATCGTATAATTTTCTTGACTTTACTGGTAGTAGATTAAGACAGACTGCTGTCGCAGTCTCTAAAATGTCGGGCGGCGTCAAATTTTCTGCACTTTCACTATCAGACATTTTAATAAACACTAATAATTATCTACCGAAACACAAACGTACTATGACGCCAAAATTCCCGTTATCACCGCGCATGCGCCAAAGCGCGCGCAGCCACAGATAAAAAATTAAATAGATGTATCTATGATCTGTAATCTGTATCGTAATGAAAAAAAAATTTACTATAACATTATTTTGTTAGAGAAATAGTGTCATAATTATTTTTTTTAATTTCATTTCGATATACTATTTATAAAGTACGTCTATATAAACTCGTTTTGAGTTTTGTATTTTGAATTTAACAATATGAGAGTAGATAAAGGTATTTAATGTTTTAAATTTAAATTTGGTGTTTTTTAACATTATACTACTACTACTACTAACTGATCATTAAAACTTGCTTTAATTAAAGAAAACACTCATTTTGTAACGTTATGTTTGCTATGAATTCTCCCCTAAAGCACAACAAAAATGGATTTCTTAAAAATAATAATGTACCTAGTTGTTTACATAAATAATTGAATTTTAAACGAAGGTCATCCTATTTATAAGTGACGTATATCCATGCTTCGAAAAGCAGGTTAAGCTGTTGGTCTAGTCTTATATCGGTTGATATAAGTCGTTAAGCCCAGTTAGAGGCCTTTGACTAGCAGTGGGATGGTATAGACTAACTTCACTTTAATTTGGAAGAACATACGTACGTATGCAATATTTATATAAGGTACACTATTTAATTGTCACACTTGGCTGTGTAAAGAGTCAAAAGCAAACCCATACTATATTTTAATAAAAACTTGTTTGAAAATAGTTATTATTCTACGTAGTATTTTAACAATTAAAAACAAGTATAATTGTTGCCTTTATAGTCTTTAAGTGAGATTTAATCCAGATTACATCTTTCGTACACCAGCTGGTTACTACTAAATAGATAAGAACCCAAATCCTTTGATCCTTATATCTATCCTAACAAGTCACAAAATCGCAGTGCCCCTACCTCAAAGTCTACCCGTTTATACCTGTCCGGCGAGCACCACACGGGACGATAAATTAAAGCGCGTCGAACTGATGTATTTATTCCGCGGGGGTTTTTAACCGTCCGTGTAAAAAGGCCCTTGATACAAACGCCCGACTTCGAATCTGGTAATTTTTTGTGAGTATTTCGGGAAAGTAAGTAATGAGTTATTTAAATTGTAATGATATCATTACAATTTAAATAACTCATTACTTACTTTGCGTCCCGTGTGGTGGTGTGGTATTGATTATGGGATTTTAATAGCTTAAGATTCTTTCAGACATATTCATTAAAACAAAAGATGGTTATGCTGATTTTGTATTTGGATTGCTTTATAAATATTAAATACAGCACGTATGTTATCGATGAAAGCTATTTTAGATGTACATTTACTTGCATTAGCGAAATGTAGAATCAAATAAAAGCGGCTCGTAAGTGAGATAGCTTGCAGCTTACAATTTTGCACGCATCATCAGCACACACCATTCGCTACGGTTGCGAAGATTCAAGATTTTCTGCCACTGATTAAGGTCTACATCGTCTACAACGGTGGCACCATAACACTCAGACCCGAGACAATATAGAAAATTTTGATTTCTATTTTGACCCGACCGGGAATCGAACCTGGGACCTCGGAGCGGCGACGCCTTGAAATTAGCGTGCTTAAACTTAGCCACTACACAACGGAGGTCGTCATGGATAGAAAATGAATGGTTCGACCTTATCAGTACATGTTATATAGGTATCGCACTTTTGCAATTAGATTGAAGGCATATGGTTCAATTAATGATAATGGTTCAATTATCAAATTTATGATTTATTACGAGTGCAAAAGTTAAGTATTAGATATACTTAAATAATGTTTGAAGTTTAAGCCTATTTTTATTTGGTTTGGTATAGGTTCGCTCTTGACTCCAGACCAAGCTTAATGCGACTAGACGAAGTCAAAGATGTAACGGGCTCGCCCAGAAGAAGCCTGTTCACTCGAAATTTGAATAGTTTTGGATTGTAATCACAAAAAAACACTGATCTATGCCATAGATCGGATAGCATTGTTAGCTTATTAGTATTTTAAGTAATAATAAAATGGAAATTGACTCTATCATAATATGTGTGTATCATTAAACATTTGTACCGACTTAAAAAAAGAAGTAATCAATTCGACCTGTATTTATGTGATATCGTTAGAATTGGATAATATTTGAGTATGTTGATCTATTAAAGGATGTGCAAAATTTTGTAAGTGTATGTCTTTTTGTATGTTTTTCTCAAGATTACTCAATAACGGGAAGTCTTAGCGAGATGATTCTTTTTAAGTTCAATCAGGATAGTTAATCTTGGGGTATCGTATCAGTTACATTAAAATCGGTGTAGTTGTTTTTGAGATATAAGTAATAATTTAATAACGCGTTGATATATGCAAACGACGTCAACATATCAACACCAAACAACGAACGTAGCGTACGAAAAATTTCAAAATTACCAAATTACACAATTTCCCGCAATCTCGGCATACATTGTGTGACGTCACAACATTATTACACGTCACGTTCATAAAGGCGTCAAACGGGATACGGCTGCCATTATTTTTATGAGAAAGGAGACTTAACCTTAATTCACCGTCGTTGGAGGGTATTACTCTTAATACTGAGGATTCTACACGTTAAAGCTTCTGGAGAAGTGAATATCAACTCTTGATTTCCATAATTTTAATTTTAGGGTTCCGTAGCCGCATGGCAATAATATGGAACCCTTTAGTTTCGTCAAGTCTGTCTGTCTGTCTGTCTGTATGTCTGTCCGTCCGTATATAACAGCAACTTTATTCTGTTACTATAAACATCACACTTTTAATATTTAGTAGGAAGATGTATCCTGTTAAACGCTTTACGATTCTTATACAAAAGATTAAAAAATATTTTTGACATAAAACACATTGTCAACAACCGCAAATATAATTTTGCTCTTCATGCAAAGACTATGAAAAACAAAGTTATATTTGCAGTCAACAAAATATTGTGGTATTTTAGATAAGTGGAAGTAAGTGGATTCCCTAATTCAATTTAAATTTCAGTTAAAATTGGCACGGAACCCTCAGTGCGCGAGTCAGACTAGCACTTGGCCGGTTTTTTATTTGAAAAAGAATTAAACTTCTAGTACTAGGACGTACTGCCTTATCATTTTGTCGGTATTATATGGTCCAAAATATTTTTCAACACAGGAAATCAATAAACATTGTTCTGACTCTAAAGTAAGTAGCTAATGTTCTTGTGTAATGTAAATCAGAAACATTGATGGTAATACAATACCTAGACCCGAGACAATAAAGAAAATTATGAACTCAAACCAAAGACCTCGGAGATGATGACGCCTTGAAACTAAGCTTCTTCAGCCCCTACACCACGGAGATCTTTAGGTTAAATTTAATAATTGGGTACAGATCTCCTGCTGTGAAAACGGTACGACTTTACTTAGACATTTCTAAATTACGAATGGTACATTACTACACTTTCCGAATTAGTGAAAGATAAGATATACTTATTTTGGTACACATTATACCTATATGTTGATAACTCTATGGCGAGATATAACAATTCCTATATACAAAGCTGTGTCACATCACTAATGCTGAAAACAAAAACTGAATAAAGAGTGTTTCGCAAGGTTCTTAAAAAGTGGTTTAAACGTAGCACTGAAGAGTTGATTGACGTTAATGGCAGGGCTACTACCTAACTCGATCGCTTGCGTGCAATCATTAATGACGTCATAACTGTATTACGAAAGCACTAGATATTAACATAATTTCCGTAAGCACTCGGTTCACTTGTCATTTAACTTGCAAGAGCTTTAGGTGCTCACTCAAGAGTTACATGAGAATTATCGCAATTGCATCAAGATTTTCTTGATACATAATAACACGGCGGGTTTTATTTCTTACCGAGAGTAAAATGTGATGTGTCTAACATAATTCACGTTTTTATGAGTTAATAATGGAGTAATTTTTCCGCAATGGGTTTTTTGAGATTAAAGTTTGCTTGTCATCTGCTTGTCATTTTTATAAGCTGTGATGCAAACATTATATGATTTTATATTATTTATTTACATACAAAGTAGTAAAATTAAATTAAAATTGAAGTTAAACCGACTTCAAAACCATAATTCACTAAAAGTCTTATATAAGAATTTATTCTTGCCCTTTAAAATAAGGGAATCCATTTTAGGCGAACATTTTCTGTTTGGATTCGGTACTCTGATAGTTGATGCTTGAGATGGTTAAAGTGATAGCGGATGGAGAGTCAAGGATTTATTTAAAACTTTTCAGTGCATTTTGGTTTTGAAGTCGTTTTTTTTAAAAGTTAATTTTTATTTCTTCATTTTTAGTGATTATAGATAATGGATAACTCTGTTCTTTAATAAGCTTATTACCTATATTTACTTTTGTCAGTATAATTACCGAGTTCCTAAGCGTTAAGGAGTTTTATCATCAGCTCAGCTCGACACATTGTTAACTATCAGACGTAACAAGACGTCAAATACTAAGATTCTAGTAAAAAACTGTATGTGTGCCTTTAAATATGAGGATTTCCCTCGATTGCACCAAGATCCCATCTTCTGATTCCTACTTGATAAGGGATTAGCTAAAAGGTATAACCTCTAGGTAGGCACAAAAAAAATCAAATTGGTCTACAAATGACTGTGATATGAGGATGCACAGTCACACAAAAAAAAAACAGTCGAATTGATAACCTCCTCCTTTTTTGAAGTTGGTTATCACAGTTAGCTGTGATGGCCATAGCAGTAAGGTTTTTTACGCCATACAATACTGTCATTCATTATTCATTCAGTTTGTTTCTAAATTACATGATAACATTGAAAAACATAATACAGTTCAACAACACGTAAAAACAACATTACTAGAACCAGGAAAATTAAGAAGTAATATGTTATTACGCTTCCTTATGATTAAGCTCCTGTTCCAGCGCACTTGATTTCCCTCGAGGCATCCTTGTTGGTGCTTAAGTTTGCTGCAACCAGCTTATGTGGTATTAGTACTGCTTATAACACATATTGAACTGAAGTAGCATGTGAAAATTATCAAGTTTCCCAGAGAGGTAGTACTACATTCTACTTATATTAAAAATAGATATTTTAACTATCTAGCAATAACCATAATATCGGAGCAGTAGTAATAGTAGTTTAATATTTTTTTATTTTATTTTATTTTATTTTTAAAGGCACAGTTACAATCAAACAACCAAAATAATACAATTAGAAATGATCATACAGTAAGAAAATGGCCGGTCGAGTGACCTGAAAAACCATGCACGACATAACAATATTATTATTAAACTATAACTAGGTGAAAGAAGATAATTGTAATTTTAATAAACATATATCTTAGTATATTAGTATTAGCTTTAGTATTTTAAATATTCCGGAATAAATCGTTGTTTATGTGCTCAACGTAAACTCTTGTGTGATTTACGTAAACTCATACTTGTCTCACATACGGAAAATAAATATCTATGTGACCTACATAAATTATATCTGTGTAAGTAGCAGTAGCTATGTGAAGTAATTTCTGTGTGAACAACGTAAAGCAATGCTGTGTGACATAACACCCAAACTAATCATTTTTTATAAATCTTTGTAAGGGCAATCAAAAAAAAAACTACCGCCTTGATTTCAACCGAAGCAAACACGCACACAGCGATTAATTTCTAACTAAAGAACCCTTGTTGCGTAAGCACTTATAAGGAAGGAGAGACACACAGAAAACTATATCATTTAACGTACGAAAATTAACTATTCAACAAAAAAGGCAGATTTTCTTCGACCTTATCTAAACTAATAGTTATTCCTAATATTGGAACAGAAAAAGAGTATTATGCTAGGCTTTGTTTAGCTAGACTCTAGCAAAGGTATTATTACCTAACAAACAGGAAAGTAAAAAGACCTGTTGTAAACACAAAATAAAATGTAATCACCCACACCGTCTTAAATACGGAGTGTTAGATAGAAATAGGAAGTTCACCTCCACGAAATACAATACGCCCCTAAAAGTTAAGTGACAATTCAATTGTTCACGGATGTCAACAGCCGATCAACCCACTCATTGTGAGAAAACTTTGCCTGGTACTTTTATAATATCTAAGTAACGAATATACAAGCCTGGTTCAAAGTAGGTAGCGCGATAAATGTGTTAATGAGAGAAGAGAACTGTCAAGTTGAAGAGCTTTCTTGAGTTCATAAAGATGAAATAAGAAACCCAAAAATTTGCGCACGGGCGGGACTTGAACCAGCAACCTTTTGGCTAACCGGGCCAAACGCTCTTACCAATTTAATCTTTATGAATATAAAATATGACACTGTGGGTGTTAAAGACATTCTAAAGCATTAGATAGCGAAGCGACATCAATTTCCAAGTTGAATTTATTCTGTAAAGAATAACTGCTTGGGCCATCTGTTTCATAAACAGACGGCTAGATGGCGCTAAGCGTCACGCAATTGACGTTTTCATAAGAAAACACAAATTTCGCAGGGTCGGACTAACAGCACGGTAGCTCAATTGGTAAGAGCGTTTGGCCCGGTTTGCCAAAAGGTTGCTGGTCCAAGTCCCGCCCGTGCGCAAATTTTTGGTTTTCTTATTTCATCTTTATGAATATAAAATATGACACTGTGGGTGTTAAAGACATTCTAAAGCATTAGCTTTCTTGAGTTCCAAAATTTTAAAAGTTTTAGCGTGTAAACATCCCACTCCAGGGCATAATCCTTAATTTAAAAGTATGAACCATATTGTACTCTAACATGCGGTGTCAGGAGGAAGTGATAGAAAGGTTGTGTCGTGTTGTCGTGATCACTTCTAGCTGCGTAGACCCAATTTCATGACTGATAGTTAACTCTAATAATGATTCAGGAATAACGAACAATCGTAAAAGTTTACCAGATGGTAACAACATTAAAAACATCACCAAGTTGACTTAACTATTGATCACGAAACCAGAGCTTAGTCTGAATTCATAGTTTCAAATTGAACGAGTCTGTTATTTGCTTTGCAGAACCAAAGTTTCACAGTTTAAAAAGTATGTACCTGTAAGAGCGCTTTTACACTCAGGCGACTTTAGCAGCGCGTCGGTCGCGCGGCAGTCACGCTGCTGTCAATTTCATACAAGAAATGATAGCAGTAACCCCTTCACATTAGAGACACGCGCTGCTGTGACTCTGATGTAAAGGCGCACAAAAAATTGGAGCTAAAAATCCGAGTTAACTACAGCATAAGTTGACATTTAGCTTATTATTCTGATCACGTCAGACCGCTCGCCAGCCGTCACGGCCGTGTGTCACCCGCGTTATTTACTCCCTTCGCCCTTTTATTAGCTGTAGTGGAATTCTTTACAAAGGTCAGCACGTAACAACTTTTATTTGTTTCAATGTAAAGGCCGATGTATTGTTCTGTAACCACAGGTCAAGTAAATGAGCTTAAACACCGATTACGTTTTAAGAAGAGTGTTGTTTTGGTCAGTGACATCCAACTTAGGGATGATAATATGAGTTATGTTATTTATTTTTTAAATCTTTAAACTATATGCAAGTATTTTTCAAAAGAGAACCTCTTCAAAACATTCAAAAAAAGTTCTTAACGAATGGAAAAACTCGCACCCTCGCGCGTATCTACGAAATACTACGCCGCGATAAGCTTCGAAGAGGCGACCTGTAACATGCATGACACAATATTTATTTCGATCGACATGACAAAAGTAGTCGATCAATGTTATTTTATGATATTCCCTACCATGCCAACCACATTGGACAAATTTATCCAAAACAATAACGAGATAAGACAATGTCTAATCATTCACTCAATTTTATGTCAAATATGGCTGAAAATGACACAATGACAGGTTGACTCGATATCGGCCATAGATATTGAATTCAAACTAATAAATATCTTATGGATAAAAATACTATGGGGACTTTCTTGTCAACATTTTTACCCTTCATTGTTTTTTGAAAGCCTAGGATAAGATATGGCACGACACAGTCATATATTTTTCCTCTAAATAAGTTGTTTTTCATTTATCGTCGACGCTAATGGTGGACGATAATGTTTCACGGCAAAATGTAAAAAATCGGAAAAAATATGTGTCGTTATGTTAGCGTTTATTAGCGTTTAATGATAATTTTGTCATATTTCGAAATGTGACAGTACGACATGACTTTCATGGCAGCCATGTTAGCAACTGTGGTTAAGTCGATTTTTGACAAACAAACAGGATAGAATGCCGCGATAAATTTTTATCACGGCGTGCATGTTAAGCCTGCTGGTGTTGGTAGTTTTGAATCGCTCGCTAGTATAGATAATAAATTGATTTTGTGAGTTTTTTCCGTTAAATAATATATTTTTTTGCCACCAGGATCCTTTGTACAACCTACTAAGTCGCTCGTCGCTGACCAAAACAATATCCTGTATGGGGTTCAAAAGATTTTTGTTTAAGCGTTGAGCACGTTAACCTCAGATTTTTTTAATATTTTGTACCAGTACACTGTACAGTTTATATCACTTAAATAGTCCGTTGGGTAAATGAAAATTTAGCTCCATGAAATCAAGCTTAGTCAAAATTGGTATTATTTAATGTACTGGTGGGACTATTTGTGATGTGACAGCGAGCTGGCTCAGATGGGCTGTCCATTACGAATAATTGTAGCCAGCCCTTTTTGGGCTGAGAACCCTTCCTCCATGTGTTGTGCGTCTTCACTTATTCATAGAGTTAAGAAATTAGGTTAAACATTTGCTAAACGGGTTGCTAGTGTTTTTTAATCTGTTGCTACTGCTGAAATGAATTAACAGGTATGATAATGAAAACAACATCATTTTTAAATCGTATATTTGTCAGATGCACTTTAATGATATTTATATTAACGTAATAACAATAACATAATAATTTACTTATTAAAATTATATTCGGAGAGCTAACAAAAAGTAATAAAAGTTGTATCACTTTAATTAATACAAAAAAAAATATTAAAAAGTAAATAGTTTACTTCTTTTACTAAACAATTTTAATACCTTTTTAAAATTCATTTCGAATTAAATTGCAATCTGAAGTTTGAATCTGAATAAAAATTGCCGTCCCAAATAATGAGACTGCAAAATTACTTCCAAAACTAATTTTGCGCTGGTTAACTCGTTAACAAGATTTTTTCTCCGTTGCAAGTTTTATATTTCTTTGCGAAGTAAATATACGAAATGATCAAACAAAATACGATACGGATTAAATCCAGCATGAGATGAAAGAGGCGGACTAAAATAAAACTATATATATTTCCATTTAAAGATTAGCTTAGTCCTTCACATCAAAAGGTTTCGGTTTCATCCGATTTCTTATGAGGTTTTAATGGTCAGACTTTGAGCCAAAGGATGAACGAGATGATCAGTAATCATAAGCCTAATATATTCTGAAAGAATATCTGAGAAGTTTATTTTGACCTTTTTTATTAACATAAATAATATATTGGAGGCAAAACAGTATCATAGTAAAAGTTGTATATATTCATCAGTGGAGTCTTTACACAAAATTTCGGTACTGATAACAAAGTCACCCTGTATTTGACCGCGATCACACCTAATGTCTAGTGTGGATGAATTCAGGGTCTAGGTTGGTACACACGTATGTATGTCACCATTTATTCATCATGTATATGATGTTGTGATAGTCAGGATTGATTGTATGAGTTAGGCTTATTTAAATTTAAAAAGAAATGTAGGTACGTTATATAAAAGAAAACCTATTCACAGCAGGTCTTAAAAAAATCAAAACGAATACTACTACGCCATAACTAGTAAGCTACGAAGAGCCTACCGGGCGTTGGTAGTTTCTTGATTTGCTCAGTTGTATTGCAAAAATAAATTGATTTTGTAGGTTTTAAAAGCAAAATCATTTTATAAAATTCAACCTTATTGCTTAGTACCAATACTGCCTTGCCTTGACGAGGCATAAATCACATACCCGAGGGAAAGCTATAGTTGAAAATATGCATAGTAAGATAAGCAAGAGCTATTTATAATTCTCGTCTCAATTACCTCAGTGTCTGGAGACGAAAGTCTTCAACCAGTGTGTGTTACCATTGCTGATACATACGGATCCGAAACATGATCTCTAACTATGGGCCTCATAAAGAAGCTCAAAATTACACATAGAGCGATGGAGCGGGCTATGCTCGGTGTTTCTTTACGAGATCGGATCAGAAATGAGGAGATACGTAGAAGAACTAAGGTAAGGGACATATCCCTACGAATAAGTAAGCTCAAGTGGCAGCGGTCAGGGCACAAAGCGCGAAAAACTGATGGCTGTTGGGGCAAAAAAGTTCTAGATTGGAGACCTTTCGACCAAAAGCGCAGCGTAGGACGTCCACTAAGAAGATGGACGGACGACCTTGTTAATCGCGGGATCACACTGGATGCAGACCACTTGCGATCGGTCGCTGTGCTCAAGTGGCAATGGGCAGGGCACATAGCGCGAAGAACAGATGGCCGTTGGGGCAGGAAAGTTCTAGATTGGAGACCCTTCGACCAGAGACGCAGCGTGGGACGTCCACCAACAAGATGGACAAACGACCTTATAAAGATCGCAGGATCAAACTGGATGCAGACCGCTAGTGATCGGTCGCTGTGGAAATCCGTGGGGGAGGCCTATGTTCAGCAGTGGACATCCTTTGGCTGATAATGATGATGATGATGATGATTAATGATGCAGTCAATTTTACCATCCTTTTAACTTAAACTAAATGATATGAAGGTGACAACTTTTAAAAAATGCTGGAATTAATACGTTCAATGCAACTCTCAGATTTATGTCTTCTAAACTCTTAATGGTATGTATTGTAAAAACCATCAACGAAGTAGGAGAATACTTCAATTATTCATCATCATCATCATCATCGTTATCAGCTAAAGGACGTCCACTGCTGAACATAGGCCTCCCCCACGGATTTCCACAGCGACCGATCACTAGCGGTCTGCATCCAGTTTGATCCTGCGATCTTTATAAGGTCGTTTGTCCATCTTGTTGGTGGACGTCCCACGCTGCGTCTCTGGTCGAAGGGTCTCCAATCTAGAACTTTCCTGCCCCAACGGCCATCTGTTCTTCGCGCTATGTGCCCTGCCCATTGCCACTTGAGCTTACTGATTCTCAAGGCTATGTCCGTTACTTTACTATAATTATTGGCAGTAAATGATTCGACGACTTTCGGGGTGTAGTGGTTAAGTACGCTGGACTAATGTATAAATCAGAACTTTCTACATTGTCTCGGGTCTGGGTGTTGTGGTACCACCGTTGTCTCTGATTGCCATAAGACAAGTGCATTAGCAACTTACTTTGGGATCAGAGCAATAATGTGATCGGTGTCTAATATTTATTTATTTATTTAAGTTCATAAATACTTCAGTCTAATTTCCAACATACAACGGGAAAACAGTTTGACTACGTTAAGCACGTAGGTTTTTTTATTACATATCTATACTATTATTATAAAGCTGAAGTATTTGTTTGTTCAATCAATCAATCAATAAAGAATTTATTGTTTCAGCCTTAAATACAAAGGAGTTGTTCTTATTTCATAATACAGTTCAACTATAACCTGCCACTTGGGCGTACGATTTTGGAACTGTTTGACATTTTAAGTAATTCTTAATTTTTATGAAATGGCTATTCGTTTGCGCACACAAACACATAAACTCCCTCTCACCCCAAACGCATACACGTTCTCCGTTCCGTCGCGGGTAAAAATAGCCTTTGTTTATTTGTAAAATATTTTCGATGTATTTGTAGCATTAATAAAATATATACTGTAAATATTAACAGATTTAGGCATTATGTCAATTTGTTTTTTTGTAAGTGGACTCTAAATTTGGGAAAAGGAACAAGTGATTTGGTTCCATGATTATTTTCATCTGTTACTCTGAAAATTATCGAACTTATATGACGACGATGGAGATGTTTTTCTGACATTAATTAAATTGTTTTTCAATATTGTATTTTAGTATATCAAGATTTATTTCGTGTTATATAAAATTCAATTATAATTACAATAAACTAAATAGATTTAAACTAACTAAAACAAAACTTAACTAATATGTACTCGTAAAAAGTAAAAAAAAAATACTAAAAAGAAACTAACCTAACCCCGAATCACATCGGTGAAACTTGCACCAAGAAGGCTGGCAAGGCTGGCAGCATTACCCCGTTGAATGGTTTGTCAAGGTAGCTGCCAGCCCTCATGTAACCAGTCACACTAATTAAACGGGTGGACAACTCGGCGAACAGTGTTTATGCCTCAAAACCCCAGGGACCCAAAGTCTCAACCCAAAAAGGCGCAAAACGGTAACAAATGTCCAAGGAAGAGTATTTTCTTTGTTTTTGAAGAAGACTCTGCCGAGGTAGCTGCTGCACCTGCACCTCTGGAGGTTGAGGAAACGTAAGAAAGAGGCAGAGTGTCCACACAGGTTGCATCTCAGACCAAAACACGACTATTACTCCAAGGGATGATATTATATTAAGGGATGTATTGTATTGTTTTATTATTAAGCTTCTAACTTGTTCCAAACGTTGCGTTACAATGTCGGCAATGATATTAGACACCTCAATAATCTTCCTTTTGAATATCTCGTATTACCCAACTAATCTCATCTTAGTCCCAAAACGGGTATTCAGATGTAGATTCAATAAGCACCCATAAGCACTTGTAGTAAATTTAATTAGATACAAACTGTTGTTCCTTTATGCTATGTATGAATAAGCATAAAATTTATTTGAGAAATGGAAAAAATAAAAGCGTCGGTTATGTCATATTTGTCAAGGTGTTTCGTGATTGATGTTCAACTCAGCTTATGGTTAAAGTCGTAACCATTGATTAAAAAAATATTGCTTACTTTGAACAAAAAATACCTTAACCAAAAATTCATTGAAATTTCATCTTGTCATTATTGACATTTATGTATTAAATATGATAGGTTTATTTTTTAAGTATTTAGGTAAGTGCAGTACAGTATAGTAGTATATTATTAAGTTGTTGCTGTTATATGTTATTTAACGTCATTTTAATCGTTTCTGCTTCACCCAATGTTTAGCTGGTAGATAATTCTTTGAGCAGTTAGTCCGCCATCTGTACGATTTTTCCCTTCCTCCCTCCCTTAAAATTTTTACAGCAACTTATCAATGTTCAGCAGTGTAAGCCTTTGGCTGTAAAATTTCAAGTAAAACGCTAACGTAACCTCAAAATTTCTGTTTTAGTATCCTTCTTTACAATACCCAACCCTCACAAGCAAGCAGTATCTATGCAGACAATAGAAATATACAAAAAGCATATTCCTCAAACGACAAAAGTGATAACACTTTTGCTATTTTTTCCGCTGACACGGAAACCGTCGAGCCAAAGTTCACAGCAAGCGACAAACATTGAAACTCCGAACAACAATTGAGGAACCCTCTTTATTATGTGCTATACGAGTCCAACTGAGAAAAATGCGCTTATATTTCATACAAGTTGCTGGTCGCAAACTTTGTAACGCTCTGGAAAGTGTTTTTTTAAGTTTATATTTTAGGTTCCAGATGAATGTCGTTGGAACTACAGTTGAGGCATTTTATCATAATGTTAAGAAATTACAACACTGAGACTTGTTCAAGACTTTTATTCTTCGAACAGGGTACAACTTCAGGTACAACCTCTTCAACTTGATGCCACAAACCAACTGAACTGCCGAACTCTGCGCTCTCGCCGAATACAAAACTCCCCTCCAAAAATATATCGGTGTTGCCAGTAAATAAATTTAAGTTTAACAGTTATAAGTACCAGTTCGAATAAATGATAGCAGCTATTTATTTAAATTTTACGACAATAATAACTGCAGGTGGCATTACCGAAAGCAAAAATGTTATAATATCCACATTTTTGGTACCTTATACTTAAGTATACAAAATAAGGATCATTAGTCTACTGCAATCATCAAGTAATCAAAAACTCATCATCATTTCATCATCATTACAGGCAAAGGACGTCCACAGCTGAACATAGGCCCCCCCACGGCTTTCCACAGCGACCGATCACTAGCGGTATGCATCCAGTTTGATCCTGCTATCTTTATAAGGTCGTCTGTCCATCTTGTTGGTGGACGTCCTACGCTGCGTCTTTAGTCTTTAAGGTCTCTAATCTAGAACTTTCCTACCCCAACAAAAACTGATAATTCAAAATCAACAAAGATGGGGTTGAGGGATTTGCCAGATTTGGTGGTTGAAATCCTACCATGCAAATTTTTAAAAACGCCAAGCGTCGCATGTTCGTCTTACTTTAGAGTGCTTATGTGTTTGCGCCGTTTGGCGTGGAAACATTTGGGCGTAGAGACCTTCTGCTAAACTACGGAAAAAAAGGTCAAAGACTAAATTTTGTTTCGGTTAGTAAAATATCTGTCTAGTTCCAAGCTCAAATGATTATAAGGTATAGTTCTAAATTAAAGTGGCATTGCAGCCAGCGTCATAACTTGCTTGCCGCAAGAATTGGTTTCGGTCTTGAATAGGTAGGTTTTTTTTTTATGGTGCATGTCTTTGTTATTTTTTGTTTGTTTTTAAAGAAAATATTTACAAACTTTTAATTTCTTATTTAATTTTGTTTGTGGAGAGGAAAATTGAAAATAAAAACATTTATTAGGAAAAAGCTAACCAGGTTTTGCTGACAAAACCATTAATTCTGATTCTTTTATTATAAAAATAATAAGCACACCATCACATCTCCTCACAACACCCACATAGTCAACAGAGCGCCAGTTTTCCTAAGTTAACTAATTAGGGAGTTACTCCGCCACAAATATTCCGTTAAGCTGAAACTGGCTGTAAGTTTACTAGATCTAAGTTCTATGATATAAATAACAAGATTCGCGCCAAATCCAGGCGATTAGGCAGAAGATTGAGCACTAGGTTCTTAAGAGTAATTTTGAATTTTTAGAACATTGTTTCTCAAACTGTATACGAATAGCGTAGATAATGTTATAAAGACAAGTAAAAGAGTAAGAGATTTTTGTGTTTACAATTTAAGTTTACAATGACCAAATAAATACAAAGAGTGAGATACAAAATGAATAAGAAAGGAGTACTATCCCGTAACCGTTCCTATGAATGCAAAACTCATGATATCTATACTAAACTAATATAATAAAGCTAAAAAGTTTGTTAGTTTGAACGCTAATCTATATATATGACTCTAATAGCTAATATCAGGAACTGCTGCACCGATTTGAAAAGATATTTTTGTGTAGGATAGTTTATTTATCTAGGTAGGATTTAGGCTATAAAACATAACGCTGCGGCGATAGGGTGTAGTATGTAATTAAAATATTAGTTATTACATGTAGCATTTAGGCTAGTAAATCGGACGTCTTACGAGGTCAGTGACCTCACTGACCGTACTGACCTATGTACTAATGACGTAGAATGTAATGTATTTTATACTGATTTGTAATACGTATGTTCTCTTCATTAAAACCCAACTTCCATTGGAACAACATCTCTTTTATTTCAACAAGTCAAGGAGGAACGAAACAAACTCAAAACGCGCAGACGCAGTCGCGGCGGAACGCTAGATTTATCAGAATAGGCTACAACCTCAATGAGGGTGAAGCTTAAAAAGAAGATTAGGCTCCGTCATATTCTTATCATCATCTGGGGTCAAATCTCCACAAACTTCTGCGCCTGTTTTCCTATCCTGGATGGTCTCTTCTATCCATCTATCTATAAGGATTTAATAGGCTACGCCTTGACGCATTAAAACGTAATTTAATATTATAAGCTATATGGCAATTAATACACAATCAATTGGTATAAAAAGTAAAGACCAAACTGATTGGGCTTTGGCCATTTCAAAGTCAGATCTCTAGTCTTGGAAAGGGAATTTCGGAATACCAATAAACTAATCTGATGACGTCTCGTCACTTCACAGCTGATAAAACTGGACTCTGAGGATCCAAACGGACAATAGTTTCGCAAATTCGGCAAGAATATTAGCATCACGTTCTATAAAGCTATTATTTAAGACTTTAAGTGTTACCCAACTTGCCACCGTTCATAAATCAGAAGAGATCTCCAAAAGCCGGGTGACTACCCGAAAGGCGGCAGATCCTGGCCCTTAATGGCTGTTGTGTCGATCTCCTATGCGCATTGTAGTCGACATATTTAAACACAAATACCTATTGTGTTGGTAATGTCGTGTTCCCGTGGTATTTCCTAGCGACGTTTTTGCCTATTGTGCTCTGGCTGGTGGGGGATGGTCCAAGGACGTGTGTCAAAAAACTACTTCAGAAAAATATTTTTTCCTTAAAGGTTAAAATTGTACTAAACACAGGCAGTTTACAATAAATCTGCTTGTTTTTAGTACAATAATGTCCTAGTGCTCGTGGTCGATTATTGAATGATTGTTTATTTTTTGAAGTAAGTTAAGTAGGTTTAAATATGTCATAAATTGCACTTATAAAAAACAATTCTGTCGGACAAGGAATCAAACCCTGTGTGCATCACGCTACCCGGGCGCATGCCGATACCACTCGGCCACCGACACATTGACAAGCCTGTTGAATTGCTTTCTTTAACACGTAGGCTGCATGTCAGGGTTCGATTCGTTGTCTGACACAATTGCTTATTACAGGTGCAATTTAGCAGTCAGTGTGCCAAATCCTTTATGTTATTAAGTTTGAATGCTGATAAAACACTTAAAAACCTAAAATCAAATGATAGGAAAAAATTAAGGATTTTTCATAGTGAAAAAACAAAGTTGTTCTATCCTATCCTTCCAAAAGACTAAAACTTGATTTCCAATTCATTTCATGGTTAGTGATTTTATTCAATACATATATAAATACTTGACACATTAATTAAATTCATATATTCTTAGGACTAATAAAAGTCGTGTTACGTAGTTTTGCTTATCACTTATTCCAAGTCTCCATAAGCATATTTGTTGGTTAAGTTTTCCATACAACACACGAAGTGGGATAGCTTTTACTTGCGTTTTGTTCCACATAATGGATTGTAAGCTAAAGTTATGAGCTGTTGTTAACTCTATTAACTTTAGTTTATAGAGCTCGGGAGCGCGAATTAAAATGCATTTGTGATTATGAGTGACTTGGCAGCCAAGTTTTCTGCATTAAATTAAAACATTCTACTTTGGTTTGTTGTGAGTAATAAGTATATTTAACTTAAAGTTTATTTTACCACATATAAGACCGCTTACTTATGAAATAAGCAACCAAACTTTGCACACGGGTGGGGCTTGAACCCGCTACCATTGGCGGCCAATGTACTGTCCAATCGAGCTACCGTGCAGATTGACAGCCTCAAGGCCACGTCATTACGCGTGACTTCAACGCCATCTACCCAACTTTTATTGTAACAGTGGAAAATGTTTCCCACCCGTGCGCATTTTTGGTTTCTTATTTTATCTTATAAGTACCTCAACCAAATTACCACTGTGAGTGTAAAACGTTCTAAATCTATTTCAATAAAAGTTATAAACACAATTCTCTAACCAATTAACAATCTATTACTATGGTCGGTTTGTTATCACGGAAATAGAATGAAAATGATTAAGTCCTCGGTGCTTTTTGTAAAAGAAAGTGATCTTGATTTATTATTGGATATTGAACACCAATTGGTGTTGGTCGGAGTAAAGATAACCTGTGTCGGTGGGGTACTCAAGCAGCGCAGACGCCAGCTGTGAATGTGGAGCACCCCTGCAAACCATGGCCCACCTCACTAACTGTCCCGCATGCTCGAGCACCTGCTCGTGTGAGGACTTACTTGTCTGTTACCAGAGGGCTACCACAGTAGTCGCTTTCTGGGCAAGTAAATTTTAACCCGTGTTCTTGCCGACACGAAAGAAGAAGAAGAAGACCAAGAAGACCAATCACATACATTGCTCTGATGATAAGTAGCCAATGTATTTGCGTGTTCTGAAAACCTGACACAACTCTGGTACCACAACACCCAGACCTGAGACAATATTGAAAATTATGATTTCTATATTGTCCCGATCAAGAATCGAACCCGGGAGCGGCGACGCCTTGAAACCCAGCGTGCCACCACTACACCACGGAGGTCGTCAAATTAAAGACAAAAACAATCAAGAGGTTTTTTATCTTTCGATGATAACATCATGATTGTTAACTCAGCCTAAGAAAGCAGACTTGGAAATGTTATGACAGCCGTTTGAAGCAGCACACGAAAATGAGCTCCAGGTTTTATTTTATTGTTGATACAGTAATCGGCGCTTTATATCCGCTCCATCCAAGCCCAGTCTTATTAATATTTGCTGAAAACAGATTGTAAGGGAGATACTTTATTACAGTTACATTCCTCTTCGCACGCCTCGCTTAGAAGATTTTCGATTTAGGTGTAAGATATTAAAAGCACAATTCCTCAAAACGTACGAGTGTTACAAACGTACTCTGCCGTTTTTTGCGAAAATGTGTTAGTGGGAGTACGCGAGATTAAAAGGATTCCGCACACGAGATTCTGCATCTGTCGCCATTTTCTTAATGTGATTGCATCAGTCAGATTTATCTGAACAACTAATAGATTCTCGTGAAAATTTCAACGCTGTATTCAAAGGTTCAAAAATTTGAGTAATTAGGTAGCGAGTAATTTTGCTCGCAGTCAACAAGTTAAAATCTAGCTTACGAAAAATATTTTAGTAAATAAGAAGATGTGGCAGAGGATAAGAACACTATGAAGAAACTGACAAATTGATGTTTGGTGGGTAGTTTACAATTTATTTTGAGAAATTCCCTCAATGTTTCGTTTGCGTTCAAAAGTTTCACGAGCTACGTATAGACCATCTTACCGCCCTATATTTTAAATCTTAACAAAAGGCGTTTCACAATTTCTCCCAAAGTCGCATAAAATTCCTCCCTTTTATTTGCCAGCGAAACCCAAAAACGAGATTATTTTTTGTCGCGCTCCGTAGTTCGCCGCCGTAAGTAATTTTCGACACTCAACGTTAGCGAAAAGCACCGTTGAAGATGATCGATGACGCAACAAAACACGATGACACCGAACAAGGTAAAAGAACATAGCGGGGTATAGTTAAAGACCGATGGGGCAGAATAGTTCTAGGTAACGGCCTACTCTGCGCTTTTGGTTGAGAAGTAGAAGAGAAGAACATCTCGACCAAAAGCGCAGGACAGGCAGAATCACAGTGGTGCTACCGGTTGCTGAGAAAACCTTGGATGATAAATAATACTTTATTTGACCATTTACAATGATTTTGCACTAATAATGTACAATCCGTAATCCGCTAATGACAATACTTATATGCATGTCATTACACGTAGGTACCGAGGTAAAATATGCAAGTTGATTTATCTCATTTTTTTAACCTTAACATATGTTTAGCCTCCAAAGTAAATATATTATTAGCGTTTACCAAAGCGTGTCTCCGTTTATGATGAAATGGTTATAAATATAAATATTGGACACCAATCACATACATTGCTCTGATCCCAAAGTAAGTAGAATGCACTTGTGTTATGGATATTAGCCTCAGCGGTGGTACCACAACACCCAGATCCGAAACAATATAGGAAATTTTAATTTCTACAGTGACCCGACCAGGAGTCGAACCCGAACCTCTGAGCGGCGACGCGTAAAAAACCCAGCGTGCTTAGCCAGGTCGTCAAAAGTCGTCGGAGGATATAATTACTGATTGCTTATCAAGAGCAACGCTATGTTTGTGGATTTATTTTAGTCGAGTCTAGTTTATTTCAATTCTAAGTTGCGAGCTTTTTAAATTAAGAAGGATAACACTTCTTAATCTTCCAGGTACTTATAACAAATCAGATTACTTTTTAATAAATTATCAAGTATCACACATTTGGTGATGTTATGCATTGGTCAAAAATTGATTATATCTGACCAGAAATAGCAAAAACAACTAAAATATAAATAATGTTGAAAGAGAAAGGGTAAGGTGAACTAAATATTAAATTTAAGATAATTTAATAAAATAATATTTATTTGTTTTTTATTTAAAACCTTCATGCACAAACAAAAACTCCATATGGCGGGCTTAATGCTAAAATCATTCTATACCTGTCAACCATACAGCCTATACAGAGAAATGCTGGAGGCGCGAAGGAAGTGATAGAAGGGCAAAAGAGAGAACTTGAACAAAACTAGAATAGGTATCATATATAGGTAAAATATCTATGGGCTTACTATTGGTTAACCTGGTTATCATTAAGAACGGACCTAAATCTGTTACTTTACGGTGAGAAAATGGTGCAATAATGAACTGTATTGACTCGAAACAGACGAACTCGGGTGCATGGCTGGGGAAACGAGAGGAGCGTGACATGCGTGTATGACAGTCCCATCTAACTGTAACATGTTATAATTTGACGTAATCTAATGGGTCTTTCAGTCCGAAACTTGGACTCTACATCAAAGGCTGTCACGCGACGTTTACATCGAAATGTCGCGTTGAATATTGAATTTTGAGTTAGCCCGTGTTAAGTAAAGCCGAGAGCAGAAGAATGATTATGTAACCAGCGAGCGATCTTGACGCAATTAAATATTGGATACCAATAACACCCAATCAGTAAACTCAAGTGGCAATGGACCTGGCACATAGCGCGAAGAACTGATGAACGTTCGGGCAGAAAAGTTCTAGATTTGAAGCCCTTCGACCAAAAACGCAGTGTGGGACGTTCACCGACAAGATGGACAGACTACCTTGTAAAGACCGCAGCATCAAACTGGATTCAGACCGCTAGTAATCGGTCGCTGTGGAAAGCCGTGGGGGAGGCATATATTTAGCAGTGGACGTCCTTTGGCTGATAATGATGATGATGATGAATAAGACCAATTGTTCGGATTCCAAAATAAGTAGCTTTTGCACTTTGTTGAGGACACCAGAAACAACGGGGGTACAAACTCAACACCCACATCCGAGACAATATTTAAAAATTTGATTTCCACTTTGATTTGGCTAGGAATCAAACCCGGATTCTGAAAAGTAACGCCTTTAAGCTCCTGCTTGCTACTGATTAGCCATTATACCAGTAGGTCGTCTAATTAGAATCTGTCTTTGGAAATGGTGTAGCTGGATCACTGTATTTGTCAAGGCTGTCAAAATAATACTAATATGTAAAGGTGTTCATAGAGTAGCATCTTCTACGCATGTGTGCTCTTTTTTGAACTTGCGTGCTGGTGCGTAAATAAGAGACACACACACGTAGAAAAGAGAAAGAACCTGATATAGTTCTATTAAATGTTGTAAGTTATTTTTTTGAAAGCTGTCAAGGTCATCAACATTTGCGATGAGATTGCGATTGCGACACGTAATCGTACAGCCAAGTTCGTCGTAACGCTGTTAGCGTGAATGGGTTCATTTCTGTCGCCAGGTGTCGCTGGTTTGTATGAAATGTTTTTGCCCTTTCGCGCTGAAAATATTCTGGTTCGCAAACTAAGATTCAGTGCTAGTGCTAGATTTTGTAAGATCTATATTAATGTTGCATATGTTGCATTGTTTGTATGTATGTCTAGGATAATATAAAAATCTTTAACCTCATAAAAAAGAAATAAGCGTATTTTGTATCATATGTGTTCTGAGAAGCATAGAATGAACTGTAATATCTCGTTCGTACAAGCCAAATCCGGTCGGTTTTAACAGAAGTTCCTATTAAAATAAATATCTTTTTTTTTTCAGTGAATTCCAATTTTCAAATACCAGTTTGAATGTTTATCTGTAAATATTTTTTTTATTCGCAAGAATCCTTGCAAAATTAATTACCGTTACAGGAGATATAATCAAATCAAACCAAAAGACAAATTTTATGAACCTAAGTTAAAGTTAATTTTAAACATTACTGACTTTTTCTATACAGCTTCTTTTTCACAAAATTTCCATATAGAATTGTAAACAAGCCGCAGCACTTCATTATTCACGAAATAATGTATACCAACCGCGCCTTTGACGGGGGCTAGATAAATTAAAATAAATAAAAAGAGGAGACACGGGAAAAATGGTGGAGCGCTTTCTACGGACCCCAGTTTGTCCGCGTCCGGCCATGCCTCCAAACTCGTAAATTACCCCCATCCACCCATTTGGGTACATATAAAAGTATTTTAATATTGTACAGTTCGTTTTGGTACGGTTGAATTGGCTGCCCATTTACAAGATTAAAATACACTTTATAACGTTGAAAAGTCAATGTGTTTGAGTTTATTTAGTCTACTGTTAAAAAGTGTTTGTCTATGGGAAATAACTAAAAATACATTTAAGATAGTCCCAAAAAATGAGGAGAGTCTGTAATAGCATTAACGTAGGTAAAGCAATATTTTGACATTGATAGTTATAACCATCACATTGACCATCTCAAGCATCATTCAAGAAGGCAACGCAACTCCAAAAATAAATTATTGCCTATATGGATTCCTTTCAAGAGTTACTTTTTGAAGTCATTTTTCACTTTTTTGTTAAAAAACTAATTTTATTTGAAAATTTTCTGTGACTTTATGAGAGCGGTTACACCTTTTAACTCTGTTCCTTTATAAGCTACAAAGTACCAAACATAAATTATGGGGTCATAATCACTGAACTCCTAAGCGTTAAGGAGTTCTAACTATCAGCTCAGCTGTGACTCCATTTTGTGTATTTGACGTACAGACATGTCAATAAATAATAGTTCAAAACACTATACGTGCATTTGACATATAGTGTTTCCCTCGATTACACCAAGACCCCATCATCAGATCCCGACTTGGCAACAATGGGACTAAATAGAAAGTAAACTCTCGAAGTGAAAAAAGTCGAATCGGTCCACAAATGACTGATATATGAGGTAACATAGATAAAAAAAGATCCTACATTCTAATTGACAACTTTCTCTGTTTTAAAGTCGAATAAAAACGAATGTATTGCTAATTTTGCTATGACTTCAGCTAAGTCAATCGATTTTATACGTTCAAACAAGAATAATCTTTGAGTACAGCTTCATCAAATACAATTTCCATTAATTCTGTGTCAAAATTATGTTTCACAAAAAAGTAACCACCTCACGCACCGAAAGCTCTTCGTATTCCTAAAACATGTACCTATTTATTAGGCCATCGATCACTCGCATTAAATAAAAGTTACCCCACCTCCCCTTTCCTAGTACTGGGGGGATGATGACGCACATTTACCCAATATACCCTCGATGAAGGGTGTATACTGATATTTTTGGGAATGTGTGAAAATGTTTATTTATTTATTTATTTATTTATACTTTATTGCACAACCAAAAATTTGTACAAAAGGTGGACTTAACGCCATATGGCATTCTCTACCAGTCATACCTTTGGGCTAAGCAGAAATGATTGTAGGCGGTGCGACAGAAAAAAAGAAAATGGGTTACTATTGAAAGAAAAAAAACGATAAATTTCACGCATAAAAAATATATATACATGAAAAAAAAACATATCTCATAAAATAAAACAAAATAACTACAATTTACAATAAATACAATATGATCTAATAAAATATTACATATACATAACGCAAACGATAAAATAAATACATATACTTGTACATACTATAATAATAATATACTA
The DNA here is from genome assembly GCA_963924145.1 of Pyrausta purpuralis. NCBI lineage: Eukaryota > Metazoa > Arthropoda > Insecta > Lepidoptera > Crambidae > Pyrausta > Pyrausta purpuralis. The sequence continues at coordinate 8,087,499 of OZ001646.1, forward strand.
TGACGATGTATTAGAAGCTTATGGATTACGCTTTGTTGATGCTTCCGATATACAAATGTTGAAAGTGTGCACGGACGAGTCTCTTAAATGAAAATTTACTGGGAGTCTGTTGAATTTTTGCCGGAAGGGCATTCCAGAGACGAATGGCCTGGACAACAAAAGAGTTTGAAAGGAAACCTGTGCGGTGAGCAGGAGTAGCGAGAGAAAGTTTATTAGAAGAGCGCAGCGGACGCGAGTGCGTGGCACTGAGATAGGTGAACTGGGATTTTAAGTAACAGGGAGAATTAGGGTCGTTTAAGATCGAGAAAAGTGTGCAGAGGATTCTGATTTTACGTCGAGAGTGAAGAGGTACCCATAAAAGCTGTGACCGGAAAGAAGAGATATGATCGAATTTGCGAAGACAGAAAATGAAGCGGATGCCAGAATTGATCAGTCGGTCAAGCTTATTTACAAGGGCTTGATTTAGATCAGGATAGCACACATCAGCATAATCAATGAGGGGAAGTACTAACGATTGTATCAAAGAAATTTTCTGCGAATGACACGAGTTTTTTTTCGTGAATATTGAATGTAACAGACAGTGAAGGAGCGTGAAAACGTGATTTGATTAGGTAAATCCGTACATCTACTGATAGAAATTTATATTTTGTTTAACTGCTTCGGTGGCGCAGCGGTTAGAGGGTCACACTTTAAAGCGGCGGCTGCGCCAGAGGTTCGATCCCCGGGGCGGGCCAAAAATATGTACCTGGGTTTTTCTGTTCAAAAATTCTATGTATGTAGGAATGTTATGTGTATATGATTCGGTTTTGTTTTTATAAAATCAGCGTTTCACTGTGTAAACATAAAATTAAGGAAGATGTACATGAAAATTTCAACACGCTTGCCGATGTAATCGCGTATTTGGACATGCGAGAGGAAGTTTTGTCACAAATTGATCTTTTCTTCACAAGTGCACTTTATGTCGCACTGTACTATTGTGTTTTTGTGCACTGTATTATTGAGTTTTTGTCTCACGTCCTATACTGAACGTAAAATTAAGGGAAGCCTGTAATTAGCTTTACTCATAGTATAAGCACTAGATAAGAAATATAAATATACTGTACATTACGCTGTTGGTTTTCTTAATAAAAATAATAATAAAAAAAAACTAAGTGCAGCCCAGAGTTTGGAAGTTGACGGTGTTTCACCCCCGTGCCTCGGAAAGCACATAAAGCCACGCCGTGTCCTGCGCCTGAGCTCTCTCCGGTCGTGTCAGATTGCTGTCCCATCGGACTATGAGAGTGAGAGGAATAGATACTACATCTGTGTTTGCGCACACACTTGTGCACTATAATAAGTCTCGCGCAGTCGTTTGTCGTTGTGACTGGCTACCGTAGTCAAAATCGGCTAGGGGACTATTATTATATATATTTTTTCACGCTAAAGGGCTAGAGGTGTTCGTAGCACAGCGGTGGTAGCGCTTTGGTAGTACTACCGAAGCTAATCAACTTACGGTTCGGTTCTTTGGATGGGTGACCATTCCGACAGTACACGTAAGTGACGTATATAACGAGCAGTTGAGTGCTTCGGAAGACACGTTAAGCCGATGTTCCCGGCTCATATTGGTTGATATTAGTCGTTAAGCCTAGTCAGAGGCCAGGTGGGTGATAAAATCTGACAACAAGGCTTGCCTTGCAAACCCCCCTCCGACAATAGGCACTGAGCCCGCGTGGTGGATTATGGTATTACTGTATCGTACTTGAGGTAAGGCCTTTGCCCAGTAGTGGGATGCTTACTGACTAACTTTACTTACCTACTTTTTTAGATATCCTACATCAGGCGCACATACCAGGCAGGATACTTTTGATTTGAAAATCACTAAGGACGTTAAAAAATGAGGTATGATAGTTTATACGCAATGTATACAACGAGTGACGTTAAATGCGCAAAACCTGAAAATAGGTTGATTGGAAGAATCTATAAAACTGGTTTTTGTCATATTTTTCAAAAAGTCTTCATCAGAATTTTGCCCTGTCTATTTGCTAATAAGACAAGCCATCACGTACGCAAACTCGCCAAAATATGTAAACAAGCAATGGTTAGTTCTTTATGAGCGTAGGTAGTTATAATAATAATGTCAGCAGTCCATCAGTCTGTCAATAATAGCGCAGCGGCCCGGTGAAAACTTACCGAATCCTCTCTCGACAGAGCGTCGTTTGCAGAGCAGGTACCAACTCTTCACTCGACAGAGCGTCGTCCGCAGAGCAAGAAATGATCAGAAGTGCCAGTAAAATTTGAACACCACATAAGACCTGAAATATTTTTAAAACTATTTTCTTATTTTAGATATAGGTCAATTATTTAGGGTCAAGTATGTAAAATTTTAAAATCATTTAGGGTGTCTGAGGTTTTCGCATTCAATATCACACGTTTTATTTGCAATTGTACGGACAACAGCACTTCAAGGTAAACACTGCGGTATCTTATGCAGTTGTAATAAGGACTATTTTGCAATAACAGCGGGTAATCTGATGTGCTGTCGCTGTATTACGAGACCCGATATTCAGTTCAAAGGATAAATCATTCATCACACCATAATTGTGTCTTTCAGCTAAATAGATCCGCCATTTTTCAGCTTACACTAACGCGATAGAGATCAAAACGGAATGTAAATTGTGCTTCAACCTCAATTATACTTGTAGATTGAGCCCACATTAATTATTTACGGTTCATACGTAAGTGAATGTGTTATTGTGTTAATTTTCAGCTATTAGAAACTGTTAGTATGTAAAATAGAATAAAGTTATACAATGTGTTAATTTTACACTTCATCGAACTTTCAGGAAGTGCTCTACTCACGGATTTGAACAACTGTTATTATCGACAACGAGAAAATAAATCTGCTGTTCCATATAAAAACTTATTTTATCCCGGAGAAAATGTATGGAACAGCTGATTTTATATCTCGATTTCGAAGTTGGTCCCATAGCAAAAGATGTTCAAAACCATCATTAGAGTTCTCCCTAAAGTTTGATCAAATGTAAAATTAACACATTGTACTATCAACATGCCTGTGACATATAAGTTAGTAGGTACTTGTATAGAGATTTATAGAGACCAAAATTGTTTCGATTTGTTTTCCTGTGAAATTTTTATTTCAATCTTAAATATTGTGTATTGCTAAAAGTATTATCGAATCAGATTTTTTAAATATAAATGATAAAAAACTTTGTTATTGTCATAAAAACCTCTCTTAATTAAATTACGAATTAAAATCATTTGTAATCGTATAATATTACGTGCTTAATCCAAAAATGGTCACAAAAAAGACCGTTTGCACATTACGACACGAGTCTGGAACGGGAAATTAAATACTTTGAAAATATGTAAATCTTTACCAATAAAATTTGTTTTTACAATACTTGTTGACTCCGTCATACTTTAGTAAAAGTTATTTTAAAATGATTTAAGTAAGAGACCAAAGACTTTTTAAATCACGCATGATTTCATTGCAATAAACTAACGTTATTACCGCTAGCACTGAAATGGAGTTTTCAACTCCGACTCTCGACTTCAAGTCTAGCAAAAAAACTTCAACGTCGTGATCATAACGGCGACAGCCAACTTATAAAATCGCGCTTATATCCAAAGTAATAAAAACAAAACCTCGCTCAAGTCGTGTCGGACCCGTTTCGTCGGGTACAAACGAGTGAGTTCGTTTCCGATTTTAATGAGTTTCAGTGTATCCGCTTACTGGGGCAAAGTCGGGGATTATTACTTTATCATACTAACTTGCTTTCTATAATGAAATTCTCACGGTTGCCATTGTATATTAAACTGTGAGAGGTTTATGAATTTCGTTAGGTTGTGTTATAACACGTCGTTAAATGGGGTGATTGTTTGATAGGGTAACTTTGATTTTTTTTTTGAAGCTTCAAATATAATGTATTCTTATAAGAAGAAATAAGAAACGAAAAATTGAACTTTGAATTCCGCCCCTGCAGGGTGGAATTCGAACCTAGAACCTCTGGAACACCGGGCCAACGTTCTTTCCAATCGAGCTACCGTGCCAGGGGTTGCAAGTTTGAATCCTACCTGTCCGCAACTTTTGGTTTCTTATTCCACTGCTGGGCAAAGGCCTTACCTCATCTGTATGATGGTTTGAGTTTATCCTGCATGCGGCTTCATGGATGGGTGGAAGGGTGTTTGCAAGGCAAGAAACTAACCTTTGGATGAGTAAAAATTCCGAATATTAAGTGACGTTATGACGACCATATCCGTTCTTTGGAAGTCATGTTAAGCAGTTGGTCTCGGCTAATATCGGTTGATATTATTTGTCAAAGGCCTTATGTGCGGCTTAAATGCAATAGTATAAAATTGAACAATAAATAGTGTTTTTTTGAATCATAACAAAATACTATATGAACTATACACATATAGGTAAAACATAATGTAATGTAGCTATTTGGGGTAGTAAAAATGTAGATTATTAATAACAGATGTAAGATAGTACCTGCGTAGGTGGCAATTTAACTTTTAATTAAGTTACCACTTGCGTAAATAAGTGAGCTAGAATATTCTCAAATACATAAACAAAACTAGTAACTTAGTTACATTAGGTTTCATCTTCTATGGTTATTTAACTTTAAAAACATAGTTCTTAACAATGCGAGTCAGATTCGAAAATTAAAGAACGAAGAATAATAGAGCGGTCCACCCACAGCAGACTACGAACAGATTGGATTGGATTTTTCGTCTAAATCGTAAAAGGAGGATTCATTGTAAATCCGGTTGGGTGCACACCTCTATTGATTGTAACCTGAATGGTCCTAAAAAAATAAAGAGGAACTATGTTCAGTGATTAAATCTGCTGACGAAAGCTTTGTAGACTAAAAGGTTGGGGCTGAAGATTGATTCGGTTTTTGTCGTGTTTTTAAGGAAAAAACCGGCTACGTGCGAGTTGGACTCGCGCATTGTGGGTTTTTAACTTTTAATGAATTAGCGGTCCACTTACTTGCATTAAACCAAAATACCACAATATTTTGTTGACAGCACAAATAACTTTGTTATTCATAGTTTTTGTATGAAGGACAAAGTTATATTTGCAGGTGTTGAAAATGTGCTATTTGCAGTTCGATCTTGTCGATCTATCCGACGACGACTTACGTATAATTTTTCGCAGAATAGGTAGCTGGAAAGGCATACCTGAAACAATGGAAACAAACATAAATTAGCAACAATCTCAAGAATTATCAATTCATCTTATGTTTAACACCGAGTTTTTAGACACAATAGCCAATCAATCGCTTTCGCATATTCGTTTACATAGTATTTAGTGACCTTCATGTCACTAAACATTGTATTTGTTTTGACACTGCACATTCCAGGTTGGACGCTCCAGAGAAATAATATTAAATCATGTCGTCAAGGTCCACGTTTTACACCCATAGAGTGCTATACTCCAGATGTCCACTTTCACAGGTTTTTGGCGAACACTGCCAGCTATCTTTATTGAACTAGCTTTTTTTAAAATTAGTATCTTGCCTTGCCATTGCTATCCCTGCGTTTATGCATAGTGTACCTACATCTGGAGTGCACATCGCGATTTCGGTGAGCCGCGTCAAGCTGATCTCGACGTTAAGCGATGTCGACATTGCCGACAGCCCGCACGCCGGCTGCCATCTCTTAGACCCTTTACACACTGCGACTTTTAGCAGCGATGCTAACGCGCGTCAGTATCGATGCAGTCGTAAAATGTCAATCCCAATTCTCCGTCGTACCTTAAAGACAAATTCTCGTATCTCCATACTTCTCATGACCGGTCCCTTCGCTCCAGTAGCTCTCTCCAACTGTTCACTCCGCGTCACTCTTCTGGCTTCATGTCCAATTCATTTACCCTCACAGCCATTCGACTTTGGAATGACTTCCCAAAGATAGTACAAACATCCTCCTCCAAATTCTCTTTCAAGATGGCCCTCCGAGCACTTTACAAGGAAGAGATATCGAACTTGTCTCAATAACCTCTTTTTTTTTCTCACATGTGTACCATTAGTATTATTATTATGTGTATGTACTATGTGTATGTTTATTATTCCATAATTATGTATTAATGTATACGGTATTTATGTAATAAGTAGTATGTATGTTTATTTTTTGTTTAAATACCTATTGTAGGTTCAATCAAGCTCTCACTTTTGCCCTTCTATCACTTTCTTCGCGCCGCCAGCAATTTCTCTGTATAGACCTATGGTTGACTGGTAGAGAATGCTTTTAGCATTAAGTCCGCCATATGTACCTTTTGTTTGTGCATGAAGTGTTTTTAAATAAATGTCAACCATTACACACTGCGCTACTGTTAGCATCGATACAGTCGCGATGCAGAAGCTGGAAATTGTCAAATTATGTCAGTAGACAATACACGCCAAAATTCAGTAATTTTGGCGCTGCATCGATGCTAAATTAAATATGTTCATTGCGTGAATTGCGATGCTGAAGCACGTTTTCAAAACGCGCGACTGCAACGATGCTAAAAGTCGCAGTGTGTAAGAGGTCTTATGTCAATGGCAAACTCACGTGCCCATATTGTGCACGACAATTGTAGCGAAGGTAGGCTTCGTAAGTCATCTTCATACACACTAGCGCAGAGCCGATCAGGAGTCGAAGTGATCGCCATGGCCGAAACCAGTCGGAAGTAATATACAATATACATCTGGGGGCCTATTGCAAATTGCAATTTGTAATCCAACTTTAGCTGTTCGATTTCCAAGCAGCTCAATTTCGACTCAGTGTAAACGAATATTATCAATAAAATAATATTATCATAATACTACAATAGTACGAATATTCAAATTCATGATTCTAATTCTGATTCTAATTCTAATTCATATTTATGTTGTTTTATTTTAATAATAATATAAATATCATGCGAAAAAGCAATACGAATTGCTAATTGGACAGTGAAGCTGAGCCGCTTACCTATCAAAACTGCATCGCAATACGCGGCCTGGTCGTCGGTAATTAGACTACCTAAGTATTTAAAGTTTTAAAATAGTAATAGTCCCCCTAGTCGATTTCGACTACAGTGGCCAGTCACAACGATTACCCGACTACACGAGTGCACAGGTTAATAATAGTGATAGGGAGAGACTGGAAGCGTTTGAGATGCGGTGCTGAAGGAGGTTTGAGAGGATCAGCTAGAAGGAAAAAAAAGAATGAAGAAGTCTTTAACATGGTATAGGAAAAGAGAAAACTAATAGCAACAATTGGGAGTGGAAAAGCAAAATTTTGGGAAACTTGAAGACACGACAGTTTCATCAGAACTATAATGGATAGAAGAATAGAAGGAAGACTGAAGAGAGGAAGACCAATCATAAGGTGTATCAAGAGGTCAAGAGAATGGCAGAAGAGCGTAAAGAATGGGAAAAACTCTACCGACAAGAGCCTTAATTAAATTAAATGATGATGACGATTTCGTTGGTATAGCCGATTTAGAAAAATACATACTAACTCAATATTAACTTGAAAAAAAAAACCAAAAGCAATTAGCTTTTGTTAGTAAATCATTCATTCTTTCTCAATTTAATGCCTTTCAGAAGTATCCACAGCACCTGAACTAATTTTGTCTGTTCTTTTGTAGCCCTTGGTAGATAAATAGCGCCCCTATTTCTAAAGTTGACACCAGGGAGAAAACAATTGTCACGATTCACAACCTATATTTAGAATGGACGTGGTAAAGTTAACGACAAAAGTTATATTAGATAGATAAAAGATACATAGCGCTGATTGTATGATTTGACAAGATTTTTTATTTTAACACAACAAAAAATATCTTTAGCGATTTTTTATAGGTGGAAGAAAATGAGAATTATTACAGCGGCGTGAAAGAAAAAAAACCGGCCAAGTGCGAGTCGGACTCGCGCACTGAGGGTCCCGTGCCAACTTTAACTGAATTAGGGAATCCACTTACTTCTACTAAGTAAAATACCACAATATTTTGTTGACTACAAATATAACTTTGTTTTTCATAGTGTTTGTATGAAGTACAAAGTTATGTTTGCGGTTGTTGAAAATGTGCAATATCTCTAAAACTACTCGTTCGATCCCGTCCGAACCATTTTTCAAATGATTGATGAGAAAAATGGTTTTAGGAACCTCAATGTCATTTTAAATGACCTATCCATAGATACCCCACACGCATAGGTTTGACTAAAAAAATTTTTTTTGGTTTTAGTTTCATGTATGGGAGCCCCCCCTTAAATGGAATTATTTTTTGTATAAGAATCGGTAAGCGGTTAAGAGGATACATCTCCCTACCAAATTTCAATAGTGTAATGCTTATAGTTACAGAATAAAATGGGTGTGACATACGGACGGACAGACAGACAGACAGACAGACTTGACGAAACTATAAGGGTTCCGTTTTATGCCATTCGGCTACGGAACCCTAAAAAAGAATGAGAAGTTTCAGTTCAGCAGTCGCAGCTTTTAAATAGCACAAATGTGTTGCAATACGACGCGCCGGTAAAAATATTGTTACCTATTATTACGCTTTTTTGTGCGTATTCATCATATGGAGATGATTTTTACTAATTACTGCATACTAATTAGAAAGGCAATACATACCTTTATTTGTATGTACAACACGTATTTGATTGCCAACAATCTTGTGTGGTGGCCTCCCTGATTAGATACAGTGTACCGCAAATCATTAGTTATTGTGGCGTTCGGTCTGATGTGTAACGGAGCTCTGTGATTGCTGCCATTACAAGGCTATACCTAACATTCGGTTGGCAATACGGGTTATCAGTAGTAGCTCCTATTCAAGCTATCATTAGAGATTGATTAAATGTTATAAATGGCATGCTCTTAGATTAATTGGTTCCTGTTATCCTATTTAGATGACATTTCGGCAGAGTCCTCAGAACATCGACATAAAAGTTCCTTCTAAAGCTTTTCAGTAAATGTCAAACTTAATAAAAACATTTTAATTAGTTGATTATTTGATTCTTTAATCAATTTCCAGAGCGTGTTTGTGATAAAAACAACAAAAATGTTGAGTCAGTACAAGATAGGTGGATAATTGCTTCTACGTAGAGTAATTGTGATATATATACACAGTTTGGTCATAAATACTGTAACAATTAAAAATATGAAAGATATTACATTTGAATTTGGAATCTGTCATTTTTGTACGATTGCTCATTGTGTGTTGTGTGTTCTAATTTTGGCACCAATACATTTTATAATATTTTGCGATATTAAAATGGAGTGGGGTGATAACGAGAACCGAATCGCTGTGATTGCATTACACAAAGTTGGTATGGAGCCAAATGCAATTTTTAAAACTCTCCATGCGCTTGGTATTAGTTGTTTGTGACAGAAAAAGATCTGGCCGTCCACGTAGTGTTCGTACGCAAAAGGTGGTCAAAGCAGTAAGGGAAAGAATTCGCAGAAATCCTGTCCGAAAGCAAAAGAGTTTCTCTCGGGAGATGAAGATAGCACCCAGAACCATGTCGCGTATTTTAAAAGATGACTTAGGACTTGCAGCCTTGCAGAGGAGCACTGATCATTTTTAAACTGATAATTTAAAAAAGAATAGGGTGGAAAAATCGAAAAAACTACTGAAGCGGTACGCAATGGGAGGTCACAGAAAAAAAATGTTTACGGATGAGAAAATCTTTACAATTGAGCAAAATTTTAACAATAAAAATGACCGTTTTTATGCTCAAACCTCTAAGGAAGCTTCCCAATCAGTCGGCAGTGTGCAACGTGGGCATTACCCGACTTCAGTGATGGTTTGGTGGGGTGTTAGCTATGAAGGAGTGACTGAGTCATATTTTTGTGGAAAAGGTATCAAAACATCGGCACAAGTGTATCAAGATACCATTCTTGATAAAGTTAGGTAAGCCCTAAAAATACCATGTTCAGTAACCAAGCATGGTTTTTCCAACAAGACTCGGCACCGGGTCATAAAGCTCGGTCCACGCAGTCTTAATTAGAAGCGAACGTTTCGGACTTCATCAGAGCTGAAGACTGGCCGTCGTCTAGTCCCGATCTTAATCCGCTGGATTATGATTTATGGTCAGTTTTAGAGAGTACGGCTTGCTCTTAACGCCATGATAATTTGGAGTCCCTAAAACAATCCATACGATTGGCAGTGAAGAATTTTCCCATGGAAAGAGTGCGTGCTTCTATTGATAACTGGCCTCAACGTTTAAAGGACTGTATTGCAGTCAATGGAGACCACTTCAAATAAGCTTTTTATATTTTAAATTGTTTAATATTTATGTATAAAACTAACACACTGTAAAAGTAATAAATACTATTTGCATATATTTTTTTCTTCGAAACAATATTTGTGGCAAGACTCGGTCTTTATTTAAAGACTTTATTACACAAAGCATAGTGTACAAAGGTGGACTTAATGCTAAAAGCATTCTCTTCCAGTCAAACCTTTAGGTCATGCAGAGAGATGGCAATGGGTGCAGCGAAATGAAAACAGAGAAAATTAACAAAAAAAATAACAATTACCTAATATTTAAAGTAAGAAATATATGTATGTACATAATGTGATCGCAAATATGTAGGTACATTAAACGAACTTAATCAAGCTATGATTTTAAACAACTTTTTTGTGTCATATATTTTTCCCACAAAATAAACGCAAATAGGTAAACGGCCAGCTCATACATCACTATCCATTTTTAAAACTTTAAAACGCCCGGTAATGCTGTCCAGCGATTATCCCAAACCGTGTGGTGTCCGGGGAACTATTGGGGGTAAAAAATTATCTCTCCCTCGCCAGACGGCCATAAACTTGACCCATTGAATAGAGTGGGCTAAGTTTCAGACGTCAGCGATTTTTGTCAAACGTTTAAATATGAAATAGGGCACACGAGTGAGATTCAAATTTTGATGATTTGATTTGATATTTGGGTAACCGGACCAATTCTATTTCCATTTTAATCTTCCCGAACCTGTCAGTGTCTTTTGAATACTGCGAAACTTTTTCTTTAACGAGAGAAATAGACGTTAGCAGGGCGCCTATATTCTTATAGGCATTGTAAAAGTGTCAGCGTTTAGTTAAGCATCGATTCTATAATCGTATTTTCATATAAAAACAACCACGTGGCTTAGCAGTCTTAAGTCAATAATTATAATGATAAAAATACTTTATTGCACACCATGCACATATAATTACACAGGATAGTATCTTATATATTCACTATAAGTACAATTTAGATTGTCTTATTGCTTGAAGCAAATATTGGTTTCTTCTGGAAGAAAAGCATGAAGAATAAAAGAAGAGGCATAGCGATGAAATATTTTAAACAAATTTGAAGTGGACAAGTGTTCAAATTTTATTATTTGATTTTTTTTAAATCTAAACATATGCACTGTACTTTTTTTCTACCGTATCAATCCGTAGACTCTACGCTACGCAACGCACGTAAATCAAAGTAGTTTCGGTCGCCTCAATTTCTACTTTGTACCACAACTGCTTCGTTACTTATTAATAAAACGGGTTAGGGTACAGCAGTATAATGGGACCCTAAACTGTTCCTCTGGAGTGTTCCGTCGGCAAGGCACTTCAGCTATTTACCTGACTGATTTAACATTCCCCGTTATGGTCTTGGAGGTGACGCAAGTGACCTTTGCTTTTGTGGGAAGTCACTGCGGAATATCTGTGTTAAAGCACATATTATTGTATTCTCAGATTGTTTTATTACAGTTGATGGAAATCTACACTACACGTTTTTACTTTTTGTGCGTTTTTTCCTACTACCTGTATGCAATTAAAAAAATGAACTCTTTGTATAATTGTTATCACAAATATTGAACTCATATAAGTTTTTCAATGAATTCCTTTTATTTTGAAGATAAGACGTATTTATTTTATTTTGCCCAAAAGTACTTCTAAAAATCCGTCCTTAACCTACAAGCCTACTTAAAGATGTCAGAAAAAGGTACACAGAGAAATCCTAAAACAATACATTTAAAATTAAGGCATCAACGTAGCCGGTCGTTGACAAAACACGCCCATCTCATGTAAAAGGGCACTCCAAAAATTCGAGAAACGAAAATTGGGAGCCGCGGCTGAACATAAGCAATTACAAACCAATGAGGGATTAGATTAATCAAGCAAAAACAACCCTTAACGGTCTGCGGGACAAAGCTTGGGAGGATTAAAATCGCCCAACCGTTTTATTGTTTTCGAATATGCGGAATGAGGGATGCTTGGTGATGGTCTGTATATCTATCGATACAACGCAAAATGCTGTAAGATAAAGGTTACATGCCAACTTTTGACTGACGAGACTGACAGAATTGTATTTTATCGAATTACGTTTTAATTTTCCTCAGTTTGTCAGTCCGTGTAGGATACAATCATTATGACTAAACTGATGGACATATGATTTCTACAAGATCGAATCAAAACGAGGAGATACGTAGGTAATGGACGAAGGACTAAGTTGGACACCCTTCGATCACAGGGGCAGTGTAGGACGTCCACTGCTAAAATGGCTAGCCGACCGTGTAAAGGTCGCAGGATCAGATTGGATACAGACCGCTCACAGACGGTCGCTGTGGAAGACGTTGGAGGAGGCCTATGTTCAGCAGTAAACGTCCTTTGGCTGATAAAGTTGATTGTGATGATGATGACCAGACTGACGTGAGACCGTTGCTTAAAGAGATATTTTGACGCTAAGGATTTTTCTTTGACAAGGCAACACACTTATTTTTGAATGTATAACACCAGGAATAGTATATAGTCAGGAAGTAGATCACAATTTGTATCACGTGTTAGGTATTTTTTTCTCCCACGGATATTCTTATTCGTTATACTTTCATTTACAATGTTAGAGGAAGGTGCTTACACTTACTGATCCTATTTCATGCGAGCATGCTGGGAATAGGAAATTAATAAAAATATGGTTGCGACATTTTAAAAACACACAATTTTTAGCTTTATCGATACAGTGAATCAAAGAACGGAACGTCTCTATCTTAAATGGAGAGTGCAGATCGTAGAACTGAGCGAAGTGGTTCATCTAAATCCAGCCTGATCCAGTATTAACCAGTATCTGAATGTTTACTGGTTCGTACATTTTGTACCGAACACCGATATAAGCCTTGAATTTAGATCAGCTTAGAGTTGAACTGAATTGAGCGTCAACTGCTGACTGATGTTCTAAAGAGAAACAAGTGGATAGGGCTGCATTCATATAATAACAAAAAAAAACGTATTTCTAATTGCAACAAGTTCTTCAAAGGACGTTTATACAGAGTGTCATAAAAAGCACATGCCAAATAGAGACAGCTTATAAAATTCTAGCGGTCTTCCGCGACTTCGTCCGTGCATTTTGAGTTTGCTCCCTTCCCATCGCAGACTAAATTTTTAAAGCCAAAAACCATTCTCGATAAATAAGCTATCCAACACAAAAATATTTTTTCAAATCAGTCTTGTTGCTCCTGAGTCTTCAGCTTTATAATACTCGTATTAGTAAAGATGTGACTGAATTATGTTTTCGTATTTTCACTTACTGAGTTTTTACTAGGTAGGTAAGTTTTGACTTGGTCCATATCAAATTTAAACTCATTGGCTTCAAATACACCCGTGTTCTTTGATGAAACCAATTAAATGAAATTTACTTCGACACAGAGTCGGTTGGATTTCCTAGAAAACTGTTCGCCACCGAAGTCTTGTTAAAAGTAATGAAATCAAATGTTCATTTGTGAGTTAGTGTGTCTGTATTATATCAAGCAAACGCGCAATTAAGTCAAAATGATTGTGAAAAAATGGAATACTCTGTAAAATAAGTTACAATTAAGTACGTAAATTGGATTCATTCTGACACTAATGCGTTATATATGTGGCATATCATAAACAATATAGGTCCTCTAAGTAACTGGTTATCAATTCTAAACGGTTTAACTACAATCTTTATGCGCTGTAAGACCAATAAGCATGTTTGTTACCAAAATAATTTATTTGAGTGTATGTGAGTATATCTGTAATCTGTATAGTAATGTTATTGTTTTTTGTTTTGTTTTCTTTCTTTTTTTTACTTCAGGTGTGTGATTACACCAAGTGCCTAGCCCTGCTGGTGTTCTTTTCTCTCATCACAATTTCCAAGGTGTTCTACCAATGTATGATATTGGATGAACGCAATGCACTTGACAATGCAAATATCATCGCACACAGAACAGCTGGTTTCCACAGGAATTCTCCGCTTGCCTTCCATTTTATACAAAAATAACTTTAGACTGTTTCCCAGAAAACTTCATATAGGGAAAATAGCAAAATCGTGTACGAGTACATATTTTGAATTTTGTGTTCCATTTTAAAAGTTGTCCCGTCTGATTATATTTGTACAATATCACACATAGCTGCATACAAGTAATATTTTTACCGACTTAAAAAAGGAGGTTATCATTGAATTTGTTTGTATATTATATCGTTGGCTTTTTATTGACCTAGTAAGGCTTCCAAACACATGTGCTTAAATTCATAAGTGTATGTATGTTTGTAAACGGATTTCTATATAAAGAAAAGTCTGAGTTTAGTTAAATTAGGTATATTATAAGTAAGGGTGTAGTGTAAGTTTCACCAAAATCGGTCCAGTAGTATTTGAGATATAGGTAATAAATAAAAATAATGAAATCAAAAATATTTTAAAAATTAAACCTACCTAACGACTAAACAATTATGGTACACTTTACCAAGAACGGTTGAGTACGAAAGGATCACCTTGAAGGTAAAATTCCATGTTTCATTGTTTACATGAGTATTTTAACATCATCTTAAAATGCTTGCATTGTCTTTTCTAATATAACATTCAAAATTCATTTCGTCCTTTCACTTACAACGCAAAGCTTCTGGTTCATTCTACTATGTTATCTTATTGTATACCTGTTTCTTTTTAGGGTTCCGTAGCCAAATGGCTAAAAACAGAACCCTTAAAGTTTCGTCAAGTCTGTCTGTCTGTCTGTCTGTCCGTCTGTATGTCACAGCCGATTTATTCTGTAACTATAAGCATCACTCTACAAAAATTTAGTAGCAAAATGTATCCTGTCAACCGCTTTACGATTCTTATACAAAAAAAAATGATATTTTAGGGGGTCCAATACATGAAACTAAAAGTGATAAAAAAAAATGTCAAACCTATGCGTGTGGGTCTATGGATAGGTCTTCTAAATGACATAGAGGTTTTTAAAACCATTTTCTTTTAAAGTCTAACGTTTCATAGCTAGACGCTTCCAAAGTCGTAATATGGGCATCCCCCCCCCATCTTACTTGTAAACTAAGCGAGTGTAAATTTTGGAAAAAATATATAATGTAGATCTTAACAAACACTTTCAGTGAAAATTGGTTTGGACGGGATCGAACTAGTAGTTTTTGAGTTAAAGCATATTTTCAGCAACCGCAAACTTAACTATGTTTTTCCTACAAATAATATGAAAAACAAAGTTATATTTGCTGTCAACAAGCTTCCATCAACCCAGTTTAGCTAAATGGAAGTAAGTGGATTCCCTAATTCAGTTAAAGTTGGCACGGAACCCTCAGTGCGCGACTCCGACTCGCACTTGGCCGGTTTTTTTTTTCAGATGTCTTCCTTAATAATACAAAAGTGTCAGGTATGTACTCGTAATAGCTTTTTTTTAATTAAGGTTCTCTAGATAAGTTGGAACTAAAGAAGTAGCACTTTTTAAACTTTAAACCTTTGACACTAACACAAAATAACGAGATATGTGAGACGAAGTTGTCTACATATTGCACCGTCGACTGTATGGTTCACTCAATCCCTGAAATCTATCGCCTGGGAGATTGAGTCAACGTGTGTTTCGATGCAAACACTCATGCGTAGTGCCAGAGACATGAATTCCTGTAAATGACGCGAGTCACTGCAACTACTTTTATTTTTAAACATCGTCATGATACTGGTGTGACGTACAATAAAAGACAGGTTGTGTTACGTCGACGCAAGTATAGTGGGGGCACTACCTAGTGAAGTATTTGAGTGTCTTATTTTAAAAGAAATCGAGTAGACCACAACAACTGGTAAATGACTATAGTAAGAATATGTTATTATCATATATGACTTTAGTAGTTTCTCTAAGTTTCTCTGATCCATGTTGCGCAAGCGGCCGTCTTTCCGAATAGCCGAGAAGTTTGACTAGTAGAAAAATATTTTAGAATGAATTTAATAAAAGGAGAAGACAATAGTTAAGGTATTAAAAACAAGTATTACGTACTTTTATTACTGTTTTTTTATAAATTAAATATATAATTGATACGGTTTGACTGATAGATTTGCGGTGGAGAGCTCACAAACAAATTCTCACATTTGCATCATCCATTAAGCTGTATATCTGTGCGTTGTGTAAATCGCTGCGCTTTCTATGAAATGGCAGGGCATTACTTCGATAGGATGAGATTTGCGTTGTGAATCTGAATCTAAAGACTTAGTTTACTTGCCTTGCAATGTTGCATTAGGGGATTATGAGTAAGATACTTGTATGCTAATCTTCTTCTTCTTCTTTATATAAGAGCTATGCTTATGTCGGTGGCGTTTTTTTCATTCATCTCTATTTCGAATCATCTCCTTGACTTCTTGGTACGAGTCGACTTGTATGCTAATGTGTAATGGCAATAATGATGAGTGTTAAAAACTTCTGGTATTGCATTTTGATGTATTTTCCACGTATCACATGGGATTTGAAAAATTGAATTTGTGACTTGTGATGACTTTTTGATGATGGTGATGATGATGTTAAGGAGTTGCCGACCTCCGTGGTTTAGTGGTCAAGCACGCTGGGTTTGAAGGCGTCGCCGCTCCGAGGTTCCGGGTTCGATTCCCGGTCGGGTCAATGTAGATATCGAAATTTTCTATATTGTCTCGGGTCTGGGTGTTGTGGTACCACCGTTGTGTCCGATTTCCATAACACACGTGCACTGGCTACTTACTTTGGGATCAGAGCAATGTATGTGATTGGTATCCAATAAAAAAAGTGGTACTTTCAATAAGATATTACCACTCCATTACAACCAGTTCCCAAACCATAATGGTATGCAAAGTAATCGTTTCAGTAGTGCCCTAAGCAAGTTCTGCTTCTTCAACCTATGATCTGCACATTCATAAAATTGACAAATCACATATTATATATACTTTCCAGGGGCATCGCAAGACAGCTGCTCACTATGCAATCATAGTGTTTGCGGTGACAATTATCAATTTCGCATGATTAGCTTTGACTGTCTGTTTATCAATTAGCCCTTTGAATGCTGCTGGGATGCCAAATGAGGATTATAGGCAGGCATTGAATTATCAATATGGCCGGATTGGATTACATTAGGCTGTGGGCCAATTGCGATCAATTGCTAGATAGTATGAACAAGAAAGACAGAAAGGAATAAAATGGTTTTCTTCGTCCAAAAATACGTCGGTGTACATTAATAATTGTGCAAAAATAGTTTAGTTTTTCACTCAAAGGCATAAAACGTTTCTTTTTAAAGATCAATCCTATATTAAAATATTTTTGAAAGAATTTAAAAACACGAGCACCTAACTTAGAACCTTCGCTTTTTTACAGGTAGAATTTATTTTAAAGCGATAGCTTTAAAAAGATATTTTTAAAGACTTAAAGTATAAAGTCCGAATGTGCTTCAATGTAAAGGTGATCCGACAACAAGGAAAGGGAATATCTCTTATACATCTGTCCCTAATAAAATAAAATGCTTTTAAAAATTGTGAGAGGAATCTCGTAACATTGATGAGAACACACAGCCTACGTGTTAAAGATAGCACTTCAAAATTCAACAGGTTTGCCAATGCATTGGTGACCGAATGGCATAGGAATACGCCCGGATAGCGTAAGATGCGGGGTTCGATCCCTCGTCCGACATAGTTGCTTTTTTCAAGTGCATTTCATATTATTAGGTTTTTATAGTGACAAAACATAAAAATAATAGGTCCTTACATATGAAATCGGCAAGGGATATTTATGTCATTTTTTTTTCGTGTAAAATATATTTAATTAATTACAATATGCTCCGTTGTTATCTATGCACTTTTGTCATCTCATAGGTAGTTCATTGATCCCTTTACTAAAAAAACCATGGGGACGTGAATCAATAAACTCTTTGAAGGCGGTTTGGACTGCTGCATCGGAGTTAAAAAAATTTCCTTGTAAGAAGTTGTCCAAATTCCAGAAAAAAATGCTAGGTATAGTACCTGTGTTTTATACTTTCTGTCCACTAATGAGGTGGCGTAATCGTTATAACGGAAATTAGAAAATGAAGTTAATCTGTTGGTAGTTGACAACATCACCTGGGGATGCCACGTGTAGTGGCGAAACGCGTGGAGGTTTTTCGCACGTTGGTGTTAGGTACTAATAATTGCATCAGCTGTGCCGCACGCGTATTGAGGGAGGGCGGGTGGTGCATCCTGCGTTTGCCTGAACTAATACTAAACGCGGTGAAGGTTCGCTTTGTAAGTTGTCTGCGCTGGCGTCGCTTATCGGAAATTTAAAACAATATAAATTCCAACTTATCTTCATGGTTCAACCATTGCGACGAGCGTTTCCGATTATCGTTATGTAATAATCCACTTAGTAATGTAGTACTAGAAATGATTCAATATAAAATCAATTCATTATTGTGTCGGTTGAGCAAAGTAACACAGCAGTCGACGCGTGTTTGCAAGTTCGATTCACTCAATTCATGAGGTATCCCCATCGTTCAAGTTTTTTATTTTTATTTTCCCGATTTGCTTCAAGTGGATTAAAACAGTTTTATCACTTACTCCGAAGCCTGCAGCTATCTCAGAATTGCTTTGTGACGTCTTATTATTGCTTTATTCCATCTTTATTGCTTAATTCCATCTTCATCTTCATTTTCCACTTTTGTCTCCGGCCGTCCACGGGTTTGGTTTTGAAGGTCGAAATTTCCAGAACGAAAACGTTGAAACCAAAAACGTACCGTGTTTTCTTTTGCGATACCAGTGCCGTACACATAATTAATCCTTCGAGCTGTTTCTGCAGCACTGGTGCCACGGTAGAACTCGTACTCGTAAATATACCGATGTTTGAAGTTTCCATTGTACGGTAATAAGCGACGCCAAAGAAAAAAATAATGAGGAAAAAACAAATGAATGACTGTTTTCAAATTTTATACGTATCAGCTTAATGAATTTATAAATTTGAATTTGGAATTTCTAACCAAAGAGGTGATATTCAGATCGAAGTGGTCAGTACGACAAAACGCTACTTTCATATGTGTAAGGACCTAAAGCGGTCAGCGCGCGCGCGCCGCCTCCTATAACTACATCGTCCCTTTTCTAGTTGAAATGTTATATTTCGGGAGTACCAGAAAAAGTGTCGCAACTATGATATGTGTTTATGATAATGCGTTCTAAGTTTAGATCTAAAGCTCACTCTACTAGTGAATCACGCATTGCATGTTGTTGCTATAACACGAGCAGAATTTGGCTGATTTTAGTGATTACTTGCAGCCGTTGCAAGTACATGTTATCTTGCTTCAGAAAAAAACTTTACATTTAAGTAGCCAAGTATTAAATTGCTTAATCCTAACAAAATATATGATGATACATTTAATTCCTCATTTAATGGCGTTGCTATTAGAATAAGAATGTCTTTATCAGACTTTGGCGTAAACTAGTTCGATGATAGTGGCCCATGACTTCAAAGATGGACTATATACGTAGAACTTTCTATGGGTAATTAATTTACGTCCGAACTAAAATTACCGAACCACTATTTGACTCATATTATTGAAATATTCATCATCCCACACAATACAACAATTGAATACCAAAGCTCCGATACATAGAGCAACACCGCGATATTAAACTAAGAGTTTGCTAAATATAAAGTGGGGCACAATAGAAGGGATCCGTCCATAAATCCGGATCGGGTTCCATTGTTTAGTTCTAAACACGAATCTTGCGAATTTATCGCTGGCAAGCAACGGTAACAATTACGCTGGTCGGATTGATTTTGACTAATTAAACAGTTTTATTGCGATGCGGTTTCGGAATGGGCACAATTTGAGAATATCTTGGAAGGCGCGGGATTTTGTAATCGGGTTGTATTGTTTTCTTGGTTGGAATATGCCCCTTAATATTGGTGTTACAATCTTATCTATTTATTTTTTGTTATACTTTATGTAATTTGACGACTCGTCTGGTGTAGTGGTCGAGAAATCGCCTACTACGCAGCGGGTGCGGGTTCGATCCCCGCTCAATACAAACATTTGTGTGCATGAACATGTCTGTTTGTATTGGTCTGGGTGTTTTCTATGTATATCATGTATGTATTTACAAAAAAAAGTATTTAAGTATTATATCCGTTATCTGGCACCCATAACACAAGCTTTGAGTAGCTTACTTTGGGGCTAGATGGCGATGTGTGGGAATGTCCAAAGGATATTTATTTATTATTTATTTATTTATTATCATTATGTAAATCAACGTATCGTGACACCAACTTATTTGAAAAATGAGAGTATGGCGCCACGATCGAAAAGAGTTGCCGTTTTTAACAAAATAATCACGTCTGGCTTTTTAGGGTTCTGTAGCCGAATGGCAAAAAACGGAACCCTTAGAGTTTCGTCAAGTCTGTCCGCCCGTATATCACAGCCACTTTATTCTGAAACTATTAGCATTACACAGTTAAAACTTAGTAGGTAGATGTATTCCGTTAACCGCTTACAATTTCTATACAAGAACGAAATAATTCAAAAAAAAAATGATTGAACCTATGCATGTGGGGTGTCAATGGATAGGTCTCTTCAAATGATATCGAGGATTGGGATTGAATTTGGGAGGTAGACGCTTCTTGTAAGACATACAGATAGACGCTTCTTCTTGTTCTAAAGTGGTAAAACTTTTAAACTAAGCGAGTGTACATTTTGGAAAAATACATGATGTAGATCTTGACAATAACTTTTAAGGAAAATTAGTTAGAATGAAATTGAATTAGTAGTTTTTAAGATCGAGCACATTTTCAATAACCGCAAACATGACTTTGTTATTCATAAAAATACTATGATAAACAAAGTTATATTTGCTGTCAACAAAATATTGTGGTATTTTGGCTAATTGGAAGTAATTGGATCTCTTATTCAGTTAAAGTTGACACAGAACCCTTTTAGTGTGCGAGTCCGAATCGCACTTGGCCGGTTTTTTTTATTATTGCCGTAACAACACGATGATTTATTAAAAAGATTTATTTATTGAACTTCATTGCACTAAAAAAAGTGGAATTAATGCCGAATGGCATCCTGTACTACTTTTACCTACAACCCCTTACACACCGCGACTTGTAGCATCGATGCAGTTGCGCGTTTTAAAAACGCACTTTAGCATCGCAACTAACGCAATAAACAGATTTAATTTAGCATTGATGCAGTCGCGCGTTAGCATCGACGCAGAAGCGCGACTGGACTGATGCTAACGCGCGTTAGTATCGCTGCAAAATTCAGTACACAATTTGTAAATTTCCATCTTCTGCATCGCGACGGTATCGATGCTAATGCGCGTTAGCATCGCTGCTAAAAGTCGCAGTGTATAAAGGGTCTTAAAGATATAAACAATTGAAATGAATACCATTTTACTTGACCCCAGACGTCATTGCAGGCAACTGAGATTAATGCTGGAATGATGATGATGATTGTAGTTTTGTTTCATTTTTTTTATTAATTTATTAATACGTTTACCTATTAAGAATAGCCTCCGAGAATTTGCAAATTCAGTGCTAAGCTAGTTTATTATAGATGACATGTCTCCGTATATATTTTCTTTATTTTTTTAAAGTATTGTTTTTAATGTTTAAATAAGTAGTTAACATTGAGTTCACATATAAAGTTGTAAAACTGACAATTCTTAAAATGAAATTTCACAAGCACTGAATTCTTCAAAGGAAAGCTTTATATATTTTTTCAAAACAAAAACTGTCTCTTTGATGTTAAATAGTCAATATTCTTCAGAATATTGAACTATTTATTATATCACTTATCATATTATATTATATTATTATATTATATTACTTCTATCAGAATCCTTCGCTAAACCAGATCAGAGTCTACCCAGTTCTGTCTGATAAATAAGACGCTGTTAGTTAATTCTGTCCAATGTTCCCAAACTTTGAAGTTGGCAACACTGCAGCTAGTGAAGTTTGTTATCCAGCCAGTAACAAGCAATCTGCCGGCTGATTGGCTGAACGGTTATGGAATAGGGGTGTGTGTAGATGTGTGTTAATATCGACTTTTGATTATCGATATCAATACTTATTAATGCTGGTGATCCATATCAACAAATCGTCCGTTGCAAAGATTCGTTGGGATATAAGTTTTGCTATTTCTTTACAACTCAATGGGAAGTAAAAAAAACATACTTTTTGTTAAACTTACACTATTCATAATTATCTAATTTTAAAGAATGAATAAGGAACCAAAAATTGCGCACGGATGGAGCTAGAACCAGAAGTTGCAGGTTCGAGTCCCCTTTAAGAATTAACAATGTATTGGTTTAAGTTGTTCTTGTGTACACGATAAAAGTTGCCTATTTCATAAGTCAAAACACAAAACAATCATTCTTTAAATAAGTAAATATATAAATAAATCGTTTATTTCCAAAAAAC
Source organism: Pyrausta purpuralis (assembly GCA_963924145.1). Lineage (NCBI taxonomy): Eukaryota > Metazoa > Arthropoda > Insecta > Lepidoptera > Crambidae > Pyrausta > Pyrausta purpuralis. The sequence continues at coordinate 8,110,140 of OZ001646.1, forward strand.
AGTTTACAAGTATGTTACTGAGTTTTCCCGATAAGTAGTCAAGGACACTTGTAGTGGGAAAATATAAAATATATATAAGGCGGTATATTTGTATTCTTTTGAAATACAAATATAAATTATATGGCTGCGTTGCCGCGTTGAATACCTATGCTAATCTTTTGAGCTAGGAACCAGCCAGCTTTATTATTGGTTGTTATATAATTATATCGATATAAAAACGATGTTTCCTACCCTAGCGGGAGTGACTACATAAAATAGGATCTCTATGTCCTGGCTGTCCTGAATCGGTATTAATAACTATGATTAAATTGAAATTTATTTATCTTTTTTTTCATTAATGGCTGTACAAGGGTAGAAAAGTTCGCCTTTAATACAATTTACTAATACAAAGCTGATCAATAATTAAGTCATCATGCACCACCTTTGTTTATATAATCTGTCTAACCCTCCTTAGGGCTGTAACTCACTTTAACCCTTGATTGCTGTTTTATGCAAAATACACCCCAGTTAGCATATCGATTATAATATTACATACCATTCTAATACACGGCAAAGTTTGTGATTGTTGGTATGGTCGAAGAATTTACATTTCTAGGAAGTAAGTTATTTTCTAGAAATAGCGCGGTATGGTGGTACTTTGAACGCTATTATATTAGTCAATGATTAAAGGGATCTTTCAACATTTGAGAAGGCTTAGTTTTCAAAGTATAATAACTTTGCTTTAAAGGGGGCGTAAAATGTCAATTTAATTAAAACTATTATTATTACAATATTAGACACCTATTGAAAAAGTAACCTTATCTGTCATCAACCTAGTAACTTAAAAATATTGATGATGCAGAAGAATTACACTCATGAAAAACGTATAGCATAAATAATACTGTCATCATTTTAAAATCACAAACTCGATATCACGATTAAAATTCTCAATTACCCTTAGTTACCGAACGGCCGAATTGGGAACAAGTGACAATTAACAAAGTAATACAAACTCATGCAAACTCCTTCGGACGCGCCGTCAAAAGTTGTGTTCTAAATTCGAATTTTGACAAAATGGCCGCGGCGGCAGATAGGGACAGTTTGCGTAAAAAATGCGGTAAGGTACAAAAATGTAGGATTAGTTTTATGACTTTATATGTTAAGTTTTTGGAGGATATACGAATATTTCTAGAGGATATTAGATCATTTTTGTTGTTCTAGTAAACTCAACTACTGAAACTACTATATGTGTATAGATATGCGATACTTGTAGAGCAGCAACATGGAATTCGCAAAACATCTATAAAAGTATCTAAAATAAATATTCCATCAATTAACGTCTTTTGTTGCAGTCTGTACATTGGGGTTGGCAACCAAGTTGCTTGTAGGTGATACAGCCATTATGCTTCGCGATAAGGCGTCGGCAATACGCCCCGTGGTTTTTGATCGCGGCAAAGAAATAACCGTATTTCAGCTGCCTGAAAAATGTAAACGTAATGCTTAGGAATGTGTTAATTAAGAATGTGTTAACAAGGGTTTGAAAAATTCGAATAAAATAAAGTAAGGACTTATTAAATTGAAACTTAGTAAAACCATTACTTGGGCTTGATTCTCGGTTACAGTAACATCTTATCTAAAAGACAAATAAAATAAAATAAAACTATGATATGCATGAACTCAAAAATACAAAGAATCTATTGTACTAGGTTTAGCACAAAAGCTGTTCATTAGATAATGACGCAGGCTGCGTAAATTGCATAACAAAAATATAGTAAAAATATTTTTTTGTTTTAATTTCTGATGTAATTTAAATTGTTTTGTAAGTTTAAATAACTTGCAAAAAAGTTGCAATCAACATTTTGCAGTACAAACATTTCTTATTGTACACAAAGATTACATTTACAACATATTTAGCCGAACTCAAAGAACAAACTTTTCTAATTTATTCATAACATGAAACTCGGTTGTGAAGTTGCAAGAGTTTTTGCGAACAATACAGATGAGTATTTCAAAGAAAAATAATTCGCCTTACAAAAGATATAAAGCACTGTCGAGATTGAATGTACAGATATCTTTTATGGAAACAAATCTCGGGTATTTTTTACCCGGGAACACAATGCTTTGCGCAATCAATGCTTCAAGTTTCCCGGCAAAGAGTTTCTGGGTCACGCCTCAGTTTTATTGCCTTGATCATGTTGCATGATGATTGTGATAAAACGAAAACAGCGAAAGTATCTTTTGGGAATGGTAAGAGAAGATGTTGGTGATATATTTATGGTCCGAACCATTGAACTACTATTACTTACTAGCGTATGGAAGTGACACTACGAACAAATTTTGTGCTCCATGAATTGATGACACAGACATCAACCTATAGTACAGATTCTTAATTCGAAATTCAATCTCAAAGAAAACGTCAAAATCTTGTCGGCGTATTTGCGACACGTTTTTTGGTTGGCATAGCTTCTCTATATGTCGTAGTAACAACTCAGTGGTCCGAACAAACTCATGTTAGCCGGACTTACCTGTATTTTATATTCTCTTCATAAATCAGGAGACTTTAGATAGTCAAATCGCTGTGATCCTTAGTTCGATCCCCGATACATAGTCTTGGTTTTAGAATGTTTTTAACTCGCAGTGTCATTCTTTTATTCCTATAAGATGGAATAAGAATCCAAAAATAGCGGACCGGCTTACCGGGCCAACGCTCTTTTCAATTAACGACAGCACAGTAGCTGAATTGGAAAGAGCTTTGGCGCGGTTAGCTAGAAAGAATTTTCAGTTTCTTAGTTCATCCTTATATGTGATAACCAACTTTTTTTACTTAGTTGAGATCAAAGGTGATGTTATCCAATTTAATAAAAAAAAGCAAATTTGTATCTTATTAACATTAAGAAAAAATAAATATAATTATAACGTAGGCATTAAAAAATGTGAAACATACGGTGTCACATTATTGAAGTACATACAATACACAGTATATACATATATAATATTTAAAACACAATCGCCTGCTTAAGAAACCATAATAATATTAAATGTAGAGTAAAAATGTGTTTCGTCTACGATACCATAAAAGTTACCTCGGTTTTCCTCCCGCAAAATTCTGACCATAACATGGCGTAAAATACGATAAAATTGCCGGCGAAATGAACCTATAATATTAAAACGGAACGTGAAGTTTGATTCACTACGACATTGCAAACGAAACCATAACCCAACGAAAGCAGAAAGACACTAGCCGTTTTTCAAAAGATGACAATTTTATTAATTGACTGGTATCTAATGATAGGAGGAATATGTGTATCTAATGATATATCATTATGATTTGTAGCCTATTTGATAATTTCAGTGTATTAACTATATCTTTGTATTATATCAACGGTCAAGTAGCCAATTAAGAAACAGACGTAAAATTTAGAATTTGAATTCCACACCTTAGCTATACTGGAATCCATTAGAAATTGTTTTTTTTAAAATAATATTGTTTTAGTTAATAACAAAGAAGGAGGAAAATCAAATCAAATCAGTCATTTATATGCCACAATACACAAAAGTATGCAAGTTACAAACTGCAGATCTTAAACGTAGGTAGTAATTGTATTCAGCCTGCATGCAGGCGTGCCAATATTAATAATCATTTTGACAAATTAATAAATAAGTCCGTTTATAATGATTAATCACATAATGTCAAAATTGTAATAAAGATGTCATAAAATTAAATTATAAATAAATAAAAATATTTATTTCAGGCATTGCCCATAAAGAGTGTTAGTAACAATTTCATCTTATAAACTATGTTAGTACATTGGAATTCTATTATTATTTATTAATTAAAAATTAAAGTAATTTACCCTAGTGTCTTTGGTTAGGTGGTAGCGTGTCCAGTGCTGCATGATGGCACTGTCCACGTCCAGCCTCGCCGCGACACTCTGCAGGAGACTGTTGGAGCTGCCACGCACCCTGTGGATCAAGGACGCTATGCGGTTTCGCAAAATAGCCGCAAAACTATCAACACCTGCTTCCGCCAGCATCCTCGAAGCACTACAATAACGTCGCAGCCCCATCAGCATCCTGAATGCATTATTGTATTGAGTGCGCAGGGCTCTGTACGCTGTAAGGGTATAGCTTGTCCACAGGCTGCACGTGTACAGAGAGTTACAATAGGCTTTAAAAAGTGTAATTTTAACCTGCCTAGTACAACGCGAAAACCTGCGAGCAAGCATGTTCGCCCTAACGCACAATGCCCTGCGCTCTCGCTCCAAGTCCAGGTCATCTTTGAGCGACTCGGTAACCCAGTGTCCCAGGTATTTAAAACTGTGTACTTGCTTCAGAGGAGTGCCGTTGAGCCTGACAGCTGGAATTTTGTAGGACTTGTTTTTAGCTTTAAAAACTAGCAGTTCACTCTTAACAGTGTTGTACCTGAGACCGTGAGCCACCGCATATCGCTCACAGATGTTAATTAGCCTTTTGAGAGCACTGATCGATGGGCACAGCAGCACCATATCGTCTGCGTAGCTTATGTTGTTGACGAAGGTGCCGTCCACAGAGCAGCCAACACCGGCACTGCTGAGCTCAACGATCAGTTTGTTCATATAAAGTTTGAAAAGCGTTGGGGACGTAATTCCACCCTGTCTCACCCCACTTTCCAACCTGTACATGCCAGAAAACTCTCCACCCCATTTCACAAAGTTCTGCTGTCTCGAGTACCAGTGCTTCAGAATTGACCTATAGACATGAGGCAGTTCAGTGTCATCTGCAAGCTTTTTCCATAGGACCTCGTATTGTACCAGATCAAAAGCTTTTGACAAGTCCAGAAACACTGCATAGACAGGCGTTTCCCTTGCAGTATAATACTGAACAGTCTGCTTCAGGCATAGTACAGCAGCTTCAGTGGAGAGCCCAGGTCTGAAACCGAACTGGGCATCGTGAAGCTTCACGCTCGTGTCCAGCTGTTGCTGAAGCAGCCTATCCAGAACCTTAGCCACAATGGTCGCCAAAGAAATTGGTCTGTAATTGGACTTGTCACTAGCACTACAGGTTTTATTTTTTACAATTGGCACAACTACAGTCTTCAACATATTGTCTGGTAGGTAGCCATGACTAAGGCAAAGGGAGAAGAACAAGGCCAGAACACGCGGCAGATGCACACCAGCGTAGAGGAGGTGCTCCACACTCAAGTGATCATGTCCAGGTGATTTACCTCTAGTCATTTCTCTCAAAATTGATCTGATGTCCTTTGCCCCAATCACAACTGACTTGTTCTCAGGACAGCAACCAGTATCACACTCTGTCTGTGTAAACCCTTCAGCCGGTTTGACCCTAAAATGATTCTTAAACATTTCAGCTATTTCAGAGGGCTCCGTTAAACCCTCTACACTCACTGGAGCACTTGGCCTTGGATTCAACCTTTTTGTGTGCTTCCAGAAACTTGAGAAATTTTTATTTACGTGTTCCGCGCCTAAGATGTCCATTTTTATCTGTTGCTCATTATTTTGGCACCACTTTAATTTTGATTTAAAAACATTTCTAGTAGCACACATCTTATCATAGACAAACCCCTCTCGCGGCCTATTGTACAACACCCAGTAATGAAACCATAGCCTTGCTTCAACGTGCGCAGCTTTGACATGTTTATTCCAGCCACAAACATATTTCTTCTTACAGTTAGATCTTCTTCTCTTGCTACTATACACGGAAGCTTTGGATAAAATACTAACTATTTGGTCGTACATGTTAGTTATTACTAGGTTGTGGCTAGAGTTGTTACACATTGTGTCAGCACATTCAGTAAATACAGGGGGAAAGTCTATCTGTTTCAGTTTATCATTACAATATCTTGTATATTCTAAGATTTGAGAATCATCCCGTTCTCCCCATAAAATATGATTTATTTCGTTACCTATAGAAACATGTTTTGGTTCCAAATTAGTTAGGTTACACTGTATTTCTAGGGGAAAATGGTCTGACCAAAAAACACTATAATTAATCGACACATTGTTCACTGTATTTTTAGCTGCCTGGGTTACCACACAGTGATCCAGCCAACTTCTGGTACCATGACTATCACTTACATACCTATATGACATGACATGACTATAAATTACCAATGTCATGAATTTTAAGTCATTAAATATAACATTATATGTATGTATAAAAAATATTAAACTTAAACTTTAAAATATAAAACATTAATTATCAAAATTATTAAAATAATCTAGTACAAAAAGACATTGATATCTTGGCGAGCTTTCGCCAGTCGCATTTGGCTTGGTCAGGAGTCAAGAGCAAATCAGTACAAAAAATGAAATCTTAACTTTTGTCACGAATGCACGTTTTTTGCTGTTGTACAAAGTAGAGTGGCTGTTCTTGTTTACAGCTCAACCGCAAATTATGTAACCGTCTTTACCTTGATAAGGTTATTAAAACTTTTGCTAACGATTGCATTCAAACTGGTTATTACGGTTCAAAGTTCAAAGAAATGGTGTTGTTACAAACGCTTAAATGTATTGCTACGGGAGTTTGGTAACTGCTTATTGAGTCCAGTAAAAAGCTGCTGTTGTTTCAAAATGTTACAAGTTTATTCAGGTAAGGGCTTGTTACACCATCTAAAAACAAGCAGCCTTACAAATAATTAAAATATGAAATGTGATTCCGTATGGGTGTTGTTACTTAACAAAAATTTGTTACTTATTAAGATATTGTGAAACAGGTCGGGAGTGATAAAGTTTTACTCAGGAAGTAGGTACGAACTTGCAAGAATTACAAACTTTGAACTGCAGACAAAAAGATTAAATGAATTAGATTTGTGTTACGAATTACAATTTAAAAAAGGAAAAACTCAGTCTGTAACATCCCACTGCTGGGCATAGGTCGTACCTCAACTATGAGGTAGTTTTAGCCATACTCCACTATGCTGGCTCAATGCGGATTGGTGTTTGCAAGGCAAGCCTTGCTCTCTGACGTTATCAAGCCGCCCATAAGGCCTCTAACTAGGCTTAATGACTAATATCAACCAAAATTTGCCGGGTCCAACGGTTTGTGCCTTCTGCAGCACGTAGACTTCACAACCTTAGTCATAAAAATTTGCTTTTTCGTTTATGATCAATGTATTCATGTGCACGTCTGTCAATACTGTATGTATGCATTTAGTTTTTTCAGTAATTCCCGTTTTGTAGTAAAATTGACCACATAATCTGATTACAACGTTAACTATCTCAAGTCACATATAAGTAGTTCTCGTTTTATTTTACTTACTTTTACCCGAAACTTTTTCAATTATCCTTTTCCAGGATGGAGCAAGTTTGTGAAAGCAACTACGCAGATAATTACGCTTGTCAGCGCTCTACAGTTTCTTTGCTTTCTTTCCTATTTAAGAAATGTTAGTTAACATTATGTAGGAAGAAATTAAATGCAGTTTTCTGCTTTAGGTAGGTAATGGAGAAATAAATATATTTATTGTGTAATAGCTACCCCTTCGAGCTGCTTCCCTGGACGTCAGGGCCGCGCCATTGGCCCATGGGTCTCTGGCCTCCCTTGCTGACTCTTCTGCGCCTCCCAGCTCAAGACACCTGCCTCCAAGATGTCTGTCGCCTCTGCTGATGCCGCCAAGGTATGAACAATAATAAGATACCAATATTTTGACTACCATTCATACCAGACTGCCGTACATTAGAGGCTGATGGGACCATTGTAGCTCAGTCGCCCGTGAGGCGACCCAGGAGTGATCCTTTGAGCTGAAGAAATAGGACACGTAGAAACCAAACTGATATACAATGTGTTACTAATTTAACAAGGTGACACAGACCTTATATTTGCTAATAATATTATATATAAATAAATAGGTATGTTATGTACACATGAAATAAATAACAGATTAGCCTATTAAACTTACATTTTGTAAAAGCAAACGTTTATTTACACAATCTCCGAGTGAATATACACACACATACTTATGTTTTTTAACTTCTGCTGCGCTGTTGAGATATATATGTATATAGGGAAAAAGCTGACCTCAATATCTTTAACCTTATCATTTTCATAAAATTTAAGGCCTCGGCTCTTGTTGGTCTAGTTATTTGCCATGAAAACTCCAAAAAGGGAAGATAGTTTGGTGATTTTTTCTCTTACCGTTAAGCTTTGTGTTTCTGTACTTTGATTAAATATTTTCAAACACACACAAGAAAAATTGAACCCTTTTCTCTTTTTGTTTGGCCTTACAAATCCCTACTTTAAAACATCATCATCATAATAAGACTAACAGTAGCCAATAAGAAAACAGTATTCTCAAAACAAAATGGCAGCTCCACCGAAACCCGAGCACCTAACAAACACCTCGCAAAGTCTCAATTACACTAATTAAGCAGAGGTAATTATATCAAACCACGGCGTTGGGATGAAATTTTTTATTTCGCGTTGTTTTTAATATTTTTCCAGGCACAAAAGCTTTTCTTGGAAGGTAAATTGACGAGAAACAGGCAGGTATCCACGGTATTAGAAAATATAAGCAATATAGCTATTCAATATTACGGTTAAAAATTGCTGGTAAACGCTTCGAAGTAGTTTGCAAACAGTAATTTTTGAAAGGAAATTGGACATGGCAATTATTAAATAAATAAATAATAAATAAATAAATATCCTTTGGACATTCCCACACATCGCCATCTAGCCCCAAAGTAAGCTACTCAAAGCTTGTGTTATGGGTGCCAGACAACGGATATAATACTTAAATACTTTTTTTTTGTAAATACATACATGATATACATAGAAAACACCCAGACCAATACAAACAGACATGTTCATGCACACAAATGTTTGTATTGTGCGGGGATCGAACCCGCACCCGCTGCGTAGTAGGCGATTTCTCAACCACTACACCAGACGGGTCGTCATTATCATTATCTCATAACTATTTTGCACTACGCTACCAGATTTGTGGCAGTAGAATCAAATTACAAAATTATTTAACAAAAACAAGTAACAATTAGACCCATAAAGGTTGCACCAGTACCCTACATTACCAGTACCACCTACACACAGTGCCGCCGGGAAAGCCGCCGTGCACCCGGTGGCATACAAAGCCGCCAGCTTTGACGCACATAGGAGCCGCCAGCATGGCCGCCGGCGTGTACCAGCGGGTTACGCGGCTTGCCGGCGTCAGTTCATTCGTGGCATTCGAGCGGTAGTGGTGTGTGGTTTGTGTGTATTCAACAAATTAAAATCTCGTTTCATTGGGACGACGAAACTGCTTTGCGATAAATTGAAAAAAAACATGAAAATGATGTGTTATGGAACCCCAGAAATGCAGACTATAAGAATAGGAACAAACAAACGGACGCATTGAACATAATTGCATCTTATACTCTTCTATCATTACAGTACATAAAATTACTGATGATTCCTTATTCATTGTAACCAACCAGCCATAAAGCCAAGCCATGTGAACTTCACTAGCGTTCTATGTGCCTCTCATAACCGGAATGATGCTTGGAGGCTTGTGCTGTCGGCTCGTATTGCCGGCGGCATTGCCGCCGGCATGTGTGTAGTAGCCTTAACACACTGTGTCTTTTAGCATCGGTGCATTAAGTGATTTCCTGCACTCACGCAATGAACTGGTGTAATTTGGCATCAATTAAGTCGCGCGTAAGTATTTATGCAGAAGCGCGACTGCACCGATGCTAACGCGCGTTGGTATCAATAGCCGCCAATATAAAGATCATAATTTTTTAATGTCCAGCAGATGCTGGATGCTGAATGGAGTCGCGAATCAGATGCATCGCGCCTGCATCGATGATAATAGTGGCAGTGTGAAAAAGGTCTTAGATATTAAATAAAATCGTTCAGCTGTTGCAAATGTTACGCCACTGATACAACTTTCTGCATTTCCCAATGATTCAACATTACCAAGTGGTTGATGAGTAGAAATTGCCTTAAAATGGCACTAAGTCCTCCAATTGTACCACTCAAGGTGCAATAAAGTTTAATTAAATAAATACGTTTATTTCTTCAACGAGCAAAATATCCAAAAGACAAAGATCACTTTATTCGAACACCGCATGATAGGATTTGATTTATAATGAAAAGTGTACGTATTGTATAGAGGTAACTATCTCGTTCAGATTATGTTGGCAAGTAGACAACTGATCATAAGAATTTTATAACTTTTTTAATGGGAGATTTCAGAGTATAAGATCATCAAAAAGCCCAAACTTTTCGTCTTCATCTCGTCACTGCTTAGGTGGAGTGTTGCAGCCTAAATGTGGCTTCACATTAGAGCTGCCATTTATGCATAAAATTACCAGCAGCGCTAGAGTCGCGGTCGTCATCTAAGTGCGCCTTCACATGAGAGCGTCAGCAGCGCGACAGCAGCGCAGCAGCAGCGGATGCCTTTACATTAGCAGCGCGTCGGTTGCGCGACTGGGTCGGTCCCACTACACCCATTACCCATGTCAGTGCTAATACGGGGATAGTATTACCTCTGCAATGGGTAATTTGTATAGTGGGATGGAACCGCGCGACTTACGCGCTGCTGCGGCGCTGCTGCCGCGCTGCCGTGTTTAGTATGAAATCATCGGCAGCGCGACTGTCGCGCGTAAGTTGCGCTGCTGCCGCGCTGCTAAAGTCGCCTAAATGTGAAAGCGCTCTAAATCTGAAAGCTGTCAAAGGATCGTAGTCACTTTGCGAAAAACAATACATTTACATAATAAATGGAGCAGTCATTCATGTCATATGTACCAGACCCGGATCTTAATTTAGAACACAATTATGTTACTAACCTTTTTTTACAATCCATTTTATTATGTGTTTTTTATGGGAAATGTATCTTCACTTAGATATTAAGTATAGTCACAGTAATATAACTATGCGTGTACTGAAATGTGGCTGGACTTTAGCAAGTGGAAGCCCAAATAAAATATTAATAAATCTGTGCTCAAAGTTCGTGTACTCGTAAGCTTAAAGTTTGCGTTAGAGACCAGGATCAGTCATTATTATGCTTTCATTAAAGTTTTTAGTCATTTTCTTATTAGAAGTGTTCTTATTAGTTCTCTTATTATAGTTATCTTATTAGTAGTGAGTATGGTGGTTTCCCTCTTGTTTTCCACACCGCAGTATTTAAAGTTTTTAAGCATCCAGAATTCGTTTCATTTAGTTTTCCAGATATTACATAAGTAACTTCTTTACTTGCATCATAAATTCTTTTTCATTCACCCTGAAAAAGCGACAGAGACCTAAAAGAAACAAAGCAGAAATTTCGTTCATAATAAGCATTTTTGATACTGTTCCTATGCAATAACGAAACAGACGATACAAGATATGAATAATATTTCATTTTGAAGACAATAAGAAAAAGGGGTGAGGAAATATGCGACGAAATATTATTCACCTGTTTCTATTTGCAACAAACGTTGTTCGCTCTGAAAGAATTATTACCGTATTTTTCGTATATTATAATGTTCATATAATCTAAACTAACGGTCCTCCGCGACTTCGTCCGCGTGTTTTGTGTTTGCTCCCTCCCCTCTTAACGCAGCGTAATGTGTTATAGCCTAAAGCCTTCCCTGATAAATAATATATCTAACACATTTTTTATTATTTTTGGTCCAGTAGTTTCTGCGATAAGCGTGTCAAACAAACAAACAAACTGTTCAAATTAATACATTATTTTTAAAAATACTGGTTTTTCTTGGAATATCTAAAGAAGATTATTTATTTTTAGTATGATAGATCTTTTTAAAAAATCATATTCTATATGTGACTAAATTTTTAATTAATAACAGTGCAACGATATTTCTTTAAAAAAATATTATTCTTATAAAACGTTTCCAACTTCCATCAGTTCTTCGCGCTATTCACCCCGCCCATTTGTCGTGAAGCGACAAATGTGGAGAAGTAGAAGAAGGTAAAAGAAAGAGGTAGAAGAGGGAATAGAATTTATATTAAAACAAAAAAAATACAGTACCGAAATAAGAAATGAGGTGATGTCTGTATGAATGTAAGTAAAGTGCAGTGGGCGTGAGTAAGTATCTTCAAATCTTCAATAAGTATTGTCCTGGAGGCAGCAAAGGGCGGCGTCGGAGTGCAGGGCCGACACAGCGGAGGTAGCAGCGACGCCGATGTGCAGCGGTGACAGGCGCCGTGAGGGAGTGACTCACAGCAGTAATGAGGGTAACGGGCACTATATAGAAAATGTTATGATCAGTTGGAGTGCCAGAAGTACTTGGTCTCGGATCCTCTTCCGAGAAGGAGACAGGTCCCTCCCCTAGAACGAGGAGGTGTTACTGCAGTCAATGGGCTCGGATACTCCTCCGGTGTTCGGTCCCTCCCCTAGCGTGAGGAGGTGTTTCAGTAGTCACCGGCGGTTCTTCAAGACTTCTTGAGGGAAGATGTAGAGTGTTTATTTCTTGAAGTATAATAGAACTGTTCGAGCTTAGAACTCGGAATCGAATGAATTGAATGAAAAAAATAAAGGCTTATATAGGGGACCTAGGCCGTTCAAATTTAGATCGAGATAGGTTCAAAAATAGAACATGAATACTGGTGGTTTACAGAGGATTAAACCCGAAAAAGTAATAAACTTTGATAGAAGTTGTCAGACTTTGAAAGATATTGTCATAACAACCATGTCAATAAAGATAAAAATATGTGAAAAATCAAGCAATTTAAAGAAATAATCAAGAAAACGAATCATCACCCAATGCAAATTTAAGGAAAATTGCAAAAAAAGGTAAAATACAGCTATTTTTAAAGTATTATGTACAGAAAAGTAGAATAACAGAGCTTCGAAAGTTTGACATTTTTAGATTCACAATAAATATTGTTCAAAAAGGATTAGAAAACATCAATAATCCAAAAATACAGAGTAATAGTATAAGAAGAGTAGAAAGGCAGGTAATGCCTATAGTTTAACGTCTACAGTACGACTTTTTAGGGAGAAAATACGAACTGCGTTATGGTAGATAGAATCTATGATTAACTCTATGTTCGTGTTTACAGCAAATGAACCAGCAATCTTTGGATGGAAAAAGGAAATGAAAGCATGGAAAAACAAAGATAATGTGATGAGAATGTTAATGTGAGTCCGATGAATACTAAATATATTAAGGTACTCAATTTATTACATATAATACATGTACAACGGTACACATTGGCACGTGAGCTTACTGATTCTCAGCACGAAGAACTGATAGCCGATGGGGCATAAAAGTTCTAAATTGGCAACCCTTCGACCAAAGACGTAGCGTAGAAGGTCCACTGACAAGATTGACAGACGACCTTGTAAAAATCACAGGACCAAAATGAATGCAGACCGCTTGTGATTGGCCACAGTAGAAAACCGTTGGGGAGGCCCGTAATCAGTAGTGGAGGTCCATTGGCTGATAATGATGAAAACTCTTCGCTCTAAAAAAGTAAGTGTCGTGTTTGTGTCTAAATGAGCTTATTTGGCTTCAAAGAAGGTACTCTGGTCTATGATTACACCCAGAATAGTATTTTTATCCGCCATCTTCTTTTTACTACGTGTCGGGTTACTCCACAAAACAATCTCGAAAGATGAAAGTCTCCAATCTCAGTCATCTACAATGCAAAAGCTCGCAAACGAAGCAATTTGCTTGCATTTAATAAAAATAAAGGTTTTTTAAACCGCGCTCAGCGTAAAGGGGTTACGCTAAAGTAATCGAGTGTCATTACTTGACTATGAATAAATTACACAAGTTCACAGTGCCGCTTTGCCGTATGGTGCAAGTGGGATACAAATATCCTTTTTTTTTGATGCGACAGGCACATCCTGGCAGATACTAGGGTACGGGGCTTGAAACTGAAATACAGATCAATATCTGTATTCAGATCATAGAATTTAGAAAGTCATAACATTAAAATATTTCAGTTTATATTGATAAACCTTAACAACATGTCATTAAAATTTATATTTTCTAAAATATTACAGACTTTTTATGCAGGGACAGCAGTTTTGGCCTTACGGCGGTACGGGCCGGGGCCGGAGGCTTAGATTTCAACGTTGAGTGCTTTTCACATGACCAATTTTTAAAATTAAAATTCATTTGTAAGTATTTTCTTTAAACAAAAAAGCTCTGAACGTTGCATAAAGACAATTATAGCAGCATTATCAGCATTGCACTCGTGCAAAGCCGCGGCGGGACGCTAGTCTAAAATAAATTATTTGGGATTTGAATAGCCGTTAATATCCAAACTTTTCCAGTACCAGTTACTGGGCTACGTGAACAGAATGTGCTTCAAATATGGTTTTTGCCGGGAAAGCTGACCCAGAAAACGATGTCAAAACGAAAGTGACATCTTCTGCACAATAAACTTCATCATTTTCAACCAACGGACGTCCACTGTCAAAGGCCTTTTCATGGCGACCGTACAAGCGGTTTGCATCCAGTTTGTTCTTGCGATGTTTACAAATGAAACTTAAAATAGTAAAATCACCCGATTCTACAAAAGCCGTTTTCGTAAGATAAGAGATACAAACGGCCGACAAAGTAGGTGAGGCAGTCGACGTGTTGGCTTTTGGACGGCTGCCTTTGGCTTGCTGGCAGCTGTCGATGACAAATCAGCGGCCTTCAATCCGTTGACATGTTGTCAGCTACAGCCCTTGTCATAATTGTCACTCATGTGTTAACGGCAGTTAGCGCCATGTCATGGTGCTTATATGACGATAATGCGGGTAGTGCATACAAAGCTTGTTACGTATCGTATGATTATTATTTTTATAACAGTTCTTGTAACTTGGACCAAAGCCCTGAACCTGAACCGAGCGAGTGCCGAACAAAATTCGTTATTATATCCCATTTAAACAGGGCCAGGTTAAAATTCCTCGTTCCGTGGCAAATTTACTCTGTTAGGTGTGGGCTTTTGGCTTTTCAAAATTATTGTTTAAGCGGTAAAATAAAATATTGATGGCTTAGATTTTAAGGCTTTTTAGAATAAAATAAAAAGAATCAGGTTATAAAAAAATAAGGAGTCATAGATAGGTAATTTCATTTCTTTATATTCTTTATTGCACTTAAAAGTTGTATAGAAAATAAATGAAGGCGCAATGTGAACAAAGGTGAGCTTATCCCTAAAAGAGATCTCTTGTGTAGGAGTTGCAATAGTTGCGGTTATCGGCAGTGCTGAATTGAATACAGAAAATAAAAGTTATAATATTTTCATATTTTTTAAATAATAATTAACTTAATATAATAAATTTACATATTCAGATAACGTATAAGTCCATATATATCTATTTATCATAATAAAATAAATATATGTATAAATTTATACTCTACGAACAAAATGTATAATTTACAAAGAGGGTGTATTTTAGAAAGCGGATGTTCTTTTACTCTTTTCTTGAATATATGTTTATTATAAAGTTCTTTTGTTTGATTTCAATAAAACTATAACTTATTAGCAAATAGTTAAAAGATAGACAAAAATTATTAATGAAATATTGTATTGTAAACAGTTTTCAATTTCACTAATCCTCTAACTAAATAACCCCATTTTATTTACTCCGAAATGAAATGTTTTATGTTTATGTTTTTTTTTCATGATCAACAAGTTCGGTACAAAATCTATCAAATCATTTCCTGGAACCATTTTTAAATGTTGAAATAAATATTTGATTTTTTCTAAATGGAGTTGCATTTCCAAATAAGCAATGTAGGAGCCCATTCTGGGAAAATTTTAGTAGTTATGGCAACAGTCCTTCGTATTAAAATTAAGCGCAGGAAAAATAAATCTCAAATTTAGATTTATCGTTTCAAAAAGAATCTTAATAAGCATGAGACAAATGCTCATATTTTTGTTTTAAGAATTGAATTAAAAAGAAACATTAATGGAACCAAATGGAACGCTAACAAAAATGCTAATATCACTGAAACTTGAGACCTTAGTATAAAACACAAAAAGGTACCAGATTTACCTACGTAATTGAAAATGAGGCAATAGGTCCATGGACCATTTATACATTCTTCGAGACAGATCTTATTAAATAATGTTTATATAGATACGACTTTTATTTTTTCAAATGACCCTTCCGAATATAAATTGCACTTGTAAAAAGAAACTCTGTTTGTGACAGACGAGTAAACCTTATAAAACACTTAAAAATACTACAAAAAATGTCTTAACCGATGGTCAAAAAAATTTAAAAATATTTTCTTCCGATATTGTGAGAGCAATCTCGCAACATTGATGGTGTCCCGCAGCCTACGCGTTAATAAAAGCACTTGAACAATTCAACAGGATTGCTAATGTGACGGTGGCCCAGTGGTATAGGCATACGCCCGGAAAGAGAAAGACACGGGGTTCGATTTCTCGCCTGTCACAGCTAAAGTTGCTTTTTACAAGTGCAATTTATATTATTAAGTTTGTATAGTGACAAAACACTATAGAAAAAAACATAATACTAATGACCCTTTAGAATTTTAGTTTTTTTATTGGGTAGATAGTGACACACAACGAAAACTAGATGAATAAATATTAATTTGTAAACGATCAGAAATTATTTGCAAATAAATTAAATTAATACAGTCGATAACTGAGTACGTATAAAAAAAAATAAGGCTTGCCAGGCTCAGATTGGTCTTCCGCCCTATATGTTCAAAAAACGTATTATCTTTTGGAAATAAAAACATACAAAGACGATTGTAAATATAAATAGCAATTTAAAAATTAAGTACCTTCTAGACCTTCCTTATTTAGGAGTTTTCATTATTTTGCTGGTCAAAAGCAAAAGTAATTGTAATTTAAAAACAACTTTCTTAACCAAAAAACAATTTAATTAATAACGTCGTCTGCGCATTATTTAAGAATTAAACAAGACATTGCTACGACGTACGATAAATAAGAAATATAACTATAAACATTGTAATACGCTGTAGGTGTTTTTTTTTTGTTTTCATTGTATACAAATTAACTTACTTTCAACAATAGTCTGGCACATCATGCACCTACTCCAAATGAATTTGTTTCTTCTAAACAGAGGCCAAATGTTTAAGCTTTTTTGACAGTTTTTGAGTGGGGTTAAATAAATTAAATAATTATTTTATTTCATGATTTTTAGTTATTAACCAAATCTCAAAAACTTATTGACCGATTTTGATGACATCTACACTGTTATGACTTATCAATTTTGAGAAATCCGTGGACAAGCATACAAACATAAAAATATACATACACTTACAAAAAATTTCACGCGTATTTGGACGCCTTCATTCATAGATTAACATACTCTAATATTATCAAATTGTAATGATAAAGCATACATGCAAATTGCATTGATTACCTCTTGTTTTAATTTTTGATTAAATACCAAGTAAGAAAAAAACATTTTCAAAAGATTGTTTATCTGTGTTTGAAAATTATAATGCTCAAATTAAATATTAAATAGCTCTACAATAATTTACTTTGACGGTTCAAAAAAAATGTTCAATAAATATACTATGAGTTTAAGAAAAAGCTACAAATTCAATCAAATATATCCTTTGGACATTCCCACACATCGCCATCTAGCCCCAAAGTAAGCTACTCAAAGCTTGTGTTATGGGTGCCAGACAACGGATATAATACTTAAATACTTTTTTTTTTTGTAAATACATACATGATATACATAGAAAACACCCAGACCAATACAAACAGACATGTTCATGCACACAAATTTTTGTATTGTGCGGGGATCGATCCCGCACCCGCAATCAAAATACCTCTACACATAATTATTGAGTTGGTTAAGAATTATTACACCCAACTTAATAATTATGTGTAGAGGTATTTTGATTAATATAATATTTGATTGAATTTGTAGCTTTTTCTTCAACTCATAGTGTATTTATTGAACTTTTTTTTTTGAACCGTCAAAATAAATTATTGTGTATTTAATATTTAATTTGAGCATTATAATTTTCAAACACAGATAAACATTATTTTTGAGAATGTTTTTTTCTTACTTGGTATTTAATCAAAAAATAAAACAAGTGCACATTTTCATATTAAACCCCGAAAACGTACTAATTCATGTTCTGAAAGTAAAAAGTCTTAAGAATCATTTTAGATACACCCTATAAATTGTACTTACATTTCCTCTAAACGAATTTGTAAGTAGCCTTTGTGATATACAGTAATGATTTAACTATCTGTCTATCTATAACCATTACGGGGCACTCATACCGTAAATGTAATTTAAGTATAAAATGCACTTAAAAAAAGCAACTGTGTCAGACAAGGAATCGCACCCCGTTTCTTACGCTAACCGGGCGTGTGCCTATACCACTCGGCCACCAACACATTGGTAAGCCTGTTAAATTTTGCAAGTGCTTTCTTTAACGCGTAGGCTGCGAGGCTTCATCAGTGTTGTGAGAGCAATCTCGCCAAATGGCATAGGCATCCTCGTCTGTCACAGCTAAAGTTTGCATAGTTAAAAACACTATAAAAACAAAATTATAATTGTTTTTTAAGTACTTACCGTCAATGTCCCACATGCCTTACCATTAAGAGCCAAAATCGCTTCAAACTCGCGTCGTCTTTTTATTGAAGTGACGCCAATTTGTGTGTTGTGTTCAAGCGATTAAAAGGTAGTTAGGTGCATGAGACCTTAACCATACACACACATCACAATCACACTGCAAACCGTTGAGAAGTCGAGTGACAAATACATGTACAGAATAATCATTCAGAGTACGTTATGGCGGTTGTTTTTAAATTGATATTAGTTAAATCTTTTCACTCAATCAAACAAACGGGTTTGTTCTCTGTTACGTCGTGATCATTGACACAAAGTAAGTTAATTCCGTGACTTTGTTTTTTTTGTTAAATATTAGACACCAATAACATACAATGCTCTGATCCCAAAGTAAGTAGCTAATGCACTTGTAATATTGAAATCAGATACAACTGTGGTACCACAACACCTAAACCCGAGACAATGTAGAAAGTTCTGATTTCTACATTGACCCGACCGGGAATCAAACTCGAGACCTCGGAGCGGCAACGCTCGCCCAGCGAACTTAGCCACTACACCACAGAGGTCGTGGTGTTATACATCAATTTACCGTAGAACGAGAAATCGATTTTAGGTAATTAAAGGTCAAGGGGCAAATTAAACTATGGACACATTTGAATTTTTAACAGAAGGCTTACGAATATTTGTTTTTAAATACTTTTATAATAAATGTCAAACATTATTTGCTTTCGTATTTTTTTTAAATCATTCTGATAAAGAATATATTTCTAGTATTCGGCTGAAACAAAATAAAAATATCAATTGACACATGAAAAGTATTTATATGTATTTTAAATAAACGAACATGCTTTTTTCAATTTTTTCTTGATACTCATTGAAAAGTCAAGCTGATTTTGCTTAGTTTTAACTACTAGTAAGGTCGACAAAAAATATAAGTCACCTAGTAAAAGCAGAGCTCCTGCTATAGTTTTTTTAATATACATCCATTGAAGTACAGTAAAAGTAAAAGTAAAGTTAGCCTGTAGTATCCCACTGCTGGGCAAAGGCCTTACCGCAACTATGAGGTAGTTTGAGCCATTCTCCACCACGCGGGCTCAGTGCGGGTTGGTGGAGGGGTGTTTGCAAGGCAAGCGACTAATCCTGATGTCAGATTTTATCAAGCCGCCCATAAGGCCTCTGACTAGGCTTAACGACTAATATCAACCGATATTAGCCGGGAACAATGGTTTAACGTACTTTCCGAAGCACGGAGTTGCTCGTGATGAAAGTCACTTAAATGGTCGGAATGGTCACCCATCCAAACACGATCGCGCCGTAGGTTGCTTCACTTCGGTATCACTACCAAAGCGCTGCTACCACTGTGCTACGAGTACCTCTTGAAGTACAGCTTAAATAGTATCCTCCATGAATATTCAATGCTACGCAACCTTTAATTTTGTGGAAATGTCGTTGCGTGTAAGTTTTATTTCCCCATAGTTTGTTTGAATCCAGCAATTTAGTAGTCCTATTTGGGTTTGTTTAAATAATGATCGGAGATTTAGGATAATTTGTTTACGGAAACTTAGTTTTTACCGGACGTTTGCTTGAGGTCTGGGCAACATAACCCTGGCACGTTTTACTACGGTTTTCAACGGATAAGTGACGTTAGGTAAAATAATTCATCGATACTAATGGTAACATATCGTATATTTACAAGTGTGTGTTTAAAAAAAATATTAATCAATGGTTATTAAAATTTAAAATAGCCATTCCGACATTTTGTTCAGGTAGTTCTAATTCAAAACACACACAATCGTAAATATTTGACAGCAGCTGGTAACGAAACTTAACCACATTTACCTTTTTAGGGTTCCGTAGCTGAATGGCAAAAAATGGACCCTTATAGTTTCGTCAAGTCTATTTGTCTGTCCATCCATATGTCACAGCCACTTTATTTTGAAACTATTAGTGAAACAAAGTTAAAACTTAGTAAAAAGATTTATCATGTTAACCGCTTTACGATTCTTATACAAAAATAATGATATTATATAAAAGGGGGCTCCCATATATGAAACTAGAACGTAATTTTTTTTGTTGTTATTTAACCTATGCATGTTGGATGTCTATGGATAGGTCTTTTAAAATGACGTGAAGGTTCCTAAAACTATTTTCTCTAAACATCTAACGTTTGAGAGATAGACGCTTCCAAAGTGGTAAAATGTGCGTTCCCCTATCTAAATTTTAAACTAAGCGAGTGTTAATTTTGAAAAAAAAAACATGATCTTCTGTATGAATCTTAACAAAAACTTTCAACGAAAATTGGTTTGTTTGAAGGATCGAACTAGTAGTTTTTGAGATATAGCAAATTTTCAACAACCGAAAACATAACTTTTTTATTCATACAAACACTATGAAAAACAAGTTATATTTGCTGTGTGTGGGAATGTCCAAAGGATATTTATTAATTGAAACTATACAATTACCATCGATGATGAAATTGGGCCGTACTCACTCCCATATAAATCGGATATTTGTTTGGTCCGTGAATTCTTTGCTGTCACACTTATCCTGATAATAAAATCTCGCTACTATAATTTATCAACATTTCGCATTTAAAATTATTTTCACTGAATTGCTTCATTTCAAAGGCAGCCAAAACCCACTTGCAGCAATTATTCATACACTGCTAACAAGAAAAAAAGCTGAATGCAGCAAAACGTTCCAATTTAAATATTACTCTGCAAGTTGAAGAATAAAAAGTCAAATTGTGAACCAAACAACTGGAATGTACGATATTTATGTATCTGGCTGCGCATTTGTTTCATCGGGCGATGTAAATTATTTTTTTACTGATACATAAATCAGCGTTGGATACCCAATGCCATGATTTATTCGCTCGATTTTAGAAAAACACAAACTCCGTTTATTCTCTATTAAGCAGAGCGCGAGCGTTGATATTATGGTGATGGGTTTAATACAATAAAGAATGAAGCGGATTATTACTGTACGGAAGCGTACATTTTTATTGAATTCCTCACGGATGTGTCTATCAACAGTGTTTTGTTATGCTTTTGTTTATGCGACCGCCGGCGGCCTTTTAATTCGTGAGCGTCTACAGTTCTTATATCCAACATACCTTACAATATCAGTAATTAGAATTCGAGGTTACAAGAAAATGTATGCTTGATGGGGATTTTTTTAAACCAAAATCATGCAATCATCGAAAAACAACACAACATTTTTTTAGATACTGCGATCCGAAATTTCCTCTTTTTTACTCACAAGCTTTTACTTCACTTATGAAGTAACGTACCTTTCCGTTTTTGTTCTAGAGCATCAACACTTTCTGTAGATCACATACCTGAAAAGAAAAAATAAAACATTAATTTCTTAACTTTTTGGATATAGAATAAAAAACCTAACTTTCAGTAAATCTATAGTTTAATCCATTGATTGTTTTCTCATTAATTAGCCATTACAAGGGGCGATAATATGTTTAATGGTTTAGATTACTAAGCTCATTAATTTCAAAGAATATGATATTAGGGTGCAAATAATTAGTGTGTTTTGTGATAGACTCATTAATACTATACGAGTATGTAGCAAACGTATGTAACAAAAGAGTCTTCATTAGTGCTCTGCCTTAGATTCTTTTGTTTCTAAACTTTGATATGAATAAGTAATTGTATTCTCAATGGGGGTAGCATTACATTACATATTATAATATAAAGACTCTAGGGATTTTATTACTTATTAAAATAATTTCATTTTTTGATTGTGCTTGATTTAATGATCTGTAGTTTCGTCTCCTATTACAAGACAACAACGTTAAAAGTTAAGTAAAACATCTTATAATTAAAATTTGTAATACAAGCAGCAAAATAATATAACACACGGTACTAAAAAGGATTACAATATGCCTGTGTTGTATGTCATGATAAACAAAGGAAACGTGATTCATTCTATTGAATACCCTCCATCGTTGGCTCTGTATACTTCACGCTAGGCTAAGTCAAGGTAGATTCAAGAGTAGACACATTCTAAAATAAAAATAATAATTGCTCAAGTTCCAAAACAAAAAAAGAGATTCCGAAATGGAAATAAGCGTGTAGGTATATAAATAAATAATAAAAAATATATTAACGTTAATTTTAGGCTAATGAAATACAGGCCCATAAAATAGTCACGTTTCAGACTTACATACATACAATATAATCAAAATAAAATATAAACAAACAAATACTATTACAACAAACTAATGTACTTTTAAATACTATTACAATTATATTATTTACACGCTATACTTTATGTTATTCATAGTGTCACGTAATGTTCCACAAAATCGACGGTATACGACACCCTTCGGGCAAAAATCTTTTTTCATAAAGGTCGTCAAAGTTTCATTCGGATTTCTAATCTAAAGGAATTAAAAAATCTTCTTAACGACCTACAGAATAAAGTTGGTCTTCTTGTGCACATATACAATCTCCTCAGCCTTCGTGGTGTGTTGCGGGGGAGAAACATACAACTGTTTCACTGGAATCGCAGGACGCAGCAGCATGTTTGGTCCGGTCAGTGCGGTACCATTGATTGCGGCGGACTGGTTTCTTCTTTTTGCGCTCTACTTTGATGAAGCCATCCGGGTCGAACTCCCCTTTGCTGTACTTTTACCATGGGGTAATGGCAGTTTTACTCGCTAGCGACGACGTAAAAAGAGTATATGGAAATTTTCACAGCGCCTCTAGTGGTCAGTTGTAGAACTTAAAATTTTGCATACACTTTTATTACGTCGTCGCTAGCGAGTAAAATCGCCGTAAACTCATAGTACCGGTACGAAACGTCGGCACAGCAATGCGCTAATCCGACTTTGGTTGATCCAAAGGCTTTTTGTTTTGCCTCTTATTTTATTTCAGATAAAGACCTACTCCTAAATAAGGTACGTTAAAGATATCGCTAACAGCAACGATCAAGTTTATTGGTTTACTTAATTGAACTCCACTTAAGGAGTAACTAATTCCTAGAATTTTAGTACCTAACATAAGGTCGTGACAAGCTACAGTAAATGATGACTACACGTCATGCAACAGCTGAAGGATATATTTTTGTAATACTCGGGTAGTCAACGTCACAGTAAAATAAGTAGATAGGTAGAAAGTATTTTATAGTGATATTTCTTAAAAAAATCACGTTGAAATTGGAAAGTAAAAATGATGTGAAAAAATACAACCTATGGCAGATGATAAATTGTGCAATACTGTTAAAATAAATTAATAATAAAATCTTGTGATGTGATTAGTATTTAAATCACATCATAAAAACACACATAATAATAAAGGCTCGAAGGACCCCTCATTTTTAATTGGTTATCCTAATCAAAATATCAAATCCTGCCTTTAAAAATAAGAACAGTCACCCTTCTGCTTCCCAAATTATGACGCACTGCGGTGGCGTCCAAGTTGGTAAGTATAATTTATACTTTTTATTGCGAGCGATTAGCCATATTTCTTCAGGCACTTGCTCCTTTTTAGATCGATGGAAACGATAAATATATCGGTTTCGGTTCTTATATTTTAATAGGGGAGTTTAGTGTGTAAAGGTGGAAGGTTTGCTTGAAATTTGAAGAATGGGTATGATATTGGTAAGGTGTAGATACCAGATAAGGCGCTCTAATGAGTCTAGCAGCCATTTTTTGACGTATTCTAGTTTTTATTTCTTTTAATATTTTGTTTTGGTATGTTCTTTGTATGTTGTCTAAAAAACCTAATTATATGGTTACGAAGGTTATTTTCAGTTCAAAAAAGATTTTGAGATTATTTTTTGATTTCATAGATTACCAGCGCATTATCAACTTGAGGGTCATCTGGCTTTTAATAGCCAGATAGTGCTAAATGTGAAGGTAATGTTTAATGATGACTTAATTCTCCTAGCTACTTAAAATCCCAGTTCACCTTCCTCAGTGAGACGCACTCGCGTCCTCTGCGCTGTTTTCATAAACTTTCCCTTGCTACTCCTTCACACTGCACAGGTTTATTCTCAAACTCTTTTCTTGTCCACGCCATTCGTCTTTGAAATGCCCTTCCGGCAAATATAAAACAGGCTTCCAGTAAGTTCTCATTTAAGAGACTCGTCCGTGCACACTTCCTATATATATCGGAATCATCTCCATAACATCTATCTACAACATTTGTCATAATATATAGTATATATATAGTACTTAATATATATATAATGGTATATGTATGTATTATTGATGTATTAATTTTATAGTTTGTTTTATTATGTGTAATAATATTATGTAAGTATTCATTGTATTTACTTGGTCTTCCTTTTATCTCATAAAATATAAGTGTGGATTATATATTTAGACAATTTACTTATTTTTATATAATTAATTTTGTTTCTTTGTCGCACCGCTCACAATCATTTCTGTTTAGCTCAAAGGCATGACTGGTAGAGAACGTCATGTGGCGATAATTTCTCCTTTTGTACAAATTTTTATTATTGTGCATTAAAGTATAAATAAATAAATAAATTACTTTACTTGCTTTTTTATATCTACTCTTCTATTTCTTTATGTGCTCAATAAGAGGAATATTTTGGAGTCGATTCCACATAACAGGCATCTCTACGCAAGATACAAGTTTCGTTAAGTAGTATATCCGAACACGTTGTTCCTGTTATCTATCGGATAAGGCGCATCAACATAAAGGGAGCGTAAACTATACTGATACGGGATCACACACGAAGATTGGACCGAATCTGGGTAAGGAATGTTTTCCAGTTTGCAATGCTATAAAATAACGGTACAAATAAACCTTTTGTTGTTTGATTTTATTTTATGTATTTACCAAGGGGCCCTTGTTATTTTTTTTTGTATGAGAATCGTTAAGCAAATAACTGTGTAATAATAGTTTCAGAATAAAGTGGCTGTGACATTCGGATTGATAGAGGGGAAAGACAGTAAGACTTAACAATTTTATAAGGTTTCTGTTTTTTTAACATTGGGATACGTTAAACGTTGTTAATAAGTTATTTAGCGATCCCCCTCGCAGTCCTTTCTCTCTCCCCTCCCGTTGCAGCGTGATATTTTATAGTCTAAAGTCTTCCTTGAAAAATAAGCTATCCAACACAAAAATACTTTTTCAAATCGGTCCATTAGTTCCTAAGATTAGTGCATTCAAATAAACGCACAAACTCTTCAACTTTATAATATCAGTATAGATAACTTACCAGTGGCCACCACGACTTCATCCGCGCGTTTTGATTTTGCTCCCTTCCCTCCCGTTGAAGTGTGATATTTTATAGCCAAAAGCCTTTCTCGATAAATCAGCTATGTAACACAAAAATATTTTTTCAAATAGGTCCAGTAGTTTCTAAGTTTAGCACGTTCAAACAAACTCTACAGCTTTATAATATACAAGTAAGTATAGATAACTTACTAGCAGTACCGCGCGACTGCGTCCGCGCGTTTTGAGGCTGTTCTCTTACCTCCCGTCACAGCGTAATATTGTATAGTCTAAAGACTTTCAAAAAAAATCAGCTATCCAACAAAAAAATATTGTTTAAATCGGTCCAGTAGTTACTAAGATTAGCGCGTTCAAACAAACTCTACAGCTTTATAATATTAGTAAAGATATCTCTATCTACACCAACAGCTTTAGCCCCGTAGATGGTCCGATGAGAGGCGCGATAAGGCTGCGAGGTGCGTCCATTCACAATATTAATGGAACAGAAGCCGGCTAGTTAACGAGTTATTGGCATTTCTGTGATAAGACGACGCACGGAAGCTGTTGGATTTTTTTCTCATTAAAAATAAGTCCGAAGTAGTGGAGTGCTTAGATTGAAATTAATCTAGCATTTAAAAGCTTTATGTAAGTTGCACTTGGTTATAATACCTCATAAATATTGTATACTACAATCTCAAAAAACGTTAGCAGACATTAAGGAAAATAAATAGGGGTTTACGAGGGATTCAATGGCAGATTAGACATTTTGAGGTTATATTTTGTGATTGCAATTTTGCACCTCACCTGCCTTTATTTTGATACATTCGTTATATTTTACTAAAGTAACTCAATACTTACTAACTTAGTTGCCCTTAAAATACCAGTGCAATTTTAATTCAAACAAGATTTTTAATATATAAACGACAAAAACACAATCTGGGCCCGGCTTTGGTCAACTATGTAATACCCGGTAAGTTTACAATGTGTTCTGGGGTAGTTTATTAAAAAAAATATACAATTCCCCATGAAAGAAATACCAACCTTTCGACCCTTCTACAACTCCACACCACCTCTTCTACACAAATATGACACTACGGTTTTTGCGGTCTTTTTGCCGACGGACTAATTTGCAATGCGTATGAGACTAACTTGCTTCGAAGCATTTAATATATTATGGGATCCGACTGAATATTTATGAGCCACCTCGAACTGTGTAACGTTTGTTATTGCATTGCGCTTTTTACGGTTTCGGTTTTCAGGGTTTGTTTAAATGGGCTGAAAGTAGACTTCAGTGGTTCAGGATAACCGATTTCCTAGACTACCATTTAGTTTAATGTTTGGACAACAATCACATGCGTTGCTGTGATCCCAAAGTAAGTAGCCAATGCACTTGTGTTATGGAAATGGTACACAACGGTTGTATTACAACACCCAGATCCGAGACAGTTTATTAAATTAAGATTCCTACATTGACCTGACCGGGAATCGAACCCGGGACCTCAGAGTGGCAACGCTTTGAAACCCACGCTGGGTTTCTGGCTTAGCTACTACACCACGGAGGTCGTCAATGTAGTTTTATTTACCTTCAACCACACATAATACAAATGTACCTTCATAAAGATGAAATAAGAAACCAAAAATTTGCGCACGGGCGGGACTTGAACCAGCAACCTTTTGTCAAATCGGGCTAAACGCTCTAACCAATTGAGCTACCGTGCTGTCAGTCCGACCCGGCGAAATTTGTGGTTTCTTATGAAAACGTCAATTGCGTGACGCTTAGCGCCATCTAGCCGTCTGTTTATGAAACAGATGGCCCAAGCAGTTATTCTTTACAGAATAAATTCAACTTGGAAATTGATGTCGCTTCGCTATCTAATGCTTTAGAATGTTTTTAACACTCACAGTGTCATATTTTATATTCATAAAGATGAAATAAGAAACCAAAAATTTGCGCACGGGCGGAATTTAAACCAGCAACCTTTTGGCAAACCGGGCTAAACGCTCTAACCAATTGAGCTACCGTGCTGTCAGTCCGACCCGGCGAAATTTGTGGTTTCTTATGAAAACGTCAATTGCGTGACGCTTAGAGCCATCTAGCATTCTAAAGCATTAGATAGCGAAGCGACATCAATTTCCAAGTTGAATTTATTCTGTAAAGCATAACTGCTTGGGCCATCTGTTTCATAAACAGACGGCTAGATGGCGCTAAGCGTCACGCAATTGACGTTTTCATAAGAAACCACAAATTTCGCCGGGTCGGACTGACAGCACGGTAGCTCAATTGGTTAGAGCGTTTAGCCCGGTTTGCCAAAAGGTTGCTGGTTCAAGTCCCGCCCGTGCGCAAATTTTTGGTTTCTTATTTCATCTTTATGAATATAAAATATGACACTGTGAGTGTTAAAAACATTCTGAAGCATTAGATAGCGAAGCGACATCAATTTCCAAGTTGAATTTATTCTGTAAAGAATAACTGCTTGGGCCATCTGTTTCATAAACAGACGGATAGATGGCGCTAAGCGTCACGCAATTAACGTTTTCATAAGAAACCACAAATTTCGCCGGGTCGGACTGACAGCACGGTAGCTCAATTGGTTAGAGCGTTTAGCCCGGTTTGCCAAAAGGTTGCTGGTTTAAATTCCGCCCGTGCGCAAATTTTTGGTTTCTTATTTCATCTTTATGAATATAAAATATGACACTGTGAGTGTTAAAAACATTCTAAAGCATTAGATAGCGAAGCGACATCAATTTCCAAGTTGAATTTATTCTGTAAAGAATAACTGCTTGGGCCATCTGTTTCATAAACAGGCGGCTAGATGGCGCTAAGCGTCACGCAATTGACGTTTTCATAAGAAACCACAAATTTCGCCGGGTCGGACTGACAGCACGGTAGCTCAATTGGTTAGAGCGTTTAGCCCGGTTTGCCAAAAGGTTGCTGGTTCAAGTCCCGCCCGTGCGCAAATTTTTGGTTTCTTATTTCATCTTTATGAATATAAAATATGACACTGTGAGTGTTAAAAACATTCTAAAGCAACAAATGTACCTGTTACTTCCTTGCGTCTAAACAGATTTCTTAAATGAAAAATATGACCTTAGGAATTATTAAAAAAATAAGTTTTGATAAGTTCTTAAAATTACCATTAAGACGGTGATTTCCCTGCACTTACACCAGAAATGTTATAATTATATTGGAAAGCTGCGTTGTACAAAAATCTTGTTTTTCTTCTTCATTTAAGACCTATGCTCTTTTTGGTGGAGCTTTCTCCATTTATCTTTATTCGGAGCCATATCCTTGATCTCTTGGTGTGTATTTCTTTATTTGGGCGTAGGGTCTAGAAGCCTAGTAGCCCTAGAAGAGCGTATATGGCTCTTCTTGGGCTTCCTTACTGTTTTTTCTTTTCAATCTTCCATTGTTGATGATTCTAATAAAGCTATCGTGTCGCAACAAGTGTCCACCATCTTCCCTGTCCAGTTTTTAATTGTATAAACATCTAGACGTCATTATTTTTGGTGGAACAATTAAAACGCTTGAGTTACGCAAATATTTTAGGTTTTAAAACAAAACTGCCCTAAAACGAAAAATTTAATAAAATACTACTATAGACAAAGTATATCGTATGAAAAAATATTTTATTGTAATTTTAAGTTGTTTGATAGAATGTATAAAATCACAAATTAAATAAATAGGAAGGTAATAAATACACATGTTTTTAATCTTCATGGATCTTATTTTCATATAGGCTTTAAATTCAGCAATGACTAATAAATAACCAGGACCGTAATACAACAAATCATAGTTCGTGATAGTGTACGAAAATATGATTTGTGTATGACTTGACATGGGCAGATACACGGACTTTTTTCTAGTTGAAGATTTCTTTTAGCTACCCTATGACACTTCTTTCAAAATCTTAAAAACACTGTCGACAGCACACAAAAATCCATTCCATTAACCAGGAGAATATTAAAAGTATTTTCCACCCTCTAATCCGTACCGATAGTGATGATCTAAGTCGATTTAATTATCGAGAAATTTTCTTGGAAGGGATTATGTAATCAGCCCTTTGAGGACTTGCTAAAGATGGATTTTTGTATTCGTCTTATTTCTTTTATAACTGGTTTGATCAATTACTCGAGTGATTAGATTAAATTTTTAATTTAGATAAAGATTACGGAGTCCAATTTTGAAATTCATGGTTGGAGTGAAATATTTTTAATCCAAAGACGTTTCGGCTATTTTTATTTACCTTAAATTAATGGTTAAAAAGAACAAACAGCTATGTATTAGCAAACATAACTAAGAGCATAGTGGTCCTCGTATATCAGCATGTCACACGGTTCATACCCCGTTATTATAAGAATGATCCTATCAAACATGTCAAATTCCACCCGCTTCTCCAGGTTTGTCTGTTTCATGTTATAAATAAAAATCTGTAAAATAATCAATACAGTTTATTTTACACAGGTTTCTCACCACATAGAGACAGGTCTATTCTTACTACAACCAGGTAGAACGTTTTTAACTGCCTCGGTGGCGCAGCGGTTGGAGGGTCACATTTAAAGCGACGGCTGCGCCAGAGTACCTACGTAAATATTATGTACCTGGGTTTTTCTGTTCGGAAATTCTCAGGGTAGCCCGAAGTTGGCGGTGTTTTTACCACCGTGCTTCGGAAAAGCACGTAAAGCTGTTGGTCCTACGCCTGATCTCTCTCCGGTTGTGTCATATTGTTGTCCCATCGGACTATGAGAGTAAGAAGAATAGAGAGTACACCTGTGTTTGCGCACACACTTGTGTACTATAATAAGTCCCACGCAGTCAGTTAGTCGCTGTGACTGGCCACCGTAGTCGAAATCGGCAAGGGTGACTATTATTATTAGTACGTTTTGTTTTCTACCAAATAAATATGCACTTGATAGTTGAACAGTTAACTCTGTCATACCAGTCACAGCTTTTACAATACAGCCCTTTTAAAAGTTCTATTCGTCATTACAACTTCTAAAATTTGCGCTTTTAGTACGCACTCGTCATTAAATTAGCAAAAAACGAGTGCGTACGAGTACCTCATCTTTACGCTTTACTTTAGTTAGGCCTTAAACTAACGGATTTTTGACAGGCAACAGTAAATATCGATTAACATTCCCACAACTCATCACTAGCACACTCAAACCAGGGACCCTTAATGTTTGGGATGCAAAAAAAACTCAGGAGGCTCTGTTGTCTTGCCCCAAAAAATTCAGTCGAATCTTTTCAGGTCCAGTAATTAAAAGCTGTAGAGCAGTCAAGAGGTTCGTCCATGGACTGGAAAGTGGATCGGCGGAATAATCGCTTTTTAGGAAACCATGTATTTTATTTGGTTAAAAAAATAATGAATGGATTTTTAATTATGTAGGCTAGACATGTGAGTTTATTGGGTTAGATGCAAGCAAGCTTAATGCGCACGTTTGATGTCAGTTTCATGTTGTTTTTTTAATATAAATATTTGTGTTACACTATAGTTATTTTTGAATTTGTTTTATTCGTATGGTTCAAGTACAAAATTTGAAGAAACACCCACCTCCGCCACATGCACTGATTTGTTAGGTTAAATACTTCATGCTTGTATTCACAAAAAAAAAAAATTTGTAATACATTATATCTTTAATTAATACAATTAATGGTAAGAACTCTTTTTTTTTCTCACCGTGAGTCAACCGTGAAACAAAACACTAACGTTAAATAAGAAAACTTAATCCGACTGCCCTTACTTTATTCCATTCCATGCTTACAATCTATTCGAAACAAATACCCAAGCAGACTGCTTATGAGTAGCTGAAACTTTGGCTAGACTGAAAATAAAAATGCTTGTATTATGTTCTTTTTCAGCTGTGTCGCGCAACTTTATAAGACTTTAATTTCGAAGTTTGCATTTTTTTTGTCTACGATGCAACAATACAAGGTTTGAAAGAAAAGAAGGAGGACAGCAAAAGTCTTTTTACACGTCTCTAAAACGCGATTTATGTTTCTAAAGATTTTACCAATTAACTTAACTAATAGCTAAACACTTAAGTTTAGAGTGGCAGTAATAACCATGTATGGATTTACATAACCTCAACATTTTATAATGTAATCCCCATACAGTTTCAAAAGTTAATCTCGAATCAATCCATACGCATAATCAAGCAATAAACAAATAATTCTGTAAACAATATGAGGAGAGTAAGGTCTCGAAGGTTACGTAATAATAATAATTATGGTTATACAGGGTGACTTTTTTATCAGTACCAAAATTTTGTGTAAAGACTCTACTGGTGAATATGAACAACTTTTACTATGGGAGCAATAGTGAAATCGAGAAAAAAAAATCAGCTGTTCCATACATTTTGACCGCGCGCCAATCGAACTTTTGTATGGAACAGCTGTTTTTTTTTTCTCGATATCACTATTGCTCTCATAGTAAAAGTTGTTCATATTCATCAGTGGAGTCTTTACACAAAATTTCGGTACTGATAAAAAAGTCATCCTGTATTATAATAACCATAGTATGTTTTGGTCACAATCGCGGATCACGATATTACCAGGGCTTGCAAACCTCCCAACCCCAGCCACTTCCAGTCTGCAACTAAATTACTTCCAAGCTTGTGGTTTCCATCATAATGCAAGTAATTTTCATGCAATTGCCTTTGTTATAAGGTGCACTCAATTAACAGTCGGTACTTCTATGATGGACTTTTTTAATAATAAGATCCGGAGAATTGAAATTTTCATTGAGGTAGTAGAAGCAGATGAGTTTTCTATTATGACAACTTAGCGATCAAATTAAAGTTGTTGCTCTAAGGAGTTGAATTTACATGAAGTGTTTATTTTATGTTAGTAGTCTTTGATACTTTGAGAATCAAAGATGCGTCAATTTCTATTGGAAAAGCGTTTTGCCCCGGGAGCCAGAAGTAACAAGTTCGATTCCCGCCCGTGAACAATTTTTGGTTTCTTATTTCTCTTTAGAAGTAAAAAAATAGGACATTGTGAGTGATAAAAACATTCAAACCACTTTGAGACTCGTAAAGCGTCCCTAGTGTTTCTGCGTTTGGTTTGGCCTGTGTCATTTTTGGGTATTTGATTTTTTAATTCTATCGTCCGTTTTGGTAAATATATTTAATGAATTTCAAAGGATTTGAAGTTAAATATCGTAAAAAAATTAATCATAAATATAAATGGTGCAAAACTATTAATAGTACGAGTATTTCTATTCTTAAGTTAGTGTTTATTTTCTTGATAGCCTATTTAAGAATCTAAGTACTCATTTTCAATGTGTGTACTTTTTATTTTACTTTTAATTTTAAAAAAAACGACTTTAATATTGAAGATATACAGGACTCGTTAATTCAATCTGGAAAAGAGGAAAACGATCCTAATTTCTAAAAAATCTTACCCTTAGTGCTTATAAGTGTTGTAAGAAAGAAAGGAAGTACAGTGGCCAGAACATCAGGTTACCCACCTTTGTTCCAAACTAGCCCTTATTACAACTGAATATGATACCGCAGTGTTAACTTTGAAATGCTGTTGTCCGTACATAAGTATTAAGTATATCATGGAATTAAAATTAAGTTGTCCCCTTTTGAACTTTCCTCTTCAATATTTTTATTTCAATAAAATCTATTCGATCGAGATAGTGAATGATTTAAACATTATACTATGACTAAATACAAAACGCAATCCATTTTCCATCAAACAAATCAATTTGAATAACAAACAATTTACAAAAACGATATACGAGTAATCCGGTTCAAACCAGTGCCTTACTCTAGCTATCCTTGTCATTCGTGCTGCCACGACAGTAGGAGTGAAAGTGATGGCTAGAAAAAAGAATGGTTCTACAGTAAACTTAGTAGAGGTTCTGGTAGCGCGTCCATTTGTGAGATTATTATCTATTCAGTGGTCGATTTGTGGTCAAATAATAAGAACCGAACACATAATAGCTGCAGTAGCTTTCGTAACAATAGCAAAGTGTAATTGGATTTTATCGGTCAATAGATCACGTCAGTTTTGGTGATAACAGGAATGATTTAACCCTTACTCGTAATTATGTTTATGGAATAGAAAATACTCCTGTACCGTTACCATGACTTTACAACGGTCTTACTCGCTAGCGACGACATAAAAAAGTCTATGGAAAATTTCACAACGCCTCTAGCGGTCACTGACGGAACAAAAATTTTCCATGTAAAAAGTTACGTCGTCGCTAGCGAGTAAAACCGTCGTCGCTAGCGAATAAACTCATGGTAACGCTACTGTATAAAAAAAATATAACGATTTCAAATTTTACAATGTTTTTTATTGTATCTCATTTAAGAATGTTGTTATGGTGTAAATATTTTCACTTAATTAAAACTAATTTTTTTATTGTTAGAAAAATTGGAAATATACATTTTGAAATTCGCAAAGTCATGGACAAAACTGATACTGCCAGCCTAGAATGATTTGTTGTTTTTTATATTATATTTAACTTGTCCTATATCTGAACTATTAAAAACATGGCAATTAACTCATAAACAGTCACCGTAAAACGTATCCAATATAAATTAGGGCAACGCGTACGGATTAGCAATGCTTTCCGATTAATAGGTTTAAACCCGAATTTTACCTTCGAAAGCATATGAAATTTTAATATCACTGAATCATCGACCGTTTCGCTTAAATAAATAAGCACTCGACCACCCAATAAATCGTTCAATATTTACATGAAGAAGTCTAAAACACCGCACCGCTGTCTTGAATAACCGATGTTACCGAAAATATCATGTTTATTACAAATAAAAGTCTATTCTCAGGTAAATTACGACTGTAATCTCTTTACAATCGTATTATCAGGCGGTTCATACGTTAAACCCTTGATGTATTATTATCTGCTAAAATAAAAACGTCGAAGAACGATATTGTTTAGGGTTCAGCCGGGATTATCGACGGATTCGATACGAAATAGCGTTTAGACACTCACAGGAATATTCCGCGTTAAAATCACAGTGGGAATGTTATTTAAAGGCGTATTTATGTGCATTTCTCATGATAGTAAAGAAGATGCAAGTATTTTAACAGTATTTTATTTATGGTTAAATTTGTTGAAAGTCACAGTTCGTACCGTTTTATTAAAATTAAACTCGTTGACAAATAATTGAAATTTAATGGACCAATTTATGTAAAATCATTTTTTTAATTGATGTTTGGCACTAAGTTACGTAGTTTCTTTTTTTTCTTCAAATAATACAGGCCTATCCGCACTCCACAAAGCTGACACGTGCCGATAAGTAACGTATTCATCAGTGTCAGCAAAAAATGAGATCTTAAACACTACGACTTTTAGCATCGATGCAGTCGCGATGCTAACGCACGTTAGCATCGATGCAGAAGCTGGATATTCACAAATTATGACTGTATTTTGGCGACTGCATTAAAGTTAACGCGCGACTGCATCGATGCCAAATTAAATCTGCTCATTGGGTGAGTCGCGATGCTGAAGCGCGTTTTCAAGTGTATTTATATATTACTTATTATAATAAGGGTATTTATATATTACTTCAAATAAGTAATTATATTACTTATTTGAATTGTATTATTCAGTGTGAAAGGGGTCTTATACGTTGCTATCCGCACTCGTCGGTGACAGTGACGTTCAGTGATCTCTGTCACTGACGACTGAGGATAGCATCGTACAAAATTTATGCTACAATACCTTTTTCCACTGACACGGCATTTGCCAATCAGTTACGTAACCATTTACGTAACTGATAAGCACATGCCGGCACTGGTGTGTGCGTGCCTTAACGCTGATAAGTGTTCAGTTAACAGTATAACAATTTGAAAGATCACATTTTAGTGAAAATATACTGAAACCATGCCTACTAAGCGGTTCAAGCTTCAAAATTAATTCTAAAGGTGCGCGTGATATGAACCCATAAAGCCTATACTATGACAGCTTAATGTATGCATGTTCCGTGTATGCTAGTGTAGTACAAAACTTTTTTGTTGAAAAAGAACCCTTAAAACGACTGCATAAAGATACATCAGTTACTTTGACGTGCCGTTATCCGTATCTCGGCCATTTAAGGATAAGCAAATGTCGATATTTTTATCGATAGTAGTTTTATATAAGTTGAAAATAGTTTATGAGATGCTTGTACCGTAAAATGCGACGTTTTAAGCAAGTAGGTACAATATGACGTAAAACAACGTATTTGAGAGTAATTTTCGTAAAAAAATGGCTATGGCATGGAAACATAAAACTAAAGTGCATTTAATGTGCATACAAAATGATTTTGAGCCGAAAGTCATACAAATTAATGTCATAAAAATGTTATCCATTTTGTGTGTTTTAAACAAACCAACAGCAAAAAAAAATGCGGTTTTGTTAATATATTTTGTCGAATGATAGCATATTATCAAATTTGTATCGACAGAATTAGTAAAAACCTAATCCCAACCCTAACCATAAGTTAGAAAAAAAAGCTAATGTTTCATGTTACCGTGTTCCTGTATAATAATAATTTCATATTAACATGGTTCTTTGTCTTTAATTGTGTTTCCTATGATTTGTGTGTTTTAACCTGCGCATTCCACGTAATTGGTGGATGATTTGTTGTAATAGAATACATGTTTTTTATCGTGCTTTGAATAGTAAAGTCCATTTAACTTCAATATATTTATTGTTGGTTATGGATGTGAAGATTGATTTGATGTACAAAAACGATAATAGTTATTACAACGTGTTATTTTTAATATTAACGGACAAATATAATCACGCACCTACCGCAAAACAATCCAGATACAAATCAAATAAACTCTTGACTATTGAAAGAAAAGGAACCCATTTTAGGCAAACAATTTCTTTTTGGAGTCGGTGCAATCACTTTGACCATCAAGCATCAACTATCACAGCACCGACTCCAAAAAGAAATTGTTTGCCTAAAATGGGTTCTTTTCCTTTCAATTGTCAAGAGTTTATTTAAGACTTTTTAGTGCATTTTATACGTTTCCGGTGGTTGAACTGTCAACAACGTCACTACTAGCTCCGACAAGAAACCAGTGATTAAAAATATAAATATCATCAATTGAACATTAATTTCGGCCTAAAAGAAAAGTAAAATCAACGTGAAGTGATTAAAAACAATTAGTTTTATCGGATTGTTGGAAATCATCGAATAACAAGAAGCACAAGATCGGGATATTTCGAGGTTAGAAAACATCAAGTTCGTTCAAAGACAACAAAGTCGACGTCAAAGTGACAACGTCAATAAAACTGACGTTAGCAATCAGTGTTGCCAATTCAAAAATACCATTTTCTACCATTTCTACCATTACGTTTCGTTTCACGCAGACAGAAGTTCATCAAACAATGGAAGGTCAGTTTCAATTACTTTTTGACAAAATGAAAATCGAAATGCAAAATCAAACTGCTGAGTTAAAAGATTCAATAACAAAAAGTATTATGGAAAGCATGGATGAGAGATTGATACCTATAGTGGAAGAGAACAAAAAGTTAAAAATCCGAGTAGATACATTAGAGAAAGAGATAGAGAGTTTGAAAAGAGCAGGAAAGAGTAATAATATTGTGGTATTTGGCATCGAAGAAAAAGAAAAGTCTACGATCGAATTGCTACGAGAATTGAAAGATAACATCAAACAGGATTTGAATATTGATATCGTCGATAACGAAGTAAACAAAATACATCGCATAGGGAAAAAAGATCCCGAAAGAAACAAACCAAGGCCGGTAATATGTTCGTTTGTAAATTATTGGAAGAAGAACGAAATTATCAAAAATAAAAAGAACCTGAAGAACATTTACATCATGGAAGATTATTCTAAAGAGACATTGAAAAAGAGGAAAGAGCTACAAACAAAGTTGGTTGAAGAGAGGAACAAAGGTAAGATTGCATATTTGAAAAACGACAAACTAATAATCAAAGATAACAACACAAGTCAAGAAAAAAGAAAGAGAGACATATCCACTTCTCCCTCTTCTCCTAACACTCAGCCAAAAAAACAACCTACTCTGTTTGCAACCAAGGCAAACAGGACAAATGCTTTTGATAAAATGCGATCCAGATCGAACTCGTTCTCTAACATTTCTAATATAACTAACTCTAATAATAATCAATAGCAACTAAGAAACGGCAGACGGAAACCAAAACCAATCGAAGGAAATAACAACAAAGTAACAAATATACAATCACCTCCCCCAAGCCGACTGGTCCTCGTGGGGGATAGAGACCACAACCCTCCAACAGGAAAGGAAAGGAAAAATAACGAATATTGCAAACACCAAAAATCCATCATCTATATTGCTGCCCTTAATGTACTTACTTTAAAAGAAGATGAAAACCTCATAGAACTGACCCATGCTTTAGAACATATCAAATGGGACGTTGTCGGCCTGAGTGAAGTGAGAAGAATGGGAGAAAGGATTACTTCTCATGCAAACTACGTACTCTACCATATAGGAGAGACCCAGGGCCATAACGGCGTTGGATTTCTTATTAAAAAACATATGGCTCAATATGTAGAAGAGATTGTAGGAATATCGGAGCGCATCGCAATAATGAAGTTGAATCTACCAAATTACAAAGATCCCTGGTCTATTGTACAAGTTTATTCGCCTACAGAAAAATCAAACCCAGAAACAATAAATTCATTCTACCACAATCTTAACAAAGCGATTCAAGAGCATGCCCATAAGAATTTAATAGTAATGGGAGACTTCAATGGACAACTTGGAGAAAGGCGAGCAGAAGAAATCACAACATTAGGACCATACATGTACTGTGACAAAATTAGGAGTCGAAATGGAGAAAAGATCACAAACTTCGCGCTAGAGAACAACCTAACTGTCCTTAACACGGTGTTTAAGAAAAATAAGAAAAATATGTGGACCTGGATCTCACCTGACGGCAAAATAAAAAATGAAATCGACTTCATAATGACAAACAGAAACAGACATTTTAACAATTTCTCCGTCATCAATAAACTAAATTTCAACACCAATCATAGACTTATTAGAGCAGAATTATCTGGAAAGCAAACCAAGAATCCCAGGCCAAGGCAAAACTCCGAATATGCAAAACTTGGAAAACATCAGATGGAACAATTAACAGAAGCCCTGAGAGACAAATTCAAAGACTTTAAATCGCACACCAAGGATCTAAAAGTACAAGGAAAATACAACTGGATAGAGAATACTATTAAAACACAGGCCCAAGTCACTACTTATACTAAAATCAAATCGAACACTTGGCTAACTACAACTACTAAGAAACTACTTGAAGAAAGAAACAAACTAATCAGCACGAGACATACACAGGACCGAAGGAAAAAACTCACTAGAATCAGCAAAGAAATAAGAGAAAACATTCGGAAAGATAGAAAACGAAGTAGATTTGAAAGTATAGAAAAATATATAGCTAAAACAGGCGGAGTCAAAAAAGCGTACAAAGAATTGACAACGACAAAGGACTGGATTGTGAAAATGAAAAATGATAAAGGCAAATGGAGACATGGCAGAGCAGATATATTGGGAATAGCTACGTCCTATTACAAAAATCTCTACAAAAGTAACAGCACACAAGGCGAAACAGAACTTACAGTCACCTCAGACATTCCCAACATTCTTCACGCAGAAGTCGAGAAAGCTATAGATACCCAAAAGGAAGATAAAGCTCCTGGACCTGACGGCATAAACAACGAATTACTGAGACAAAACAAGGAGGTTTTGATACCTGTCCTCACAAACATATTTAACGAAATAGTAAATACAGAAATTATCCCCGAACAATGGACAGAGTCCAACATCATCCTGCTGTATAAAAAAGGGGACAAGCATGAAATTGGAAACTACCGCCCTATAAGTCTCATGTCCAATATCTATAAGATTTTCGCCAAGATAATACTAAAAAGAATAGAAATAACCCTCGATGAACATCAACCCATCGAGCAGGCAGGATTCCGCAAAGATTACTCAGTTATCGATCATATTCATGTGGTTCGCCAAATCTTAGAGAAATACCAAGAATACCAACTGACATACTACATTGCGTTTGTCGATTATAGCAAAGCGTTCGATTCCCTTTATCACGAAAAAATATGGGAAGCACTAACGGAGCAAGGTATACAACACAAATATATTCGACTAATAAAAAACGTGTATAGCCACACTACAGCGAGAATTCAGTTAGAAAAGAAAAGCTCCCCATTTAAAATAGGTAAAGGTGTCAGACAGGGAGACCCTCTATCTCCAAAACTATTTTCGGCGGTGCTAGAATCTATCTTCAGAAGACTCAACTGGGAACATCACGGGATCAATATAAGTGGCGAATTACTGACGCACCTAAGATTTGCTGACGACATAGTATTGTTTGCTAGAACACCAGAAGAATTAGGTAAAATGATAAATGAGCTCGCGAGAGAAAGTGCAAGAGTAGGATTAAAAATGAACCCAGATAAAACTAAAGTGATGACAAATGGACCCGAAAACGTTATACAGTTTGGAAGCACCCTAATCGAATACACTAATGAATACATTTATCTGGGTCAGACTATAACTCAAAAAGATTCTATGCGTAGAGAAGTTGAGCGAAGAATTGCAAACGGATGGAAAAGATATTGGGGTTTAAAAGAAGTAATGAAGGACAGAACAATAAACATAAAATTAAAAAGCAAATTATACAACACCTGCATACTACCCGTGCTTACGTATGGCTGCCAATCCTGGGCGTTAACTCAGGAAATGGCAAATAAACTCGACACATGCCAGTATGCAATGGAAAGGAGTATGTTGCATATCAGGAAATCAGACAGAATGAAAAACTGTATTATTAGAAATAAAACAAAAAATATAAGCGTCGCAGCGAAAATAAGAAGACTAAAATGGAGATGGGCAGGGCATATGATCAGAGGCCACGATAAATGGAGTAAAAAAGTCACAAGATGGTACCCCAGAGAAGGCAAAAGGAAGAAAGGTAGACCACAAAAAAGATGGGATGATGACATCAGACAGGTTGCCGGAGTGATGTGGAACAGAGTAGCCCAAGAAAGGTCAGAATGGAAAAGGTTGGAGGAGGCCTTTGCCGATTGGCAAACAGATCTGCAGAAGATAAAGAAATCTCAATTAGTAGAATAAGTTTAAATATTAGTGTAATAGTGTTTTGATGTAAGATCTGAATAAATGGCTTTATTATTATTATTATTATTATTATAGTGCATTTTGGTTTTGAAGTCGGTTTTTACTTTTTTTTAAGTTAATTTTATTTCTTCATTTTTAGAGATTACAGGAGAATGGGGGGGGGGGCACCTTATGACTCTGTTTTTTAAGAAGCTACAACTTACCTATTATAAGTTCTTTCATTATAATTACTGAACTCCTAAGCGTTAAGGAGTTCTACCATCAGCTCAGCCCCACAAGATGTTGACTATTAGACGTAACAACATGTCAACATTAAGATTCAAGTAAAGAAACACTATACGTGCCTTTAAAATTTGAGGGTTTCCCTCGATTACACCAAGATTGCATCATCAGATCACAAATTGAAAAAAATGGGTCTAACTATAAGGTATACCCTCTAAGTAGGCGAAAAAATTTTTCGAATCGGTCGACAAACGACTGACATATGAGGTAAGAAACATACAAAAAAAAACATACAGTCGAATTCATAACCTCCTCCTTTTTTGAAGTCGGTTTAAAATAGATCACGTATCTTATGAACCCTGAAATAGGATTCAGCTAAAGCTTGGATTGAAATAACTTGATTTAATGAATAAAGTATAATAAAAAAAAAGTGAAAAGTAATAAGTATAAAGTGATTTTTTCAATTATGAAGCAAAATTGATATTTAAAATATATACAAAGTAATGTTCTTAAACTTTACATCAGCTCAAAAGTGATGCACCACGACACCAAATTGACTTTGCTTCGCAAATAGTTATAAGCAAAAAAACTGATGATTTATTTTTTTGAACGTAAATAAGATAAATGAAGCACATAATATATTTGCATTGGAGAAAGTCAAACAAAATTCGTCCGTAAGAGTTGTACACTGTTTTAAAGCAATTTTCAACCTTATTGAATAAGACATAAGCTATAAGTAGGTTTGAATTTTATTAACAGTAAAAGCATTATTTTAAATCATGTTAAACGAAGTTAGTACATGATTTTAAACTAATAAACTAAGCTACACTGACGTTCATGAAAATTGTTTAATATCAGTGTCATTTTAACTTCGGGCAACGGAAGTTTATGTTTATCTTGTCAGCTTATAATAAGATGGCAGTATGTTTATTGCGCAGTGAAAACTTATTTACGAAATTGATACAGCTTATTAATGGAAGATCTTTGCTGCGTTTTAGTATAGAATAAGCTAAGAGTAGATAGATAGGTAGATAGATAGATAACTCTTTATTGCACATTACATAAATTGATTTACAAATTCTTTTTAGGGAAATGTACAATTTAGGCGGTCTTATCGCTATAAGCGATCTCTTCCAGACAACCTTTGGGTAAAGAAATTATGAGTTTTATAGGAAGGGGTATTTTGTGCATAAAAAGAAAAGAAAATGAAAATGAAGAGCTGAAAAAGTGGAATAGAAATATTTATTTATTTATTTATTTAAACTTTATTGCACTGTAAGTTGTACAATTGGCGGACTTAATGCCTAGTGGCATTCTCTACCAGTCAACCACCTGGTAATGCAGAGAGTTTAATCAGTGGCGGAATATTAATAATATGTGAGAAGAGTGGTAAGAAAAAGAAGTAAAATGCACTAACATAAACATACATACTAATATTACACAAATATATAATAGGATACATAAGCAAAAGAATAATAAACATACAAAGAATACATAAACTTAATAAATACAAAATTATGAATGATAAAGCTGATGATAATGACGACATCCAAAGAACACAAATAAAAGAAAATGGCTGTTAATTCTGAAGAGAGCCAAGGTTAAGATAGTGGGTGCGGAGAGACTTTTTAAAAGTAAATTTGTTGGGGGACATTCTGATTTCATTGGGGAGAGAATTCCAAAGTCGAATCGCAGAGATGGTGAAAGAGTCCGACATAAAGCCGGTCTTGAAAAGTGGTGTGAAAAGAGTAAGATTATGGGAAGAGCGAAGGTTGCGCGAAGTAGTGGAAGCCAGATAGTTGAAGCGCTGTGCCAAATAGGTCGGAGAGTGAGGGTTACGAAGTATGTTGAAGAGAGTGCACAGGATTCTTATTTCTCTGCGATGTCGGATGGGAAGCCATTTAAGCTTGAACCGGTAAGCAGAAATGTGGTCGTACTTACGGAGACCGAAGATAAAGCGAATACCATTGTTAAGGAGACGGTCAAGTTTATTGAGATAAGCTTCACTGATGTTCGTACAACAAACATCGGCGTAGTCGAGAAGAGGAAGTACGAGAGACTGTACAAGAAGAGTTTTAGTATGAGAAGGGAGAAAGTTTTTAAATTTATAGAGAGCCCGTAAAGTGGCGGTTACTTTCCTGCTGACCTCGGAAATGTGTTTAGACCAGCAGAGGGTGCTGTCCATGTATAGCCCCAGGTTCTTGACATTTTCACTGTAAGGTATCACGGCCTTATTAAATAAGATCGGAGCAGTGGAGTCCATGTCGATCTTGGCCAACTGCCTTGAGCTGCCAATAATGATGGCTTGACACTTGGACGGATTCACTGATATCCCAAATTTCTCGGACCAGTCAGCAATACAGGCGAGGTCACGATTAAGGGCTGATATGGCCGAGC
Source organism: Pyrausta purpuralis (assembly GCA_963924145.1). Lineage (NCBI taxonomy): Eukaryota > Metazoa > Arthropoda > Insecta > Lepidoptera > Crambidae > Pyrausta > Pyrausta purpuralis. The sequence goes on from OZ001646.1 coordinate 8,153,552, forward strand.
CTATGTCAGGCACCTCTGCCTGAGCATATAGTTGCAGATCGTCTGCATACAGATGGTAAGAGCAATTAAGATGGCGAGTAATAGAATTAATAAAAACGGAAAAGAGGAGTGGAGAGAGAATGCCACCTTGAGGAACGCCAGTTGTGAGACTCGACCAATAAGAAAACTGTTGGTCAATCCTAACAGTTTGTTGGCGTCCCTGAAGATATGAGGTGAACCATTCCAGTGCTTGATGTGAGACCCGCAAATGGGACATAATTGCAAGGAGCACGTCGTGGTCGACATTGTTAAAGGCATTAGAGAAGTCAGTCAGAACTAGAACAGTCACTTTTGAATTATCCATGCCCTCTCTAATGTCTTCAACCACCTTAAGAAGTGCTGTGGTTGTGCTATGTCCCGGACGAAATCCTGACTGATAATCATTCAGGAGGTTATTGTTAAGTATATATCTGTATAATAAAAATAATTATATAAAAATAAGAACAGATAAATAAATAATACACATATTTATAAAATATATATATAACACATTTATATATATATACCAACACAGTAATAACCATACATAATAATATATACACAAACCAATATGAAATGAAAGGAAATAAACTGAGACATAAGAGTAGATAGAATTATTTTGAAGAGAGTAGATGTTCTTTAAGCAGTTTTTTGAAAATAGCGATAGATTTTGATTGCTTGATAGCCAAGGGTAAGGAGTTCCACAAGCGTACTGATTGGACAGTAAAAGAGTTTGAATAATAGCTCGTTTGAATAATAGTCGTAGGACCTAGATGTTTCTCAGTAATACTGAGCAACATCTAGGTCAGCTCCTCTTTGTGATTATAAATACATATAATAATATAATAAATTGTCAATGATCCTGTCAATAAATTACCTCTTATGTTTTTATTCATATTATTATTTATTGCACAAACAACATGAAGCATAAATGACGTAAGCGTTCTTGCATTAAACTGTGTTGTATGGCCTTATGTGCCTTATTACAAGGTCTAGTCGCCAGCATATCATGTTACCCACTTTTATTGCAAACTAGCCCTTATTACACCAACATAAGACACCGCAGTATTAACCTGCACGTGCTGTTGTCCGTACATGTCGAGAAATTAGACAGAGCAGGTACATTTGATTACTTTGTACTACAGACATGGCTATCAAAGAAGATGCGACGGTCATATTGATAGACTGGACATATCTAATTTGAAATATGGAAACTGAAATCGCGACGCCATTGTTTCGATCTTTTAAATTTGCACAAAATTTTCAACTCTGATATCGACTATTCAACATTGCTCTCACTCAGACCTTAACTTTTAATACAATATACGGATGCCGTAACCCAAAACCATTTGCGATTAATGTCCATTTAAACAACATTGCCCATTAAAATAGAAGTGTTAGGATGTGTCGAATCTACAATGAGCTTTTATCAACTAATAAGGGGCCATCTACTACATAAGTCCACGTCAATTTATATTATTCGATAACATTCTTTTAACCTTTAATGCCTGTTAAATGTTTAGTGTACCAAATAAATAAAAAGAATCCCTTACATTATTTTTTACCAACAATCAATTGCTATCGCGGCCGGGTTGGCTAACAGGTATCTAAAGCAACGAATAGTTCTTTTTACAGTTTCGCACCCAATGGGTAAAAACGGAACCCTATTATTTAGACTTTGCTGTATGTCTGTTACTGACGTTTTTTTTTACAAATTATGTATTTCTATCGCCGCTATAACAAATTCTTAAACCAAAATAAAATTAAACAGGGATTTCCATTACAAGAAACGCGATTTTTTGCTCTTTTTTCCACAATATCAACAATGGCATTATCCATTGTTGATATTGTGGAAAAGCACTTGAAATATTCACCTATGATGTGAAACTAGCCCAATGTCTAAGTTCACATACCAGTTCCGTACCAATGTCCGGAACCCTTCGTGCGCGAGTCCGACTCGCACTAGGTCATTTTTTTATTAATCATTATTATTATTGATAAATCTCCTCTCGTCCTACTCAACCTTATTATTTTTTGACTTTTGATACTAAGCTAGTTCACAATATCTAACGTTAGCTAGCTGTATCATAAATCTGTCAAATTCCATATATACTGTATAACAATAACTGTATACAAATGAATACATTTGTAATAATACGCCACTATGTATACAATTGTTATTTAATTTTCAACTTTACTGCACTAACAAACAGCACAAGTTCCTTTTGAGGCAAATTGAGTAAATAGTTCCATTAAGAGATAATAACATTTATAGCTTTGAACCGGGAAGTCAAAGGGAAAATGGATATGTGTGTAATCATTTCATTTGCTAACTAACATTGTGCTAATGAGCTTATGAGTATTATGCATAGGTTTATCCTTTTACACAACAAAAAAAATCTGACAAAAGTTTTAAAAAACTCATTTTTTGTTTCAATGAAAACAAAATTATTTAGAATCGGTGCATGATGTGCGCAAACTGTTGTACGATTGACATCTGCACCAACTCCATATGAATTGGTTTAAACAGAGTGACTTTGATGTAAACCGATTTTGACGTCACTTTAAATTTTAAATAATTTAGAATATACCTCATTATCGTCATTATCAACCAAAGGACGTTCACTGCTGAACTGAAGCTTATCCCACGGTTTTCCACAGCGACCGATCACAAGTCATCTGCAACCAATGTGATCCTACAATCTTTACAAGGTCTTGTGTCCTATCTTTTCGGTGGACGTCTTACGCTGCACTTTTGGTCAAACGGTCGCCAATCAATGACTTTTCTACCCCAGTAGCCATCAATTCTTCACGCTATGTGCCCTGCTCACTGCCACTTGCGCTTATGACTTCGCAGGGCTATGTGCGCTACTTTATTTCTTCTACACCGAGCATAACTCTATCCATCACTATACGAGTGATTTTTACACTCACACCTCCGGTTTGATGATGATATTTCATTAGTCTTTTTATATATTTCATTATATTGTCATTTTATATATATTTATTAGATAGTCATTGTGGCAAAGACGCTGGACGATCTTGGCACTATGCTCGAAGACCTTGACCGAGTCCAACAAATGGATCTTAAAATGAACATGGAAAAGGCGAAAAGTATGTCGTGCTCACGTATTGGCCCCACTCCGGTATCTGTTGGGAACTCAACTCTCAAAATTGTCGACTAGTCTGGAGATGGTTTACCTGGGACAAATGATCCAATTAGGTAGGACCAGCTTTGAGGAAGAGGTCAATCGAGGAATCCAACTCTGCTGGAAGGCGTTTCGAAAACTGCACAAGAGCGTCTTCTAATCTCAATGACCTCAGTGTCTGAAGAAAAAAGTCTTCAACTCGCGTCAGTGATTACATGATGACATTCGGATCCGAAGCACGGTCTCCTACTACGAGGGTCAAACTGAAAGTTCTTAGAACTGGCCACTTATAAACAATATAATAAAAAAAATATTCTAAAATTTGAAAATAGAACTCTTTGCCAATATTACTGAGTATATATTTCATTCATTTGTCATTTGTTTTACGATTTGGCGGCAAATTGAAAATTGTCTGTGTCACGTCAACATGAATTTAACACGAGAAAATTTTCGTGCAATGATTTTTTATGACTTTTGATGTCATTTAAGTCAACAAGAAAGTTATGATAGACTACGATTGGCCTTTCACGATGAAGCCCCATCTCGTGCGACTGTTTGCAACTGGTTTAATGAGTTTAAACGTGGTCGCACTAATCTCACTGATGATGTACGTGAGGGACGGCCTTCTACAGCGACGACTGAAAATAACATCTGTGTTGTGCGGCGTATGATAGAGACTGACAAAAGAGTGACCTATCAGCAGATTCGGACAAGCTAAGGCATCGGTATGAGTCAAGTGCAAAAAAACCTCCACGAACATTTAGCGGTCAGGAAGCTTTGCGCCCGGTGGATACCTCATAATTTGACTAAGGCTCAAAAACTCCACCGTGTGGATTGGTGCCGTAAAATGATTGAAAGATTTAACGGAGGTGACTCAAATGCTGTGTTCGACATACTAACAGGTGACGAAAGCTGGATTTACTGTTATAATCCTGAAACCAAAAGACAATCTGCTCAGTGGGTGTTTCCTTTCGAGGAGTTGCCAACTAAAGTGAAGAGAGATCGAAGTGCGGGAAAAAAAATGGTGGCCTCGTTCTTTGGAAGGATAGGTCATTTCGCAACAATTGTGTTAGAGGATCAAAAAACAGTTTCTGCAGAATGGTACACTACCAATTGTTTGCCACTTGTCTTGGAAAAAGTTCGAGAGAAACGACCTCGCAGTAGGATCCTCCTTCACCACGACAACGCCTCGTCGCACACCGCCAAGCGAACGATCGACTATTTGGCGACATCAAACGTTGAATTACTGGGTCACCCGCCGTATAGCCCCGACCTCGCGCCTTGTGATTTTTATTTATTTCCAAAAATTAAAGAAAAACTTAAAGGAAAGCGGTTTATGAATGCTGAAGAAGCGGTGGCTGCGTATCGCGATGCCATTGAAGAGACCCCTAAGGACGAGTGGGCAAAGTGCTTTTCCCAGTGGTTCCATCGCATGCAGCGGTGTATTGACGTCAATGGACAATATTTTGAAAAGATATAATAAAACTAATAACTGGCTAATGTAATCAGTTTTTGATTTTCTAAGAACTTTCAGTTTGACCCTCGTATTGGCCTCATAAAAATCACAAAATCACACAAAGAGAATATACCTGACTGAACTAAAAAGTAATAAGACGACGCTTGTTATTTTTTGCATCCCCGCATCATTTTCTACTTACAACCAGCAGCGATTGTGCCTATGAATTCTAATAAAAAGTAAACATATTTCTGTCTTCATGAATATTCCTTACCTGGCTTATCCAAGTCGCTGAGGAAGTCTTCTGTGTCCGTGTAAGCAGTAGTGCGGCCCAGCGCCAGCACCGCGAGCCACGCCCACACGGCGCCCGCCGCTCTCATGGCCCCACCCGGACGTCACAATGACATTCCGCACTGGCACTCACACTGACACTAAACTTCACTGTCACACAGGCACTAGTCCGTTACCTGGGGAAGAGGGAAAAATTGGTTAGTAAAGCATTATTTTCGACACCAAATCTTACGGTTGTGATTAAAAAAGCAATTATTCGATCCAAATCCAATCCAATTAATAAATCAGTCATACCTATTGTCACTATTTATTATTCTTCTAAATTATATGTTCTGAGATTACATTGATCCGTACATATAATTCATACAGTTAATTCAGGGGGGTTTCAACAAAACGAGAATAAATGTTGACCTTAGAATAAATCACTAGTTATGCCTTTATTCTAGAACGGTAGTCGTAACCAGTAACCAAATAACTGTTCTAGAATATCACGTTTATGCGGAAGTAACTCTTATACCCACTGTGTTTCGTGAAAAAAGAGTTAATTTAAGTGAGACGTAATGACGCCCGCTTGCCATATAATTCAATTAATTATGCTTAAAGCCTTTGTTTGGTCAAGTCAAACCTTAGTGAAATAACATTATATTTGCAATGAAATAATAAAAACAATGATTCCAAGAGGAAATATATTACTAATAGAAATTAAATTATAATTACAAATTATTAAAACTATTTTATTATTATTATCAAAACAACCGCATTATGGACAAATAAAGTCGACGACCCATCTGGTGTAGTGGTCGAGAAGTCGCCTACTACGCAGCGGGTGCGGGTTCGATCCCCGCACAATACAAACATTTGTGTGCATGAACATGTCTGTTTGTATTGGTCTGGGTGTTCTCTATGTATATCATGTATGCATTTACAAAAATAAGTATTTAAGTATTATATCCGTTGTCTGGCACCCATAACACAAGCTTTGGAAGCTTACTTTGGGACTAGATGGCGATGTGTGGGAATGTCAAAAGAATATTTATTTAAAGTCCCCCTTTAGACGGCATATGTTTCGTATGAGAATTGTAAAGCGGTTAACATGATACACTTAGCTGTTAAGTTTCAACTGTGTAATGGGTTAGCTGTAAAAAGTGGCTGTCACATATGAACTGACAGATAGACAGACAGGGGACAAAATTTAGGGGTTTAGCACCCTACAAAGATGAACACACAATGTCTAAGATTTTCTGTAGTATTTTTACAGTTATGACAAGTTTTATAATCTACCCACGAATCGCAACACCAATACCATTCACAATCAGTCCACGTTTACATTTCAACAAATAAATCAGGTTCTGTGTACAAAACTTTTTCTTATCGCCAGTAAATATTTGCCTCGGAGTAGATTATGTTTGCCCAACCATAGTAAATATACGGGAAAAAACGAAATGACTGATTTTTCCAAAGTCTGTTTGCGTTCCTTGAAATGTTAGACTTGGAAGTTTTTCGATGTTCTATTTTATTTGGTTGCTAAATAAACATCTATCTATTGAAAATAAGCGTATGTTGGGATGGGTTAACGGCTTCAAGGTTTTATTTTCCTTGTGTAAATTTTTATTTTAATAATTGGTTATTGGTCGCTGTCGATGTCAACTCGACCAGGTAAGAAAGAATGTACCAAACCTTGTGTTTAATGATTAATCCAAAATATTCTTATATCATAGCCGAGTTACATTCAACATGGTGGACACTTTCGACATTTCCATAACAAACGTTAAATGTCAAACCTAGATAGGTGTATAAATTATGATTTATTAAACATATGACGAAGAGAATGTGTAATTTAGTGAATACAGTAGGATTACATAAGTCACACACTGTGATTATGTGGTTTAGTGCATAAGTCTACTATTACAGAACTACTAAATATGTGGGGCAGACTAGGGTCGGGAATCGTCGTGTAACACTTATCTATAAAGTTTTCATTTTATGGTGTAAGAAATTCAAAGTAGATATTTTAGTCTGAAAATTCTAATACACTTGTCAGTCCTTGGTCTATTTCGTATTCTAGTCACGTAGGTCAGTAAAATCTATTTTGCGTCGTAAAAAGCAATCTGTCTGGGTTGGATATACATCCAACGTTACAGACCCTACTCGAGTTTTTACCTCAGCTGTGATGCTTATTTGAAATGTAATTATTGGGCATAGTTATTGAGTTGAAAACTTAAAAGGGCATTGTTGGCAGGAAGCCAAAAATAAATGACTATCAATTTGCAGAACATCAATTACTCTAGATCAGGGATGCACAGACCGCGGCCCGCGGGCCGCTTGCGGCCCGCCGGTCGAATACTGGTGGCCCGCCGACAGCAAAAATAATACTCTCGTACATTCGAAAAATATTGAATTCTATTCCAGAATAAAACCAAAAAAAATATGTTCGAAAAGTAATTTGAATCTCGCGCGCGCGCTCTTAAGTGCACGAATTCCCGATTGCTCGCGTAGGTAGATACACGAAGCTTCCAGAGTCGGTTTCGAGATTTCTCCAGACAGTTTTCGACTCTATACGCGCGGTATAAAAGCCACGCTAACCGCAGCGACCCATAGTTCGGTTTTAATTTGAGTGAAGTGTCAATATAGTTAGGGAGGCGAATAGGGGAATTTTCGGTAATACTCGAGCGTGGCAGTTTAAGATATGAGAGATACCTTGGACCTAATAGAACAACCTTGTAAAGTATTTAGCTCTATATGTAGTGACGCGCGCCTAGGATAGACGATCAGATTAGTAAAAAAAAATCGATAGTCTGTAATACTCGAGCGCGTCAGATTAAGATATTGGGGGTTGATTTTAGTGTTTTAAGACTAAATTTAACTAATCTGACGATAAGTCCTTGACGCCGCCGAGTTATAGGGTCGCGAACTTGTAAAAAAAAAACGTTAATCCGGCATTCTCGAGCGCGATTTTTTTATTTTTTATTTTGAAGAATATAATCTAAAACGTACTAAAAATACAAAATCTGCCGGTTTCCGCATGACCAGGAGTGTGGAGGAGCCATTTCGTCTTCCGAAAAACGGGTTGCGGCATGTAAGTCGCGAACGATACATTTTACAAAAAAAAAGTTTAAATAAACAAAAAGGTAATTTCATTTTACACAAAAAGGTCTCTTTACATTTTTGTCTAAAGTTAAAACTTTTTGACTTGAAGCTTCATAAAAACTCAAACTCCCGGTTTGTTGAGTATATCTTGAAAACTGAGGGTGTTAAAAAAATGATATGAAATAACGATGATTAAATTATGTTACTTTAATCTCAAAAAAAAATTTTTTTTCTAAAGCTTCTCGACAATTTTCGTCGACTTGGAAAAGGTTACGCGTATGTATGTATGTATATTATTCAATAGCCTGTTGATCCTCAAATTGTTTTTTGGACGTACCGTCAGCAAAACGAAGTGAAGAATAATTAAAAAGAAAGAAAAAAGGAAAAAACAAGAAACCAAAAAACCTTTCCGGTCAGATTAAGAGAACCCACCAACATTTTTGTCAGATTAAGAAAATATGCTTTCAGGATACCGAGATGAACCTCCCCTATGAAAATCTGACGCGCTCGAGTATTTCAAAATAACTATTTTTTTTTGCATTTTCAAAAATTCATCATAACTTATGGTCACGCCAAAATCGTCAGTTTTTTTTAAGGGAGCTTCCTTGGGGCCTACTTAACACCCCTTTCAAAAATCTGACGCGCTCGAGTATTTTTTTTTTTTTCGCATTTTTGACTAATTTATTTGCCTACCCCCACCACGCAAACCGGCAGATTAGTATACCGTTGTTATCAGAGGCACTTGGGGCATACGTAGTATGAATATCTGACGCGCTCGAGAATGCCCAAGTAACTGTTTTTTTTTACATTTTTGAAAAACCGTACACGCCAAACCCACCGCTAAAATGGTTTTTATCATACGAGCTTTTCTTTTCGAAATTATTTTATCTTTCGATTTTGATAGGTCTCGACGGCGCCGTTGAATTACGCCATTTAGCTACCTCGCCGCCCTAACTAATAGTTCTAGTGTAGATTTTAACTCGACTAGCCGGTGTCATATATTTTGATCAACGTAGATTTCCCGTCAAGTGCCGTGTATAATTGTGTTGTGAAATCGTAAGTAAAACTCTGTTATTAATAAGTGTTTCCCTACCTATTTAAATCAATTATTTTTGCTAATTTAAAAAAGGACGGGTAATTTAAGTAGGTACTGTAATTGTTTTTAGGTGCTGTGTTAATCCTAGCCAGGATTAGAACGCAACATGGACAAGCCAGGACCTAGTAAAAAACGTAAGGTTAAAGATGAAAATCGGCAGTTTCAAGAAATTTGGACTGAGAAATACTTTTTTGTATGGTCGCATAATAAAGTCGTTTGTTTAATTTGCAAGAATTCTGTTGCGATTGCAAAGGAATATAATGTAAAAAGGCACTATGAAACGCAGCATCCTACTTTTACCAAGTTTACAGGCGAATTAAGAAAGCAAAAAATGTTGTCTTTAAAACGGGAGCTTATTGGTCAGCAAGCTATGTTTACAAAACCCATCCAAGATTCAGAAACAGCTACAGAAGTTAGTTATGAAATTTCTCGAATGATAGCAAAGCGCAGTCGCCCCTTCAATGATGGGGATTTTGTAAAAGAATGCATAGAAATTGCCGCTAAGAAAATGTGTCCAGAAGCAGCAAAAAAGTTTGAGAAAATTCAACTGAATCGTATGACTATCCAAAGACGTATTATGTCTTTGTCAGGTAATATTGCGGAACAATTAAATCGAAAAACTAAGATCATTGAATTTTTTTCATTAGCACTCGACGAATCCACTGATATTACTTCCACAGCTCAACTTCTCATATTCATACGAGGTGTTACTCAAGATTTTGAAGTCTTAGAAGAGTTGTTAGGAATGTGTTCATTGAAAGGTCAAACCAGAGGAGTTGATATACTCAATGTACTTTTGGATGAGTGTTCAAAAACTGATTTGGACTTATCAAAATTATCGGGAGTTGCCACTGACGGTGCTCCTTCGATGATTGGTGTCAATTCTGGGCTAGTTACTTTGCTGAAAAAGCATCTGCAAGAAAAAAACATAAACGCTGAAGATCTCATGCAGTTTCACTGCATTATACACCAAGAAGCCCTCTGTTCTAAAAAAATTGAATTTCAAAATGTCATGAAAGTGGTAGTTTCGACTGTAAATTTCATAAAATCACGAGGACTCAATCACAGGCAATTCAAACAATTCCTTGATGACATCAAAAGCGAATATGGAGATTTACTGTATTATACAGAAGTAAGGTGGCTAAGTCGTGGATTGACCCTGGAACGATTTCTAAATTTAATAGAAGAAATTGGAATATTTCTGGCGGAAAAGCAAAAGGATGTCCCGGAACTTAAAAATCCTGATTGGTTGTGTGATTTGGCTTTTTTAGTTGACATTACAAATCATTTGAATGTCTTGAACACACGGCTTCAAGGCAAAAATCAACTGATATCCCAGCTCTACGCTCACGTATCATCCTTTCAATGCAAGCTGACACTTTTCAGATCGCAATTGAATTCTGGAAATTACAATCATTTTCCGAATTATAAGAAAATGGCTGAAAAATTCAACAAAACTGCGATTAATTTCAGTTATGTAGAAAAGCTAGATATTTTGATTCAATCTTTTCAAGAAAGATTTTCGGAGTTTAAAAAAGTGAAACCTCTGTTGGACATATTCAGCAATCCTTTCACGATTTCAGTTGAAAATGCGCCAGAGTCAATGCAGTTAGAAATTATCGACATTCAAAACGACCAAGATTTACGCAACAAATTCAACGAAGGAGACTTGCTGAACTTTTACCGCTGCATTGATAAAAATACGTACAAAGAGTTGCGCATAAACGCTCTGAAATGTGCCAGCTTATTTGGTTCTACCTATATATGTGAACAAACCTTTTCAATACTAAATAATAATAAAACAAAAAATCGAAACCGCCTTGCAAATGAAAGTTTGGAAGCAGTTTTACGTGTTGCTACAAGTAAATTTGAGCCAAATATAAAAAAGATTGTAAGCACTATGCAGTGCCACGCTTCAAATTAATAAATTCTTTTTCAATTTTAATACATAATTATCAATTCTTTATTGTCTTTAATTACCTATACTTCTGGCGGCCCGCCATCAGTTCATGATTTTCCCGAGTGGCCCCTAGTCTTAATAAGTCTGTGCATCCCTGCTCTAGATAAACGTAAAAAACCTATTATAAACCTCAACCTTGTCTTTCCTTCAAAATGTAAACTACGACGGGGTATACAATCCATATTTTGTGGTGGTAGGGTCTCAGGGAGGGTTACGCGACCGCTTGGGCATACAAATTGGTCATCTTACAACCGACATGTCAGAGACCAAGTCGGCTACTTTGCGTGTGACGGACCCAGGTTGAGGCCAAGTGAAAATGTAATAAGGGACTAAAGGATCTTGTTTACGAACGGCAGTTTGCGGTCCAAATGACATCTGCGCGTAGACGTGTCGGTGACGACGAAAAAAGTTATATGCGAAACCAATATTGTAAAAAGCATTAGAAGCAGTAAGCTCTTGAAAAGATGGTAGCATAACTTGAAAACAATACTACTTCATTCTAGCCTAGATATATCTCTTTTTTCTTTTGCAAACTCAAAGCTACTATCTTACATTGTAATTCATAATCCACACTTCTTATTTTAAAGCAGACAATGCATAAAGTCAGCGACGAGCGACTCATGGGTTGTTGTGCAAACGATACTGGCGCCAAAAAAAGTTTTTTTTTGCGTATATATATTTATTATTGCGACACTAGCGAGCGAGACAAAACTACCGATTAGGTCCACTTTCGCAGCTTACTAGCTACGAGTATGGCGTAGTATTTCGTAGATACGCGTAACTACGCGCAAGGGTGCCCCTATTTGTTTATTTTTAAATATTTTGAAGGGGCTTACTTTTAAAATCTTGTATATTATTATTTTTTCAGTGTTAGAATAACTCATACTATCATCCTTGAGATGGATGTCACTGACCAAATTAACAACCTGTATAGTACATTATACAAATAGAGATAGCGCTGGAAAACAGAATATGTAATAGCTAATAAATCCAGGTGTAAAAACTTCATTCTTATTCAAGGGTCGAATCGCGAATTCTCCTCGTTGCTGTTCAGCATAAGACTGCAGGCATATTATATAGAATAAAGCGGTTTTGATTTTTTATTTGAGTGAAAAGAGTAGTACAAAATTGATGCTACTAATTGGTCCGTTTCACCATCAATGAAATGCACTACCAGATAATTAAAAAATAGAATGTCATTTCGCCTGAAAAAATGGGCGGATAACGTTACTGGTCACTTATTTAAAGATGTAACTAAATTTTACTTAGTTGACTCTTACTTGATGCTTCGGTAGAGCTTATCAGAAAATAGACTATAAAAAATATATATTTACTAGCGGTCCCCCGCGACTTCGTCCGCGCGTTTTGAGTTTGCTTCCCTCCCCTCCCGTCGCAGCGTGATGTTTTATATCCTAAAGCCTTTCTCAATAAATAAGCTATCTAACACAGAAATATTTTTTCAAATCGGTTCAGCAGTTCCTGAGATAAGCGCGTTCAAACCAACAAACTCTTCAGCTTTTTAATATAATTAGCGCAAGCGCACGTTGTACTTAAGCTGCGAACATTATTCTGGTGCGGAGTTATGTTAAAACTGTGATAGCTCCTAAGATATTTATTGGAATCAAATGATATAAAGGGCAACTTTGTTCTAAATGAAATGCTTGTGATGACGAATGTATTTATTTTGATAAGAATAAATACCTGTGTGTACAATACACCTCTAAAAATGATGCATTATTTTTTAACAAATTTATTAACATAAAAAAGGTTTTAGTAAGTCAACCATAAAAGATAGACTTATGCCGTCGCGGACTTTATTATAGAACTCTTAATGTTGAACAATCTTGTCGTACATGATTTTTGTGTAACTTTAGCGGTTTCCGCAGCGTACGCAGCGGAAGCTCTCAAAAGGAATATCTTTCTCCCGTTTTCGCAACATTTTTCATTGCTGCTATGGTCTTGTGAGCAGTATCTTTATGTTATATAGCTTAAAGCCTTCCTCGATAAATGGACTATCCAACATAAAAATATTTTTTCAAATCGGGCCAGTAGTTTCTGAGATTAGCGCGTTCAAACAAACAAACTCTTCAGCTTTATAATATTAGTATAGATATACTGAAATAAACTCGATATTGCTCACCATAGCTTACAATGGGATATTTTACTATATATAAGATATATTTTCCCCATAGTGTGTACGGGTAAAAGATATATCCTGGGATATAAAATACATCATTATATATTAATATATTATACCCGAAAGTCAAAAGGCACCTTCAAGCATAACCAAATATCGTATTTCCCTGTTTTTAGAACGACAGCGAGCGCTTGCCACAAACCGCCACCACGCGTAATGTAGTCACACCTTTATAATGGATTTTCCTGTATCCATATTCATTTGATGGCCATTTTAATGAGTTATTGCGCTATATTTGCTGTTAAATATTAAAAACCTTTTGGTCACCCTCCCGGTAGAAGCCGGCCGGACTTCAGAGTAATCGTGTCCTCGCCCTCTTTGCGGACTTCCGATAAACCCACAAAGTCCCAGTGTAACCTGCTTAATTCTTCCTCCAGCTCGAGCAACTTCTCGTCGTCCTTAGTGTGCACGCGTTTAAAATTACCAGGGCCAGTTTTCGTTGGAGGTGGTAGCGCGATCGCCTCCGGGGGTTCTTAGCACCCCCTGCCCCGCCGTTACCGTGACCGCTACCGGAGTCAGGAATAGCGGGCTGTCAGAGACTGGGGGCCTGGATTTTTTATATCCTACAATTTTTGGGGGGTATTTTCCAATAATCGCCACGCTTGGCAGGCAGGTCGGCGAGCGCAGAGGCGCAGCCTCTTGTAGCTGTGACGATGCTGCCCGTAACAGCTCAACATTTAATTGCGCCTTTTGTTGGAAGGTTATCCCGCCATCGGTCGGTCGCCAGAGCCTCGTCTGTTGAAACAGGACGCACCGCGTGAAGGTGAGGTTGGCTTGGAGATTTGGGTCTTGGTTATTCTCCCTTACGTCCCAAAAAAACCTACGTACCTTCAGTTTACAGTGAATATGTGTATTTTTTTTATAAATAACTGAAGTAACTTGTGAAAAAAATAGTCTATTTCTAAAACACCTTTAATTTAACGTAGTGAAAATACTAAATCAGTTTACATGCGCCATGTATTTAAGTTGTACATGAGTCTTATGGACAATTCCTACAAAAGACAAAACCTATCAATCTAAACTACTAATATTACCTAAGAACTATGACTATACATGATATACTAAGATACTACACGAAATACTATGACATACTAAGACTATGCGAAACTCGATCATAATGTAAGAGATGCGCTCACAAGTCCAATCAAAAATATTTAGTTACATTCAAATTGTGTATTATTATTAAAGTAAGTTATGTACTTAAAATATTTAAATTCTCTGTCTCATAATTATTTTTTTCATATTTTGTGAATATCTCCTAAAATTGTATGTATTTTTCGTGTTACTAGCAAAATAACCTTAAACTGCTGTTTTCAAAATAAACACATCAACTCATAAACACCGCAGGTCCCAAATTCATAACCACAACCGACCCTTTGTTCCGAGCATATGCGCGCCGTAAGTGAAAATCTCCCCAAAAATACGCACTCCCATAAACCAAGCAGTGAAATTGCTGTGGAGTGGTGTTGCTATCTATCGATATAATTTTTTATTGAAAGTTTAATGTAGATTAGATTAATATAATTTTTGTTTTCTTATGCGCGTGTATTGAGTAACAATTATTTTGACAACGCGTTTGGTGTATTGGTTAGCGCTCCTGACTATTACGCCGCCGTTGCGGGTTCGAATCCCGCAATGGGCAAATGTTTGTGTGATGATGACCACGAACATTTGTTCCTCCTACGTCATTGATGTTTAAAATGTATTTCAGTATTTACGTTTTTTTTCAATGCCATATCAGTTTTGCTTTTATATTTGCATAATCTATTTATAATTATGAGTTTTCAAAATACTACCGATAGTTGACACTTCTTGCATCACTAGTATAGAGTGTGGAGTCAGATTGGGGATCGCGTCATACATTATTCCATACAGGGCTCTCTGTTATGAAAATTGGGACGACACTGCGCCATGTCCACTATTTTTGATAGGATGGACACCTGCTCTGAATTTGACAGCTCCACCATAGAATATAACTTGCAATATCTGCAAGTTGTATTAGTTATAAAATAGCAGTACCATGATTTTTTATTGCGTACCTAATTTATTTTGGTTTAGAATGTTTTTAACACATGCATTGTCATATTTTATATTCAATAAGATGAAATAAGAAACCAAAATTTGCGCATGGGTGGGACTCGAACGCATTTTTGGTTACTTATTTTATCACTTTTTTTTTATATGAACTGTTTATCTAGATGAAGTGTGGTATAACTCTTATTTTGATATCGTATCTGACTATTGCAGTTTATAAACAGTTTTCTTAATATTGCCTTAAAATAAAAAGTAAGTTTTATTTTGTTACACGATACCAAATTGAACCCATCATTATTTTTTTGAAATTAAAAGGAAATGACAATTCTTAGCCAAGCCACGGATAGCAATGAAACAAATCCTTAAATTAGTACTATTTTTGTGTAGACTCAAAACCATTATTTATATCCTCAGAACTGTTCACAGGACTTTTTTCAATTGATTAGTTCTTTCAAATATATTCGTTAAATTCAGGGTATTTATCTGGCTATACTTTTCTACTTCTTTTGGAGAAGTTTAGCATTAATAATAATGATACTTCTTTTATTGTATTAAGGGCTACATACTAACTGAAAATAAGTAAATTCGATGCTGTTCTACAATATGGGCCAAATCTTCTATGGCCAGTGGTCAAATGTCTTTGTTATGTCTTTAATAGAAGAAAAAAAAGCAGCAGACAACACACCAATTGACGTGGTTTCGAAGCAAGGAATTTTCTTCCTTGTGATACGAATACCAGACAAGGATTATGACGGAGGTGTCTCCCATAAATACTTAAATACAAATTAAACATCCATTCCTCAGGTACAAATATTCGTGCTCATCACACAAACATTTACCAAAACACCAAACGCGTTGTCAATAATATGTGTAATACTAGTTAGTAGTGTGTAATAGTAGTAGTAGTAGTTTCAGAATAAAGCGGCTGTGACATACGGACGGACAAACAGACTTTGGACAAAACTATAAGGGTTCCGTTGCCATTCGGCTACGGAATCCTACAAACCGGCTAAGTTCGAAAACTAATCGACTTTCCAAACGTCATATCGAAAAAATGCATAATCTGAGTTAGTTAATGTTGTTCATTATCAGCTGTTAAATTTACGAGCATCCAAATGAGATGTGAACAGATGTAAACAGAGTCACGCATCCGGGCTAACCGGTTATAACCCATGCCGTGTCACGTAGGTGACCAAGATTTTTAATTATGGTTTAGCGGAATGCAGTTACTTGATTGTGATCGAAATTGTGTCATTCATAATCATAACTGTAATATTGATACAATGATGTTTAGAAATTTTAAAGTAGGTGAAAAGAGTAAAAAATCTTGTTAGGTCTAGTTAAATAAATAAAAGTAAGAAGAAATTTGATAAACATGTCTTCTTTTTCATTTCTTAGTGTCTTAACTGTAACACAAAGTAATATCAATCATCTTTCAAACTCATAAAAAAATATAAAAATTGCAACTTTATAAGTGCCTCGGTGGCGCAGCGGTTAGACGGTCGCACTTTAAAATGATGGCTGCGCCAGAGGTCCTGAGCTTGAAACCAGGGTCGCGTTGGGCCAAAGATGTTTTTTTGATGACCAATCATACACATTGCTCATTTATTTAAGTTAGCAGCCAATTCACTTGTGTTATGAAAATCAGACACAACGGTGGTACCACAAAATCACGATATTATGATTTCTACATTGCCCCGACCGGGAATCGAACCGGGGACCTCGGAGCGGTGACGCCTTAAAACCCGGGCCGTCAAAATATGTTGGAAATTACCTGGAATTTTCAGTTCAGCAATTCTTAGGATAGCCCTGAGTTTTAAAGTTGGCGGTGTTTCAACCCCGTGCCTCGGAAAAGCACGTAAAGCCGTTGATCCTGCGCCTGATCTCTCTCCAGTCATGTCAGATTGCTGTCCTATCGAGCTATGAGAGTGAAAGAAATAGAGAGTGCACCTGTGTTTGCGCACACACTTGTTCACTATAATATGTCTCGCACAATCGGTTAGTCGCTGTGATTGACCCTCGTAGTCGAAATAGGCGAGGGGCTATTAGTGACTCTTCTTATAAATCAACAAAAGACTCGTTTAGATTTTTCATTCTTTGCACTCGTATATATTCTAATATTATAAAGTGGAAGAGTTAGCTTGTTTGTTTGAACGCGCTAATCTCAGAACTACTCGACCGATTTGAAAAAAAAAATGGGTAAGTAATAATTAAATAGTAATAAAAACATTACGATTCAACGGGCGAGGAGGGAGCAAACTCAAAACGCGTGGACGCTATCGCGGGGGACTGCTAGTCTTCTAAATAATATAAAAAAAGTAATCTATACTAATATTATAAAGCTGAAGAGTTTGTTTGTTTGTTTGTTTGTTTATTTGTTTGTTTGTTTGTTTGTTTGAACGCGCTAATCTCAGAAACTACTGGCCCGATTTGAAAAATTATTTTTATGTTTGATAGTCCATTTATCGAGGAAGGCTTTAAGTTATATAACATAAAGATACGACTCACAAGACCACAGCAGCAATGAAAAATATTGCGAAAACGGGAGAAAGATATTCCTTTTGAGAGCTTCCGCTGCGTACGCTGCGGAAACCGGTAAAGTTACACAAAAATCATGTTTGACAAGATTGTTCAACATTAAGAGTTTTATAATAAAGTCCGCGACAGCATAAGTCTATCTTTTATGGTTGACTTACTACAACCTTTTTTATGTTAATAAATTTGTAAAAAATTAATGCATCATTTTTAGAGGTGTATTATACACACAGGTATTTATATTTATCAAAATAAATAGATTCATTATCACGAGCATTTCATTTAGAACTAAGTTGCCCTTTATGTCATTTGATTCTAATAAATATCTTAGGAGCTATCACAGTTTTAACATAACTCCGCACCAAAATAATGTTCGCAGCTTAAGTACAACGTGCGCTTGCGCTAATTTTTATATTATAAAGCTGAAGAGTTTGTTGGTTTGAACGCGCTTATCTCAGGAACTGCTGAACCGATTTGAAAAAATATTTCTGTGTTAGATAGCTTATTTATTGAGAAAGGCTTTAGGATATAAAACATCACGCTGCGACGGGAGGGGAGGGAGCAAACTCAAAACGCGCGGACGAAGTCGCGGGGGACCGCTAGTAACTAATATTGGTCACCAATCACAAACATTGCTCTGATCCCAAAGAAAGTAGCTAATGCACTTGTGCTATGGAAATCAGACACAACGGTGGTACCACAACACCCAGACCCGAGACAATATAGAAAATTTTAATTGCTATATTGACCTGACCAGGAATTGAACCCGGGACCACGGAGTGGCGACGCCTTGTAACCAGCGTGCTTAGCCACTACACCACGGATGACGTCATAGAATATTCATTCTACTAGAAACATTCTTCCAAAGATTGTCGAAATTTTAGCCACCCTACCCAAGACTAATTATTTATTCATATTAAGCCCAACTTGGTGCCTTCTTACGATAAAGTTTTCCACCAATTGTTTACACTTTTACGTGTCCATTACTTAATTTTTAGCCGACTCAACAAAACTTGTGTAATGATGTTTGAGAACAAACGAGCACTGTTTGCTTATCTAATGCGGTATTGCTGTATTTTTAGTATTGAATTACATTAATATTTATGATCACGCACAAGAAAAGTTTTTATTTGAAAATTATGTTGGTTTGCGTAAGGGAAAATTTTGCCTTTATAAACATGAGATTCGTTGTGTTTAATAACATCATTTCATTTTAACCGTACGTATTATCATTAATGTGAAAATATGTATCTATCTGCTATTTTGATTGTTGAAGCTTAGGCTGCTGAATCGATACATATTAAATATGATGGAAAAGGTGGTGCAGGTATTAATTATTTTAAAAAAACTTTTATACATATGTAGAAATGAGTACAGTTAATGATATGTTATAACATAATATATTATATCACAGGGATAAAATATTTTAAAGGTTGTATTGATCAAAAAAAATAAATTGTATGCATCTGTAGAAAAAGGTAGATTAAATGTTATGTTATAACATAATATATCATCCCTGTGATTGATATTTATATATAATATAACATTTCATAAACAGTTGAAAATTTTTCGTAATTATAAAATCATAGGATTATGCTTGTTCAATTGCAACGGTTAGATAAATTGATCAAAAATATTAGTTAGGGACGCCTTTTTTTACCTTATACTTAATTACAGTTAAAACAAAAACGTTTCTGACACCTTACAAGAGTGAAATAGTAATAGTGCAGTTGTTTGCATTTACTTTGATCCTCACTTTTCTCAGTTATTAGTTTGTTTTCAGGGTTACACGAATCCATAAAATAGGCATACTTTTCGCACCATATTGAAATATACGTGCGACTTCATAAAGAAAGGTAACTAAATTTACATCTAATTCTTTAAACGACACTGCTCTCCTATAATTTTTGTGCGACTGCAGAGGGACACACATAATAAATAAAAGTAATTTTTTTATACACAAGCATTGATACACTTCCATCTTTTTTTACATCATCATCTAAACAATTTGTTGGTTTAAAATATTGTTTGCAAACTGATTACGAGAAGAAGCTTTCAGGACACTTTAACTGATGGAAAAATAAATATAAAGTCAAATTGTTCAAAGTGATAATATTTTGACTGTGTCTTTAAATGCATCATAGAAACAGAAACTTCCATAATTTTATTATCTATCAATGAAACTATATATTTTTTAAAAAACACCCCGATATTTTTTAAAGTTATTTACGTCATCAGCTTTGCCTCTCCATTTCAATGTCCAATCCATCTTTTTCTAAATAATAATCTTAACATTAATTAAAAAAAAACGAATGTAAAAAATACCATAATCATACAATTTCTTAATGACTAGCGTATAATTATAATTATAAATTATTTATTAATAAACAAAAGGTATTTATGGTTACAAAAAAGGACTTAAGCTTAGAGTCTTATTATAGTATTTGTCTGAACTAGAAAAATAAAAGCCAATGAGTTGTTAAATATTAACACTTACAACGAGGTGACCTTATTTATATGAAGTTGAGAAATACTAAAATGACCATGTAACTTTATTTGAATGTTTTCTTTAAAAACGAGACGTAAACAGTAAAACAACCAGATTTAAGCCGGTATCCTATTTTTCTTATCTGAAAATGAAGCAAAATTCCATTCCAGGCATAAATTTATACTGAATCTCATAAAAAATAAATATTTATTTTTCCCTAACCCAATGCAATAAGGTTGTGGATTGCACGAAACTTTGTTACAGCCCGCTGTAACAATTTCAGGGCGTTACAAAGGAGCGGTTAAGTCAATTTTCGCCTTGAAAATAACATTTGGAATTCAATATAAGGAAGTATTACAATGTTCCCGGGTTGTGCTTAACTAAATTTAATGTTTTCTGCGTATGAAAAGTGTACAAAGGTTGATTATGGGTTAAGAGAAGTTTAAACCTGCAATGTTTCTATCAATTCTGTCAGAAAAAAAAATTGTTTGTACAAAAATAAATAAAGAATGCCTTTATAATGTTACTAGTTTAAAAAGCTGAGTTATGTAGACAGAACGTTAATTGAATAATAAAAATAAAATAATATAAAATAAAAGTTAAATAAAATAAGTCCTTGGGTGCACTTGTATAGTGCATACAAGGATAATCGTCGGTTTGTGTCACACAGTTTTTAAATTAATGTTGTCTAAAGGGCCTCTGCGTGTTGGCTTCGGCCCCATGTACGCCTTCCATAGGTGCGGGATCCCTTGGTCCCGAGAATGAAAGTGACACAACATAATAATAATAATATTGGACACCAATCACATACATTGCTCTGATCCCAAAGTGAGTAGCTAAAGTAAAAGAGTAACAAAGTCTATTACTTTAATTAAATATTTAAAAATGAGAATTACATTCAATGATACAAAAGTTTCTTTTAGTAAGGTAATAAATCCAACCTTCCTTATAGTCAAGGACTTGATTACTTAGCCATTTGAATATTAAGCCTACCTACCTGGACAAAATAGTAATTTCATAAAAGATCCTATTGAAACTGAGAAATAATCCATCATTTGTGACAGATGTTTCACTCAATCTGACTATTTATTTATTTTTTCCGCTTTTCTGGGAAATTTACAAAAGAACACAAAATAATGAGATCAAAGTTTTATTTTTAAGTTAATTCACAGACTGACTACATAAAGAGTTCTGAATTCAATCAGTAACTTAAGTTATGTTTGCACCGTAAAAACAAAAATGGCCCAAAACAAGTAGAGCTAGTATACTTTCATGAGTTATTGTATTATTTTTTAACCGACTTCAAAAAAGGAGGAGGTTATCAATTCGACTGTATGTTTTTTTTTATTTTTTATTTTTTTTGTATGTATGTTACTTCATATCTCAGTCGTATGTCGACCGAATCGAAAAAATTTTTCACCTACTTAGAGGGTGTACCTTCTAGTTGGTCCCATTTTTTCCATTTTGGGATCTGATGATGGGATCTTGGTGTAATCGAGGGAAACCCTCAAATTTTAAAGGCACGTGTCGTGTTTCTTAACTAGAATCTTAATGTTGACGTGTTGTTACGTCTGATAGTCAACATCTTGTGGGACTGAGCTGATAGTGGAACTCCTTGACGCTTAGGAGTTCAGTAATTATAATGACGGAACTTATGATAGGTAATTTGTAGATTCTTAAAAAATAGAATCATAAGGTTTAACTCCCTCCCCCGCTCTTATTTAATCATAATTAAAAATGAAGAACTAAAATAAACTTTAAAAAAAATTAAAAACCGACTTCAAAACCAAAATGCACTAAAAAGTCTTAAATAAACTCTTCACCGTTGAAAGGAAAGGAATCCGTTTTAGGCAAACAGTTTCTTTTTGGAGTCGGTGCCATCACTTTGACCATCAAGCATCAACTATCACAGTAGTTTATTGTTTATTTATTTAACGGTTACAGATGTACCTAATAATATACTGCAATTTAATCATTACAATGATATTTTCACAAATTTTACGCAGCGTCTCCTTACCTATAACAGGCAAGTGATATCTTGCCACCAATTTACCCGGTCACCGCTTGATAAATGGCGTAATCTCTTTTATCGTGAAAAAAGCAACGATAACAAAGAAAAAAAAGGAATTTAAAAGGCTATAATTCACCGCACCCCCTTTCTTGAACCCTTCTCGGGAAGGGAATAGGGTATAAATCATGCAGTTTCAATTATGCCTCACTTATACGTAGGCCTACGCTTTGCACAAGAATACACTCAGTTTTGCTTATTTTTTGGGTTACCGTCGTTGAGTTGATTATGCGTGAAACGTCAACCGGTAAAGTCGAGTGCGTATGTATGAGAACGGTTTTTTTTAGCGAAGGGGTTTATACGAACAGCTGTAAATGTATCTCGTGTGCGCGGTGCGCCTAGGTTAGAATAACTTTACTCTCATGAAGAACACTTACATTCAGTTCACTTACTGAGAAAAACATTATAAAAATAAATTAACTAAATAATGAATAAAGAAATCTAAATGATAGTAAATTTACTAAATAATGAGCGCAATGAGCACTTAACCTACACTTAATTTTAGCAGTAAACAAAAGTTAACTCCATATTGTTCATACAATATCATACGAAAGACAAATAGCAGTTTCATCGTTACCAAAAAATAACAGTGCGCCTACCTTCGGGTAACTGGAATTAGTTTAAATAAATTATATTACCGTGTTGTTCAAATAGTTCAGTTACAAATAACAATTAAACGATCAAATCGCTTTAAGCGTTCTCTTTTTAGTAATTGTTTAATTTCCACGGGTTAGAGACATGTTTATTACTATTTAAGTTTTTATAGAAAACCAGGTATTCTGTAAAATTATTATTATAATTCATAGGCTCTGAAATGAATGGCAAAAAAGAATAAAACATTGATAAAATAGCAAAGCCGAACAAGCAAAATACTGTAGATTTAGATTTAATCAAAAAGAATACAGCAAGCAAATCTGATAAAATTCTCAACCCACCCAAATAAATTGGTAACACACGATGACAAAGAAAAAAAACAAACCAACTCCTTTGAACGTGGATTAATCAACTCGCCATACTGAGAACTTACTGAAAATTGAATTTCTTAATTGCCTATCCGCAACAGAGAAATACTTTGATGAAGTTCCTTCCATTCGGTCATCGGTGGCTTTCGGGAAATTTCATTAATATTTTTTTCCTCGCCAAAGGCCCTGGTAGAAAAGTTTTTTAATCTCAATAGGGAGGAACGGTTGTCATCGGAGAGAATTACATTTACCTTCGGGTCACGAAGATACTAAATGTTTTCGACTCAAATAAATCAGAGATGGGGAAGTAACACAATTGAAATTCGTGTTTTTTGGGAGTTAAATCGATTCTTGTGTAAAAACAGATGAAACGGATTGCAAGTTTAACCGATTCTAATTAAAAAACGGATGAACCAGATTGCAAAGTTAAGCAGCGTAGATTTCATAGATAACGAAATGTTTTTAAAAATACATCTTTCTTTCTTTAAAAATACATCACAAATAATGGACTAAGGCCCGATTTACAACGTCAAAACCTATTTGTCAGCAATTATTCATGTAAATGAAAAAAAAAACAAAATCAGTCGTATAAGTCAGTCGGATAACTCTTAACCATAAAATTATTATCCCTTTGGAAAGGAATATTAATTTTATGCTCTTAACTGACGTTCGTAAAATCGACACTAAGAAGTATTTATTAATTTCAGTTTTTAAACGTCAGTTTGAACTTATCAGACTGAATAAGTATAAAACAACCGATTTTAAAACGACGTTCACATTTATAAATGACTAGCGACCCGCCCCAGCTTGGCACGTGAGCAATGTATTATACATATAAACCTTCCTCTTGAATTAATCTATCTAAAATCCATTGCGTAGTTTTAAAAATTGAAGCATACATACATACCTACTGAAAGCGGGGAGCGACTCTGTTTTATACTATGTAGTAATTGCAAATAGTTAATTTTTCAAATATAAGCATTAAGTATTTTATTTTATCCGATGAATATTTCTTTATCTGGGTATTGAAAATTCTTGCTATAATTGCCTAAATCATTATATACCCATATGGGTATTTAGGCAATTAAAAATAACAAATATTTGTTAGGCGGTTTTTCATTTGGTTCTAACCAATAGCCGACCTTTACTGTACATGTGTGATGGTGGAACATAGATAGGAATATATACTATGTGTAATGTTAAATGCGCAAGACCTCGGACACCCCAAATGATTTTTAATACAATTGACCTAATTCTGAAAGAAAAATAGACAAGGCAACATTTGTGTGAAGGTTTTTTTTTTTGAAAATGAAAAATGTGGCACATATTAAAAAGTGGTTGAATTGATTCTGCTCGTTATTTCCAATCAATCTATTTTTAGGTTTTGTGAATTTAACTTTACACGTTGTTTGTATACACTACTAGGTACATGTTTCGTATTTCGTTATATGAGCGAGTGCAGTACGACAAATTGACATTATACCATAACAGCTGCATCAAATTTAAATTTTAAATTAAATACCTATTTTTTTAACAAATCGATAAAATTATTCATATTTTTTTAAAACCTAATTCAATAATTCTTCTTAACCAATGAAAAAACTCTAACACAAATTTTGTCTCAGCGTTTTTCAAGCGCCACTTGGTTGTTTTATGTTAAAAGCTATACCGAGACTAGGTGCTCACAATATCACACAAAATTAAGTCCCTGAAGACTCAATAATAAAAAAAATACTTCGACATTTGGTAATATTGAAGAAAATACTGTGTTGCATATTATATGTAATTATAAATAACTTAAATACATATAAACAAAAAAATAATATACAAAAACGGTCAAATTTCAATTTCGCTCACGATTTTAAACAATTAATTTTCCAATATTTCAAAACTATTTCTCTAATGAACTGAACTTCTCAACTTTTGAAGGCGCGAAGTCGTGTTTGAACTCAGTTGAAACAGTTTTCTTTTTTATGACGAGCTATATAAGCGCGTAATTAAGTGGTATTAAGAGTAACAATTAAGCAGTTACTATGGTAGATACCAATAAATATTTAACGTGTAAAGAAAAAGGTAGGACAAAGCTGTTTTTAAAATGATTGGGTTGGTGTCAGATGTAAATTTTTAGTACGTTTTCTCAACATATAAAGTAGAACTAAAAGAGACGGTCGTAACCTGCTCCAGAGTTATATCGTGTTTGATAAGAGAAATTCGACTTCAGAATTTTGCAAAAAAAGTAATAAACTCTCAACAAACTTATGTATTTAGGTAGTTTGCTTCTATTAAGTGGGGTTTGCAAATACAAAAAGTAAGAGATGTTACAATAATACAACTTTTTATACCCGACAATTGCTGTGTTTGGCAGAAAATAGCGCTTATAAGCGAAGTTACTTCTGCTCAATAAAGTAGTGAATTGTGCCAAAGAATTGACAATTACCTCTTGTAAGTAAGTGCTAGAATTTGCTTTTTTAAAGATAAACAGCAAAGTGACGGTTTGATATGATTTATATTTGATTGCCTAAATGGCGCTCATTCGAAATGTGTACATATTTCTTGACAGCTAATCGGCTAAACATCAAACACATAATTAATTGTGATTTTGTTACAATAAATTAGTGTAATAGTGGCCCTAGGCAGTGTGGATGAGATTAACTTCATAAATAGTCAATTTCGTTAAGAGTGAAAGTCCTGCAATGTACGGATACATTTATTGAATAATACTTAAATAAGATTAAAAAACGAATTCATATTATTTCTGTTTTGGTCTGGCGAATATAACTTAATTTTCAGGGCAAACAATGTGTGGGGGGGGGACGAGACCGTTTCCTTTAAGTCATACAATAAACTTTTACCAAAAAGTAGTTACAGTTTATTTTATCTTATTTTTTTTTTGTAATGAGGGAAGAGATAGGAGTGGGAGGGCTGCGCATTTTAATTTCGTTCTTCAATACGCTATACAGCATCTAACAAAAGTTCTTAGTTTTAATTATTAAACTCCTTAGCACAGCTCCAATAATAAGATTCCATCATCGAATCCCAACTTTCGTCGCAATATGACCAATAATCGAGTATACAATCTAAGTAAACGAAATAATTTTTCAAGTTGGTTTACAAATTACTTAAGTTTGAGGTAAGAATTATACAAAAAATAAAAACATACAGACGAATTGAGAGCCTCCTCCATTTTTAAAAAAATCCTTACTATTTTTTTACCAAATTTGAACTACTATTACTGTTTTTGTACTATTTTTTTGTTGTTTTGACCCTATACAAACTTTACAATATAAATTTCACTTGTAAAAAGCAACCAAAGTGTGTCAGATGACAAAGTTTTTTAAAAGTGCGATTTATTATATTAAAATGTCATCAAATAACAAATTATAAAACGTTATATATAGTGGTAATCCTTTTTCTACAAATGATAGCATTTTTTGATTTAATTTTGTAAATAGAGTTAATAATTACTTCATCTAGTTTTTACTTTTTGCGTTATTCTAAAAATCATCTTTTAACATTTAGTAGCTCATTCCAATTAAACAACATTGCATTGCTTCGAAGCATCCCAGATAAATTCAGTTCTAAGTGCATTCTTAATTTGGTTATTTAATGAGAGTGGATGAACGGCTAAGGGTTGGCAACAATGAACTGAAGGTAAAGAGCCATCTCTGTTGGACTGACCGCCATTGTTTTTCCTCTATTGTTCTTTAGAACGCTCTCACGGGATTTTTCAGTTCGGGAACGAGAGTTAGGTAATGAAGCTTGATGGTATCGTTGTGAGTTGATGTAATAATAATAAATATGTGTCAGAAAACTCACCAATTGTCAGGTGTCGTGGTAAGGAATTTTCTTTCGTATGTTACGAAGTACCAGACAACAATTATCACGGGAGCGTCTCCCTTAAGTGCTTAAATTCATGACTGAGATTCAAATGTTCGACGACGCGTTAAGTGTATTAGCTAGAGCTCCTGACTATTACGCCCGCCGTCGCGTGTTCGAATCCTGCAAGGGGCAAATGTTTTTGTGCACAAATATTTGTACCTGAGTCATGGATGTTTAATATGCATTTAAGTATTTATGGGAGACGCCCCCGTCATAATCGTTGTCTGGTATACACAAGGCAGAAAATTCCTTACTTCGAAACCACGACAATTGGTGAGTTGCCTGGCGCATATTTATTAATTTATTTAATATTCGTGCTCATCACATAAACATTTGCCTCTTGCGGGATTCGAACCCGCAACTACCGGTATAGTAGTCAGCAGCGCCACTACACCAAACGCGTCGTAGTCGTAAATTGTTACAATATCTTTCCCATAAGATTTTGACTTTTGATGTCTAATGACAATTTTGCTGCAATTGCAAATAAAGGAGTTTTTACTGCAGTGGACTTCTTTTAGCTGATAATAATGATGATAATTGCCATCGCGTTAATTCCCGAGAGCAAATATATTTAGCAATGTATTTGTTCGATGTTTTTGAAGAATTTTATTTAAATTTATCGACATTCATTTACTGCGCCCATCATATTAACGTGATACGATGAAAAGATCTGTAGAAAAAGTCCCTACCAATTTAATTCCTTAACAAACAAGATAAAGATCAAAACTCCCCAATTCAGCTGCAAAACCTATTCGTGCCGACATAAAACGAATCAAAACCAAACAGTTTCGGATCGGAGTAAATAAAAACGTATTCGTAAATCAGCTAGAAAACGTTATAAAGTCGGCTAACACCCACTAAAGAGGGAATAATTCGGGTGCCCATAAAAACGGTGGCACTAAACCTATCCTCTTTGCTTTAAACAAGGACGGGACTGTCCGTGTATTAGTGCCTGAATTTACGCGTTTTTTATGTGCCACTCGAATTTCAATGAAATGGTCGGTACGTTTCTGCTAACTTACGTCATGAGGACGCAGACTTTACACGGAATAAACTGCTCGAGCTGTCTTTGAGATGTTTCGTGTCGGTAAAAGACACACGTCTTATTTTGTAGAATCACGTAGGCCGTGTTACGTGAAAGGGTGATGGGCTATTGTAATTTGGTGGAAAAGTCCTTGATTATACGTGTATTTTGTTAACTGAACGGATGAGTAGTCGGAATATGAATCCAAAAGTAATAATGCTGAAATTGTGACTTCATTTTGCTAGTGTTAATGGGTTAAAATAATAATACTTATTATAAGGTAATACCGACGTTGACCCTTCGTGGTGTAGTGGCTAAGCACGGTGGTTACAAGGCGTCACCGCTCCAAGGTCCCAGGTTCGATTCCCGGTCGGGTCAGTAGTAGAAATCATAATTTTCTGTATTGTCTGAGGTCTGTACCGTTGTCTGATTTCCATAACACAAGTGCATTAGCTACTTACTTTGGGATCGAAGCAATGTATGTGTTTGGTGTCCAATGTTTATTTACTTATTATTCATTAACATCTACAGTAAATATGATCAAAAAGGTAAGTTTGATAAATATTTTTAAACAGAATAATAATAACTATCATGTCTAGTTTTTAAAGACAGCATAACAGAAAAGTCCAGCAAACGAATGTTAGTTTTTCCAACTTTCATTTTTGTATAGTTGAACAAAATATAGTGATATTTATAATCCAAAAATGAAGAACTATAAGACGGGCTCTTATCTCAGATGATGTGAGGTTTTATACTCTGTGGCGCTTGGGTCTGTAATAAACGGATTTACCCAGCAAATCCTTTCTCTTTGTGGAGCCCGTGGCCGACCTTTTTCGTCGAAAATCTTTTTTGGTCCATAATGCCGCGGCACAACGATCGTAGAATATTGACCGATTTTGTTTTTAAAAAGACATTTAGAGTTCCGTCTTTGAGATATTAAGATGATGTTTTAACAAAAAAAATGTGCTTGTGGATTTTTTAAATTAATTGTAGTAATAATATTAATAATCATTTTTTCAAATTAGTAACAAAACTCAGTTTATAATAAATAATCAAATAATGTCAAAACTGTGATGATAATGTAATAAAATTATATTAACAATGTCGTGATTTTGAAGTCACTAAAAGTAGTAATTGCGAATATCAAACAATATTAAACACATAATGAGTTCCTAAATTTATAATAATATTGTACACTATAAAAAATCTCTCTTAACAACCATTAAACCAACTTTCTCTTAAATACATTTCCTTCAAGTCTGTTAGCTCCTCAGGTAAGTTTTTATTTATTACTGTACACATATCATTAAAAATATTTTTCTTACATATTGCTTTTTGGGTTGGGGTTGATAAAGTATTTTTTTTAAACTATTCTCTCTTCAGACGGGATATAACCTCGTTTTTTGAAATAAAATGGATAGGCCTTGACTAAAATACTGACACCTCTTTTGTACATTTCATTTGTTATTAAATATCATTGTTTAATGTAAAATAATACCCTATTCCTAACAAAAGGAAAGACTAGCTAACATCTGTGTGGTGTGTTGCAAAATAATTGAAACTTTACAAAAAACTCGGCATAAGACGACCTCCGTGGTGTAGTGGCTAAGCACGGTGGTTACGAGGCATCGCCGTTCCAAGGTCCCAGGTTCGATTCCCGGTCGGGTCAGTAGTAGAAATCATAATTTTCTGTATTGTCTCGGGTCTGTACCGTTGTCTGATTTCCATAACACAAGTGCATTAGCTACTTACTTTGGGATCGAAGCAATGTATGTGTTTGGTGTCCAATGTTTATTTACTTATTATTCATTAAAATCTACAGTAAATATGATCAAAAAGGTAAGTTTGATAAATATTTTTAAACAGAATAATAATAACTATCATGTCAACATCTGTGTGGTGTGTTGCAAAATAATTGAAACTTTACACAAAACTCGGCATTAGACGACCTCCGTGGTGTAGTGGCAAAGCACGCTGGTTTCAAGGCGTCACCGAGGTCCCGGGTTTGATTTCCGGTCGGGTCAATATAGAAATCAAAGTTTTCTATATTGTTTCGGGTCTGGGTTTTGTGGTACCACCGTGGTGTCTGATTTCCATAACACTAGTGCAATTATACTCTCATTTTTAATTAGATAGAGCAAAATGACAGCTTCAATCGCACTTTTTATTTTTTAATGTTGCGTAGTGGGTAGCGTAGCGTAGTGCAATAGTGTTGTAACAATGCAATTGTAAACAATTAATTGAATTGGTGATACGATTTTTCAATTTCCTGATTCTACTTATTTTGATAAATAATACATGTAAAACGTTGAACACAATTACAAAGAAACGTAATACATAAAATAAAATTTTCTAATAGGTAAAAAAATAAGTTCCTTCACATGCAATACCAATATTTTGTATGACTTTAACCTATTTTGACTATATACTACTTTCTATAAATACATTATTAGAAATTATGATACTATTTTGCAGGTAACATGATCTTAAAACAAAACTTGTTTGGTATTTTTTTTTGTAATACATAACTATTTTATTTCATGCAAATAATTTTCTGTACAACACAAATTCAAACTATATCCAATCAATTATTCTATAATCATTTAAAGCAACAATTGAATCAAAATTGAATTTGTCGAATATTTAGGCACATCACTATTTTTATAATACTAAAAAGTGGCATCCCCCAAATGTCATTTTGGTCTATCTTATTAAAAATCAGAGTATAGCTACTTACTTTGGGATCTGAGTAATGTATGTGATTGTTGTCTAATATTTATTTTATTTATTAGAACGCTCTTGCCTAGGTGTATGTTGTAGGTGAATGCGGTGGCTTGCATTTATTCACTGATAGTTTTAGGTTCTAATTTATAAGCTGAATTAGAATAAAATACATGGACTAAGTTTTCGTTTTTTACATGCCTTTGATGAAGTACTGTTTGAACATTCTTAGTCAAGTTAAACCAGTGTAAGTTCAACAAACGATAAAATCTATTTTCAGTTTGACCATTAGTCGGTTTAAACGTAAACTTTCGGTTGCTTTGACGCACCAAACCTTAACACTTACTGGCAACTGGCAGAACGTTTGTAGAAACGTAAAAAGTTCATTTATAGTCAACTCTATCTCAAGGAGCTCAAGTCCAAAATATTTCGGCTACTGTACCAATTGCTTTCGGAAATATAGGAAGACAACTTTAAACCGAGCACTTGGCAACCATTTATTCCACACTTTCTTTAGGTTCTTACATAAACTAACATTCTTTTGATCACAGCGCATCTGGTTCAAAGAGATTTTCGCCTCGCCCCCTCAAATTGTTTTCTCTTTGATATCTTTATCTGACACGTATCAGAGTGATTTCGAAAACTTCACTCCAGCTAATCTGAACGAAGGATCTTTATGGATTGACGCTGCGAAAACAGCTCTGCTTAAAAATCTAAAAATAACTAAATATATTTCTGGAACAATCTTGAGCTTTGACATTATTATGTCGATTCAGTAATGCAACACTTGGATGATTGTAGATTTCCTTTAAAATACTTTTAAGATATTGCTTCACTATTTACTAAAAATCCATTATCATGGTGCATCTAGGATATGTTAACAAATGTAAAAAAAAAACTTAATTTAGTGAATAATCTTATTAAAATAATAATAAATCATAAATGTTATTATAATGTACAGGAATTTTTAGATGACAAATTTTGTCATTTTTATATATAATTTAATGTGACATTGTTTCTTTTTTTATCAATTATTATTATTTAATTATGACTTGATGGGATTGTGTCTGCATTTTGAATATTTGAATACAATTTGTTCGCTTTTAATGACATTTTTACACGCCAAATATTGGCAGAATATGTTGATGCTAAAACTTTGTTGTCATCATTTATGTACACACATGTTTAGTAAATAAATATCTTTATCTTTATCTTTATCATAATTTCTAAACTTTATTCTTTACTTAAAACAAATAATAAGTTTGCAGACTCTCCTCAAAACCAAAAATGTTTTCTTCAATTTAAAGAAAGCTAGCGGACAAGTTTCTGTAAAGTTACGTTTCCATGAGTATTAGAAACAATATTTCACAAAACCCCAGTTTGGTTATGAAACCTTAAGTATGCAAGAAGGGAATTTCTCCAGGAAGAGAATAGCAATTGAGAATTTAAATGAAGAAAAACTTGAAAGTGCGACTTTACTTCTAAATGTGAGACCCTTTTTCAAAGTTGCTCTGATATGAAGTACACTTTATAAGGTTCAGAAACAATTGTCTAATCAAAGTTTGCGAGCACATTTTAGTAAAAGAGAGGTTTTACTGATTATTTCTTTCGTAAAAGTTAAGTCTTTAAAAACATGTATAAATACAGCAGCCGCAGTGGCTTGACAATAATGTTTATAAAGACTTAACTGGGTTTACAATCCCGTAAATAATAATTAAATATGACGACCCGGTAAACATAGCAACGCTAAGATTGAGGATATGAATTGGATCACTCGTACATAATCATTTAAAAATTTGTTGACTCAGATACTATAACGTATTTTTTTTCTACAATGTTTAGTAACGTAACGTACAAAAATACAATCAATCTAGCTCAGCACACAGCAATTTCTGCTGCTTATTCAAATTTTATGAATGCGGCGCTAGGGTTTGCCATTATACGTTCCCAAGTAGACTCGGATGGTTCCTCTATATTATTTATAAGAAAACATGAAATTTTAATATGGAACCAGCTCCGAAATTCCTTGTTCATTACTATAGATAGATGATTTGATGTATTTCGCATGAATATTGACGGGAAATCTTTTAATTTTCCGTCTTCATAAAATGAAAGCGGTGATTGGTTATAATCGGTAATTTAATGTAATAATTTTATGTTTATTTGACAATTTGTTGATAATATGAATAGTGAATATTGCAGTAAGTACATATTAGTGTGTAGTTAAGCATCATTGATCACTTTGTTACGATTATTGCTACAAAAATACAACAAAATAGATCGACGACAGGCCCAATCAGTCTTTTTTTAAATAGATATTCGATGTCATATGATTTCTAATAATTAAGTTCAAATTACCAAAATATGCTAATAATGCTCCGTTCTTATCAACAAACTAATTTTTAGCAGTCCAAATTAGATCACTGTTAATTAACCTAGAATACCTATAAGGTCATTGACATCGTTCACATGAGCAGATTTGTTATCCATGTTTGTTTAAAATGGTCAAGTGAATAATATTTTTGGCATAATTATCAACCTCTGATAAATATAACCTAGACTTAGTAAAGATAATATTACTGTCTCAGTGATTTCTGTGATAGTCTCCAGTTAAAGTTGAGAAAAAAAGAACACCAGCATCCATTTTTTTTCATTTAATTAATATGTGATTATCATGACTTACACGCGCACTTACTTAAAATAATCTTGGTGTAAGAATCACGTGTAAATCTTGCCACTTATAGAACATACCAAAATATAAAACGTAAATTATACTTATGCATGTACTCGTACTTTGCATACGAGTATATTATCAACACAACAAAACGCACCCAAGTGTAAGCAATACCAATTAAAAGTATATATTATTAAATGACAAAGTAAAGCGACGCTATCAGCGCATCGAAACGCTGATTCCCCTCTATTGAATATTGATAAGAGGAATATATTACCAATAACACCGGTTGTATGTAAAATCTTCTTGTTACCCAAATTGGCAATTGACATTCGAAATTATTATGTGAAGCGACGACCAATTTGCAAAGGTCGAAGAAATGCCACATATCTAAAAGTTAATGATGTGAAACGATGGTTATTGGTGTTTTTTCGATCATTATTACTTAATTAAGCAAACAGGAAATGGTCACGGTTTTTATATGAGTTTCGATGGTGAAGTTTAAACTGAGCTTCCGGGTTTTTATGTATTATTTTTGGAACATCAGGTGGGTTCAATAAATTGTAGATTGGCAATCGAGGCAGCACAGGAATGGAAGTGGTGGCAGTCATCGATTAAAGCATTGACGACCTCCGTGGTGCGGTGGCTAGGCACGCCGGGTTTCAATCCCAGATTCGATTCCTAGTCAGGCTACGTAGCAATCGTGTTTTTTTGTTATTTTATCAGCTTTGGGAGTTGTAGTACTACCGTTATTTTTCATTTCCATCACACAAATGCGTTTGGATTCACAGCAGTGTATGTAATTGGTGTCCAATATTTATTTATTGCTTTATATGTGTGTAGTAAGGCACCAGCCTTAAGAGCAGAAGTTACACTTTTTCTCACCAGTCAATTCGGGAGATGACATACTCCTAGTAAAAAATTGATAATTTCAACGAGAACTTACCTATGTTTTGTTTTTTCACCTTCTTTATATTTTTCAGATGTCAACTGAGTATCCGATTGATATTCACGTTTTTTTCCGTGTATTACATATTTACTAAGGAAACTCCCAAATTATTCTGTAAGCGTAAGTTTGTAGCAAAAGTCATCTCAAGACATAAAGGTGGCACTAAAACAACCTTTTGTTTTATGACCTGTTTGAAAGTCTTGCCGCGTGTACATTGACGTCTAAAAGTAAAGAGAACTGATCATTTTGACTTGGGGTCCTATGCTGTACAATACCCTGATTTTTAAGGCAAGGTGTCCCTTTCACTCTC
Organism: Pyrausta purpuralis; assembly: GCA_963924145.1. Lineage (NCBI taxonomy): Eukaryota > Metazoa > Arthropoda > Insecta > Lepidoptera > Crambidae > Pyrausta > Pyrausta purpuralis. Next base: position 8,188,450 of record OZ001646.1, read on the forward strand.
GTTTGGGATATTACTTAGAGTGAGTGGGACGGAGAGCAACGGTAATACGAGGAAAGTTAAGCAATGTGCTTGCGCAGATGGATATAACTGGTGGTAATAGGTGCATTATGCAAACAATTAAATTCACTTTGCACTAGTCTACTACTTCAGGGCTTTTATGGGTTTAAACGGACAACACCAAGTCAAGGTAAACACTGTGGTATCTTATACAGTTGTAATAAGAGCTAGTTTGCAACAAAATTAAGTAGCCTGACGTGCTGTCGACTGAACAAAATGCAGCGATAGGAACTAGAACACAAATAATTTCCTATTATTTCACTTTTTCTGGTATGTACAAGTACATACAAGTTAAGAACTTTTGACATAAACGGCTTAGGTCTGAAACATCTGTTTTCTAAAATGTACAATTTTCAAAAAGTCTACGAGCTCATCGTGTTTGCATTCCTATTTCGTCAGTTTTATCAAAATATCTTCAATTTAAAATGTGTTTAAAGGTGTTTTATTCATTATGTGTGTGTATGTATTCATTATGTGCTTTATTTACATTTCTATCATTTCAGTATGTGCCTAATATCTGCATTACCATAATGTTTATTTTTTTTAAATAGGTTATCGTTTTAATATGTTTGTTTTACGATATTGTCTGCTTTATTTTCAAATCAATGTTCTAAACGTAAGGAACTAAATATTTTTTGTTCTCAACTGGTTTCGTATGTACCTAAACAAAAGGATTTTCGTAGTTTAGTTTTGTAAGTGCTAAAATTAATGTTAATAAATGCAAAAGTAACTCAGTCTGTCTGTCTGTTACTCTTTTACGGCTAAACTTCTGAATCGATTTCGATGAAAGTTTAAGACCATGATTGGAGGCATTTTGGACAAAAATACATTTCTGGAAGTCCAACGTTATAAGAAGGCGGATATTTTGAGGTTGCAGACATTTTGAGATTGAGAACTTTTTGAAAAGCGAACATTGTACTCTATTGAGCTTAGTCTATTTCTAACCAGTACCTGCTTAAGTTCACCTTAACATTAGAGCGACAACAGCACGACAGCAGCGCTGTCGCTCTAATGTGAAGGCTTACTGCTATCATTAATGTATGAAATTATCAGCAGCGGGGCTGTCGTGTCGTCGTGCTGCTAAAGTCGCCTAAGTATGAAAGCGCTCTAAACGCGGTATTTGCGAGTAGCACCCGATTCGACTCGAGATTTCATCCTTAGCAAACTATATTATAGAGGACCGCGACCTGTGCAGTTAAAGTTTTATCGTCCCATTACTGTTTTATAACAAAGAATATCGAGAGAGCGTGGCAGAGCCGTAAAATTCAGCTATGATGTGGGCCAACTCAAAAGCGGCTCCTTCAATTCCTCAGACGCTATATTATAGAAAATAGGGTAGACTATTAAGAATCTTCTAGAAATCCAGTCGAAGCTGACAAAAATAATTGATGAGACACAACTTTATTTTACAGCTAAACATGCCGACGCAAATCACCTTCAGAATTGTTTGAGATATTTTTTTATTGATAACTCATAATGTTAATTAAAAAACAGATGATTGTGATAGAACAATTAGGATTTGATAACGCTGTTATATATTAGGTATCTAATCCATTTTGATTAAAAATATTTGTAATTATAATATTTACACTGAGATTTAGTTGGCTCTTTTATTTAGAGATATATTAGTAAGAATAATAAAATTCGTTTTGTAATTAAAAATATATTTTTTGTCGATATTGATACCTTGATACCTTTTTTAATTCGGTCAAGGGCGTTTTTGTATCGAACGGATTTTAATGCCATACATTGATTGCTTCGGCTGGGTGCTCCATGGAAGCTCACTAGTTTTATCGTAAACAAAATCGCTTTTCAACGAAATCGACCGGGCAATTACTACCCTATTACTAATTCAGTAACAGTTTATGTTGTAAAGGCCACTCACATTTATCCGTACAATTAATTTGTGAATGTACTACTTTATTTTCTAATGAAAGTAAATAATTAACTATAATTAGTGTTATTTTCGTTCATGTTTTTCAATGAAAAAAGCATGATTGTCGTATTTAGTTAGCATTTGTATTTAATATCTAAGATAATGGGAAAGAAGAAAAGTAGGAAATTTGTAATACGCAAATCAAGCAATCATAAAAGTAGCAATAATTGACCAAAATTAAGCATGGATATCGTTTTTAACTCGCACCAATCGCGAAACTAACATCGTTTACTTTGAAGCACCGGCTTTGTGGACGCAATCGAAATAGATAAATAGATACACTGAACAGCTGACTAATGAGAACCAGCGGGATCAAGACTCTTTACAGATTGCGACTTTTAACTGCGATACAGGCGCGCGTTTTAAAAACGCGTTTCAGTATCGCGACACACGCAATGAACACATTTAATTTAGCATCGATGCAGAAGCGCGTTAGTATCGATGCAATCGCCAAAATCCAGTGCATAATTTGACAGTTTCCAGCTTCTGCATCGCGACTGTATCGATGCGATGATAAATGGTCTCTATTATAATGGTAAAAAATGAATTGCTATTTTCTAACAAATAAATCGAACCAACAGTCTATCGCAAACAAATGTGTCCAGTCATAGAAATCAAAATTTACATTTACTATAACTATATACTACTATAATCAGCGATTTTAATATACGTTGTTTAGGAATCATGACTTTTGATAACTACTCATATATATCTCTGAGTTCAAACATTTCAGAACACTATAAACAGGTCAAGGTTACTACGTATACTCTTTAGAGTTATTGATATATATTTTTGCTACTATTACAGGTCACACGCGTATATTGAATATAGTTTTGTATAGGTCGGAGGTAGTTAATTATTGGTACTAATTTCACCAACTGAAAAGGTCCCTAATTTGCATACGATTGGGCAAGTATAGCGTAAAATTATGACTGTTCATAGAAGTAGCCTACATTGACTTGATGTAGTCATACAGTCGTAAGATGAAATCGGTGTTCCTTTTGTTCATAGCACAAAACAGATTGAATGTTTAACCTTTGCTTTTTGAAGCTATCTTAAAAATTAATTAGCTTCAAGGATATAATTCTATAAACAATCATTGCCAATTCGCAATTACCCACACACCTAACAATACATTGAATTTAGGTAACAAATTTAAACCCAGGTTAGGAATCCCAATCGGGCAGAGATATTACCTACTCAGTCGCTTTTGCATTGTAATGGTTAATGACGTCATGACATTTGAAAACGCACTATATGAACTATACTGGAGTTCATGATGAAAAACTCTGGTCATGCTGACGTTTTGATAAAAAAGTAGCGTCTTACGCTACGCTAAGTAGTGTAAGACGCTACTTTTTTATCAGAACGTTATAGAGCTTGTTCTGTGTTACATATAAGGATTACAGTACCTATATCGATAGCGACTTGAGACACTGGTAGAGGACTCAAATAGTTAAGAAGTCATCGTCCTCAGGGTAACACTTTTCTTTATATTTGACGCTTAATAGTGGCACGTCCTGGGCATCGCAATACGGATGCAGTTTTGATAGATAAGCGGCTCAGCTTTACTGTCAAACTATCAATTCATATTGCAATGTCGCATGATATTTATAATATTGTTATAATAAAACAACATAAATATTGATATTTGCAAAATTTTAGTATTATTATATTGATTTATATGTTTACACTGAGGTGGATTTGAGCCTAGAAATTGAACGTCTAAAGTTGGATCGCAATACGCCCCTGGTCTAAATCACATAAATTCATATTTTGATTTCGGTTGCTTCGCTTTATTGAATTCAGTCAATTTTTCAGTGGCTTTTAGTTATCTAATACCCCTTTGGGTTAGATAACTCTGTCTCGGGTACAATCGCGGACAAAGGTTCGACCCCAAACAGATTGTGACCACAAAAACTGTCGGAATTACTTATTCGCCCGGGGCCGGCTTAATTAGAGAAATTAGTTGCGGTCTGTACCGGCTGTAGTTTTGCTTGACATTGGGTCTGATGCAGAGATTTTGGACCCTAGTTGCTTAGGCATAGGCAGGTAAATTGGAAGTAAACCAGTTGAAACTAAAAGTACGAGTAGATAAATCTGAAGCAGGCATAAAAAGAGTTCGAATGACGTCAACAAAAGAGTTCGAATGACGTCAACTTTCTCTAAAATGCCATTTTTCTTTATGAAGAAGCCATTCCAGATTTGTCAGTTTGCAAAGAAATTACATGATCTAGTCCCCCATTCGTAATATTTGCAGACCAGACGCAGGCTATTATTCTTAAGATATTGATATACCACCTGGTCTTAAAAGCTATTTGCTGACTACTATCTGATAATAGTAGCTTTAGAGTGGAACAACTTGCCTGTAGATATCTTTTCTATAAAGACTATTACCTGGATTTTTAAAGAATTAAATTACGTGGTTAAATATTTTTTTATTTTTTTTATTTATAAATATTGGTCACCAATCACATACATTGCTCTGATTCCAAAGTAAGTAGCCAATTTACTTGTGTTATGGAAATCAAACACAACGGTGGTACCACAACACCCAGACCCAAAATAATGTAGAAAATTTTGATTTCTATATTGACCCGACCGCGAATCAAACCCGGGACCTCAGAGCGGCCACGTCTTGAAACCCAGCGTGCTTAGCCACTACACTACAGAGTTCGTCATAAAAAAAAACAAATTCGATTTAAATTAAAAAACAAAGGAACATCACCGAGTCCCGACCAATTTATAGCCCCTAAACAAAATCGTATCAATTATCAAAACGTCTTGCGGCGTCAGCAGAAACGCAAGAGCCTCAACGTCAACGTCAGTCAACGTCGGGCAACGCCACTCGATTCGTTAGTGCGACCGCAACCCTGCTCTCTAACCCGAGATTAGGTAGAAGAGTCGAAACTGCCTGTAAAATTAAACTGAAATCCAATCAATTTTTAATTTATGGATTCAACGATAAACGATGCTGTGACGGTATGCTGACGATACGATTACAGGATATTGGCAGCACTGCACGAGACTACACTCTCTTGTCAGCGGCTGCCATTGCGACATAAGCGTTGGCAAGCTGTCCATGTATGTATGGTAGCGGCGTCAACGTCAGTCAACATCGAGCATCGCCACTCGATTCATTAGTGCGGCCGCACCCGCTGCTCCCTCGCCCGTGATGAGGTAGCGGAGCGGATAAATTTGTGAGTTCCGTCATAGATAATTCAAGGCAGCTAATACAAATGGTCAACATTTGTAGAGATTTTTTTTAATACACAACAGTAAGTCGTTGTTTGTAATACTTTATTAATAACAAACAAGAAAAAATAAAACTAAGACATGCAACATAAAAAAATAACTTAAAATCTACCTATTCAAAACGAAACCATTTACTTGCGGCTAAGAGGCTATGTTGCTGGCTGCATTGCCGCGTTGGATAGCTATGCTAATTCTTTGAGCTAGGAACCAGGCAGCTTTATTATTGGCTGTTACAGAATTAAATTTTGGAGCAATTTTACTTAACAGCCATTTAGCAGAGGGGCCCAAATTTTTCAACGTCAAACGGCGCAAACACATAATCACTTGCAAGTAAGACGTACTTGCGACGCTTGGCGTTTTCAGCCGACACCGCTGCTGCGAGATGGGAGGGGGCCAAGGTATCGACATGTTGCATCCCAAACTAAGGCTCGACCCCGTTCCCAGGGAATAAGCGTGAGGCCATCGGGTCTTTTGCCATCGTCACGGACCAAACCACGTGGTTCCAACGTGGAAGGAACATTAATGGTAGCTTGACGGGCAAGACGCCCAGCGCTTTGCTGGCTACAAAGGCAGTGGAGACCAAATTTGTCAACCTCCTTGCCACAGGGACACGTAAAAATTTCACATATTTTGGCCAAGGCTGAGGCCCATACACACCCGGAAAGACTCACTATCCAAAAGAGTGCCTAAATTTTTCGACGATAATGCATGAAACCAGTGACCAGAATCTTTGCAGGAAACCGCCAAGAGCCTTGGACGACTACTGTCACTGACGGAATTTTGAAGTAAAGAATTGAAAGTCTGTCTCGCAAGAGGGACATCACAAAGTTTTTGTTGGTGACGTTCCTTTGGAATGATTTTTCTAGGACAGAGACCTTGCCAAAACTCCTCCGCCCCTCTCACCTCATAAAGCTGGCGAGGATGCTCAAAGATTTAAAGATTTATACTTATTTAATAGTTGCCCAGCCGTCTGACCCTTATAACCCTAGCAGTGTGTTATATCAGAAACGGTATTTTCTTCTTTTTGTAGCAAAAGTAATTTTCCTATTGTTAAACATGACTAGAAAATATACGGTGTTATACAAATGTGCAAGGAGAGATGAATCTTGCATAGACAATTCCATTACGTTTTTGAAATCACTAGGACAAGTATTTTATAATTAAATATGGCTTGTCTGATTTTCTTAGCTTGTGGTTCCGTATCGCGAAAGTGCCAGAGTTGCAAGGAAACTGTATTGTTTGTTGCTTAACAGACAATTTAATTACTACTCTGTAGCTTCACTGTAATATATTTTAATTTAAATAAAAGAAAACATTATATCAAAGTTAATAAAGATAAAATAATTTCGTTTTTAAAGGTGTTCTTCAAAAAAAAAAAAAACACTTGGCCAGAATCTCACCTAATGGTAGCATCACATCTTTGTGCAAATATAGATTTAATATAATTCCTGAAAACGCCTGAACTATTCCAATAAAATTATATCTGTACTTATAAAATATTCTTTGATAGTCACAATTTCACAAATGGCAAAAAGTATTAACTTAATCGTTGGCAAACAGACCCAAAATTCCTAAAACAAGCGAACAAAAAAGTGGTCATAAATATAGTTTGATGGATTTAAATATTTGCGTTTTATCCAAACAATAGAGAGAATCCACTCACGTTAATAAATTAATGCTTTCGATATTCACGGTGATTAAAAAGTGTAATGTGAAGTGGTATTATAAAATGATTAACATTTTACTGTTGTATACTACTGAATCTTTTATTATACTATTAAGGGTATTTTTATCCAGTTTAGAGTTGATTTTATCAATGTCATGTTATAAGGATTTGTCGAATATGATAAAAAAAACTGACAAATTGACCTTTTAAAATCAGACGTTAAATACTTTTTCGGTCGGATAGTACTATCTGACGTTGATAAAATCGAATTTGAATTTCTTGAAAAGTAAGACTCAGTCGAGTATTTTAATAAGTTTAAAATAACTGTAATGTATTTTAACCACACTTAATCTTAAAGTTGTAAAGAAGTAATAAAGTATTTCAGTTTGTGACTTTATTATACCTACTTTTTACTTACAACAAAAGAAGTATAATATTAAAATTGTATGTGTCATATCGGCGGAAAACGGCAAAGCACACTTACATTTCTGCATTAGGAAGATTCATTGTTTTAATATCCTGAAACAATGGAACACTGGATTAAAATATAAAAACCAAATAAGCACGAACCTACTTTGCTTAAGCGCCCGTTTTAAGTGCCTTCCTTTGTATAATGAAACTGTTTATATGAGTTTAAATTACTAATTTCATTTCGCTATAAAGGAAATGATAAAATAAATCATTTCTAACTCGTAAAAAGTTGGAGTATAATCTTGTGGAATTTTGGAGTTTCTTGAGATTTTCAGCGTAAATCTTGAAAGTTGTAATCGGTGGGAATACAAAATTTTAATATATTACTTTTTTCGTTTAGTAAGCTTTATCCGTGGTGTAGTGTATAAGCACGCTGGTTTCAAGGCGTCGCCGCTCTGAGGTACCCGATTCGATTCCCGGTCGGGTTAGTATAGAAATCAGAATTGTCTATATTGTCTCGGGTCTGGGTGTTGTGGTACCACCGTTGTGTCTGATTTCCATAACACAAGTGCATTAGCTACTTACTTTGGGATCAGCGCAATGTATATGATTGGTGTCCAATATTTATTTATTTATTACTATTTATTTATTATTATTTATTACCATTTGCCTCTAAATTCTTGCTTATATAGAAGAGTCACCGACTTATAAACGTCTTTTATAATTAATAAGTTGTAAAATTGGCGTCTTTAATGCCTTTTAGCAATCTCTCCCACTCGCATGGGAAACATGTATGTAAAATAAATTATAAATATGGTAGGTTAAAGAAAAAATATAGCTAAGTCGGGATGTAAGAAGTAGGTTTGTAAAACAGGATTTGGCCAGAACATGGTGCAAAAATATATTCACCAGTCTGTACTTGTTCAGAAATATGGTGAATTGCTTAGCACCACATAACATTTTCCTATTTTGGGATTTGCCAGAGTCAGGTCATCATTATTTTGCCCTGCTTTTAGTTTATCTGGGGCCATTCAATCTGTACTGATGTTATAAAGCTGAAGAATTTGTTTGAATGCGCTTATCTCAGGAACTACTTGACCGATTTGAAAAAATATTTTCATGTTAGATAGCTTATTTATCGAAAACGGCTTTAGGCTGTAAAACACCACGCTGCAATGGAAGGGGTGGGTGCAAACTCAAAATGCGCGGACGAAGTCGCCGGAGACCCCTAGTTATCATCATATTTATAATAGTCAAAAGCAATTTTGATTGCACGTCTGCATTCTTGAAATATTCATCGCATTCTTTCAGCCCATCCATTGCAGACTGAAGCCTGAAATATTCAGTCAGCACTTTGTCAGTGGCTATACTTCACTATAGCATTATACCGGAATCTCATTACCAGCCAATGAAACGCACGCGGAGTAAACTTGGGTACAGACGCTGAGAGAAGCGTTTTTGAATTTGAGATTTAAAGTTTTTGGGGTACTAGAAAACTGCTTGCTAGATTTTACCGGAACATAACCTTAGGGTTCACTTTTTTAGGCACTCGAGAATGCCTCTTGTGCTGAATCTGTTCTGTAAGGAATTATTGATTGATGATAAGGAACGATGTACGGAACAATAATAATAAAATGTTACACTTTACGGGGCGGTATCTCAAACACAATTCAACTATAATTGTTTTCACGGCTATTTTCACGGCACGGTTTACTTTCCAGAAAAGTGTTTAGTTTGTTCTTACCTACCATACTCAATGTTTTCTATTTTCACTGCGTATATTTTATCTAATCAGGACAACAACTACATAAGTCTTCATTCTGATTAAACCGTCATTTTAATTACTTTTTAATGATTATAATAGTTTCACATTGTCCACAGTTTATAGAAAAATGGTTAGCATTAAAATGAATTTGATGAGAATGTTACTCAAATAAAAAAAAGATTCCAATTTTAACTATATCCACTTCTTGTGCTCCCAACTGTACCTCCAAGAAGATGAATGCACCTCTCCTTCAACAGATGAAGGTTCAAACTCGAATGAACACGAATCCCGGCTCAACAAATAAGCGCTCATAACCGACGTTTTGACGCGGTCCCCAAATGATTTATTCGGAATACCGTATTTTTGAACTGAAATAAAAATTACTCGCACGAAGGTAGTGAAGCTGGAAATGACATTGTGCACGTTTCAAGTACTATCTGGTTTTAATATTTTTCTCGGTCGCGTGAGATGATGCTGAAGGCTTGAGTTTATTTTTTTGCGTGGGATTTTCTTTTGGAACGAAGGATATATTTTCTTGAAAGGTTACGGTGAGAACATGACAGTGTGTTAAGGAAAGTTTATGCTTATGACACTCGATCATGTTTGATGACCTTTTTCAGTTTTAAAATGCATAGGGAAGCAAATGTTAAAACAAGATAAGCTCTTTGGCACACTGGTGATATTATCATAGAGTTTGATTAAGGTATAATTATTCCTTATTAATATTATTTGCTCAAAAAGTAGTGTCAAAATCTTGGTAATCTTTATGATTATGACTTTGATACTAGATTTGAACTCCAGATCAAAATTAAACATGATTTGAAGTAGCTTATTTTAACGACACAGGACTATGTAGTGACCTTTTTTTATTTGTTATAATTACCTTATCGTATCCAGTTCATATTATAAATCCATTGAACCAAGGCCGGGCTGAACAAAATCATTGCTTGCTGTCGAAGCGAAACGCCGCGGGTCATGCGTTTTTTGAGCAATATCAGCTCAGTTGTCGATTTCGTTTTGTTTTTTCGATCCCTCTCCCTATCTTGCATGTTTCGAGTCTGTTTGAGCTTAGGTCACACTAGTGAGAAATATTAAGTACAATTAACAAACAGCTCTTCTGTTACCTTCCTATTATAAGTATAATATTATTGAAATAATGACGGTCTTCGTGGTGTAGTGGCTAAGTACGCTGGGTTACAAGGCGTCGCCGCACCGAAGTCTCAGGTTCGATTCCTGGTCGGGTCAATATAGAAATCTATTTTTGAAGTGTAAACTTCTTTAGCGGCGTTGAGCACTTTTGTGGGATGGGGGAAAAATGTGAAACTCGCGTCAGGACACGTGGGCTGATCGAAAAACCGTAAGACGGTTGGCGAAATTATGGATGTAAGTTGATTTTTCTGAGAGATAAACTTTTTAATGTAATTTAATATAATATAAATTGTAATGTTTGTGTACGATAGCGCAATAAATAAATATTGTATTCTATAAAAATATTATATCATTATTATTATTATTATTATTATTGTATTCTATCACAAAAATAATAGTACTTTTATATTGATAATAAGAGCAATTCATTCAAAATTATTCCCTAACTATTCCAAAAAATCAAAAATGCACAACGTTGATATTCAAGTTTTCACTTCTGCCGGCACTCCCGGAGTGCAATTTTTTTTTTTATATTGTCTCGGGTCTTGTGTTGTAGTACCACCGTTGTGTCTAATTTCCGTAGAACAAGTTAATTAGTTATTTACTTGGGTTTAGAGCAATGTTTGTGAATAGTGCCCAATATTTTTATTTACTCAATAAATTAAAAATATGCAAGTACGCCCATATGAACGTGGAACGGAACGTAAGAAGTAAGAGATGACCCGAGAGAGATTGAGAAAGGAGAAGAATGCTTGAATTTGAATAAGAAACGCGGAAGTTTACCTATGATTATTATGTGAGGAAAGTGTGAGTGGTCAATGATACCAAGGGATCAACAGTGATAATCAGAGAAAGACGTACGCTTAGTTTTTGGAGTGCTGTAGAGGGAATTAAGGAGTCTACTGTATAAAATAAATAACTCCAATAACTAATACGAGTTTCCCCTATTCCTCACACATACAGGGTGTTGTACATCCAACTCAGAGATGATAATATGATTTATACTTACTCATTTTTTTTTTATTCTAAGCAAGTTTTATACAAGGAAACCTCTTCACAACATTACAAAAATGACAAAACGAATGGGGAAACTCGCACCCTCGTGCGTAGCTAGCGCGTATCTACGAAATAATACGCCGTCGCTACTAAGCTACAAAGAGCTACCTGGTGATGGTAGTTTTGACTCGATCGCTGTATCGCATCATTAAATTTTTTTTTTGGGGTATTTCCATTTTCAAAAATAAAATGGTTTTGCATCAGTATCGTTTGTACAGCCACCCCTGAGTCGCTCGTCGCTGACCAAAAACAATATCCTGTATGTTAAAATTAATTTGAATCTAGTTACATGACTTAGGGTTGATATAAATTTCAACTTAGCCGTTTAATGTCTTTATTTTACGTTATTTGTTTGTATTTACTTACAAAAATTACTTAGAGCAAAAGACCTGCTTGAATTCACTTATTCTTCGTGTACACACACCCTTATTGTTTGTCAATATGTAAACATTCGATTGGATTACGGCACGTTTAAACAATCACTTAAAATCAAGGCATTTTCGAGTTTCAACGCGAAGTTGTATCTGTTTATTAACTTTGTATCGCGAATTATAGTCAACGAATAGTCGGATTTGCATTTAAATTTCATTTTTCCGTACAGGATGAAACAATTGAGATGAAAATAAGCTCCAATTTGTATTGTCATAGTAACACAACAATGCATGTGTTAGTGATACTATCGAAAATTGGAATGAGAGAGATTTTAAAATTATTTTTTGGACATTCGCTGTTCTTTTTTCTTAATAACTACATTAGTCTAAGCTGACCTGACTGTAATATGGCTCAATAAAGGTTTATTTATTTATTATACATTGCTCTGATCTCAAAGTAATAAGCTAATGCACTCGTGTTTTGGAAATCAGACACAATAGTGGTACCACAACACCCAGACCCGAGACAATATAGAAAACTATATTTTCTACGTTGAACTGACTTGGAATCGAACTTGGAACCTCGGAGCGGCGACTTAAGCGTGCTTAGCCACGACACCACGCCGGTTGTCAATAATATTTAAATATCCTTAAACCTATTTTGAATATATGATATGTGACGCAATACAGGTTAAGATAATCGGATGTCATTTACTGGGACAAAATAAAACTAGCCAAAATCTGACAAAGAGCGAGCTAACTGAGCAAACAAATATGTTACCCAAGAAAAATACACATTAAGAGCGCTTTCACACTTAAGCGACAGATAATTTCATACATTAATATCAGCAGGAAGCCTGTCGCGCTAGTGTCGCTCAAATGTGAAGGCGCACTTAAACTTAGAACAAAATACATAACTTTGAAAATAACAATCATTAAAAATATCTAACATTCATTATTTCAACATAGTACATGTATGATCTTGAAACAAGAAAAACATTTAGGTAAGTTTAATTTATTGACGACGACCTAACAACCTTTAAATACTAAGGCCCAAATTTCTTCATCGATAGAAATGTTAAAGATTCGTTACCAACGATTGTATGTGGTTTGAAGAAAAACTACTTTAACCAAGAAATTGGGCCTTTTAATCACGCGCTGTAACTCGGCGAGAGTGAAGCGAACAGTGAAAGCGTTTTCACTAACCGCTTTTACACAGCTTAAACAAGTGAAGTTCAATTCTACATTCTACTGGCAATAACTTGAATACCTGACAGTTGTTCCCGCGTGTTGACTATTTTCTTACTAAGTTTCAACTGTGTAATACTAATAGTTTCAAAATAAAGTGGCTGTGACATACGGTCAGACAGATAGACAGACAGACTTGATGAAACTATAAGGGTTCCGTTTTATACCATTCGGCTATGGAACCCTTAAAATCAATGTGAACTCTTCATTGTTCTTTATTTGCCAATAGCTACATTATTTCAATACTGTTCCATAAAATAGTTTCATTTTCCTTGTCCAACAATTCATATCGTAATATCCATTAAGTCCGTTGTGCTTTCTTTACACCTAATTGGCTTATTGTCATCAAAAGAAATATTCATAGTGCAATAAGTTATGATCTTCGGAGTTTCGCGAAAATTAACATGGCAGCCAACCCCAGATAACTGAATCAACTTTAAATTAGTTATGCGAGTTGCCGGATGCTTTTTCAGTGTTCCCTGAAGAAAAAACAAGAAACAAGAAAGCTGTTGCATAAAAACCTTGACTTAATTTGCGACTTGCGACGAGCGTCTATTGAGATAATGAGTATGAAATACTGTGCTAGGAGTAAATACTAAAGAATTTTTGTTTTCACATGTAATTTTAAACGTTTTTTGTTAATTCACTAAAAAGCAAATAATTACAAATTGGTTTGGCTTTTATTGCATCCAGATCTAATTAAGTCAATTTATTGTACCCTTCTCTCAATTTGCCTCTTATGCCCCTTAAACACTGCGACTTTTAGCATCTAGAACATATTTAATTTGGCATCGATGCAGTTTCATGTTTGTATCGATGCAAAAGCGCGTTAGCATATATACATATACATAGCGATGCATTCGCCAATATGCAGAACATAATTTGTCAATGTCAAGCTTCTGCATCGCGACTCCATCAATGCCAAAAGTAGCGCAGTGTGTAAAGATTGACATTGCGACTGCATTGATGCTGCATCGCGATGCATCGATGCTAAAAGTCGCAGTGTGAAAAGAGTCATACTTATTTTATTCAAATAGTGAAGCGTATCGTTACTTAATTCGTCCTTAAGTTTCGGTGAAGTGGTACTTATTTTATTTTTATTTTTATTGACAAGGTACACCAACAGTACATATATATGACAATCTTGAAAATTATATTTTTTACAAAGTGTTCTTATAAACGTACCTATTACAGGCGTACACAACATTAAAAATTTAAAAAAAAAAACTAAAATTTAGTAAATATAAATATGTATACACTACTCCGTACAGTCGCAGAGCAATTTGCGTAAAGCTTTTTTGAATGTCGGTAGCTTGTCATGAAAAACGTCCAGCCGGCCTAAGATGCGCGCCTATTTATCATTTACAACGGCAATCGATAAGTTTCAAACGTCTTTTTTATCATATTTACAAAGGTTTTAGTTATTTTGTTGTATTTATTTGTTTTTAAAAACAATAAGGATTGATGTACAGGTGGAAAATATGTGGCAAAACAGGTTGTTTAGGAAATAAAATTATTTTATCTACGCGATAAACGGTATCGAGGCGTGCATGTTAGGCTTACAGATCTCCATCGATAGATTTCGCGTTCAGCGCATTATACTGCTCACAGCATCTGACCAGCGGAGCCTGCCTGCCTACATTGGTTTTAAACATGGGAAGAGCAAAGGTTTTGCGTAATGGTTTACGAGGAATGCGTGATGGGACAGAATCAGGTACACTTCCTACAAGCTTGACACTTTTGCGTACCTATGTTTATTCAGCTATTTTTTCAACTATATACAATTGAAACTGTGTCAGAACATTTTAAAACAAGCAATTGTTTCTCATAACCTAAAATTCTAGTTGAAAAATATTTAAACTCCAACACGAATGCATTCTGACAAAATGGTGGTCGTATTTATTTTCAAACAGACGGTCTCAGAGCGGCGGACGGAATAAACAATACGAATAACTAGGGCATTAGCATTACCCTTTGAATGAAGAAAGGAAAGCTGAAAGCATTTGCGAGTGAGAGTAACATCTCGGAAACTTACATAAACTTGCCTTCCGTGTTATTATTGCACAAGCAATTCCCCACGACTTCGCTCTGCTAGTTTTGCAACATTGACATTTTTTGCATAGACTAAGAGGTGCACATATTTGTATTTCGTTATCAACAAGATTTTGGACATTTAAAAAAATTATAAGTAAGTAAAGTAGCACTCTTGTCCTAATTATAAGTAAATATAACGCCTGAAATGCAATTGATGATATAAAATACTGAAATGACATCACAAATACTTATACACATAAACAAAAAAAAAACGATTTCATACAAATTGAAATACGAAAAATTCAAACAAATATAAAACGATATAGCGATTATGTACAATGGCTAGCACATCAGGTTACCCACTTTTGTTGCAAACTAGCCCTTATTACAACTGCATAAGATACCGCAGTGTTTACCTTGACGTGCTGTTGTCCGTACGTTTGAAAACATTTTGTCTGGTAACATTTTGTCATGAGAAACAAACATTGATTTAAATCGAATCATCAAAGATTAAAATGTAAATACGATATCACCCTGGGTGTTCCGTATTGGAATCGTATTATAAACCTTAATTGTACATTTGCTTATACTAAATACTAGTAAATTAATAGTCTATAATCAAACTAGAACTACCCATGTAACACGACCCGTAGGCAGATAATATCTGCGTTTAATTATTGGTCAACGAGTGAAAACATACGAACGCGATGCCGACTTAAAACGTTGGTTTTGACTAAAAAAGGGTATAATTAGGTACTAGTATTATTAATGAACCATGTTTACATTTTTATTTTTGCCAAGCTAGATTAGAAATATTATTAAATCCATTAAAAAAACATAATTTAAAATTTTGCAATTCAATATTAATATAACTATGAGGTTGACTTGCATACAGATGATGGATTTAGTTCTGGATTATTATGATTCTGTTACTGTTGATTTCGTCTGAAACTTAGCTAATCCAAGTGTGCCCTAATTTATTCAGGGCCATAACTAAAATTTTACCTTTTAGATTATTCGCCATAACTTAAAGAAGTAAGCCAAACTTAAAAAGCATCTGTATTAATTATTTAACTTTCCATCATAAAATGTTGTCAAGTCGCAAGAAATCTTAGAACTTGCAATATCTGCTTTCAAAACTAGGAAAAAGGAAAGAATCTTTAATTTTGTTTTCTGTGTTTTCTCTAAAATTATACCTTTTTAAAATGTAATAGTGACTTGATTAAATTGATTACATAAATGGCAGCCACACATATTTTTTTCTCCCGTAAGTTTTCATTCCGTACGTGTTCGTGTCGGAATCGTTCGATCTCAGTAAGATTAGAATCAAGCCTTAATCGGACGTTATATGTGCACAGCAAGAGCAAAAACAAATAAAATTAAACCCCGTCCTTTATAAATAGCTAATTTCTTTACTTTGTGTATCGTTCTTTGTATGCCTAAGGCTTCTTTCCTCTTCTTGGTAAGGAAGATTTGTGCAAATCTATTTGAAAGTAAGATTATAGCTGTTCATGAGAAATGCTGGTTTTTCAGTATGATTATTTTAATATGTAAAGTTTATTTATATTTATACACAACCAAAACTTGTGCAATAGGTAGACTTTCCTTCATATGGCATTCTCTACCAGTCATACAAAAAATTTAATGCCTAGTGAAAAGGCAAAAGCAACTTGCGAAAAAAAGGCGTTTTTAGTTATAGTTTTAGTGACAATGTGCCTGAGTGAACTGATATAGTGCTTAAACCTTTTCCTAGGTATAACAAATATTTACTGAAAACCGAATCAAAATCAGTACAGCCAAACGCGAGATATTTGCGGGCAAACATAAATACAGGTCGAACTGAGAACCTCTTTTTTAAGTCGGTTAATAAAAGGCAATCACTACAAATAAAAGATAACGCAAGGTGCAAGCAGTTTCAAATCTTAAGATGGTTAGGCGTCCGACCATACCTACTAATATTGTTAAAAATCAGTTTAAATTAAGATACTTTAGAATTTAGATAACCGTTATTACAGCTGTTCATTCGATTGGCTAGAAATCAAAGTCTCTTGTTCCAGCTTACTTTGTTTTGTGCATAAATTTAAAACTAAGTCAGAAGATTAACAAAAATGTCTAACACTTACTTCAGAACGTAACAAGCATTTCAAATCAGCAGAAGCACATTGAACAACTATATTGAACTTGCTAAATCCCTTACATTCGTTCTACATGCAAAACAGATTACGCTCTCAATCTCACTTCTGTCGACTGATCGCGAGAAATCCAGCTCTGGTTACTATGTAACTTGAAAGGAATCGCTTAGCAATTGCAGATTGCGTTAAGCATTTCTGGATCGATACAGTCGCGCGTTTTGAAAACGCGCTTCAGCAGGCATGTCACGCAATGAACAGAATGTCGATGCTAACGCGCGTTAGTAGTCGCATATTGGCGACTGCATCGCTGCTAAACTGTTGTACAAATGCATGGCAGTTTGCCATCGCCGTGACTGTAATAAGCAGCAAAACTTTTCAAGCAACGGTTTGTCGACATCTACCACTACATCTACTGTCGATATGACAGTGGCTAGTTGACAGGCCTTTGACGTGCCTTTTACGTGTCAAACTACAACGTTTTGCATGTTATATAGCGGTTAAACCATCAAGCATGTCTAAACAAATCGTTCATTAGCGCTATCGAATGCCGTAAGCGCCTGCATGAAAGATTTTTCAATTAATACAGACATATATGTGAATAACTTCAACACGAATGCGATCAAGTTAGGTATTAGACCTGCAAACTTAGATCAAATCAAGTTTGTTAGAGTTTTGTTGCATTATACTAGTACGTGTTGGAAATCGTTTAAATATTCAAAGGTGTTAGAAGATATGTTCTTCTTATATTGACTGGAGCTGTAAGATTTAATTCTATTTGTAAAAAGAGTTTAGATTGAGCATTTAAAATCGTATTTATTGCAGATTGTAGTCACTGAAATGGTTTTAAAGATGATGTTCTAATGTTTAGAATATCTTATTTCACTACAAAATGGAACATGGATAAAAGATGATAATTTAAACAGCCTACGTGCTGGGTAATATTTGATTTGAAATTTTCTCAAACATACTCCTGTCTTAGATTGTAAATACGTTCAGTATCATGACGAGTCAGTAGCCATTACCAAAAGTACCCAAATCGAAAAGACTACAAAAATATTAAGTAAAACGGAATGTTATGCAATAAATCGTACAGCCCAAGATCATACAAATACGGGTAAGCTGAAAACATCGGACCAATAAAAGCGGGATATGCCAATAAATAAGAATTTACCGCTGGCATCAGCAACATAGAAATTGGATAAAGATATTCGAAATCCAGGAGAAATTCCAGGAGTTTAGTGGAGACAACAGTCAAGGTAGTTGCAGTAGATCCATTGTAACTATCATGACTACCATGTAAAGAATAGTATTCTAATATTCTCTTTTATTTTTGTATGGTATTCTAATCTTCTCTTTTATTTTTTTCAGTGGTTTGGCATCTTTTCATCTGCATCATACAAGTCAGGGTAAACTGCGGTGTACTTTAAAGTTAAATGAAGAGTAAGGGCCGTTACCCGCGGTAGTCCAGTTCTGTGGCATCATCATTATCATATAACTAGCGGTCCCCCGCGACTTCGTCCGCGCGTTTTGAGTTTGCTCCCTCCCCTCCCGTCGCAGCGTCATGTTTTATATCCTAAAGCCTTTCTTAATAAATAAGCTATCCAACACAGAAATATTTTTTTCAAATCGGTCCAGCAGTTCCTGAGATAAGCGCGTTCAAACAAACAAACTCTTCAGCTTTATAATATTAGTATAGATTAGCGCAAGCGCACGTTGTACTTAAAAGCTGCGAACATTATTTTGGTGCGGAGTTATGTTAAAACTGTGATAGCTCCTAAGATATTTATTTAAATCAAATGATATAAAGAGCAAATTGGTTTTAAATAAAATGCTCGTGATGATGAATGTATTTATTTTGATAAGAATAAATACCTGTGTGTATAATACACCTGTAAAAATAATGCATTATTTTTTTACAAATTTATTAACATAAAAAAGGTTGTAGTAAGTCAACCATAAAAGATAGACATATGCTGTCGCGGACTTTATTATAGAACTCTTAATGTTGAACAATCCTGTCATACATGATTTTTGTGTAACTTAAGCGGTTTCCGCAGCGTATGCAGCGGAAGCTCTCAAAAGGAATATCTTTCTCCCGTTTTCGCAAAATTTTTCATTTTTGCTGTGGTCTTATGAGTCGTATCTTTATGTTATATAGCCTAAAGCCTTCTTCGATAAATGGACTATCCAACGTAAAAATATTTTTTCAAATCGGGCCCGTAGTTTTTGAGATTAGCGCGTTCAAACAAACAAACAAACAAACAAACAAACAAACTCTTCAGCTTTATAATATTAGTATAGATTTAGGAGCAAAACTCTTGTCAGTGAAGTTTTTTACCATTCTTTACGCTTTTCCGCCAATCTCTTGACCTCTTGATACGAAGGAACATTCAACTTTTGCTTTATTTGATGCATTTATAGCTTATTCTTGGTTTTAATCTCTTTCTTCTCCCTTTTATTCTTTCCTCTATCATTGTTCTGATAAAACTGTCGTGTTTTATCAAGTGTCTCAACATTCTTCCTCTTCTACTCTCAAATGTTTGTATTAGTTTCTCCTTTTTTTCTTACTATGTTTAAAACTTACTCATTCGCTTATTTCTCAGTCCGGCTGATTCTTTCCATTCTCTTCCAGGTCTCAAACGCTTCCAGTATCTGGAAGCGTTTGATCTGTGTCATCACTTCACCAAAGTTATGTCAACTTCTGACCGTTACGTGTCCATCTCGTTTGATAAGCGGCGCGCTGTATTCTTCTTCCACAGCGCTGCCAAGGTATTTGCTTTGCTGGTCACTCCAAACTTATTTCCATCTGAATATTATCATTTGAATGTTTATACTCTTAAACGGGGTTGTGCAGAAAACAATACGTGGGATATCACTGTGGGAAACAGTCCTTATTTTTTTTAATGACCTGTTGTGCAGGCGCCTATTACTTGCAGCAAGTTTTTTTTGACTGTCTATTTACTATGACTTCTCTAGGACAATAGAGTATGATAAAAGCAGGACTAAAATAAGAACCAATATTTATTATGTATGAGATACTTCATTAATAACGAACAAAAACAAAAAAATATGCAACATAACAACTAAACTTTAAAACTACTTATTCAAAAACAAAACCATTTCCTTGCGGCAAGAAGGCTATGATGCTGGCTGCGTTCCATTTCCTTGCGGCAAGAAGGCTATGATGCTGGCTGCGTTGCCACATTGAGATAGCTATGCTAATCTTTTCAGCTAGAATCCAGCTAGCTTTATTATAACACTAGCGGTCCCCCGCGACTTCGTCCGCGCGTTTTGAGTTTGCTCCCTCCCCTCCCGTCGCAGCGTCATGTTTTATATCCTAAAGCCTTTCTCGATAAATAAGCTATCCAACACAAATAGTTTTTTAAATCGGTTCAGCAGTTCCTCAGATAAGCGCATTCAAACAAACAAACTCTTCAGCTTTATAATATATTAGCGCAAGCGCACGTTGTACTTAAGCTGCGAACATTATTTTGGTGCGGAGTTATGTTAAAACTGTGATAGCTCCTAAGATATTTATTGAAATCAAATGATATAAAGGGCAACTTGGTTCTAAATGAAATGCTTGTGATGATGAATGTATTTATTTTGATAAGAATAAATACCTGTGTGTATAATACACCTCTTAAAATAATGCATTATTTTTTTACAAATTTATGAACATAAAAATGGTTGTAGTAAGTCAACCATAAAAGATAGACATATGCTGTCGCGGACTTTATTATAGAACTCTTAATGCTGAACAATCCTGTCATACATGATTTTTGTGTAACTTAAGCGGTTTCCGCAGCGTATGCAGCGGAAGCTCTCAAAAGGAATATCTTTCTCCCGTTTTCGCAACATTTTTCATTTCTGCTGTGGTCTTATGAGTCGTATCTTTATGTTATATAGCCTAAAGCCTTCCTCAATAAATGGACTATGTAACGTAAAAAAAAAATTTCAAATCGGGCCAGTAGTTTTTGAGATTAGCGCGTTCAAACAAACAAACAAACAAACTCTTCAGCTTTATAATATTAGTATAGATTTGGCGCATTTATTTATTAACGAGATAGCAAATGTTATTGCAATAGTTTAAAAAGCTAGATCTCGTTTTGAATACTGCTAGAGAAAACTGCAAGTAGACATTTTATTATTTTACCATTTTACTTACACGTTATTACCAGCACGTTTGTCCCACGGTGAATTAATAATATTTGAAAGCTTTTCTTACTGTATATTGTGTATATTATGAAAGGGCCGAGCTGAATTGTAGGCACGTCGTTCAGTTATTTGTGTTAAACACAATTTAGGAATTAGTGAATGTGCTTTTGAACTAACTGAACCAAAATTACTGGACTTCGTATTCAGGCGTGTGTTTAATCATGGGTCTGTGTGGTTTAGTTTCTAAGTTGCAATGTCTTTGTTTAGAGTAACTTTCCATACAAAGTAGTCATGGATTTTACGAGTATGGTGGATAGGTGTGTATTATATTCAAATGTACGCATAACGAACCTTCCGTTTCCGTTTTTAAAAAGCATTTTTTGAGCAAATGTTTGGTAATAAAGACATCCTATAGATAGAAATAGTCGGGATTGAATCTTAGGGTTGTCCAGGTTGTCCGATTTCGAAAATATAATGTTATCAAACTAAATAATGTTATGACACCCTTTATTTAAATTTCAATCAATAAATAAACCTTTTTACCGTGTTAATAGAGGTTCTAATTTAAAATTATGATATTTTTTAAAATGAAGCTTACGTAAAGCTACACTAATCTGTATAAAGATGTGAGAGTAATAAACCTCTTTTCGTTAGAACACAATCATAAATAGATATGTACGTATCAGTCCTCAAACGATTCTCCAAACATTTATTTAAAGACCTCCTCTGAACGAAAGCAGTACCCACGTTTTTTCTTACCTCCACAGAACAGATATCTTCAGATTCCTAAATAAGAAACAGGAGTTCCCTCTTTTATTTGTATGTAGTCTGCTCAACATTTTATAGCCAAAATCTCTTGAGAGAGGTTATAACATTCCCTCAGTTTATTGTGATACCTTTCGACTAGGAAACAGTGTTTTGAAATACGGGTAAAACTATGTCGATACATAGTTTTATCCGTATTTTTATTCGTATTTTCAAAAAATCTTAGATCAATTAATATTTCACGCAACATTGAAGCAACTTGTTTGTTTTTTCTCTTAATAAGCTATTCCACGTTGTCTTACATTCAAACGATATCTGCAGGGCTGTTATATAACTCGATCGTTTTCACATTGCAATTGATAAAGACGTCACGTCATGACAGTAAAGTGAAACTCTGAAAGGTCTGATAAAAGGTATTCAGAGGCTTACAAACGTTTAGTAGCGTTGAGAGAATGAATAATGTCCTCGTTCACTTTTATATACCCTGTATCCATTTTAGTTGAAAAGTTTTCAGACAGTTATACTTACTGTAGACATGATAAATAAATATTAATATCGGATACCAATCATATACATTGCTCTGATCGCAAAGTAAGTAGCCAATGCACTTATGTTATGAAAATCAGACACAACGGTGGTACCTCAACCCCTAGACCCGAGATAATACAGAAAAATATGATTTCTACACTGAACCGACCGGGAATCGAACCCAGGACGTTGGACCCCTGTTTACTACACCACGGAGGTCGATGATAAACGTGCATTTCAATCGCAATGTGATCGCTTTTATGTTATGTGATAACTCTGCCGGTGTTGTAGGCTTCACCTGGTGGCAGTGCCGTAAAACTATCGGCTTTATGGCTCCACCCGCTTTTTACGATTCCTCCGATGATATGAATAGTAATATTCGTACCGTGGGGCATTCCACCGATATTGGACGCGGGTTATGATTTAATATCTGGTATGGGCTTAACCTTTAAAATGTTTTCCGCGTGGGAAGTTGGGTACGCTTGAAACTTTTGGTGGGTGCTTGAAAGGGTAGATTGAGGTTGTTGTGCACTCAACTATATACGGTGTGGTTTCAGGTAATGGAAATATTGAAGGATGTCTCGGATCAAAATACACAACAGTTACGTGGTTAGGGATCTAACACATAGACAG
This sequence comes from Pyrausta purpuralis, assembly GCA_963924145.1. Classification (NCBI taxonomy): domain Eukaryota; kingdom Metazoa; phylum Arthropoda; class Insecta; order Lepidoptera; family Crambidae; genus Pyrausta; species Pyrausta purpuralis. Next base: position 8,211,614 of record OZ001646.1, read on the forward strand.
CAGGTTGCGCCTGAGACCCCTTACACACTGCGACTTCTAATCAAAGCTACTGGTGAGAGAACCACAAACAGTTGACAATATTCTCCTGAACCAGTAAAAATAGAACCTCTATTTACATTCTGTGTCATATAACGCAATAAATGCTGTCCAGGTTTTAAATTACTCCGTAGAAAATAACTACATGCCAAATCCTCTGCGACTCTTAGAATCGATGATATTGACATATTCATATAGGTGGTACATAATTTGACAATGTCCAGCTTCTATCTGCGTCGCGACTGCATTGATGCTAACGCGCGTTATCATCGCGACTGCATCGATGCTCAAATATCAAGGGTCTAATATCCCTTACACACTGCGACTTTTGGCAGGGATGCAGTCGCGCGTTAGCATCGATGCAGAAGCGCGACTGTCACCAAAATACAGTACATAATTTGTCAATTTACAGCTTCTGCATCGCGACTGCATCGATGCTAGAAATAGCGCAGTGTGTTAAAGTTGACAGTTTGCGAATACATCAATGCTGCATCGCGACTGCATCGTGACTGCATCGATACTAAAAGTCGAAGTGTGTAAGAGGTCTTAAGCTATATTTCTTTCTAAAATAAAGTGTCACTAAAGACCTCATCACACGTGGGTTGTTACGTTAAAGTTACGTCCACGCTTAACTTGGATTCCAAATATTGTTTTCTCGCTAGGAATAAAATACTTTCGCTATGTTCTCTTAAACAGTTAACTAACCTAAATATTTGCTATTATTTCTTATTTATTTGTAGTTGTACCTATATTGTTTAGTGTGTCAAATGTTTGAAAGGGAACAATATCAAGGATATCCACTTGTCTTAATGAAAATTATATAAATGATATATCTGAGAAGATCCATAATCATAACAATATTTCTACAACTATTTATCGCTACACTTACTAAGTTTGTATTGTATCTAATCTCGATTTTACCAACTTCAGATAACACGTCTTTATCCGAATGAATAAGTATAAAAGTACCGATTTTAAAATGACATTTACATAAATCTTTGCTGACAAAAGGGTGACGTTTTCAAATTAAGTGTTTTGTATTAAATTCGATTCCTTATCTGGCGATGGTAAAATTGGACCTAATATAGCCTACCCGTATACTGATCATTGTGTATTTAATTTGCTCTGTACATGACGGAACTGCATAAATAATCTGTATATTAATATTAAAGCAGCTCGAAACAACTATACTCAACTAGGTATTGGAATCTGCATCTGCAGTAAACGTGAATTTTTAACAAGATGCATTAATGCTTCAACACCCAAGCGGTTGCAGGCAACCGCATAACAATAGAATTTGCATTGTGTCTCGTTCACATACGCTTCAGGGATTAAACTAAACAGCAGTCTCCAAGGATCTAGGTTCTACCTTGTGACTCTTAGTCACATTCAAACCGCACAATGTTTTCCATTCATATAGTAAAAAACGAACGTCCACGTCATTTTATGAATAATCTAGCACAGTAGAAAATCAAAAGAGAATTTGTGATATAAACGATACACAAATTAACAATACATTTACTCATTAGGCTAAACATCATTATTGTTTTTATTAAATTAAGGGTGACACATATTGACGAAAAAATATAACTGTCTGAAGCAAACTTTTATTTAGTATGCACAAGTTGTCGAATCAGCCATATTGTAATTGATTCGACGAATATGTTTTATCTGATTATTGAAAAATAAGCCTTTTATTAACCTTTGAAAGTTTTAATTACCTATGTTTTTAAATGAATAGCAGATACTGACCGAAAGCTGTATCACCAACGAAATTCCGCAAATCGTTACAGAACCAAATAATCAGCTTTATTGAACTTCCAATTTGGATGCGGCCACAAATATTAGATTTAACAATCGGACATGGGACAAGTGAAATCCATTTTAACATATCCGGTAATTATTCTCTAAAACACGAAGCTGCCAAGTATAATAAATTTTGTTTATTTAAATAAATTGGTCAAATGTTACATGTGTTGCATAATCTGATGCAGCATTTGAGTAGATATATAATTAATTTTGTGTTGGTATTATCGAAGAATCCAAATAAGCTGGGCAGCGTTCGAGATATTGCGCAAAAGTGTCTTCTCATTACAATTGGCCTCAGTGTCTGAAGAAAAAAGGTATGCTCGGTATTTCTCTACAAAATCGAATCAGAAATGAGGAGATAAGTAGAAGAACTAAAGAAACGGACATAGCCCTGAGAATCAGTAAGCTCAAGTGGCAATGGGCAGGGCACATAGCGTGAAGAACTAATGGTCGTTGGGGAGAAAAAGTTTTAGATTTGAGACCCTTCGACCAAAGCCAGCGTAGGACGACTTTTGACAAGATGGACAGATGACCTTGTAAAGATCGCAGGATCAAACTGGATGCAGACCGCTTGTGATCTGTCACTGTGAAAAACTGTGGGGGAGGCCTATTTTCAGCAGTGGCCGTCTTTTGGCTAAAAATTCTAATGATGATGGTATTATTTAAGTGTTTTTCTAATACTCGCATAAAGGTTTGTTTCACTATAGGCAAATCGGAACTAATTAACGAATAATTCAAAAATGGAACGTTTTGAAGTATAAGATAAATAGCCCCCGTGACTTCGTCCGCGCGTTTTGGGTTTGCTTCCACCCCTTACGTTTCAGCGTAATATAATTTATTGCAGAAAGCCTTTCTTGATACATATGTATTTCTAACTAATATATATAAGCTATCCAACACATACAAATTTTTTCAAGTAGGTTTAGTCAAACTATTAAGATTTTTATATTAGTGAAGGTTGTGATACAAGTACAAATATATTACAAAACAATAGTCATACACACGAAATTACCCGTTGTATCATAAAAACTTGACTTCAAAAACTTTGCTCACTACAAGAGACTCTTTATGCGATGTAGAGTTCTATTGCTAAATATCAACCTAAAAATACTCATGCAATTTTTATTTAATCTAAACACTCTATGGCCCAAAACTCGCAGATTATCGTCAAACAAAGTGTATCCAAAACTTTTCACTCGTCTAATTTAACCCTAATCAGCCTGGTAGAGCAAATACGTATCTTAATTGCTATCTCATTGACGTAATATCCGTGTTTTTACTGCTCCAAAGTAAGCACTCAGATATAAACGTATGTCAGCATACAAATACCATCTCCTGGGTCACTCTTGACAATACGTCTGCTTCTTATATTAGGTCAAATCGTTTTAAGAGGTAATATTTAATTGGTACTTCCATGTTTTTTTGGCAAATCAAGTTTTTTATTTTAACATAGATTAAAACATAGTTTTTTTTTAAAAAATATCCCGTCAATTTTAAAAGTTATATATGTAAAAGGCTTCACCTCTTTCATTACATTTCTTAATTAATAAAAAAAAATATCTTCAAAAAATAATTACCTTAATCTCTAATTTTCTCAACAATTAGTGTATAAAATCCAAAGTTTTTTGGGTTGAAAAAAAATTTTTTTTACTTTGGTGAATCGGCCTATAGACCAGTCTAAGAACAAAGATTTTCTGCGCGTTTACGGTAGTATTGCACTATGTACATGCAACGAAACCAAACTTATGTATAAAGGCTTATAACGAAATATTTGTTCCAACCGCTAATCGTGACGTGATTAGCTCTGTGAATTTAGTAATACGCTCCGAAAATTGAAATGACAAATGGGTTTTGTGTTGGGTCAAACGTCATTTTTTAACGTTTTTGGCTCTAGCTTTAATGTGAGCATGTGCAATTCGTTAGAGAACTTGATGAGCGCGTCAACAAAACTCGCGCCTAAACGCACTAACACGAGTTTTCGGCTTCCTCGTACGGATTGCAATCGCATCGCTATTGCTTCCAAGTCACGTAATCTCGCCGCCGATCGACAAGAGGACTCTAATTGGTTTATACCAGATGGAAGTAATAAGTTGGTTAATTAATTCAGCGTTGAGAAAGCCTTCCAAGTACCGAGTGTAATGGATCCATGATTAGATTCAAGTTTCCCGATTGAGATGTTTGATGATGTCGTCTTCGGTATATACTCAATCGAAATTTTAAATGGACGACTAATTCGAATTAAATTTTGAAGTTGAAGTTACATGCTTTCCTTCATAGAATCAGACTATCGGTGATCAGTCGGATACTAGGTAGTTTATTTACTAGTTTGCCCGTCAATGATTTTAATTTATATTTTGTAGTGGCCAATTATATGGTCCGGCCAGATTCGCACTACCATGGATGCTAATCTCCACGCCACTCCCTATGATACCAAGGACATGAACAGATGGAAGACCATCATCAGAAATGAGTGTCACTACCCTCAGCAATGAGGAGCACAATGCGAGAAGAGGAAGGTGGCTATTTACCAGAATATTTTTGTAAAGCTGTCCTCTTTAAGCAAAAAACATGTCTTCCATATTCTCGAGCGACAGAAAATACAATAATAGAAATTAAATAAGCTTTACAAGATTAAATAAGCGTGTTTGAACAGCGTTTTTAGGAACTAGCGATTTTCTACGACCTGCATCCTGCGTTAGCGTTTATTGTTTCCTCTGCCGTCATAGAGTGATATTTTATGTCTTCTAGTTAAGCAAATCTGTCTTACATTCAATATGTTTTCAAACGTATCTGGGGGCACGGCAGTGCCCCCACCAAGTCGAGCAAAAAAGCGTCACGGCCGTACCATCCTTTTCTCCAAGCAATTCAGACCATTTTCGACCCCCTGTAACTTCGTTGTGGATAAAACTAGAAGACTGAAATTTTCAGGAACCATGCAGCATTGTAAAGACACGATATATTTCAAATTTCATTCAAGTTGAACCAGTATCTTAAGAATAATAACGGGTCAAATTTCTTAATTTTGTCACTCACTGACTCACCGATCATCAAAATGCTAAGGCACTTCTAGCAGACCTAGAAGCTTCAAATTTAGAATATAAGTAGTGTTTGGTGTATGAATCAAGGAAAAACTAAAAAATCTAGAAAAGACCGCAAAGAAAATTAAGCCCATACAGCCAAGTCTTCAGTTCAATTTTTCAATATTGACTTTATTCGTTACGATGTTTTACGGCAGTTATTATTATCGCGTGCAAAGCCGCGGGTTTAGGCTAGTCCCATATAAATATAGGCGCATGGTAGTGCCCCTGCCAAATCAAGCAAAAAATGGGTATTCCCGTCATGAAAACACGTGTAAATTAAATTATTTAATGCAAAAAACGTACCTACGTGCGTATTCGTACTTATTACGAGTGCGTAAGGTTGTAAATTAATTATTATACCACGCGCTGCGATGCTAGCGAGTGAGCGCGGGCCGTTACTACGCGCTGCGCGGTGCTAGCGCGAGGGCGCGGGGCGGGGACAGTGGCGGGGCGCGCGGAAAGGTGAATGTCGCCGAGCGAGCTGTTGCGGTGCTAGCGCGAGGCGAAAAGTTCATAAGTCAGAGAGAGGGCTTTAAGAAAATTCGTTGCTGGTAGATATACATATACCTATACAATAAGTAGAAGGTACCGAAAAGGAAAAAAATAGAACTGTCTACAAAATACAAAAAGAAATGAGATCCCATCAAAAACAATACTTGTCAAAAAAAAACAAGTCTCGCAACTCAGTTGTTCTGCGGTAAAAATTTGTGAGATCCATGTAATACCAAGTCGGTTATTAATTTATTCAGTCTCTACTTAAGCGACTTTCTGTCTTAATACGTCCAGTCTCTAAGACCACGATCGTGGTCCATAACAATTGAAAGTCAATTGTGTCTGGAATCTCCGTACTCGAAGCATTAAATTGTTACGTAATAATTAACAGCATCTTATAGTGACGCATATCAATATTAAAATTCTTTAATGTTTTATGTAAATATATTGAGACTTGGCCATCGCCTGAAAACACGTGTAAATTCAATCGCCTGAAAACACATGTTAATTCAATTATTTAGTGCGATGGCCAAGTCTCAATATATTTACATAAAACATTAAAGAATTTTAATATTGATATGCGTCACTATAAGATGCTGTTAATTATTACGTAACAACTTAATGCTTCGAGTACGGAAATTCCAGACACAATTGATTTTCAATTGTTATGGACCACGATCGTGGTCTTAGAGACTGGACGTATTAAGACAGAAAGTCGCTTAAGTAGAGACTGAATAAATTAATAACCGACTTGGTATTACATGGATCTCACAACTTTTTACCGCAGAACAACTGAGTTGCGAGACTTGGTTTTTTTTAACAAGTATTGTTTTTGATGGGATCAGAATATCCTGTAATAAGCGCATTTAAACAAGTAAGCTTCAGTTTTAATATTATTACGCTGAAGAGTTTATTTGTTAAAATGCGTAGTATAGGTTTCATGTCAGTGTTAAGTGTTGTTATTATCTTAGAGCTTGTTAACCAGAAAATTATGTGGTTGGCTTTAGTTTTGTTACGGGTTGACTTTTGACTCCAGTTTGACTACACCAAGAGACAGAATCAGCAATGAGACGAGAGCTTCCACACAAAATATAATAATAACACAACAAAATTACCTTACAAAAATCATAAAACCACAAAAAAACAAATCGATCAGCAAATCGGCAAACAGCGAAACTAAACAATGGAACAACCGAAACCGGATTATGGCGGGCGCTGAAAAACGATTTAACCCTGCGAATCCGGAGCAGTTTTATCATCGGCGCAAATTAGCCCATGAATAGAGAATGCGGCGAGGATGTGGTTAGAGCGTCCGGAGTCAGGGGTGGCGAGGCGTTGAGAATTTCGGTATTGCATTTTAGGCGACGACTTCTTTGTACCAATCCATACACGACATATCTTAACTACGAATAGAACTATATAATAACTGCTGATGTCTACATTTTCTCGCACAAATTATAATCTTCCTCTAAAGGTATGGTCAAAGGCACTACTATTGTATTTATAAAATCATTAATCTTGCTAGTCTTAAGCAATGTAAAAGTATAATAAAAAAATGTATGCAAATAACTTCACTATACAAATTGATGAATAGATAAGCTCATGTTACCGGCCAAAACCGATTTCAGTACAAACTAGTTTAGCCTAGGCTATACTAGTTCGTCCTAAGCTCAATATGATAAACCAGTTTAGGCTAGGCCGAACTAGTTGATCCTAATATGAATACGCACACTTCCAGCATAAACTGATATGGCCTTGTCCTGGCATCATAGAATATCTAGAAATCATAAAGGATTAATGAGTATAGCCTAGGTCAATCTAGATTGTCCTAAAATCGGGTTTGGCCGGTAACGCCCATGGGATCAAAGTATTTTTTTTCAAACCTATAATGATTGTATTCAATCTCTACATAGACATCACGTTCACCTTCTGTGCTAACCCTGAAAGGGATAACATAATTATCATCTACTACTTATTTCATTAAAATAATAACGCTTTGGTCTTGGTGCCAAAAAAAGCCTGCATTTGTTCAGCCCTGCCGTGCGTGTTCCCTCCGGAAATTGGCCGAATAACAATACGTTACGAATATTATTCATTGCTTCGTATCGGGAATAGATGGATATAGGCCCGTCTTGCGGGTAGGAAAACAAACAAATGTGCCCCACTGCACTTTAGGAGGAAACATGAAACAGGGTTATTGTTAACTGGCGGTCTCTCGCGACTGCGTCTTCGCGTTTTGAGTTTGCTCCCTCCCCTGCCGTCGTAGCGAGGCTTTATATAGCCTTAAGCGTTCCTCAATAAATAAGCTATCCAACTCATTTTTTCAAATCGGTCCTGTAATTCCTTAGATTACTCACACAAACGTGCTTTGAAACGAACTAACTCGTCAGTTTTATAATATTACTATATAGGTAGATGCGTATTGTAAAGATACGAAAATATCTGTAACTAAATAAATTTAAATAACTATAAATATTATTCTACTCGTAAAACAACAACACAATAGACTAGGGTATGAAATTTAACCATAGCTAGAAGCTTTTTTCAGCGACCAACGCCGTAACGTGCCATAAACGGAGCGTATCGGCACCGGCAAAACACGTTCTAGCTCACTCTCGCTTCATATAACAGTGAGACAGAACGCTGTCAATCTTTTTAGTGGGCAAAGCATAGCGTATCGTGTAGCTTTTCGTGTCTGACACGTTCCTAGCACGATCCTGGTATGTCACGGTGCAGTCGAAAAATACCTTTACTACCTATCAAATTTGGATCAATAGTCATTCGATCATAATTTTCAGTCAAAGGACGTCCACTGCTGAAAATAGGCCACCTCCACGGATTTCAACAGTGACCGACCATAAGCGGTCTGCATCTGGATGCAGTGTGATTCTGCGATCTTCACAAGGTCGTGTGTCCATCTTGTCTAGTCATTGTAAGGAAACTACCTATTTAAGATTTTATTTTCACATCAGAAAAGTTTCCTCTTTGAGTTAGTTGCAGCAATTGGCTACTGAGAGATAAAACTATACTCAATTAGATAATGTACTTACTTTGATTTCATAGTGTTATTTTTGTAGTCTCGTACTTACCTGTAAATAATAAAAATATTTTTTGATTATTGATTTACACACTTTATATATTAAAGTAATTCGTCATCTCTCTAATTAGATAAAGTTTGTTATTTTACCAAAAATATTTAACCAATTGCTTTTCTACTTTGAGTTTGCTATTTTATAGAAGTTTCATATTTGTTTTCAAACAACATAGAAATTCAGAATATGTATCAATAACAAACTTGTGTAAATATGCTACAAATATCGTCGACAATTTCAGTCGCAAATCTGACTGCAAACAAATACTAACAAAGAACATAGCATTCGCTGTATAAATATGAGAGTTACGTTACAAAATCAAATCTAGCATCTAAGCATTCAGTTCTAGTGCTTAACCACAAAACTACAATAGGATCAAAACCAGTAACCTCAGAAAAAAACTTGCTTTTCTTTGATAAGTCCACATCTTAGTACCGAAAAGACAAAAAGATGAAGGGTAAGAATGTGGGTAACATTCAAAAACTTAATTAAACCTAAAAATGACGCATATTTTGTCTTTTATTTAGAAGAAACAAATTTATTTGGAGTCGATACATGATGTGCGTAAACAGCAGTTGATACACGAACTAGTAGTCTTCGAGATATAGGCCATTTTCAACAACCGCAAACATAACATTGTTCTTCATACAAACACTATAAAAAACAAAGTTATATTTGATGTCAACAAAATAGTTGGGTATTTTAGCTATGAGGAAATAAGTGGATTACCTTTTTCAGTTAAAATTGGCGGAACCCTCAGTGCGCGGAGTCCGACTCGCACTTTGCCGGTTTTTTATATTTCAAAATCTAACTGAAACCATCTACACTGTACCAAAACTGCTTACGACGACCTCGGAAGTTAATTACAGACAATTTAACTTTAAGTATCTACTGAAGATAGCGACGAAGCTGTAGTTAAGGCGGTTTTATGCATTTTGTCACGTATATTTAGCAAACGGTTACGAGGGATCGGACGAAATGTCAGAAGCGATAACTGGAATGTGCATAGCATTTTAAACACCTTATTTTGTTTACTTACTACAATTTGTACCAAATGGAATATTTTTGGGCATCTAAACCTGAAATCTTCAAAGTCAGCGTGAATAGGCTTTTTTGGGGTGAGTTCGCTTTATCGTCTATTCCTGAAGACAGAATAAGTACATAGAATTCTTTTTTGACTCTAAGAATTCGCAGTTTCACAACTCAGAGATGGTTTGTTTTTAGAATTTATCACCTGTGTTTAATCAGAGTAACAAGGTACAGTGTGACTTCATTCATAATTATTAACTTAAGAGCTTTATTGTAAATAAACATAAACATGAGCCATACAACACACCAATTGTCGTGATTTCGAAGTAAGGAATTTTCATCCTTGTGTTACGAATAGCAGACAACGATTATGACGCGGGCGTCTACCATTAATACTTAAATACATAATAAACATCCATGTCTTAGGTACAAATGTTCGTGCTCATCACACAAACATTTGCCCCTTGCGGGATTCGAACCCGCAACGGCAGCGTAATAGTCAAGAGCGCTTACTAATGCACCAAACGCGTCGTCGAATTAAATTTTAACTATTGTATATAAAAAGTATTATCATTTAAATAGAATTAAAATCAAATTTCTGCATAGTTAGAACTAGTGAGCCCAAACATTACTATCTTAATACCAATTGTGCGATTCAGTATCTCGAATCTCAGATACTTATTCATTATTAACAATACGTTCAACATGATCAAACATCGGTTTCCCTTTTATCAATGAACAATAGAATAACAATCTCTTTGCCAATCCCTGTTCTGATATATACCGAAATATCTGTCTTACACAAACAATAGATATTTAAGATATGAGTTTCAAATATATCCTCAGTTACGTACTTATATATCGATAGTGCTTGATACAGTACATTTTGAATACAACGTTACAAGCCAACGCCATTACGCTGAACTGATTTAAAATAGATTTATACAATGGAGATAATTTTTATTTTACAAAGAATCTAAACTACCTATACTAGCGGACCCAGCGAACTTTGTTTCGCCCCCATCCTCACCTTACCCGGCCTCGTCCCGCCCAGCCACGTAATTAAAGAAAAATGTTAGGGGTGGACTAAGGGGTATGAAAAAAAGATGGTGGCCGATTCTCAGACCTACTCAATATGCTCACAAAATTTCATGAGAATCTGTCAAGCCGTTTCGTAGGAGTACGGGAACGAACATTGTGACACGAGAATTTTATATATAAGATATTTTACTCTAATATTTTAAAGATGAAGAGTTTGCTTGTGTGCGCGCTAATATCAGGAACTACTTGACCAATTTTAAAAAATATTTTTGTGTTGGATAGCTTATTTATCGCGGAGGCTTTGGGGTTTAAAACATCACGCTGTAACGGGAGCGAAGGGAGCAATCTCAATACGTGCGGACGAAATCGCGGGGACCGCTAGTCATATTGCTGCAAGAGGTCCATATCCCATGAATTTTCCAAGTGATAACAGCTTTAATCCAGCCCATAAAATTAATGTTCCTTTCGGAAGAGAAGAAGAAACCGATTAAGAATGTCAGTAATTTACTTAAGTAAGTAACAATAAGTAACTAAAAATGAGATTAGCTTCATACCAGGTGATTAAAACCAGTATTTCTATGTGAAACATAATAGTTTACCGCATGATAAACAGTCGACTCAAAATATCGAACATGCAGTCTTAGTTTCAGACGAAAAATATTTCTGTACACAAATACTTGTCTCTTAATTTATTTATTTTTCAAAACTGCGTACTTCAAATTTGAAGCGCATTGGCAAATATAAACATAATTTAGACTAATTTAACTGATAAATAGGTAACTTCGCTGAGATGAACCTATCTATCGCCGATCAAGTCACCATGCTTCAGAAGAACTATTTCTCCAGAATACGTACCATTTTACTTGAAATTATAAAAATACACATAAAAGTAATTTACAGCGAGCATTCATGGGGCGGTTAACTTTTCGACAGCCGCCAAAAATGGTTCTACTACATCGCATCTCGCATTTCTTTCTATCACACTGCTCTCTGCAACTTACATCTTGCTCTTTTCGCTCTATTCAGAAGGGGATAATAATTTTATGATCCAGCCCAAACTAACTTTAAAACGTTGGAATTCCATCTTGCTAAACTTCTAACGATGCTTTGCAAACATTTGCATTCATTTTTCGTTGCGCCTTTTCTAAAGTTTGCTTAGATATGTACCATGTACAGTTACTGCTCCCTTAAAGATTAAAATTTTCATAGCAAGTCAAAAGTTAGGTTCGTAATTCCTTTTCAGCCCTCGAACAGGTTGGACTTGTTACAATGTTATTTTTATTGTATCACTACGAATCACGCGATACTGTGATTACATCAAAATCTTACAATTCCAACTTAGATTGTCGGACATAGAAAGCGATGTTAACAAGATGAATGGGACCCAAAATATAGGGCTATTTTTAGGGTTCCGTAGTCAAATGGCAAAAAGTTCAAAAAAAATTTTTTATATGTGTAAATTAAAAAAAACTTTTAATAAAAATCGGTTTGCATGGGTTTGAAATAGTAGTTTTTGAGTTAAAGCACATTTTCAAAAACTGCAAACATAACTTTGTTCAAACCAATTTATATTTGCAGTCAAGAAAATTATTGTGGTATTTTAGCTAAGTGGATTCCCTTATTCAGTTAATTTTGACACGGAACCCTCAGTGCGCGAGTCCGACTCGCACTTGGCCGGTTTTTATTGTTATTAATATTATTGTTTCTTTGAGACGGTGCACATATCATGGCTTATTAAATAAAACGAATTTGCAGGAGTACTGGTAATGATTAAAGATGCATTTTAGGTACATCCGGTGATTGTCACAAAATTTTGAAAGGATTTGAAACCAATAACTGACGAAACTTCTCTCACAAATTGGATACAAATATAAAACCAATTTTAACGATATAGTTATTAACAAAAGGAATCAATTTAATGTGTATGTGATATCGTTAGAATTTGATATCTTTGATCTAGTAAGACTTCCAAACACGTGTGCTGAATTTTATAAATGTTTGTTTGTCTGTATGTTTTACCACGAATTTCTCGAAAACGAGAAGTCATAGCGATATCAATTTGTTAATTAAAAAAAATATATTACAATTTAGGGTACAGTATGAGTTTCATAAAAATCGTTTCAGTAGTTTTTAATATATAGATAGTCACTAAAAATCATGAAATAAAAAATAAATAAAAAATCATAAAAACTGCATGTCAAGCTTGCGTACATCACCTTTCTACGCATATCACGCAACGACTCCAAATGAATTTGTTTTTCCTAAATGCTTTATTTCAAACTTTTTGGTCAATTTTTTAAGGCTGTTTAAGATCCTAAAAAAATAATTGCAATGGTTTTTTTCACGTTTCTTTAATATAAATACTTATTTTCCCCGCTCTATACTGTATTTATCGATCCGCCCGCTATATATCGATCATACAGTGTTGAGTGACTGCGATTATTTCGATAGGGATGGACTCGAGTTCAAACGAGTCAATCAACGTAGTTACTACTTGTATTTGGTATATCAACACAATCTTCGCAATCAACTATCGTTCATCAAATTCTCAATCAGACAGCAATTTTCTAGACTTCCAATAAGCCCGAACAAATAAAAAATACAACGATCCCTTTCTGTCTTTGTTTCTAGTGAACAGATCACTTTGTCTAATAGAATGTACTTTTTATTGCGCTATGTAAATCGCACTTTGAACTAAAATGATTATACTAGCTTTTTAGTATAGACAGCCTGAATTGTGAAACTCTAGAACAAAATTAACAAAAGATGGAAGTCCCACATTTATTTACGTTGTGTGATGTAAAAGGACCTGAGATCACGAAATAAATCATTTCATTATATTTTTGTATGGTATGTTCTCAAAGACAATACTTCAGACATTCTGTGTAGCGTAGTCAAAAAGTACTAAGCATAATCCTGGTTTATAATATAAAATGTTTTTACTGTACTTATTTAATCACCAAAAGACCTCAATATCATTTTCTTATATTTCAATAGATCTTTTAATTTTGTAACTAAGCATTATGTGTCATTCGTCATTGCTCTTCTTTTTTTGGAACCTCGGGCAGTCTGGGTTAAATTGACATTCTATTGTTGTCAGTTCAGTGTCAGTTTCATAGTTGACAAATATACAAAGATGAGTTTAAATAAAGACGTTTTAGACCGGAGTTAATGAAGCTAACTGAATGGTACAACAAGACTAACAACCCGTTTCACTGTTCCAAAATATCTTGATTAGAGCCGGTAGCGTTATTTGTCGAATACTTCGTACAAAATAACGTTCCATATTTGAACTATTCGTTGGTCAGTTATTGCTAATTTGTCGATGGTGAAACAGCCCTGCGGACTCGATGTGTCATAGTTATTTTTTATATATTTATAGAGTCTACCAGGCAAAGCAGTCTGCAGCTAGGGGTAATTAGGTTTGTCATTTATAGGCACCTGCGTTCGCGTGACTATCTGCCAACGTGTGGTCATTAGCGCCTATGATGACTTCGAGTGCGCTCTATCAGTTTGATTGGGATTTTGGATTTATAGTCTTTTGTCACATTTTCCTATATTTCTCTTTATTAAGATGATGTCAGCTTTTTAGGCTACTGCTGCGTAAATTGGTACCCTAATTGCTGTGGCATTGATTTTAATATTATCGTCATGCCATTTATTTTGAAAGTGTGAACGAATAACGTGATTGGAAGTAAAAAAGTGAACAGACTATGACGGTGCGTTGCATATGACAGCAATTCCATTTGAAATCACTCGCTACTGATGCCTTTAATGTTTGCTTTGTAAATGCGATCTGACACATAATCTATTGAAATTGTGAGCTATTTATTAATTGACTGAAACAATGTGCTGTCTGCGGTCGATTTTCCCGGATCTATAAATACCGCAACCTGTGTGTGACGTCTTCTTGTGATGAATGAACATAAAACCATTCACATTTATTTATAGATGAAGCATCTATTGATATAATTTGTCTGTAGCTGGGGATCAATTAAATGTTGTCATTTATTGGCGCCCGCGTTCGCGTTGTCGTCTGCCAATGTGTGGTAATTTGCGCCTTTGATGACGGCAAGTGCGCTCTTTTAGTTTAATTGAGATTTTGGAGATGCGTTTGTTGCACTCTACAAGGCAAATTGGAAAATTATTTATACATTATAGGGGTATGAGAGCCACTGATCTTGGATTCAGACTTTTAAAGTTACCAATTGTAACCGACCAAGAAAAGCTGCTGTTAGTTTTGCATACTTATCTTTTCATATCGCAGGCGATATTTGAATGTAATTATACGCTGTGCTTACACCATACTCTTGTTTTTTTTTTGTGTTGAATCACATACATTTAATGGATTCGTTATACCATTTGATCATTTTTAACAAGAGGTCAAATGGTGAAAAAGCCTCGTCGTAAAACTCCATACCTACTCATGGAAAAAGATCAAAAGACTTAGAACCGTCCAAACCATTCAAAACACTTGATGGAAGGTGCAGTGCCGTTTCATGATCACCCTCTTTTTCAGTCTACCGTGCTCAAAACAAATACGGCAGTAGAAAATGAAAAATTATAGAAGCAGAAACACTTATTGTTAAAGTGAAATAACAGCGTTGACATATAACGTTAGCCAACAAACATAAGTTTTTTTTAATATTATGGCGTGTAATATTAAGAGAGCGCCCACAATAAATTGTAATCACTAAATAGAATAAGAATTGGTATATAGAACATTTGTAAGAAATATGAAATGCAATATTTTCTTTTGATATCTACAACACAATACAACCGTACTCAAATTAAAGCTTACTTTCCTGATGTTTAGAAAATGTTATGGCCATACTGCTTAGTTATTATTATTTTCTTGGAATGTTTTTTTTTAAATATTTACCAGGAAAGATATTGTTCATTAATTAGTTAGTATCGTATTGTGCATTTTTAGTTTAATGTTGACCTTTTCAAACAAATACAAAGACCTTAAAAGTGTCGTTTGTCGCACGAGCATATATGTACAATGGCCAGCACTACATGTTTCCCACTTATGTTGCAAACTAGCACTTATTACAAGTGAATAAGATACTGCAGTATTTACCATGACGTGCTGTTGTTTGTACGTTTTAGTTTATATTTCATCTAATATTTTATCGTTCACCATTCAAAACTCAGTAGCAGCTTTGCAATCGGGTATCGTTCGTAATGGCTTTGCCGTTTGCAAAGCATTTTAACCTTTGATTGGTCGCTTTGGGTCCAATCGACCACAATCCAACTTTTACTTGTTTTTCGTCAGCAAATTCAACTTCTTTAACAGTCCTTTTCATTGAGTTTAATTAAAGCGAAAGCTATTTTCGATTTTTGATCGGGAGCTTTGGATTGCAAATGGCTTTGAAGAAAAGTAGTAAAGAACGAAAGAGTAAGACGAAATTGTATACATAAACAAGTCTATCGAATAAAGATAAAAATATTGTTTCTGAATACCTTTGACACTTCAATCAGAATTCTTTTGTTTGGTTAGTTCAGGATGTTCTCAATATGTTTAGAAATGTCTCAATAAACGTAAAAAAATGTTTGTAATATTTACCCAAAACAAACGATTATTTCATTTATTTATTTAAAAACTTTATTGAAAAAATATCTCTACACAAAACGAGGACTTGGTGCTCATAGAATTCTCTTCCAGTCGTATCTTTAGGTCATGCAGAGAGATTTTACCGCATGCAGGAGAATGTAGTTAGATTGAACTTAAAAACACGACAAAATATTATGATGTACCGTAATAATATTCTTCTAATTCTTCTTCTTTTGTGTCGGCAAGAACACGGGCTAAATCTTACTTGCCCAGAAAGTAGCTGCCGTGGTAGCCCTCTGGTTACAGACAAGTAAGTCCTTACGCGAGCAGGTGGTCGGGCACGTGTGTCATTTAGGTGAGGTGAGCCATGATTTGCAGGGGTTCTCCACATTCACAGCCGGCGTCTGCGCTGCTTGAGTACCCTCACCGACACAGGTTATCTTTACTCCGACCAACCTGTATCCCCAGCCTATTTAGACTTCTCCAGGTTGGCCAAGGTTCCTTAATTGTTGTAAAAGTTGTAATAATATTATATACCTACATACCATTACAGTATACATTTACGATTAAAAACTAAATAAACAAAAGTATTATAAAGATTATATGCATAACTACCATATACATATATCAATTAAAAATATACATATTTAGGCATACATAACTTAGGTACGGTAATACCTGTTGTTTTCTTTAAGAACAAAGTTTGTGCAGTGAAATAATTAAAGTTTTGCTTTTAAGTACCTACACCATTTCAGATTGAGTCAACTTATAAACACTGCTTACATAACACCCAAGGGTAAGTCAAACTAACTATTCCTAGTTCGAAAACAAGGTCACAGCCTCTACTCTATAAGTCAATTTTATTTGATTTCGACTTGTCTCGTATCGTCTCTATCACTTTAATCAGCATCACTGTAGCAAAGAGTGCGAGAGTTAGAAAATCCAGTCAATTTATGACACGAATGACAATATTGTCGTTCCATTACAAGCTTTGACAAAAAGAAGTACATTTATTTATTCAGACTTCAAAAAAGAATGTCATCAATTCGACTCGTATGTATGTGATATCGTCACAATTGGATTAAATTTGATAATATCAATCTTAATCTAAATTTTATCAAATCAATCTATTAAGGCAGCCTAATATATGTGCAAAATTGTAGTGTATGTATTTGTATACGCTTGTATTATTTTATTAGCTATTTGGGATTTCTCGAAGACGAGAATTCATGGTGACATCATTCTTTTTTAGTTCAATTAGGTAAAGTTAAACTTAGAGTATAGTGTTAGCTTCATCAAAATCAGTCCAGTAGTGTTTGAGATATGAGTAATATCTAACTTAAAACTTAATTTGTAAAAATTAAAAGCATTCAAAAAAACTGACTTAAAAGGTTAAAATAACGCATCCCTCTTTTATTTTGGAAAACAAATGTCTGCACCACACTACTAACAGTCTGCACACATCATTATTTTTTTTATTATTCTTTTACTGACATTCTGCAATGTATGTAAGTATTGACTCACTCAACAAAACATATTTTCTGTATTTTCATTGTAACTTGTAACAAGCAAGCTTAAACATAAGTACCTAAGTAAGGAATCATAAATACAGAAAATATGTTTATGTTGAGAATCAGTCAGCTTTAGTGGCAATTGGCAGAGCACATAGCGCGAAGAACTTAAGACCATTTGGGCAGAAAATATCTATATTCGAGACCCTTCAACCAATAACGCAGCGTAGAATGTCCAACAAGAAGAGAGACAGACGACCTTGTAAAGATCACAGGATCACACTGGATGCAGACCGCATGCGATCGGTCGCTGCGGAAAACTGTAGAGGAGGCATGTCTAGCAGTGGACGTCAATTCGCTGATAATAATTATAATGATGATAGTTTTGCTCACGAATATATTTGACGACCTCCGTGGTGTAGTGGCTAAGCACGCTGGGTTTCAAGGCGTTGCCACACCGAGTTCCCGGGTTCAATTTGCGGTCGAGTCTACGCAGAAATCAGAACTTTCTACATTCTCATGGGTCTGGGTGTTGTGGTACCACCGTTGTTCCTGACACAAGTGCATTAGCTACTTACTTTGGGATCAGAGCAATGAATATGATTGGTGTCCAATATTTATTTATTTAATTCCCTATACTAATTTATATGGTTATTTCTTTAATTTATCCGGTTATTAATTCTGACGTTGAAGATATTTTTTTTGACATTGAACAATACAAGCGTCAAATTTTTATTTAGTTGAATCGAGAATGAACATAATGTTTCGACTTTGCCTCGGTCATGAATTGCCTCCCGGAAGATATGAACAACCATGATGTTTGATAGTAGAGTCTCAACAACGAACAACAAACGAAAATCAATCCGACCAAGTATAATAATCTGGTGTGGCGAAACAGTAAAAGCTCCGCAAATGAGCTGCTCACGTGACCGGCACAAAAAGCCTCTGGAACTTGTGAAAGCATTTATTTGGGGGGAACTTTCCTATCGCTGGATCTCCACGATTAATGATGAATCATTTTTGGGAGCTTGAGTGTTAGATTTACCGACAAAGAAACGATTTTGATAATGATTGCCGGCTGGTTTTCGTGTGTGACCGTTATCGGTGGATCGGAATGGCACGCGTTCGATTTTTGGTAGCAGCTATTTGGGAACCGACTTTTACGAAGTTAGACCCATTTTTCCGTACTATCGGCTCAGATCGTGCTATATCAGGTAATGCTAAAATAATACTTATGTTGTGATATTTTTTTAGTAATATCGGCTAACGTTAATTTTATGAATTATTTTTCAGAGGTAGCGTTAGTTGAGGTATTGCTTTTGAATATTGCAAATGACTTCTTCAATGCAAGCGAGAGCTTAGTTCAAGCGGTAGGTGGCTCGTCAGTCACCGTCATCTTCTGGTAGGGCGTCCATGATAGGTCAAGCAAGGAAAACGCAGGTTGCATAGATAACGATGTTATTCCAATTTCCAAAATCACAATATCCCGTAGGAATGCCAAATTTTTTTTTCTATACGCGGGTGACGACATGTATATTTTAACTAATCTTACAATTCCCTCAATTTAAAATTAATCACTTATCCAATCCCTCACTCAAACGCCATCTTTTTCATTAATAACAGACAGACTTCTATCCAGCTTCCTCACGAATTCGCGTTCAATCGTCGGACGGCGGATGTTTGAAATGAGATGCCTGAGGATTTGCTACTTGTACACAGACAAAATGATGTTTGAGTGCAATGATACTACTTCATTTGGTCTAGTTGCTAGTTTCTCGTCATCAAAGGGGTTCCGGGCTCGATTATGGACCTATTGCGCAATCAATATAATCCTAGTTAACCCTTATGCAGGCCGCGCACGTATGCGTCACACATACATAGATTTTTCAATGCTGTTGCCAGGTTCAAGCCGTAATAAGTCCACAATCTGTCTAATTATAATCCTAAATATACTCTTTACTTCCCAATTCGCCAATTCTAACCTAAGAGGGGTGCGTCACATACTACACGTCATACCATTTGAGTTTCGACTGACCAACTGACAGGTGATTTACGCTCAAAGTGCGAAATTTTTATCGATTATAGCTAAGCGAAGAATGATAAGTCATGTATTTTTTTATAATTTTGGAGATTTAAGTTTTCCTAATTTGAATATCATTTTTGTTGATTTCTTGCGGAATTATGTTTAATAATGATAATAAATATTATAACTTTAAGCCAGTTGGATCGTAGCGTTTTGTGGGAGCTATAAGTCATTTGCCTCATTATGTCATCATAAAATTACCTTCTTTTAAATAACTGCTTGAGAAACTTTAATAAATAACTGCCTTAATTTGAATTTGGTATGAACAAGCGTGTATAGTTTAATTTAGAAAAATAATATGTAGCGGCGAGAAAAAGTTTGTCCTCACCCAGGCACAGGGATTATGTTTTCCCATATTTATTTTTCAGGGTTATCAGTATTTTTTCAGGAATCAGTTGATGAGGAATCAAACAGAGCATTATATTATTATTAATCTCTTCCAGCAGTTCTCTGCGGCCTGGTTTAGGGTTATTAACAAAATTAATGACTTGCTGCCATCATCATACATTAGATGGATGTCTACCATAATACCTATCTACTATAATTTATTATATATTTTAAATTTTCTTGATAGACACGATGGACAGGATACTTTGTAAAGTTCACAGGATCAAACTAGTTACAGACCGCTTGGGATCGGTCACTGTGGGAAACTGTAGGGGAGGCCTATGTTTAACAGTGGACGTTTGGCTGATAGTGATGATGATGATGATGATATTTTCTTGGAGTATAATTTGCACTTTCTCGATCACATTTATGACTGACTGATAGAAAATATTTTTGACATTAAATCCGTCCTATGCCAAAATATAATTTGGGTATGAAGTTTTACATAATAATAAGCCTACAATGTGTGTGCATAGTGTTTTTTTGTAGAACTTGCATTGGTAAAATTTTATTTCAGGTTTCAAACTTTTAGTACCTACTTCGGCGCTGCTGTCGCTTTTATGTGAAGGGCTTACTGCTGTCATTGAGAGCGCTTTTACACTAAGGCGACTTTAGCAGCGCTACGGTCGCGCGGCAGTCGTGCTGCTGTCAATTTCATACATAAAATGACAGCAGTAAGCCCTTCACATTACAGAGACGCACTGCTGTCGTTCTTTCACATTTGAAAGCGCTCTAAATCTTATGCGAACTGATAACTAGGCCGTTACGGGTTGTATCAGTACACGCAAACATCGTTTCGTCAGTGTACAAGTTGTCGGACATTTCATCCGCAAACAGTACGTAGCGCTAATGAACGCGCGTCAATCAGCCCGTCCGGCGCTTGGACGCGAATTAGTGAGGAGGCTGGATAGACGTCTATCTGATATATATACAAATTACGGCGTATGGGTGATGGCTTTGACAGGTAATAATATATCTGCAATTCTATCAATTTAGTAAAAATATCAGCAAATTTATACTTATAAAGCTAATAAGTTTATTTTAACGTGGAACTAATAGACCAATTTGCAAAAAATATTTTGTGTTGGATAGCTTTTTTTAACCGAGGAAGATTTTAGGCAAAACATTTAGGCTGAAACAGGAGGGGAGGGAGCAAACGCAAAATACAGGGGCGTAGTCGGTCGTGGGGACCGCTAGTCAAGTAATAAAAATGATTTTGTTAGCTCTCAGACTACAATAGTACCTTGACACACTTATGATTGATTTCAAAGACCATCCTACGCAAAGCGGCAAGTAGGTATTACGTAACTTGAGGGTGTTGGCAACATGATTACTGACATTTTTTTGGCTAGCAGATATTCGACCTAGATCGCACCTTATAAAAGATTTATTGGTTAGAGCTCTATAAATGATAAAATTTGAGGCTAAACATTCTTAAATTCATTCAAAAAGTTCTACTTCTCAAAGGTGGGAAATTGCACCCTACGTCCTTCGGTATCCGGGACAAACCAATGCTAGATTCATCTTAATCGCTGTCCAAACAAAAATACATTTCTAAATGCCATCAGTTACGATTGAAATGAAATAGCGAAACACTTTCATGCCATCAACTGTTGTGCAGTGATTTCGCAGCGGTCCCAGCAAACTTTGTTTCGGCTCTGACCCCGCCCCGATCCAGCCCCGTTATTTAAATAGTTATGATCTTATTCCGGACGGTGACGAATCTAACAAAGTAAAAATGATGAGGAACGGTCCACCTACTTAGTTCTCTTATTGATTTTTCTTTCATAAGATCCTTCTTTAAACACAACAAAAATGAATTAGCAAACGCGTGATACCGTGACCAAGGGAAATATAGGTTCATTAATTAGAGCAGCCTCGGCTTCGTACGGGTTCAATATTGATCCATCTCGTAGGGTTCAGCTAGCGATTGCAATGTTAGCGCAAAAACATGAATATTATGACTTCAATTGGAACCCCATATATACCTTTCTCTTGAATCACTTCATCTATTTAAAAAAAAAACGCATCAAAATCCCTTGCGTAGTTTCAAAGATTTAAGCATAGGTATACCCATAGACAGCGGGATATATATATTATGTAGTGAAGATTGAATGCCATTATTATTATCAATTGCAATTCGATAGCAATCGCGTTAAGTAATCACTCTATTCAATGGTCACCGCCTCAGGCTCACTAATGAAGCCTCCAGTTCGCTTGTCCGTCATTTGGCGCTCGAATCGGTCACAACAGGCTCTTTCTGTTAATGACTGAACTGAATATGTGGAGCACAGATTTTGTATTTGCTAATGGCCCGGTTTCAAATCTTCAAAACCAATTCTTTTTATTGCGGATCGGTTGAATATCCCAAGAAAGTGCTTTCACCGAAATCGTTCTGATTTGAAGGTACAACATTACAGTGTTTAAGTCTTAATCACATAAAGGAATCCTTAGGAAAATGAAACATAAGTAGATTTCTGTAATAACATAACAGATTTACTGTAAGCATCAGCGTAGATTCTTACGCGAGTTAATGTACCGGCACAATCATATTTCCAACAAAGAAAGAAACGTATCAGGTTTTCTCTTCACTTCTTGGTGTTTCAGGATAAGGTTTAGCTGTTTGTCGTATTATTAAAATAATTTTCGTTTTTATCTTCGCCGCCATTTCTTGATACTTTATGTTGGGTGTTCTTTTATTTGAATGGGGAATTACATTGTAACTGGTTGGTGCAAGGATTAAGATTTATAAATCTCAAACCCTTAGAAAAAAGAACATGGAAATGAGGACTGAACTTGTTTGTACTGTGTAATAATGCAGTTTAGCTTTATAGCGTTATGCGTTATTTATCAGCTAGTCAATATTTGTATTTAAACCAATATCATTATTTAAACAAAGATGTAATGTGTATATAAAATAAAATATTTTGTAAAAATATTTGTGTTTTTTTTTAGTTTAGCGTTGAAATTCTACTTGTAAAACTTTTAACCGTTTTACGCGTTATGCATAGAACTTATAGTTCCCACACTGCCTGTTTTAGTAATAATAAATAACTAAATATGCGCCAAACAACACACCGACTATTGTTATTTCGTACTAAGGAATTTTCTTCCTTGTTTTACAAATAGCACTATTATGATGTCACCAATATCCATGACTAAATTAAAAATGATCGTGCTCATCACACAAATATTTGCCCCGTGCGGGGTTCGAACCCGCGACAGCCGGCGTGATAGTAAGGAGCGCTAACCACTACACCAATCGCGTCGTCATAATGAAAGAACTTTCAGTTGTTCATTTGACAGACGATCCCAGTCATCTGCTTTGTAGTGTAAAGGAGATACATAGCCCGCGGCTTTGCCGGCGGCTTACTTCAAGAGTTGTCAGATACGTGATAGCTACTATTTCGTTCATTTTCATTCCATGAAATGAGGTTTTTTTTTTAAATATGAAATCACATGTAAAATTTCATTACCAATGATTTTTTTTGTGGTGTGAATTTAGACAATGCGACTAATGAATTTCATGTGAAATTCCCTGTAAGCAAATAATGAGATTTTCATACTTATCGCTTCTTATTCATAACAAGATGATATCAATTTTATGCCTATGATATGTAGTTCTCACTGAAATTGCTGGGCGTTGTAATTCATAAGTATACTCCAACGTATAGAGCAAAATCATTCCTACTCACTCGATTGCGCTCTAAGACTTCGCCCGCTTCATTTTATTCGTCAATTACATCAAATTCGTATGATCTATATGACAATATGAAGAAAAAAAACAGCAGGTGTGAATTATAATTTTAATTTCATATGAAATTTTATCTTCCATGCATTTTTATCCATAATTTTCAATGCTTAGTTTTGTAGTGGTGTAGATCAGAAATGAATGAAAATTCTAGTTCTGCAAGTGAGCGCTAGAGGCGCTGTGCAATTTTCTATAGACTTTTTTGCGTCGTCGCTAGCGAGTAAAATCGCTGTAAACTCATGGTAATGGTATAGTGGTGTTTAGCTGTCACAAAGCATGCAGTAGAGGCTCAGTAGAGCCACAGCATCGATCGTCTCTCTGTTAGTCTGCGAAGCCAATTAGAACGGAAAGACAAACAGCGGGGAGTGATTAAACACTATTATTGCTAGTCTTAGCCTTTATAGGGTAGTTAGTCTTGCTAAACAGTTGTATGTAATGAAAATAGTCTTTCATCTTCATACAAACGATAAAGGTCATCCTGTTCAAGTTACCAACAAAAGCCGATACATTATACGTGATAAAAAAATAACATAATCTATTATATGGAATTCATAAAAGCTTCAATTAAAGGTAGTCATAAGTTTTTGCAAATTACTTTGTCAAAGCCCTAGTAACGAGTAAAGTGCCATCAACTTATCGGAAGAATGACAGAAACGCCACGACCGAAAAAGATTGTTATTTTGCACATAACATAATATACACTCTTTCCTTTTTATTGATCAACGTTATACACGAATAAAAATTAAAAGAACGTATTCATATAAAAATGGTGATACTTAATGAATGTTAAAATATAGTTTTAATCATGGTTGACATTTTTGATTTGACTCTTGTGAAATTGTCTATTTTTTAACTGTTAGATTGTAAACGACCTACTAAGACATTAATTAAAATATTTTCTTATTGATAATATGTATTGTGAAATGTGATATAAGTTGATATAATGTAGTAATTAATTTAATTATAGTGAATTCCCAATGTTTTTTTTTAATATTATTTGTATGCTATTGTTAATAGCTGCGTGGGCCGATCTTTCTTTAGTGTGTAAGAACTTTAGTGTACCCTATTTAAATACACCTAAATTATTACATTCTAATCTATTCTATAAGCTTTATTTCACAACCAAAGGTGAAATTAACGCCGAATAGCATTCTCTACAACGTATACCTACTTTCCGGCTTATGAAAATTTTAATGTGGGCTATTTTAAAACATAAAAATAGGCGTACGTAATAATAATTTGTGCTTCCGATATTTTCAAATGACAGTAATAACCATACTAACTTGTACCGGTAGCAATGACGTTTACAAAGTGACAACTTCAGTTCCATTTTGCCATACTTCACATAAGTTGGTGGCACTAGGACCCCTTACACACTGCGACTTTTAGCATCGATGCAGTCGCGCGTTAGTATCAATACAGTTGCCAAAATTCAGTACGGAATTTAACAATTCACAGCTTCATCATCGCGACTGTATCGATGCTAAAAGTAGCGCAGTGTATAAAGGTTGATATTGTGCAACTGCATCGATGCTACATCGCGACTGCATTTCAGCTTAAAATCGCAGTGTGTAAAGGGTCTAAAACATAACAAATGATGTTCCGTTACATAAAGCTCCAATCACCGACGCAGATCATTAAGGTCCATCCAATCAACATTTTATATGCTCTGTTCTATACTCTACGCCCACGCAACAATCAAGCTATCCTGCTGTCGTAAATAACTTCGCGAGTGCATATTTTAATGTCTTCATTAGACATTAACAAGGTCGCTAATAAAAATTAAGAAAAAAATAAAACGTCAACTTAATGAAATCTATTGGTAGATTGATAGACCGTTAAATTAGTGAAACATGAATTTTATAGTTCCTGCCTAAAATTAGGTGAAATTATCGTTGGTAATTAAAAATGGTACTTACATAAAAGTGAATCACTTTATTTAAAGATACGATTGCACAATCACGCATGGCCTTAACCTGTTGAATGTTTGAATTAATTTTAATTAATTAATTTGATTAAGATTTCTTGTAAATTTTAATGAGATGCTAGCAAGAAATCGAACAATTGTATTTGTAAAAATATTTACTTAGATTGATTTAAACTGACATAGATGTACCTAGTTAGTTACCTAACTAGGTACATTCTAGCAATCCCATTATTATCTATACTAACAATAATTGCTTATATTGATCATTAAATCAATTATTTTAATTGAATTTATAGGTAGATAAAAACAGAATTCAGAATACCTGATGTCTGTTTTTTGTAAATAGGAAGAAAACCATTAGTATGTAACAGAATCTTTAGGCAGTTTTGTTCATCACTCAGTCAGTACGACGTGTAAAAAGCGATTGTTATAAAATCAGGGTGACGCAATAAAAGCGCGACCCAATCGCGTCGTTTTAAGATCTACCGCGCGTAGATTACGGCGCAGTGTAGAATTATGGCACGAAACTCTCGTGTGAGATCGCGTGAGGGCATTAAAAGCGAGTTTTCTCCTGAATGTCTGCCTTTTTTGTAAGCCAAAAAATAATTAAAAAAAAACTTTAAATCTATACCTTTTAGCTATTTTTTTTAAGATTTCATTTTGTTTAATTTTTTCTTGGTCTGATAAATGAATAGCTGTAAGTATTACATATGACTGGTCTAAACGCGAATAAAATGTCCCCCGACCATGTCAAATACCTACTTATTGCAATTCAATAAGAAGGTTTTAAATCTTATGAATGAGTTGCTAGAAAGAATGACCAATTTTACCAACGTCAGAAAAGACTTATCCAACTGAATAAATATAAAACGACCGATTTTAAAATATCATTTACATTAATGATTGCTGACGTTGGAAAAATCAGACCTAAAAGAAATAGATTAAGCAGGAAAAAGGTTATATCAGAGATATGTATGGAATTTAGTGTTTAAATATAACTCCAGCTGATTTTGGTTAAAATTTACTTGTAGATATCATAAATATTCAGAGCTTAAAGTGGACCCACTAAAATCATTGAAACTAAGAGTTATCGTAACAAATAAAGGATGTCCACTTTCATAAACTTGATTAAACTTCGAACTACTTGTATAAAGTTCACCAATCTTATAATAACCGTTACGCGTCAAGGTATTTATATCAAGTTCATTGTAGGGTTAAAATTATGCAAAGTGCATTTAAATAGAAATTATAAATATTCTTATAAATAGGGAGTAGCAGCGACACAGCGACGATTATTTGCTTTATCCGTGTAAGCAGAATCGGTATCAATCATGCCGTCTTTTTGTTTTAATATTTATACAAAAAAAAAGAATTTCGTTGCCCGCACGGAAGCGGAGGGAGCAACCGAACGCTTCGTTTAACCTACGATCTCCGAACGGGATTGCGTTGGCGAAGCGAGACGCGTATATTGTGTCACCGTGCGATTGTTGAAGCCGTATGTTTTTGGACTTACTAGAAAGATTATAAAAGAAAAAAATTAAGACCGTATTTCTAGTATAGTGATTATTTCAGTGACAACACATTAAGATGTTAGCTTTCTATTTTTGGACCCTTTACGACTTTTAGCAGCGATGCGTCATCGATGCAGTCGCAAAATGTTAACCTTTAAACACTTGCACTACTTTAGTATCGATGCAGTCGCAATCCAGAAGTTGGCCAAATTATGCACCGATTTTGGCGACTGCATCGATACTGAGGCGCGACGGCATCGATGCCAAATTAAATCTGTTCATTGCGATAGTCGCAATGCTATCGCGATTTTCCAAAACGCGCGACTGTCTCGATGCTAAAAGTATCAGTGAAGACCCCTTCCGTCTTAGATGTTAGAGGGATAATAATATATTTTGGACAACAATCATTATACATACATTGCTTTGATCCCAAAGTAAGTAGCCAATGCATTTGTGTTATGAAAATCAGACACAACGGTGGTACCACAACACCCATACCCGAGACATTATGGATTTTAAACGTGTAATAAGTAAGAAAATTACAATTGATGGTGTTCCAATTCATAATATTTCATTCAGTGGGTAGAATTTATACAACCAGTTTTTACACTCTAACGGCGTCATATATACAAGTAACAATACAAAGAGTTACATGCGTGGGTTTTGATAAACCAACCCTGTAAAAATACGGCGAAAAATAGAAATCGCTTTATTTATCTTAAAACATAGACATAAACAACCAGCCAAGTGGATAAGATTCGCGTATCGAGAGTTCCGTACAAAGTCACTCTAACTACCTAAAGCTGGTAACGCTACATTTTTCAACTATGGAAAACTCAAATCGCTGTCGAATTTCATAAATTATTTTACGGTAACAGTCACATGATCCAACCAAGGCTCAGTCAAAACAGGTTTTCAGGTGTATTATTATTAACACGTGATTATTTATTATAACGCATTGGCTTTTAAATTAGATCATTTTATAGCTGTCATTTTTTTGTATTTGAAACAAATTGACCGTAATCATATTGACGTGGTGGGACGGACAACAAAGTGATCCTATGAGGCACAAGGTTTTCGTTAACCATTGGAGGTGCTCGTAGTGCAGTGGAAGCATCGCTTTGGTACTGATACCGAAGTGAAGCAACCTACAGCGCAGTCATGTTTGGATGGGTGACCGTTCCGACCATATTAGTGATGTATATCACGAGCATCTTCGTGCTTTGGAAGGCACGTTAAGCCATTGGTCGCGGCTAATAACGGTTGATATTAGTCGTTTAGTCTAGTCAGAGATCTTATGGGTTGCTTAATAACATCTGACAGCAGGGTTAGTCACTTGCCTTGCAAACACTCCTCCACCGATCCGTACTAAGCCCGCGTGGAGTATGGCTCGAACTACCGCATAGTTGAGGTAAGGCTTCCCCCAGCAGTGGGATGTTACAGGCTAACTTTACTATTGGAGGTACGCCGTACCTTACTGTAAGGTACGGAACCCTAAAAAGCGAATACGGCTATGCCGCCTAATCCTAGCTGGACTGGTCTATTGTAAAGGTGAAGTCCAACTTGCGGTAGGCTTTAACACGCATTTATGAATAAGATTAGTGTTGAGTTGGAAATTCAAAGGGTTAAATAGGTTTTGCGGAACACTTTGATGTACGGTTCGCAATTCCAACTAGTTATTGCATGGGAGGAACTCTAATCTAGAGATGATTAGGTTTTGAATAGGTTTTGGGTACCTAGCTTACACTTAAAACAAACATGTATTTTGATCAATATTTTGTATAAGATGTTACGTGTCCACTACCATCATAATTTCGATTTATTTAAAGTGCCACTTCAGAATTCGGTTACGAGTTTCGTCAGTGTGATAATTCCTCTACATAAAGACCATTTGAAAAAGAAGTGAACAAGCTTTTACTGGTCAGCTTTTTGGCCGTATTTGGCTAGGAACTGATAAGATAAGATAATCATTTAGTGTCTCAAAACTGTGTACAATAGTTGTTAAAAATAAAATAATGTGTCAACAGTTTATCCATTTCGGGCATACAATAATAATAAAGATGCAGTCTAAATTGATAAAATTATAACATAATTTAGTCAGGAAGAATAATTGTATCGAATAGTCAATTTATGAATTATTAAAATATTCATCCAGTGTATAAAAATATTCTTAAGCAACCATTCTTTTAGTTTTCTCTTGAAAAGAGGATTTTCCAGGGATTTAATGCCAAGTGGTAAATGATTAAAAAACCCGTATTCCTGTTATTACAGTGCTCTTATTACCGATATAGCTTGACGACTTCGCATACACACATTATGAGCATACTGAGACCGGACATTCTGTCTTAATGCACTTTTCATACATAAGTGTTCCTCATTATTTTTTATAAAATCACAGATTTATATTTGATTAGCAAATAAAAACCGCAGTCAATTTGAAAGATAGAGCTGATTATTCCTAAATATATTTTTTAATTATTTATTGTTACAACAATCCAGACTTATTCTAATTTACACTGTTTCCTACTACTCTTAAAATATATCAAGTAGGTTTATGATATATAAATATATTTAAAAATCTCCCAATCTTACGGAGTACTATACCTCTTCTACATTATCTTAAAAATTGCTAAAATGAGTTACATAAAAACCTTCGGATCATACCTGTCAACTAGCGTATAAGGTATACTTGTAACACAAAATCCTGCGGATAATACCTGCCAATTAGAGTGTTTTCCAAGGCGGGGGAAATTAATTTTACCCTACTATGATGATCGTAAATTTCTTGTCACATATTAATCATAATTAGGCCGTTATGTATGGAAACCGTCACATTTCGTACATACGAAACAAGAGCAAATTGCTCAATTTATTAATAGGAAGACATTCTGAAAATTATGTCTGAGGAGGGCGTTGTAGGAAAATCTTGTTACTATACTCGTAATGAACATTGCAATTAATACGTTATTTACGAATACTGGGTAAAATAGGTAACTTATAAGCACATGTTATTCATATAAAACTTTTGGAAAAGTTATTTATTATGCTCAGTGACACGGATTAATCGATTGATTCGTGTATATGACAGTGGTTCTCCGAGTTTTTGTTTTCCTATAAAATAACTATTGAAATAAGCAGAGTACTTAATTTAAGAGCGTCCCTTTAAGTGACAAATTAATCACAATTTAAAAACACCAATTACCAATTATAAGCAATACAGTTAAAAGTATGCCTCACTAAGGGAATATAGAAAATACACTTTACAGCAAATGTAACGGTTTGCCTCTAACGACTTCACACGGGATCGAACCTTGCCACATTCGCCACATAATGCTTTATAGTATAGGATAAGCACATTTATTAGATATACAGCCGGTTTCTGAATTGAGCATTTGACGTTGAGAACAACTTAAGCTCGACTTAAGTATGAGTCAAAAGTATTTCTGTTTCTGAATTAAGTTTAAGTGTAATTTGAGCATTTGAGGTTGAGAATTCTCAACTTTGACTTCAGCTAGTGCTTAACTCGAAATTTGCGTTGCACAACACTACTGACAGAACTCAAAGCCTGCTCACTGTGAACTTAAGCGTCTGACAGCTAAGCAACCCAATGAGGGTACTTAAGTCCTACTTAAATTCAAATTTGGGACAATTTGCGAATTTTGCGATCAGCTTAATTGGGGAAGGCTATAGCTGTAATAGATCAAGATCCAACAGGTGATGAGGAAGTGCAGACAAAACGCTATAATAATACAAAGTTAAATTAATCTCAAAATATACTATAATTCAAACAAAGTTATATTAATTACAAAAATACAAGGGTGAACACAAGTAACAGTAAAAAGGATTGGCACACTGGTAAGGGTATGCGATCCGGTCCATACAAGATTGCCTGCATCCGGTCGATTTTGTATGGACTGGACCGCAGACCGCAACCAGTGTGCCAAATCCTAAAAGGATATATTAAGCATTAAGATGTCCTTGACAGCTTCTTTCAACTCCTTCTTTAAAATCTTTACCTGCAAATCTTGTTTTTTTTTATCTAAAGTATATTTTTCTTAATAATTCACTGTATTATTTTTAAAATCAGGTTTGAAATGGTGTTTATTATTATTTTTCACTATGATAATTTTCCTTCTCTTCCTGTATGTAGCTGGGACATCTTTTTTTCTTTGTGGTTTCCATTTCATAAACTTTGAAACTATTTCGACTTTGAGAAAGAGGTCAATCGTCGAATCCTAATCTGCTGGGCAGCGTTCAGGAAACTGCGCAAGAGCGTCATCTCGTCTGAATTACCTCAGTGTCTGAATACGAAAGTATTTAACCAGTGTGTGTTACCAGTGATGTCATACGGATTCGAAACGTGGTCTCTAACTATGGGCTTCATAACGAAGCTCAAAATCACACAACGAGAGATGGAGAGGGATATGCTGGATGTTTCTCTACGAGATCGAATCAGACGATACAGAGATACGTAGAAGAACTAAGGTAACGGACATATCCCTACGAATTAGTAAGCTCAAGTGGCAGTGGGCAGGGCACACAGCGCGAAGAACTGATGGCCGCTGCGCAGCGCAGCGTGGGATGTCCACCGACAAGATGGTCGAACGACCTTGTTAAGATCGCGGGATCACACTGGATGCAGTCCGCTTGTGATCAGCCGCAGTGGAAAACTGTGGGGTAGGTCTATGTTCAGCAGTGAACGTCCTTTGGCTGATAATGATGATGATGAATGTATTTCCAAGTTCTTCAACTAATAAACTTTTCAATCATAAAACATTGCAGGAAATCAAATATTATCAAGTTTGAGTTTGACATTGACATACATTGATTGATTGACAAAAGAGATTCCGTTCTCGGCAATCGTTCGCAATTTAATTTTAAGAATTTAATTAAAATGTAGAATAGTGCCTTTTTAACTTAAAATCTTATTCGCAAACTAATGCTTTTAGGAATATATAAGTGACATAATGAAATCCAGAATTTATTAATGCCTATAATGAAACCAAATCTCTTTATAAATAAAAACCGGTCAAAATCCGTTGTTTTTACTTATAACGGAACGTTGCAGTATAATCAAGTATAAAACTCAGTTGAATGTGGTTTGAGACAATCTAAAATTTGCTAATGAAACGTAGGAAACTTAAGTACTCATCAACTATTTGAGCAGATCTCAACAGATTTTCACTCAAATGCTCAAATCAGAAACCGGCTGATAGTGTATGTAGATATGTACAATGTAGGTCGAAAACTCAATAATCGAACTTTAATTGTAAATATAATATTTTTCAAATTAAGAAATTAATCTATACGGACTGGTATGCCAGATATATTCTTAAAAACATAGTATCAATCAATCAAAAGTAATAATTTGAATTTAGAACTATATTTAAAAATATAGAACATTATTTGCAAATGTGTTTCAATAGATGTCGTAGTTAGTAAGTTAGATCGCGATAAAGCCAGGGTTCTCTTAAAAGTATTCAAGGCCAGAGTGGTAAGTACAGAATGTAGTTAAAATTTTTAAGAAGTGCAAATATATCGACAAGTATGTGTGATATACGTTAAAATAAACAGATCTAAAAAGTCAGTGCGGAGTTTATTTATGAAAATCAAAAGTCCAATATCAAACACTTAGCTACATTCTTAACTAGATAACTTAAATATCAATTTATCGGTAAAAATCAATCATCATTTCGTCTCAGGGTTAAAAGAAATGAAATATATTTCTTTCCGTCTGTTTATACATATCTAATATTATTTATGGTACTTACCAAAGCCCTCATAGTATTCGTGATACACGTTAATGAAGTTAATTTAACTACGTATTATCTTCCAATCGATATGTTACTTAAGTGGATCCACTCAAAGCAAATTCACTTAGTTTGTCAGAAGTTTAAATGTGAATGCACCCAATATTGGGTTTAATCAGGAAACTACTAAATTATTCAAATAAATTGTTTTATAAGCTTTGACACTGATAACATTTTCTTCCAAATGGTAAGCCATGTTCTTAGTTACGAATTGTCTTTTAGATGATTGCCTTTTAAAATTATTATGACTGCATTTATAATGAGCTTACTTTTAAAACTTTTCAGAGAGCGGAGGATGATTGCTTTTATCACAAACTGTCAAATAGCTGTCAAACTTTGAAGATAAGGGATAAACCCATTCGGGGTGAAACACCGCCAACTATATATTTTTGGCCCGACCCGGGGATCGAACCCGGGACCTCTGGCGCAGCCGTCGCTTTAAAGTGTGACCCTTTCACCGCTGCGCCACCGAGGCAGTTAGTTGTACAACAGTGCAATAAAGTTTATATTAATAAAAAAAATCATTAATCTAGGTTCTAATAACAAATCACTGGATATTTTTTGATTCAATTATTTTATTCATTTTGAAATGTATTATGTATGTGTATGTGTTCAATTTATAACAAGAGGAACCGTTATAATGATAACTAGTGGTAAACTTACAAAACTCTATAATCTTCATTGTCACCATTTGCCACATCTGACTCCATTAAAAAGATAAAACAAATGCACTTATAGAACAAAAGATATATTTTTATCGCAACGCGTCGGTAGACTGTAGGCTCTGGTTTATCTTTTCACTCCATTAGAGAACCCTTAAAATAAAATGTCTAATAATTATGTCAATAAAAACAATTAGATCATCGAAATGGGATGGAATTAAAAAAAAGAGATCTAATCATTTGTGGACTGTTTAAAATATTTATGGTGCCGGGTTCCTTGATTTTCGATTTTGTATCGAAAAAGTTTGTGTGAATACGATATATAATGTGGACATTCTGTTCTCAACTTTTTTGTGACTCCATAATGTTTTTGATTACAAAATGAGCAAGATGGTTATAAAACTGCAGATTTATTCAGGTAAATTTAGAGGTGATAGTAAAAAAAAACCGGCCGTGTGCGAGACGATTTTGCGCACTGAGGGTTCCGTGCCAACTTTAACTGAATTAGGGAATCCACTTACTTCCACTTAGCTAAAATACCACAACATTTTGTTACCAGCAAATATAACTTTGTTTTTCATAGTGTTTGTATAAAGAACAAAGATATGTTTTCGGGATGCCCATTTTATCACTTTGGAAGCGTTTAGCTATAAACCTTTAAAATTTAAAAGAAAATGGTTTTAGGAACCTCTATGTCATTTTAAGAGACCGGTCCATTGACACCCCAAACGCATAGGTTTGACTAATTTTAATAACTTAAATATTATTATTTTCATTTTTTTGTATAGTAATCGTAAAGCTGTTAACAGGATACATTTTTCCACCCAATCTTAACATTGTGATGCTTTAGTTACAGAATATCGTGGCTATAACATACGGACGGACAGACAGACAGACAGACTCGACGAAACTATAAGGGTTCAGTTTTCGCCATTCGGCTACGGAACCCAAAAACTGATATAATTATGGCCAAATTTCTTCATTGTTAGTAATGGTAGTGTCGTTCCAAGCGGTGGAATATACGACTATTCAATTGTGTGTATTTAAAAAAATACCTTAAACAAATGGCTAGTTTAATAACATTAGGTATTGTATTTTTTTCTTCAAAACATACACAATTAATATTTTAAAACGCTAGAAACTAACGATAAAGTAATTAGGCCTAAGAGCAGAATTAACCGGTTCGTCAAATTCCACTCTTTCTATGCCTTGTACACATATCAAAATAGCTCAAGTTAAAATTAAAATGAGAATCAATTTTGATTTAACGCAATGTACAATATCGCTTTTCTATTGAAATCAATTATGCTTCAGTTAATCGTCGTTTTAGTAACGATATTTAATATATTCCATTAGCAAACTAATTCAATTATGAGGTAGGCACGTGAATCTACAAGGTTCTCTTAGAAATTAATCAAGCACTACTACTCGTAACTAGTAGTAAACTCACTTAACTATGCTTAATTTCAAAAGTTAATTTTGGCCAGTCTTCAATTAGTTTAGTTCGGCAAAAGGCATAATTAAACAGCGTTTTTCATAAAACTAGATTAACGTGACCATAAATTTTATAGATGTCTCTTTTTTTTTAAAGATAATTACTCGGCTCATCACGATTGTAATTCAAGTTGTAAACGTGTCAAAAGTGACAGATCCACATCAATAAATAACATTAGAATTCATTTCTTGTGTTGCGTAAGGCTGTGAAATGCTTTTATAGAGTTGTTAGTCCAATGTAGCCTACCAAAGCATTCAGTAGCATTCCGGTAGACTACGGTAGGCAACGGAAGCCTTCCGTTTAGTGCGGTAGCTTTCGTAGATTTTATTTTATTGTATTAAGAGTTTATTGTTGAGTGCAATAAATTAATTTTGTATTTAATCTGAATATCAAACAAATCATGATCCTCTGACTAAAAAAATGATAACAATGTATTTGAAGTTAAATAAGTTTTAAAATACATAATACATTAAAACAAAAAAAAAACCATGTATGTCAAAATTGACACAGCAATAAATTAAAAATGTAAAAGAGGTTTTCATGTCTGTTTGTTTTGGTCTGGGTGTTTTCTATGTATATCATGTATGTATTTACAAAAAAAGTATTTAGGTATTATATCCGTTGTCTAGCACCCATAACACAAGCTTTGAGTAGCTTACTTTGGGACTAGATGGCGATGTGTGAGAATGTCTAAAGGATGTTTATTATTTATTATTATTTTATTTTATTTTTGCAGCTCCAAACGATTGCGAGACTTGGTATGTCACATTTGGTACTTTTCTCAATGTGCTCAAGTTTTTGTCACTACCTGCGGACGATGTTGGTACTTTTAGAATTGTAATAGCAATAGGACGCAAAATATGTTTTTGGAAAACCGTGTCGTTGCCATGATTTATTGGGATATCTTTCAAATTCCTTAACAAAAGCTTCGTTGTATACCGTAGCATCCTGTACCCTACCGGTAGCATACCGAGCGATTTGACAGGCTACAGAAGATTTCCAACAATAATTCCAACATCGAGTGAGCGTATGTCAAAGAGATGAGGAGACGAAGTCTGCGTTTCCACCAGGTGAGCAGCTCCAGATTCAATTAAATGTATATTTATCATTTAGTTACAGGTTTAAAACAATTGTAAAAACAAGGTTTTCTTTTTGTAATGCGATTGAATGAAAGATATTTAGTTAAATGTGTGCTCACTCAGTCCTCACAAGCGGTCAGCAATATCTTCATACTGAAATAAGTTGGTCGAGTCATTCAGTGCTCTTTTTTTTGTTACAGCTCTATTTAATTGGAGCCTGTAATTTCAGATCGTCAAGTTTCGTATTAAAACATTTACTATTAATTTATTGTGCTCACTCCATCCACACGCTATTGTATCTCTATGAACCAACTATAGATTCGCATTCTATCGTTTACATTGTATGAATTGGCTAGAAATAGCACTATTCAGCATAAAAACAAACCACTATTACTGTGCGTTTATGAGTAAATCGGATGCCTGGTGCTCACTCCGTCCGCTATCGCTAAATACTTAAATATTTTTTGCTAAGTTAACTTAAAAGAAAGAGTAAACATATGATTTTTTTGTGCAAAAATACTATAAAATATTCGGCGGTACACAGTTCAATATTACTTTTTACTTTTATAGATATACAAAACTAAATTTTTGGTTTAAATGACATATAATAGGGTGTCTCCACGTGACAATAATAAGAGGACATAAAGTAAGACTGAAAAATGAGACGGTTAAATCCTTAACCAATTTTCGCGCAATTCGTATACGAAAAAGTTCACCGATCAAATTTTCTTTGTCAAAGAAGAAATATTTTTAAATTTGTCAGAGTCACGATTTCTATAGATTCTCTTTCTAGGTATCCAAATAGACAATAAATTGAATTGGAAATATCATACCAACGAGTTATGTAAAAAACTAAGCACCCAAGCGTATGCGTTATCTAGGCTTTCCAGTACAGTTAATGTTGACGCATTACTAACTGCTTATTATGGCTTAGTCGAATCCCATTTGAGATTTGGTATAATTTTTTGGGGTAGCTCTATCAACAAAGAAATAGTTTTTAAAGGCCAAAAACGTTGCATTCGGTCTATGTTTAGATTACAAACTACTGATACGTGTAAAGGTATGTTCAGAAAGCATAAGGTTTTGACGCTTCCGTCATTATACATTTTGGAAACCGCTCTATTTGTGAAATGCAACCCTCATTTATTTGAGCGCATGGCTGATATATGTATACGTGCGCAATCGCCGTGGTGGAAACCGTTTATGCTTACATCCTTCGAAAACAGCATTGTTAAATAAAAGTTGTGTATGCATGGCCCCTAAAATTTACAACAAACTACCCAATAACTTGAAGCTTTTGAATAAGGACCTTTTTAAAAATAAACTTAAAGTAATCTTGGTCGACAAATGTTATAATAATGTACAGGAATTTTTTGATTACAAATTTTGACATTTTTATATATAATTTAATGTGACTTTGTTTCTTTTTTATCAATTATTATTATTTAATTATGACTTAATGGGATTGTGTCTGCATTTTGAATATTTGAATACAATTTGTTCGCTTTTAATGACATTTTTACACGCCGAATGTTGGCAGAACAAGTTGATGCTAAAACTTTGTTGTCATCATTTATGTACACACATGTTTAGTAAGTAAATATCTTTATCTTTATCTTTATCTTTATCTTTATCTTTATATAATTAGTTTTTGGTCGTGCGATAGTTTTTTACATGTATCTACATTCTTGATTTGATTTTTAGGTAAATAAGTTAAACTCGCAATCGAAACCACACGAAAAAAGTTCGATTGCCACGAGACTCGGCCTCCAGGCCGCGGAAAACTGATGAAGGAAATTAATGCATATAGATTTTGGTTTTGGATAATGCCTTGTTTCATTCCTCATCAACAAAGTCCAGAAAAAATACTTATAACCCTGAAAAATAAATGTGGGAAATAATCCCTCTACCTGGATAAGGATTTCCTTTTTTTTGTTGCTACATATAATTCTTGTAATGGTAATTATGCTGAAGTGTTATGAGTATGCAATACATAGAAATGTCAGGAGAAACACCTAGTATTCAAAAGAAAGTTATTTAATTTTGACATAAACAGGCATAAGTTGTATAGTTCCCACAAAACGCTTAGCTCCAACGGGCTAAGGTCATATGTTCCCCACATGTTTATTTTTCTTATTTCACAAAGTCCCGCAAGAAATTAACATTAATTTTGTAATTCCAATTAAAAAAACAGAATCTCCAACATACCTAAAAATCGAACGGCGTATCTTCCTTCGTTTAGCCATAACCGATAAGAATCACGCACATTGACCGAAAATCACTTGTCAGTTAAAACTTAAATGGCAGTCAGTGTCACACACGGTCTAATTCTTAACTTATTTTCTGTCCTAGTTCTTTCCTAATGTCCGTATTTTACCATTCGGCTTTAGAGCTAGTGTTGAAAATGACTATTAAATAGTCAAAAACGGTCATTAACTGTCATAAATGGTAAATCATATTGATTCAGTAATATTTTATTACTTTTTCGGTTGTGCGTACGCGATTGGTCGAGTTCGGTAGGTCACGTGACTTTCGCGCAGGTCCGTGAAACATCGTTCTTTACATATGATTTCAACCATATTTACAAAAAACAATAAAAAGTCATAATAAGTAATCAAAACTCATTCACACAACGACACAAAATGTGTTTTTCTTGCGAAAACTGAGTCAGGAAATTATATTTACGGTCCATCACATACGGTCAAATTGATTGATATTGACCGTATTTGACCAGTCATGTATGGTTTCTGACAAATGTGACCGGTCAGATCTATATTCAGGTCAGAGATATATTCATTTTACATTTAGTACACAAAACCTCAAAATTTAAACTAAACCCTAACCCCAGCCCAAACAAAGTACATATTAAGAACAAAACCTTTTCCTTCAGGCAAAGTAAGCGAGGATGACACGCAGCTAGCGTGAACACGTGAAGTTTAGTCAGCCAAGTCCTGCTATTTTATCACGTGTAGACACCCTATTCCATGTACTTCATACAAAATATGAAATTTTGTTTTACTCTAAAAGTAAAAAGAAATATCAAACTGAGTACTTCCGAATATTTTATAGTATTTTTGTACAAAAAGAAACATATGTTCACTCATTCTTTTAACTTAACTTAGCACAAAAGATTTAAGTATTTAGCGATGGCGGACGGAGTGAGCACCAAGCATCCGTTTTACTCATGAACGCACAGTGAAAGTGGTTTGTTTTTATGCTGAATAGTCCTATTTCTAGCCAATTCATACAATGTAAACAATGGAATGCGAATCTATAGTTGGTTCATAGAGATACAATAGCGTGTGGATGGAGTGAGCACAATAAATTAATATTAAATGTTTTAATACGAAACTTGATGATTTGAAATTAGAGGCTCCAATTAAATAGAGGTGTAACAAAAAAAGAACACTGAATGACTCGACTAACTTATTTCAGTATGAAGATATAGCTGACCGTTTGTGTGGACTGAGTGAGCACACGTTTAACTAAATATCTTTCATTCAATCGCATTACAAAAAGAAAACCTTGTTTTTACAATTGTTTTTAACCTTTAACTAAATGATAAATATACATTTAATTAAATCTGGAGCTGCTCACCTGGTGGAAACGCAGACGGAGACGAATACGCAAAGCAGAGAATGTTGAGTGTCAGCTAAGAAAATATTTTTAAGCTGAAGCCGCGAAAAACTTTTTCTTTTCATGTACACAATTATGGATATTAAGTGATAATTTAAAAAAAAAACGAGTCACCTATCAGTAATGAAAAATAGTATTGTTGATCATGTTGTATGACTCATTCGTTACACAATATAGTTTTTAAAATAATTAATCTGTCTTTTAACGCTGACACATTGACGGATATTGATGTTTAAACAGTAAGCGTCAAAAAATTTAAGATCTTATTTTTAAGCATCAGATTCAGTTCTATACTAATATTATAAAGTTGAAGAGTTTGTTGGTTTGTTTGTTTGAACGCGCTAATCTCAGGAACTACTGGACCGATTTGAAAAAATGATTTTGTGTTGGATAGCTTATTTACTGAGGAATGCTTTAAAGCTAAAACATCATACTGCTACGGGAGGGGTGGGAGCAAACTCAAAACCTGACAAATTCGGGGGAACCGCCAGTTAATGTGTAGATCGCAAACCTTTTGTTTACTAGCTTTTAAGTTTTACAAACGAAATATCTAGAACTTGGAAAAAGGTATCTCTATGTCCCAAAAACAATGTGTTTTTTTAATACAAGACATCTTACTGAATAACAAGCAGAGTTTAACCTTAAAAGTTATGTTACATATGTTTTAAGATTAAGTGAACTTAAAAAAAGAAAACTTTATGCTTATGAAAAGATTCAATTAAAAATATCAGATCAAGCTGTCATGTACTATATGAATATGTCCTTGATGTTTTTGCTAAAACTCGTTTTAGAAACTAGTACCAGTTTTTACAAGCATATAATTTATTTTTCGTGGAATCGTGATATTGATGTTAATAGCCAAACCTGCAAAATAAGATGAATATTGATATTCCATCTCGTGAAAATTTAAGTAACAGCGTTGCATTTAATTACTTTAAATTTTTAAATAAAATCCAATATGTGTTAGGTACTAGCAATAAATGAAAATTACAATCACGTACTTACGCACAGTATGTGCGGTGTGTAAAGTAAATTTCACATGAAAGTGTTAAAAAAGAATTTTAAAAATTAAACCGCCTTCAAAAATTTTCAAAGGAACTTTAAGTTATCCTAACAGAACCCTTTTTTTGGACAAACATTTATCATCACCTAAAAAAATAAATCTGATACTCAGTATAATTCAGAATTTTTGTATGCAGTTAACTTGTGCACTAATAACCAAACTACCTCCCAAGAAAAGATAATGATATTCTTATTTTTTCCTTTCTAAATCAACAGTAGCTAATCTATTTCGTTAACAGAAACCCACATCAAAAACCATCCAAGACTCGTCCTCATTTTGAATATTTGATCATCTGAGGCACGGTAGTTTTTCGGGATTCGTGACATTTAGGAATAAGTAATAAGCCTTAATGTATCATACGCCTGCCTTTTGGGCCTCTGCCGTATTTATGACAAAAGCCTTGTTATTAATGAGACTACAATTTACTATTTTCAGTGTTCTATCTTTGCGGATTATAATAAAATATTATTTCACTCTTTACGTCAAAATGGATTCTTGGATGAAAAAAAAATTCCTTAAAGAATCTTGTGGTTGCCTTTATTCAATGAAGTAATTATATTTTATTACTAAAATATACTGTCGTAAATGTCAAAGTCAAAGGGCATGAGAAACACATTAAACAGGTTTAGTTCAATCATATTTTTTAATGTTTTTATTCACATTTTATTAATTTATAGCATGGACCTTGTGTATGTCAAATCGATTGACACTAGTCTTTTTTATTAATATGTTATTTTTTTGTGGACTACTAATTCAAATGGTGCTTAATTAATGCAGTGTTGTTTATGGAAGGTAAATAGTTGTTTTTTTTTACATACAAAAATATGTTTTGGTAACATTTAGCGCACATCTGTCAAAAAAACAAGTTAATATTTTGCAAAATGATAATAATATATGAAACATACGAGTACAAGCAGGTGCTTTTTTTTTAATTAATTAATTTATGGTGATTCCAAACAGTGTTAATAAATCCATACAGTTTCTAAAGGCCAACGGATTAAGAAGAAGCAAATATGCCAAAATGTTTTTGCCCAAAACATTGACCCGTTTCTTGAAAATGTAAAATATCTCAACGTTTTATGAGAGGTTAGTGGAACCATTACAAAACGCGTTTAAACACCTTCCAAATTAATAAACATGAATGCTAATGTAAACAACGGAGCTGTGTCAAAGTTGATCGCGAGGTTCCTCGCTGTCTGCGCGTACGCAAGTTTGAATGCCACAGCCTGTGTTAAACCACCAGGCTAAGTAGGTGTGTTTTCGTATATTTTGCGAAAGTTTTTTATAAAGA
The DNA here is from genome assembly GCA_963924145.1 of Pyrausta purpuralis. NCBI lineage: Eukaryota > Metazoa > Arthropoda > Insecta > Lepidoptera > Crambidae > Pyrausta > Pyrausta purpuralis. The sequence goes on from OZ001646.1 coordinate 8,253,956, forward strand.
TTCTGTAGTACGGACAGCAAAGGCAGCAGTGGTGGTTTCCAGACCTGAAAGAACAATTTCAATAAGTGTACCCTAAGTGCGCTGTCACATTAGAGCGACAGAAGCGTGACAGCAGCGCGTCTCTCTAATGTGAAGGGCTTACTGCTGTCAATTTATGTATGACGTTGACAGCAGCGCGACCGTGTCGCGCCGCTAAAGTGGCCTAAGTATGAAAGCACTCTAAGTTTAGAGTTGTGAATTGTCTGAATCTGATCAGTCATAATTGTCATAAACCTTAAATGACCGGTCAAATACTGCCAAATTGATTTAATTTGAATGTATGTAATGTTTTTGCAAAAAAAAAAACTAAATCACATATTTTGTCGTTTTCTGAATAAGTTGTGATTACTTATTTAGATAATTTACTGTATTTACTAGCAAATATCATCATCTACAACTTACTAATTTCTATGTAGTTATTACGTATTACTTTCATCGTATTAAGTGTTACTCCTGCCTGTAATAACATTTTTGCCGTATTCATATTACAGAAAATAGATCAAAGAACTTGTATCACACTGAATATGTCTTAAATAGCTTGCAAATAGGATGTCAAGAACGGGGTTTCACGGAACTGCGCGAAAGTCACGTGATCGACTGATTTCGAGCATCGCGCCAGGCAAAAGTAATATTATATTACTGAAATCAAAATGACTGAATATGACCATTTATGACTGTTTTTGACCTATTTGAAATCGAAAATGACAGTCAAATTTAGTCACTATAGTCATTTTCAACATGACCTAATGTTGGTAAGACCCTAAGCTAATTTGATAAAAATATATTATCACTAGGACTAAGACAAGTACCTTTAATTTAATTGAGCTCTGAAATAGACGTTCGATGATGGTAATACGTTATTATTTTCAAAAGCACAACGAGCATTTTTATCTTTACATTTCGGATTGCTGATGTATTAAAATGCTATAGAAATAATAAAAACTTTTCAAACAGTTCAAAATTGATTATATTGAGTGACCTGTGTTATTTTTATGAGCTTTGGATGTGAAGTTTGGTGTTATGTATCTTAACCGTCACATTTTCTAAGAATCTACACAACAGGTTTTAAAAGGTACCCAAATTAAAACCTGGCGATTAGTTCAACGTTTTATGTAATAATTTGGAAGATATGTAAATTGAAAGATTTAGAATAAATACATAAATTTTATTTGGATAAGTAAAAACATCTCTTTCTTATAGTTCACACCGGATTTTGCAGTTTAAAAACTAATAGATTTGAAACTTGTAGCCCAGGTGAAACTTATCTACACATATACTAATATTATAAAGCTAAAGAGTTTGTTTGTTTGTGTGAATGCGCTAATCTCAGGAACCACTACACCGATTTAAAAAAAAATATATGTTGGATAGCTTATTTATTGTGGAAGGCTTTAGGCTATCATACATCATGCTGTGACGGGAGGGGAGAAAGCAAACTTAAAACGCGCGGACGAAGTCGCGGTGGACCGCTAGTTTTCAATACAACCTTGGTTCATCATCGATTACCACAATTCATTACTTTTATTATGGCTTTTCATAATTCAATCTTTATTGATCCAATTTATTTTAACATATCAAAATAATAATCTTGATAAATGTGCAAATTAATTGACATCTTGATCTGTATCAATTCAAATTGTAGCATTTATATTAATTACATGCTAATTTCATATTCGCAGTAACTCATAATTGTGTCAAGAGTGAAGCTAGTACCGTTATGCTTTTATTTTTTATCTGGCATGTTAATCAAAACATTTTTTTTTGCAATTGTTTAAAAAAACATTGATATCTAGTCATTAAACAATACACTGAATTGAATTGAAAATAATACCAAGAGGAAAAATAAGTATCGAGCTAAAAAAAAGTAACCTGCTCATATGAAATTTTCGCAACTGGAAAAATGACATGGAATAAAACTTATGTGCTAAGATAAACCTGTTCTTTGGACTAATATTAACGGACAAGTAATAAAAACTCCCTAAGCCGCCGACCGCTGATTGTATCATCTTAAATGTTATTTTGATCATCGGAAACCTTATTAATTAATATAATAAAATTAATGTATGCACAGCCCTGATCGAAGTATATCCAGTTTTTTGTATCAATTATGCTCGGAATTTCAAATATGTCCGATATTGTTGTCAATTTCTGGGTAATATCTTGTTATTCTGTTAATTTAATTGTATATGAGGATCAAATATAATGAGATACTTTGGATAAGCTAAAAACAATACTGGTTATGTTTATTGATATCTATAATATTTCATAAATACATCTTTAAAACAACCAAATAAGTTCTTAGCATACGCTAAGAACTTTATTTGGTACGTAATATTATTATAATTTTGACGTAATAAATGAGTATTTTCTATATCGACAATAAAATGAGACGATCTAACTACTTAGATTATATGCACCTAGGTTTTATTATTTTAGTTATTTGTTTCAATAAAATGTTATTTTACTTATATTATAACAACGAATTCTTAAGCAGCCTTTGTGTTTTTGTTAGTTTCTAAGATACTTGTTTACAAATTTTATTGCTGATAACATGAAATTCGATATCTCAGTAATATCACAGCGGTGGCTAGTAGTAGTCAATGTTTCGTTTAGTTCTATAGTGTTATTTATTTTATATTGGTGACATTTTTATGGTAAATTAATGAGTGTTTTTAGTAACAAATCTATTGAGGAAAAGCTAATAAATATCTGATTTGCGTACTTAACTACTTCAAAGAAAAGAGTCGGTAACTTTATTTATTCCACCTCTATATTTGCTCAACTTTATAAAAAAAAGGCTTAAATTACGCTTAAGAATTCAGACCCAAATATACCTTTGGTGAAACTTCACCAACATCCCCCATCCCAAGGTTAAAGTGAGCATCAAAAACTGAATCCGTAAGAAGAACCCTTCTGAATATTTCAGTACATTTCAGTTAGACTACCACATCGAACGGCAAGAAACGTTCTAATGATAAATTCAAATCTCGATGCTCACGGGAACAAAGCAATCAGACGCCGCACAAAGGTTACAGCCGACGGCAAAAGTTTCATATAGTTAGGGGGATGATAGCACGCGGTGACCTCGTCCCAGGCAGCGTCTAGGAGTGTGTAGGTAGGTGTTATATTTGAGTGTTAACGCGAAAATAAGATATTTGTACGTTAAATATACTTAAACACGGTCAAACGTAGGTTTTTATGAAATACATGCACACTGATAGATAGAGTTTTCAAACCGGTTTTCGATACTGAGCAATCTTCAAAGCAGTACATTTTCTCAGGATTTTGACAATTAAAATCAAGATCAAGTTAATATACAGGTTGTTGTTTTTGCCAGCGACGAGCGACTGAGCGAGGTGGCTGTACAAACGATACTGATGCCAAAGAATCCACACAATCAATTTATTAATACGATACAGCGATCGAGTCAAAACTACCAATATTAGATATACTATTCGTAGCTTACTAGCTACGGCGTATTATTTCGTAGATGTGCGCTAGCTACGCGCAGGGGTGCGAGTTTTCCCATTAGTTATGTCATTTTTTAGAATGTTGTGCAGAGGTTGTATAAAACTTGCATATAATTCAAAGAGTTTTTTTTTTAAATAAGTATAACTCATATTATCATCCCTGAGTTGGATGTCACTGACCAAAACAACATTTCAAATCAAACTGTATTTCGTGAATCATTTTTGAGAAAGTGACGCAATATTTCTTGTTCTGATACCAACTAAAAGCTTAATTAAGACATTTTCATTTCCTGCATTATAGATTAAATGTTTTAAGTGGCTCGTCAATGCGTTATTATCTGTTGATATGCATAGACAAGACATGTTTAGATTTGTGGTCCCTCGCGACTGCGTCCGCGCGTTTTGAGTTTACTTCCTCCCCTTCCGTCGCAGCGTGATGTTTTAGCCAAAACCCTTTCTCGATATTATTAACTATCTAACACAAAAATAGCTTTTCAAATCGGTCCAGTTGTTTCTGAGATTCGCGCGTTCAAACAAACAAAGATTGTAATATAAGTAGGTATAGATAATTATGAAAGTCGAAGTGAATGCTATAGTATCACTTTCATATTCGTATCCAAAAACATCTTCCTCTCAAATCAATCAGTTGTTGGAAAAGCGTTTACAATTAAACGTCACAGTTCACAGTGCTCAAGCTCTCATTTACAAGGTGATGGCTATAGATGTACACAAGTTATGGTAAGCCAAAATGATGTAAACGAATCTCTTACAAATCCAATCTTTGTCGAACGTCCTCTTTGCCTTAATTGTAATACCTAAATTGTAAATTACGGATCAATTAAGTATTGAGAATGTCTTTTAAAATGTATACGTCCACACTCGCTGACAAGTTTACCGCATACACTGACAGCTTCCATGCCCTGTACCGTTACTATGAGTTTATGACGGTTTAACCCGCTAGCGACGATGTAAAAATCTATAGAAAATTGCACAGCGCCTCTAGCGGTCACTGACAGTAGTTACATTTTCCATACAAAAAGTGACGTCGTCGCTAGCGAGTAAAACCGTTGCCGCTATCGAGTAAACTCATGGTAAGAGGTAAACACTGGTGGTTATGTGGTCAGCTGATGTCAAACACGCGGTTGACCAATCGTCGCCTCGACCGCTGGTTATCAAATTGGGGCTTCGATATCGCATCTGTGCCATGGGACGCAAACTGGCTTGATTTTAAGCTCGCCACATTATGCTTATGTTGTGACAGTATCAACATAGGTTTGCTTGTATACTAAAAACTTACTCATTTTATTGCAAGTTTAAGTGCCAATCTAAATAAAATAAAATAAATGCAAGCTTAAAGTTCTCTAAGCTGTCGTTTAGTTAAAGTATCCATACAATACACACATAACAACACACAATCACAACTACTTTGATTATCTATAAACAATGAAAAAGGAATCAGTTTAAACCCTTCAAAAATACACACACCTGTAAAAAAAACCATCAAAATAACACCCTGTGTCTAAAATAATAGCGTACTAAAAACTGGATACCTACATAGCATATAAATAGCGTAGATTGCAAAAAATAAGTATATTTTTGAAACAGTTTTCTACAATCGAAAGAGCTTTGTGACAAAAGCTTTCATGCAATCGATCGACTAAAATAAATCTGACAATGAAATGTGGAGCGTCTCTTTATAAGCATTCAGGAAACAATGTTATTTAGTCATTTGAAATACACATAGTTATATAAAATTATTTAAACAACAAGTCAATTTCACATGTCACCAATAATTACATGGATTTTTATAGTAATTTAGATACCGAAGATGACATCATATGACCCCTATTTTATGCCACTTTTGTTTGGCACACGATCTGCGAAACACCTGTATGTATACACTACGAGCACTAACAATATGAGCGGGATTTTCAGGGGTGATGGATGATGGACCTCACTCTGATCATGTCACTTCAAAAAAACATTTAAAACCTTAAAAAAATATTAATTAAGCAATTAAATAAATTATAAATTATTTATATCTTATTTATAACATGTTGTTGGGCCACATTATATTTCTGAAAAATTTCAAAAGATATTTAAATGGTGGATTAAATTTATTGTGCATCAGTTAACATTTGGTTACAGAGCGGACGTAAGTAAATGCAACTCGTATCAATAAAATGGTTAACTGACTACTTTGTTTAATTGGAATTGGAGTCATAGTAATATTGTAAAGACTCAGTTTTGGTCAGCGTATTAGTAACGTAGGTTTAAAGTTGAAATCCCATTGTTTCTACACTTTTATTTAATGAAAATTAGAGTAATGGAATTGAAGGTATCTTTACCTAATTTTAAAAAGCTGGAGAGTTTGTTTAAACGCGCTTATCTCAGGAACTACTGGACATATTTCAAAAAATATTTTTGTGTTGAATAGTTTATTTATCGGTGTAGGTTTTAGGGTATAAAATATCACGCTGCGACGGGAGAGCTAACTCAAAAAGCGCGGGCGCATTGGCGGGGAACGCTATCACTCATAATATCGCTTGGTATTGTTGTAGTCTGAAGCACTCGATAACATCTGACGATCACCGTAGAGAGAAATTGAGCCTGCTCGGTGAACATGGCCTATGGGACGGCTCGTACACTATCTCATACTACAGGGCTAAAAGTGAGGCTTATAACAATGCCATTACCGTGTCTTTTTAGGGGGTGATACTTTTGCTCAAATCCTTATATACGAGCCCAAAAAGACAGATGTCCCAAAAAAAAACTTTCGCGTGCCATAGTACCGATCAGCAGATGCTTATTTGCTTGGGAAAAGCAAGTCTCCCATATAAAAGCTTTAGCGGTCCTCCGCGACTCCGTTCGCGCGTAGTTAGCTCCGTTCCCAAGCCTTCCTCGATAAATAAACTATCCAGTGCAAAAAAAACGGTCTAGTAGTTCCTGAGTAGTGCGTTCAAAACAAACAACCTCTTCAGCTTCATAATATTAGTATAGATAATTTAAACAATAGTTGACCCCTTGGAGGTAAGCAGTTAATTAAAATTATAAAATAAATAAATAAAATAAAATGTATTTATTTCGGAAACATGTCCATAAGTGTTAGTAAAAATAAAATCTCTTAAAAACTATGTTAGTAAATAGGGATTATAATTAATTTTGGTGTCTTTGGCGAGTTGAAACTGGGTCCAGTGTCGCATAATGACACTGTCCGTGTCCAACCTCGCCGCGACCACCATCAAGAGGCTGTTGGAGCTGCCCCGTACCCGCCGCACCAGGGACGCAATGCGTTTCCTAACGATAGCCGAGAGACTGTCCACCACGGCTGCAGCTAGCATCCCCGATGCACTGCAGTGACGCGGCAGCCCCATCAGTCCCCTGAATGCGTTATTATATTGAGTGCGTAGGGCGCTATACGCTCGTTGGGTGTAATTTGTCCACAGGCTACACGTGTAGAGTGAGTTACAATATGCTGTAAAAAGCGTACGCTTTACTTCTTTAGTGCAACGTGAGAACCTGCGGGACAGCATATTCGACCTAACGCACAGCGCCCTACGCTCCCTCTCTATATCTAAGTCATCCTTTAATGACTCAGTCACCCAGTGTCCAAGGTATTTAAAGCTCTGTACCTGTCTTAAAGGTTTACCATCGAGTTTTACTGTCGGTACTTTATAGGTCTTGTTTTTGGCCTTAAAGACAAGCAACTCATATCCGAGCCGACAATGCGATCGGACGTGTCGACTATTATTTAATTACATAAATTAACATTGACTTGCAAAATTCTTGACCCAGTTTCACACTTCGTGTGCCGAATCAGTGTCACAGAATCATACATTGTGATGAGGAATAGTGCGTTTTAACTAAGTTATAATGGCAGATAGTGCCTTTAACCGGAGTGCTCTAACGCCTCGCAGCCCACCGACGCCGGCGCCGCGCCCGGCGCCCGCACCCGACCCACAGGAGCAGGAGTCACTGCTAGTAGTCAGCACACCGGAGATTCAGAACTGGATGAGTACTATCGAGAAATACCTGAATGAAGTCTGCACTATCGCCGCGGAGGGTAAATTGAATTCAGACCAGAAAGACAGAATAAATAACTTATGTAGAAAAGTAAGCCATGGCACATCTCAACTAGCCGTTCAATACCAATCTGTCAAGGCTAGAGCCGTGCAAGCTCAGACACATATCAATGCCCTCAAAGAAAACCTGGATCTATCACAGCGACTTGAAGACCTCCAACGGAGCATCGCAGAATCATCGAAACCAGCCTCAAGAATAGTGTCTTTCGCCAACATGATCAAAAAAAGCACCAATGAACTGATTAAACCGAGTAACATCAAATCAGTTGCAATCTATCCTAATGATAAAATGAAATCAAGTGAGGACACGAAAACTCTTGTCCAAGAAATTATAAAACCGGATCTAATGAAACTGCACGTGAGGGGCTTGCGGAAGACAAAGAATGGTGGAGTGATAGCGCAGTTGTACCTTAGACCATGGGTCAGCGCAAAACTCTCACAGACGCTAATCAGCCTATTCAAGGCACTGATTGATGGGCTCAGCAGCACCATGTCGTCAGCATAACTAATGTTGTAGACAAAAGTACCATCAACAGAACAGCCGACTCCAGCACTGCTGAGCTCCTCAATCAGCCCGTTCATGTACAGGCTGAATAGCGTCGGAGAGCTAGCGCCACCCTGCCTAACACCACACTCCAACCTGTACATATCAGAAAGTGCACCAGACCATTTAACATAATTTTCCTGGTGTGAGTACCAATATTTTAATATAGATAATACCCATTATTTTCTATATGGTATGTTTCCCCGCCTACCATGAACCGCGGAACCCTTAAAATTTAACGTCACGACCACGTCTAGAATGTACGAAAAGCTTTCGGAATTACCGCTCTGAATTATGATATTGTACTTCCCATTTCGCTTCTCGGGCTTGCTTCTGGAAAATTCGATTCCTGCCTTTATACGTTTCATTAAATTGTTTCGGAACCGGTAATTATTGTTAAATACGGCGGACGAAAAATAAATGGAACGTAACAGAAATATGTATGTACAAAATAGTTTTTTCTTTTACATTATGATGTTGCCAGTTTGATATTGTTTCTGCAAAACTTAAAGCAGATCTAATCACCCGTAAAAAGGTCAACAATCTGAGGCGTTCAGTTTTATTTGTATGAAACACATTCCTGTCAAAATCGAAGCGTAACTACCCTCGGAGCCCATTTTTGATCAGCAGCGCATCCGTTATTGCGCCTACGACAAGTCATCCAATACGGTACTGTTTCGTTTCCGAGTGGAAAGATATGCTTGAATCTTAAATCATAAAAGCTTCAATAGAAATTGCCAGCCACTTTATAAAAAAATATTTTGTGCAACGTTGCGAAAAGCAATTATTTTTCATGGAATTATTAAATACCAAACCCTAGTTTTACTAACGTAAGGTAAGGAATATTCTTCCAATAAAATACAATACGCTTAACTGGAAAACGTCATCTATTTGTCAGCAATCAGTTATGTAAATGATATATTAAAATTGGTCGTTTCATCCTTATTTAGGTGGATAAGTCTTATCTAACGTTGGTAAAAAATACTGTACTGAATAATATTACCAACATCTACAAGTCACTGTGTCAACACAAGTTGAGGTGCTCGTAGCGCAGTGGTAGCAGCGCTTAGTGATACCGAAGTGAAGCAAAGACCGACGAACGACGATGGGTGACCATTCCGACCATATAAGTGACGTACATCACGAGCATCTCCGTGCTTCAGAAGGCACGTTAAGCCATTGGTCCCGGCTAATATCGGTTGATATTAGTCGTTAGGCCCAGTTACAGGCCCTATGGGCAGTTTGATAACATCTGACAGCAGGGTTAGCCGCTTGCCTTTCAAATACCACTCCACCAATCTGCACTGAGCCCGCGTGGTGGAGTATGGCTCAAACTACCTCATAGTTGAGGTAAGGCCTTTGCTCAGCAGTGGGATATTACAGGCTATCTTTACTTTTTTATAAGTCACTTAGTAGGAATGAAATGTGGGCAGTGTGGGGAACACACTGATCTATTTTAGCCTCACAAGCTTTGCTCATTGTCCGTACTATTTTTAGCAATAGCCCTATCCTAGGCTCTGATATAGGACAGACGTCCGACATGCGGGGCAGGTAATGCCGACCTGAATATAAAATCGGTATATTTTGAGCTTATACGCTGCTTTCTTTGAAATATTCATGACCAACCGCAATGATTGAGTAGATTGAAAGAGTATACCAGGGAACATGATATGTCTTTAGATTGATTCTAAAATAAGTTGTGAATTATCAAAGACACATTAGAAAAGATAGTGCCTGTATCAGTGTTTAGGGTACCGTAAATAATTAAAGTCAATATTAATTTTTGAAATAATTAGGAAGTGCAAAATACAAAACATTACTTGATATCCGTCTGTTTATTATGTGTCTGTCTATTGGTATCTGTATGATATAATGTACGTTAAACTAAACATTTTCCAATTTATATGCTAAACAGAGTATGTAGATTATTTTGTTGCCTAATGCCCGACCATCCCTTTGGCAGTAAAGCGAATTATTCACAAAGCTTAGCCACAGTATGTAAGAACTCAGAAAGCTCGACTTTTTAAAAACTTTGACAGCTACAGATAAGCTTGACATGCACCGACTCGAAATGTTTTTTTTTTTTCGTAAATAGAAGGCCAATAATAAGTAGTTTTAAGCTTTTAAGTCAGTTTTTGAATGCGGTTTAAATTTTTTTTTATACGAAATTTGATGAAAGTTACACTTTACCCTACGTTGAAATATACCAAATCGAACTGAATAAGAATGATCTCGCTATGACTTCTTGTTTTCGAGTAATCCGTGGACATACATACAAATATGTAAACATACAAACATACGTACACTTACAAAAAATTCGCACATGTTTGGAAGCCTGTATAAATCAACAAACTCAAATAGGTTTTATTTTTTAAAAATAAATACATTGAATTCATTACCTCTTTCTTTAAGTCGGTTACAAGAGACTCGGTTTAAAAGTGAATGTAGTCAATCTACTTCAGGGTTGCCAGCTTTCGACCACTGGTTCCAGATTTTGTGACCTGTTGATGTCTGGTGGCTCCACCAAATGAGTACTCAGGGTAAATTAACCTGAAGAAAAGAAGATGTATTTCAACAATCATCATGATTATAAAAATCAGTAATGAGCCAGTGACATTAAAGGTACTCCACCACTGCTCTTGAAACCTTGTATTTTAAAATCTCTTTTTATACGAATTTATCCATATGTCTCTTGTTTAAGACATCACGTGTGTCCGGCTAGACCGATTTCGCAATATATTTTTTGTGTTTGTAATCTTATGAAAGAAATAAATAAGAAAATTGAGTGAGTGAACCGATATTCATGATTTAAACTTTTTCAGATTCATCAGCGTCCGGAGTAAGATAATAATTATTTAAATTACGGAGTCGGGCTGAAACAAATTTCGCTGGGTCCGCTACTGATTTGATAATTTTATGTTGAACCTAACAAAAATACAGAACGTTGTGCCTCAAGACTGCGACTAGCAAGAACTATCGCAAGACTAAGATGCATGGCATGATCTCGTGTCGAAAGGCCAAGACTCATTTTGGGTCGTTGAATCACTATTGAAGTATAGTAGTAGCATATTGAACTTACTTCCTACGAGTATCAGAATTTTGTGATCACACTGACCTGCCGTTAGTAGGTACGTGCTTTGAATTTGCCATCCCATCAAAGAATGAGGTTCGAACGAATACATGAGTCCTTAAACAACGATTCCCGGTAATGTAATTAAAAAAAGAAAATTTATTAAATTATTTGTTTGTAAAATTCTAGAGGTGGGCTATTAAGAGCGATACAGTCTTTTGATACCTGCGTTTGTTAACGCATGAATCTTTCTGTAATAATTTATTTATGTTTTATTGAAATCAATTCTTTTTGTGTTTTCCTTTCATCTTCCCTGGTAATTCTTAGTCAAAGCTTTACGTTTAAGTAATTAGGAAGATAAAACTGGCAAAGAGATAACTTATGCACTCGGTCACTCGTTAGCAAGCCTTGTGTTGTGTTACGGGTTCATGTGTATGTTTAAAAAACCATAAGGAACATTAGTAAAAAATATGAGCATGAAATTATTAATGCTCTACGTTATGGTAACACAAAAAATACCTACAAATATGATCTAGTCAAAAAAATCTACTAACCTCATTTTTTAAAATTACCTTTATATAAAATTAAAACATTTCTCGCATTCATAAATCAGCACTTGTAACGTAAACTCAAAATTAAGATGATTAGCTTTTATTTCAAGTTTTCCCTCACACAACGAAAAAATCTTCATTTAGATTCTTTCAAACTACTTGCTTTCAATCAAGTTCACGGCGCGGCGTTATGAATCATGGTATCATAAAAAGCTTCGATCATTACTCACTCCACGCCATATCTAAATTATAATGATGTTTGTTATAACTCACCACCAAGGAAGGGACACAGATAAACTGGATTGAGTAACCCCGAATCGCTTTAAGGGTTGTTTTTGTTTAATCGATTGATCGCTTTTGGACATAGACTTATATAGTTATTGCTTATTGTTTATTTGAACTATTCCAATGCATTAAATATTTTTTTCACGGTGAAAATAATCGGTTAGTTAGAGTGACATCTACTTGAAGCTACGGGAAGTAACGTTTGGGTTGTAAAATTTGGTAAGTACTTAAATACATAGACCTTATTACAAACTATGGCGACAAATCTGTTTACCTATTTCACGATAATTTTATTAAAGAAAGCTTACTGAATCATTTTTACTGTACCAAGACCTACAGCAGTGACAACACAAAAACACCATGACAAAATATCCTAAAATAAAATAAAAACTGAACCTAATCAATTCTATGCCCATCATTTTTTCAACACCAAACTTTAACGTCATGGATTGAAATTGACACTTTAACATCTGGTAGATAGAGCTTATTTTAGTTTCAATAGTAATGCAAGACTGTTTATGATCGTGTCAATTACTTCGCTTTCGTTCTAGGGACTGATTTTATGTTTTGATCCGCTATTAACGTTTATTATTTGTAGAAAGTACACTATCTTAATTTCTTGCATTTTCCTTTTGTACAATGTATTTGTAACCCTTTAAGATACTACATATTTTATTTTATCCATTTATCGTCAAAAAAGTGCTTCATTAATAACGTACTTATTGTCAACAATATAACTAAAAAAAAACTAAATGAAGACTTAAATTTAAAAATACTAAACTAAGTTCACAAAATTAACCTAAAGTTATTGTCGACAATATAACTAAAAAAAAACTAAATGAAGACTTAAATTTAAAAATACTAAACTAAGTTCACAAAATTAACCTAAAGTTATTGTCGACAATATAACTAAAAAAAAACTAAATGAAGACTTAAATTTAAAAATACTAAACTAAGTTCACAAAATTAACCTAAAGTTATAACTTTTAAGTGATTGACTTACATATTTTGGTCTTTCGATGAGCAATCTGAAACAAAAAAAAATCGTTAGATAACTTAGAAATGAATATTTAGTAGAAGACATGAAAGTTAAAATTTATAATTAAGCAAGCTTTAACAAACCCAAACCATTCAAAACAAAAAACTACTTATGTATGTGTGTGAAGTGGATTTTGAAAAACTTTTTCACGTTCCACTTCTTATTTATGCAGATAAATGAATTACTACTTATTAAACCAGTCAGCACCATAGCCTTCTTGCCGCAAAGAAATGGTTTCGTTTTTAAATAGCTAGGTTTTAATTATTTATTTCGTTGCATGTCTTTGTTTTAATATTTTTTTTGTTTTCTTCTAATGAATTCATGCCGTGAACTTACTCCCATAGTACGACCGTAAATATAATACTCACTACTATACTACACGTATTAGCATAGTACCTTATCTGGTGCTCTGGCTTATTATTTTTGTTACTTTCGAGATTGCCGAAATAAATTATTTTTGTGGTGAGTTACAATGTTGTGACTAAGGCTGGAACGAATTTATGTACGTTTGATTGCCCAAGAGAATAGTGGGCTTAGTATTTGTTTGGTTTTTGTAGTATTCTGACGGATAAATACACAGCTTTAATAATTTACTTTCACTGCAGCCAGAGCCCACTATCACTCTGAAAACTTACTCGTATATATTCTAAGTCACTCATAAGAAAAAGACGAAGGCAAAAGTAAGATAAATATAGGTTACTTTTAAAGGTTTTTTTGCATTCAGCTACGGACCCTTAAAAATAGGGTCTGTTTATCATCGAAAAACTCTCACTAACAAAAGAATAAATAATTCAAATAGGTAATGACATTTCGTATGAAGTATTAGACGGTAACCCTAATCAGAATTTAATAGAGATTGTGAAATGGACTTAAAAATAGTAAAACTTTTAAACCGCGAATATAGGTGCAGACGGATCCGTACGTAAAAGCACAAACAGAGCGAAGGTTTTGATTGAGCCAAAGTAACATCAACTCAATTAAGTGTAGGCCGCAACAGAACGCCTTAATTACAACACGCACCGCGCGCCGCAAGGGTACCTTTGGTTCACGGAACGCAGGCCTCACTTTGTTGAGGCAAATGCCCGTGAATTTCTAACAGGGAGTGCGCCCCTGGTGAGTGAATCGAGATTTGGATTTCTGGACTGAGACTAAGTTTTGTAGACAGGAGGCGCTAGTCAATGGGACATCTGTAAAATAAAATTAACAAGTGGATGGCGCTAATATATACTGACAAGAAGATGGCGCTAAACGTCACGCGTAATGACTTATATGCGTAAGAGACCACAAATATCGCAAGATCGGACCGATAGCACGGTAGCTCAATTGGTAGAGCGTTTGGCCCGGTTAGCCAAGAAGTTGCTGGTTCGTGTCCGCCCGGGCACACATTTTAAGTTTCTTATTTCGTCTTTATGGATGTAATAAGTGTGGCTGGAAAAACATTTTATAGCAAATTGTTGTCGCTTATTTTTCCTATATACAGGGTGTTGGGTTTGGTCAGCGACGAGCGACTCAGGGGTGGTTGTACAAACGATACTGATGCAAAAAATATAAACATGTTTTTTTATGGAAAAAAAAAACACAAAATCAACTTATTATTGCTATACTAGCGAGCGAGTCCAAAATACCAACACCAGGTCGTCACTTTATAGCTTACTAGCAAAGGCGTAGTATTTCGTAGACACGCGTGAGGGTGCAAGCTTCCATATTGTTTTTTTTAAATGTTGTGAAGAGGTTTTATTTTACTAAACTTGCATATAATTTTAAAAAAAACCTTCAGAATAAGCATGACTCATATATCATCCATGAGTTGGATTTTACTGACCAAAAGAACGGCGCCATCCAACACCAATTGACGTGATTTCGTACTAAGGAATTTTCTTCCTTGTGTTACAAATACCAGACAACGATTATGACGGGGGCGTCTCGCATAAACATTTAAGTGCATATAGAGGTCCATGACTTAGATAAAAATGTTCGTAACTGCCTCGGTGGCGCAGCGGTAAGAAGGTCCCACTTTAAGACAACGGGTGCGCCAGAGGTCTCGGGTTCGATTCCCGGATCGGGTCAAAAATATATACCTGAGTTTTTCTATTAAGAAATTCTTAGGGTAGCCCGAAGTTTGGAAATTGGCGGTGTTTCACCCCCGTGCCTCGGAAAAGCACGTAAAGCCGTTGGTAATTAATGGAGTCAGGCGTTACTTTGCGGAAATCCATTATTAAGTTGAAATTTATAAAATTGTTTTGCTTTAAATTTCCGCTAAGCGACGCCGGCGCAGGCAAAGGCATGGACGTTCGTGCTCCGCCGAGGCTACAACATCTCCTGAGGATGCCACGTGTAGTGGCGAAACGCGTCGAGGTTTTTTGCACGTTGGTGTTGGGTACTAATAATTGCTTCAGCTGTGCCGCATGCGTATTGAGGGAGGGCGGGTGGTGCATCCTGCATTTGCCTGAACTAACACTAAACGCGGTGACGGTTCGTGTTGTTATTTGCCTGCGCCGGCGTCGCTTAGCGGAAAATTAAAGCAAAATAATTTTATAAATTTTAACTTAAAGTCGTTGGTACTGCGCCTGATCTCCCTCTGGTCGTATCAGATTGCTGTCCCATCGGGCTTTGAGAGTGAAAGAATAGAGAATACACATGTATTTGTGCACTACACACACACACACACTTGTGCACTATAATATGTCCCACGCAGTCGGTTAGTCGTTGTGACAACCACCGTAGTCGAAAACGGCTAGTGGGACTATTACAAATGTTCGTGTTCATTAAACAAATTTTTGATCTTTGTGGGGTTCGAACCCGCAACGGCCTGCATACTCTACTTAGTGTTAGGAGTACTAACCACAACACCAAAAGCGTCGTCATATATTTTTCCAGTGCACCGACTTATGTGTATAGCCCTCATCTACAGATTGGTATATTAATAGAATTCTACAACCAGGGAAAAGAGTCACCAGAAAGCTTATTCTATATAAGATCCCTTACACAATGCACTTACTGATTTTGGTTTTGACGCGCGTCCGCGTTAATATCACTCAGTTGCCAAATATTCAGATGCAGTTGTCAATGGCTTACTTTTGCATCGCGACTGCATTGCTAAAAGTAGCGAAAATGCTAAAATTTGCTATGTGTAAGGCATCTTAGAACCTTTTAGACCAGTGGCCGAAGACTAAAGCAAAATTTATGACATTTTGCGTATTCAATTTTCTGATTTACTGATGCACCAAATATCATTTTTGCTTACGTAGCTTAATCTTAATAAATATTTAAAATAAAAATCAAAAATGTATGTTTTTAAGCATCAATCAAAAACCCTTCTCCTATTGATGGAAAAGGGTTTTGCTTAAAAAAAAAACAAAATTACAAACACGATTAGAAAAAGCATACAATAATCATTAGAGTTCCAAAACTCAGTAAATACTTCAAAAATGTGTTTGGGTACTTATTTTTGTGATTCTCCGTGTGGGGTGCGGAAACTCAAACGGGTCATTTTGTATAGTAAACTTACTCAACATAATATCAAAGCGTGCGTGCCGCATTTGATCGTTTTTACCGCCGACAAAGCCTTACGAAGTCAGCCGACGTTTAAATCTAAGTGACTTAGGGCTGATTTTTCAATAGTCAGATAAGAAATATTCGTGGAATAAAATACAATATGACTTATTTGAAAACGTCACCTTATTCTCAGCAATCATACGTTAAATTATTGTTTTTAAAATTGTCTCTTTATAATTTATTAGTCTGATAACTTTTATCTGAGCATTGAAAATCGGCCATTAAAAATATATTACCTCAATCAGGAAATCCGCTGGTAACAATAATAGGTAGTCAAGAATTAACAACCTAAAACACTAGGCTTCAAATCGATCTTGCTATTTCGCCGAGGTCAATTCATTCTGTGTGTGGTCCTAACTACGTCATCTCTGGCTAAACGGCTGCCGTTGACAAGTCATAGTACAGCTGATACACCATTGACGCGATGCACGCTATTGAAAGCAGTAGTTGGTCATTGTTTGCCGTCGAATTATCGCCTACCGTCAACATCACCTGTTGTTAATCGTCGCTTGTATCATTAGATAACTGTTTCTAGTTTAGCAATGGCCTATCGATTTGCGCAGGAGTTAAATGAATAAAAGCTTGATCTGTCTGTTCTTCTTCAGGCTGTGTGCACAAGTTAGGGTGTCAAGAGGCTCGAGCGGCGCTTTACGCGTGCATGTAATTAAGGCACGGCCTATTAAGGCTTTCCGCAGTTTCGTTACGAGCGCTATACTGCATCACCCCAATGACTCCTATTTGCCTGATGAATATTACTTTTAATCTTTAGTTGGTGAAACACGCACACGTTAGAATGAACGGCGTGGAGTTCAATTGATATATGTCAAGACTCAATGAGAAGTATTCGCGTAAACTGCAATGAAATTAAAGGATTAGACATTTCATTCCAACGCTGGAATCACATCCCGCGTCAGCACAAGCTGAGCTTTTCATCATCATTATCAGTCAAAGGACGTCCACTGCTGAATATAGGCATCCCCCACGGTTTTGCACAGCGACCGATCACAAGCGATCTGTATGCAGTTTTTTCCTGCGATGTGCACAAGGTTGTGCGTTTATATAATTGATGGTCTTTGGTCGATGGGTCTCCAAACTAGACTTTTCTGCTTCAACGGCCATCAGTTCTTCGCGCGTTGTGCCCTGACCATTGCCGCTTGAGCTTACTGATTTTCAAGGCTATGTCTGTTACCTTAGTTCTTCTACGTATCTCCTCATTTCTGATTCAATCTCGTAGAGAAAAACCGAGCATAGCCCTCTCCATCGCTCACTGTGTGATTTGGAGGGCCTTATAAGGCCCACAGTAAGAGACCACGTTTTATTCTTTGAGTCTCAATTGTATTTTTTTTTGTACTGTATTATTTGTAACAAAGTAATGAATATCTTTCTACTTTTCTATTATATTCAATTCTTTATTTCAGAGCCACATAGAGCCACAAGAATACTAAGCGTCTAGTATATGCGTCTTGTGTTATCCTTTTTAACTATAAAAACAAAGAAATTATCCCTAAATTATTCATGCTAAAATATAAATCATCAATGTTCGTATTTCCACATTTTTGAGTTGCATTGGCACTAGTTACATAAGCCAAGTTAGTATTTAAGCTCAACAGGAAATTACTAAGTTGGCTTTAAATTTGAGATTTTACTGCTTACAACAACGGGAGAAGTAAAAGTGAATACAAATCTCAAAGATTTATACCTTATACTCTTACAAAACATTAAGCAAGGTTGGACCATATTCCTTTGACTTAAGAACGTCAAAATGGTACAGTTAAGGGTTTGGTTCTTAATGATGGAATTACCGATACTAATGGAACTTTGTCACAGTTTAAGTTGGTTCTATCAAAAGAAACTGACGAAAGATTCGATTTCCATTTCCCGGCGAAACACAATTTTGTGATTTTGTGTGTTTTAGCGGATACCAATTTAGTTTTATAATATTTTTCAGTCATTTCCCAACTTTCATCTATTAAGTAGGTTAGTTCTATCAAAAGAAATTGAAATAATAACCACCTCTTATTTAACAGACACTTTGAACCGGATATTTTTGTCATCGTTATTTGATGTTAATTTTAACCCACCCGCTCAAAACAGAGAAAGCCAATTAAGAATGAAATATTTAAAAAATAAATTGAAAGCATGAAAGTTAATGGATATCTATTTTCATCACATAAACGAAAATTTGAGCTTATAATCTACCAATAAATCACAAGTTGTTTTTGTTATGATAACAGTATTTAGTTTTTAGGTCCACTCAGTATTTGATTTAGGTAGAGTATACTAAAGATAGAACCTCATGTATCCATTTAGGTCGCAATTTACAGTCAAGTTTTTGTGTGTCAATGTTTCAATGTGTCAGTCGTACAGACATGCGGAAAGCGCAAGATACAGGGTTCGATTTCTTGTCTGACGGAGTAGATTTTTAGATGTGCAATGAATAAGAATTATAAAAATTAATCGACTACCGCCGTAATATTAATTTTTTATTCGTTTTATTTCAAGGCGTGTTTTGTGATTTATAGTTCTTTCTCATATCGTAAAAACTACTAGACAGATTTTGATGAACTACTTACACTGTACCCTAAGTTTAACTATACCTAATTGAACTAATAAAGAATCATCTCGCCATGACTTCATGTTTTCATAAAAGCCTGAGACAAACTACGAAACTATGCACACGTGTTAGGAAGCCTTAATAGATCAATATACTTGCATTTTATACAATTCTAACTATATCACTTACATACAGGTTGAATTGATTACCTCCTTTTATTCGAAGCCGGTAAAAACACATTTTAATGTCCTGTACGAAAGTTAAGGATACAAATCTATTTATTTACTTACTTTTGGAAAAACTCAATATGTCATTATAAATAAAAGTCACAAATCATCCAAGTATAAAATTACCTTCAACACTGTTAGCGACAGTTATACAGCTGCGTCTTTTTTCTTCAAAGGCAACATTATCCTAATAATAAGCTCTAAGGACGGCACAGAAGTAACGAGACCCAGTAAGTAACCCGATAAAACATCAAATTCTCCCCACTGTTATATTACATTAGGTACAATTTCCATAATGGATAGCAGAGAATACTCCCGTAGAGGCCTTTATAAGGCCAAAAGGATGGCTGATAATGTCCTTTCCATTACAAAGGCTGTGCTCTCTGGAGATAGCGCAGATTACTCTATGGCAAGGTGATAATTTTATAAATTCATAATGGTTGTCCTTGTAAACCACTTAGGTATTTGGTTTGTCTTATTTAATTATTTGGATGACGCACATTTCGTACTGTAAAAATATTTTAAAAGTCATGTCATGTCTTAAATGTGTTCATCATGGTTCGGAACTGTGCTCATAAGATCTAATTTCTACATCAATACTATGGTAAAATCTCGTTACCTACCAGCGATTGAATATTTAAGATTGTATGTGTTTAGAAGAAAAACTACCTTTACCAAATGTAAAAATTGTGTGATGACCATTCTATACCTAAAGCATTTTTTCGTAACGAAACTTTACCATTACTATCGATGAAGAAATTGGGTCTTAGACGAAGGGTCGATTGGGTCTTTGTTTAAGAATGTGAAGTGGGAAATGTTGTGAGTAGGAAATGAATATACAGCAGGTATTAAGAAAAATCAGCATTCCAGCAATGAAAGAAATTTAACAACATAAATTTGTATACAGAACAAAATGGAATGTAACATGGATAAGCAATCATGTCATGAACATGACCAATCAAAAAGTGAGCTTTTGATTAAGCTTGGATCGAAAATTTAACGAATACAGTTTTTGCTATAATCATTTATGTTAAATGATAATACATAAGAGGCTTACTAAAAAAAAATGAAACCAAATAATTTATTAAAATTTGTTAATTTGGTGACGTAGATAAATCCACGTCTCTTTAAGTATTGAAACTCAAAAGTTTTTAAAAGTACTCTCGGCAAACTATCAAACTAAATATTACGTCACCCTATGCAGTTGTAATAAAGATGGTTTTCCATCAAAAATATCTTTCTGATAAGCCAATGAGTTAACATTAAAATCAAATAGAGAATTCACCCCGCATTGTCAGCCATCACAATCAGCATCAAACGGCTAATCCCTTTTGCTCGATTACTTATCGTATCACTTTCATACCCTATCATGCAACTAGTGACGGCTATCGATATATTATTATATACATCATATTTCAACATCCTTAACCCATCTTTTTCCATCCATGCGGTCACTGATCAATGCAAATACCGATTCAGCTGACTGAATAGAATTTTCGTTGTCTTGTGTTTTTGTTTTTGGTAACTGACTATTAATATCCTGATACGAATCACAGAAATGTCATTTCCCACATTTACCTTATATTTAAACTGGGGAAAGATTTTAGATGCAATTAGGTCATTTGCTAATTAAGTCTATAAAACATTACGCTGTAACGGGAAGGGAGCAAGCAAACTTAAAACGCGTCTCGTCGACCGCTAGTTATAATACTGTTTTTTATTGTCTAATCACCAACACCCTTAGAGAAAAATTGTACTATTATCTCATATCTTAAAAAAATGCAACGTTCAAAATGTGACTTCGAATGTTTTTAAAGGTTTCCAAAACACCGATAGTGGACCAACACTATTGCAAGCGTCCGCACTATTTATAGCGGATAAGCTCACTTTGAAACAAGATACGGTACAAAAGGGTCCCCATCAAAATTCGGCGGCTGTCGGGCCCTTATTTATCATTTTCAAGGGAATTTTCACTCAAAGGGACATTACGGGACACCTGCAAGTGTAAGTGGGAAGCGATAAAAAAAGCCTTTTAGTATTTAGATGCGGATCGCCTGTATGTATCAGAGGAATGTGTTTTATTCGGCCGGTTTTGAGGAAGGTGGCAGTTGTATTGTGGAGATTCCGGCATATCAGGAGGTTGTTACTGTTTTTTTTTGTGTAAATACTAGTAGTTTTTGCGGCTATCGGGAGCAAAACTCTCCTATGACTGTTTCCATGCAAAAAAATATGTAACAAGCTAACACATTGACATTTGAAGGAATAATATTGATCAGTTTTCTTTTGTGGTTTGAGATTTGTATTTGAATTCTAAATAATAATATGAATTAAAAAAAAATTAAGTATTTAAATACTCAACTTTTTTAAAATGTATTTCAATGTATTTTTTTTATTCATATGTAAAAATAGGTAAAGTATAAGATCCGGTAGCGATGCAAGTGGAACAAATATTGAACGCCCAAAAATTACAGTCCAAAACTTTGTCTGTTTTTGAAATTCGTTGAAATTTATTTATTTTATTCTCAAAACGCATTAAATAAATAAATAAAGATAACTAGATAAAAATAAATAGAAATATAAATATGCACCAGACAACACACCAATTGTCGTAGTTTTGAAGTCAGGAATTTTAATCCTTGTGGTACGAATACCAGACAACGATTATGACAGGGGCGTCTTCCATAAATACTTAAATACATAATAAACATCCATGTCTCAGGTACAATTTAATGTTCGTGCTCATCACACAAACATTTTCCCCTTGCGGGATTCGAACCCGCGACGGCGGCGTAATAGTCAGGAGCGCCAACCAATACACCAAACGCGTTGTCATGAAATTAAATGATCATAAAATCCAAGCAAAGCTAAAAAGACAACTTATTTTTTTTTATTCATACCACCAAAGCAGTTCTAGTACCTTAACCAAAAACTTACATTACAGAGTAACCGCCTTCGCTTACAACTCAAAACATTTCCCATCGTATACAACACCCAAACACGGGTTTCTGACACTTAACTGTATAGGATAACATTAGACCTTTTATAGTTCATTTTTACTAGGATATCATCTTCTTTAGAAAGGTAGCCAAAACGTTTTACGGCTTTTCAGGAGTTGAGATCCTACTATGTTTAATAATGTATGTGCATGCAACTGTGGGTTGTAGCTTTCTTGCTCACTCCCAATGCTGCAATGCTGAGCTTGCATAAACGACAAAGGTAGGTAGTGTTTTCAGAGTGACAGCAGCAAGGCAGCAGCGGATGCCCATACATAACATACAACAACGCCGTTGCTATCATTTATGTATGAAATTATTAGCAGCGTGACTATCGCGCGTTCACCGAACTGCTAAAGTCGCATATGTAAAAGCGCTATAAGAGTAATCTTCAGTCTATTCCAACACTTTGCTGGTTCAGAAAATGGAAAAAGACAGTCAAAAGTAATTCAAATCTGTCTCTTCACGTTTTTTCAGAAAAATTAAAAACAATTAGGACAAACATAAAATGAGTTCTCAAGCATCTATCGAGATTCAGGCCTATGGTTTCTGGGAGTAGACCCTTCAGGGTTGTTTCGAGTAACGGATCAAATTGCCCGGGGTAAAAACAACAAGTATAGAATATAAATGCGGGATTAACCGTTAGAAGCTGGCTGTTAACATAGGGACCATTTATGACCCAAACATGATATTTGGAACACTTTCAGGGTTACATTTGTGTTTTTATTTTAGATAACGTAATGATTGTAGTTGAATGAATAATAAAGAGAACTTTTGAAGAATGCATGTACTTTTCTATTTCCGAAAGCTTAAAATTTGAGCCTTATAATACACGTATTTAAAAAAATATATGTTATAATTGGTTTAAGATCACAGTCAACTAAAATCTGATGGGCATGAATTGGATACGTTTAATCCAAAGGCTGTTATGTTATGAAGCAACGTTATTGAAATTCATTTTTAAGTTGGCATTCAATGAATTGTTTTTGGGTCATGAAATCAATTTCCATTTTGAGTTGCATAATATTATATCAATGCTGTGCTTAGATTTCATACAAATATTTTGTAACATCTACGCAATTTCATACCGGCCAACCATTAAGTAATTGGCTTCGTCGACAAATACTCGCAATTTACTTCAAGTAAAGCCGTGGCCAAGCGCTAGTGTTGCCTTACTAGTACACGTTTCTGGCAAGCACCCAATATACGCTTACAGCATACCGATAAACGGTCGGTGCATTTTTGTATCCAAATCACATAGGCAGCCAGCTTTTAGTATTACGCTTTCAACCCAATTTTGAGCGCAGGAGATTTTTGCCTGGCGACAGGAAATCTTGTTTTTCAGCGCTTATTAGGCTCTGGTCTTGAAGTGTCTGGTCACCGTTATAAAATTGAAAGAAGATGGAAAAGACGGTCACATTATAATGATGCTTTTTATATTAGAACCATCTCATACCTACATAAAACTCATCGAAAAAAAGGCAAAACCGACTTTAAACCCAAAATGCAATGAAAAGTCTTAAATAAACTCTTGACACTTTAAAGAAAAGGAATCAATTTATGGCTAATAATTTCTTTTTAGAACTTGGTTTTTACTTTTTTAAAGTTTATTTTAGTTCTATTTTTTTGTGATTTCAGGGCGGTGGACGGGGTGCACCTTATGACTGTTCTTTAAGAAGCTTCAAATTATCTATAAAAGTTATGTATTTATTATCACTGAACTCCGGAGCGTTGAAGATTTCCACTATTAGCTCATCTCTACACAATGATGGCTATCAGACGTCTACAAAAGCACTATACGTGCCTGTAAAATTTGTAAATTTTTGAGGAAAATTTTCAAATCGGTTGACAAATGACTGTGATACAAGGTAACAGCTACAGAAAAAAATACAGTCGAAAAAGGTGGAATTGTGTAAAGCAATCGTATTCATTTGACAGTTCAAAACGTACGGAATGATCTGTGAAACGGCAAAGAACAAAGCGTTTGACAGATCATACCGTACGTTATGAACTGTCAAATGAATACGATTGCTTTACACAATCGCACCTCAGATAACCTTCTTTTTAAGGTCGATTAGGTTTGGTTAAAACAGCATTTATAATACTGCACAATGTGTTTTAATAGTACAACCGGTTCACAAAACTATCAAAATACTCTTCTTTGGGCCTTATATTTTTCAAGTCCATCAACTAAAATCGTAATGGAACCGTTCATAACCCTTTCTAAGAACTAAGTTATTAACAAACTCATACCCGCGAGCTTTATACAAATGTTTTGACGTCTCATCCTCTTTCGTTTACACAAAACAAAGGGATATAGGTGTTCATATATATACCGACTATCAGCTTTGAGAATTGAGAACCTTTTATTCGCCATCAAGGCCGCGAGGTTCACACAAAACACCTTACATTAACTTGATTAATCTGAGGAAATAGAAATATAACTAAATAACCACCAGTAGACTCATAACAAAGAAGAAGAAAAAATTAGTCCAATAAAAAACTGCGTCGACATCATGTATTTTTTCAAAATTTACACTCGCTTAGTAAGAGTTCTTATTTCACCACTTTGGAAGTGTCTTTCTCTCAAACGTTAGTCTTGAATTCGAGAAAAAGGTTTAGAAACCTCGATGTCATTTGAAAGACTTATCTATAGACACATTCACATAGATTTGACTAAAAATAAGTATGTCAAGTTCTAGTTTCCTGTATAGGAATCCCCCTTAAATATCGTAAGTTAATTTTTTGGAATGAGAAGCGTCGTAAAGTGGTTAACAGGATACATCTATCTACCAAGTTTCAACTGTGTAATACTTATAGTTTCAGAATAAAGTAGCTGTGACATACGGACGGACCAACAGGCTTAACGATACTATAAGGGTTCCGTTTTTTGACATTCGGCTACGGAACCCTATAAAAAGGAAACCGGGACGTAAATGTAAAAAGATGAAAATAATTGCAAATATTAAAGCTATTCTGCGCTATTCGTATAATCAGGACGTAACCGACAGAATTCTATACGTATTAAGGGTTTCTTAATTAGCACATACAATTTTACCTGAACGTTTAAGGTATAGATGGCGTGTTTTAACTGAGCCATGTCAGTGTCACATCTATCTCGCCTGCACTGATAAATAATTAAATATTAGACACCAATCACATACATTGCTCTGATCTCAAAGTAAGTATCCAATACACTTGTGTTATGGAAACCAGACACAATGGTGGTACCACATCATACCAGACATATAGAAAATTATGATTTCTTCATTGACCCGACCGGAAACCAAACCCGGGACCTTGGAGCGGCGACGCCTAGAAACCCAGTGTGCTTAGCCACTACACCACGGAGGTTGTAAAATGTTGCATATTTCTACCTCTACTGACGCTTTGGCCTCAAATCTGGATTGACAAAGTCCTTGGACTTAAACTCTTGTTCGTCTTTTACTTGTAACCAGACGCCTAGGCTCCTTCTCTTGGTAGACAGACTTAAAAGAAATGTAAAACCGGCCCAGTGTGAATCAGACCCGCGCACTGAGGGTTCTGTGCCAATTTTAACTGAATTAGGGAATCCACTTACTTCCACTAAGGTAAAATACCACTATATTTTGTTGCCAGCAAATATAACTTTGTTTTCATAGTGTTTGTATTAAGAACAAAGTTATTTTTGCAGTTGTTGAAAATGTACTATACCTCAACAACAACTACTTCGATCTCATCCAAACCAATTTTCATTGAAAGTAAGTTGTTAAGATCTACATCATGTATATTTTTTTTAGTTTACGCTCACTTAGTTTACAAGTTAGGGGGGAGGGGGGGCATTTTAGCACACTGGAAGCGTCTATCTATCAAATGTTAAACCTAAAAAGAAAATGGTTTTAGAAAAAATATCTCTGTCATTTGGGCCAGTTCACCCATGGGCACCACGCATAGGTTTGACAAAAAAAAAGTTTTAGGATTTAGTTTCCTGTACGGTAGCTCTACCTTAGTTGTCATTTATTTTGTATTCATATACAAAGCAGTAACACAGTTAAAAGTTAACGTAAAGCAGTTAACAGGATTGTATCCTACTACCAAATTTCAACAGTGTGATGCTTATAGTTATAGAATAAATTGGCATACGGACGGACGGACAGACAGACTTGAAGAAACTATAAGGATTCCGTTTTAAGCCATCCGGCTACGGAACTCTAAAATAAAAGAACTATTCCCGAGACTAATGGCTGCCTCATTAAGCAGGTTTATCTAGAATCAGACGAATCATTCTGATGCCAGGATTCCCTCCTGGATTCAATTAGTTTGTTAGGACAAAGTACGTTAAGATTAGCTTGAGGAATTCCAACGCTTAGGTCTTAAATCTGTGCCATAAATCTGTCCACGTTTGAGTAAGACTGTATGGTGATTTAAAGCGGTAAAGCAAAAATGAACTCGTCCACATTAACTTTTTAATCAGAGATGGGCTTTATGCTAACGCTAATGAATTTGTGTCGGGCATTGAACATATTTTTTATTTACTTATTTTTGTATTTTGGCTGAACATAGATTGATTGCTAAAATAACAGGAATTGAAATTGACAGACCGAACGAATGTATTAATAAAATGTCGAATTCGGAAAATCTGTGTGCAATGATAACTCAGCCCGTATCAAGTTGTATTTTATAAAATAACTACGGTGCCCCATCTCCTGTCGCTGTGTTTTATACCCTTAAGCTTTCCTCGACAAATAAGCTATTCAACACATAAAATATTTTTCAAATCGGTTCAGTAGTTTTTGAGATTAGCGCGTTCAAAAATGCGGAACTACTAGTGACATACCTATTCTCTGAAGAGTATATTCAGGAGGAAAATCAATAATATGTATATCCCATATAAATAAATAAACGAACATTTAGTTTTGTCAATTGTTTAGTATGAAGGTTTCCGTGTAATTTAAGTTTAACTAACTCCGCTGAGGACACATGTTTTTCGAATTTCGTCTAATCTTCATCTTATAGCTAAGTGTATATTTATTAGTATTTTATTATTATATACTATTTATATGTATTTTATTGATCATGTTCTATTATATTATTTTCTTTCATCTTGTCATTTAGCTTGTTATCTTCTTCAATAGATATTTCTTTCGATCAACTTATAAAAATAAGTTAACCAATATGATCTGTATGTATGTGATGTTGTTGCAATTTGATTAAATTTTATTAACGTGATTAAATCCTTTGATTTTCAGACCTTCCCTAACAAATCGGTCGACTGTGCTTTCAAACGAACCCCGATTAGTGAAACTATCAGTATTATTGCCTAACCGACTGCTAATTGTGGAGGATTAGTTTAAACAATTACATCGGAAACATTCATCAGGCATTTAGACGAATCGAACTGTATATTTCTAGGGAGCAGCAGTTTTTGAGGTCCTTCTATGTGAAGCTAGAAAATTCAATGAAAACTAATTGAGATTTACAAGAAATAGCAATTTATTTACTTGCGATTGAAGAGGGTTACGGTCTCATATTTAGTTTTAGGTGCTCGTCTTTAGCAGACAAATGGTGCATGCAAATATGTTTATGTCATACCCAATACAATTTATATATCCACGTTAGCAAATTAACCCACCCGGCACGGAAGCAGCACCAACTAGGCGTCAACCATACGAAAGCACGTTACGTAAACGGAACAGCAACGCCTCGGCATGGGATCGTCACTGGATACCTACCGAACTCCTCGCTTCGGATCGTGTTTGCTACAACTTATGACAGTTCTTATTGTGAATGACAGCCCGTTTGTCAGAGTGGGTGGATAGTTGACAACCAACGGGCGACTCGCCGTAAGCGCGTTACAACATATACGCCGCTAGTCGAGAGTGGGTCCTGAGTTGATCTCGATCCGGGTTGGTGACGTTACGAAGTTCGTGCGTAGAAGTAAGTGGATTCATATAAATAATACTGAACACCTCAAGTTGACACGGTGCTGGTCCCGTAACGTATAGATGTGCTACAACCTTAAGATTCAATTTACTATTCATAGGTGTCAAGTTCACAAAGGTTAAAATTAAAAATAATTGTTAATATCATGAGAATTCAACAAGAACAATTAAGTGGCAGACAAGGCTTTTGAGGAGGATTTTTTTAGTTATATCAATTGTAGTTATGATATTCATCTATCCTTTAAAATATACGTGTGGCTAACCATTTGATCAGACGTCTTTGGAATGTTTTGTGTCGAGTCATGATATACCATACTTCACAGTGCTTGAAGGCACTATGTCGGACGTACACGTGTTAAAAGTAACAAGCTTAAACATATGCCACTAAAATACCTCATAATGGTGGCCATATAATTTTATTTTATTTTTGTCTTCATTTTCCTTGCAAAAACCCCTCCACCAATCCGAACTGAGCCATACTTTCTCATTCTTGAGATAAGACCTATTCGGGATTAATAACTTTACCTTGTTTTATTTATTCATTTATTTCGGCATAATTAAGTCATACATACATTTTGAATAATAACATGAATGCATTTAATTAAATTAAATCAACTAAACTGACCACAAAATTGCATTAATTAATCTATACCAGTGGTTAATGTATAGACAGTCAAATCTTATATTGTTAGTGGTGCCGACAATAAACGCCTTCTGGCTCACTTATACGGTGAGTGACAAAGACAGCAATCCTCATACAAAACCAAGGACTCGCACAGTAGGGCACAGCATTGCGATGATAACGAAATTCGAATTAGATAATAGTATTCAAACAGAGAGGGAGTAAATAAGATCAGGATCTAGTTTTGTTGTTCAGTAGTTCAGGTGTGTATAAAATAAAGTTTTCGGGTTACTTTGAAATTTTAAATAATTCTAAAAAAAATGTACCTACCTACAGCTAAGCTCATGAATAATGGTTATGACGGTTTTGATTTCAATATTCTTAATTTCATATAATAAAATTTTGTAACGCAACTGATAGAAAAGTAATAAACTTGAATGCAATTTTCTAGTATCGTTTAATTTATACCAATTAGCCCACAATAATGTTATATTGAAAATATGGAATAATAACTCAAAACATAAATATTGTCTCGATACGATAAAGCTTTTTACATCGACGTGATATCTTCCGAATATCAATGATAATGATACTCGTAAGATGTAAATAGAATCGCGGAAACTTCCATCTCCACCCATAAATACATGTTATTGCAGCAACGTGTATTTATTGGCAATTGTGGTTACCCTTCAACCTATATTTCATACCTTCGGGCTTCTGAACTAAATTCGGCCTACGGAATAAGTTATGCATGCGACATAAGGCGAAGAGCAAATTGTGACACGATTCACACCGTTAGGAACTTATGATTTCCTATCCTCTTGGCAACGGTGCACAGAACCTTAAGACCTTTAGCACACTGAGACTTTAAGCATCGATGCAGCATCGATGCAATTGCAGAAGGACACTTTTACACACTGTGCTACTTAGCATCTATGCAGATGCAATTCTTACGCGCGACTGTATCAATATTAAAAGTGCGAAAACTTTGCAGTGTGTAACGCCCTAATACACAGACAGTTTACCTGTTCCATAAAATCCACTAAATCACTGAACTATTCTTTTACAATCATATAAAGATATGTCACCCTACACAGTTCATTCACCTTTTTTCTTTCATCTTTTGGGCTTATCTCTTCCACCAAAGAAATGCAAAAGTATCTTAGAAATGAAACCGACATTTTTCATACCTACTGCTGAAAATCTTGATAAATCCAAATATTGAGATATTATTTTGTCAACAACATCTTTGTCACAATAAATACCGAAAATTCCCCGCAATCTTATGTTATGAGATTCTTTGTTTCGATATTACTGTTACAATTTGTTATCCATGTTGTTACAATTTATTTATCCTTCGCTTCTACGCGTACTACAGCAGGAAGATTTTACAGGGTGGCCAAAACAATGACGTCCAAAAATTTTTTTCAGAAACCTTATATCCAAGACTATCCAAATATATCCTATGTATGTTAGCCAAATTTTCGTAGTTTACGAGATATTTTTTTTCCCTAACTTTTAGAATTTTCAAACGAATATTCCTCCACTTTTCATGATGTTTTTATATAACTATTTACAATATGATCCTTATAAATTAGTTTACTTAGATAAAATTATGAGAAAGCTAAAACTAAGACTAATAAAGTTAAAAAAAAAAATGAAAAAAATCCTCGAAATTAAAAAATAATAATTGGCTATCAGAAATATGGTAAACTTGGAAAGCCCTAGATGTGAAGCATCCAAAAAAATTTTTGAACGCCACTGTTTTGGCCAGCCTGTATAACTAGCAATGGCAATTCGAGTGTGTGAGTAAGATGGCAAACACACTTTCATTGTGACGAAGTAGACAGATCAGCTCTGCAAAAATACTATGAGGATCTTTCTGAGCTTTTAAAATAGGTCATAGGTTTATTATTAGGTCACTCAGGACCAGTTACGTGATGTCAGAATGACAATTTTAATGACCATTAGCTAAGGTATTTATTTACCTTCAAAACGCGCACAATTGTAAAAATTCAACCGCTAGTAACGAAATCTGACCATAAGTTTAGTTAACTATTGATCAAGCCACTAGGCCTTAGGACCTCTTGCGT